>CM028129.1:415932500-417182500 GCA_016271365.2 Neoceratodus forsteri | reverse complement strand
TATTGAGATACATACACTACAGACTGAAACATCCACATAAACCATCTACTGAAACAAATACTCTATAGATTGTAACACATACACTATATATTGAGAAAAAACTGCATACACTATATACTGAAACAAATACACTATATATTGAAATACATACACTACACACTGAAAAAAGCATATACACTATATACTGAAACAAATACACTATATATTGATACATCTACACTTTATATTGAAATACATACACTAGCTATTGAAATAAATACACTATGCACTGAAAAATCTGCATATACTATATATTGAAACAAATACACTGTATATTGAAATACATACACTATCTATTGAAATGCATATACTACACACTGAAAAAAGCACATACACTATATACTGAAACAAATACACTATATATTGAAACATCTTCACTTTATATTGAAATACATACACTATCTGTTGAAATAAATACACTATGCACTGAAAATCTGCATACACTATATACTGAAACAAATACACTACATGGTGAAACACATACACTATGTATTGAAACACATACACTGTAGACTGAAAATTCACATACTCTATATACTGAAACAAAAAACTATATACTGAAATGGACTATGTTCTGAAACTACCCATCCCTCTGCCCCTCCCCCATGAATGTCCTAGAGTTGAACTCATTGCCTGCTGCATTCAGTTAGCTGCTAGCTTGATGAGAGGATCTCTGAAACTGCAAAGCTGAGGTAAACAAAACAGGGCTATCTCTTATTCTACTTCTTATGGGGTTTTCCTTTTGTTTTGCTTGCACACCTTTAGTCAAATATCAGACCATTGTGATGTGACAAGAAACTTTAAAACTAATTTAAATGCTGTAGTTTATTCTTTTAAATAAGTGCTGCCTTCATTTACTGTCAGACAACACATTTGTATAGGAAGCTAATACAGGATATTCCTAACATACCTGTATACATAGGAGCTGCATGCATTTTTCCAAGTTAAAGTGTTGATTTGTTTTATGTGTAATTAATTACTGTGTAAGTCCAGCAACTTATCTGAGTTGAATGCTTGGGAAGCACTTCAGAGCTGTGGAAGTGTAAGTCAAAATCATTGCTAGTTTGTACTCTATGGACTATGTTTTAAGTTTTTATTTTAAAATATATATTTTTGCTGCAATCCTCAGTATTCAATTTTCATCAGGAGTTTAGCTGGCATATGCATATAATTTGCATTGTTTTACTAAATAACTTTATTGTGAATCCTCACTGGAGGCATGCACAGTCTGTTTTGGGGTTTGAGCTTCTCAAACTCTGTTTTATTTCTTTTTTTTTCCCATAGAGATTTTTATCTCCTTAGTCACCCTGCTACCCCTTTGCCCACTGACATCTCCAGCCCAATCACTTACCATCCACAGGACATATTTGCTCTGAGATCCCCCCACTCACATCCCCCGTGTTGGGGCCAGGATGGGGAGGGCCATTGACAAGCAGACACATATATGAGCAGAGCCCGTTTAGCAGTGCAAAATCTACGGCAGGTTGTTGGATCATTTTGCCATTAGGGGGTTTCTACCTTTTGTTTCATCCCCTGGGCAGCCAAGCATGGAATGATGCAATTGCATATAAAGACACATGCTTCCTTTGTGCCTGCCTGAGCCCTCCCCCTTATGCAACTGCACTGCCCTGCCAGCCCTCCTCAGCTAGGTGGATGTTGTAGAGCGGGGTGGTCAGACTTCCCCTCACTGAGAGGAGAGCATTCCCCAAGATGCTCAATCATATCCCCCCCAGCTAACCCCTGTGCAACTCCAGGTCCACCCCCAAAACTGGGCCACTGGCATGGGAGGCAGTGTAATCACCACCAAGCTGCTAGGCCAGCCCACCAGACTGTGTTTTTTATAAGTAAATAAAGACAGCATATAGGTAAAAGAAGAAAACAAACTGTATTTTAACTAGTCTGTTATAAACATTTTAAGTCACATCACAATGTTTTGAAATCGGATAAAGGTTTTGCAAGCAAAATACGATAAAACAATACATAAAGAGATAGATAAGATAAACCTTTTATGTTTACCTTCTGCATTTTAGGAGACATCAGCCAGGATTTTTAGTCAATCAGGGCCCCATTTTCAGAAGGTTAGCGACAGCGTGCAGAGCTAAACATTACACTGTGGGAACAGCATGGTTAGATCGGTGTCGTATTCAGCATCACTTGATGCTACCCTGATCATGTGCATATATACTACTACGGCCATGTAAATGAGCAATCCTCTCCTGCATACCGAGCACCGTGCTGTATAAAAGGTTTCCTTAGTGACTATAAGTACCCCCCTCTAAATTTTATACTCAGCCTCTAGGCTTCTAGTACCTAGATGCTTGATGTTGCACTTTTTGGCTTTGAACCCGAACTGCCATGTCCCATAGCACTCTTTAAGTTTTCAAATGTCCCCACTCATTCTCTCCATCTGCACCTATCAACGCTATTACAGATTGTGGTGTCATCTGCAAAAGGCATATCTCCCCTTCCAGTTCTTCTGTTATGCCACTTATAAAGACACTGAAGAGGATGTGTCCCATTACTGAACCCTCCGGCACCCTACTGGTCACTCTCTCCTCACTGAGGGAGTGCCATTTACCACCACCTTCTGTGGCTGTGCTGCGCATCTCAGGTGCAGCACTTAGGAGTGCACAACACTAATCTGAAAATGGGGCCCACATACCACTGTAACAGGACTAGCACTGCATTGTGATAAGCATGGCTGATACTATTTTAAAAAGCATTCTTCTGTGCAGTGCTAACCTGTTAATGTGGCACTATTTTTTTTTTTTTGCACAGGATTACTAATTGCAACCAGGTGCTCATACAACTGGGGGTTGCTCTAATGCATATAAGGCATACAGGTATACTATGCTTTCTTGAAGTGTTAACACACTGCGTGGTTAGTGCTAGTTAATGATTCTGAGAATCGTGTTTTAACTGCACACACACAGCCTGCCAGCAACCCCCCACACACATGCACACACAGTCAGTTCTGGACACAATAAAAAAACAAGCATTTGTCAATCCTGAATGTTAATTGCATTGGTCCGTTGATCTCGCTCACTGGCCCTCTGTCACTCGCTGATTCTGTTTCTCCCAGTGCTGCAGGCTGCTGTTTTGTACTGAGCTCCTTCCTGTGTTGGCACCCTTTTCTGTCCACAAAGAAATCTGCAGATGGCCTGACAGAGCTCCGTTGAGGTGGGTCACTCCCCTGACTCCCCATTCTGTTTCTCCTGTGCAGCAGGCTGGCCTTGTACTGGGCTCCTGCCTCTGTTGGTGGCTTTTATGCCAACAAAGAAATCTGCTGTAGTCCCAACACAGGTCTGTTGAGGTTGCTCACTCCCCCTCTGTCACTCACTCATTCCGTGTCTGCCGGTGCTGCAGGCTGGCCTCTTGTATTGGGCTCCTGCCTGCGTTGCCACCTTTTTCTGCCCACAAAGAAATCCACAGCAGTCATGACAGAGCTCTGTTGAGCTCACTCACTCCCCCTCTCTCACTGACTCATTCTGTTTCTGACACCGCTGCAGGCTGTCCTTTTGTACTGGGTCCCTGGGTGCATTGCTGCCTTTTTCTACCCACAAAGAAACCTGCAGCAGTCCCAACAGAGCTCTATTGAGCTCACTCACTCCACTTCCCTCACTCTCTCACTGGTTCTGTGTCTCCTGTGGGTGCAGGCTGTCCTTTTGTACAGGGTTCCTGCCTGCATTGGCTTATTCTGCCCACAAATAAATCTGCAGCAGTCCTGACGCAGGTCCATTGAGCTTGCTCACTCCTCTCTAAGTCACCCATTCATTTCTGCCTGCACTGCAGGCTGACCTTTGTACTGGCTCCTGCCTACATTGCTGCTTTTTTCTGCCCACAAAGAAATCGCAGCTGTCCTGACAGAGCTCCATTGAGGTCACCTACCCCTTTCTCACTGGCTCATTCTTTTTCTCCTGGCGCTGCAGGCTGCCCTTTGTACTCAGGGCTCCTGCCTCTGTTGGCACCTTTTTCTGGTCACAAACAATCTGCAGCAGTCCCGACAGAGTCCGCTGAGCTAGCTCACCTCCCTCTCTCACTCTCTTGTTCTGTTTCTGACAGCGCTTGCAGGCTGCCCTTTGTACTGGGCTCCTGCCGGCATTGCTGCCTTCTTCTGCCCACAAAGAAATCTGCAGCAGTTATGATAGAGCCTGTTGAGCTCACTCAGTCCCCCTCTCACTCGCCTCGACCTGTTTCACGCTAATGCAGGCTGCCTTTGTAGTGGTCTCGCGTGCATTGCTGCCTTTTCCTGCCCACAAAGAAATCTGCAGCAGTCTCAACAGAGTCTGCTGAGCTCACTTACTCCCATCCTTCACTGCTCATTCTGTGTCTCTCGCTGCTGCAGGCTGTCCTTTGTAATGGGCTTCTGCCTGTGTTGGCACCTTTTTGCCCACAAAGAAATTGCTAGCTGTCCTGACAGAGCTCTGCTGAGGTCACTTACCTGCCTGTCTCATTCACTCATTCTGTTTCTCCTGGCGTTGCAGGCTGCCATTTTGTAGTTGGCTTCTGCCTCTCTTGCACCTTTTTCTGCCCACAAAGAAATCTGCAGCAGTCCCAACAGAGCTCCATTGAGCTCGCTACCCCCTCTTTACTCAATCATTCCGCTTTAGGTGCTGCAGGTGGCCCTTTTGTACTGGGTTCCTCATGCTACGTCCTTCTTCTGCCCACAAAGAAATCTGCAGTAGTCACACACAGCTCCATTGAGCTGGCTCACTCAGTCCCCCATTCTCACTCGTTCGTTCTGTTTCTTCCACCGCTGAAGGCTGCCCTTTTGTACTGGGCCCCTGCATGCATTGCTGCCTTTATCTGCCCACAAAGAAATCCACAGCAGTCCCAGCAAAGCTTCGGTGAGCTCACTCACTCCCCCTCCCTCACTCGCTTGTTCTGTGTCTCCCAGTGCTGCAGGCTGCACTTTTGTACTGGGTTCCTGCCTGCATTGGCAGCTTTTTCTGCCCACAAAGAGATCTGCAGCAGTCCTGACACAGCTCTGTTGAGGTCGCTCACTCCCCCTCTGTCACTCGCTTGTTCCTTTTCTGCAGGCGCTGCAGACTGGCCTTTTGTACTGGGCTCCTGTGTGCATTGCTGCCTTTTTCTGCCCACAAAGAAATCTGCAGCAGTCTCCACACAGCTCCATTCAGCTTGCTCTCATTCCCCTTCCCTCACTCGCTCATTCCGTTTCTGCCAGCGCTGCAGGCTGCCCTTTTGTACTGGGCTCCTGCCTGTGTTGCTGGCTTTTCATGCCCACAAAGAAATGTGCAGCAGTCATCATAGAGCTCCATTGAGCTCACTCACTCCCCCTCTCTCACTCGCTCATTCTGGTTTTCCCGCCATTGCAGGCTGCCCTTTTGTACTGGGCCCCAGTGTGCATTGCTGTCTTTTTCTGCCCACAAACAAATCTGCAGCAGTCCCAAAAGAACTCCTTTGTGCTCACTCACTCCCCCTCCCTCACTCACTCATTCTGTGTCTCCTGCCACTGCAGGCTGCCCTTTGGTACTGGGCTCCTGCCTGCATTGGTGGCTTGTTCTGGCCAGAAAGAAATCTGAAGCAGTCCCGACACAGCTCCATTGAGCTCGCTCACTCCCCCCTCACTCACTCATTCCGTTCCTCCCAGTGCTGCATGCTGGCCTTTTGTGCTGGGCTTCTGCCTCCTGTCGACATTTTCTGCCCACAAAGAAACCGCAGCAGTCACAATACAGCTCTGTTGAGCTCGCTCACTACCACTCTGTCACTCACTCATTCTGTTTCTCTTGGTGCTGCAGGCTGCGCTTGTGTACGGGGCTCCTGGCTGCATTGGCACCTTTGTCTGTCCACAAAGAAATCCGCAGCTGTCCCAACAGAGCTACGTTGAGGTCGCTCAGTCTTCCTCTGTCACACGCTCATTCTGTTTGTCCTGGCACTGCAAGCGGCCCTTTTGTACGGTGCTCCTGCCTGCATAGGCGCCTTTTTCTGCCCACAAAGAATTCTGCAGCAGTCCTGCTAGAGATCTGTTGAGTTCACTCAGTCCCCCGTCTCACTCACTCATACTGTTTCTCCCACCGCTGCAGGCTGGCCTTTTCTACTTGGCCCCTGCCTGCTTTGACACCTTTTTCTGCCCACAAAGAAATCCACAGCAGTCCTGATAGCCCCGTGAGTTCATCCTCACCCTCCCTCACTCGCCTCTCGTTTGTCTCCCAGTGCTGCAGGCTGCCTTTTGTACTGGACTCTGCGCTGGGGCCTTTTCTGCCCACAAACAAATCTGCAGCAGTCCCGACAGAGCTGGAGTTTAGCCTCAGTCACCCCCCACTTGTTTGATCTTTAATCTGGTCCCAAACACTGATTTCCACAGCTACCGTATATTCTCTGGCAGGAGTGCAAAACGATTAGACCTAGTTGTGAAAAATGACAGCTGTACACTTCATAAGGAGGTGTGAAAAAAGTGCCACTGTTGAAAATGTGCTGTGAAAATATTACAAATGTGCAAAGTTACAAGGGTGCGTGAAACAGTTCAATGCACGCTTGTAACACAATCATGTTATGGAGTTTCGTCACCAAATTTTCAACATAGGGCTTTTAGGACCTTTGCTCATGAAAAGTGCCACTGTCATTTTCTTAATCTGTCCCTAACACTGATTTACCACAGCGACCGCTTTATTGTGTGCGTCAACTGTGAAACCACATTTCAGTCAGGATGTGAAAAATGACAGCTGTGCTGATCATAAGGAGGTGTGAAAAAACGCCACCGTTGAAAATCTGGCATGACAATATTACAAATCTGCGAAGTTACAAGAGTGTGTGGAAAGTGTGCAACGTACACTTGTAATACAGCCATATGTTGGGCTATCATCACCAAATTTTCAACATAGGCATTTTAGGACCTCTGCTCATGAACAGTATCACTGTCATTTTCTTAATCTGTCCCGACAGTGATTTCCCACAGCAACTGTTTATTCTACGCGGAAGTGTGAAAACACATTTCGCCAGGATGGGAAAAGGACGATGCACTGTTCATAAGTAGGTGGGAAATGGCAATGTTGAATATCTGGAGTGAAAATATAAATTCACTGGTTACTTAGGTAGCGTGAAAACTGCAACACTCGCCGTAACACAGTCATTTTATTGAGTATTGTTAGCAGATTTTCAACATAGCCATTTCAGGACCTCTACTCATGAACAGAGTCATTGTCATTTTCTTAATCTGTCCTGAACACTGATTTCCTACAGCGACTCAGTATATTCTGTGCCAGAAGTGCGAAACACATTTTCGCCAGGATGTGAACAATGACAGCCATACTGTTCTATGAGGTGTAAAAATGCCAATGTTGAAAATCTGGCATTAAAATATTGCAAATTCACGAAGTTACGAGTGTGGGTAGCAACTGCGCAGCGCACGCTCGTAAAACAGTCATTTTTTGGATTATTCCCACCAAATTTGCAACATTGGCTTTTTGAGATCCACCTCATGAATACTGGCACTGTCGTTTTGTTAATCGGCCCAAAAGGTGATTCCGCGCAGTGACCGCAAAATCACCTTTCTGGGCCGATTAACGCAATCACAGTTCAAGAATTCATGAGGAGGGTCCCAAAAACCCTATGTTGAAAATTTGGTGAAAAAAGTCCCAAAAATGCCTGAGATATGTACTAAAGTTGAAAAAACACTATTTATTACATTATACAGCTTACCGGCATTTCCTCAGTTCACGGTCGGCTTTGAAGAGTGCAGATGTGTTCCTGGTCCACCGAAGATCTTCACGCCAAGCTCCGGAGGTAAGTATGAGGTGACAGGGGTGTGTGGGGAGGCAGGGTGTGCAGGGTTTGCGCGGTTGCAGGTAGGGGGCCAGGACACCACGAAAACCGCTTCTTTTTGCAGGTAAAAAAATAAAACTTCACGGGACCGCTTACCTTTATAGGGCATGTGGCACGCTGGGATGGGCACCCAGTGCCACCAATGGCTTTTTGGGGCAGCAGTAGCCTACAGGATTGGGATTGGCACCCTGTTGGCAGGAATAAAAGTGGGGCTTACAGAATGCCGACAGGAGTGGGCTCCCCCGTCGGCACCATAAACAATGGGGCACCGAGGCCGACGGGGTTTGGGGACCTGTTGGCACATAAATATGGTGGAAGGGGTTATATTGTTTGTGAACAGGGTGGCAGGTACTGCCCTGTTCACAAACAATATCAGGGTTTTTACATCCCACTCTGCAATGATGGGTCGCTCCCTCACTGCAGCAGATGGCTGACACTGCAATGACGAGGCTGCCCCTGATTGCAGCGGCAAAATTATCAGTAGTTGGTGCAAATATTCCAAACCACTGTCACCAGCAGCCTGCAATATGTTATTTGCACTGTGCGCAATCAATATAAAAATGGTACATCCTGTCTGCCCCATTTCCCATATTAATCCTCAGAACCTACTGTCCATGCAGGGTAATAGCCTTCACTATCCACTCCCTTGTTTCCCTCCCTACTACTATCAGCATGAGTAACCATTATACCCTTCACTTTGTCAGAGCCATGCTTGAAACCATTTATGGTTTTGGTGCCTGCCATCTCAGTTGGCAAACTATTTCACATTTCCACCACCATTTCTGGAAAATAAAACTTTCCAATATCCCTCTTGAACCTCCCTCCCATCAGTCTCTACTTGTGCCCCCATAACCTTGAACTGTTACTCATACTAAGTAGTTCTTCATCCACCTTGTTTATTCCTTACAGAAACTTGAAGGTCTTTATCATATCATTCCTTTCTTGTCTGGTCTCCAGTGAAGACATGTTCAGTGCCTTGAGCAGATCCTCATACGATCTGTCCTGTCAGCTCTGAATCATCCTGAGCACCCTTTGTCCTTATCTTTCCTGAGGTGAGGTCTTCTGTAGTTCAGAACTCTGAACAGTATACCCAGTGCAGCTCCACTAACGATCAATAAAGAGGCAGTAAACCTCTTTCTTCTACTATCAGAACCTCTTCTGACACATCCTAGTATCCTATTTGCCTTACTAGATGCCTCACTGTACTAGCTTGATTGTTTAAGAGAGTCACTAATGACGAATACTAGGTCCCTTTTCTCAGCTGTAGTGCTCAGCTCTACCCCTCCTATCCAGTACTCTGTCCTAGGGTTCTTGTCCCCTAAGTGAATCACCTTGCACTTTTTGGCATTGAATTTCAACTGCCAAACCTTAGCCACCTCTAATCTTTACATGTCAGTCTGCAGTTTCCTACTTCCCCATCACTATCTACCCTCCCATGAGCTTGGTGTCATCTTCAAAGAGACACAGCCCCAGATTCATTCTCAGACATTGTTAATGAGCATATTGAAGAGAACAAGAGTCAGGATGGATCCCTGTGGCATTCCACTCTTGACTTCCCTCTTTTCTGATTTGACACCATAATCACAACCCTCTGATACCTCTCATTCAACTAAAGCCCCCTCACCCCCCACCAAAACACTGCTTATATTTTCCTTCAAATCCCTGGACCTCACCCCCTTGCGCCGTGACCTAAGTCACTCTGATTGGTCCCCTGTCTCATTGGTCTGCTCCACTGATTCCATGCTAACATATTTCAAAACAAAATTACTGTAACTATGTATTTTTTTTTCGTTGTTTAACCAGGACTAGCACACTAAGCTGAAAGCTTTTTTACAGGAGCGACCTGGGAGCACAGGGAAGTTAAGTGACTTGCTCAGAGTCACACAGTATGCAAGTGGAAGCTGTAGGATTCAAACCCAGGTCTGGTCTGCTGGATGTCACCAGATTTGCAGCTCAGAGCCTTAAACCACTACGCTATACTGCCTCTCCCTTTATGAGACTCCATGCCCCCCCAGAGCAGGACATGAGAAAAGGTACACCATCTCCCCTAGATCATGGCTGACCTCATAGCTTACTTGCAAGTGCATGATTTGGCCTGGTCAAAAAATAAACGTAACCCATCCCCATGGCTTCCAGAGGTATCTTCATCTCCTCAAGAAAGATCTGTACCATGGCAATAAGCTTTGCCAAAGTGAGAATTTTTACATCTAACTTCAGTACCAACATTGGTTACCTGTCTAAATTTTGAAAGGCTGCCACAATCTCTTCTCCCCTCCCACTCCTTTGCCTGTCCTCAGAGTCAGTGACACCCCTGTCTCTAACCTCTCCTTCATCACCAAAGAGATGTAGTTCCTTTTCATCACCTGTACCTCCTCTCTCCTCTCCTCCCTCCCTCACCCTTCCTCACCTCCCTCTCACCCCTGCCAGCCTGCACGATTGTCATCTCCTTCATTCCCACTATTGTTTTTTTTCTCTCCAGTAACTCCATCCTTTATCCCCGACACACTTCCTGACATTAATCCTTCCAAGGGTAGGAGCCCAGATGGCTGAGATAGCAAGCTCCTCCATCTGACTGCTTCTGCAATCTCCTCCCCATTGGATGACCTCCCTAACCTCTCTTTCTGGTGTTCCTCCATCCCTGCTGACTAGAAGGTTGCCACTGTTACTCCTCCTCCTCCAAAAGATGGTGACCCGTCAGGTATGAACAGCTACTGACTCATTTTCTCCTCCCCAAAATACAGGAACAAATTATCTTGTTACAACTCTCTCCTTCTGGACTCTTCCTTTTTCACCCAATACAAGTCTGACTTCTGCAAAATCACTCCACCACCTGTTCAGGCTCACTCAACCATCCATAATGGTATGGATCACAGCCTATTCACTTCTGCTATCTTTATCGATCTAGCCAAAGCATTCAACCCTGTCTACCACCCAATATTAGCCAAACTCCAGGCTGCAGGCCTCTGACTTAGCCATCAGCTGTTCCACTCTACCACAGGGTAGGTCCCAAGCAGTCAAAGTGGTGACCCCTCCTCCCTGCCTGTATCCACTTGGGTCCCACAAGGATCTGTGTTCCACTACTTTTCTCCATTTTCCTTAATGATCCTCCTCCATGTGCTTGTCTGCATCCATTCACATGTGTCATGGATGACACGGTCCTCTTCACAGCAGGCCCACAGACTCCAGCTGACTTTGATCAAGTTCAGCCCTGACCACACACAAATCAGCTTTTCCTCAATGCCAAGAAGGCTGTCTCCATGTCCTTTGGGACAAGGCACCAGACTCTCTAGCTCCCTCCGCTTCCTAATTTCAGACCCTGGATGGCTCCCTGTGGAAGATGTCACCACCTTTAGTTATCTTGGTATCTGGCTAGACCAGCACCTAAATGTTTCTGAACAAGTGGATGCTATAGTCAAAAAGCTGCACAACAATTTGGAGCACTTTACAGGAACTGTGACTGTATCCCACCTCCAGCATACCATGCTATTATCCAGAGAATGATCCTCCAAATCTTGACTATGGTGATGCGGTCTACAGCATAGCCCCCTTCACTATCCTTGCCAGACTGGACACAATTTTCAACTATTTCTGCCATTACACTCTCTACTATCCTTCTTGGACTCACCATTGTTCTATATATAAATCTCTCTTTTTCTTTTCTTGTGGACAGACACCATGCCCAATGTGCCAGCTTTGTGGGCAAATCCAGTTTGTTCCTCCTCCTATCTCCAATGGCCCTGTTATAGCCATACCATCAGAAGCTGAAATATTTGAACCCTAGCAGTCCTTCACTTTCCACAACCATCGGCAAAGTCATGTTCAGCCACTGCTGCCCTAAAATCTGGAACCCCTCGCCCAGCCATTCACCAATCTCCTCCCATGGATTCTTTCAAACCACTTCAGTGGTCTCACCTCTCCCTGCACTTGCTCTAGTTTTCCTCTTGCTCTCCTATTACTTGTTTCCAGTTTAGGTACAGCTAAATTTGGCACCCATGCCTCCACTGTAGGCATTATGCAAAAATGTTTATAGCTAATGTTGAAGTAAAAGCCTCCTGCCTCCCTTGCATATCAGTTAGCAGATGGGAGCCCTCCCAACTGTGAACTCCATCAAATACCTTGGGTGACACTTGACCCCAGTTGGACCTAGGGAGTCATATCCCAAATGTCTGTAGAACTGTAAACTGGTTCTGGCCTATAGGCAAAAATAACCTGACACCTGCTGCTCGCCTGGCACTTGCTAGAGGTGTACTACTTCCTCCCTTAGCTATGGTCTCCACCAATTTGCCTGTACCTCCAAAGCTCTTCTAACTCGGTAGCACACAATGTACAGTAACATCTGTCGCTTTGCACTGGCCGCCCCGTCTCATCCACCATTGTGAGCTTTATGATAAACTAGGTTGGCTTTCCTGACCAATCACCTGAACTTTGGGCTGGGATGCCTCGGCAAAGTGATCAGAACCAGCACCCCCTGGGGCTGGCACAGCTTCTGTCACCTCCTGACCCCTCCTCTTACCACTCAGGTCCCAGGGTCCTGGATGCTAAAATACCTCTCTCACCCCGAACCCTTATGGGGGACAGGGACTTGTTGCATGTGCTCCTAGGCTCTGGACCCTTTCCTGACCATGTTCGATTCTGCCTCCTCCCATCAGTGCTTCCGAAGTCCCTGTGGGGCATCTGAAACTGGCCTCAGCGGCGAATGTCCCAAGCCTCCTAGCCTAATTGTACTTGGAGCCCAACTGTTCTGAGGACCTGCCAACAATCTTTTTGGTCGTTTCAGATCCAATTGCTCTCCTAGGCATCTGACTGCACTATGTATGCTCTAGACTATATATTGTTGATTATATGTACTTTATCAATTTCTGTCATAGCAGTTCACCCATGCCTCACCGCTTTTGTGACTCCAATGCATTTTGTTACTCTATGTACTAGCTTTACTTGCTGTTATGTTCTGATGTATCTGTATTACCTGTTGTACTCTCCCGGAAGTTTCTGAAAATAGGCATATAACTTGTTCTAGTGTACCTCCCCAGTTAACAAAAGCTAAATCAATAAATAAAAGTGCTCTGTATTTGATCACCAGTAGGTTTGTGGCTCCTGACTGTGCTGTATATGCATTGTCAATTGTTTGTTTGTCACCAAGTTCTCACATCTTTCATGTATTATTCCATGTAATTTGTGGTTGTGTACCTACCGCTCCATGTATGTTATGTATTTTGAACTATTGTGCTACCTAAGACCCACTTGTACAAGTTTCCTTCCACAGGATGTATCTAGAAATGAGCTCCCAGCTAGTATTCCTGGTAGGAGCACTAGACATCAATGATCATTTTACTATAATAATTGAGCCATTTAAACTGCGAGCAGGGATGTAGAACCTTACATGTCAGTTTTTCGGATGAGACGTTCCGCCTTTCAGATGAGACGTCAAACCGAGGTCCCATCTGCCTGGATTGGTGGTAGCTCAGGTGGATGTTAAAGATCCCATGGCACTTATCGAAAAGAGTAGGGGAATTTCCCCGGTGTCCTGGCCAAATTTCCCTCATTCACTATAAATACCACCAACAGCTTAATCTGGTTCAAAGTCAGTTGGCATTCATCTGTATCCCCCTCCCCCGGGTCATGCCTGAAAATAGGCAGGATTTGTCTAGTGCACTTACCCAGTCAACAAAAGCTAAATAAATAAAAATAAAATAAATGCCAAGGATAATTTTGGTATACTACTTGGGAGCATCATAATGGTGACCACAGGTAGGGTCACAATATGCACCACTGTGTGCTCAAATTAATTTATTTATTGAAAAGTTTCACCAGGGAAGGTACACTGAACAATGTTGCTCGTCTCCAGTACGACCTGGGAGAGAGTGGTAGAGTTACATAGTAACAACGAGTACACACAAAATACACAGTATCATATTAAAACATAGGCTACAACTGAATTGCACATTAGCATGAAAAGCAAATAATTACAAGGGTAGAGAAGTGAAAACTAGCTGCAGTGAGCTTGTGAGACACAGAGAGAGAGAGAGAGAGCGAATGTAATAGCAAGTGAACCAATGGCTCGTACTATGCAGACTAAGAATAGCACAGGATGGCAAGTGATGAGTCAGCAGGGCATCAAACAGGATGTAGGACAAGAAAGGGGGGAGCTAGGGCAGGTGCAATTTACAGAGAGGAAATTATGAAGAGCTTGATTTAATGAGCCAGGCGAGGAAGGAGGATCTGATGTGTAGGACGAAGCATTCCACATTTTGGGGAGACTTATAGGAGGGAGGCCTGTCCACTAGCTGTGGATCTCCTGGGAACAGACAAAGTTCTGTGGTCATGGGTCCTTAGAAGTAGAGAGGGAGTGGGTGGTGGGATTAGGAATTTTAGGTAGGAGGGGTAGCTAAGCAGTACTTAGAGATGAGATGTTGCGCAATGATACAGTACCTTATTTGTTAAGGATGGGATGGCTAAAGCTCGAGACAAGTGGCAGCTTAAGGGTAAGGTGAGTGATTCAGAGCAAACCGACAGAATGAGCTAAAAGAGTATCCAGGTTGGCTAAGGAGGTGGCAGGAGCAGAGCAATAACATTGCAATAGTCAAAACTGGGAGGATCAGTTTTGGATCTGTTCATGCCTTGCCTGTGGCAGGAGGCAGGGAGTGGTTTCTATATAAGGCACTGAGTTTGGGATGAGCTTTTTTATTATGGCATCTACATGGGCTGAGAAGGTGAGATGTTTATCCAGCCAAACGCCCAGATACCTGAAAGACTCGGTAGCAATTACAGTTGCTCTGTCGAGGGTAGTGAAGGTAGGGGCAGAAGGGAGCCTTGACAGCTTCTGATGTGTGCCAAAAGTCATTGACACAGTTTTCTTGGCATTTAGGAAGAGTTGGTGAGATTGAAACCAGCTCTAGGCATTAATGAAATCATGTTGGAGCCTGGGAGGTACATCCAAGGGTGAGGGCTCAGGAGAGCATAGAACCGCATCACGCATACATATGTGGTAGAAGATGAGGTACAGATGGATGGAAGATCATTCAGAAAGATGGAGAAGAGAATCGGGCCTAGTATGGACCTTTGAGGACTCCAAAGTATATGGGTAGAGGAGGGAGATGTAGTTTGGATATTTTTACAGACTGTGGAGCAGTCATATAGGTATGTGCTGAACCATTTAATGGCATGTTCAGACAGCCCAGCTGATGAGAGGAAGTGAAGCAGGAGGGAGTGGAAACCGTGTCAAAAGCTTTAGCAAGATCAATAAAAATGGCAGTGGTTATGTACCGAATCCATGCCTGTCAGGATCGCATCAGTGATTCAAAAGCAGTGAGGTAGTAGAGTGATGTTTAGCAGAACCTAGATTGATATTGAGGAAGAAATTTCTGTCTGAGAGGAACGAGGATAGTCAGGGACTAGATGTTCTGGCCTATCTGGACTTCAGCAAGGCCTTTGACACTGTGCCACATAGAAGACTATTACACAAACTGGGGAATATGGGTGTGGGCAGGACAGTAGTGTGGTGGGTAGGTAACTGACTGGGTGGCAGGACACAGAGGGTGGTGATAAATGGCTGTCACTCCACAGAGGAAGAGTGACCAGTGGGTACCACAGGGATCAGTGCTGGGACCGGTCCTATTCAACATCTTCATCAGTGACATTGCACAGGATCTAGAAGGCAGAATTTCACTGTTCGCTGATGACACAAAGCTCTGTAACAGAGTAGACACACCAGAGGGTGTAGACAGTATGAGAAGGACCTGCAGAAACTTGAAGAATGGTCAAGGTTTGGCAGTTGAAATTCAATGCAAAGAAGTGCAAGATAATGCATATGGGCACAAAACCCTGGCACAATATATCAGTTGGGGGTGAGGATATAGCATGCACCAAGCAGGAAAGGGATCTTGGGGTTGTCATCTCTGATGACCTCAAGGTAGGAAACAGTGTGACAAGGCATCAGGTAAAGCAAATAGGATGCTGGGATGTATAGGCAGGGGCATCACCAGCAGGAAAAGGGAGGTCATAATTCCGCTATACAAGACACTAGTGAGGCCCCACCTGGAGTACAGTGTACAGTTCTGGAGACCATACCTACGTAAGGACATAGACAGGGTAGAGAAGGTTCAGAGGAGGGCAACAAAGATTGTGCATGGGTTGCATCACAAGTCCTATGAAGACAGGTTGAAGGAACTGAACATGTACTCCCTGGAGGAGAGGAGGGAGAGAGGGGGATATGATAGAGACATACAAGTATCTTACAGAGAGGAACAGGGTGCAGGAAAACACTATTTTTAAGCGAAAAAGATGTTTCAGGACTAGAGGGCATGGGATGAAGTTGGAGGGAGGACGATTCAGAGGAAACATGAGGAAGAATTTCTTCACAGAACGGGTGGTGGACAAGTGGAACACCCTGCCAGAGGAAGTGGTGGGAGCTGAAACAATCGCGGGATTTAAGAATGCATGGGATAGACATAAAGGAATTCTAGAGGTCAGGGGTAAGGGGGGAAATAGACTTCTAGGAAAACAAACTGAACTTACAAGCTCAAATGGGCAGACTAGGTGGGCCATAGGCCCTTATCTGCCAGCACTGTCTATGTATCTATGTATCTATGTGATGTCATGACCCTCCCCTTTTGTGACCTCATTCCCCCACTCCCACCCACCTCTTCTTGCTGCCTGCTCACTACTCTACCCCCACTATCCTTTTAGCTAATCTCAGGAGGGGGTCATTGACAATCGGGGCTGCCCTTTAACATGGCAACCTCTTTTGTCATATGGACTCTCCCAAAATCAGCCACACCCACACCCACACCAATGCTTGGTCTGCCAAATTGAAGCTTTATTAGGTAGATACTCAGTTACAATAACCTTTTACAATGTTATACCATCATCAACATTTCTTGTTTACAACATTTCTTTTAGGGTTGCACCTTTATTGACATATCCACAGACTTCAGAGCATTGCAGTCAATATTTAGCTCTTCCTTGGTTCGTGTACAAGACCTGATGCCCTTCACCATCCTTCAGTTCTGTCTGGGTTCAGGCATCCCACCTGATCCCTTAGCCCTGTATCCACTGAGGTAACTACCCCATGGGGAGCCCCCTACACTGTTGTACCTATATCCGACCAGGCCCCCTTTTCCCATTAGCCCATAAGCTGACCATTTGGTTCGGCCTCTGGGCTTCCCCCAATTAAAAGCTAGTGAATACCTCCTCCGCCCCCAAAACACTGCCATTTTTCAGTTACCTCTCTGATTGCCCCATTTAGAGCAGTGTCGCCCACCTTTGACATATGGACCCTGTCTGAGTGGTACATCCCCGGAGTGTCATGTGTAATCTACTCATTTTTTATGTATAGCCCCCTCCCTTCTTACACCAATCTGCTATTTTTCTGTTTACCCATTTCCGGGCTTTGTCTATCGCTAACAAAGCCCTAGCATGTTTCCAACATCTCCATGATACAATTTCCAGCCGTGCTATTGTCACCTGCAGTCACCAGGATTTTATCACCTCAAAGTCCTTCAGAATCATGGTGGATCAAAACCATCCAGAGCGTGTTTCCCAGGTCATTCCCCCCACGTGCACCACAATCATATGTGGGGCTGGCAAAAACCTACTGCTAACATCCATTAATGGCGGAGCTGTCTCCATCTTAATCCCCTCTGCCCACGCCATTTGACATTTGATCATGGTCTTTTCTGGATCTTGTTCCAGTTGTTGACCCTCTGCCATGGTTACAGCCCACTGCTCTGCCCAATGGATAAATGAATGGCCCATAATCCACACCACCTGGCACTGTCCAAAACCTGGAAAACACAAAAATAGATGTTGACTCTCACTTCCTTACATACCCCTGTACACCTGGAAGGACCACCTGTCCACCCTCTACACCTCAGCAGTGGTTCCCCCAATCCTGTCCATCTCTGAAGCTGCCCTGATCCTAACAAGTGTAATGCAAACCTCTTAGTGTCCTCCCTGATGAAACCCATCCCTTTTTTTTAGAACATCCATGACCTGGGTGGTGGAGGCCAGATCCCCATTGCTGTGCCTAAACAACCAACCTCTGCCCTGGAGCCTAACCACCATGTATGCCTCTAAGGTTTGTATCACCCCCTCCCCATTATCCCCAGCCTGGATCAACTCCACCTTTACCCCCTTGCTGGCCTGGTTTGTATTTGACCTTCTGAGCCATACCATGGCGGCCCCAGTCGACCAAGAAATTTCTTCATCCTGTAGCCCTCCCCATGTGTCCCACTTCCCCTTGGCCACCACCTCACTGACCCTAAATGCCCCTTTTTGCATCACTGAAAATATGAACACAGTCTAGTCTCATTCTCTGAGGAGCATACATGTGTCAGGCTAGCATTCAACCTACCCAGCAGGGCCCCACAGATTGGTCTGTGCCTATCCAGCTGTTTGGCCATGCAGCCTGATTCACCCTTCCTGCATCCGCCAGATGGCCGGATCCCTGGTAGGAATCTCCATCCTTGCATTTGGCAGACCAACCCCTATACCAGTGAGGTGGATACCAATGGTGGATCCCAACATCCCCCTCCATTTCTCACCATGTATCTAATGACCTGGGCTTCAGATACTGGGCCATTTACCTCAACCCTGCCTCTCCCAGAACTCCTGAAAACTCTTCCACTCTATTTCATACACCCTTAGCATGTTAGGAGCCCATGTGCTCTGAAAGAGTAGCTGGGCTCAGTCCATCCAGTCTCCCAAAGGTGTGTAGGCACCTGCGTTCTCTGGATGGCTGCCCTTGTGGCTATTGACTGGAACCTGTCCAACTGTAAACATGAGAGGCTGTCAGCTATGTCGCTCTTAATCCCTTCCACGTGCTTCACCGTAAAAGACAAATTCAACCTCAGGCCCTCCCATACCAACATGTGCCACCCTAGTACCACACTCAGTGGACCCAGACTGCCAATTTATCACCGACACCACTGCCATGTTATCACATTGGAAAATGACTTTCTTATTCCAAAGTGATCTCCCATACTACCATAGCCACCCATATGGAGGATGTCTCCAAAATATGATATCCTTGGTGAAGCCCATCTCTACCCACCAGGCCAGCCATTTTTCCAATATCCATTCACCCTGGCACTATGCCCCATGCAAAATCCCCAGCAGCATCCGTGTACAGCTCCAGGTCCTCTCTCGACTCCCAATTGTCCTGCCAGAATCTTATCCCATTATATCTTGCCAAAACACCTTCCCAGGTTAGCAAATCCTCCTTTACACCTTTGTTAATGTCTACCCAGTGATGTGGGCAACTTGGCTTTCTCTGACACCCAATCCATGTGTTGGGTAACACCCTCTCTGGGGCTACTACCTTGCAGACAAATTTCATGTGTCCCACTGTTCTGACCTGTACTCTATGCTTTCCTTTAAGACCTTTGATTATGCCCTTAAGTTTGCCCAATGGCAGGTAGAAACACAGCTGTTCCAGGTCTAGCTCAATGCCCAAGAATTTTAGCTGCTTGCTTGGCCCTTTGGTCTCATTCTCGGCCAAAGGTACCAAAATCTCCCTGCACAACCCTTCAAAGCATTGTAGCATGGTCTGTGTATTTTCCCTGCCCTGCCCTGCCCTGCCTTATGATTAGGAAGTCATCCAAGTAGTGGACGACTGCCCCCTGTCTGTGGTGGACCACAAAACCCCATTGCAGCCAAGTACTGAAAACTTCAAACGTGGCACATGCCATCAAACACCTCATGGGCATTGCTCCATCAAACTAATATTTTCCCTGAAATTGGAATCCTAACAACTCTCAGTCCTGTTCCAAGACTGGTAGTAGTCTGGAGGCTGATTCTATGTCAGTTTTTTCTACCCATACCCCTTTCCCGGCTTTTATCAGTTCCACTGCTTTGACCAAAGTGGCATAGGACACTGCACTCCTTTCCAGTATGATGGCATCGTTCACCAAGTCCCCTTTGGGATATGGTAGGTGGTGAATCAGCCTATACTCACCTGGTGCTTTCTTACATAGAAACATAGAAGTTGACGGCAGATAAGGACTGCAAGGCCCATCCAGTCTGCCCATTTTTTCTACCTTATGAATGTGCCATAGGCCTGTACTTTGTCAATGGCCTATCTCTTCATACTTATCTTTATTGCTCCCTTATGCCTACCCATGCCTGTTTGAAGCCCTGCACTGTATTCATATCCACCGCTTCCTGAGGTAGGCTGTTCCATGCATCCACCACTCTTTCTGTGAAAAGAACTGCCTCACATTACCCCTTAATCGGTCTCCCTCTGATCTCATGCTGTGTCCTCTTGTCCTGCTATTTTTCTTCTATTGAAACATGTTATACTCTTTCTCCTTGTTCATGCCCTTAAGCTGTTTGAATGTTTCGATCATATCACCTCTGCCCCTCCTTCGCTCTAGGGTATACATATTGAGCTCTGTTAATCTGTCCTCATATGTTTTCTGATGCAGTCCCTGCACCATTTTGGTTGCCCTTCTCTGGACTGCCTCCATTTTGTTAAAGACCTTGTGCAGGTGCGGCCTCCAGTACTGCATGCAGTACTCCAGATGGGGCCTAACCAGTGTCTTGTAAAGAGGGATTATTACCTCCCTCTTATGACTTGCGATACCCCTACTAATACACCCCAACATCCCTCTAGCCTTACCTACTGCTTTAGTGGTCTGCTTAGATGATTTCAGGTCATCTGTGATGATGATGCTCAGTTCTCCTTTTTCCCTTGTGATTGCCAGCAACTCCCCTCCCAACCTATAGGTGGCTTCAGGGTTTCTCTTCCCTATGTGCATGATCTTGCACTTCTTTGCATTAAACCCCATTTGCCACTCTTCTGACCATTTTGCCAGTTTATCCATATCTCTTCTCATTCTGCCCACCCCATCTGGATCATCTACTCTGTTGCAGATCTTGGTGTCATCTGCAAACAGACAAACCTTACCCTCTAGTCCATCTGCCATGTCACTGATGAAGATATTGAAGAGGACTGGCCCCACGACTGATCCCTGAGGTACCCCACTTGTGACTTGCATCTCTTCTGACTGCATACCATTTACCACCACTCTCTCTGTTTTCTGCCTGCCAACCAGTTTGCCACCCAGTTGACCAACATCTGACCCATCCCAAACCTACCTAGCTGATTAATAAATCACCTATGTGGAACAGTATCGAAAGCTTTGCTGAAGTCAAGGTAGGCGACATCAACTGCTCCTCATGGTCCACCACTCTGGTTACCCAGTCAAAGAAATCTATGAGATTAGTTTGACAGGACCTTCCTGTTATAAACCCATGCTGTCTTGGATCCAGTGCTCCTATGGATTCCAGGTGTTGCACTATTCTTTCCTTAAGGAGTGCCTCTATAATCTTGCCCACTGCTGAGGTAAGGCTGACTGACCTGTAGTTCCCTGTATCCTCCCTCCTACCAGTCTTGTGGAGCGGGATCACGTGAGCCCTTCTGTAGTGTTTTGGGACCTCTTCTGTGCTCAGAGACTCACTAAACAGTTCTACTAGTGGCTCTGCTAGTTTCACCCTTAGCTCCTTTAGTACCCTGGGATGTATGCCATCAGGTCCCATTGCCTTGTCCACCCTGAGCTTAGTGAACTCTTGTAGGACTCTTTCTTCTGTGAAGGGACTAGTGCACACACACACACCCCGTGTCTATTGTGCTGAGCTGTGGGCCTTGCTCTACCTTCTCCACAGTAAATACTGAGCAGAAGTATCTATTTAGGATATATGCTTTTCTTTGATCCTCCTCACACTCTCTTTTCCCTTTTGATCTTAGCAATACCCCCTCTGGACTTTCTCATTTCACTAATGTATCTATAAAAAGTCTTGTCACCTTCTTTTACTGTTCGTGCTAGTGTTTCCTTGGTTTGGGCCTTTGTCTGCCTTACTGCCTTCCCTGCTTCCCTTAGGGAAGTTTGGTATTCCTCCCTATCTTTGTCCTGCTGCATTCTCTTATATTTCCTGAAGGCCAGCTTTTTGGCTCTGACCTTTTCTGCTGCTGTTTTTGAGAACCAAAGAAGTTTCCTTCTTCTTTTGCTCCTGCTTTTCTCTCTAACACAGTGGGGTGTTGCTTCAAGTATTGCATCCTTAATGCTTGCCCAATTTGCCTGTACCCCCCACACCTGTATTTCTTCTTGCCAGGTCTAGCTTAACTCTGTTGGCCATTTTTAAGTCAACTCCTCTGAAGTCCCATATTTTTGCCTTGGAATGGGATGATTTAGTTCTAGTGGCCAAATTGAACCATACCAAGTGATGGTCACTGGCCCCCAGGTGACCTTCTACCTGGAGATATGTGATTCTTTCCCTGTTAGTCAGTGCTAGATGGAGGATAACACTGTCGCTTGTGGGTTGATGGACCAGTTGATTGAGGCCATCTCCCTGCAGGAAATCCACTATATATCTAGTTCTGGCAGATGTTTCTGCTGGTATTTGGGTAGAGAAGGTTCAGAGGAGGGCAACAAAGATGGTGCATGGATTGCATCGTAAGTCCTATGAAGACAGGTTGAAGGAACTGAACATGTACTCCCTGGAGGAGAGGAGGGAGAGAGGGGATATGATAGAGACATACAAGTATCTTACAGGGAGGAACAGGGTGCAGGAATACACTATTTTTAAGCGAAAAAGATGTTCTAGGACTAGAGGGCATGGGATGAAGTTGGAGGGAGGATGATTCAGAGGAAACGTGAGGAAGAATTTCTTCACAGAATGGGTGGTGGACAAGTGGAACACCCTGCCAGAGGAAGTGGTGGGGGCTGAAACAATCATGGGATTTAAGAATGCATGGGATAGACATAAAGGAATTCTGGAGGTCAGGGGTAAGGGGCAACAGACTTCTAGGAAAACATAAACTGAACTTACAAGCTCAAATGGGCAGACTGGGTGGGCCATAGGCCCTTATCTGCCAACACTGTCTATGCAGCTATGTATCTATATATTGATCAATCTTTATCTGGCATGTTGAAGTCTCCCATTATAAGAACCTCCCCTTTAGCTGTCATGTTTTGTATGTCTTCTAACAGTAATGTGTCTTGGGCATGATGCCCATTGGGAAACCCTGAAATTGAGAAATGGAGGGGGTTTGGAAAGGGTCTGCCACCCGTCTCACTGCCACCTCCTTCTTAATCTTGCCTTCCACCATGTCCCCCTTTCCTTTTATGGATCCCAGGTTTTTGGTCCTCATATTGTTCTGTAATCCTGAGTAATATAAATAAAACCCTTCTGCAAAACCCTCCCTCAACATTAAACCCACCCCTTTGTCCAGGTAGTCCCTAGTCCATGCAATTACCATCTCTACCTTCAGCAGGGTCCAAGCCAGGGGTGGGACCCCCCCTCGACTAGGTACCATCATATGAGACTGCTGATGCCCCCCCCGTAACCTCCCCTTCTGCTGTTACATCAGAAATTACCCCCTTGTCCATTGAATCCACCCTTCCCCCCAATGTCCGCCTTAAAAGGCTGCCCTTGTGTTGGAGCTGTATTCCTGTTCCCATCGTCCTACATCTGGATACCGGGTGAGTGCCCCCACAGCCTGAACATGTGTTTTTGTATTTACAGCTATGCCATATGCAGTTAGCCTTATTAAATGCCCAGCAAGACTTTGAACTTGTTGTCCCACTGGCCCTCTTCCCCTCACTGCAGGTACTCCCTTGTGCTGACAATGTCCTGAACCACAGTTCTGACAAAGTCACATCCCACCTGACATCCCCATGTGATGCCACCCTTTGCCAGAACTTCTCATCACAAATAAGCCATCCGTATCCACTCTTAACCCTATAGGCATCCCAGATGATGGCCAAATAGGTGAGTAATGGTATGGCTAGCTTGGATTTCTTCTGCAAAATAATCACGCTGAAATGAGTGAAACCCTCCATCCAGGCCCCAAATGTTTTTCCCTCATAACTAGTATCCTCACTGGTTTTCCCCACTATGGCCATTGCTACCGCCATCTCTGAATTGCCCACTGACTCTTTCTGCTCATTCTTTTTTGCTGTGTCCTTGTCAATCAGGGCAAACATATCCACATACTCTCCTTTCCATATTTTCTGTTTGAAAGCTTACAATACATGGTCCCCCCAAGTCATCCCCGGGGCCCACCCATAACTGCCCTTGCTACCCCTTCCCCCACCCCATATTCTGTTCCCCTTTCTCAGTCTTTTTCTCCTCTTTTAATTCCTTCCACACTTTCTCCACCTCCTCCTCCTCCCAACCTTTCTCTCCCTGCTTCTCAATTGCTCCTGCCAGGTAGTCCTTTAAACTGTCTTCCACTGACAGGTCTACCACTGGTTCCTTACCCACATCCAGTTGAGGCTCACCACCCTCATCAGGGTTGCTCCTGGTCAGTCTTTTGTTGAGCTGCTTTTTCTGGGCTGAGGGGGTCCTTCCCCTTGTCCACCTTCTTATCTCTTTCCTTCTCTGCCCTGGATTTCTTTATGATGGCCTACACTTGATCCATCCACTCTGCCACTTTTTGTGCCAGGAACTCGCTAGTCTTTTGTTTGGGAGCCTTCTTAGGTGCCATTCTGTAGTCTGTAACTTAATCACAGAAAGAACATAAGGCCCCCGATACCAGCATTATGCCACCTCCCCCCCGGGCTTTCCAGAAGAAAAAAAAACACCCTATTTATTCATTTATTTATTTATTTTTTACGTGTCAGCTATGAACAAACAAAAAGGAGGGGGTGCTTCCCTTTTCTGTCCCCCTTCTTGGTATAATCCACCCCCTATAGGAGCTCCCGGTGGAACAATGTGTGTCCCGCCTCCCACCTCCCCACTCCCTCTCCCCTCGCCGTGTAGCTTGGGCCCAAACATTGTCTTCACTTTTTTTTTTTTTGGACTGCCTGCCTCCCTCCCTCGCGGGCTCCTTATTCACCATGGAGTGAGTCAGTATTTGAAACACCTCTAGGCCTCCTTCCTCACCCAGACAAACTGGGTAGGCTGTCCTGACCTTAGAAATATATTGCTGGCCCCTTCTGCATGCACTATTGTCCCCCCACACCCTGGGTATTCACCCCATATCACATCTTCTGCACCTATATATATATGTATATATATATATTTCCATCCCTCACCCTTGCTACGCTTACATTTCCAGATTCTCCAAGTTATTATTATTGTTTCTCATTTTGTTATGTATTTTTTTTATGGAACTCTTATAACTGAGGCCTCTGGCCCCTGCAGGGTAGGCCCTAGTTAGTGGTGGCTGACCATATCCTTGAGACCCCTTTCTGCTAGGCTGTAGCCCCCTTTCCTTAGTCCGCCTTTAAAACAAACAAGGCCTACATGTGCTCATCCTCACCCCCCCCCCATTGAAAAACAAACAAACGTGCTGGCTGCTGCATCCATTTTGTCCACTTCCTTTCTTTTTTTTTTTTTTTGTGTGCTCCTGCGATCATGCATAGAATCCACCCCGCATGGTAGGCCAGATGCCCCAAACTTGCCAAATTGCATGTACCTGTCCACCGCGACTGGAGGTCACCTCCCCTCTATACTGAAACAGATTGCGCATGTGCCTTCCTCTCCCTGCTCATGCGGGGGAGACAACACAATATCTGCTCTATTAAGGAGTGAGATCTCCTACCACACAGCCTCCTGCCCCTAATGAGAATAGCTTGATTTTAAACACATGGTGATCCACCTCCCATGGAAGGAATTGCAAAACGTGTTGCTTGTATCCCACCTTTAATTTTAATAACCCCTCCCACCCTATGTCTGTGACAAAACCACCCTAGGATCAGGGCCAGCACCTGTATCTATGTCTGACCAGGCCTGTCCAAAACGCTACCCCACGTGGCCTAGTGCCTTGCATGCCATGCGCTGTCACTCACCCAACAGATCCAATGAGTCACTCCTTGTAGCGTGTATCACCAGGTAGGTTCCACCAAAGTCTGGTGTCCAAAGTGAGCAGAATTCTCCTGATGAAAAATATGAACTGTGCTGGTCGTGAATATCACAGTGACCTTCTCCGTGTTAGCTGCTCCACCACAAGCAGCCCCAAGTGTGAGTCCCCTTGCAATGGCTCATCCTCACTAGTGGCGCTCCATTGCAGAAAAATGCCATGTGTTCTGGCATCCTACCATCGCTGACCAACTCGGTTTCTTCTCTAAAACATGCGACTGGGACGATTGCAATATCATGGCTAAAACAAAAAGCACACTGATGCTTTCTCATTTTTTTGTTTTGTTTGGGTGTGATTCCCCCATTAGAGGTGGGCACCATGTGGCCTGGCATCTTGTCTGACATTCCCGAAGCCGCATGATGGCGATAAACCTCCCTCCCCTGGAAAGCAAAAATCCCCATATCTTGGAAAGGCACCAACCTGTAAATTACCTTACCAGCCTTGGAACTCAGGGTTAACTTCCACAAATGGGATGCCTCATAGGGCCATCCCACACTAAAAACTACCAAAAACAGTTCAGAGCAAATCATGGCACTGGAAGTAAAACATTGGAAACACAGCATTTTCTTGAGAAAACTCTTACGAAGAGAGAGAAAAAAAAATCCATTTAACTGAACTCACTTGAAAGCATTATATGAAATACTGCACAAATGTTGGCCTGGCCTACCCCCAACCTTACCTCAGCTTGAGAGTATCTACCCAACTTCAGAATGCCTGTGCAGCTATAGTCAAGTCAAGTTGAAGGAACAGCTGCAGGAGAGAGAGAGAGAGGGATTTTCTCTCCCTGCAGCCCCTTTTCTACCCCTTCCAGGCCCTTCCCCTGGACCCCCTTCAGCCTATCCCCTTACTTGTCGCTCACCTACTACTCCTCCTCTCCACAGCCCTCCACCCCTCCCCTTGTGATGTCATGACCCCTCCCCTTTTGCAACCTCATTCCCCTCTGTTCCCACCCCCTTCATACTGCCTGCCCCCTACTCTATCCCCACTATCCTTTTAGCAAATCTTAGGGGGGGCAATGACAATCTAAGCTGCCCCCATTAATAGGGCAACCTCTTTTACTCACTGTAGTGCTTACTGTTTATTTTTCTGTCATTTCATAAACAACATAACAGGAACCTCCTTCCAACCCCAATATTAAAGAGCAGTCTGTTAATGTCTCATTTTAACAGTTTGCACAGAATGTGTTTCTGGAGGTTGGGGGGACATCAATAATTAGTAATAATCACAGTCCTTGTCATGTGTCATTGGTTACTTATTTATATTGTACAGCTGTGGCACAGCAACTGCTACTGGAAATATATGTGTGCTGTTGACACACTGTCTACAACAATAAAGGTTAGAGGTTGTTTGTTTTGAACTATAGAGAGTACAGAAATGACCCCATTTCACATACAGTGCTGAGAAGCAGCAGTCATCAATCCCCGGTAACCCCACCCTACTTACAATACATAAAGTATATGCTATCCAGTGACAGTATTTGTGACAGTTAATTGTTAGGTACAGCCTTACATATTATGTTTCTTTGTTGTTTTTATTTCAATATTGCTTATAGTGAACAGGTGTTCCATTGCAAAAAAAAAACAAGATTCTTTGGATGTTGATGTTTGGTGCAAGAAAATGGTATTTATGTGCTAGTGTGTGTCCCTTCATGTGACTGGAGCAGCAGAGGTGATAGTATATGCTCAGTACCTTGCAAGCTGTCGGCACCAACATTGCATCCTTGCTTCACTAGAATTACAAAATCTGTATTCATTTTAGCCATTTCCACTAATAAGTACTGCATGTTTCCTCCATTGTGCAGTTGCACGTACCTATTGCTGACATATGCTTCTTGCTTTCAGGATGCAGAATTGTGTTACTTTCATAGCATGAAACAGCCCTGGTGATGGTATCCTCCACAGAACCATAAACTCTTTACATATTGCATCTTTCTGGTGGTTGAAAAATGCACTGTTTTCTAATACTTTCATTTCTAGCATCGCCTGTAATGGCCACTGAATGTCCTACTGCTTCATATAAGCAACTGTAGCTGTAGTTGCAGTATGCTTACTGCTTGTCACTGTGTAGAACAGTATGTGACTAGAATAATACTGCCTGATATCCACAGCTCAACCAATCTACCAACAGGAAGAAATGGCAGTTAAACATATTTACAAAGGATAACGCTGTATTTGTTGTAATTATTTTTTTTCTTGTTCTTATTCTTTTTCAGAACATCAAACAGCAACATTCAGCAGTGAGCAGGAACTCCAGCATCTGACCCAGAAAGTCAACTCTTCTGCCAAGTCCCTCATGGTAGTGCATGGTAAACAGGAGGAAATAGCTGCCAGCACGCGCTGCTGTGAGGGACTTGAGCATATAACTTATGAAGCAAAGTGCGCTTTCAACAACAGTGATGTGGTCTTTAAATGAAACATTTTGGAGCTTAAGGACAGCTTCCAGGAGCACCTTGCTGCTGCTGAGACCACACAGGGCTTGTTGCAGCAGATGCTGGAGGAAATGTGTGAGAAAACTGTCTACTGCAGCAGTGGGAAGACTAAGCCTTCAACGCCTACATCAACATGTATCCTTCACAACACTTGGATCCTCTGCCTGAGCTCCCTCTAACCTTCGGTGAAGAGGAAGGGGGCTCTGAAACATCAGTTCCTCTACTCCCTCCTGGATGTTGCCACTTCACAGCAGTTTCCACTTGTGATGGCCCTATAGGAAACCACTCACCCCCAATCATAACCAGATAGAGTGAGTGCTTCCTCATCAGAACAGAAGCAGAATAAACATCTTCAGTTACTTCTTTTTTTTCTTTCTTTCTCTTTATGGACATTCAAAAAATACAAGTGAAGCAAAATGATTTCTCTTTGTTTGCCATTTTACTTGGAATTCAGAAAAAAATTATTTTTAAGAAATTATTTTATGACAGTTTTACAATTATTTTTTATGTACAGTACTTCTTTCAATTGTTATATAAAACAATTTATTTCTGTACTGAACTTTACTATTCTGTGTATTTATTTGTAAAAAATATTTCATGGTGAGAGAGGATTTCATGCAAGTATAGAAACACAAGCTCCTCCAAGCCCTGCACTTCTGTCCATACACATTCACATGTGCATTGCCCTCCAGGCCATGCATGGAGTCATTGGGTAACTGTACCGTAGGTACAGATTAGAGATGAAGAGAAGTTTAAATTCACCTGTGAAGATAACCCAAAGAGGGTAACTTCAAATTTGTGTAGCACTACTTGAAATTTCCATTAAAAAGTCCAAATTTCCCTTTAATGGACTTTGTGTTGTGCAATTCGCGTTACAGTTCGAGAAGGCGAAGTTAGCAAGATACATAGATACATAGACAGTGTCGGCAGAGAAGGACCTATGGCCCACCTAGCCTGCCCATTTGAGTTTGTAACTTCAGTTTATATTTTCCTAGAACTCTGTTGCCCCTTACCCCTCACCTCCAGAATTCCTTTATGTCTATCCCATGCATTCTTAAATCCCATGATTATTTCAGCCCCCACCAATTCCCACAGTCCACAGATCACATGTCTGTCTGTGGGTCACATGATGCAAGCAGGCAGTTAATTAGGCAGGAAGTCTGTGAATTACTTTCACTTTCTTTCTGAGAAGGAGCTGACTAAGTAGCATTGTGTGGAGTGTGTGGAAAGTGTGCTTTTGGCAACAATTGTCAAGCTAATGTTCTCTTTTTGTGGCTTTAAGTTTTAGTATTGTGTTGGAAAAGTTGTGTGGGCAGTTTTAGTTTATTTTTAAAAAGCTGCTGATTTTGTTTACTTAGTTTTAGTTAGTGTAATTTGTTTTGCTAGTATTTCTACTAGTATTTTTTTGTTTGAGTTTTGATTTACATTAAGTTTTACTTGACATGGAGAGAGGTGGCCAAAGTGGTGGGCAGCAGGAGCCTTGAATGCGCAGCAGCCAGGAGTGACAATTTCAGCTTAACCGCAGTCCTCTTTCGACTGCGAGTGGTCAGGCAAAGCAACACAATAATGGCCATGTGGTGCCAGAAGCAGCAGCAGCAGCAGCTGCTGCTAGTGTTTCAGCCACTGCCAGCCCTGCAGCAGTGGAAGAACTGCAGGAACTGCAGTAGCAGCAAGCAGAATAGCAGCAGCAAACACAGCAGCAGAAGCTTGTTTCCCCTCCACAAACAGCAGCACAGTAGGTCGAATTATATGGTGCCCCCCAGCGCCTGTGCCTGATCCTCCCTGCAGCTGTCCCGTCTGGCAGTTTTTTTATCTGCCTCCCTGGTGACCCGATGGTAGTCAGGTGTAAACTGTGTGACACACTGCTACATCAGGGGTGTCAGAGAAGCCACTTGGGCATGGGTGGCCACTGAACCCACCTTTTGGGGCACCACCATGCAGAGTGGGAAGCTAAGCTGCTTGAGGTACCAGCCACTCCTGCAGCTGAAGCTGAAGCTGTACACTGTCTGCCTGCACTGCATTGCAAACAGATGGCCAGGGCATCAGAAATGGCAGCTCCCACAGCTGCCTGCCATGAGTGTGACCCCTCACAACAGCCTGCCACACAGGCTGACCTTGCTGTGCTGTGGGAAGAGGGTGAAGTGATAAAAAATGTTGAGGGTGCAGTGCAGCAGCTCAACTGCACTGAAGGACAAAATGCGGAGATACATACAATGCTAACAACAATTACTGCTGGTCAGCTCTGGCCCCACAGGACCAGTAAAAAATATAATGTCCCAAAATCTTCCCCCCAAAATCCTGTCATCTGCTTTTACTTTTTTCTTAAGCAATATTTTTTTTACTACAGCCTAAGTATATCATTTATGTTCAATTAATGTTTTCTTCCTTATGTTTATTTTGTTACTCCTGTATTTCTTGATTCCCCACCTCCCCCCAAATGCCCCCACCCCATTCTGCTTTCCACAATAGAAATGCTTTTGTTCTTTCTCCTTACCTTATTTTATGTTATAAGTCATGTGGTCGGTAGCTTTGCGTACATTCCATGCTTTCATTTCATTTGAAATTCTGGCACAAAATTGTCGTCTTAAGGACACTTTTATTTCATCGTGCATTGCTACACCACAGTTTCACCTATATTGAAAGCATGCAGCATCCCTTTTGTCGACCCTCTGTCATCTAAAAAATAAACTAAATTAAGTCACAACTCATAAATACTTGTTACATTTCTGATCAGTTTTACAGGGGACTATTTCTCACATGTGTACAGGACACTAATACCACATGCTGAATGATGTACAGTATAAGCTGCCAACAGTCAGAAGATAGGAAATTATGAGGGGATGCCATGGTAGGTGAGGTACTTTAGAGTATTTAGATTGTAGTTGTTGTTGGTATTTATACTACAAAACTTTAACACAGTAAACAGTATCCAAAAATAATAATGCCTAACAATGAAAGCATCAGTGCAAGAATGCAGTTACAATTTTGACTGATACTTTTCTATTCTATTTTACATTGCCCCTTATCTAATAACTTGTGTATACGCATATGCAACCCTTTTTTCAACAATGTATGTTATTCTGCAATACTCCATTTTTTAATGAGAAATAATAAAAGTAGTGTTCATTGTAATGTTACTCTGTGACCTGGTTTGCATCAGCATTCCCAGTTGTTTTTGAACAGATGCTGTTCCATTATATCATGTAACACTGTCTGCTGCATGCAACTTCATTGTAGTTACAACAGAACTGAATTTAAATAGTTGCTGTCCAAAATCACGTGAGGATAATGATCTCAACCTGGTGCAAGGCCGATTAAAATGAGGCCTCAGTTTATTACTTTCGAGTCCGAAAAAAAATGTAGTGCTGCATACTTAAATTGTTGAAAGAAGGGTATCATTCATATACACAAGTTATCAGACAAGGTGGCAATGTAAAACAGAATAAAAAAGTATTGATCAACATTGTAACCGCATTTTTGCACTGATGCTTTCATTGTCAGGCTTTATTACTTTTTGGACATTATTTACTGTGTTAAAATTTCGTAGTATACATGCCAACAACAACTACAATCTAAATACCCTAAAGTCACCTCACCTACCATGATGTGAATAATATTCCCCTGAAAAACTCTTCATAAAATTAACAAGGATTTGATGACAGTCATTATAATTATAAATCCACAGCTCCCCCTAATGTTCCACCCCTTATTATGGTTTCCCCAATAGAAACAATGTTTTTCTTATTACTTTCTTTATTGTATTTTTTTAATTTCCCATGGTCACCAACTTTTCAGACACTGCATGCTTTCATTTACTTTGCATTTGTGGCACAGAACTGTATGCTGCAGTACACTTTTATTGAATTGGACGGTGCATCGCCTTAGTGTCACCTGTATTGAGAGCACGCAGTGTCTGCAGTTTTGCAAACCCTGATAACACCTTTGAAAAATAAGGAAGAACTTTTAGAAACTGCCTTTCTATTGTAGAAAACATAATGGTGTGATACATTTGTGAGAGGTGTGATTTAGATTGGAATTATGACTTTTTTTCTTTTATTTGGGTAAAGCAGCAATGCAATAATCACAATACCATTAAATCACCTACCATGCCCCAACCCCCCAAATGTCCTAATTTGTGAATGTTCTACTGTTTTTAATGTCATGAAAAGTCCAGATGAAGAATAACATTTTTGCACCTATTTTTCTCCCTATTTGTCTGTTCCTACCTGATAACGATTGTGGTTTCTACTCTCTGGTCTTCTGGTTTTATTATATGAACTGCTTTACCATTCTGCTTTGTATTATATCACTACCCCTGTGAATCTAATCTTTTGTATCCACTGTACTCTGTTTTTTACCATTTTGTACTGTTTTAAATCGCTACCCTTGTTAATTGATTTTTGTATCTACTGTACCATGTTATCTTATTTTTGCTTTCATGTTCTACTCCTACACTGGTTGTTGTGAAAATGGGCATTTTGGCTCACATACTTTCCAGTGTACAAATAAATTAAATAGAATTTAATAAGACCAGATATGCATCACAGTAGCCCAAATTAATTGAGAGCATTGCCTGGTGATGACGTCAGTTGCTACTGCTGTTGTCCCACTGCTTTAATGTCATGAAAAGTCCAGATGAAGAATAAGGCCAGAAATACATCACAGAGTCCCAACTTTAATGACACCATTGCCTGGTGGTGATGCCAGTTGCTGCTGCTGTTGTCCACTGCTTTAACATCATGAAAAGTCCAGTTAAAGAATAAGTCCAAAAGTGCATCACATTGTCCCAACTTTAGTGAGACCATTGTCTGGTGGTGAGGTTGATGCCTGCTGCATCACTGATACCCACTGCCCTTTGTGTGTGCATTCTTACCACAATGGTGAATCATTGTTCACCCCAGTGAAATTTTTCTTTGCATAGACACAGTCATTTAATTTCTACTGCATCTTCTGTTTTGTAAGCAGTCTGTCAAGCTGTTCCTTTTTAGGCAATCGTAATACATATGGAATGATTCCACTTAATCCTGGTGGACATGATGTTCACATCCACATACCAGACATACAGTATGTTATGAATCCGACACCTGATGTGGTATTGTAACATTTAATTTTTATTAAGGGAGGTGGCCGGTTACCTCTATGGTTGACTAAAATATTATAATTTCCGATATTTTTTTTTTGTCTCAGGTCATATGCACACTTGTGTTCCACACATTTGGGATGGTTGATGACTTTGGCTATATGGAAACTGACATGGCAAACCATGTAAGGTAAGTACTATTTTTTGGGGGGGCACATTTGAAAACAAGTTTCATTAATGTTTTTGTCTTCTTTCCAGGCCTTCAGCATATCCATTCCTAACTGTTGTCCATCTTCATATTAGAAGATACCACCTACGGCAGTTCACAGCACCTCATTGTTACCCGAAAACAGATGATAAAGAAGTTATTGTGAGTTCATTGCACCACCACATTCAGTTCCCAGCATGTCTGTTCCTGTCTTCTGTTATATCCAGCTTAAAATATCAAGCTATTACTAAACCCCTTATCCAGTTCAAAACACAAAGCTATTACAAAACCCCTTATCTAGCTTAAAATACCAAGCTATTAGTAAAACCCTTCTCCAGCTTAAAATATCTAGCTATTAGTAAAGCCCTTAAAAAAATGTACATGTTTAGTGAGTGACACGCATTGCCCCACTGTCATACTTACATTACATCATGGGTTTTCAGGATCAGGATAACAAGTTGTACAACTCTGGCATACTACAGTACACCTGTCCAATCTGTGAAGAATAAATATATTATATGGCCTGTATGATACCACCATTGAATGCTTTACACTGGTGGACAAAAATTGGATAAAAAATGAAAGAGGAAATAAGAGTGATACTTACCTGTAGATGTTATCCTTTAGGTGGTAGGAGTACTGCAGTTCTGCAAAGTTATACATTCTGTAACCTGTGAAAACAATGAAAATCAGTTGCCAGTATTTGGTGAGGTGATAGTGGCATCTTTAAAATGGTAAAGGAAGGATTCACACCACAGTGCAACTCAAAACCATAGTGCATGATATTAGTACATACTTACTGTAAATTAATGATGAGAAGGGTGGCTGTGGCTGGCTGCGGGTTCATAGCTTGGGCACAGGTACAATGTCTCTCTCTCTCTCTCACTCTCAAGAAGCAGGGTGGCTGTGGCTGGCTGCGGGTGCATAGCTTGGGCACAGGTACAATGTCTCTGTGTGTCTCACAAGAAGCAGGGTGGCTGTCTGGTGTGCGTTACTGTTTTTCAGTGTCAGGAGGATATCTGTCAATCAATCAGCAGGATTTAAGTGGCTACAAATTGACATTTGTGTTTAGAGGGCTGCGGGTAATAATGGATGCACACATTCTGTGAACTGTACCCTTAAAATCAAGAAAGGGGAAGTCAAAATATAATGACATGTCTTTAATATTTATTTGTTAATTGTCATATTATAGTCAAGGCCATTGTTTTTCATTTTTTGATGTGAAAAAATGGTAACATTATGGAATGTGCGGCAGCCTTCACCCCGGTAATTTTGCCATTACTCCCTCCCATCAACATCCTCTTCATCATCATCATCATCAAGAAGGAAGCAGCCCTCACAATCCTCAATGCCGGAATTGTACACACTTGGAAATTCTTTTTTCATGAATGTTTCATCAACCTCAATGATACTCCATTTGACGCTGCCACCAGGATGGTCTGCTTTGCCTGCATCATCAGCACAACCATCATCGTGATGAGGTACACACGTAGATGTGGTTGTCCAACTTGGTATGTAACCCTTATTCATTCTGATAAATGTCAGCATGCTGACATTTATAGGTGCTAGGTTAGTATGACGGTCACACACTACGGTGCCCGCAGAACTAAATACCTGCTCCCCTTTTACACTGGAGGGTGGGTAGGTCAGGTACTTCAGTGCTATTGATGTCAGCACTGGCTATTCATTCACCTTGCCACTCCAGTACACCAAAGGATTGTCCAATATTGTCAGATGCCTGTTTTCTGCAAAATAGGCTTCAACCATGGTCTGTGATGCACACATTCCTGATGAATCATCCACCGGTTCACAAGACTCATCTAGGTCACAAACTCCTACTTAGGACAAGGCACCCCAAAGTGGATTAATATACAACTGTGCAGCTGACACCACCTCTTGCCCCTCAGCCACCTTACTGGATGTGCTCGGTCCATGGTGACCTTCAGCCATGTTATGCTGTGCTTTGCAGAATTTTGCATGTGACTTCTGTGCTCCATGAACCAATTGACCCAGCTGTCCAGTCAGATTTTGAACCTGATCATGCCCTCCCTCCAGTATGCTCATAGCATGGGTCAGCATTGTGACTATTCCAAATTCTGGAGATTGATGAATAGTGGCAATGTGTCAGTTGCTGTCTAATATTGTAATCATGTGTTTCAGTATTGCACAGATTGACCTATCTCCAGTCACATCGAGGCTAGGCTACAGATTCAAGAAAGTCTTCCTCAGCACCCGCAGTAGTGGAATGGCTTGACTAATGGATGCAGTGTTACCACTCACTGCCTGTGCAGCATGTTTAAATGCCTTGAAATTAATATTACTGAGTCCATCAGTCTCCACTGTTTAGTTGTCATAGACAAGGAGGACCCTGAACTGTCATGTCTAGTGTGCATAACTAGGTACTTGGAGATGACTTTGTACTGCTCATACAACCACTCTGCCATGTAAAGTGTCAAGTTCCATCTCGTGACAACTTCAAGCTTGAGGCTGTGCTGAAGGAGGCTGTTTTGAATCTGCAGCTGCCTAAGTTGGTCAGTGGCCTTTCCAGAATGTGCAAAGTGGGCACTGATGTGACATGCAACAGTCAGCATTTGCTTTATTTCAGAGAACTGCAGAAACTCCTGTAAGACAAGATTTAAACAGTGGGCCACGCAGGGACTCTCACAAAGCCACCACTGCTGATACATTTTAAAATGTTTGATCCAGTATCACTAGCTATGAAACCAGCTTTTAGGGACTGGGTGCAGCCACTCATCAGTTTCTATTAGTAGCAAGTCTAGCATGTTTTTGCCTGTATGTGACTCTGTTACACTACGCATTGCAAGTGTAGCATGCTGGCTAATGCCATGAAGGTTATTACCACCACAGACTGACTTATTACACTGCTTTCCCATCCCACCATCACAGTCAACCCCAGGCAGCTGTGCCAAAAGTGCAATAATACACAGATAGGAACTACCCGCCATTTTGCCATTTGTCCACATATCCATGCTTAAGTGAATGTAAGGTGATGTGGAATGTCAAAGAGCATGTCTTACACACTCTGTCACTGTCTGATATAACTCAGGGACAGCAAGAGTGAAAAAGTATGTCCTGGATGGGATCTTCCATTTAGAACAGGCACGTACTGCAAAACACCAGAATCCTGCATTGTCCATAAAGGAGAATGTCAAAAGGTCAATTGCCAGCATTTCCACTATGGCAGCACTGAGTTCACATGCAACTGCATGATTTGGTAGGTATTTACTGTTTTGGGCAAAAAGGCTGTGTAACGTGGGCTGCATTTTTCAATGTTTTGCATGTGGCATGCCAAATGGCTCTCCTCTGCGAACTGACATGGATGAGGTACCTTTGATGTGTAATGGTGGGTGCACAGGTGACAAGCCAATAAATATGGTTAGTTTACCTTTTTAAAGCATAGGGGTTGATGTACTAAAATTACTACATGGACCACTGCTACTCTGACCACCACTTGAACATTCAAAATCCTTCTCTTCCTTATGCCTGTAGTAATCCTCTGGTGTTATTTCCCCACTTTTACTGACATGGCTTCTTACACTAAAGGAAGGAGATACCATGCTTACTAAGGTGGGTGAGGGAGAATGCCCCACTATGGCATTAGCTCTCATCTGGTGCTGAGTCCACAGTGCCATGTGGTTGCTCATGAGATGAGTATATTGGCCCCAAGTGACCAGATGGCTACCTTTTTTACCATGCTTCACACATGCTTAGTAAAGCTGGCAGATTGCAACTGTTTCATTGTTACCATCTTGTATGAAAAAAATCCCAAACTACGGATTTTGATGCCCTACTCTTCATATGTCACTTCTGGGCTTGCATATGTAATGGCAGTTTTTTTGGCAATGAAATGGGGAGTGTACTGCATGGTTTCTGGTGTTGTGCACACTTGGACTTTGACTGAACATCACAGTCACTGACTGTTACTTCAGGGTCAGCGACAGACACAGCTACATCAGAACGTTGCGGGGGGATCGATGAACAGACTGTTTATAGATAGCCACCTTCACTTTCCTTTTGTCCGATTCCCAAATGGGGTCACTAGCATCATTATCATAATCATCATTTGCAAGTTCACTTTGGATGCTGTCCTCCTGGGGAGATATTCCAACCACAGCTTCAATACTATCATCCACATGTTTGCTTCTTCAACATCTGAATGTTTGGATGGCCTAACCTCAAGATCAGCTGAATCATGAGACTGTGAGTCATTAGCATGATCAGAATCATGTTCAATTACTGAGAGGAGTGTGACATCAACTATACTCAAGTCTGCGGATTCAACAACATTTTTCCCACCTGGTAAGTTTGCTTGGGTTGAACTCGTAGCAATACGCATGCTGTTGTCAGCCATGCCGTCACTAACTTTACTACCAGCAGGGACAACAGCATCTCCAACCAGCATTGAAGTGACTGATTTCACTGTGAAAAATAGAGCCGCTACTACCTTTCCCTTCTACTGCATACTGCCACAGCCATGACCACTACTCTTAACACTGCTACACTTGCTACTAGCCCCTGATATACCTGCCTCATCATCACAACTACTTCCACTGCTAATAGTCATCTTGACAGCAATGCCCCAGGCAGAAACAGCTTTGCATGACTGTCTCTCCATGGGCATTTTTAAAGATTACACAGACAATTAACAGCAACTTATTATTTGTGCTGCTTTGGGGATGGGAAGCAAAAACAAAAGATGCAGCTGCACAGGCACAAGTAACATAAGACCTTAACCAGTCTTCAAAATCCAAAAAGAATAACTTGTTTTTTTGTCGGAGGGGTGCAGCTTTAGCCACACAGACTGAAGCATTGAAAAATATTGCAGACAGGCTGAGAAATTCAGAGTACTGCTATTGTGGTGCTGCAATAAAATGCATAACAATTTACACCATGCTCACAGATTAAAGGTCAGCCACAGAAATGTTAACTGTTCAGTAAATTACAATACAGACAGTCTTTAAAAATGACTGAAAAAATGCCCAGCAAACAGAAAGAAACTATAAAAAATAAAGTTGTACTGTGTGTAACTTAACACACAAATAATAAAAAACTAGCCAACAAAAGTTGGAAAAACTGCCTTTCTCACTAATCTTCCTTCTACACCACAGATCCGCCCTTCCCCTGAAGCACACGTCTACAGTGCCTGTTAGTACAGAGACTGAATGTACTAAATTAACATTAAATATTCACACAAAATCAATAAATGCTCGATGATATAAACACATAAGTGTTTCCTACAATTGATGTATTAAATTTTGACACACATTTTTGTGGCAAAAATGCATTTTTAAAGGTTATTTGATGGTTTGAATCTCAGAGCTCTGGAAGCAAACTGTCTCTAGCTTTCTGCTACACAAACTATGCTGAACTGAGGCTGTGTAAAACAATATAGAGCCCATGTGACCTTAAATCCTATGAATCACTGCAAAATTCACCTTAAAGAGCAAAAAAAAAAGGTTAAGTAATGTGAAGTCCATACACAATAATGTGAACTTTATGTTACTTTTGAGATGAGAAGTTATTCACTTCACTATGCTGAAAATTTCATGAAATTCAGGTTCTACGTGAAATATTATGAGTAGTGAATTTTAGGCACTTTGCCCACCTCTAGTACAGGTAGACAACTTGAAGGATGTCCATGACATGCATCAAGTCAGTGGAACCATGTGCATTCAGAAGCACAACACCCTACAGGTGCTCTGGCTCTATGTGGCTACAGATGGACGCTCAAAATGCCCTCCAGGCCATAAGCCATATGAGAGGCCAATCTGCTTCTATCACTTCACATGAAGATGCACATTGCCTTCTATACAGTGTTCCAAGTGAGTGCATTGGTACAGATGCACACATGTCACCTAGGTAATCTACCTCCATATGCAGACATGAATGACCCTTTGATCCCCGCACCCCATCATGCATCCTCTTCAGACCCCGCAGTTCTGTGCAGTTACAGATCCAGATGTGCAAGGACCCATGTGAGAGGCTCATCTGCATTTGAAAATGCAGGATCATCTGGCCTGTACAGTGCCATGCATCTACAAATACACACACAGTAATCCTTATGTCATAACTTTGTTATGTGTCATTATTGTCAACCAAAAATATCAACATAGCTGTTTGATAACCACACATCATGAACAGTTAAGACATGTTTGTCAAATCATGGTAAAAGCATGACTGTGCAGAAGGACAGCATAATGACCTTATTGGCCAGGTTTCAAGTTTGTTTCCACCATGGTTTGTGAGGTAGGATCATAAGAAGCACATGCTCAAAATGTGGCTTTGAAATCTTTAAAAATGGCAGAGTTATGAACAAAATTTGTCATTCTTGTAATACAAAAAATTCTTCTTTCGTGAGCCAATTTCTAGCTTTCATGAGCTGGAAGTCTTGTTTGGTGAGGCTCACAAAACAAGAATCTCAGCTCAAAAAACAAGATGTTGGTACTTAGTGTTTTTTTTTCATTCTTGTTTTGTGAGCAGGCCTTTTGTTTTGTGAGTCATAAAATAACTCACAACATAAGGAGGTCAGCTCATGAAACAAGCTCTTGTTTCATGTGCGGACACTCCACTTTTGTGACTCACAAAAGAAGTCACAAAACAAGGAGGATAGCTCATGAAACATGATTGGGAAAAAAAAAACTAAGTCTCACCATCTTGTTACATGAGCTGAACTTCTTCTGTCATGAGTTGTTTGTTTCATGTCATGAAACAATATGGCTGCTCATGAAACAAGACTGAAAAAAAGTCCCACCATCTTGTTTCAGGAGCTGACCTTATTTCTTGAATTCTTTTGTGAGTTATGAAACAACAGGCCAGCTCGCCATGCAAGTTTGTATCAAACATATAAATGAAAGACCCTACTGAGCATGCTTTGAACCAAAATTGTTCTCAAGAAAGAAGAATTTTGGCTCATGAAAAAAGATTCTTTTTTATGAGCCAGAAATTCTTCTTTCATATCAAATGTAAAAATTAAAGATCCTACTGAGAATCCTCAGAAGTTACATTTCAGAGCCTTATAACTTGAGAACAGATTAACAATTTTTCACCAAACTAACAAAAAGAGCCATTCAAGAGCAAGCCCTTTCTACCCTGAAAATTTCAGAACAAAATTCCATGCAATCTGGGCTGTAGGTGAGATCAAACAGTACAAAAAAAAGATTTTTTCACCTTTTGCACTATCCAAATGTCAAAATCTGGACATCTGACTGGCACAACACTTGCTAGATTAAGAGACTTAGCCCCTCTGACCCTACTTGCAAAATTACATGCAATCCTGTTGATTGGGGCAAAGCTGTTAAGGTGCAAGGTTAGGGGTTTAACATTAAACACCCTACTCACAAAAGAACTCACAAAACAAGAAAGTCAGCTCACAAAACAAGATGGTGGGACTTTCCTTTTTATTCTTGTTTCATGAGCCAGCCTGTTTTGTGAGTCATGAAACAACTCACAACACAAGAAATTTGACTCATGAAACAAGATGGTGTGACTTATTTTTTTTACCAGTCTTACCAAGGTTCATACTAAAGTGAGAATAGGAACAAGAAGGCTATAAGCCCATATATGTTAAATCCTTATAAGTAATACCTCAGAGTTGCACCACGAAGAATACATTTGTCAAGTCTAGATTTAAACTCATCTTTACTTTGTGCCACTATAATGTATTCAGGTAAGGCATTCCAAAGGTTAACAACTCCAACTGTATATGAATATTTTCTGGTATTAGTTCTAAAACGCTTGCCATTGATTTGTAATGGGTGGCCCCTGGTCTCAATTACATCATTTTTTAACTCAATATCAAGATCACACATCAGTTCTGGGTCCTGTAGAATGTCATGCAGGAACAGGATGTCATCACGCACATGTCGAGTTTCTAGAGACATATGTTTCAGTGATTGAAGCCTATTTTCATATGATAGCTCTTGGCACCCTCCACTATTTTTAGAAAATCTACACTGTGCATGCTCCAACTTTTGTCTTTCCCCAGTCTTACATGGGTTACAGATTTTGGAAGTATACTTTAAGTGAGAGTCACATATGACCTAAATAAAGGCATAAGAACTTCACTAGTTCTGGATCTAATATTCTTCCTAATAGTCCATGCTACTTTATTTAGTCTTGTTTTGCGAACTGGCACACCACTTTCATGACACACAAAAGAAGTCATGAAACAAGGAGCTCAGCTCACAAAACAAGACTGGAAAAAAAACTAAGTCTCAACATCTTATTTTATGAGCCCAGATTCCTAGTTTTGTGAGGCTGTATTCTTCCTTCATGAGCCTCACAAAACAAGATCATTGGCTCAGGACAGAAGCTGTGCTAAGAACTTTTGAAATGCCACAAAACCGCATTTTGGGGACATTTTTTCAAAAAACTAAGTGCAGAATTGAGCCAAATGAGTTCTGATTAGCTAGATTCATGCATTTCTTTTTCTCCAGGGTATCATTTTTATGAGTTTGCAAAAAAATATTTTGAGAAAATGGAAACAAAATGGCTGCCTTATGAAATAAGAATTTTTCTCACAAAGGAAAAATGTCTCTTGATTCTTCTTTCAAGAGTCAGAATTTCTTCTTTTGTATCAAACATGAAAATCAAAGACCCTACTGAGCATGCTCAGAACCAAAATGTAAAATCTTTATAATGCAGAAACAGATTGGCCTGGTGGCACCAAGGGCTGAGGTGCTGGATGCCACACTTCATGCCATGCCAGCAACCCATGTTTGGGAACAAGCATGGACTGCCATGGTTTGGCAAGGAGGAGCAGGACTGAGCATCTGACAGACTGCTCTTCATCTCTGGAGAGGGGGGAGGCCAGCAGCTGGTGCATGCCTGATCCCTAGTGAAGGCTGGGACTCAATGGCACAGAGTCGCAAGAATGTGGGGTGGGAGTGTGACAGACGCTTGGTGTGGGCACACACGGGAGCATGAGTGACCCCCGTCATAGGTGTCATTGCATGCTGTGCTCCTGTAAAGGGAGAGAACTAGAAATAGTGGCAGCCAGGTTGTGTGGCTTGATGGCCATCTGCTCAGTTTGTACCATTATCCACGAGCACCACCTGATCTGGATCTGTACCTGGTGGGGGAGCTCACCTCCCTGCCTTGGGGGAGTACAAGATGGTAGCCCAAGAGGAGATTGAAGTGGGCAGAAAGCAACCAGAGAAGGATGAGAGGAGAAGGAGCCAACTGGGGGCCACAGGAGAGAAAAAGTAAGGAAAAAAAAAGAAACAGATTAATATTTTTTTCACCAAACCAATGAAAGAACAATTCTAGGGCAAATCCTTTCTACCCTGAAAATTTCAGAACAAAATTCCAAACTGTCTGGGATGTAGATGAGAGGAAAACAAAAAAAGCAAAAATAAACAAGCAAACAATTTTTCCACATTTTGCACCATCCAGAACTCAGAATCTGGACATCTGACTGGCAGGAAACTTGAAAAATCAATGCACCTTTCCCCTGGATTGTGCATGCAAAATTTTGTGCAGCTCTGTTGAGCAGGGAAGAAGCTATTAAAGTGTAAAGTTAGGGCTTTAAATATTAAACACCCTACTCAACCCTAACTATATGTGTCTTATAGTGCCCTATAAAATACAAATAGATATATAAAGATATTCTGTGCAAAACACTACCTTAATGCAGCAGCTAGGGTTCAAGTTAATGCCACAAAAGTAGGGAAATGTTGTCTCAGGGTTTCCAACACTAACTCCCCACACCCACCTCCAACCAGCAAAATGAAAAAAACAATCACAGGGTGGCTCTTTCCTTTGATCTACATGACACCACCCAACAATACAGCTGATCAGTTTCCTGATATGCCTGTATTATGTCACCCATATTCAGTTTGCTTCATTTTTAAAAACACCTTAAAGAAAAGAAAGTCATCCATTGATGTTGGTTGCTGCCTCGCCATAACTGTCCCCCCCAAAGTCCAACTCATATTAGTCTTCCAGCACAGGGGGTGCCCCATCCCCTGTACCAGCTTCTACCATTATTTCATTAAGCTCTGGAACTCTCTCCCACAACAACTTCATCACTCCACCTCCTCTGCCTCCCTATCTGCTGCCCTTGACAACTTCTTAATGACTAACTAGACCTGCTTCTAATCGTTTGCCCCCAACCCCAATCTGCTCCTCCCCCTACCACCTTTATGACCTCTACAATGTCCTCTTCTATGCTCTTTCTTCTTCCATTGCACTTAATCCTTTCACTACCCTGCTTGGCTGCCCTGTACAATTTAATACTTCAACAAATGTACTGTTTGACTGTTGCCTGCCAAGATTAATCTGTTACCACTCTTGTAACCCCATGTAACACTCCAATCATTGTATTTTTTGTAATTACATCTATTTTACCACAACTGTATTGAATCTTCTACCATCTGCTGAGTATTTCATTCATTTTTACCATAATATATTGTCTTCATGTACCTTTGTTATGTAGCTGAAAACTGTATTTGTGTATTGCTTCTTCCTCCTCCCGCTCCACCCACATAACGCATCGTGAGACGAGCAACTTGTATGCTCAGTGTGCCCTTTCTGGTGAAACTTTTCAATAAATAAATAAAAAATAGTCCTGCTTAAGACCTCCCCTGCAGGCAGCTGTCATTGTGATGGCTTCCCAAACTGACACAAAATTACCCGTTCCCTCCATCCTGCCTGCAATAAAATAGACTGCTTAACATTCAGCCATTAGGTCAAACGGTATACAGAAGCAAGCTAAAATGGCCTCAGGAGGCATCACAGGAGTTGGAGTGTGTGTATAGTGCACATGCTGGTAGCTTCCCACTCCTCCATTGAACCAAGTCTAATGGGAACCGTGTGAGTGTGTAGAGGCAGCATGCCAGCTTGCCCCACCAGTGAGCTCCATTCTCTGCCAGGGACTCCTGTGCACATCCAAGACACAAGCTCAGCCCCCAGCCACACACTCAAAGAGAAGTCTAAAAAAGTACTGTATTTATATTTTGAGTTTTAGATATTTTTGAGTGAGCCAATGAGTCAAATTGAAAGACAATAATAGTAGGTGAATGTGTGTGTTTATTTACTAATTGGTGACATGGAAAGACATGCTTAACCAAGGCTCACAAATCAGAACAATGAACAAATAATGAAAAGCAACAATTGACTAATTAGACTGGTGAAAGAACAACCCAAATGCAAGGGTTAACCAGTGAGGTACTAGGAGCAAGAGCAGGAAGGAGCAAAAGGATCTCTGAAAAGTTGCTTAAGAGCAGGGTATGAAAGGGACTGGCAGACATAGGTAGGAAGATTATTTCAGATAGAAGGGAAACAGACTGTAGTCTGACCCATGAAGGTATTGCAACAAGGGGAAACAATGGCTTGAGTATCAAAATAGTGGAGCAAGTAGGCTGGCATGGGGAGAGGGGTTACAATAAGCTGAATAAAATGAGAGCCAACTACTCAAAGGATTTTCACTTTATTCCCAATGCACTGTGCAATGTATACTATTTTTCTATGGGGAGGCCCAAGATTATTTCAATATTTGGGGGAGGCTCAATATATTTTCCAAGGCATGGGGGAGGCTCACTATGCCAAAGTCCGAGAACTAATGTACTAAGGGCATTAAGGGCAGTCACAGCTAATTTTTCCTGCTTCCACTTGTCTGAGAGACCAGGTTGATAGTGATACCAAGAATGGCCTAAGAGTGTATTTGAATGTATTGGACACATTTGAATTTCTGCAGGAACATGACATGCAGTTTCCCCAAGCTAACAAGGATTTGTTGGAAAAGAGCTTGTTGCAAATGCAATCAGCCCTTTGAGGAAGCATTAGGTGGATTCAGGTGTGGCATGGGGCTGCAGCACAGGACTCACCCTGTGGGCTGACATTTGATCACTTCTCTCTGCATATTGAACCACACAGGGCCAGAGGGGAACACTGGTCGGTAGGGCAGGAGAGAATCCTGCAGCAGCATGGCAATTTGGGGATGACAAGCCCTTCATCAGTATTAACTGTGTCAGATTGTGACTAACACAGCAAGAGATTGCTTACTATGTCTACTGAAAATTAAAGGTTGCATCGTAGCTCTGCTATCTTGGGTAAATAAATTGAAAAATAGAACACAAATTACTCCCACACTGCTGCTGAATGAATTTGCTCATACTCTTCTGAAGGGCCCAGGGGACTGGAAAAGACTGGTGAGCTGTAGAGTCTCATGTAATGCCTGCTGCAGTGATAACTGACTGTGTTCAAGAGAAGTGCTATATAGTCAGATGTTTGAAGGGTGGCTGGAGTGGGATATTTTGCTTAAAGAGAATACAAAGTTAGTTATTCTGATAGTGAAATTGATTGTTTTTAACAAGACAAAGAAGGCTTTAAAAGCAGACAAATAGTGTCAAAATGACCCTCAAAATGCACCAGAATGCATCAAAACCTAATAGCTTCTGTGGGCATGGGCAGCCCCCAGACTGACCTATTACTTAGAGTGTTTAAGTTGTGCATACAGTTTTTAAAGGCTTCTTAGTCCCTTGTTCCCAATTTCCAATTATGCTACCTGAAATGGATAGCGCATTGGAATTCTAATTCAAAGGTTATGGGGCCGTGTCAGTGGTTCAGCAGGTTGCACACTCACCTCAGAGGCTGGAAGATAAGAAGGCTGTGGGTTCTATCTCCACACCAGGTACTTGGGTTAAATTCCAATACTGACACTGTAGTGCAGCATGGGGAGGAAGGTGTGCTGCACTCCTGAGGTGCTGTCTTTCAGATGACACGTTAAACCAAGGTCCCATCTGCCTCTTCTGGTGGTTGTTCAGGTGGATGTTAAAGATCCCATGGCACTTCTCGAAAAGAGTAGGAAATTTTTGTTATGAAAAAGGACTTCACTAATACAAAACACATAAAAAAGTATATTACAAAACATTAAATCATAACAGAAAGCAAAAAGGAACAAACAATAGCACTTGTATATTACAATATTTACATAGATTCCATCCACTTTGCACACTTGACCCAAAACATTTTGTTCTTTTCTGTTAGGTAAATCTTACTATCTTTAAAACTTATTTTCCTCAGTGCTATCTGAATATTTTGTAACATTTCTTCATAAGTGATTATCTTTTGCTGCATAGTTCAGACACACCTCTCTTGCCATATTTAATATCTTATCACCATAAAACTATATATAAGGTCTCATAATAATTTATTTATCTGTTTATTTGGTTTTGTTTACGGTATACACTAGACAACAATGTTGCCTATATTCAGGCACGACCGGGAGGAAGTACAGACAGAGACCAGAGTCAACATTAAAGAGTATTTCATGGCCTTGACGGGTGAGAACAAACATTTGAACAGTATACAGCCAGGTACAGTCATTATCAGTAACAACAAAGAGAAACAGATAACATTACATTAATTATTTTCATCTGATGATACATCAATGACTAAACTGAAATGACAAACAGCAAACAAAACTTAAATGAAGTAGCATTATAACAATAGGATTTCTGCTGGATGTGGAAACTTTCAGATTTTGGAGACCAGTAGGAAATCAGTAAGTGCCATAGGGAGGAGAAAATGCTAGGAGAAAGCTCAAGTTACAGCACAAGACAGCAGTCGGATTCTAATAGGTGTGCCCAAGACTCAGTTTAAAGGCCTTGTGGGATTTGGAGAGTTTGATGTGGGAGGAATGGAGTTCCAGCAGCAGGGGCAGATATGGCAAAGGATCGTTCTCCTTTTCGTGTGAGATATCTGGGAATTTCAAGTTGGGTTTGAGCAGATGCCCTGAGAGGTATGCTTGGGAGGGCTGAGTTAATAGTTCGGCAAGGTATTTGGGGACCCGTTCTGATCATATTATCAATTGTACAGCCTGCAGAATAGTGTCTGAAGCGAGTCTGGGAGAGCCAATTTAGTTTTGAGTAGAGCAGGCAATGATGGGTAAGTCTGTGGCGGAGAGAGAAATCTGCATATACTGTTATAGCAGGTGCTCCATTTCTGGAGTGCTCCTTTGCTAGCTTTAAGGTAAACCTGAGAGCAATATGTTAGAGCAGGAGGAGAAATCCTTGTGAAATAGCAAGCCGGGCAGCATCATTGAGGAGGACATAATTTTAAAGGCAAGACCAAGTTTTGAGCAAACTGTCTTACATGTAGCCACAATGTGGAGGTTAAAGTCAAAAGATGGGTCGAGGTGACTCCTAGATACCTGAAGGAGGTAATGAATTCAAGAGGAGTCATATAGATAATGTATCAATAAGTCTGGAGTAAGAGATCTGATTCTTGATGGGGGCCAAAAGCATAGTTACAGTTTTCTTAGCATTCATTAGGAGCCTGTTCTGTAGTAACCACTCCTGCAAGCAGTTGAAGTCTGCTTGAAGATGTGCTCTTACTGATAAGGGATCTTTACCACTGGAGAGAAGCACCATGTCATCGGCATAAAGGATTAACGAGGAGGAGCAGGGAAGGGAGGGCAAGTTGTTAATGAAAAGGGAGAAAAGTAGTGGGCCAAGAATAGATCCTTGGGGGACTCCAACAGAGGTAGGGGAAAGATTTGAGACGGCAGATTCAATTTGGACAAATTGCAACCTCCCTGAGGGTAGCTATCGAACCAGGAGATGGACGACAGGTCAAAGCCAAGGTGGGACAGTTTGGAAAGTAGCAGAGAGTGATTCACAAGGTCAAATGCCTTTGTGAGATCGATAAATATAGCTCAGTGAGCAGGCTCTTATCCATCGCTGTAAGGACTGCATTTGTCAGCTGAAGTAGAGCAGTTGTGGTGCTGTGTCCTGTTCGGAATCTGTGCTGGGTGAGGGATATAGGTTGTTAAGGTGCAGGTAATTTGTGACCTGAATAGCGATGGCCTTCTCGAGAAGTTTATTTAGGGTAGAGAGAATGGCAATTGGTCTATAGTTTGACATATTTTTGGTATCCCCTTTTTTGTGAACAGGGACAATGTGAGCGGTTTTCCACAATGTTGGTACCGTTTGGATTATTATGGAAAGATTAAAGATTCTTGCAATAGGAACAGCAAGGGCAGGGGCTGCCTACTTCAAGAAGCTTGGTAGTAGCCCATCCGGGCCAGCAGATCCATAGGTGGATACTGATTTGAGGAGATGCAGCACTTGATTGGAGGAGACTAATGTGAGGCGAAAGGGTTTCATGTGAAGTTGCACCTCAGTAGGAGGTGAAAGAGGTTAGTTGAATATCTCAGTGTATTAGGAGAGATCTGAAATTGTGCATTAAGAGCATTAGCAATAGTAGGTAACTTGTTACAGTTTGCATCATTCATTATAGTGTCGGTGTGGCGTCTTGGGCCTTGCCCAATGAAATTTTTGATGTGGTTCCAAAAACCCCTGGTATCACCCGCTGAAGATTGGAGAAGCTTAAGGCAGTAGCTCCTTTTAGCCTTCCGAATATCTTTTTTGCAGGCATTTCTCAGTTGTTTATAGTTAAGCCAGTCTTCTGATTGTTGGGACTTCTTTGCCAAGGTCCAGGCCTTGTCTCTTTTCATCATGGCTCGAAGGAGGTCTTTTTTAAGCCATTTATTAGGGGAGCCCCTAAGACACCTTTTTTTCAGAGGGATGTGCAGATCCTGAAGGGCCAGAAGCTGAGACATCAGGTATTCAAGTGCTGTGTTTACATCATCAGTGTGACAGATGGGAGACCAGTCTATATTATTAATATCCTCGAGAAGTGCAGTTCAGTTTAGTTTGGCAAAATCCCGAAATTGAATGACTCTTGAGGGGGGGGGTTTAAGGCAGTGGCCATTCCAGATACAGAACATAGGCAGGTGATCACTAATAGAATCCGAAAAGGTCCCTGCAGCAATTATTTTATTTGCTCTATTTGTAGTCATCAGTCCAGGAGAGATTGGTGCTCGAGTTGGAAGAGATCGTGTAGGGCTAGAGATGATGAGCAAGGTTAAGTCGGCGAGAGCTTCAGTATATGTACCGGGCGTGACTCCCTGATAGGTCTAGGTTGAAGTCTCCCATTAGTATGACTTCAGATCTACTGTTTAGAGTGGCCAGATAATCCAAGAGCCCATTTAAGCCAGGAGAGCCCTTTGGAGAATTGTAGGCACAGATCAGATTTAGCCTTTTATCACCACCTAGTTGTAGAACTGTATGCAGAGCTTCACAGTGATTTGTTATCCAAGACTGGAGTACAGAGACATTGAGATGCTTATATTCCTCAAGCACCTATAAATGTTCCAAACACCAAAATTGGGTATGTAGAGAGGAAAACAAAGGTTCTTGCCATTTTTCAGCTATGTAATTCCAAAATGTTTTACATATGCACATTCCAAAAATAGATTTTGTTGTGTCTCAAAATGTTGAATACATTTGGTTCTTGTGCAATACCTTTCCTGAACTTGTTTGTGTTTATTGTTATACTGCACATTTAGTCTGCCATATAAGCCCAACCAAACAGTATCCCATATTAATTCTGGTGTCCTCTTTGAGTTAAGCAGTGTAATATTCTGCTACATTTTGCCCTGTGGACAATCCATAAACTTTACGCTTTCTTTATACTCATTGTGCAAAATTAACTGGTAAAGACTCTTTCTATTATTAGCCTGTAAGTGCACACTATTTATTTTCCATCTTACTAAATTTTAACTTGCTCCATACTATACTTTGGCATATTCTCTATTCTATTTAACAACTCCACTTTTCTCTCTCCCCAGGTCCTAGTCTAGGCTCTAACCAAGTAAGCACTTGGTTCTTCCATATTTTTCCCCAGGTTTTAAAGCTAGTGCAAAATTAAATGATAAAATAATACTACAAAAAAGACAACTGGGTTAATCATGTCTAGCCCACCTTCTTGCACCTTTCTATAGGTGAACTCCCTTTTGATAGGGCTCAGCCTACTTCTGCAAAAGGCCTGAAAAAAGATGCTTAATAAAGATGTTACTAATTCTTGTGAAGGGGGATAAATATAGCAATATATAGGAATACTGGCAATAGTAATGTGTTTACCATCAGAATTCTTTTCTTTTTTGCTATTTGTTTGCCTTTCCAGGCACTCACCAGCCTATTGGTTCACTGCAACCCTAAGTCCCAGTTTACTTTTGCCATATTTTCATTCCCAAATATTATGCCTAAAATATTCAAATTACCTTTCTGAATTTGTACACCTGCATACTGTGCCTGTTCTGGCATTGGGGTGTCACCTAACATTACCACCTGAACTTTTTTCATAGTTTATTGCAGACCCTGACTATCTTGAAACCTTCACAAAAGCTTCAACTAAAGGCTGCGGAGAGGAATCTTCTGATAAACAAAGCACCAGATCATCAGCATAAGCTAATATTTTAATTTCAGGTGTGGAAGAATGAATCTGTATCCCGCTTATTTTTGGCTCTGCCGCTATAGTTCTTAAAAGTGCATCAATGCAGAAAACATATAGTAATGGACTGAGGTGGCATCCTTGTCTGACTCCTCTTTTTAATGCTAGTTCTTTCCCCACCCATCCATTAACATTAGGTATTAAAGAAACATTATCATACATGATACTAATCCATCTTATAAACTTAACTGGAATACCAAAAGCCTTAAGCACACTAATCAAATAGTTGTGTGACACTTTGTCAAATGCTTTCTCTTGGTCTACTGTGATTGCATGTCCCTGTATTTCATTTATTGAACCTAGATGAAACATTTCTCTTAATTTAACTAAGTTATCTTGCTGGACTTTGTTAGGAATAGCACATGCCTGGAGTTTACTTATTAAATTGTCAGCCACAGATGTGAGCCTCTTTAGCAATATTTATTTATTTTTTTATTTATTTCGTTATTTGGAAAAAAACCTTTGACCACAAGCTCTTTTACAAAGGTTTCACATCATAGATTGCAAAACAAAGTATAGTAGGAGAAAGCAAAGGTATATTACAATGAACAATACAGCTTGGATTCAGAACTTAAAGAATAACTCAAAACATAGGTACAAGTTAAATAACAAGAAAAACACTTTATGAGGGTTAGGGGATAAGCAGCCATAAAGTGCCTTGCCGGTAGTTCAGAAGGACGGGATAGCTGGCAGAGGGTAAAGAAGGTAGGTATGAGAGAGAGAGAGAGAGAGGTAAGTAATGCGGTGGAGGTGAGAGGGTGGGGGAATAAGGTATATGGAGAAATGGCGGGGTATGGAGAGGCTGAATGGAAAGGACATGCTAAAATAAAATGGTGGGGTGTGAGGGAGCATGGTCAGGCACCCAGCATTAGTAGTGACTGTTTGGAAAACTCATGGGACTGTGAGTTGGAGGAGGGGAAGGGGTGGCAGATGCAGAAGGAGCATGACGCAAACTGATCGATGGGGCAAGTCATGAGATGGGACAAGGGAGGGAGTACCTGAGGCCTGCCTGGTGCTTGCTGGGGGCAAAAGAGATAGGTTGGCTGGACTCAGGGGCAGATGCACTAGAGTGTTATTAGGTGCTGTCTTGAGGTCAGTTTTGAATTGTACCAGACAATTGGTGGCCAAGAGGTTCCCAGCAAGTTCGTTCATTCATCCATAGGGGGCCTGGTAGGCAAATGTATGTTGCCCAAGTGAGGTGCGACAGAAGGGGATCACCAAGGCCCATCTAGTCCTCCCTCTGGTGACCAGTAATGAGTTGGCCACCTTGATCAAATTGCCTGCACAAGGTGGTGTTTACCCAACAGAGCCTTCTTCCCTAGGATGCAAGTCTGAAATTTGACCCTGTTTCTTACTTACAGCCAATTTGCACGTTCATACAGAGTACAGGTGTAGTGCCACACTCAGCATCCAGAGTGAGTCTGCAGGCTTTGTTGAGGCATGGTCTGAACCCTCTTGAGCACTGTATCCATTGCCGCCCATAGACCACTAGTCCATAGTCAATAGTAGATATAATTTAGCTGAGGACTGAGAGGTTGAGAGCCCCAGAGAGGTATTGCCTGTGCATGTACAGGACACCAATTCGGTATTGACTGGCTTGGCCAGAGAGGCAATATGGTGTGCAAATGTTAGGGTATCATCTATTATGACCCTAGATACTTGAACAAGTGAACTTGTTCCAGCAGGTCACTGCATGAGTTGGAGATGATATGAGGTGGTGCTTATTTTGTTGTGGAGCAGGACATAAGCAAGGCCTTGGTCTTCTTGTAGTTTAGTAGCAAATTATGACTACAGAACCAGTCCTCGAGTTTGGAGGAGGAGTTCTGCTGCTCAGATTGTAGGCAGTTCTGAGATGCTGTTGCTCAGGAGCACAGCATCATCTGCATATAGTATGAGTTTGCTGTTGCAGGCTGTGGGAAGGTCATTTAAGAAGTGGCTGAAGAGTAGGGGCCCCAGTACTGATCCCTGCGAAGCCCTGATGATACCTCTCTTGCGCTGGATACTGTTTGCCCAATTTTGACAAATTGATTTCTCCGTATCAGGTAGTCTTGGAACCAGCAAAGAGCATTAGGCGCCACACCCATGTTTCGCAGTTGGTCAGCAACAGGGGTGGTTGACTGATTGAAGGCTTTGGTGAGGTCAATAAAGACAGACCCCACCAGTTTACCTTCATCCAGGGCCTTATGTGCATAGTTTGTGTAGTCTAGCAGGGCAGTGGTGGTACTGTGATTTTGTCTGAAGCCATGCTGGTTGGGGCATTGTAGATCATGCTTATTGAGGTAGTCAATGAGTTGACCTGCCATAATCTTTTCCAGTGCCTTGGACAGAGGGGAGAGGATTGAGATGGGTCTGTAGTTAGCTACCAGAGACTTGTCACCTCCTTTATGCACTGGGGTAACTAGGACCTGCTTTCAAACCGCCGGGAATTGGGCCAGGGACTTATTGTACAGTGTGGTAATGGGCACTATAAGAATGTCCAGGGTGAGGGATAGAAGTTTCATGTCTATCCCTTGACTGCTCAGTCTGATATTACCTAGTATTTTCTTGACCACAGTAAGGGCCTCCTTCACAGTCACCCTTCTAAAGTAGAAGGTCGGGTGAGAACACTGGGTAGATACATTGTTGGAGTGGTTCAAGCCAGGCTGAAAAGAAGCAGGTGGTAGCACTGGTGTAAGATCAGTGAAGGCCTTATTGAAGGCTTCTGCAATAGCTAGAGGGTCTGGAGTGGGGGTGTTACTGATACTGAGCAGCTGAGGGTGTTTCTTGTCCTCCTTTCCAAGGATGCTTTCAATGTTATCCCAGAATCTTTTCCCATCACCCCAAGAATTGCAAAGCTGGGCCTTGTGATAGTTGGCTTTGGTGAGCTGGATTAGCTTGGTACAGCAGTTCCTGGCTGCTCTGTAGCACTGGTAATCATGCTTGCAACCTGTGTTTATGGCCTTCTCCTAGAGTATGTCCCTTTCTTTCAAGTGGGAGAGGAGCTCCCCATCAATCCAGATATTTGCCTGCCCCCGAATTTTTCTTTTAGTGAGTGGGACATAGATGTCGCAGCTGGAGCTAAAGCCCTTAATGAAGTAACTGACGGCCTGATCAAGGGTAGGCACCAGGTCAATAGGAGTCCAGTCATGCAGGGCAAGGGCTGATTTGAGGGATACAAGTTTACCCTTCCTCAAGACCCTGCTTTCAATGAGGATGGGTGGGCTTTTGGTAAATTTATTAGACCACAGGAAGGTGATTGGGGAGTGGTCACTTATCGTGTCTGAGAGAACCTTGATCTCAGAAATCCAGGATGGTGAGCTTGCTAGGACCCAGTCAAGGAGGATACTGTTTCCTGTCTTATAGTTCTGCCTGGTGGGGCAGGTGATAAGTTGTGTCAGGTTGGAGTGGCTATCAGAGCCCTGAAGGGCAGCCTCCTTTCCATCCCAGTTTATATTAAAGTCCCTGTTAATGACAAGCTCCATCCCCTTTGGAAGGGTGCCGATAACGTCCATAATTGTGAGAAAGCCTGCTGTGGCTTTCTTGGGGGGGTAGGTAGATTGTGGCAAGGATGAGAATTTTGCCATTCTGGCCTACCTGAGCCTTAATCACTATTATCTCATGGTCCTCAGTCACCCCCTTGGTTCCAGGGAGGACAGTGCACTGCAGAGAGTCCCTGTCATAGATGAGGCATCTCCCACCTCTCTTGCCTTTTTTATCAATCCTGTATGCTTGGAAGCCTTTGAGGGCAACTTCGCTATCTTTAATCCTACTGGTCAACCAGGTCACCATTAGGCATAGAATGTCAGGGGGTATGGAGGGCCATCCATGCCTGTAGTTAGTCAAATTTTGTGGTTAAACTGCAGATGTTAAGGGAGGCTATTTTTAGGCCTTTAACCTTATGAACACCAGGGCCTGTTGAAGTAAGTGGGCCTGGGTTCAAGTGAATGTTTCCAGAGAGAAGCAGGAGCATAAAGATGACCTTTCTGGAAGAAGGTTTATGCTAAATATGAACGTACCTTCTGCCGCCGAGGCTTCAGATGATTCAAGTGGTTGGACACTGGCTTAATTATTGGGGTATAGCTAACCATTACTACCCTTATGTGAGGGAGGGCATGTGACCACCCGTGTTTGTAGGGTAAGCCGAGTGAGTCGCCACCACAGCCACATGAGGCAGTCTCTGAAGGTGCGTTTAACAGATATGCACTACCCAGTAGTGGTTCGGGGTAGCATTGGCTTAGTATCTGGTGCCAGCTCTTACCAAGCCAGGTAGCAAGAAGGAGAAGTAGATAGCACCCTTTGATGGGGACAGGCAGCTTGATTCACTTAAAATTTTTAGATCCACATTTAATAAACTTATCTCCAATTTTTTTAATTGTCTCGAGCCTCCTTTTTAAACAGTAGTATTAATGTAGCTTGATTCATTTTATTCGGTAACTCTTAATTTTCTAATAATTCATTAAATATTATCTCAAGTGCAGGCTCTAATTCCTCTGCATTATAAAATGCTGTACTTAGCACGTCTGGCCCTGGTACTGTGTTATTTTTCGATGAACTTTAATGCTTCTTTGACCTCCTCTACTAGGATTAGAGTAATCAACTTTTCTTTTTCTCTATAATCCAATTGTAGGAGTTACAGCTGCCCTAAATGAAAAGGTTCTACCTCATGAGATTCCCCAAACGTGGAATGTAATAATTATTCACCATGTTCAATATTCCTTCTGGTGTGCTTATTATTTGACCTTGTTCTGAAGCTAATTCTGTTATAGCTCTATGTTCAGTTCTGGTTTTACATTCTTTAAAAGGGTCTAAGGCACCTTTTTGTAAGTTAGTGTCGAATTGTATCTCCTGCTCTAGTGACCTAACGCTATCATATTGTATTTCAAACATTTGTTTCTTTATTATTTTAATTTGTTCCCCATAATTACCTTTATGTATTACTGTTAGGGACATTAGGTTCTGTAGTTGACTTCGCAATTCTAAGTATGTTAAATATTCTTTCTGGCCTGCTCTTTGTGTCTGAGTTTTAAAAAAATCTCGCCATTTTATTTTAGTGTCTTCCCACCAGAGGGCAGTACTAGCATACTCTTCCACTACTGGCAATCTTGCTTGCCAAAGTTGTTTCCATCTCATTTTGCAGGGGAATTTCCTTGGTGCTCTGGCCAAATTTCCTCCATTCACTAAAAAAATACCTCCAACAACTTAATCTGGTTCAATTTCAGTTGGTTACCATCTGTATTCCCTTCCCTCCAGTTACCCCTGAAAAAGGGACTTCTAGTCTCATTAGGCCTACTGGGTCAACAAAATTAAATAAATAAAAACATAAATAAAGAAAACCCCTCCCTTGTAGATTTTTTTTAAATAAACCCTATAAAAACGAAAATCATCCATGCCTGTTGCAGCCATGACTGTGCCCCCACTGCACCCTGCCACTCAGCCCCACCAATCCCTTACCTACCCACCAGGGGTCCAACACTGTAATCCTCTCTGGACTACAGATACCAAGACATGTCTTCACTCTTGAATGCTGGACTGCAAACTGAGCAAATCAGGTATTCAGTTCAATGTATTTCAATATGGTTTTGACCTTAGTTGCATACAAGCAGGACCAGCAGGGACACTGGTTTACTGAGATTGAGAAAGAGCATATTCCATTTTGCACATTGTAAAAAATGGTATCGTCACCGGTGTCTGCTAAGCCAAAATCCGGTTTAATGGGTGTTTGTTTCTGTACTTTATTTAACAATTTTTAACTTGCTAACATGCATTTTAACAATTTTGACCTCCACTATTACACATCCTTCCATCCTTGTACCAATTTTAAGTTATTTTAGGTACAAGATGTGATGGCAGCAGCAGCAACACTACAGCCCCCATCCCTAAGGTGTGATGGATCAGCACTACGGCACCCATCCCTCTGGTGTGACAGAAGCAGCAGCACTATGGCCCCCATCCCTTAGGTGTGATGGCAGCAGTACTACGGTCATCATTCCTCATGTGTGATGGCAGTATCAGCACTATGGCCCCCATCCCTCAGGTGGGACAGCAACAGTCCTACATTCCCCATCCACCAGTGGTGATGACAGAAGCACTACCGCACCCACCCCTTTGGTATGATGGCAGTAGCAACAATGCAGTACACATCCCTCTGGGGTGATGGCAGTAGTGACAGCACTATGATCCCCTTTCAACACTCACACCCACATGCACGAGTTACAAATGACTTGATCTCTTTGCTTGTTAGAACTCAGATGTGAATTAATCTGAACCATCACCGCTAAGGTGGACTACCTTTGTTTTCTATCTAAAATTTAACTGCCTGAATTGGATATCTGCCTGTGACACCACTGACCAGGGTTAGGAACAGACTTGGGTGTTGTAGGGCCAGCTGGTGGGTGAAGGCTTGAGTTTCAATGACCTCCCTTCTCCTGAGAGGGAGGGTGGGTTCATAGCTCAGCATTTGCTGGCCCATGGTGGAGGCCAGAGCACGACAACACGTCAGTCCTCATTGCGGGAGGAGTGTGATGGATGTCAGCTTGTGCCTTGACATCATGTAGCCTGTCATGCTCCCAAGAAAATGGGAAAACACCCTCTGGCCAACGAGGATGGCTACTGGTCCGCCATACACCAGAAGCCCCAGACATGTGTCCGTTCGACCCCCGACATGCCCAAGATACAGGAAGCTCTTTGGGGCATTTCTGCCCCTGGTAGCCTCCCACAGGGTGGGGCCTACTCAATGAAGGGTTACTTTGGGTTACCTGGTAGCACAGCATTAAGGATCAGTGGATAGTGGTCGGACTCACAGCGGTGGTAGGGGGTCTTGGCAGGCCTGAAGGAGTGGATGGCCAGGGGTAGGAGGGGAGAAAAAACTGCTTGAATTTGCTTTGAAATAAAGTGTTTTCACCTAAAAATCCACAAGTGATTAGTGGAGGACCTTCATATGGATTCATGCATCTCCCAGACATGTGGCTGCTTTTTTTTTCTACTTGGTGTCCATTAAAGGTGTCTCCCAGTTTTCATGTCTTTGTTCAGATGTGAATTGAGCACTTCTCTGCCCACCTGAATCATACAGCCCTGGGGTCTTACCATCTGTACGTCACTGAATGTGCTTTCAAAATCCACTGACCAAACATAAGTACTCTTAAATACTTAACATTTGCTTTTTGTTGAAGCAGTCTATCAGAAAATATTTTGTTGTCACAGAGACAGAACCAGCAGGTGGAAGAAAAGGTGCAAATGATCCAATTCACCTAAATGGGGTGCTAACTGTGAAGTCTTTTCATAAGCAGTAAGGCAGTTTCTTCTTTGTGAACATACTTTCATTCAGACTAGTTTTCATTCAAACAACTGAGGATTTTGGATGGCCCTACTGATTATAAACTTGAATAAGTTAGTTGGTAACAGTGATCCTGCGTTTAGCAATCTACAACCTAGATGCTCATATGCAAAGAATACAATAAAACCCTGGCTAAAAACAAGCTTATAAAACATATCTGAATATTTATCTTTACCTATACAGAATCATTGCAGCCCAAGTAAAACTCAAGTAAATTACATAGTACCCTGACTACTATTCTATGATGTAGTAAACATATATTAGTATTTTTATATTCTTTGTAAAGCAGGTAAGGCCCACTAGGCAGAACTGTCTGTTTTAAGGAGTGACCTAGAAGCACTTGGGAGGATAAGTGACTTGCTTGGATGCAAGTGGAGGTTGTGGTACTCAAACCCAAGTCTGCTGGATGTACCCAGTTCAATCACCATTTGTTACTCTAACCACTAAACATGGGTGGTTAAACTGAATGGCTGATTACACAAAGCAGTGTGGGTGATTTCCTTACTGACTCTATATGCAGCAAAGCAGAAAGAATGCAAAGCACAGCAGCACTCATTTTAAGATGCTGAAATCTGGATCAGCCGCTGGTGCTGCAGTAGCACTATTGCTTTGCAATGCCAGTGACCCAGGGTCAGAAGTAAACCGGGTTGCTGGAGGTCTGGCCAGGGGAGTAGGATCGAGCAGCTGGGGGACTGCTCTCCTCCTCCGGGGAGGGTGGGCTGCAGGTCCTGCTCTTTACCAGCACTAGTGTGACCACGGGTGGTGGTACAATGGTGCTGCAGAGTGATCAGGAGGGAAGAGCTAGCCAGGATCTGGATCAGTGGCATGTCTCTATGTGACCTACCTCCTTGGATCTCTAGTGCCAGTGCCCTCAGGGACAGAGACCAGAAAATCAGGAACAATCACCCATTGGCCACTGCAGAAGGGACCCAAGTGACCCAGACTTCATAACCAGGCTCCAAGAGGGACCCACTGGGCTGTCCAACACACACAAAGGGAGTGTGGAGGGTGACCTAGGGTCCCTCCCCTTCCCACCTGGGGGTAGAACCCAGGCAGGACAGGGGCAGGCCCACAGGAGCTCCTGAGCATTACCTGGGGTGAAGCTAGGGATACAATGCTGTGAGAAGGGGACATAGAAAGAAAATAAACCAAATTTAAAAAGATACTGAAATCTTAGAGATTCCGTGCAGTGACATGCAATTTCCGTGAGGCACGGTACAAGAATTCAAAATCCACAAACCAGTAAGGATTCGTGATTGTTACCGGTGTTACAGTAAAATGGAAAACCAGGGTCCCTGAGGACCAGCTACAACAACAATACCAAAGTCTGGCATTGACAAATGCTTGTTTTAATGTAACACTGCTTTTCCTAATCTGCCTAATGGGGGGTAGTTATCAGTTTTATATACAGTAAGCTATAATCTTGATTCACTGTAGCCCATTTTGGTCTGTACAAGTGATTATAAACTTTGGCCTATGTCTAAATTGTCAGTCTGTTATTTAGCGACATCATAATAATATATTAATGAATTTCCTTAGAATCACTAATTTTGTAAGTTTAGGTATACTGAGAATGTTTAATACTGTGCCTGCACTATCTCTCCCCATAACACACTCAATTTAAGAGTAACAAACATCTGGAGTTGCCCTGCAATGTCTGGCTTCTCTAGTTTGTACAAGAAAATACATTTTCAAACTAAAAATATTGATTATTAGTATTTAATATTTGAGAAGAACACTACTTTGTGTGAAAATACCATCCAGTTAACAGTAACTTCTAATACAACCCATGCCATTAGTGTATATTCCTCAGGTAAAGAGGTGGATTAATTGTCTTTAATTGAAGTCAGCCCCTCCCCCCCCCCAAAAAAGAGCTGAACTATTATTAGTAGTACATGTTTTTCCCCTTGGAACTAGAATATTAAATACTAAAGCAGCTTATTCACATAGGCAAATAGCAAGTAAAGCCAATTAATTTACTAGGAAGAGAGACTACAAGAGCTAATATTAGAAAAAGGCTGGTGCTCACAGCTGATGCATTTAGGTCAGAGAGCTCTTCCTGGTTCCAGTTTTGTTCAGACCATGGCTTCTGATAAAAGCAACCTGTGTTGTATGCTGAAAATAGAGTGGCAGATGGAAAATGGAATGGCAAAGATGTTGAAAATAGAAACAAGGTGGAGGCAGTGATTGGGTAGCATTGATGGCAGATACAGTAGACTCAGCTCTGGAGCTGAAATTGGCATTGAACAGAGAGACAGCCATGTTGTTTTTATGATGCTAGTGTTCAGGGTCAGGGAGAGAGATGTGGGGGTTCACGTTTTGCTACCAGTAATGCAGGCATTTTTATTTTGAAGCAGCTAATTTAAGAACCTATAATGCCAGCATGTTGGTTTGGGGGTGGCTAATTAAAGAACCAACAACTCAGCTGCAGCTCAATAGAAGATGCTGCCCTCTGGAGATTAGTGGCAAGGATTGTCTTTATATTGTAAAATCAAGTGGTAGGCTTGCAAACACTAAAACATTCAACTATTTTAGTAATACCATATTCCAGAAGAATATTACTTGACATGATTCATTATCACAAATCACTTCCCCCAAATAAGTTTCATAATCTCGCTATTTTTTGGCTTTTTGGTGGTAAATTGTAGTGAATCCTTACACAACTACAGGTCTATGGAGGACAGTCACAATCCACAGCCAAGTTAAAGCATCCATGAGCAGCAGTCATTAAGATCACTCTAGGATAGACATAAATGGCTATTTGTTCTCAAACAAGATGGGAGTGAGGCAGAGGTCCACTGATACAGGGAATCACAAAATGACAGGATACTGTAGCTAAAAATTGGCAAAATAAAGACATTACACACAGATATTTGTCTCCACAGTCTAGATTTAAAAAGTGGGTATTTACTAATGTTGCCATTTCCAGCTTGTTAATATTTCTGTATCTTAGTACAGATATTTTTGTCCTCAGTGTGTGTGGTCTCTTTCTTAATACCATGCCTAGTTCAAGCTCTTATGAACCTGTTCATGGAAGACATGCCATACTCTGCAAATTGTTAAAAGAAGCACTGTGACGCCCAAGTCAGTTTAAAGTCAATTACAGAAAATTGACTCAGGCTTCACACTCTGTCATGCTCAAGCGGCTTCCTAGATATGACTGAAATGATTAGAAGCACATTCATCAGTGCTCTCTATCTGGTGCATACTTCAGCAGTGCTCAGACTGCACTGCAAAGATGAGCTGTTGAGAGAATTGATTTTACAAAGCACTTTCTGTTTCTCTTAATTGCAGCAGCTCTTGATTAGGTTTACTCTTTGATTTTTTATGTTGACTTGCATATAGCATAAACAACATATTGGGGTAATAGCAGTTTCAGAGGTGTGTCAGTGTTATGATGAATGAATGGAATGCTTTAGTCAGTGTGTCCCTCAGCTGCCAACCAGTGAGCATGCTACCAATGACAGCAGTTTCAGAAAGTGCCACCAAATTGAAAGAAATCTGCCACTGCAATCAGAGACAGGCTCGTCCATTGCAGTGGTAGATGACATTCCTCCATACGTGCCATTTCTGGTGAAACATTTCAATACATATGGTGGCTCCTGCCATCTACTACACAATCTCAACACCAGGGCGCCCAATCCCCATGTTGACATGCACCTCCCCCATTATGTGGTACACCTAGCATGGTGGCTTCTGCCACCTGCCACACACTCCCGAAAAGCCAACATTGAGGTGCCCATTCCCCATGTCAGCATCCCCCTCTTATTGTGTCTTTCCTGGTTAAACAGTATCCCCTTTCTGACTCTGAGATGCCCACTTATGGTGTCAGATGTGCCCCCCAACCCATCTATATGGTTTGCTGACATTGAGGTGTCAATCTCCATGTTGGCAGCCCCAAATGTGGCACACTGGGAGCCCACCAAGTGTGCCAATTTTTTGTGTGTGTGTGTAAGCTGTTTAAAAGAAAACCTTCCTCACAGTCTTTTTTCTCCTGCAAAGAAGAAAATGGCCCACCATTGTCTCCATTGTCCCCCTCCTCCATCCCCACTATCCTGCTGTGCACTAACCTCCCACACCCCCCTCATCCCCCTCATCCATACTTACCCTCTGGAGGTCGGGAGCTGTGATCTTCTCTGAAGCGGGACACATCTGTACTCTTCAAAGTCAAACTGCGAATAGAAGAAATGATGTTAAGCTTTATAATGGGGTATCTCAAGCATATTTAGGAATTCTGGCCCCACATTTTCAGCATGGGGTTCTTGGGACCCCACCTCATGAGCTGATGTAACTGTTATTTCATTTCTCAGTCCCAAAAGATGATTTCACCATCACTGCATGGAATCACCTTTTGGGACCAGTCAAACAACAGTGCCACTGTTCATGAGGGAGGTCTCAAAAAGCCCATGTTGCAAATCTGGTGGAAAAATTCCAACGAATGACTGTGTTCCCAGTGTGCATTGTGCAGTTTCTATGCACACTCATAACTTGCTAATGTTTAACATTTTCACTCCAGATTTTCAACATTACCATTTTTTCCACCTCCTTATGACCAGTGTAGCTGCCATTTTCACATGTTTTACCTGTAGTGCTAATGGAATTAATGGTCACTGTCACGGGGAAATCAACTTTTTGGGACAGATTAACAAAATCACAGCACCGCTGTTCATGAGGAGAGGTCCCAAATGCCCTTGTTGAAAATCTGGTGAAAACATTCCCCAAAATGACTGTGTTATGGGCGGCGTGTGCAGTATCTAAGTTTGCAAATTTTTATATTTTCTCTCAGATTTTCAACTTTGTCATTTTCACACCTCCTCATGAACAGTACAGCTGTCATTTTTGCATCCTGCCCAAAATGTGTTTCGACCTTTTGCTATGGCACAGTTGCTGTGTGAAATCACCTTTCAGGACTGAGTAACGAAATAATAGTGCAACTGTTCATGAGGTGGGTTCCCAAAAAGCCAATGTTGAAAATTTGGGGTGAAAATACCAACAAATGCCCAGGGCATTAAGGTTTCCAACCATACACCCACCCTGTAGAGACTGACAGGCATCGGGGGCATAACTTGGGTTCATCAGCTGTGATGTTCATAGCATTCTACCCCCACCCCCCACTGTACAGCCACTGACTGGAACTGAGGTGTGCCTTGGGTTCTGTCACCCTAACATTCATCCCATTCCCCAATAGTGCACCCATCCCATCTTATTTCCTTATGGAATGGGGTGAGCATTAGTGCCAAAGACCCCAAAGCACACCATGACACCTGTCCGTGTCTGCAGGGTGGGGTGAGGTGGAATGGCATAAGCATTATGGCCACTGACACAGAGCCACAATACCAATGCCTTTCAGTCTCTGAGGGGGTTGTCAATACTTCAGTACTTCACTGCCATTCCTATTATGCATCTCTCTAACTCCAGAACTACCAGTGTCAGTGCCAGCAAGCCAACATTCGTCATTGACCAACACTTATTTAAATGGAAACTGCTTTATTCTAATTGCACCACAAGGGGAAGCTAGTTATCATTTCTATATACAATAAGTTGTGATCTTGATTCACTGTAGCCCATTTTTCTGTACAAGAGATTAGAATATGATCCTCTGTAAAATTGTCAGTTTGTTATTTAATCACATCTAGAGTTACTAATTTTTTATGTTTAGGTACACTGAGAATGTTTAAGACAGTGCCTGCACTGCCTCTCCCATAACAAATTCTGTTTAGGAGTAACTAATATCTTGAGTTTGCCATGCAATGCCTGTCTCCTCTAGTTTGTACAAGAAAATATATTTCCAAACTGAAAAATAATTATTACTAATATTTAACATTTGAGAAGAACAGTACTTTGTGTAAAAATACCATCCTATCACCAGTAACCTCTAATACAATCCATACCTTTGGTGTATACCCTCAGTTGAAGTGGTACATTAATTGTCTTCTGCAGGTTGATTTATCTGAGTCCCTGGTTGTGTAGACCCAGAGGTATCAGAGGGATCATGGAAGAATAAGTAGATTGAGGTGATTTATTTTATTTGCTTGACTCCTTGTGTGTCTTGTGCAGTGATGCCTAAATTATCCCTGTAGATGTCTGAAGTATTCTGAAAATTATGGACTGTCACATCTGAATTGCCCTGTGAGGAAAAACTTCTGCAGACACATTTTACTTCTCCCATCTTTGAAATCATATTCCCAGTAAAATACTCAGTTTCAGAAGTTACTCCAGGTATTTTTATTTTGTAATAGCAGTAGAAACTGTTTCAGATCATTTGGACTATGGTAAGGTGAGAGGGGCATAATAAAAAATATTTTTTTTGAAGTGGCTGCTAATTTTAGAATTTTAGGTCAAATTTTCAACATGGGTTCTTAGGATCCCACCTCATGAACATGTAACTGTTTTTTTTTGTTTCTCGTTCCCGAAAGGTGATATCACCATCACTGTGAGAAATCAACTTTCAGGACCAATTAACAAAACAACAGTGCCACTGTTCATGAGGGAGGTCCCCAAAAGCTGTATTGCAAATCTGGTGAAAAAATTCCAACAAATGACTGCGTTACCAGTGTGCATTGAGCAGTTTCTATGCACTCTCGTAACTTCACCAATTTTTTTATATTTTCATTCCAGATTTTCAACACTGTCATTTTTTCACACCTCCTTATGACTAATGGAGCTGTTATTTTTCACATCCTGCCCAAAACATGTTTTTGCACCTGTGGCCCACAATGGGCACAGTCACTGTGTGAAATCAACTTTTGGGACAGATTAACAAAATCACAGTGCCACTGTTCATGAGAAGAGGTCCCAAAATATTTATTATTTGAGAAGAACAGTACTTTGTGTGAAAATACCATCCTATCACCAATGCGCTCTAATACAATCCACACCTTTGGTGTATACCCCTCAGTTAAAAGTGGTACATTAATTGTCTTCTCCAGGTTGAATTACTTGAGTCCCTGAGTTGTGTAGACCCAGAGGAATCAGAGGGATCAGAGAAAATATAAGTAGACTGAGGTGATTTAGTTTATTTTCTTGACTCTTGTGTGTCTTGTGCTGAGATATCTAAATTATTCCTGTAGATGTCTAAGTATTCTGAAAATTATGGACTGTGACATGTGAATTGCCCTGTGAGGTAGAGATTTCTGCAAACAAATGTTTACTTCCCCATCTCTGAAATCCTATTCCCAGTAAAATACTCAGTTTCAGATATTACTCCAGTTTTTTTTATTTTGTAATGACAGTAGAAACTGTTTCACATAATTTGGACTATGGTAAGGTAGAGAGGGGCATAATAAAAAAAAATGATTTTTTGAAGAGGCACTGCTAATTTGTATCTCCCTCATTGCTGGCTCAATCATGCATTCAGGAGAACCTGGAGTCAGAGCCAAATGTCAGTGCTGTCAAGAGAAGGCTCCAGTCCAGCATTAGAATTCAGTACTACAGTGATCCCTCGCTTGCTTGTCGTCCCACATAGCGAAAGCCCAGGTATAACAAATGTGAATCGTGGCTCCCAGAAAAAAGTTACTAACAAGTCTAACAGCTGTTTGTGGTATAGTGGTATAGCAAGGGAGCAGTAAAAAACTTAACTTACAGCTTCTGGAGCAAATTCTGCTTTACAGCCTGCCTACCTACCACACAATATGCTTGCAGTATGTGTGCTCCTGCTTTCTTACTTGGCTCAATCTGGCTCACTCAACCCACTGTTGTGCTGTCACTCTGTAGGCTACTCCTTCTCACCAACCAACAACAACACCACCAAATAGACAGTCATAAATAAATACCACTGTAGTCAGGGAACAAAGGACCAGTGGAGTCAAGAAAGTGTTACTTTACTTTAGGTTAAATACAGTGCTGTAATTTGGTGGTGCCATGGTCTGTGAGTTGGGGGGGCATGTTTGTAAAGCAAGAGAAAAGTATGACAGGACTGGTTTGACTCAGAAAGTGAAAAAGACCAAAAAGGTCAATGACTTAAAGCCATACAAAAGCAAGAGTACTGGACTTTAGGAGGGCAGACTTTGGGAAAATGAGAAAGTGCCTCAGAACAGGCAAGAAGGAGGGATGGAAGAACAATGGGTAGTGATCAAAACAGCCATCACCGTGGCAACAAGCCTTTGTGTAAAGCAAATCAATAAAAACATAAGAAAAAACGCTATGGTTCTCAAAAGAGGTGGCAGGGAATGTTAAGGAGAAAAGGACAGCATTCAGGAAATATAAAGAAACACAGAAGGAGCAGGGCAGAGAACTTTATCAGTTAAAGCAGAAAGAGGCTGGGAAGGCAGTCAGAATAGCAAAGGCCCAAACTGAGGAAAGGATAGCCAATTCTGTTAAGAAGGGGGATAAGACCTTTTATAGGTACATTAGGGAGAAGAAAGACCAAAGGAGGGATACTGAAGCTTAATAAAGGGGAGGGAATGTGGGTAGAGGGTGACAGTGAAAAAGCAGGGATACTGAACAAATATTTCTGCTCAGTATTCACAAAGGAAGAGGAGAGAGAGCTACTGAAACCAAACAAGAGAAACACTCTGAAGATGGGGGTCGATACCAGTCCATTTACAGAAGAAAGGGTTCTGAAAGAACTAATAAAATTGAAGGTGGACAAAGCAATGGAGCCTGATGGGATTCACCCAAGAATTCTAAAAGAACTAAGGGTAGAACTAGTGACACCACTGACTACTCTCTTTAACAAATCATGGGAGGATGGGGTGGTACCCGAGGACTGGAGTAGGGCAGATGATTCCTCTTCACAAAAGTGGGAGCAGGACAGAGGCAGGAAACTACAGACCAGTTAGTTTGACCTCAGTGGTAGGAAAATGATGGAATCACTTCTAAAGGAAAGAATTGTTGAGTTCTTAGAGGCCAGTGGGGCACAGGACCCAAGTCAGCATGGATTCACAGCAAGAAAGTTATGTCAGATGAATCTAATAGATTTATTTGACTGGGTGACCAAAGTAGTAGACCAGGGAGGGGCTGTGGACATGGCCTACCTAGATTTTAGCAAGGCATTTGAACAGTCCCACACAAAAGATTAATACACAAGAGAGCCAGCCTTGGAGTGGGTCCCAAGGTGGTAGCCTGGATAAAAATTGGCTAGACAACAGGACAGAAAGGGTAGTAGTAAATGGAGTACACAGTGAAGAAAGGAGGGTTACTAGCGGGGTACCGCAGGGTTCAGTAGTGGGACTGGTCCTTTTTAATGTCTTTATAAGTGACATTGCAGAGGAACTGGAAGGAAAAGTATGTCTCTTTGCAGATGACACAAAGATCTGCAACAGGGTTGATACACAAGTTGGAGTGGAAAGGATGAGAAGGGACTTGGCAAGGTTGGAGGAATGGTCAAATGTATGGCAGCTCAGATTCAATGCAAAGAAGTGCAAGGTAATGCACATGGGAAACAAAAACCCAGGGGAAGCGTACACAATGGGGGGTGAGATACTGACAACAGCAAAAATAGACAGAGACCTGGGGGTAATTATATCAGATGACCTAACGGTGGGCAAGCAATGTGAGAAGGCAGTAAGGAAGGCTGGGGGGATACTGGGAAGCATAGGAAGAGGCATCAATAGTAGAAAACAGGAAGTTGTTTTCCCTCTGTACAGACAGTTGGTGAGACCCATCTGGAGTACTGTCTGCAGTTCTGGAGACCCCATCTCCACAAAGACATAAACAGAGTGGAGGCTGTCCAGAGGAGGGCAACCAAAATGGTGCAGGATCTGCACCAGAAGACATATGAAGAAAGACTAAAGGAGCTTAATATGTATACCGTTGAGGAAAAAAGGGAGAGAGGGGACATGATAGAAACTTTCAAGTACCTCAAGGGGATCAACAAAGTCCAAGAGGGTAGCATCTTCCAGAAAAAGAGATGTGCAAGAACAAGGGGGCACAATTTGAAGATAGAGGGGTGACAGCTCAGAGGTAATGTGAGGAAGTATTTTTTACAGAGAGGGTTGTGGATACATGGAACAGCCTCCCTGAGGAGGTTGTGGAGTCAAGAACAGTGGAGGAATTCAAGAATGCATGGGACAGGCATAAGGCAGTCCTAGTGGGGGGTAGGAGGAAGTAAGTTGTTGGTCAACTAGGATCTGCAGCTTATCTGTTAGGTCGGAAAATAGGCAGACTAGGTGGGCCAAGCGGTCCTTATCTGCCATCAAATTCTATGTTTCTATGTTTCCATGACTCACATACTAGTTACAGGTTCTATCTTTATTTAACAAGTAAATGATAATAATTATTGTATTATACATACAGTATAATGGATACAGAATGTGTTTGACATGTGTGAGTGTTGTATGTGCTAGCTGATTGCAATGCATACTAGTGTCCCTCACTGTAACAAATGTCCCCAGGTCCACCTCGAAAATAAGATCTGCTCAATGGTGCCTGCCTGGTTAAATAAAGTTTTGATTGATTGATTGAAATGTGGAGCTAAAATGAATCCATGTTATGACTTCCTTTTCATTCGTTATAGTGAGGAACTACAGTAATACTGGGAGTGAATTCATCAAGCTAGAGTTTATTGAGTCAGACTAACAGTCTAAAGAGCACTCCAGTCCTGCCTTCAGTTCTGTTTGCAATACAGGGAATAAGTTTACTGGGGTTGTCAAACAGGGAACATTGTGTAATAGTGATAGATGTCCCTGCAGAACTTTGGGTCATGTGCTGGTCAGGAGGGTTAATCGCTGTTGCATCAACAGATGATGTGCCTGGAACAGATTGCTCTGTGTGTCAAACAGATGTGGTAGACACCTCTGCAGAGTTCTCAGGAGTGACTACTGCTGTCAATAACTAGCACAAACAACCTCTGCCAGATTGAAGGGTAAGCAGTAGGAAAAATATACGCGAATTTACAACCCAAACTTTGCAATGACTGAGAAATTCCACCTTGAGCTCATGAGGCTGCCATGCTTCAGGGCTTTAAATCTCTGCCAACTGCTGTCACTGAGTGCATGCACTGAGAGAGGAAGTGGAACTAGACCAACATGAAGCCTCACCCATACACATCGTGTTACACAGCCAATGTCCTAAAAGCAACATGGCAGGTGAAGTAAATATAAACAATAATAATGGACAATGGAGCACTTCTTAGGAGACTAACTTATCTGAAAGCAAAACCATTGCCAGGTGCAGTACATGGTCAGGAAATCACAGGTAACAAGGTAATATAACAGCTGTGATTTTTTTTTCATAGTACTTCTGCTTTAAGTACAGGAAAAGCAAACACTATTTTAGTTTTGCATATTTTGGTGTTTCGTGTCTCAAAACTGAACAATATGCCATCATGAAACCTTTTGATGTCTTGAGACTTTGCCATCCTAACCACACATGAAAAATGTTGGGCTATTTCATCCAATGCCATAAAAGTTATTAAGGTACAAAAAGTGGAATTTAACATTAAACAGCCTTCTCAAATGTACTCAACAATAGAAACTAATATTCTTGCTTCAAGTGGTAATAAACCAACCTCTAATCTAAGAAAGGCACTTGGAATATTTCTAGAATGACCGAGAACAGTTCTAAGAAATGTGTTCTGTATCACCTGTAAACAATTAATAATTTTACCATTTTCCCATACTTCACAAACATACAGTTTGTCTGATCAGTTTAGCATCAAATGCTGATTTAAGTGCCATGAAAGAATTTCCTCCAAATTTCTGTGCAAAACAATTTATGGCCAATGAATATTTTATGGCATTTTCTTTAAAATATTCCATGCACGATTTCCACATCATCCTTTTGTCACACGTTACCCTCAGATATGTGAATGAGTTAATCTCTTAAATGTTTATTGTAAATGGATCAGTTTTTAACATTATTACTGTGCTTGCCAATGGTAAAAATGTTTGTTTTCCCTATATTTAACTCTCAACCAATTTGTGACAGATATGAGGCAACAGTACTAATACCTCTTCTTAACCTCAGAGGTGTACATGACTAAGCTATAACATCACCTGCACAAAGCAGAATTTGTACCTGTACATCATTAATAACTGGAGCAAATGTATCTATTTTATTAAGACTGCATACAAGCGACTCAATATACACATTAAACAATATGGGGGCTAAAAGGCAGCCCTGTTGGACTCCATATCTAATGTTTAATGGGTAGAAAGAAAATAGTCTCTGCAGTATGGATCCTAGCAACTGTATTAGTGTGCAATGTGTTTAAAATAACAATAGTGACATGTGAGACATACTTAGAAAACTTAAGACTGTAGTACATAAATGGGTACCTACAAAATGAAATATAATGAAAGAGGGCTAAAAACAAGATGGATGAACAGAAAACAGTAAGCTTTTAAGAAAGAAAACAGATGCATAGGTAGTGGATTAAGCAAAATAGTGAAGCAAACAAAGATAAATACAACGCTACTGTAAAGAAATGCAAGCAGCAAATCAGAAAGAGTAAAAACAATGGAGCAGAACCTGGTTCACAATACAAAAAACTGCAAGCAATTTTAGTTATATAAATTCATTAAAAGGGAATGCACCATCTATTGGCCTATTAAAGATTTATGGAGTGGCAGTGGCTTCTGACAAGAATATATCTGCGGTACTAAACAAATATTTTGCAACCACTTTTAATAAAATTGTGGACATTGACAATAATAGAAGGTTCTGTGATGACTCTAGCATGAATACAGTTGACCTTTTTCCTGCAAACCTGATAAACAAGGAAATTTAATTTTTAGAGCCCAACAAATTACCCATGTGTGACAACATTAGTCCTTACTTACTGCATATAATAGCTGATGTTATTTGTAATCCAATAAGCAGTATACAGTACATAAATCTTCTTTTTTGAATGGTGAAATATCTGATGATGGAAATACACACTAGTGGTCCCAATTCATAAAACAACCTCTAGCCAGAGCTGATATGGCTGTGGTGAGCTTCTAAAGCTCTGGAGATCTAACATCGCAGCACCGCCAAGTGCCATCTGCAAGATGGCGATGCAACAGCGCATGTGTGGCATTCATGCATCTGTAGTTGTGGAAAATGGCAATATGCCTTTCACAAGGTGGTGGCGCCAGCAGAACTGTGCATGCACGCAAGGTGCACATATGCAGTTCTTGTCCCAGAATGCGGAAGTAACAGCCAAAATAGTGTGGATGTTACTCCATAGTGGTCGACTGTGGTGGAGTGTTACAAGCTCTGTTGGACTTTCAGAAGGATACTTCTGAAAGTCCAGTGGAAGGTGCCATGATTGGCCATTTTGAGCCACACAACGCAAAATGGCTGTAGGCTCCACCCATAGCCATAAAAAGCAGTAGTAGAGAGCCATCAAATTATAGGCCTATTAGTTTGACTCCTATTATAGGAAAAATAATGAAAAGATAAATGAAAAATAATATTACAAACATACTGACTGAGAAGGATACGATAGATCCCACACAATTTGGATTTGTTAAAAATAGGTCATGCCTTATAAACCTGATAACTTTCTATGAACCGAATAATGAATTTTTGGACTTACCTATCCCTTGCAATGTAATCTATCTCAGTTTTGCTAAGGCCTTCGACAAGGTGCCATATGTAACATAAATATTGATGTCAGGACACTAATGTAGATAAAAAATTGGTTATGTGGTAAGACACAAGTAGTAAAAATAGGAGACAACATCGAATAAAACAAATGTCACAGGTGGAGTACCCCAGGGTTCAGTCCTGGGACCTACACTATTCGCATTACACATACAAGACCTTCACGTGAGAGTCAAAAGCAAAGTGTCTAACTTTGCATATGATACCAAGTTTGGTGGGCCAGTATTAAATACAAATGACACGACTATAATACAGGAGGATCTAAACAAGATCAATGATTGTGATGAAACCTGGGGCATGAGTTTTAGCAAAACAAAGTGCTGCATTATGCACTTCAGTAAGCTGAATGTCAAGAAAAAGTATTTCTTAGGTACTACGGAATTAATCAATGTGGAAGGGGAAAGAGATCTTGGTGTTTGGATTCAGCCGAACCTGAGGTTTTCTGTGCATTGCAACAATATTAGTAATAAGGCCCTGAAAAGTCCTGGCAATATTAAATGCAACATTTGCAGTAGGCAGGCGGTTGTTTTGTTACCACTAAATAGGCCCTTGATTAGACCCTATCTTGACTACTGTTCTGCATTCTGGTCTCTAGCAACCAAAAAGAAAATAGCAAAACTGAAAGGTTCAAAGGAGATTACCAAATACATCTATGGTACTAGAAGACTGGATTACAACAATAGATTAAAATATGTTGGACTCTATAGTCTAGAACAGAGAAGGAAAAGAGGCACTCTGTTGTCACTATATAACATTATTGATGACAAGCATTTATGTGTAGAACTTGGCCTCTTCATCAGAGAAAGTGGCTAAAACACAAAAGGTCAAGGGAAACAATTGGTGGTCAGAAGATTCTGAACCAATCATAGGGGTTCATACTTTACAATGACAGTGGTCAAGTTATGGAATGCACTGCCTGAAAATGTCATTGAAGCCCAGAATAAAAAGGAGTTCAAAAGACTACTGGATATCTATCTACTCAGGAGACAGGAAAAGATGGCAGCCACACTGGGCTGCCACCTGCATGAGCTCTGACTACAGCTTGTGTCTGCTTTTGGATACTTATTTGCTGTTCTCCCTGTGATTATTTCAGGTAGAGCATTTGATTGTTAATGGGAAAGCAAAGTTTTAGCACATTTTATTCTGTTTTATTAACTAGTTTTAGCACAGGAACTGAGTGCTAGGCAGGGTCATTTCAGTGAGACAGAACAGGAGAAGCAGTTTTATTTTTAGTAAGGGTGGTCTTTTTCGGTGTGTTGTACTGAAATTTTCATCAATCAGCATTTAAATAAGTGATGGCAAATTTTAACTGTGACTGTGACTCTCACCTTCTCAGACCAAGGAGGAGGTTTTGGAGATGTTGTGGAGGACGGAACATGGTAGGTACATTTCTGTAAGTGTAGTTGTCTGTTGAGGGCTTTTCACCAAACTTGGATACATTGGAGGATCCGTCATCTGTTGGTGATCTTGGAAGAAGGGGTCAGCCAAAGTGCTTGGAGCATCAGAGTAGTGGCAGTGGCAGGGGTAACTGGGTGGCATGAAGATGAGAGCTCTACCTCCTGGGAAAACGCTGCTTGTTTGCCATTGCTTTCACTTGGACTAAGAGCCAATTTCTGGGTTTGACAGAAGCAGCCCTCCTTGACCTGGTTCTTCCTGTTGGCTTTATGTGAGCCAAAAACTTGTGGCTGTATTTTGTGGGACTGCCATACCATCTGACTTGATGTCGGTCACTAAGTGATCTGTTCCTGTCCTTGGATTCTGCAACTGGTGGCCTTGAAAGTCCTGGCCCCAGTGCTGCCTGGCCAGTGCCCAGAGTTTGACTTTGGAGCTCTGTTTCATGGCAAGGGTACTGGTGAGAGCAGAACTTTTCTTTGCCATGGAGCTGCAGCTGGTCCTGAGAGGGTGTGAGTGCTACATTGAGAGACCTTGCTGAAGCTGATATTGCACTTGTGAGAGAAATGCTATATCTTGCCTTGTTGAATTTGGACCCTTCATGATGATTTTGTGCTGGTTGCAGCAGTGGATAAACTTCATCTGGGCCATTGTGGTGTGAGTGCTATTTTCTTTTCCTCCAGAGTTTTGAATCTGGTATTTAATATCAGGGCTGAACTGACTGCTAGTGCCCTTTGGTCTGATATTGTTTTACATTATAATCTGTTCACCTAATCCTTTGTGGTTGGGAACTATTGCTACAGCACAGCACACATTATTGAGCTCTCCCTTTTATTATTTTGATGTTGTGTGGGGGTGGATTGTTTTCAGGTGAGGAAGCCTGTGGTTTGTTGGAGAGGGGAGTGTTTTGAATTAGGTTATCAAGGGTGCATGTGAGTGTGGTGCATCTGGTTAGGTAGTTTTTGCTTTGTATCAGTTGGATGGTATGTGAGTGCATTTGTGATCTATGTTGGTTTTAGTTAAGAGAATAAGATTAGCTATGCTGTATTGACATTAGAAAGTAGTGGTAGTGGTGCTGGTCCCCCAGGATGTTCTGTGGTTGTGGACCTTCGTGGACCACCTGTAAAGCTTCCCAGCTGCACGACCTCGATTCATTTGCCGACATCCCTGTGTCAACTATGATAGCGAGGCACTGTCAGGAGGTTGGCATTACTAGGGAATGGGGAGGTCGATGGTGGCAGGAAGCTGTGGGCCCTGCGGAGTTGAGAGGTATTGGGGTGGTAAGGTGCAGGAGATGCCCTGGGTTTAGACAGAGTCTAGGGAGAGACCAGATGTGTTTGGTCTCTGTCCCCAGGGTTCCCAATAGACCTAATGGGCAGGTAGCCAGAGGGGCTGCAGTGTCTACAAGTCCCCTGTGGGGAGTACTATGCAATGCCAGATCGATGAACAAGACTGCAATTATTGTGGACTTGATTTCCTCAGTCAGTCTGGTTTGCATCATAGAGACCTGGTTGGGTGACGATGCCGGGTTGGTTTTGGAGGCATCTGTCCCTGCTGGGTACTCTGTGGTGCACTGAATGTGGCAGGAATGCAGGGGTGGTGGAGTGGCCATTTGTTTTAAATCTGACCTGGGATTCACTGTGCACCCGGTGGGGACAACCAGGTCTTTTGAGTGTGCGGCAGTGCATGGAGGTGCAGGTGCAGGATGCAGGATTCTCCTTATTTACCACCCTCCTGGGGTGGGGGGAGAATTCCTGCAGGAGGTGGCAGACTTCATCATCAACGCAGTGTTGGAATCCCCTGGATGTTTAGTACCAGGGTACTTCAATGCCTGGGTCAACGATGAAGTCTAGCACCTTGGCTCTCACCTCCTCCAGTTAATGTCATCACTGGGCCTGTCACAAGTAGTTACATCTGGAACCCACCACCATGGTCACATGCTTGATGTGGTTTTCTCACTGGGGCTCGAGGTAATTAACCTCGAGACTGATCAACTTGTATGGTCTGATCACTGCACGGTGAAGTTCTAGGTCAGGGCCCCCCCTGACAGTCCCTCCACTATTGAGATGGTCAGCAATTGCCCATTGAGGGGATTGTCCCCAGACAGACTATTGGTGGTAGCTGATCTATCTGGTGTAGATGCTGCATGTGCAGAGGGTACAAGTGAGGGGGTGGACACATATAATAGGGCAGTCTCTGGGGCGATTGATACCCTCACACTGGCCTGTGTATGACCCAGATTATCTCACTTGAGATCTCCGTGGTTTGATGGGGATCACGAGGAGATGAAGATCAGTGGTCAGAAGTTGGAGCATTGTTGGCAGAGGACCCATTCAGATGTGGACAAACTGGCCCTGAGTACTCATTATTCTGATGACCAGGCGGCAATCAACCATGAGAAGGCAGAGTTCCTGTCCAGGAGATTGCTGCTGGGAAGACTGACCAGCTTTTAGGACTGTCAACAAACTCCTCCATCCTGTCTGTCTACAGATGAAAAATCCTTTTCAATCACTTTATGTGATGAGTTTGTAGTTCTTCTCTGACAGGTGGCCACTATCTGACAGAGGATCAATTCAGCGAGCCACATTGTGACTCACAGTGACTGCCTTGGATGCAACGGGGCAATCCATCTGTCTGGGAGGAGTTTAAACTGGTGGAGGTGGCTGAGGTCATTGTGGTCATCTCAAAGCTGAAGCACACATAATGTGAACTGGACCAGGCCCCAACTCATTGTTTGATGAGATGCGTTGGTTCCATTGGCCTGGTGTTCATCAGGATTGTCTGGTGTTTGTTGTTGGAGGGGGTCTTTCTGGAAGCCTTGAAAGAGGCACTGGTGAGTCCCCTTCTGAAAAAGCCATCTCTTGACCCTGACATCCTGGTGAATTACCATCCTAACTCCAACCTTCCCTTTTTGGGTAAAGTGGTTGAGAAAATCATGGCACAGCAGCTTGAGGAGCACCTCATGTCCTTTGACATCTATGAGCCACTCCAATCAGGTATTAGAGCTAGGCATACCATCAAAACAGTGTTAGTTAGGGTGCACAATGACCTCCTCAGGTCAAGAGATAGAGGAGACAAGTCAATTCTTGTGCTCTTTGATCTCTCTTCTGCCTTTGACACTGTAGATCACATTGTGCTTCTTGATCACCTCGGAGGATAGTGTGGACTCACCTGCACTGTCATAAGCTGGTTTAAGTCCTTCCTATCTGGTAGGAAGCAACAGCTGGTGATGAGGAATTTCTCCTCCTCTCCAAAGCTCCTGCCATGTGGAGTATCTCAGGGGTCGATCTCATTGCCAATGTTATTTGCAGTGTATATGCTGCCCCTGGGTGAGCTCATTAGGTAGTACAGTGTGTTTGTTTACTGTTATGCAGATGATACCCAACTATACAGTACCTGCCTTTTGCACCGGGAACATTGGATGGTGTAGAAGTGCTTAATATCTATCCGGCCGAGATCAATGACTGGATGTTCTCCAGCTGGTTGTGACTTAACCCAGAGAAGACTGAGGTACTAGTGATTGGGCTGGGATGAGGGCATGATGGGATTGCCTCCAATGTGGCTATTGAGTTATTCCTGGGACCCACATTGTAGGTGGCCTTCCCTAGGGTGCAAGATTTTGGAGTGATCCTTGATGACAGACTGACACTTGAAGCTCAGGTGTTGGCTGTCATCATTAGTGGTTTCTACCACTTAAGGAACATTGCCAGGATCAAACCTCTTTGCTGGTGCATGCCTTTGTGACATCCAGACTCGATTACTGTAATGAAAGCACAGATAATGGCAAAGCACTCAGGAGCCAGAAATAAACACATGAACAAGATAGGCACATGGGAGCAAATTAAACCACACAGCACTCTACCCCAGCACTTCATGTTCTCTTTGGGACACTCCTGATGAAGTGTCCCAAAGAGGACACGAAGTGCTGGGGTAGAGTGCTCTGTGGTTTCATTTGCTCCCGTATGCCTAACTTGTTCATGTGCTTATTTCTGGCTCCTGAGTGCTTTGCCATTGTCTGTGCTTTCATTTGGATTTCTTTCTGGACTTAGCACCCGCTTGTTTCATGTATGTGCAGAGCACCTGTGTGTTATCGATTTCTGTAATGCTGTCTTCTTCGTGGTCTCTGGAGGTATCCTTCACCGGCTGTAGTTGGTGCAGAGCATAGCTGCCAGGTTGCTGACTGGCCTTCCCAGGTGTAGTCATGTAACTGGTTCCACCACTGGAATGTATCTGTAGGGACACACCCGGTCATTAGGGCACCAAGTCACAATTTTGTCATCCTGTCTTATTGCGGGGGACTGTGCCTCTGTGCCCCCCATACCCCCTTTCTAATTTTTCTAATTATTTGAACTCTGGGGGGGCAGACCTTGGGGAGGAGACAGCAAATTTCCCCTTGTGGTGCCCTAATGATGGGCACATTCCAGTGGGTGCCCTGATGGCCAGATGGGCATGTAACTCCAGTGCTGCGAGCTCTGCACTGGCTGCTGGTCAGGTGGAGGTTTATCTTCAAGGTGAGTTTACTCATATAAGGCCCTATATGGGCTTGGCCCTGGCTACCTGGCTGATCTTCTGCCACCTGCCACCTCAGTCCACTACCTCGGTCTCAACCAGGGGCCTCCTTGAAGTTTCTAGTACCAGATTAAGAACTTCGGTGACTGGTCTTCAGTGTCACCAGACTGGTTCTATAGAACTCATTACCAGCTGATGTCAGGAGAACCCATTGGTCAAAGGGTTCAAGAGTGGCCTAAAAACAATCTTTTTCCTCTGGCCTTCCGGGGCTTGTGAGCTGGCCAGCAGAAATCCTGGAAAAATCTGCTGAGTCTGATAGTGCTGTTTTATTATTTATTCTGATATTGCTATTCAATTATTTGTTTTATGTATAACATTTTACCAGATATTTACCAGATACCCTGCTTGCTGATTAGTTTATGTACGGCACCCAGAGCCTCTGGGATTGGGTACCTAAAATCGAACTTTGTCTTGCCTTGCTCAAGGGTTCAGCATATGAGGATACCACTAAGTAGTGGGAGAATAGGCTTGAATGACCATCAGGTCCATTCCTATTTCTTATAAAACCTTAGTAAACATTAATAAACAGTCTGGGTTCTATACCATAATCTAATAGCATTTGCCATATAATTGTTCTTCTATCAAAGGTTGACTTTATATCCAGGAAGCATTCATACCTCATATATTTTACAATTTGTTAACTACAGATGTTTCCAGAATATAGCTCAACATTAAAATGAGATCAGTAGTATTTCTCTGCTTTCTAAAAGTACATTGGAAAGAGGAAATAAGTTAATTCTCTAGCACCCATGATTCTAATGTGTTTAACATGAGTGTTGTATACCTTTTTAGCCCAGTTGGCAGGAGGGTGACAGGGCAGTAGCATTGTGGGTCTGATCACTGACCTTTTTTAAATAATGAGACTATCACCCCTGTATTCCAGCCATGTGGAAGAATACCCGAGTTACTCATTATTGTAAAAATACTGGTGCAAATAATTTCACCCACCAGTCTGGAACACATTGATAAATTTCTGCTGGCACCCCATCAAAGCCAGGGGCTTCATTTCTCTTTTGAGGGACTATAGCCTGCTTCACTTATGTTGTAGTATGGGGAGAGGCAAGGAGCTGGATCTAAATAGAAATCTACAGGCCTACCAATCTCATTTATAGTAAAAATGTAGGTGATGCTGTTACTCTTTTCTACTGTTATAAATATTTCAGAAATGTTTTAACCAATCAGCAGATGAAATACTAGTCTGTATTGTTTTCTGTTCAAATGAATCTAGCTCTGCCCACCTCAGTTTAAATATAACAAGCATTTGTCAGTGCCGAATGTTGTCTTGCTGGCATTGGAATTGGTAGTGCAGGAGTTAAACAAATGCATAAAAGGCATAGCAGTGAAGTATTGAACTGATGCCAACCCACCCGCACCCTACAGAGACTGACAGACATTGGGGTGTCCCTTTGGGTGTTTGGTAGTGCAGTGCGGGAAAACATTTTGGGCAGGATGTGAAAAATGACAGCTGTACAGTTCATAAGGAGGTGTAAAAAATGCCAGTGTTGAAAATGTGGCATGTAAATATAGCAAATTTACTGAAGTTACTAAAGGGTGCGTGAAATATACAGCAACGCTTGCAACACTATACATTTATGAAGTGACGGCACAATTTTCAACATAGGCATTTTAGCACCTCTGCTCATGTACAGTGTCACTGTTAATTCCTCAAAGTGTCTAGAAGTAATTTCACACACAGCGCACCATGCTATTCTGCGCCGGAAGTGCGAAAACACATTTTGGGCAGGATATGTGAAATGACGGCTGTACTGTTCATCAAGAGGTGTGGAAAACTGGCAATGGTGAAAATCCAGAGTGAAAATATCACAAATGCACGACGGTACGAACGTACATGCAATCTGCCAACGCATGCTCGTAACATAGTCATTTTATGGAGTATCATCATCAAATTTTCAGCATAGGCATTTTAGGACCCTCTACTCATGAACTGTGTCACTGTCATTTTCATAATCTGGCCCAAACACTAATTTCCCACAGCGACTATACTATTATGCACCGGAAGTGCGGAAACACATTTTGGGCAGGATGTAGAAAATGACAGCTGTACTGTTCACAAGGAGGTGTACAAAAATGGCAATGTGGAAAATCTGGCATTAAAATATTGCGACCATGGTTACGAGCCCATGAGCAACTGTGCAACGGACATCAGAAACAGGCATTTGTTGGATTTTTTCCACCAAATTTGGAACATAGGCTTTTTAAGAGACCACCTCATGAACACTTGCACTGTCATTTCATTAATGGGTCCCGAAAGGTGATTTCTCGCAGTGACTGCAAAATCACCTTTCAGGATGATTAACGCCATGACAGTGATAGAATTCATGAGGAGGGGCCCCAAAAACCCCATGTTGAAAGTTTGGTGCCAAAATTCCAACAAATGCCTGAGATATGCAGCAAAGTTGAAAAAACCCTATTCATTTCATTATACAGCTTACCGGCATTTCCTCAGTTCACAGTCGGCTTTGAAGAGTGCAGACGTGTTCCCGGTCCACCGAAAATCACAGACCAGACTCCGGAGGTAAGTATGGGGTGAGGGGGTGTGGGGAGGCAGGGTGTACAGTGGTGGGTGCGGGTGGGGGGCAGGAGACTACGAGGGACTGTTTTTATGTTACAGGGGAGGGAAAAAAGCTAACATCGCGGGACAGTTTTTTTTTCAGGGGACTTGGCATGCTGAATTGGGCTCCCAGAGTGCCACCTAACTGTTTTGGGGGAGGGGATTGCTGCAGCCGACGGGGGATTGAGCACCCTCGTCGGCAGACAATGGGGGTTTAATTTATGCCAACAGGGATTGGGCACCCTGTCGGCACACAATGACAGCCGGGGAGGCCAGAGCCGAGGGGATTGGGCACCCCTCGGCATATATAGGAAAGGGGGCTGCTGCATGCCTATGGGGAGTGGCTCCCATCGGCAAAATGTGTGGCCACAGTAAACTGGCTGGGGGATTGGGCACCCCTGTTGGATGTTAGAAGTGCTCGCCATGTTGCTAATGTGAGAGCATGAGGAAGGTCTGCTTGCATCTGCAGCTTTGCTCAGAATACAGCAGACCTTTCCTTAGATGTGCTCACCATATTAGCATGCATGGTGTGGCTGCCGGCATGCAGGCTGATTGGGGAATGAGGGACGCACCTACTGATGCGTGCCCTGCATTCGCCCAACAGCGGCCGCGCCTCCAAAGCTGCACTACTGCAAGATGTTGACTTGCACACAGGCGCTGCAAGCCAACATAAAAAGAGAGAGAGAACTAAATCTGGGGGAGCCCATATCCTATAAAAGCTCAGCTTACATTCAATGAATTGGAGCACCAGGCTCACTCAGCAAAATAGATTCTAAAAATTAGGATATTTTATTCACTTGTGTATTCACAATAATTCATTCAGATAAGGGGCTCGGTCTGACAAAGATTGTGTCAAGCTGAGAAAGTCTGTAAAAAAGGCAGGGAGACAAAAAGAATAACAGAACTCTTGTATATAGAAAAAGTTTCTTCAGTCTAAGAAAAGAATATAGATGGTTAATTAATGAAAAGAAAATCATTGCCATACTCTGTGCGAAAAGCTACAAGCTACAATCTGGACAAAGGATAATAAAATATTTTGGACTCTTGTTGCTCATGGAACAGACTCTGATAATAGAAAATATGAGAAATTGGATCAGCAGGCTCACTCACCAAGATAGTTTCTAACAAGCATTTGTCAATGCCGAATTTTTGCTTTCTGGCATTGGCATTGCTAGTGCAGGAGTTAGAGAAATGCATAATAGGAATGGCAGTATTGAACTAATGCCAATCCCCACTCCCACCATGCAGAGACTGAAAGGCACTGGGGGTGTGCCTTTGGGTCATTGGCCATAACGTTTATGACATTCCAGCTCACCCCACCCTGCAGACACCGACAGCTGTATTGGTGTGCTTTGGGGTCTTCAGTCCTTATCCTCAACCCATTTCACAAGGAAATAAACTGAGATGGGTGCAGTATAAGGGAATGGGGTGAACTTTAGGGCCAAAGACCCCAAGGCACACCTTGATGCCTGTCAGTGACTGTGGTGTGGGGGTAGAATGCCATGAGCATTACGGCTGATGAACTCAAGTCACACCCCTGACGCCAGTCAGTTTTTACAGGGTGGGTGTTATGGTTGGAAACCTTAATGTCCTGGGTGTTAGTTGGTATTTTCACTTCAAATTTTCAAAATGGACTCTTTGGAACTCCACCTCATGAACAGTGGCATTATCAATTCATTACTCAATCCTAAAAGGTGATTTCACACAGCAACTAGGCCATTTGGTGCCACAGGTGTGGAAACACATTTTGGGCAGGATGTGAAAAATTACAGCTGTACTGTTCATGAAGAGGTGTGGAAAAATGGCAATGTTGAAAATCTGGAGTGAAAATATAAAAATTCACGAGGTTACAAGCGTGTGTAGAAACTGCACAACACACACCCGTAACCTAGTCATTTTGGGAATTTTTTTGCAGCAAATGTTTAACATGGGTTTTATGGGACCTCTCCTCATGAAGTGTTGTACTGTGATTTTTTTAATCCATCACAAAAGTTGATTTCACACAGCTACCGCATAATTCTGCACCACAGGTACAAAAACACATTTCAGGCAAGATGTGAAAAATGACAGCTGTAATATTTATAAGGAGGTGTTAAAAATGACAATGTTAAAAATCTGGAGTGAAAATATGAAAAAGTGGTGAAGTTACAAGCCTGCATAGAAAATGCGCAACATGCACCCTTAATGTGGTTATTTTTTGGAAATTTTTCACCAAATTTTCAACATAGGCATTTTAGGACCTCTGCTAATGAACAGTGTCACTGTGATTTTCTTAATCTGTCCCAAACACTGATTTCCCACAGCAACCGTGCTATTCTGGAGGCAGTATAGAGCAGTGGTTTAAGGATCTGAGCTACAAATCTGGAGACCTGGGTTTGAATCCCACAGCCCCCACTTGCATACTGTGTGACTCTGAACAAGTCACTTACCATCTCTGTGCTCCCAGGTTGCACCTGTAAACAAGCTTTCAGCTTAGTGTGTCTCGCCTGGCTAAACAATTGGAAAAAAATATATAAAAAGTTCTGATCCGGATGTGCGAAAACACATTTCGACCAGGATGTGAAAAATTACAGCTGTACTATTCATAAGGAGGTGTGAAAAAATGCCAATGTTGAAAATCTGAAGTGAAAATACTGTATTACAAATTCGTGAAGTTACAAGTATGCGTGGAAACTGCACAATGCATGCTTGTAACGCAGTCATTTTTTGGAATTTTTTCACCAAGTTTGCAACATAGGCTTTTTGAGAGCCCACCTCATGAACAGTGACACTGTTGTTTCATTAATCGGTCCCAAAAGGTAATTCCACGCAGTGACCATGAAATCACCTTTTGGGACTGAATAATGCCATGACAGTGACTGAATTCATGAGAAGGGGTCCCAAGAACTCCATATTGAAAATTTGGTGCCAAAAGTCTAAAAAATGGCCATGATATCCACATAAGTTGAAAAAAACTCATTTATGCCGTTATACAACTTACCGGCATTTCTTCCATTCGTGGTCAGCTTTGAAGAGTGCAGATGTGTTTCTGGTCCGTCAAAGATCATCACTCCAAGCTACAGAGGTAAGTATGGGGTGAGTGGGGTATGGAGAGGTGATGTACACAGAGCATGGGCATGGGTTGGGGAAGGGGGCAAGAGACTGAACGAGGGACTGTTTTTTTTTTCTACAGGTTTAAAAAAAAGACAATGTGGGACTTTGGCACACTGGGGTGGGCTCCCAGCATGCCACCTGGAAGTTTGTTTGGGGGGGAGTGGAGCTGATATGGATTGGGCACCCCATTGGCCATACAGTGTGCAGGGGAGCACATGAGCACACTGGGGTGGGCTCCCAGTGTGCTACCTGGGTGTTGGTCCTGAGGTCAAAAACCTTTTAAAGACATTAAAGGATCCACACAATCTTCAAAAGTGTGCTATAATGTATGGTAGAACGTTGTTATAGGTAGAAATCTATCTTTTCATAACAACGCTTTACCATCAATGCGACGTCACGATATTGTTAACCCATCGATGGTACATCACATCAATGGGTTAACAACCAGGAACAGTCTGGGCATTCGTGCAACTGGATCAGATGGCTTTGAAACAGCTGTGGCGGTGAGAGCAGAGAGACAGTGACATTAAAAAAACTGCAGTAAGGAACTGCTTTCTTTTTTGAAAAACATAAATGGTACCATACACTATAAAATATAATGTATGGTACATGAATGGTTAACTTTTTTTTTAACCCATCTCGAAATTGCCATGGTGATACAAACATCTTGAGCTTGGATCTTGAGGATTACATGGTTGCCCTGGCAATCTCTTAATGGTTAACAAACTGGTTAACAATCAGTGACCATACACTAGCCTCTATGTTGAAATCAGGACTTACCGGACTGTAGGGAGTAACAAAATTCATGCAACTTTTACCTGGTCAGGCTTGTCTGAATTTTACCAGTCTGCTGCAGTCCGGTTCTGCTGCTCCAGTTTTCACCCAATAATACCCCTTGATTTTATTGTTCATCTACAATTGTGTTTGTGAATATTCATAGCTGAATTTATAGTTTTAAATGCATATGCAATCATATATGCATTGCTTTGAAGTATTGAATATGTTAATTGTTTCTAGCAGCATTCTACTGGTTGCAATAAAGACTTTAATTGACTGCTGCAGTCAGGGACCACCCACAGCAAAACAGCTGATTGTGTAGTGACGGGGCACTCCATGATTGCAGCAGTCAGTTTCTTTGAGCACAGTGGCTCACTCATTAACTGCCGTCATTGACAGCATGCTCCTCTATTCGTCATGAAGAGACCAGCCCCAGAACGGACTGCTGCCTTTTGACACAACACTGCTGCGCCTCCACAACCCGCTTATGAAGGAAATTGAAGCAGTGTGTTTCTTGCACATGCGTGCAAGCAAACACTAAAATGTGGATATTTTATTCAGAAATGCGACTAGTGGAATACCACAGGGCTCCATACTGGGTCTGACCCTTTTTAATATAATGGTTTCCACATTCTAAACTTCTGGGAATGCTTGGATTAGTAAATCTGCAGATGACTGCAAACTAGGCGGTTTAGTATTAACACTAACGGATGGTATACAGCTCCAAGAAAACGTATACATACTATCCGACTGGGTTAAAACAAACAAAATGACCTTTAATATAAAAAAATGTAAAGTAATGCACTTTGGATCCAAACATTTGAGGCTGACATGTACATTAGACAATCACATACTTGAAAGAACTACAGAAGAAAGAGATTAGGGAATATAAATCACTGACAACTTCTCTTTCGATGAACATACTACGGTGACTGTCAAAAAATGCCAGAAAATATTAGGCTGTAGTTTGCCTAATATAAAAAGCAGAGAACCACAGGTGATATTACCACTATACAATAGTTTGATTCGCCCACATATTGAGTACTGTACACAGTTCTGTGCATCATCTACAGATAGGGACCAAAAATTAAAAGAAGGAGTTCAAAGGAAAACAACAACAAAAAAATCAAGAGATGGCAACATCATAGTTATAAAGTAAGATTGCAGCATTTAAAATTATATTACACAAATTATAGGCAGATCAGAGGAGATCTTTGCCTAACATTTAAAGCATTAAAAAGACCATAGTCTTTTGGAAACTATTGGACTAGTTAAACTACATGAAGCAAGGACTACCAGATTCCATAATCTTAAATTAATATGTGAAATCAACCGTTCAAAAAAAGTTCTAATTATTTTACACAAAGAATAATTAATATGTGGAATACCATGTCCAGTCATATAGTAAATAGCAACAGTATTATCACTTTTAAAAATAAGTTAGATCAGTACATGGGTGAAAGTAAATATATGTTCCACCTTTAAAGAAAATTAGATGGCGAGTTCACTAAGAGGCCAATTGTCTATATGAGCTCGTATTACACCATGAACCTATGAACCTATGTGTGTAATAAATAATTCAGATATTAACATCCAGTCACAAATCAGTTGTCAATGTTTCAGGGATTAATGCCTCTTCTTCAGGGAGACTGGTAATACTTCCTTTGAAACTGATATCCTCTTATTAATTGTCATTTGATTCTTTTATTCATCGTATCACATCTTTCAGGTATTAGTTTCATGGAAGTAATATTTTATTTCAGCATTTAAAACTGCCTTTTTGTTTTATGTATCAGAGCCCTCTAGAGGTGGAGAAAGCACTGATCCATGCCAGGAGTCTGTTCCACTTGATCTCTGATACGTAAAACAAGAAGGCAATTTCAATAGCTGAGATAAAATAAAATATTACTTCCAAGAAACTAATACTTAAATGACTTGATAAGATGGATGAAAGAATCAAATGACAATTAATGACAGTTTCAAAAGAAATTGACCATTACAAACGTGTATTACCTGTCTCCCTGAAGAAGGGGTATTAATCCCCTAAATGTTGGCAACTGATTTGTGATTTTATCTTAATTTTGAATGAATTATTGTGAAAACACATCTGAATAAAATATCCTCAATTTTAGAAATTGTTTTGGTGAGTGAGCCTGGTGATTCAATTCATTATTTAATGTATTGACAGAGTGTGTTCCATAAGCAACAAGAGTTCAAAATGTTTTATTATCCTTTTGCCCATATTGCAGCTTGTAGCTTTTTCCACAGTGTATGTTTACAATTTTTTTTCCATTAATTAACCATCTATATTCTTTTTTATATTGAAGAAAGCTTCTATATAAAAGATTTCTGTTATACGTTTGGTCTCCTGCTTTTTACAGGCTTCCTTAATGGACACATTCTTTGTCAAACCAAGCCCTTTGATACACTACATGATATTATATTTACAAAACTGTCAACATGATGATTCATAATAGTTACAAACTCTGACAAAATTGACAGAGATTGACCTGTGGCATACTATGTAGATCTTGACAGACCAGTGAGCTTATGCTTAAAATTACAGGAATCCCAAGTAGCTACCAGCAGAAAAAGATCTCACTCTATATGTTCAGACCAGATAATTATTTTTGTTAAAAATACTCATATTTTTATCAGCAATATTTTATGTCAAGACAGACTAAGATAGGGAAGTGGTCACTATCCTACATTTCAATTATATTAAGTCCATTTACACCCTGGTATGAATATGTAACTACGAGACATAGATCCAGCACCAACCCTTCTCCAACTGCATGAAATGTACATTTACCATAATGGTCCCCAGCTACTCTTCCCTTTGCAACTTTAAAAAATACATCAGAAATAGTTTTTAAAAGGATTTCCCCTTCTTTATTAACCTTCTTATCCTCTGAACTATGAATCAGAATTTCTAGTTCATTATCTAAATTCCATTCATATGTTTTTTTCATCATATTCTTCATCTATTCTGCATTTGCATCTTTCATTGAAAGAATAATAATGTTTGGATATTCTTTTTTAATTGTCTTTATACTGTCCACTAATTTTTGCAAAGATTTTCCAAAAATGAATGGGGTAAATTTTGGTGGGAAATAACAATAAATGTACATATTAAACATTTTTCAAAGTTGATAATTATACACATAATATTACTATCCAAATGTTTTTACTCCCATACACTCAAAGTCTACACTGGTATTTATTAAAATAGATGTCACCACAAGGCCTACCAAAGTTACTGTTTTTAATATAAACATAGCCCACAATTGAAATCCTTTGAAAAAAGTTATATTACTCATAGTGTCCCATGTTTCCTGAAATAGCAAAATATCATTTTTGTTGACAAACTCTACCCAACCTTTATCTTCCAGTTTATGATTGATGCCAGCAATATTCCAACTTATTATGTTCAAGGCATTTGGCTCAACACTAATAAGATCTTGGCCCATTCAATTTTCTAAATCTGTTAGTTCTGTTGTAGACTCTGTGATTAAAGAGTCATTGTAATATGAATTTATTGATGTAGCGGAATAATCAGAGTTTGATACATTTAAAATGTCTAGAGTATCCCTATTAATAAATTTGGTGCCTCTTTTTGTTCTCCCTCTAATAAAGTTTGTGTTAGTTTTTGAGCATATTTCCTTATCTCCTTTTAGTACATGCACTTTTTCAACAGATCTCATAAACTCAGTGATTCTGTGCTTCATATGCCCCTGCTGAGGTTTCTGATTGTTTTGTTACTTTGAACAGATTTTGTTGTAAGTGATGCTTTACATGAGTTTTGTCATACTGAATACAACCTGATTATTTAATTCTCACTTCACTGAAGTTATTTATATCTTTCAGTAATACTTCCTCTTATACTATAATAGTTGGAGACAACTAGGCATACTGACACTTTCACTGCTTGTGCTTTATAATGACCGGTTAATTTTATGCTAGGGCAGATATATTCTATTTTTGCCCTACATTTATAGATTCATTTTCCATACTGTGTGTGCTGTTCAAGCTGTCTACCTCAAAGTGAGTATTTGAGGTCCAACTGCACTTGTGAACCTGGACTGCAACAAGTCTTGGGGGTTTGGGCATTGGGTGTGGGACCAGAGCAGGTTCTCAATGGCCATCTTTCAATCATTGTAGCATGATCCCACCTACTAACCCCATTGCTTAAGTGCAGTGGAACATATCAGTGATGGCAAGACCAGAGGGAGTAGCTCAGATAATAAATTCTAACAGGCTCTTGGCATGGTGACAAGGAGCAGTTTGTGAGATAAGATGAAGGTGGGAAGGAGCAGAACCCTCAATTGGATCTGCCTGAGAGGGCATTAGCCTTGGTACTCTATTTGTTAGAAAAGGCAGAGCTGCAAATTGACGCAGTCACTGGGTGTAATAACAGCAGTGCTTCTGTTTAATGACTGACAACTACCTGTATGCAGCTGCCAGAGACTGTATACAGTTTCAAAATTCCAAGGATGGTTTATAAACTTGTTCCCCTTAGTTTCTGCAGTACTATTAGTAAAACTCACCACCAGTCAAGGGTGGCAACAATGGAGTGCCCATCCCAGTACCACCCAACAGAAAATGACAACACTGGAGCCCAATCCCCAGTTCTGTCTCTGGTCCCCATAGACAAAGAAAATCATCCATTATTGACCTTTTTCTTTTGTGTTTCACTTTTTAAATCTGAAAAGAAGAAAACTGTCTCTTTGCCAATCTGAATCACCCACACCCCTACCTACCCACCCACACACACACCCTCAGTACCCGCCATCTGGCACGCCCACACACATTCACTCACCTGAAATAGTCCTATGATGTAGATTCACTCTCTGGTCAAAAAATGTTCCTCCTGCTGGAACCATGGCCATAATATTAGAAAATAAGGTAAGTCTGAGTAATATATTTAGATGCATTTTGAACTTTTATTGAAAACTTTGTTATTTTTCAATATTTTTACACCAATCTTCAGCATGGCCTTGTTGGGAAACTACTTCATGCACAAGGTAGGCGAGTTTTTTCAAATCTGTTCTGAAAGATATTATTAGTTATTGTTAGTTTTATTATTTGCAGTTGATCTGCAAAATCCCTTCTCAGGTGGGATTAGAAAATGTTCACCTACTGGGTTCATGAAGTGGGGTCATAAGAAGAGAAGAGTGTGTTGAAAATGTGGGAGACAAATACAACAACATGACTAAGTTATGAGTGAACATTGAAGTATTTTATCGTTTATGAATAACTTTACTAATTTTCAATATTTTTCCACCAAGCTTTCAATGTGGCCTTTCTTGGACCCCATCTTATAAACAAGGCAGGTGTTCAAAATTTGGGGTCAAAATATTAAAAAACAACAATGTTATGAATATACGTTGACGTTTATCCATGCTCACTCATAACTTTGGTAAGTATCAATATTTTGACTCTAAACTTTCAACATACACATTTTTTTCAGACCACGTCATAGTCATGACAGGTGTCATTTTTCAGATCTTAGACAAAACATGTTTTGACACTTGTGGAGCAAAAAGACATTTAGCCCATTATTCTATAAATGTTGTATGACATGTTTATAAGGGGAGTCATAAAATAAGTATCTTGAAAAACTGTGGTCTGTATGAAAAAATTATTATTAAGAATCATAGTGTATACTGTCAGCCTTTACACCAGTGGAGAGTGCTTTGTGATTCCCTGCCAGTGCACTGAGTTTGTTGGTGAGCTCAGTGAGCCAGTTGTCTGGGTCAAGGGTGGTGGGGATGGTGCAGTCATGTGAACCCCCCCCCCACCAGTCTGGGAAAGGAATGTGCAAGGTTGCTTACATTGGTTCAAGTGCCATATAATGAAGAGAACTCTTCTTAGCATAGGGCACTGCACATCTGTATCTATGGGTGCCAGAGGGCTTTGTGCTTTGGCTGACAGATGGACTCTTTGCTATGTATCTGTATTTGTGGTCACTTGGAAACACAGGGCCCAGAGGAACCTGCACTTTCACAGCCCACCAGATAGACACCAAAATTCTTGACATCTATTGTCCCACAGATGGATTCTTCACTAGGTGTAGGGCCTGGAAGGGACTTGAGTTAATGAGGATATGATCCCATTATGTAAAAAAGACAGGAAGTTCTTTGCAAAATACTGCATTAATGCAACAGTTAGGGTTTATCTTAACACCACAAAAGTAGGGAAATATGGCATTAGGTTAAAAGAACAACATACAGGGTCCACAGAAATCCTTAAGGACCGTGGAGTCTCAAAGAACAGAGGAATGCACCATATACCCCAGGAGTTGAAACAAAATACTTGGAAAAAGCTAACAAAGGGGTCAGCACCTTAAAGGCTATATACACATCCAAGCTTTATTACAAAAATTTTTTAGTAATAAAAAATTCTCTCATAATTCAACATTGGGTAATTTAACACCACGAGAGAATATGGGTATCGCATAGGTCACATACGGCACAGTACCGCACAAGTCAAAAGCGAGGAACAAAAAAGAGATACAAACACCATGTGTATCATTGACCATTCAAAAGCATTCCAATATACAACAAAGGGCACCTACAGACGACGACAAAGCAGCAAAACGTCTGGCGCAGAATGCATACCACAAAGATACTTTGCAAATGTACAAATGAAGCAAACATACCACCCTACTCAGGGGCTGAATGAGCTGAAACACATCACATGACTCTGCGTTACATGAGATTGTGAGCACACACTGCACTTTCACCCCTCAAAATGCATTTGCCGTTTATAAGATAGATGACCCACTCTAGGGTGTGCGGTGTGCTATGATATCGCCCACCTTGGGAGGTTGACACATTCAGCCTATGGCCTCGTGCATAACAAACACATACCAGGCGAGTGCATATATCAGAGCATGACCACACTCCTTATAGTGGGTTATCTATTATGCTATATATATATATATATATATATATATATATATATATATATATATACACAGACACACACATATATATATATATATATACATATACTGTATATACACTATATATATATATATATATATATAGCAGTGGTCATAATAGCCTCATCACAATGACAGATAGAAGGGAATAGTCATTTTCATTCTTCTTGATCTCTCCTCAGCATTTGACACTTTTGACTATCGGCTGTTGTTGACTTGCTCAAGGAAGTGCCATTGACTCACTGGTATAGTCATCAACTGGTTTGAGTCCTTTCCCAGGATCAGGACACAGAGGGTGGTGTTGGGAAATTTTTCCTCACTCCTAAAACCCCTACTCTGTTGTGTACTCCAGGGCTCAGTCATCTCACCTATGTTATTTGCAGTGTACATGCTTCCCCTGGGTGATATCATCAGATGCTGTAGCTTAGGATTTCACTGCTATGCAGATGATACCCAGCTGTACCTGTCACTTGCAACTGGGACACCAATAGCAGTCAGAGTACTTAACTACTGTCCTCTAGAGATCCAGGATTGGAAGTCTTCTAGCTGGCTGAGTCTCAGCCTGGACAAGATGGAGGTATTGGTGATTGAGCCAAGTAAACAGCTGCGGGCAGGGGCCACAGCAGAGAAGACTGGCTACAGGCCTCCTTCCTCTAGTCTGGTGGCATCTGCTAAGATGAAGAATCTGACCATCATTCTGGATAAAAGATTGACACCTGAGGCTCAGGTGCTGTCTGCAGTCTGGAGTTGTTTTTACTACCTTAAACACATCTCTCAGATTAAAGCCTTGATCCCATCAGAAGGCCTGCCCTCATTGATCCATGCTTTTGTGACTTCCAGACTCAACTACTATAATGCTATATATCTCAGGGTTAGTGGAGGGGTTCAAAAATGCCTGCAGCTAGTGCAGAACACAGCACCCAGGTTACTAATGGGTATCCTAAGGTCATCAATCAATCAGTCAATCTTTATTTCACCAGGTGAAACATCAATGAGATAAATCTCATTTTCAAGATGGACCTGGTAGAAGCAAGTACACAGCATATACACAACAGTAACAACATGGAAAAAAGTTTACATGATATAAGTGAGCAGAGCAGATGATTAAGGGCTACAATTACATAAGTAAATAACAGCAGAATTCATTTTACAAGTTTTAAGTAGATGCAGATTACCTAGTGGCAAAAATAGATAAATTATATACAGTTGCAGCATACAGCCAAGGACCTGTGACTCAATATAGAAAGATACATAGTAGTGAGGAAATAGTGGAAACAAATTAGGTACACTAACAAACATGCTGCTGAGACCAGAGGTCCAAGCAAGAGACAGGAATAGGAATAAGGGCCAGAAGGATGTCTACTAGGGCAAGTCAGTGTAGTGGACAAGCAAAGTACTAAACAGATCATCTAAGTTTACATTTGCATGCCTCTGGGAAGGACTGCATAATCATAGTTTGAATGTAGAAACTTTTACAGACATCACCGATTTGAGGTTTTTGGCAGTTTAGTCTACATGGATGGAAGAGCAGAACTTATGGAAGAGCGGCCATGGTTAGTTCTAACTTTGGGATAAGGAGAGCGATATGACAAACTTCTCAGAGAGTACCAACTAGATGTGCATACAGGCAGGCAGTCCGCTGATGTATTGAGGAAGCTTATGCATAATGGCTTTGAATGTCCAGATCATAGCATTTCTTTGCTGTCATAGCTTTAATGATGTCCAGCCTACCAGGGAATAGAAGATACAGTGGTGTGTGGAGTAAGGAGCACCAGTGATGAACAATAGAGTATGGTGGTAGAGTACATCTAGTATATCTAGCCTAGAGATGGTGGTGCTGATTCCTTGACTATACAAGTTATCTGCAACTGTGCCCTTACAGCTTCTTGCTGTTACTAACTGGTCACTGGCTCATGCATCATCCTTATAGAAATGAACCTGTTAAAAAAAAGGGCCCTACTGCCCCACAGAAGCAACTTTAAACCCCTTTTAAAACATCTAATACTGCTGCTGTTGCTCCTTTCAGGCAACTTGTTTGCCCTGTGTTGTGTGTGTGTGGGGGGTAGCGAGGGTGGCCTTTGTCTGGTGGGGCCCCCCACGATTACCTTGCCGCTGGCATGGAGACTGTAAACTGGACTGTACCCCTGCTGCACAGCAGGAGATTCTTGTGAAGAAAAGGTGGAGGGGGACGTCGGCAATAAAGGACCTCACTGCTTTGTCGCTGCGTGGGGATTGAAAATTTCCCTCCCACCTGTCTCGTTCCCTCCTCCCATTAAATGGCCAAAGCCACTCCCACCTGGGGGTTGTACTATGCTTAGAGTGGGTGATTGGCTGGTCCTACTGTCAGTCCCCTGTGGGGATCGAATTTGGGAGGGATTAATTCTGTCCTCACAACTCTATGGGACAACTTAAATACTTACAAACTTAAATGGGCAGACTGGGTGGGCCATAGGCCCTTATCTGCCGACACTGTCTATGTATCTATGTATCTATGTAACTTGTATTACACTGCTGCCTTTTTCCCCCTTCTCGTCCATACCTACTGTGGGGGTGTTGTCTAATCCTCTGGGTGGTACAGATCTTTATAGCTGATCTTTCTCTGCAGTCAGCTGTGGTCTATAAAGTTATAGTCAACTGTAGTCACTAGCCATTGGTGACGTGTGTTTATCTTATTGTCTGCCCTTGTCTCCCTGCTTTACCATGGGCTGCTTGCTTGAAAATTGTTGTGTTGGGCTACAAGTGTGAAATAGACTACCCAGTGGTACGCTGCTCCTGGTGGAGTGATGGATGCAGGTCTAACTGTCCTTTTTGACTGCTCCTTAGTGCCCTCCATGTAGCCTGGGGGGGTCTGGTCACCCCTATCTCCCTCATTTCTCCTGGGCCCCGGTTGTATTTAAGTCTGATTCTGGTGTGCATTTAGAGCTATGGGGGCCCTGAAGCATTCTAGGAGGGGGGCTGCATCAGTCCCCATCTCTAACACCCTCACCATAGGGCTGCTTATGGTATTGTTCCTCCCTATTATCACTCTGGACAGTGCTCCCCACATGGGGCAACTCGGGGTCTCACCAGGGTTACTTGATGAGTGGGACTTTACTTTTTCTTACCTAATAGCCACCAGGGACAGACAGACAGACTCCCTGGCCCATCTGCTGCCTTAACCTGCAATGCTTCATGTACCCTATCAAAGTGGTCAGGCGCATCGGCCACAGGATGTCCACTAAGGTGGGCACTCCCCCTCTGAGGCATTTCCTCTGGCTCCTACTGATGACACTCATCCTGGCAGGGGATATAGAGTTGAACCCAGGTCCTACATGTCAAGCCCTCTCCTCTCCTGTGGGCTGGCAGTCAGAGAATGGGCTGAAAATAGCTCATCTTAATGTCCATAGCCTTCTGTCCAACATGGCTGAACTCCATGCCTGGGTCTCCCACTACAAGCCTGACATCCTAGGGATAACCGAATCTTGGCTTAAACCCTCAATCCCAAACTCTGCCTGTGTGCTTCCCGGCTTTGACTTCCTCAGGCAGGATCATCCAGGAAAAAAACAGGGGGTGGTATTCTGGTTTACTACAGGAGTCACCTTAACTTCGATTGCTTGTGCTGCCCTCAGCCAGAGCAGTCTTCCTGAGCTGTTGCACTGTTCTGCTACTTGGGAATGCAAAGAAACTGCACATTATATGTACCTGTAATCCCACCATGGGTGGTGTACTGAGCTTATCCTCCCTTCTTGAATTTGTTGGTTCCAGGGCAGAAAACAATGAGGTAATAATCCTAGGGGATCTCAACCTAAACTGGCTTGGAGGCAATGTCAAGCAGTATGAAACTCTGCTAGCTGGCTTCTCAATGTCCCAACTCATTCAGGAGCCCACCAGATGGTCGTCCATAGGTGGTAACAGCTCTCTCCTGGACTGGGTCCTGACCAATAGGCCTGAGCGTATTAACTCCTCAGGTACCCTCCTGGACTCCATCTGTGAGCATGCCCTGGTGTACAGCATATGGAAGATCTCCTCCCCCAAGATCCCTCCCAAAATCATCCAGGTCAGGGACTTCTCCAGGTTTGACCCGGGGACTTTCCAGGAGGATCGCTTGTTCCTTGACTGGTCTTCAGTGATGGATGCCCAGAATGCTTTCTCGGCAGTCTGTCACTTCAATAGTATCTTCAAGATGTTACAGGATAAGCATGCCCCCTCGTCAGATGGAGGGTAAGGGAGACTGTCACAAAATTGTTGGATGGGAGCCTCCTTGCTCTCATGAGGGCTTGAGATAAATGTTGGGCCAGTTTCAAGGTCTCAATGGACCAGACCATATTCCAGTGTTACAGGAGGCTCAGGAATCAGTGCAAAAAGGCTATCAGGGTTGCCAAAAGTGACTTCTGATAAGCTGCCTTGCAGACCTCAGCTAAGGACCCTAGGAACTTCTGGAGGAACATTAAAAACATAGTGAGTGGCTTCTCCTCCTGTGAAACTCCAGACATGCTCATTGATGGTATTAGCTGTAATAATCCACTAACTATCTTAAATGCATTCAATGCTCACTTCTTGGACCTGTCTGCGTTCACCTCACTATTCTCCTCCACTGGTCATGATAGTCCTAGCCAAGTCCCTCTGCCTCAAATGGCACCTTCTCCCCCATCCTCCTTTCTATCTCAAGACTGTGACGGTAAAAGAAATGCAGAGATTGCTAACTGGTCTCTCACCCTTTTCTAGTGCTGGCCTTGATGGTGTGGAACCAAGCTTCTCTGCCTTGCTGATGCCTACCTTGCCTCCCCTGTGGCCCATATCATCAACCTATCCTTAGCCTCTGTGGTTATCCCAGACCTGTGGAAGGTGGCACGGGTTGTCCCTGTGCTCAAACAAGGCAACCCCAGGATTCTTGACAACTATCGTCCGATTGCCATTCTGCCTGCCATCAGCAAGCTCCTTGAGAAAGTTGTGGTGGGACAACTCTTGGATTATATCCAGGCTCACGAGCATCTGTCTCTCTCACAGCATGGCTTTCGAAAAGGGCACAGCACCACCTCTGCGCTGGTCTCTGTCACTTCTGGGATAAGGGCTGCTATGGACCAGGGCAGACTCTCTGGGGCGATCTTTATTGATCTCTCTAAAGCCTTTGACCTTGTTGACCATGCCTTGCTATGCTCTCAACTTGGGTCTTTGGGCTTATCCCCTCCGGCCCTGAGTTGGTTCTCCAACTACCTTCACGGAAGGTAGCAACTGACCAAATATAGTAAGGTACTCTCAGACGCCACCCCCGTGTCCTCAGGGGTCCCCCAGGGGTCAGTCCTTGGGCCCCTGCTTTTTTCCATCTTCATCAACAACCTTCCTTCCTCAGCGGCCTCCTACAGGGCTGTCCTGTATGCTGATGACCTTGTTATCCTCACTTATTCAAATAATATTGGGGTCATTAACCAACAACTGAGTGAGGGTTTCAGGAGTGTCCTTTCCTGGCTGTCATCTCATAAGCTGGTCCTAAATCTTAAAAAGACCCAGGCCATGCTGTTCGGTTTCCTGGCCAAGTTAAAGGCCTCCTCTGTTCCCATGTGCATCTCAGGTATTGATGGCACTCCTGTTCTCACCACCGATTCCGTCAAATACCTTGGGTTGACACTTGACCCTCAGCTCAATCTTAGTCAGCATATCCAAAATGCTTGTATAGCTGTTAACTGGAAATTGGGTCTGGCTTACAGGGAAAATAATTGCCTTACTCCGGCTGCTCACCTAGCACTGTGTAGAGGGGTGTTTCTACCACCCCTCTGTTATGAGCTTCTTTTGTTTGCCAATACCTCCAAGATCCACCTCTTTAGATGGACCGTTGCCTATAATAACATCTGCCGTTTTGCTCTTGGAGTCCCTCGTCTCACTCACCACTGTGATCTGTACAGTAAGCTCAACTGACTCTCCCCACCCAATTATTTGAATTTTGTTGTGGGCAGTTTCACAGGTAAGGTACTGGTACTGGTACTGGCACCCCCACCGGACTGGCGGAGCTCTTTGTACCAGCAGCCCCTGCTACCTACCCCCTAAGGTCACTGGACCCTGCTATCCTTAAGGTCCCTCCTACTCATACCAAAATGGGGGACAGGGACTTTGCATCATGTGCCCCTAGACTGTGGAACTCCTTTCCTGTCCAGGTCCGGACCTCCCCCCAGTTGGGCCTATGCACCTCCCTGTGGAACCACTTGAAGCTCTCATCAGTATGTGACTGTCTTAACCCTCCCTGATTAGCCTGGTCCTCTGCACAGTATACTTGAATGTATTCATTCCATGTATCTTGCAAATGTGTACATTTTGTAAATATCTGTATATATATTGCAGGTGACGTTGTGTCAGTGACACTGTACCTTAGCATATTGACTATGATTACTGTCGTGACCTGAGATATCTTACTATGTATGTTATGCTTCTCCTGACATCTGTGTATCTGCCCTACTTGCTTCAAATTGTACTCTGTATGTTCTTTGATTTACTGTACACTCCCAGGTGGTACCTGAAAATAGGCACGTGTTTGTCTAGTGTACTTACCTGGTTAACAAGAGCCAAATAAATAAATTGCGTCTTAGCTTCTTTGGTGAGTAAGTACCTGATTCTGAAGAAAACGCCTAGCCTCCGCTTAAGCTTTTTCACTAGATCCTCAATGTGCTCTAAAAAGGTCAACTTGTGAGCAACCCAAATGCCTAGATATTTAAATTTGGTTACATATTCATGTATTGACCTGCATGACCTGTAGTGGCTGCCAGGGAAATGGCATCTGCATCAGGGTTGGTTTGCTGACTTATAAACCCCTAAATGGAGTTGGCCAAGGCTATCTGAGTGATCTTCTGTCCCCTTCTTGTCCCACTCACCTGCTTGACTCCTCCAAGCAGTTTCCAGGGCCAGGCTTAAAACATCTGGGGATCACATTTTTGACGTGGCAGGTCTGGCCCTGTGCAACTCACTTCCCAGGTCTCTGGGGGGGGTCCACTTGGTGGAGGCCTTTAAGAGGGGCCTAAAGACCTACTGGTTCAGTCAAGCCTTTAATCTGGCAGAGCAACTGGTGCTGCACTCCTATTCACAAACACGAGTTCACCCCGAAGTTGATTTAATTTAATGCAATTTTAGTGTCCACTAAGGCATGACAATGTACCAAACAGGCCAGTCACCTGGGAATAGACTGCCCCAGCATTTCACCAGTCAAGACTTTGTCAGGCAGCCTTTAATCTGAATAAGTCCCCACTGGTTTAATTTTAGCTATTTATGCTTACACATTAATATCTTTAAGTTGTATGTTTTTATTCACTTGTTTTTATTTTATGCTTCCTGATTTGTCTCATGTACAGCACCCAGAGCCCCTAGGATTTGGTGCTTAGAGCTCCGTAGGCTTTTTAACATTAAACTGCAATTTCGGCACCTCAGTAACTTTAATGGCATTCAATGAAATAGACCATACTTTGGCATCTGTAGTCAGGCTGACAGCATCTCAAGACATAAAAGTTTTATGACAGTATCTTGTTCAGTTTTCGAAATGTGGAATGCCAAAAATGCAAAAACAAGGTGTTTGATTTTCCTATGCTTAACACTGGGTTTTTATTTGCTGTCATGCACAGTCTTGACAGAATAGAATTTTTTCATGAAACTTTCATGGTAGAAGCAGCCTGTACCAAGGTAATGCCTTTGAAGGTTTCGTAAAAAATATCATATGGTTCCAGAGTTATAATCATTTTTTGGATAAGAGTCAAGCTCAACTTGTAGATTCTGGTGTTTGTTGTTTGAAAACTCCCCTGAAAATAATGTTTCTCTGTCTGTCTGCTGTCTATCTATCTATCTATCTATCTATCTATCTATCTATCTATCTATCTATCTATCCATCTATCTATATATTATTGAAATAAGTAGCAGACTGGGGTGCACACCCCTGGTAACACTTCTTTCTCCCCCTCTCCTCCAGGTCACCTGCCTCATTTCCCATATATAATTTTAGCTTCAATAAATGAACTGGAGTGTCAAGCCCTGGTACTGCTACTCTTCACCCTTCCCTTCCAGGTTGCCTGCCCCCTTCCCATTATATAAATAGTAGCACTGGGGTGATCATCCCCCAGTGCTGTTCAACAGTAGCCCCACACTGAGATGCCCAATCCAAAGTGTCAGAAAGTACCTTGAAACAAAGAAAATTGTCCCTCAATATTTTTACAACCTGTACAAAAAAGATCCCTCACTGATCTGACCCCCCACACACCTCCACCCCACTCCAAGCTCCCACTCAACACCCACTACCACCACCACCCACACCCTCAGTTATCTGAACATGTCATACGATATGGGACTTTCTTGGAATGTGAAGCCACAGCTGGAGTTGGGCTGCTGGATTTAGTTGAAGCAGTGAGATGGCAATCCCCTGCTCTCTCCATCTCTGTCTCTCTGTGTCTCTGTCTGTCTGTCTGTCTGTCTGTCTGTCTGTCTGTCTATCTATCTATCTATCTATCTATCTATCTATCTATCTATCTATCTATCTATCTATCTATCTATCCAACCATTTATCTCTCTCTCTCTCTCTCTCTCTCTCTCTCTAGTTATATATCTAAAGTAAATTAGTAGCAGGCTGGGGTGTCCACAGTTTCTTTCTCCCCTCCCCCCAAGGTTGCCTGCCTCTCCTTTCCAGGTTTTATTTAATGTTGAATAAGCATACCATTGTACCTACCCCGATACTGTTTCTTTTCACCAGTTCCCCTCCAGGTCACTTGCCCCATTTCCCATTGTATACATTGCAGAACTGGGGTGCTCCCCACCTTGTGCTGCTGAACATTAGTCTGACAGTGGGCTGCCCAATATCCAGTGTCAGAAAGCCCACTGAAATAAAGAAAACTATCCCTTGTTGGTTTTTTAAAACCTGTTAAAAAGAAAATAGTCCCTATCCAATTTGACCCCTCCACTCACCCTCCCACCCCACCCCAACCTCCCACTCAGCACTCACCACCTCACACCCCTACACACACACACACACACACACTCACTCACCTGAACATGTCCCACAATGTAGATTCACAATCTGATCAAAGATACAGCTTGCCACTGGAACTGTCGATTGGATATGAGAAAATAAGGTAAGTCTGGTTTAATGTTTATCAATGGGGTTTGGACTTTTATTCATAACTTTGTCATCTTGTAATATTTTTACATCAACTTTTCATTATGGCTTTTGGGACCCCCAAGACAAAAGAAGTGGATTCATTTCAATTCAGCCTGAAAGGTGATTTTGTGGTCACTTCGTAAAATCACCTTTCAAATGGGATATGAACATTTTCACCACACTTGTTCATGATCAGGTGTCATAAGAAGGCTATGTTGAAAATTTGGGTTCAAAATATTAAAAAACAACAAAATTATGAGCATATGTTGAAATTGTTCTATGCTCGCTCATAACTTTTATAATTTTTTTAATATTTTTGCCCCAAATTATCAACATAGCAATTCTTTTCACATCACCCCATGAATGTGACAGCTAACATTTTCCAAATCCTGCCCAAAATGTGTGTTCTCACCTGTGGCGCAGAATGATGTTTCAGCAGGGATCTGAAATTTTTCATCTACCCAGTTCATGAGGTGGGGGTCATCAAAAGGCTACGCTGAAAATTTGGTACACAAATGTGGTAAAATGACCAAGTTATGAGTAAATGTTGCAGTGTTTCAATGCTGAATCATAACTTTGTTAATTTTTGATATTTTGGCTTGAAACGTTCAACATTTTTTTACTTTGCCTCATAAATGTGACAGGTGTCATTTTTTAAAATCCTGGATGAGATGTATTTTTACACTTCTAGTGTGAAATGACATTTCAGCCAATGTACTGTTAATACCATATGTCTTTTTATTTTTTAATCCTGATGCCTCCCAAGCCCCTTCTGCCCTGCCAACCCCATCACCTGCCATCCCTGAGACATTTCTCTTCCCAGCATTCTCCTGCAAATGACCCCCACTGGAAGGGCCACCTTTGGGCCACCACTTACACCTGAGCAGAGTTTAACTTCACTTAAGGAGAGAAATCCTCAGTCAGTAGTATGGGACCTGCAGCAGGGTGGCATCCGGCATCTTTCACAGTCGGGGATTTTCTTATTTTTCTTGTCCCTTCCTCGAGAGTTGAGATGTTGCATCTGATGCCTCAACATCTGAATGCTGCCACACTCCACCGTGAACTCTGACTTTGCTACACTTCTACCTATGGTCACCCAGGTGGCAGTAGAGTGGAGGAGACCAGGATACCTCCCTCCCTCCCCTGAGGAGGCAAGCATCTATGGGATATTCAACCATCCTCCACTGGCTGGCCCAGCAGCAGCCCAGGCTCTTTCCCAAACCTGGGTCACTGGCATTACAGGCAGTGGTATGACTGCTATGCTGGTGAGCAGCTATGCCACATGTCATATTTATTGAAAATTGGACGTCAAAATTAAAACAAATATATATATATATATATATATATATATATATATATATATATATATATTAAGAAACACTGTGTGTAATGCCAGTCTTGATCCCAGTGGGTTAATTTTATAATCCTATGACAGTGAGCTGAGTTTTAGAGTGATCTCAGTGACCCAGTTGGATGGAGTGAGGTCAGGGCTATGGCACTGTTATGTGACAGCCCCCAGCCAGAGAGTGAAAGGTGCAAGGTTGCCCAAGAAGAGCTGACAAGAACTATGCAGCAGAGGTGATTTATTTTATTTCATTTCAAACCTGCATGGTTTGTGTAAGTGAATATGCAGAAGGGCTTTGGATTAGGGTTTTTTGTGTTCTGTTTTTGTTTACTGTTCTGTAATTCTTAGTAGCCAAGAAAGGGGACTGCTGTAGTTAGTAGACCATTTGGCAGTATATTGTTGCTGGGGCAGGACAGTCACAACCTGTGAAGCAGGTGTATGTTTGGAGGAAGTGCTGAAGCAGGCTAGCAGGAGGAGGAGAAGAGCTTAAAAGGAAACTTGGCTGTGGGTTCAGTTAAGAAGAGCTGACAAGAACTATGCAGCAGAGGTGGTTTACTTTATTTCATTTCAGACTTGCAGGGTATGTGTAAGTGAATTCGAAGAAGGGCTTTGGATTAGGTTTTTTTTTTGTGTTCTGTTTTTATTTACTGTTCTGTAATTCTTAGTAGCCAGGAAAGGGGATTGCTGTAGTTAGCAGAACTGCTGCCCATTTACCATTGTACTTGGGAATTTTGTTCTTTAACTTGTTTCTGTAGTTTCTCATTGATTGTTTTTCTTCCTATCCAGCAACACACCATAACACCCCCCCTCCTCCAAATTCCACCCTCCCCGGGTCATTCACATTTATAGCCAACCTGAGCCTCCCGTGTTCTGCAGGGACACAGGAAGAGGTGCTACATACTGTGTTCCTATTGTATCTTGCACAGGACCTCCATTACATTTTGTCCTCCCCCAGACTTCCCCCCAAACATATGAAGAACTATATAGTACTCCTTTATTGCATGGGACCTTCTAGTTCTTTTGTCCACACTTCCTGCATAGGACATCCATTATATTTAGTCCGCACATCCTCCCAAACATAGAAAGATCTATATAGTATTTCTCTATTGCGAAGGACCTTCTAGTTCTATCATCCACATTTCTTGCAAAATAGTAGGTGAAGGCATCAAATAACAGTTCTTGTGCAGTACCTTCTATTTACTTTTGTCCACACCTCATCTCTACATTGTCCTACCTCCTCACACTTCCAGGCAAATGCCACAGGTCTGACAAATCAGGGTTAGGTGCAAGCTAGCATCACAGGCATGCTGTACCAGAGCAGTCATCTTAGAAACTGCCGTACAGTGGTTGACTAGCAGGCATCACACCGACGGCACCTGGGAGGCAGTAGCGCGCAGGCTGTTAGTTCATCCTGTCTCAGAGCTGATTTTACTTTCAGTGATTGCAGTATCTGATCAATCAGTTTAATTTATCATCAAGGGTTGCTTGGTCTGCTGCTTCTTTCTGCATACAGGGAGCAAAGTCACAGGTGTCTAAAGGCACTCCAGACAGAAGCAAAATGCATTTCTACCTGGCATCCTGCTGTGGGGGAGGCACTTATCCACCAAAGCAGTCCATCAGAGATTGTGGTCAGATGCCTCCCAGGAACATCAGCATGGAGGGACACAAACCACATCAAGGGAGTTATGTAAAACACCACGTGACACACGCACATTTTAATCCATATTGGTACAAATGACCAAGCTTGTCACTCTGTGGAAGAAACTAAGCAAAATCTTTTCAAAACTAGGAGAAAAACTAGCTTCCATTTTGTCCAGCTTCTCCTTTTCAGAGATTCTGCCTGTGTGGGGAATGTAGATGCAGCTCCTTTTTGAAGCTGTCATGGGATCCTGATATTTGAAGTGCTTGGGGGAGAGAGTTCCAGAGCTTAGGGGCAGAGTGATTGAAGATGAAAGAGCCTTTCAATGTTTTACATCTAGGTACATTCGGCAGGGGTTTGTCTACCGAGCACAGTACATAGGAGGAGGAGGAGGAGGAGGTCTGAGGTAACAGCAATGTTGCGAGTGCCGAAGGGGTCTGGTTTCTGAGTATAGAGTCAATCAGGGAACCAAGAGAATATTGATGGCAAACTGAGGAGGATAACCATCCTAGATCCCTCTTCACTTGGCAGTGGTGCTTAAACCATGGTGACGAGGAGGCATATCGACAGATATTGTCATAAGTGACATCCCACTTATGAAGGATGGTTTTGTGTGCAGCAGCAAAGGTCAGCATGCCATAGGTGAGGGCAGGGAGTAATATGCCTCTGGCAGTGGCAAGTTTAGCAGAGGTAGCTAGCATGAAACTGGACTTGTAAGTGACCCCCAGTTTAGCATTCAGTGCCTTGCAGGTGGATTGTATATGTAGGCTGCAGTACAGGGATTGGTCCATAAGAATTCCCAGGTACTTAAAAGATGTAACACATTCTATTTGTGTGCCACTGTGGTTTTGCAGCAACAGGGGAGTTTGACATCTCCAAAGTTTAGGGGCAGATCCAAGTAACATTGCTTGGGTTTTCTAAGCATTAAGTACAAACTTATGTACAGAAAGTAGCAATGCAAAAAAGCAGAGCAACTAGGCAACCGACAGAAAAAACAAAACTGGTGTGAGTTAAAGAATGCTTTAATATATTAGTAAAAGCTGCACAGGACATAACAGCACATACTGCATTCCCTCCACCAACGTTTCACGTATCGCTTATGCTTTATCAAGGTGGGGCCAAACCAGCACCATCATCTCTATTTAAGGAATACACCTTAAAGGTATATAAGACATATATTTAATATATATATATATATATATATATATATATATATATAATACATATATTCAATACTACATCTATCAATTTTATGATCTAATCTAAAACACTAATTTAAATACATTTCTACACTATATGATGGTGCACAATAACCAGCAAACACGACCTAAAAGACCATAAACAAATTTTTAGATCCTGATTAAAACAATTGTTCTGTAGAACATATTCATTACCAACACATATTAAAATCATATGAGGCATGCCACCAATAGCACATGCATGCACATATAAGGTATATATAGATAAATAGAAGGAACATATATTTTGTTTATGCACAGAAAGCCAATTTTGGACATTCGTGAAATCTGAGGAAAGGAATGCATTTATACTGGCAACCTTATCAGAGCTTGAATACAGTACAATATCACCTCATAGAAAACAGATGAACATGAAAGAAAAACCTCATCTACGTTATTGATAATATGTGAGAAAAAAAGAGGTCCTAGAATAGAGTCCTAGGAACCCCAATAGTGATAGTAGTACCATCAGATAAGGATGAGTTGAATTTCACAATATGAGTTTTAGTTGATAAATAGCTTCCATATCAGGCGACAACTGGGGGTGAAAAGCTCAGACTGTAAAAATCAGAGAGAAGCAATGGGTGATCAACAAGATCAAAGGCCTTTGTAAGGTCTATAAAAACCGCCCCGTCAGCTGGCCAACATCCATATTGATAAGCACATTGGTAGTGAATTTGAGAAGAGCTGTGGAGGTATTGTGACCTTTACAGAAACCATGTGGGGTGTCAGAGAAGGTTGTACTTTGTGAGGTAGTCAATGGTTTGATTTACAATAAGTTTTTCCAGAATTTTACTTAGGACCGATAGGATGGCTATAGGCCTGTAGTTAGTAATCTCCTTGAAATCACCTTTTTCAAAGACACAAGCAATATTCCAGAGGTCAGGAACTTGGCTATTGGAGAGAGACAATGTGAAAATGTTAGCAAGAGGGGAGGCTATGTATGGTGCTGCTAGTTTCAGGAGCCGAGGCTCAAGTGTATCTGATCCAGAGCTAGTGTTGTCAGAGATAGTCCATAATAGTTTTAAGACCTCAGTCCTTGAGATTGCCTTGAAGTGGAATGGGGGATTTCTAGACATTTTTTGAGAAGGATTGTTGGGGGTAGTGGACTGTGTTGATGTTGAAAGCAGGGAGGCTGCCTGAGGTGATGGGAAGGCAGAGGTATACTGAGACAGGTCCAAGAACATTTGATTGAAGGAATTAGCAATGGTGTTGGAGTCATTGCAATGTACTCCATTTAATACCATGTCACTAGGGATAGTTTACTGGGAAGCACCAAGAAAGGTCTTGACATGGGCCCAGAATTTCCTAGAGTCCCCAGCAGCAGCAATTCTTTACAATAGGCACTCTTAGTTGTTCTGAACTGTTTTTTACAGGAGTTACGTAGGTTTCTGTAGGTAGCATAGTCAGCTTGTAGCTCTGAGGCTTTGTACTTTTCCCAGCATTTGTCCCTAGAATGTAGATTTTTCAGCAAGTCTTTGGGAAGCCATCTTATTTGTTTATACCTCACCCTCCATGTCACATTGGGGCATGCTTGTTCTGGATGGCCAGGAATTCATTAAGGAAGATACTTAGTACAGCATTACGGGAAAGATAAATACCAGACCAGTTAATCCTCAAGACATCATGCCAAAAAGCCTCAATATCTAGGCTGGCAAAATTTGTAAAGGTGACATATCATGGCAGAAGGGATAGAGCCGCCTCAGGACTCCAGATGCAGAAGACATGGGAATTGGTGCACATAATCCAGACAGTTTACCAGTACCCAGTCAATAAGGGTAGGGGATTTTAGTGAAGGAGTAACTCTGGTAGGCTCTGTTAACAGCTGGTGAAGGTTATAATTTTGTACCAGAGAGAGCAGTGTGCTATTGGCAGTCCCTAGCCAATTCTGGTTAAGATCACCCAATGTAATGACCTCATTATATCTGGAGTGCAAAGAGGTCTGATCAAATAATTCCTGCAGACCTACAGTGCCCCAATTTGGGGGATTACAGGCACAGACAATGTGGAGTTTTTTGGCTCCCAGGGTAAGAGTAGCATGAAGGGACTCACAAGCGGAAGAACTGAGTTCGGGGTGGCTGTGATTTTTAGATGATCTTTATAGAACATGGTAACCTCTCTGCCACGCTTCGAGAATAGCCTATCCCTACGAATAAGGGAGTAGTTAGTCAGGAAGCATACTGAGTCAGGGATAGTTGGCTTTAGTCATATTTCAGACAAACAGAGTATAAAATGGTGTACAAGAGCAAGGCAGTTATAGTAGGGGACTTTAACTTACCAGGCATTAACTGGGGTTCTCAGACAGCATCGACAATAAGAGGCAGGGAATTTGTAATGGTCCTACAGGGGCAGGGCTGAAGCAACTTGTTGATTCACCAACCAGAGGTGCCGCTGTCTTTGACTTGGGTCTGACCAACAGTGACAGGGTAGACAGGGTCAAGATAGGGTGCCATCTTGGTAACATTGTATGGTCGATTTCCAAATCAACACAACTATGAATACCAGTCATTCCAGGATCAGAGTTTTGGACTTCAGAAAGGCAGGCTTTTCCAAAATGAGAACCAGTCTAGCAGAGAAACTCAGGCATGGGGGGAATGGGTGGTGGAAATGTGGGAGAACCTCAAGGGAACTATCCAGGAGGTAACTGGTAACCGAGCAGTGTTCTAAGAGGATCGACAAGGCAAATAAGAGAAGGACATCCCTCTGGTTCACCAAGGAGGTGGCTACTATACTAAGGGAGAAAAGAAAGACCTACAGGGCATATAAGGCATCATACCAGGATGAAGACAGGGAAACATAAATAGCTGCGCAGAGGAAAGCAGTAAAAGTATTAAGAAAAGCTAAAGCTCACACTGAACTAAGGATAGCACTGGGTGTTAGTGGGGTAGACAAAACCTTTTTTAGGTGCATAAAAGAAAGGAGAAAGATTAAAAGAGGAATAGTAAGGCTAGCAGTTTTGAGAGGGTGACTAGTAGAGAAGGACAGTGAGAAGACAGAAGTCCTAAATAAATATTTATATTCCATATTTACTAGGGAGAATGCAGGGGACAGCTCAAACCTGCAAAGCAGTTGCACTCAGGGACCGGGGTAGATTTGAGTCCCTTCATGGAAGGACAAGTCTGGGAAGCCCTAAATAAAATAAAGTTGGATAAGGCCATGGGGCCAGATGAGATTCACCCAAGAATTCTCAAGGAACTGGGGAGTGTGATAGCAGTGCCTAAGGTGGAACTGTTCACCAAATCACTGGAAAGTAGGTCAGTGCCTGAAGACTGGAAGTGGGTGACAGTGGTCCCACTTCACAAATTAAGGAGCAGGGAGGAGTCTGGAAATTACCATCCAGTGAGCCTCACATCTGTGGTAGGAAAACTGATGGAGACACTGCTCAAGCAAAAACTAGTAGCACATCTTGAATCTAACGGTCAACACGACCCAATACATCATCGTTTCATGGCTGGAAGGTCATGCCAGACAAACCTGGTCAACCTTTTTGACTGGGTAACAAAGGCAGTGAACCAAGGGGGAGCAGTGGATGTGAGCTATCCGGACTTTAGTAAGGCCTTCGACTTGATTCCACACAGAAGGCTGGTAAAGAAACTGGACCACATCCATGTAGGTTAGGAAGTGGTGGGTTTGATGAGCAACTGGCTGAAGGGAAGAACACAACAGGTGTAGGTAAATGGAGTGGTATCGATGGAGAGAGAAGTGACTAGTGGTGTGCCTCAGGGGTCAGTGCTGTGGCCCCTACTCTTCAATGTGTTTATTGCCAGCATCAGAAATGGATTGGAAGGGAAGGTGTGTCTGTTTGCAGATGACAACAAGATCTGCAACAGAGTGGACACCTCAGAAGGAGTCAAGTGCATGGACTCAGACCTGAGCAAACTTGAGGAGTGGTCAGATGCCTAGCAGTTGAAGTTCAATGCCAAAAAGTGCAAGGTCATGCACTTAGGCAAGGGAAACCCCAATGCGGGATACTACCGGGGAGGTGAGCAGCTGGCATGCACCAACCAGGAGTGAGACCTAGGAGTCATTATATCAGATGAATTAAAGGTGGGGAAGCAGTGTGAAAAGGTGGCACTAAAGGCTAGTGGTATACTGGGCTGCATAGGGAGGGGAATCACAAGTCACAGAAGGGAGGTGGTACTGCCACTTTACAGGGCGCTGGTGTGCCCCCACCTGGAGTACTGCATACAGTTCTGGAGGCCGTACCTTAGGAAAGACATCGGCAGGATTGATATGGTGCAGAGGAGATCTACAAAAATGATTCAGGGTCTGCATCAAATGGCATAAGAGGATAGGATGAGGGAGCTCAAAATGTACTCCCTGGAGCAGAGGAGGGAGATGGGGGGACAGGATTGAGACATTCAAGTATATCAAAGGTATAAATAAGGTAGGGGTACAGGAGCTCCTTCAGGAGAAGAAAAGCATCAGAGCTAGAGGACACGATATGAGGCTCATGGATGGGTGATTCAGAATTAATGTTAGGGAGCCCTTCTTCACTGAAAGGGTGGTCAACCCATGGAATTGCCTGCCCTGGGAAGTGGTGGAGACCAAAATGGTAAATGGGTTCAAAAACACCTGGGATAGGCATAAAGGTATCATTTCACAGAAAAGCTTAGAAGGAGGGGTAGTTATCCATATTGGGCAGACTAGATGGATCTTGTGGTCCCTTCTGCCATCAATTTCTATGTTTCTATGCTCACACAGCCCTGGATACCATATAATGAAGCCAACTATTCTCTTGGCACAGGGCTCTGCACTTCTGCACTCGGGGATATCACAGGGTCCTGTGCACTGGCTGAGATGGACATTTTACCCAGTGCTTATGTTTCTGTGTTATATAGAAGTGCAGGGCACAGAGGGCCCTGTGCTTCTGTAGCCCACTACACACCCCCATTAATTCTTCACTTCAATAGGCTGACAGAGTCTTCCCTTGGGACAGGGCTCAAAGGGTCCTGTGCATCTACATGTGTTCACTGAGGTCTCAAAGGGACCTGCATGAATGAGAATATGATTTCACTATCTCAAAAAGAAATGAAATCATTTGCAAAAATCTGCATTAATGCACCAGTTAGAGTTCAAGTGAACACCACAAAGTAGGGAAAGATGACGTTAGAGTTTCCAACCATAACTCCTCACAATCACCACCATGGGGTGAGCATTAGGGTTCACAACCACAGGGAAGGACCCCACCACTCATTCACCAAGCCTCCAAAGACTCCAAACCCTAATGTTTTTTCCTTTTGCTGCTTTGGGGTTGGGGAGGAGAGATAGGGTTGGAAACCCTAATGTCACATTTCCCTACTTTTGTGGTGTTAACCTGTACTCTAACTGGTACATTAATACCATTTTTTGTGAAGAATATAATATATATATATATTATAGTGGCGCGGTCACGCCACTATAGTTAGGGTTCAGCAGTCACTTACATACTAAAGTCAAAAGTTTGGGTGTTAATAACTTTGGACCCGTTCAACAGATTTACCTGAAATTTGGTACACACAGTGGGGCATGGTAGATCTCTTGTTCTGCCAAATTATGTTTTGGTTGGTCTTACAGTCTTTGCATACGAAAGCGCTGAAAAATGTAAGATTATCCATTTTTGGAGGTAGCTTTTGATATATTGGATGTGGCCCTGCACAGCTGACATGTGGCATGCTGCTCTGCAAAATGGCTTGTTTGAAAGAGCTTTGGAGGCCGAACATGCCGCTTTTTGTTTGGTGAACAAATATTAAGGTATTCAAAAGTTATGCCACTTTTAAGTTCCCATTATAAGTCAATGGGAAAATTATATGTCTATTTTGCAAACAAAGAATGGAGTTTTGGCCATTTGGTCCCACCTGACGATCAAAGTATTTGCAGCCTCAAGGTTCAAGAATCTTTGTCCCCGAGGATTTTCAAAATTTTTTGATTGCGAGGTCCGCCATCTTGTTTTGAAATTTCCAATCAGAAAAATACAAATATCTCGGCTCAGGGGTCACTTCTGAAGTACAACTTGGATGGGTTTTACTCTGGGGACCCCTATCTATCGAGCCATGCCTTTGCTTGCATCCAAATTGGTCAAAAAATAGAGTTCTGAGCTTTAAAAATCTTTATTCGTGGCTCGCTAACAATCTTTCATCACGAGCCTGCACATTTTTTGATCGTGACATTCTTTGATCGTGATCATGCATTGCGAGCGAGGGACGAGATGGCCAGATTTTAAAACACATTTTCGTAGCCCAGGGGTGTCCTATGAAGTTATATAAGGGTGGGTTTTGCTCAGGGGCCTTCGTTCTGCCCCAACCGAATAAAAAAAACATTACTTTTCAATATCCCTGATAGTTTAGTGACCCCCTCCCCATCATGATAATGTACATAACAATCCCTGTATCCCTGGTAGTCTAGTGACCCCCCCAATGAGTATTTTATTAATTTGTCTTTTTTTTATCCCTGGTAGGGGACGCAAGTTATGTAATTTGCACATAATATATGTAATACCTAAATTTACCAGTTATTTTACATTTCTTTGTCCACCTGTATCTCAGAAATGGCTTTATGTAGTAGTCTGAAAGTTTTAGGCTAGAAAGCCTTTGCATCACAGATTTGCCTTTTGAAGGTTTGGTGAATACAATATTAATCCTTTCAAAAGCTATTAAACTTTTAATTTCCCATTATTTCCTATGGGAACATTTATATGTCAGGCAGGAAAGTTGTAATTTGCACAAGTTACATAACTTTCACAAGATACTGTTGTGTTTTGTGCAAATTATGTAATTTGTGCAAAATACAACAGTATCTTGCACAAGTTATGTAATTTGACAAATGGGAATGCAGGGTCTGAATGGCCCTGTGCTCCACCGTAACATAAGGATAATGTTATACTGTCTCAACGGAGAGATGGTAGCTCAGGGTCCAAAGGACCCTGCGCTCCCACTGTAGAATAAGGATACTGTTATAGTGTCTCAAGGATACTGATGTACTATCTCAATGGAGGGATAGGAGTGCAGGGTCACACCGTAAAATAATGATACTATTATACTATATGAAAAATTAAGGAAATTCATTGCAAATAACTTCAATAATGCACCATTAGGGTTGAAACTTAAAAAGTAGGGAAATGTGATCTTAGGGTTACAAAGCATAAGACCCTGCCCCCACCCTCAGTTTCCAACCAAACACCCCACCCTCTCCCTTGGCTTCCAACCCCAAGGCCCACCTCCACCTTTCATGCAGGAACTGGTTTGTGAGGTGTACCTTGGGGTTGCAAACCCTAATGCTCACCCCATTTCAACAGTTAACAACCTGACATGGGTACAGAATAAAACAATAGGGTGAGCATTAAGGTTCACAACCCAACGGCACACCCCTCACACCTGTTCCTGCATGCAGGGTAGAGGTGGGCCTTAGGGTTGGAAGCCAAGGGTGAGGGTGGGGTGTTCGGGTTGGAAGCCAAGGTTGGGGGCAGGGTCTTATGCTTTGGAACCCTAAGATCACATTTCCCTACTTTTTACTCTTCACCCCTAATGGTGCATTAACAAAGTTTTTTGCAATGAATATATATATATATATAGATAGATATATAATGGTAACACGGTAGTGCTACCATAGTTAGGGTTGAGCAGCCATTTACATGTTAAACCCAAAATTTTGCACCTTAAATAACTTTGCAACCATTTGACAGATTTACCTGAAATTTGGCATACCCAATCAAGACCCATACGCCTTGGGATCTGCCAAGTTTTGTACTGGTTGCATATATGGCTGCGGAGTTATTAAGTGTGATCTGCACATGCGTTTATACTTTTTTTGGAATTCTACGGTCGTGCCTACAGGTTGCATGGTTTTCGGGACCAGTCCCAAATCTTCAGAGAATGTGCAGCCAGGGTCCCCATTGTGCCTTTTGAAGATTTTGTGAAAAAATATTAAACGGTTTAATACTTATTCAAAAAACAAGTTCCCATTATAAGTCAATGGGAAAAGTTAACAAAAAGTTGGACAGTGTCGCAAATGCAGTTTTTACTTTTGCAAATGGCCCTTTTACTGTCACAAATCCGCCATTTTGTTTTCAGTTGGTGATGAGAAAAATGCTTGGCATTTAAATTTGGGACCCTCTGGCAACCTAATTATTTTTGTATTTACCTAGTCGGACCCTGAGGATGCTAGCCATGTCTTTATTTTGGGGTAAAACACCCCAGAAATATGTTTTTCACATTTCTGGAAAAAGTACTTTCTCAAAGTACTTTTGCACTTGCAGCACTGTGGAATGAAATTGCGAAAGCTTTCGCAAATTGCGACAGTACTTTTCTAGGCTGCGGGGAAATTACAGCAATTTTTTGGCACCCCGCTGCAAAAGAACGGTTTGGTGTTTTGGGCTGAAATTTGGAGGGAACACAGCCGACATCTCATAGATGTGCCTTTTAGTGTTTCATTGAAAACATATTACATGGTGGCAAAGTTACGGTACTCCAAAATTGATGCTTTTTCCAATAGGTTAACATTACGGTGTCAGACGCATTGCAGCAATCCTTTGGTGCCCTGCTGCAAAATAACGATTTGGTCTTTTGGGCTGAAATTTGGAGAGATGACAGCCGATAACCCACAGATGTGCCTTGTAGTAGTTTGGTGAAAAAATATTACAGGGAGCCAAAGTTATGGCACTCCAAACGTCTCTTTTTTCCCATAGGATAACATTACGGCGTTCGCCGCGCCATTCAGGGCCCGTATCTCGGAAACGGTTCGAGATACAGACTTTTTTTTCTGAAAAATTCTTAGCCCCCTCCTGGGGCTAAGTAGAAAACTAGCCAGGAAAGTCATAAATCATATGACTTTAAAAAAAATTTTCTACGTCACACAGTTCCTGTGATATAAGCAATTTAGTATTCCAACTCCTCATTTTCTGCTCTGAGACCCATTATTATGCATGCATTCTTTGTAGTCACTGTCTTTCTCTATGAAGCTTTTGGGAAAAACCAGCCTGTGCACTTCCATTTCTGTTACCGTTGCCCTTTCTGCTTGCGGTTCCGTACCCGTTTCACTTATCGTTCACGTCTACGCCACCATGTGCGTTATCCTTTGCATTTTCATTTGCGCTTGCGTTTCCATTATTTTTTACCATTTCTGTCTACAGTACTGTTTGTCTTTCTGTTTCGCTTTGCATCACCATGCCCATTACCATTTGTGTTTGCGGGCACCATGTTACTATGTGACAAGAATTCACGTGGCGGACCATTCCCGTCTACGTCACTGTGTGCGTTATCCTTTTGGTTCTCATTCACGCTTGCATTGCCATGTGTGCCACTGTTAGCGCTTCTGTTTGTGTTGCTGTTCCTGTCCACATCGGGCTCCACGCTCCCGCCGCCGCATTACATTCACTATTTCTCAATATCATTCTCAAAAAGAAGGGAAATTAGAGGCAAAAATCTCTGCTTAATACATCAGTTAGGGTTGTTCCACAGCAGTAAAAGTGAGGAAATTTGGTGTTAGGGTTGAAACTTCCCCCTTGGAACCCCCAACCCACCCCACAACCGGCATTGGGGTGCGCACTGGGGTCTTGGTTCTAACTCTCACCCCATTATCCTATACCTCTGCTTCTTTACACATGTGATGGGGTGAAGTTAGAACCAATGACCCCAATCGCACCCCAATGCTGGTTAGGGGGTGGGCTAGGGGTCAGGGGGGTTTCAACCTAACACTGAATTTCCTCACTTTTGTCACTGTGGAACAACCCTAACTGATGCATTAAATGGAGTTTTTGGCTCTAATATATATATACAGTATGTGTCTGAAAGCAAAACAAAATGGTTATATTAAATGCACACTGAAAATAGAAAATAGAGTTAAAAATCTATATTTTGACCTTAGGTCTTCTTCAGGAAATATCTGTAAGAGAAAAAAACAAAGTTAGTGTAGAGTGGAGGTAAACTAAGGGATATACGCGGTGAAAGAAAGAAGGGGAAGGCTCAGGGACGAGAAGTGATACATGGCAAGATTAAAAGAGAATCTTTGAAACAAAAAGGTGATGGTGGGAAAGACAAAGCATAATAGGAGGGAATGAGCTAGAAAAGTCCCCAGGTGGGGACTAATTAACAGGGCCTAGTAAGAAGGCTGAAAGGTGACAAATGTAGGGGAAGGAGACAGAGATGGAGACATACTGTATGGTGACAATGAAAAAGAAATGAAATGTGTACAGATACAAACAGACTTCAGGGAAAACAAGGGGTAGATAAAAGATGTTAGTAGAAAATAAGTCTATCATTTAAACTGGAGGGCTGCTGGGAGCCAAGGCAGATGATCAGCTTGGTTTCCCTGTTTTTCCTATGGTCAGAATCCCAGTAGCCCTGCTCAAGGACACAGACAGAAAGGTTATTGACACTGGTCCCTGGAGATAAAGTGTGATACAATGGGTTTATCAGTGTCTCCATTCCTGACTGCTCTGTATTGTTCCCTGAAATGGTTAACAAGGCATCTACCAGTCTATCTGATGTAAATAGCTGCACATGTCCTGCAAAGAATACAATCTGCTACATAAGTGGAGGTGCATGAGAACTCCTTTGTGATCTGACAAACATCTGTAGGCCCCCGAATTTCAATCACACTAGAAACAAATTTGCAGGTATAGCAGCGAGTTCTGTTGAAAGGTTTGGTACCTGGTAGGGAGGAACTGTTAGGAGTAGGTATGCTGCTTTTTACTAGGAGATTCCGCATGTTGGATGGACGGTGGTAAGAGGCAATAGATAGTTCTCTAAAGGAAGCACCAATGTTGGGGTCAGTTTTCAAAATAGGAAAGTTACTGGTGATGATCCTGTGAAGAGAAGGTGTATTCTGATGGAAAGGAAGCACTAGTGGAATTCGCCGTTGTTCTTGCAAGACAGTATCCTTCCTGCGGGGGTCAAGGTAACAGGGCATGTTACTGACCCAGAAGAGTGCTCAGTCTACTGTGCTTTTAGGGTTTTCCCTGTTGATAAAAAACACTATGCATTATTTGAGCCTGCTCAGCAAAATCATCCTCTTCACTGCATAACCTGCAAGGCCTAAGAAACAGTGAATAAGGCAGGCCATTCTTGACATCTTTATGATGGAAAGAGTTGTGGAGGAGGAAACTGTGAGAGTCAGTGGATTTGTAATAAACTGATGTCTTCAGACCAGTGTTCTGTACTGACAGTTGGATATCCAGAAAAGGCAGTGTAGAGGAGGATACTTCAACAGTGTATTGAAGGGAAGGGATGGGCTGTTGTAAACTTGTCGAGGAAGACTTGGAGGATCTTGCTGAAGCAGGAGGTGGCCCCCACACAGTTTAACCCTAACTAATACATTAACAGTCTTTTGCAATTAATTTCCTCACTTTTTTAGATAATATAATAATATCCATATTTACCTGTGGGCACTGCACTCTCATCCATCCACAATTTTTGAAATAGTGTAACCGTATCCTTATTTGCCTGTGGGAGTGGAGAGCCCTCTGGATCTGCACTCCCATCCCTTCATAGATGCGTATATGCATGTTGCTGTGGAAAAGCAGGGTCCAGTGGACCCTACGCTTCCATTTGAGGGACAACAGCAACCAAACTGTCAGCATAGCTTTCTTATTACCCCACCTAATGTACCTAGTACAGTAAATTTTGAAATCCTCACCAAAAAGTGATTGCACGACACTGCAACTTTATTCCATGCTACAGGTATGAAAATACAGTTTGGCCAGGATTTGAAAAATTATAGCTGTCACATTCATGAGGTGGTCTAAAAAATGGCTATGTTGAAAATTTGGGGTCAACATATTTAAAATTACCAATGTTACGTGCAAGCACAGCAAAACTTCAATGGATATGCATAACTTTACCATTTTTACATATTTTGAGCCTAATTTTTCAACATAGCCTTCTTATGTCCTCGCCTTATGAACAAGGGTAGTGAAAATGTTCAAATGCCACCCGAAAGATGATTTCATCATGTAACCTCAGAATTGCCATTTGGGCTGGATTTTCCTAATTCCACCAACATTGATCATGAGTTGGGATCCCAAAAAGGCCTTGTTGAACATTTGGGTTCAAAATATGCAAACATGGCAAAGTTATGCATCAAAGTTGAGACTCCCATTGAAATACATTGAACTGCATTTACCTTAGTTTCTCATTTTGCAGTCGGTGGTTCCAGCAGCAAGATGTTTCTTCGATCAGAGACTGGATCTTCACCATGCTATCTGTTCAAGTAAGTGAGGGTCTGTGGGGGGGTGAGAGATGGTAGTTGCTCAGTGGGAGGGTATGTTGGGGAGGTCAGAGCCACAAGGGACTGTTTTCTTTTTTACAGGAAACAAAAGACATTGAGGGACAGTTTGCTTTATTTCAGATGGATGGGGATCAGGGGGTGCCACTAGACACCAGGGGAACAGTAGAAAACATGGGGACAGTGATCAGAAAGGAGGTGGGTACTATAGACACCAAGGAAATATGAATAATATGGAATGGCGATTGGAGGGATGCCACCAGACATCAGGGAAATAGTGCCAACGTATGGGGACAGTGATCAATGGGGTGGGGCGGTGCCACTAGACACCAGAGAAATAAGAAACAATATGGGGACGCTAATGGGGGGGGGGAGTCCACTAGACACCAGGGACAGTTTAACTTTAGAAAATATGGTAACGGCAATCAGTGAGGTGCCACTAGACAGCAGGAAAACTGGGAACAGCAATCAGAGGGGCGAGGGGTGCCACTAGACACAAGAAAAAACAGTGGCAACATAAGGGGATGGCAATGGACTGCCTCATACGATCACTTAATATGGCTATTTTGAAGTGGCTACTTAGCATGCTCAGAACCAGAATTTTTTAAATGTAATAACTTGGGAAGGGAGTAATATTTTTTTCACCAAACCAGCAAAGAAAACATCTGTGGGACAAGTCCTTTCTACCCTGAAAGTTTCATATAAAAATTCTAAACCATGTGAGCGCTAGGCTATGACAAAAAGCAGCAATTTGTTCTAAGTGATAAAATATTAATATCACGTAATAAAAAGCAAGTGGAAGCGAGTCACGAAAAAGGATACCATAACAAATAAAAAACACCTCTGGGAATCATTTTTTGAAAACACTTAAGTGCTGAATCCACTTAATGAGGTCCCATGACCAACATACTTGCGTTGGTCTCTGTACAGTGACATTTTCATAGCTTTTCAAATTAAAAAAAATAATAAATGCTTACTGAGTCTGCTCGAACCCAATATTTTAAAATTAAATAACTTTGGAACAGATAAATTTGTTTTAGCAAACCAGCAAAGGAAATCCTTCTGAGCCAAGCCCTTTCAACCCAGAACATTTCAGACCAAAATTCCAAATCATCTGTGCACTAGGTGATGGGAAAAAAAACAGCAGTTTGTTTACATTTTTTTCACTATATGTATCTCAGAATCCTCACATCTGACTTGACCAAAACTTGGCACATCAAGAGATCTATGCCACAGCTTGGTGGCCAAGATGGTAGCAGCGTGATCTCCCTAGCTCCTTCTACCTCTCCTTTCATCCTATGCAATCCAGACATTACCTGGATAACATCTGAATTTAAGCATTTCTATTATACTGGACATGTACCGACTCCATTGCTCTAATTTGCAAGAAGTTTTGACAAACAACCTACCAGATATTTGAGGTCTCATTCTTCTGCCCTGCAGCCATGAGGTGAGGCAGGCCTCCAGAAAAGCAAAGCTACTTCTGGCATAGCAAATCCTGACAAAGCCCTGGACGACCTACAAGAGATACACAACATCTTTACACAACTCCTTAGTGAAATTGGATAACTTAAAGATCAAAACCTGAAAACAGGGCAATACGTGATCTCACTATTGCAAAGTATTTCAGACATTGAACGGCAGATCTCTAATCAAGAAAACACCATGGACCGCTTCTCGGCCAACCTGCGGTACCAAGACAGCATGACCCACCAGCTGTGGAATAAAGTTGAGGATATTGAAAATCAGGGGCAGAGGAACAACCTCCAGCTGGTGGGGTTCCCAAAAGGTACAGAAGGGCAAGATACTATATCCTTTCTGCAAAATACCCTCCCATGTCTGCTAAAGCATCAATAGCCTGTCCTGGTCAAAATTGAGAGAGCCCACCAGTCACTGGCCCCCCACCACCCAAACTGGGGCAGTGACCCAGGCCTATCTTAGTTAAATTCCTCCAGTTCCAGATAAAGGAAAGGATTTCACAGCTGGCCAGGGATAGAGGCTTTCTTGCTTGGCAAGGGCACCATGTATAAATATTCCCGACTTCTCACTGGCACTCTCTGAATGGCACCAGGAATTCACAAGAGCATGCCATGTGCTAATGGACTTACAGATCCCGTACAGTTTAAGATATCCAGCCATGTTAAGGATTACCTACAATGGAGTATTTCATTCCTTTACTGACCCTGAAGTGATGGAAAGCTTCATCCACTCATGGCTTGCTGCACAATTTGAGGAGAAAGACAACCATAGAGACTCAAATGCCAAGGATACTACCCTGGTCCTCATCCAAAATGAAAGCCTGGGTGTCCCCACTTTACTCTTTCACACCTCGAAGAAATCAACTTAAAGGAGAGAGTTAGTCCTCCACTTCACGGAAATATGGTCAAGGTAACACCAAACAGAGAGGTAAAACAAACCTCAAGCTGGACTTCTCAACACCTCTGTGAAGGAGCCATAGTCAAAGCCTGGAAAGAGATGCCTCATCCGGTAGATGAGAATCTGAGTCCTTTGGCAGCCGCTGTTCACCTCTCTTGCACCAGACACCTGGCAGAACAAAAGAACCCAAACCACAATGACAATGTACAAGTAGTTTGCTGGACAGTCCAAAAATACCTCACATGGCAAAACAACTCTGACTGGAGCCTAGGCTCACTTGGTCCAGTACACCACCATTAGCTAAGGATCAATGGCTGTATACTTATGTTGCTGCCGCTGCCACTGCTGCACAGATGCCTACCACTGTTGCCACCACACTGTTAAGTAATGGCTGAAGAGCAGACTTGCTTTGAGGGCCAGCTGGCTCTGGAATTTAACAGTGGCATGTATTTTCATACAGCAGGCCAAGGCCTGATGTATATTAATTAATAAGGTCCACCCCTATTGGTTTTCTTAAAGGGGACAAGTCCTAGTTCCATCTGATGCATGTAAAGAGCTGTGAGCTTCTGTGATTGTTATTGCACATGTTTTGTATGGCCCTCCTGGTGGAGCATGATTATCTCATAATGTTGTTAAGTTTGAATTAACTCCTTTATTGTTCCCAATGTTTTGAAAGGGACCACGATTACCTGCTGCCCTATGTTCTGGGCACAGATGTTCCAATTAACCATGGAATTGGTTATATTAGAATTACAGTTATTGTCAAACAATCACTCCCTTAACCCCAGAGGGCATTTGATAAAGGGAACTGACTTCCCAATAGCAAGGGCAACAAGGATATGCACTAGATGCCTGGAAATATAGCTGTTACCTCCTTGTTAAAATCAGCTTGAGGAAAAGGTGTAAATCTCATCAGATTCACTCTTAAGCATCTGCAGGTGCCTGTCACAAATGACCACCCATCTTTATAAATGTTTGCTGTCAGCATCGGGGGTCAACTACAAGTATCAGGTCAATCACCCGATGGCTAGCTCTAATTTAAAATGGCCTGAGCTCTCTTTCATGGTGCCTATGTAAGTCTGGCTCCTCTGCTGATGCCTCCATAGCAATGAGGCACCAACTTGAGGTTAAGGGAAACTACAGCACTACTGCCGATTCAGAAACATCTCCTTGGTGGGAGTATGGACCCCTGTGGTCTCAGAGAGCAGGGCATAAATATATAACAGAGGTCCTTAGCATATACATTAGTAAATCTCCATTATTAGGCATCTATATATGTCCTTAGGACAAAGTTCATGTTTTCTTTTATAACTGCAGTTGGATGCAGGTTAATGTATTCCTAATTACAACTAATGGGGGGATCCCATGCTCTGGACAGGTATCTCCACTTGGTATAAGGGTACTACACCATGGACTCAGATGCTCACTATGAAAATGGAAAGTGGGTTACTGTTTTCCATGGAATTCTTTAAGCTCCTATCACTATACGTATGTAAATATTTGCCTCTGTTAGGCTGGTTAATTACGGTCTTCTTTTCTACCTTTGATAAACACTGGTGCTCACGTTTAAGAGGGACTGCTGTAGATCAGGAAGCTGTGGAACTATGTCATTTGGAGGATCGGCCACAATGTAACTGGCACAATAAGAATATTTCTACTAATCCCTTCCTAAAAAAATTGCAGATATAACATTCATCTTATGGAACGTTAGAGGACTTAACGCCCCTGTAAAATGTAAACAAGTGCTAAACCATCTGAAAAAATATTTACCAAGGTGATCTTCCTTCAGGAGACAAAGCTTTCCCACAATGAGGGCTGTAAACTATAAAGAGAGTGGGTGGGTGGGTGGGTGGGTAAGAAGTTTCATAGTATGCACACTATAGTCGCCACCACTTATAGCACCCATGGTTTTGTGGGCAAACGATTAATGCAGGCAATTTCTGTAAACTATTTGCTATTCATATAGTGATCCAATGTTAAAAGTAATGGTTACAGGGTTCTATGTCAGCAGTATATTCAGGGCACTTCTTGGCAGTATGAGGCAATTCTCACCTACATGTCAAACCCAATTAAGCTCCCATTAAGATGACTGCACGGGATACTTAAGCACTCAAGAATTAGCACCTTTGCATATCACGAATACAGCATGGCAAAATGGCGGCAAAGTGAAATGCCTGGAATCTCAGCACCAAAATTGAGCTGCTGAATAAAATGGAGGAACTCCTTAAAATGAGCCAGAGCAAGCTTGCGCTGCATCTAGGGCTCCCAAAATCTACTGTAGCAGACTTAAGGCAATGTGAACAGCTGTTGGCAAAATGGAATCAAAACTGGAACCCCAACCACAAAAGTAAAAGAGAAGGGAAAGATGGGGAGATCGAGGATGCCTTGCTGGTTTGGTTTCAAAACACCTGGGGGCAGAGACACTGTGACAAGTGGCCCCATTTTAGCACACAAAGCAAAACAGTTGGCGGAGTCACTGGGCAAGTACGAGATCAATCTGTTAAAAAGCTGGCTACAGCAGTGGAAGTCCAGGAATAACATTGAGTTTTGCCATGGCCATGGCAAAAAACTCAATGCAGACTCCACAAGTGCTGAACAGTGGCTAGCCAATGTCCTGCCTGTGCTCCTTAAGGGCTACAAGCCTTGTAACATTTTCATTGCCAATGAAACCAGTGTTTCCTTCCAGTGTGTCAGCTTTGGAACCCCCACATTTAAAAATAAGACTGTCCTGGACAGAAACAAGCTAAAGAATGAACTTCTGTGCTCGCCTGCCACAATATGGATGGTACAGAAAGACGTGAACTTGTTGTCATTGGCAAATCCAAGCACCTAGGTGTTTCAGAGGGCTCCATCACTTGGCAGTGACATACAGAGCAAATAGAACATCATGGATGATGGCTGAGATTTTTAAGGAGTGGTTGAGACCATGGGATCGAAAGCTGAGGGGGAGGAAAATTGCCCTAATTCTTGACAATTTCTCTGGGCATCCAAACATGACAGGGTTAAGAAACATCACTTTGATCTTCCTTCCCACAAACACCACCTGTATTATACAGCCCCTTGACCAGGGGATCATTTATTCATTGAAAAAGCACTACATTAGGGCAATGAGGAAGAGTGCTGAATGATCTAGACTCTAACCCTGAACTAAGTGCCTCGCAGTGTGCTGAAAAGCTGTCTCTGCTAGATGCTGTGCATCTTCTGAAACAAGCATGGGATTCTGTGTCGCAGATTATCATTCAGAGGTGCTTCCAAAAAAGGTGGTTTTTGTAACATTGGAAGGCAACAGATGTGGAGATTTTGCAGGAGCCTGAAATTCTGCCTGCACTAGAAGGGATGTTGGCTGAGGAGTTCAAGGAGGTTTGTCACATTGATGACAACGATGCTGAACCCAGTGGTGAAGACAACAATGACATCATCCAGGCTGTGAACTCCTTACATGCCAACATAGCTGAAGATGACAAGGATGCTGCAGACCAAGACCCTGATTACAACCAGGAAGAGACTTTCGTAACACCGGAGGATGTACAGTCTGCTATTTTGACCCTAAGGCGAGCAGTGGAGCAGCACCCTCATCTAGAGACAGACTGGAAGAGTTTGGCAAAAGTGAAGAAGGTTTGACATCTGTACAGTACAAGCAGAAAAGGAAGGTACAAACCCAGATCACTGAGTTCTCCAGTGGCACAAAACAGGACTGTTTCCATTTGTAGAAAGCAGGACTGTTTTTCAGTGTCCTGTGTTATTTCCCAAATGAACGTCTGCAGAAAATTGTATTGCACAAACACAAGGTTTTTCTTGAAAAGTCTTTTAATATTTATGCTGGCTATTTAATAAACTTTAGTTGTTAAACAAGGCTTACCACTATTTTTCTTTCATATCCGAGATTGTCTCTGGCTTAACTTTCCACAATTTATAACAGGCAAATATAGCCTACAAATACATGCCCGATATAAGCGGTAGGGACTGCACTACCAAAAGAGGGATCTCAATCTTATTGCATAAATCACTGCAATGGAAACTTGAGTCAACACTAGCAGACAAAGAAAGCAGGTGAATTTTGGTAAAGGTGAATACCCCTCTTGTTACTTAATCTATATGCACCAAATACAGATGACCCAGTGTTCTTTGCCCAGCTATCTAAGACACTGGTGGCCATCAGTACTCCCCAAATACCAGTTTTGGTAGGGGAAGAATTCAATCTTACCCTAGACCCTGGCTTAGACAGAATCTCAGGCCTACCAGAGACTCATGTCAAAGCTGCCACTACTCTTGCTCAGCTAAGCAAAGAACATGCGCTCACTGAAGTATGGAGATTGGCTCACCACAAGAATAAGGACTATACTTGTTTACTCAGGAGTACATCACACCCATAGCCATACTGATCTCTGGCTCTTAAACCCCCAAATTATCCCCAATGTCCTCAGTTCCAACATCCACCCAATAGTCATTTCAGACCATGCCCCTGTTACCTTGCAGTTCTTTGGGACCCCCCCATGCCCCTGGTCATCCTCATGGTGCCTAGACACCTTACATTTGAGAGACCCTGACTTAATACTGGGAGTATGGCAAGAAATTCAAGAATATATGTCCAACAGTGATTATCACAATGTAACGGACAGTACCCTGTGGAAGCCTTGAAGGCATATTTAAAGGACCGAATAATAGCATTTGCCACACACAGAAAGCATGCTAGAGAACTGGAGGTATTGAACCTGGAAATTCAGCTAAGGACCTTAGAGAACAGACAAAAAGCTAACCCCCTGGCCTATCTTCTCGAGATGCTTGATATTCGAGTGCAATTGAATGCCTACAAGCACCCCCGAGGAGCAGAGGTCGTGAGGGTGCCCCAGAGCCCTCCCCCACATCGACGGAGTGAGTTCCCCAAACCCCCAGCCAAGACAAGCACCCCCGAGGAGTGGAGGTCGTGAGGGCACCCCAGAGCCCTCCCACATCGACGGGTGAGTTCTCCGACCCCCAGCCAGACAAGCACCCCCGAGGAGCAGAGGTCATGAGGGCGCCCCAGAGCCCTCCCCAACATCGACGGAGTGAGTTCCCCGAACCCCCAGCCAAGACAAGCACCCCCGAGGAGTGGAGGTCATGAGGGCTCCCCAGAGCCCTCCTCCACATCGACGGAGTGAGTTCCCCGAACCCCCAGCCAAGGTAATAGCCCATTGCCACCGCGTGGAAGAAACGACAGCTTTCTGCCTACCTGCTCTTCGGTTACTGCGTGTTGGCACCTTTTTCTCCCTGAAAGCATGACCGAAAAGATTTAATTTTATCCTCTCCTGTGACTGAGCCTAACAGCAGGGCTGCAACTTTAAAAAAACAGCAGGACTGTTTGAAAGTTAATTTTTAGCGCAGGACAGTGATTTTCAGCGCTCTCAGCCTTATTCTAGTAATCTCCTCTCCTGTGGCTGTGCCTAAAGGCAGGACTGTAATTTCAGCGCTTTTTGCCTTTTCTGTCACAGGGTAGTCTTAACCCCACCAAACGCTTCGCGTTCGGCTCCCCACCACCCCCAGCACCACCCTTGGTCGGCTCTCTAATTTATAGGGAAGTCTAGTCAGGTGACCTGTGGAAATAACCTATCAGCCTACTTTACCAGCTGCAGGTTGTACAAATTGTACACTAGTGGCCGCTGCAGCATCCCACCCTCTCTCTGTAGTTGCAATGTACACACTACTACTAGCTACCCTCCTGATTTCCAGGACCCCACAGCTTGCTCCACAACCCCCCCCCGAGGTACCCAACCCACACCAAAATAGCATTTACACCATCCCTTCAGCTCTCAAAGGTAACCACAGACTTTGTACCACCAGCAGCTCCCACACCAGACAAACTGATCTTGTTGCCATTTTCTCTCTCACGCTAAACTGAACCCACTCTCCACCAGGCAAACGCTGCACCTCTACTGTCCCCCCAGACCTCTTGCCCCACCACCCTCTCTAGCCTCTCCTATGTCCCCTCTCTTCCCTAACACTACTTTGCTGTGTTACTCCTAGCCTCCCTATCCCTACCACCACCTCAAGACACCTTTCACCTTACCAGTCCCAGCGTCTCTCATCCAAGCTCTGCAGGTTGGCCCTCCTGCGGCACACCTTCTTACTCCTCCTTGTATCAGGCAACATCCACCCCAACCCAGGACCACCCTGCACGATTGCCTCCCCAAAAAACCCTCAGGGGTGGCTGCGGCTTGCAACCCTAAATATATGAAGCCTTCCCAAAAAACACACACCCCTCCAAGGCTGGATTGCCCAACATGCTCCTGACATACTTGCACTCTCTGAGACTTGGCTCTCTGACAAGATTCCCAGTGATGCTGTGTCCCTCCCTAATTATGCTTTCTTCCAGGCAGATAGGCCCAGCAAGAGAGGCGGTGGCTGTGCAATGTATGTTAAATCCTCTCTCAATGCCACAGAAGTCCATACACCCGCACCACAATACGGTGCCCAGGTACTCACAATAAAGCTCAGCCTGGGTTCCAAAACACTCTACATCATCTCGGCCTACATCCCCCCGAGAACTCAAAAACTCGCATTTGACTCCATCCTCCAAATCATCTCCCAACTACAAACACTAGTGAAGTCATCGTTATGGGTGACTTCAATGTAAACTAGTTATCCCCAGCCTCTTCCAGCTTCAAAGACGCGCCCTGGCCTTGATCTCACCCAACTAGTCACCTCCCCACCAGAAGGGACAACAGATCGGGACCTCCACCCTTCTGGACCTCATCTTCACCAACAGGCGGGTAACCTCTCCTATGCTACAGTACCCCTGATGCTATCAGCGACCACTCACCGGTTACTTGCTGGTGGTCGAGCAAGTTGCCCCCTGCACCTCCAAAAATCTCCTGGCAACGTAGACTCGAAAGGGGCGGTTTAAAGAACCTTAAAGCCCACCTAACTAACAGCAACTGGCTCCCCATTTACACTGCCCAGTCAGTTGACTTTGCTCTGGCTCACTTTATAACCACCTTCAACAAAGCCTGTGACTTATTCGCCCCCTTACTAAGCAAGTTGTGAAATCCAGAACCACCCTTGGATCCACCCCACTGCTAAGCCTGCTTCAGCAAAGGGATAACCTCTGGCACAAGGCCCTAGACTCCCAAAGCACCCTGGATAGACAACTCTACCGGGAGGCACGAAATAAATGTACATGGGCTTTGCGGCAGGCAAAAGCAAGTTACTACCAACACACCCTAACCTCCTCCTGGGGTGATGGGAAAAAATTTTGGGACAACATAAAGGAACTCAGTGGCAAATCTCGCTCCCCACCCCCACACAACTTACTCTTAACGGTGAGGTCACTCAGGATCATCCCACTATCGCAGAAGCCCTTAACTCAGCCTTCTCGGATCTCTCCCACATCCTCCCTCCTAATTCTCCCCCCCCAACCTCGAGTCATATCAATACCCCCCCTTTCCGGTTCCGTGTCATCACCTGCTATGAGGCAAAATGCTATATTACCAAAACTATCTCTAATACTCACTACAGCAATGACTCCCTAGATCTTAAACTCCTTCGGCTCTCCCTTGATGCCACTTTACCACACCTCACTAAAATTCTTAACCTCTCGCTTTGTCTCGGCCAGTTCCCCTCTACCTGGAAGAGAGCCATAATCACTCCCATTCTGAAGAGCGGTGACCCCTCTAACACCAGCAACCATAGACCTATCTCAATACTTCCACCTCTCTCCAAATCCCTAGAAAGAATAGTCTCTGACCAGATAACTGAACACCTAACTAAACATAAGCTTCTCAGCCAGGAGCAGCATGGTTTCCCTCAGGCCATAGTACCATCACCACTCACAGAGCTCACCACGTTCTTACACCACGAGCCCTCGACCATGGCTCAATTGCTGGGGCCATGTCGTGGACCTAACCAAGGCTTCGGCAGTCAGTCTAATATTGCTTCATGTTCTCCCTAAACTAAATGTGGTCCCGGTCATTGGCCTGGTTCATGGATTACCTCTCAGGCCGTTCTCAGCAAGTCAGGATAAGCACCACCCTCTCCACCCCTAAAACAGTTTGCTCTGGGGTCCCACAGGGGTCAATTCTAGGCCCACTGCTGTTCACCCTCTTTCTAAACTCCCTCCCTAAGGCATGCAGCGGTCATTTGCTCCTCTACGCTGATGACACGGTTCTGTTTTGGAAACACCCCCACCCTACCGCCCTCCAGCAGGCCCCTCAAAGGCATTTCTGGGAACTAGAGACCTGGTTCACTGAACACTGCCTAATTATCAACTATAATAAAACTAAGTCCATGATTTTTGCTCACCGCCAAAGTCCTCATAGTCAATCTGCTCTCCTTATCAAGAACGCACTTGGTGCCCCTCTGGAACACGTTACCAACTTCAAATACCTAGGTGTCACTCTAGACACCTCCCTCTCTTACCAGAGGCATACCCAAATTCTCTCCTCCACTATCAGCTCCAGAGTAGGCATCCTGTACCGGCTCAAGCACTGCTTACCCCCTCAGGCTATGCAGCTCGCAGTCACCTCCTCCATCCTCTCCCTTGTGGACTACGGGATTACTATATATGGCTCTGCTGAACCCACCTCACTTAACAGTATAAACATTGTCTTGAACAAAGCCTGCCGCCTAGTCACAGGATGTGATAGACTAACCCACACCTGTGATCTTTATGCGTTGTCTGGTTGGTTAAACTTCCAACATCGATTACAGTTCCACACCTGCATCCTCGCAAAAAAGATACACCTTCACGAAGCCCCTGTCGGACTTTTCCCCTTAATCAGTTCTGCACCTCACAGGTGCAATACAAGGCTCGCTGCAAGCTCTCCTTTCCTGGTACCACTACGTAGAACTTCCCTTGGGCAAAGATCCTTCTGATACCAAGCCCCTCTCTGGCTCAATGCATTACCACACTCACTCTCACAGACCCACAGTATCTCTCTATTTAAAACAGGCCTCAAGGCTCATCTCCTTGAGAGAGCCAAATGTGACTGCGGCTAACACTGTCCACCCAGTTGTGCACCCATCCCTCCCCCTACTCTCTCAGGGTCCCTCAAGGCCCCATGTGCTTCTCCAAAATCCCCAGCCTGGTATGCCAAGATTGCTGCCTAATTGCCTTACCAGTTTTTAAGTTTTGCCTGGATGGCTCCTCTGTTCTGTTACTGTAAATACTGCCTGTATATGTATGTCCTCTACTGTATTTGTCTACCCTCCACCCTCTGTAACCGACGTGGAGCCTTTGCAAAACAGTCTGTGACTCAAAGGTTTGTAATCCCGATTGTATTCCAATAAATAAATAAAATACTTTACCACAAAAGCTGAACTTGCTCTGCTCCACCTACACCACACTTATTGGGAAGGGGATAAAAATCTAATAAGGTATTGTTGTACTGACGACGGAAACTAACAGCTGAGAAACACATACCTGGACTAATAAAAGCCCAAGGACAAGTCAAAAAGATGCAGGAAGACATGTTCAATATCATGTCCACATTTTATTCACAACTATACACCTCTACCTCCACCCACAATAACACCTAAACAGCACAATTCCTTGTCTCCTTGAACCTACCGCAAATATCACCTGCTCGGTGGCAGGACCGAGACAAACCTAATACCCAAGAGGAAATCCATAAGGCCATCCTAAGCATGAACAAAAACAGGTCCCCGGGGGAGATGGCTTCCCTATCTACTTTTTTCAAGCCCTACATGATGAACTCTCTCCCCTGCTCCAGAGGGTATATTCACACACCCTGTCCTCCACAATCTTATCCCCTACAATGAGAGAGGCCATAATTACTGTATTGTCCAAGAAGAGCAAAGACCCCTTTCTTCCCGCCAACTACCAGCCCATTTTCCTGATAAATGAGGATGCTAAGATGTTGGCAAAAATTATAGCAACTCAGCTGGATAAAGTGCTCCCTCAGATTATTCACCCATCTCAAATTGGCTTCCTGCATGGAAACATAGAAACATAGAAAAAAGACGGCAGAATGGACTTGAAGTTCATCTAGTCTGCCCATTGTTTTCCGAGACCTCTAGCAGTCTCAGGTCATAGCCCCCCTTAAGTACCCATGGAATCCAAGGTTGCCCTCACTCTGTCCCATGTGTGTGTAACCCCCCCCCCTCCAATTTGGGGTTTACTTTAATGTCTTTCTGGGCTCCTCCAATGCCCCCTACCAGGCAACATCCTGTCTCCGTTTGATAATGTTCCTTTATGTGGGAGTGCCATGCTTAGCCTCTGTGAATGTCACTTTAGAGACTAGCTGATATGTGTGTAGTGAATGGTCTGAGCTGGGACCGAGTAATATAGGGCTTGTGATCAGCCAGCCACCGCTCTGTTTTGCTCCACTCTTCAGTCAATAATAGTGAAGAGGAAGCCTGTATGGGAACTGTGTTTATTTGCTTCTTACATGTTATATTTGAAACAGAGAAGTTTGTTTAACCTGCTTCCTTTGCAGCTGTGCCTTTGAAATGGAAGCCACCATGTTAGGTCCCAGGCCAGCTTCTGTGTGAGATGAATCCTGGATCAAGAGGTTTGCTCAATGAAGCTACAGTACTGAATTAGCAACCAGACAGTATCCAAACTTCCAAAGTTAGTGCTGTGTATTTTGTATATGCTGAATGTGTTTCGTGGGTCAAGGCCTGCTTGCCTACAACCCACCCTGTTAAGCCAGCTGGAGGCTTCACCAGCAGGAAGACAACCAAACTTTGCCAAACTGTTCATCCTGCCTGGGCCCTTGCCAATCCGGCCCAGACTGAATACCCTGCACCAGAGTCTGTTTCAGTGAGAGACTGGCTTTGGGGATCCAGCCCCTGTGCAACAACAACTTGCAGGTTGAGGCCTCATGGAGGAAAGGCCATGAAGAAGAGGTGCATCATGTCGGCTCTGTTTCCCCATGCTCATCGGTGAACGCCACAAATTCTCCATATCGTCTGCCTTCCTGCAGAAATCTGGTAGCATGAGTACAATCAGGGAAGCTCCCTGCAACCAATCTTTAAATCATCTGTGGTACCATCTGATTGCGTTAACTTTATGGGTTTACAAGAGACTGAACAAACCAGCTCCAATTACAATAATTATATCGTTATTGTGCATGATAACTGCTTTTCTTTCCATCAAGGACTCCAACACCAACTGCAACACCGGCCACGCCCTGGGCAACACCTCTGGCTAGGCAGATATTCCATCCTGGGTACTCAGTGTTGTGTGACTGTCATTTGGGACTAACAGTGCATGCCAAACCTAAACCAAATCAGATTGCCAATCATTTGCCTAGATTCACGCCCCCTTCCTTGTTCACAACCCCTAAATAAACCTAATTGTCTTTTTCACATTTAACCTGGCTAGTGTGCATATCATTAGTTGGGTTGCTGTATTGAAAGTGTACATCTGTATTGCTAACCTTGTTTTACAGGGGGTCTCCAGGGAAGTTGCTGCAAGTCCAACCCTGGTGGTAAGTGTGAAGGGTGTGTGCATATCATTATTACTGTTTTATACTGACTGTGAATTTATTGCTGTAGCAGGTACTGGGCCACTTGGAGGGTTGCTGGGTAGTTATAGCTTCCCAGAGGGCTATAGCAGAACAGGTAAACATCCTCAATACTATTACTCTGGGTGGAAGCACCTTATTACTGAATCCAGGCCCCTCAACCTGTGCCCAGACATACAGGCAAGGGTAGTAACCTTAGGGATAGCACCACCTAGGGGTTACACATGTTTGAATACCATTACTGACCCAACTCCCCAGCAGGCAACCTGTTCCATGATTCTACCACCCTTTCTGCAAAGTAATGTTTCGTTATTACCCTCTAGAAATGACCTCCTCACAGTTTCCATTTGTACTCCCTTATGCTCAAGTCAGGTATTCTGTTGAAGAGTTCTGAGTAGGACACCTTGTTTATGCATTTCACGTATCTGAACGTATCGATCATATCTACCCTCTCCCTTCTAGTCTTCAATGAGTACATGTCTAATGTCTTCAAACGTTCCTTGTAAGAGAGCTCCTGGATTGAATCATTTTAGTTGCCCTTCTCTGCATGATCTCCAGCCTATCTCTGTCTTTCTTTTGATGTGGACTCCAAAACTGGACTCAGTACTTCAGGTGTGGCATCCCCATGGTTCTGTAAAGTGGGAGAATTACCTCTCTGTTTCTGCAGTCAAAACCCCTCGCTGTACACTCCAACATTTTGCTGGCCATGCAGTAAGCTCAGTTGCATTGGCTGGTTTGCTTGAAGGTTTCCGAAATGAAGACCCCAGATCCCTTTCTTCATGTGATGTGTAGAGCTGGACCCCATTTAGCCAGTATTCTGTCTTTGGATTATCTTTCCCTAAGTGCATCACCTTGCACTTCTTCACATTGAACTTCAGCTGCCAGACATTGGACCACCTTTCAAGCCACTGAAGGTTCTTCTGAAGGTCTCAAACCACCTTGGCACTGTCCACCCTCCCACCTAGTTTGATATCATCCACAAATAGGGCAAGCTTGCCCTAGATGCCCTCTTCTATGTTGCTAATGAATACATTAAGTAGGACTGGGCCCAGGACAGAGCCCTGCTGCATGCCACTAGTGACCTCTCCCTCATCTGATCTTACCCCATTTATTACCACTCTGTTTCCTTCCTTGAAGCCAGTTTCCTACCCAACTGACTATACTTAGGGCCATGCTGAGATCCTCCAGTTTTTACAACAGGTACCTCTGCAGCACAGAATTGAAGGTTTTGTTGATGTCAAAATACAGGAGGTCCACTGGGTGGCCTGTCTCTACTTCCCAAGTCACCCAGTCAAAAATGTAATCAGATTTGTCTGGCATGACCTGCCTGCCTGCCACAAACCTGCACTGTCTGCTGTCTTGAAGACTGTTTTTCTCTAGGTACTCCATTAAGTCTTGCTTGATTAGGGGTTCCATAGGCTTCCCCAGAACTGAAGTGAGGCTGACTGGTCTATAGTTACCTGCTTCCACCTTATTCCCTCCATTGTGGAGCAGAACCATATCTGCATGCAGTGAACTGTTAAACAAGTGAACCTAGAGATCCACCAGTTCCTCCGCACACTCTCTCAATACCCTTGGATATAGTGCATCCGATCCTGGTGCTTTATCCATCCTGAGTTGTGCTAGTGCCTCCCTGGCTCTGCAGGTTGTAAAGGTTGGTGGCTTCGTTCATTGGATTCCTAAATTGGCTACTTTAATGCCACTGTCAGGCAATGATCCCTCATGCTCCTTTGTGAACACTGAACAGAAGAATGTGTTCGGTATGGCAGCCTTCCATCCATCATCCTCTACTAACTTGTCCCCATCTAGGGTTCGAACAATCCCCCTTTCCTTTTTTCCTCTTTTCCTGAATATAGCTTAAGAACTGTTTGTTTCTGTCCTTAATTCCTGTGGCAATCCTCAGTTCTGCTGTCATTTTTGCTAGCCTCACTGCTCTTTTAGCCTCCTTACTCTTCTAATTGAATTCCTCCCTCTGATGTTGCTCTTAATCCATTTGTAGTTATGGAATACTTCCTTTTAGGCCCTAATTACTTTTTTGACCTGGTCCATAAACTATATAGGTCTTTTATGCTTAGTCTTTTTTACCACTGATCTCTTGCAGCATTTTGCAGCCTCTAGTATTGTTGATTTGATTTGTCCACAAATGCTTTCCACTTCCAATGTTTACTGGATCCTTGCCAGCTTATTACTGACTAACCATCTCAGCTCCTTGCAGTTGTTTACTCTGAAGCTCAGGACTTCTGCCCTGGACTGAGGTTTATTATCCCCAAAGGATAGTTTGAACCAGATGGAGAAATGGTCGATATTGGCCAGTTGTTCCCCCACCTCAACAGTAACAACCACCTCTGAGTTAGTAAGAACCACATCCAGGATGAAGTCCTGCCTGGTTAGAGTGCTGATCAATTGGGTGAGTAGGCAGTCATGCAGGGCTTCTACCATGGTCTGGCTTTTCATGGTCCTGGCCATTGGAATATCCCAGTCGACATCTACCATGTTCAGATCACCTACCACCACTGTATCTCCTTCCTGCATAATAGTTTTTTTATTAGTAGTAGCAGTTTATTGTTCTTCCCCTACATTAGTAGTGGACATTACAAATTTTAAATAGGATAAAAACCAGATAATCTTGCAAAAAACATCACATTTTAAATACATATATAATAAATTAAGACACAATGATAGTCCAAGCTAGCAATATTCAAAGATTTATCAGATTTATCAATTTCATACATGCAAAACCAGCAGGTCCAAAGATTTTAAATCAAGAAGCAAAAACGTGTTTTTTTTTTAGCTTCATCATGTTAGCATAGAATGCTGCAGCTGTTTCTGCATCACCTCTTGTCATGTGATGGAGAAGAATGAATAGAGGATCATAGTCCAAATCTGCATACTTCACAAGAAAATCTTTTTTAAAATTTGATCACGTGAAGTCTTAAATAAAGGACATTGAATAGTAATACGATATAAAGTTTCGAAGAAACCCCTATTACATCGACAATAGTCTTGTTGCACAGTTTCGGGATTTGTCTTGTTAAAATAAATATATTTCAAGCATATAATGCCGAGTCTAGCCCATGTAATAGTTTTTCTAACATTGGGGGTTAGTGGAAAAGTTAAATAATCATCAAGAACAGAATCAGTCTTATTGGTGTTAAGCCAAATGGCTTGCTTCTGGGCCTTAACCTGATCCATTTGGTTTTTCTGGGCAGCTGCAAAAGGTTTATTTTTTATAGAATCTTTGAGAATTAGTGAGATCAAAATCCTCTTCCAAGAATCTGACCATGAATAATTTAAAGAGACATTAGAAATTATACATCTAAGAGCTTTTAACCAAAGAGATGAAAAGTCTGAAGCTGACCAGCCAATTTTCTCCTGCAAACAAGCCAGTAAATTATCCTGGTTATTTAGAAATTTAAGCCAATAACATGCAGGCATAATTTAACTATCACAGTTAAAGGTAACCTGCCCAGTTCAGTTTTAACAACTGGGTTAGAAGTAAATAGAGGAAGTTGTAACAAAGCTTTATAGTAAAAAGATAAAGAAGATTCAAGAGAAGGAGCATTTGAAAATCCACAAACTTCTGCACCATACAATAAGATCGGGCTAATCTTAACTTCTCCAGCTATAAGAGCAGGTGCAAATGTATGCCCACCATATTTATGATTTAAATGTAATAATGCTTTGGCTGGTAGTTTAGACTTTGAGACCTGATCTTTCCAATGAGCCATCCATTGATCATTTGAAGTAAATTTTACACCTGAGTAAGTGTAAGAGGAAACAACCTCAATTAAATCTCTATCTAAATAGAGTTTATGTAGTACAGTGTTGAGATTATTTAACCCAAAAAACATAATCTTTGTTTTTTCAAATTGATTTTCAACTCTAGATGGTCAAGTTTAGTTTTTAGTTGGTTTATCTTATTTTGTAAACCCACAACAGAAAGTGAAAGAAGAATCAGATCATCGGCAAATGCCAGTATGTGTATATCATGTGGCTTAATCTTTGGAGACTCCAAGTTTATAGAAGAATCAAAACATAAAATTGAATAGATGAGCTAGTAAACCTCCCCGTTTTACTCCCATGGATGTTTTAAAATACACTGAAATATTGCCCATATTGTCATATCTTACAGCTGTCATTGTGTTTGAATATAGAAGATAGATTGGGATAAGCAAGTTTAAAGGTATTCCTCTACTGATTAGAATAATCAAATCAAATCAAATTTTATTTATAAAGCACTTTTCAAAATAACCAAAGTGCATATACAATATAAAAACAAACATTCAATCAGAAAAGAAAAGACACAAAACATAAAAAGGCAGCAGAGATAAAACTAAATATTGTTCCCAAAAGCCAGATCAAACAAATAAGTTTTTAATGAGGACCTAAAAGACTCAGTGGACAGGCACTCTCTAATCCGATGAGGTAGAGAGTTTCACAGGGTCGGGCTGCAAAAGAAAATGCCCTAGCACCCGATGTCTGAAGACGGACCCTGGAAACCTCTAGCAATCCCTCATCGGCGGAGTGGAGTGAGCAGAGGGGACAGTAGGGCCAGAGGAGATCTTGCAAGTAGCCCGGTCCCTGTCTGTGTAGCATCTTATAGGTCAGCAATGTGACCTTAAAAGTGATCATCCATCGCACCAGCAGCCAGTGCAGTTTGCGCAGCACAGGGGTGACATGGCTAATTCTTGACAACACTGTCAACAACCTGGTCTCATTGTTCTGCACCAGCTGCAGGCAACCAATAGACCATAACTTTGCTCTGACCACAAAATTGAACGCTGCAGCAAAATCAACAAACAAAGCATAAAGTTTCATTTTCCTACACAATCTATATTTTTCTAACTAATGAGCCAATATGAAAATATTATCAGTGGTTGAATAACAGTGATGAAAACTTGCCTGAAAATTTGATAAGGGCAATTCTGAGTCTATCCAATTCTGTAATTTGTTCAATAAAATCCTTGAAAATATTTTACCACTAATGTCAACCAGACTAATGGGTCTCTAATTTGTGGGGAGTTGATCTGCGTAATACTTTTGATTTCCTTCAGGACTTGCACGGCCTTGTCCTTTGCCTGACCTGGGAGCCTGTATAGTACCCCGAGGTAAACCTTCTTTCCTGATGCCGAGACTCAGCTCAGATCACTGGAGAACCCTCTTCAGCTTGAGTAATGTGGCTAAACAGCTTCACACTCCCACTGCAGTCCTAACTATTGATTTTAAGGAGGCTTTTAACTCCGTGGAATAGAGTTACCTTTCTAAGTTTTGCACCAAAGATAGTTAGTCCCCTTTTTCCTAAACTGCCTACAGACCCTGTACACAGCACCCACAGAGAAAGTGCTTACTGATGGCCACTTGTCAAAATTCTTCTCACTAACCTGAGGCACCTGACACAGTTGACCCCTCTGCCCACTACTTTTCCTTCTAGGTATTAAGCCCCTCATGGCCGTGCTACAGGCAAATTCAGTAATCAAGGGTATTGCAGTTGGGAATAAAGAACACAGATCTCTATCATATGCAGATGACCTCCTAATCCTTTTAAGTGATGCCGCAAAAGCTATTGTCCCACTCTGCCATATTCTGGACTCCTAAATATTTCTGGACTTAAAGTCAACCACAACAAGTTAGAGGTCCTAGCCCTCATAAATATGTGCTCAGAGGTGCTATTCCATCATACAAGTTGGAAGTGGGCCCAAAACAGAATTATATATTTGGGCATCCATATTGCTCCCACACTTTTGGACACCTGTAAATCTAATTTTTCACCCCTAATTACAGCCCTCACTGCAGATATCAACTGATGAGATATGCTGTATCTGTCATTGATGGGGAAAATTGCCGCTGTTAAAATGTTACTGGCACCCAGAGTACTTCATCTTCTGGCCCATCTCCCACTCTATTAATCAGAAAAGTGGTTCAAACTCCTTAATAAACTTATAGGGAAGTTCCTATGGGAAGAAAAAACCCCAAGGTTCAGCAGGACTAAACTGAGGAAACATTGGACAGAGGGTGGCTGGGGTTTGCCCAACTTTGCACCCTATCACCTAGCGTTTATTTCTGCTCAGGTTTTGAAACGGTCCCTCAACAAAGACTCTAAACCACCACAACGGGTGGTGATAGAGGGACACTTTGCAGGGGCAATGTCACCATGGCATGTATTATTTGCTAAACCTCCCAAAGGGATATGCAAACACCCTACCATACTGATCTTTCTTTACTATTGGTGGAGGCTCAGGAGGTCCCTTCATGTCACCTACTTGTCTATATCTCAGCCACCCCTTTGGGATTATTCACTGTTTGTGGTGGCTCACAAAACTCTTCACTGACCCTTGTGGATATAGGCAGGGATAATCAATGTCAATGATCTGCTTAATTCAGGGGAAACAGCCATAAGGTCCTTTAAAGACCTTACCCAAAGTTATAGCGTACCCCAGAAAGACTTTTGGCACTACCTCCAAATCAGAGCAGCAATTTTTCCTCTCCTGCACTCCACCCCCCCCAACCCTACAGCTATCTCAGAACAATTTCTTACAACAAGAGAAAGGCAGGGCAGGTACCATCTACAGAGGCCTGCGTGATGCAGGACCCCACCAAAAATGAGCGGTAAAGCTACAGGGAAAAGGAGCTTAGTATCTCTGTTTCTGATATGGAATGGAAGAAATGCTGAACCAGGGCACATGTGGCATACAGACACAGAGGAATTCAGCTCTTTCAGCTTAAAATCCTGCTCTACTGGTATAGAATGCATGAGGTCATAACCCAGCAAACAAAAACAGTGCGGCAGACAATGCTGCAAGCAAAATGGCAAAAGAAAATACAAAGTCGATGAAAATACCAACCATCACACAATAACAAGAACGCAATGTACATAAATGGGCTAGCATAATGGAGTTTTTTGGGGTTTCTTTTAGCACAAATACTCAATTTCCTTACTTGTCTGACACATACTCCCTGATATAAAGATCTGGCAGTGAGTCATGTGTCAGTGTTGATACTACTTGGTCACACTACATTTTGGGGGAAAGTGAAACTACTGTTAGGGTAACCGAATCTCAGAGTGGCAGGATCAACCAGATACATTTTTAAATTATTATTTATTTAGAATTAATTGCAGTATCAGCCAGATAACTTTCTTTTCATAACTTTAAACTGGCAGGATCAACCAGATATTTTTTTAAATAACATATGTCATCATCTGTTGTGTTGGTGGGGGATATGGGGATAGTGTTTGGGGGGGTTGTGTTGCATAGGGCCCAAAGCATATGTTGTATAAACAAAATATGACATGGCCTGACTAAAGATATCAGGCCTGATTCACTAAAGAAAACTGAAGGCGCAAGCAGCGTGCACCATGGAGAAGACTGCAGTGTGCTCCATGCACCATGACACAGGCTGCACTATATTCTCAAACACACGCTGGTCCAGATATTCAAAAGGGTTGCACATGGCGCAATGGTGTTGCACCATGCACAACCCACTGATCGCGCTAGTGCAATATTTAAAAGGGAAAAGTCGCTGCATAAATCCCCCAAATTAATTCATTCACATATCTGATTGACTAGTAGCCGGAGCAGTTGCACGGCCCATTGGCCCATGCTCTGAACCATCGGGCGTGCAGCCCTATCGAGTTCTCAGTCAGTGGGCTGCAGGGCAGAAGGCGGGTGGGTGCTGCCGCCCTCCGCTGATGGGGAGGGAGCCGGAGTGGTGGGGCTCAGTGGGCGGGTGGGTGGGGTCCACTAGATCACCAGGGATTTTGGACTTGGGGTTGAGGAATGCCGCCCACAATCGGGCTCATCATGGTCCACTGGACCACCAGGGATATTGGACTCGAGGGAGGATACAGTGATGCCCGTGATTAAGCTACTGCGGTCCACTGGACCACCAAGGATATTGACTGGGATGCAGTGATGCTCATGACCAGGCTACACTGCGGCCCACTGACCACACCAGGATAGGAGCCATTCTTTTGTCCCTTATGGGACGTCCTGTGATTGGGCACCAGGGGCATCAGTCACCGGCAGCTGCTGCCAGGCAGGTGCCAGAGTGCAAATCGTTGAGATCGGCGCACCTGCATGCTAATGGCATGCAAATGGGGCCATAATCAGATGCCAATGGTCCCCCCGTGCACCTTGCATAAATTATGGCCCCATTTGCATGTCACCCTTTGAATATCGCAGGTGCTGTGCATGGCGCAATGGCACTTGCACCACCGCATCTCAATGCTTCACTCTGACAACATGCGCTGGCACAGTTCCACTGCGCCATGCACAGTCCACACCCCTGCACAACAAATTTGAGCAGCGCACAGGCTTGCATCACAGCCTGGTGCAGTTTGAATATCTGGGCCACTGTGTCCAAGTCAGGATGCCTGGGCCAGGGTGCCCTTGTGGCAAAAACACTCAGTGCAACAATTTGCAACATGTCCTGTGCCAACGCACCGTGCATGAGGCGACCGGATGGGATACATAAAGGTGCAAGCAGCATAAAATATCAAACACCTGCAACAGCAGGAAAAACTGGTCCAAGCATACTAGAGCATATAAAAGGAGACCAGAGCCCTCAGTCAGTGTCCATGCACCACTGAGGCAAGACTGCAGGAGCAGGAGCAACAGTGCACAGAGACCCATACCAGCACTATGGCTGTGCCATTGGCTGTGTTTGGAATGCATATGGCACTGCTATATGAGCAGAGACATGGCCACATACAGGGTGGTGCTATAGAGCCACAAGCCTGGTAGCAGGAGCCCAGATGTAGGAGGCCCACCATAAGACAGAACAGGAGGCAGACCTCATTCAGACAGCTGACAGAGGAGCAATGCATAGCCCACTACTGGCTTGGCAGGAAGGCAGTCATGGAGCTGTGCTATGAGCTATGTGGTGCTCTACAGACTATAATCCAGTGAGGTCACTCCATACTGGTAGAGGTGAGGGTGTGTGCAGCCCTCTGTGTTCTTGCCAGTGGGGGATTCTAGACCCCAAGTGGGGATATGGTTGGCATATCACAGGCCTCAGTGTCTAGGTGCCTGTGGCAGGTCATAGATGCACTGGTGCACAGGCCACACCAGTATCTCCACTTCCCAGCAGAACCACAGGAGCAGCTGTGGGTCAAGCAGGGGTTCTACGCAACAGCAGATATACCATGTGTGCTGGATGTTATAGACTGCACCCATATTGCTATATGGGCACCACTGCTTGATCCAGAAGAATAAGTCAATCGGAAGGGATACCTCTCCATGAACATCCAGGTGGTCTGTGACACTAACTGCTGTATCCTGGATGTAGTAGCATCCTACCCAGGTCATGCCATGACTCATACATATTCCAGAACAGTGGATTCTGCCAGACATTTGACAATGGAACCCTATGGGATGGATGGCTAATAGGTGGGTCATCAGCAAGGACAGGCAGGAGACGTGAGCCAGCAGGGGTGGAGTGGCAGAGGCAAACAGGGTTGGAGCTAGTCCCACATCCTGCACATGCAATGTAGTGGGTATGTCACCACATGCAAATGTGCCACAGCACACCTTGCCGCACACTATGGTGGTCCGGGTGTGTTTGTGCTCTAGTGAATGGCAGGAATGAGGCATGGGCATGTATCCAACATGCATGGAAGGCACACAGATCACCACCAGACAGGGCAAACCATAGCCACATGACTTGTGAGGATACCATGTGCATTAAGCCCTGCAAACAGCAGCCCAATGAGCCGTGTCTGAGTTAGGTGTCACACAATGGTCATACGGGGGGACAACAGATGTATGAGACGTGTGTACCAACAAACATGTATTACACCCCTGCAAGTGACAGTGGCTATCCACAGCTACCTAGGCTGATGACACCTGTCAGGCAGTCCCTTCCAAGACAGCAGGCAGCATACAATGAGGCACATGCAGCAACAAGAGCTGTGATTGAAAGAAACTTTGGGCTACTGAAGATGAGGTTATGGTGCCTAGACCAATCCGGAGGTGCATTGCAATACACACCCAAGATGGCCTGCAAAATCATGGTGGCATGCTGTGTCCAGCACAATATCACCATTGCATACTGTGTAGCAATGCTAGAGCCTGACACAGACCCAGAGGATGATGCTGTGGGTGCAGAAGAGGAACAACAACCAGTCATAGGCCTGCTGAGGGATGCATGGTGCCGAACCTGATCTTCACATACTTCAGCTGAACATACAGTGCCAACACTGTGTAGCACATACCATGCAGTGGGTGTCTAGCACAGTGCACCATGAGATCCCCACCGTGAACCTGAGGGCATGTGGTATTCCATGCACCCACACACAGTGCAGCCATGGCACAGTGGCATATGGCTGCCAATACCGGATACTGTTTGCATGGTGACAAGCAACACTACCTTGATGCAGTGCAGACAACAGATTGGGCCATGGCCAGAGGCCCACCATTCACCATGATCCCAGCCCTATCTGCAGTGATGTGGAGGTGTCGCCACCTAAGGCAGCACACAGGCCATAGTAGCACTGTATGTTGGAGGGTGCCTGTCACCTCTGCATAGTCCCAGGTGGTGAACAGTCAATTGTTGGCCCACAGCAAGCTACAATAATGTTTGGTGCAGTGGACATGGCCATGATGGCATAGGCATCGGACAGGACATCATGGCCGATGCATTATGCTTACAGTGGTGGATGGTGGCTGTGGGCATGGTGGTGTTATTACCACAGTGAATACATGTATGTGCATCAATGATACCCATAGCCAGTGCAGCAGTGCCACTAGGGACAGTGAAGGGGGCTGTGTGCAATGGCTGGCGGAGGTTCATGCTGAGTGGTGTGCCGTATGCACCCATGTGATGTAGCCTCACCTCTGCCGTGGATGTGTGCCACATGCTGGTGGTGCCATTGGCTGAGAAAATTCATGCCATGTGGCATAACCATACCATGTAGGGCATCCTAGGCAGCACAGGGGGTAGCAGTACAATCATCACATACCATGGGTCCAACGGTACGGTGTCTGCTATCCACATGTACCAGTAGCAGCATCACCCAGACACCCACCCCAGACTGCAGGCAACATTCCCAGCCACCCCTGTATAGCAGTGTGTGCCCCCCAGTGCAAGACAGATACCCACAGACTCACCCACATATGCATGCCATGTAATGCACGCTGCCTTGTATATACTGGCGATACATGGTGCATTGACGTGTCGGCTGCTGGCACCCAAATGATGGACTTATCCAGAGTTTGCAAGAGTGTTTTGCCCCAGCACCATCATCGTCTGGTAGGTCCCACCAAACCAATGCAATCCATACTGGCCTTAATGACCCCCATTACCCTGTGCATGTCAATGCTGTTTCTTGCCAACCATCCTGCATGTGTCATAAAATAATCACATTGACAGTATACACAGGTGCCACAATGCACAATGTGCAGTGTTACAATGCAGTGCATGGTGCATTCACATGTGGCACATGTATCCGGACAGTATCCACAGCTCACTTCATGTATAGAGTGCCTTGTACAGCATTAGCAGGCAAGTCTGTGCACAGAGCAGAACTGAACATTTCCTGCAGGGGCACATCTGCATATCACCACCAACCCCAACCTGAAGCAAGTGTTAGATCACAGAGGTGTGATATCACCTCATGGAAGAGATCACCAAACTTTTCAGATGAGGAGACTGTGCTCCTCATCAGTCGGGTGGAGCAGTGGTCATGGGTACTACTGCAATCGTCCCAGGGTCCTGTGCACTCTGCTGGTCTATAACATCCTCAGGGCATGCCTGTGCCACTTCCACAAGGGTGCCCACCTGTACCATCACCTGCAGATGCAGGTGCAGACATGTCCCTAGCCTGTACATCATTGACCTGGGCTTGATCAGACTGGATGGGCCTTGTGGTCCTTATCTGCCATCAACTTCTATGTTTCTATGGTCAAACCCACCCTCCAACACTACCTCCACACTGAGGCCCAACTGTTGTTTTGCATGTGTTGGGGATCGCTGCACTGCCTTCTCATCCATTCTAGTGTGCTGCTCCATTGCCTCACCCTCAGACTGTGTTCATGGGTGTGTTTGCTTCACATAGGCTATGGCATTTGCCCACTTCAGCCTTCGCATGGAACACTTCAGGGTCCACCACCTTGCACACTGTGCCTCGTTTAGTCCTGGTGGGGGATGACTGGAACCTGTGGGAGTAATGGGGGAACTGTGTGAGTGTTATACATGTATGGGACCATTACTGTTCAGATGCATATGTAACATGTGCACTATGGGAACTGACCCTGCCCCCGAGTCCTTTCCCCACCGTAGGTACACCAATATTGGCACTGTGCAGGCCATGCCAACATGAACAGCACCCCCCCTCCATCACAGGCATACATGTACACCACCTGTACCTGGGCCCACATATATGTGTGGTATGATACCCAGCATGCATGTCCACAGCATAGCAGCTGCTGGCCTCACTGTGCACGCACTGCATATGTTGGTGCGTGTGTCACAGTGCATCCACATATACACACACACATATGCAGCCCTGTCAACACATTGCCCATGTGTGTGTGCTGTGTGACCTGCTTTACTGATCAATAGGCATCTATGGCATGAATTTACAATGTACTTTGACTTACCTGTACTGCAGAACCACTGTGCATCATTCCCTGATTCAACTCCGCCTGCATGGGCCAATGATGTACCTGCCCTGTTCTCTCCTTCACCAGATGCCTGTGTGCCTGTTGAGACATAATATGGGGATATATGGGTTTGTGCTACAACCAGACATGGCCTGGGTTTGTGTGCCTCTTATGTTGCACTTGGTGTGTGTAGAGGCACCTACCTGTGCTCCGAGCATGTCCACCTCACATCTGGGCACCCGCATCTCTGGCATTGGCATGCAAGTGGGCTAGGAGCTCTGCCTCCCTACCCACCATATCGTTCCACCTGTGGTGGACCTGTCATACACTGTGTTGCACTCCAGAGACCTTCCGCAGGTGAAGCAGGATGATCCTCCAGACCCTGTCCTTATCTGTGGGTGTTGACCCACCAGTGGCGCATGGCAGCAGAAATGGTTCCCATGGTTGACTTTCCAGGGGATGCTGCCAAGGAGGATGTGCATGGGGATGGTGGGGCTGTTGGACTGGTCTTGGAGGCTGCAGCAGATGACATGGCTGATGGGAACTGGGAGGTATGAATGCAGTTTGCCCGTGAACTGAGTAATTTCCTCCACTTGATAGCTTCCCATTTGGACATGCTGCACAATGACATAGTGGCTCTAAAGGACTTCCTGGAAACTTACTGTGGCCAGTGAGACATGAATATATTGTTATTGTATTCATCTATTTAGCAATTGCTCATGTGTAGTTTGTGCATGCACCACTGTTGATTGTCCTATGCCCGCCCGCCCCATAATGTAACCTTTAGGTAGTACATGTGCCTTAGCACGTTCCATTACTTACTGTGTTGTTTACAAAGGTGGCCCGCCTTGTGATAATGGGTAGATGTTACATATGGACATTTAAGCTGGTGTGTGTCAGATGGTAATGTGTTCGCACAGAGATTGCTTTATTTAGCTACTATGCACCACTGTTAGTTTACCTGAGGACCCCCACGCCCCTACCATTGCTTCATTCTTAGTTTGCTTTTACCTTGTACATGTTGTGGTTGCATACTTGTTGACTTACATTTCAAACAGAATATTATGCTGTGATTCTCTGTATGTTGAATAATTCTGTTTTATATGCCTATGCATGTGTCTGTGTTTCTATGTGTGCGCGCGGCCAACACACACACACACACACACACACACACACAGGTGTAGAACACGTACACATAAAGATGTGTCTGTGTGTTGTTAGTACTCAGATAACTGCACATCCAGTGGCTTACTGAGGCACCATGCTGCAGGCCGGGTGCCTTCAGCCTTCGTGTGTATAGATATCTGAATACTACCAACACACAGCCATAGCTTTTTGCTTATGTAACATGGGCCCACAGGTGACTGTAAATGTAAGGACACTCTAAACATGTGCAATGCCACAGGTATTATGAACTCATGCTGGTAATTATTGTTAAATGGTCCATACACAGATGTCATTCACCTGTCAGTCATCTCTCCTTGTGCATAACCAATACAGTGTGTGATTCTTTAGACGGGTGTGTAGCCCTGCTTCATTCCAGTAGTATAATGACCCCCTACCTTCACACACACACACACACACACACAGAATGGTAACATGGCATACACGACTCCATGATTCATCAAAGTACCAGTGACATACACATTAACACACACAGGCCTCAAGTGGAGCCAGGACTTACAGCATAACTGTTTCCTCTTTACAAGCATGGAGTTATCTGGACAAGTGGTGTGGATGTGGGGGGAGTCTTCATGGCTAGCAATGTTACATCAGCAATAGACACTCTGGCCCAGATATTCAAAAGGGTTGCACATGGTGCAACAGTGTTGCACCATGCGCAACCCACTGATGTGCCCTGGCATGATATTCAAATGGAATTGTGCCTGGAACAAATCCTGATGCGCCGGAGTGCATCAGTAATGTATCTGCAATGAGTGTGGGGGCATGCCCATGCATACTCTGCACATCCCGATATTCAGCCCGGGATGTGCTGAGCCATGCATGTGCAACCCTACTTGCGCCACACAAAGCTGATCCAAAAAAAAGGAGTAACGGTCGGCCAACGACAGATGAGCTGTCAGACAGGCGCAACACGGCAGCTGACACTCAGGATGGCCACCCGAGCTCCGCTGCACTCCGGTGACACCCCCTTGCCTGATTGTGGGCATTGGTATGAAAAAATAGAATCTTATATCCCTGGTGGTCCAGTGGACACTGTCAGCCTGATCGTGGGCTTAAGTAAAATAATAATGATTCCTTTTTCCCTGCTGTCAGCCCGATCATGGGCTTAAGTAAAATAATAATGATTCCTTTTTCCCTGCTGTCAGCCCGATCGCGAGCTTAAGTAAAATAATAAAGATTCCTTTTTTCCTGGTGGTCCAGTGGACCGCTGTCAGTCTGATCGTGGGCTTAAGTAAAATTAAGTAGGAACGTAAGACCTCACACACTGAGCCAATGAGCGTGCAGCCCTACCGACGGTATCGGTCGGCGGGTGTGAGCGGCAGGCGGATGGGGTGCTGCCACCCGCCGCTGACAGGGGGGGAAGTAGGGCAATGGGTGGGCAGGTGGGAGAGGGGTCTGCTGGACCACCAGGGATATAGGAATCTTTATAATTTTACTTAAGCCCGGGATCGGGCTGACAGCAGGGAAAAAGGAATCATTATTATTTTACTTAAGCCCACGATCGGGCTGAAAGCGGTCCACTGGACCACCTGGGATATTGGATACTTTATTATTTTTCAAATGCCCGTGATCAGGCTGTGGGGCACATTGCTACACTGCAGGGGGCATCAGTCCCCGACGGCTGCTGCCTGGCAGGGCACCAGGTGCAAAACGCCGGTGATTGGTGCACCTGCTTGCAAATGGGGCCATAATGACATGCAAATGGCCCCATTTGTGCCTAGCATACATTATGGCCCCATTTGCATGTGCACTTTTGAATATTGCAGTTGTTGCACCTAGCATAATGGAACTTTCCCTAGCACATCCCCCTGCTCCACTCTGGCCAGTTGCGCTGGTGCAGTGCCACTGCACTATGTGCACTGCGGGTGGCCAGGGCGCGATATTCAACGATGCTGAGTCATGGCACAGCTCCGTTGAATATCGCCCAGTCAACGCCCCTGCGCAGCTAAGTTGCGCCACAGCCTGGCACAGTTTGAATATCTGGGCCTCTGTATAGTATGTGTCATGTAGCGTCTGTATGTGTGTATGGGGAGCACATGTGTGTATAACAGTACATTATATCATTACTATAGTGAAGTTAATGGTCTGCTTCTGTTATGGGCTAGATGGTGTGTATTATAAATTGGTAACGCAGGTGGCCATGTATGTTATTGAACGTAGGCAGTACGTGGCCTATGCCCATTGTGAGCTGCCATGGTTGGTGAGAACTCATATGTAGCCATTGCTGGTACTCACATACTGCTATGGCTTTGACCACGTCTCAGTCAATCAGGGATTCCATTGCCCACCCTAGCACTGCAGCTGTTCACATGTTGCACCCAGCATGTGATCATCACAGACACCCTCTCGGGGGGTGTGTACCCCTGGTGTGTGATGGTGTTACTGTGGTCCGTGGGTGCTGCACAGTGGCAGGTGCTGATACAGGGTACACCCTGTTATGCTGCCCATTCGGCTGCATGGCAGCAGGGGTTCTTCTAGTCACACATTGGCATGAAAATGTATTTATGCCAAACTATCAAATGTCAAGGAGGAACCCCATGGTTTGGTCCATGTGCTGTGCTGTGTTGTGCTGTGCTGTGCATGGCCCACCATGTGGTGACTCAGCTGGGATCTGCTATGTTGGTGTATATCACTGGCTCTTACAGTAGCTTGTGCTCCCCAGGTGCGATGCTGCCATGGTGCCAATGATGGGTGTCGCAGTGGTGTATGGGGTGTCTGGCATAGCTGCCATCTGGTGTGTGCTGTCATTGTTGTGCTGGTGCGTTGTCCATGATACACCATGCCACATTATGCTGTGTGTGGTGTCTCATATTCTGACAATGCCCTCTGGCCATGATGCTGCCCTCACTGTCTCCTGATCCCTTGAGAGTGCACAGCACCGTGCATCTCACTGGATGTGTGTGTTCTGTGCTGGACGGCACCTGCCGCCAGTGTGTAGTGGTTTGCTCCTCAGCCCTTCCCTGGCCTTATGCCTTTGGTGACTGTACATCCACCCTGCCATCCTAAAGATCTGCCATCACACATGCTGCTGCTTCTGCTTCTGCCCCTGTGACCATGTTTAGTCTGAGTCTTAGGTGTTGGCAATGGTGGTGTGGTTGTGTTTGCACCTGTAGCTTTCAATCTCACCGTTACCAGGGCTGTGCCAATTAAGGGCTTCTGTCTGTGGCTGCTGCATCTTAGCTGTGGTGTGGCTTGTGTGGCATGGCCATGCTGTGTGTCCTGCATGTTTTCATCAGGTGTGTGTACCAGCATGGCACTCCCCATTGTTGCACCCATTTTGGTGCATGCCATGTCAGTCACAGCCATCACTGTAGGCTGTGCTGTCTGGGGCCCCTCTGCTGGCTGTACTGTGTTGTTGATCATGCCTGTGTACCTCAGGCACACCAGAAGCCCTGCTCTGTCCCATAGTGGTTTCACTGCTAGCATGGTGCTGTCCAGGGGCACAGCTTTGTCTACAGCAGTGGCACTGTGTATCCCCGTGCCTCTTATTGTTCACCTGCCATGGCCTTTTTTCTGCCTTGTTGCAGTACTGCAGTGCTGCATGTTGGCATTTCTGTGGCCAGGTCCACTGTCTCCTCAACAGTACCAGTACTATAGATCACTGCACTGAACTGCTGTGCTCCAATCATGGTGATGTTCCCATCAGTGTGACAGGCTCTGTCCTGGTCCTCATGGTACAAATTCCTGTACTGCCGTGTTTGACATCAACAGTCCATCCCTGGTCACCACTGCAGGATTGCTGTGGCCCATTGTGTGGGTTTGTATCCCTGGGTTTCTGGAGCACTACTGCTGCATATCCTGCCTGGTCTTGTGTGACATGGCCAGGTGCCATGCATCTGGTGCAGTGCATAAATGCCTGTGTATGTTCACGGAGTGCAATGACCATAGCAGCAAAGATCTGTATGTGTTCCTCCCATACAGCAATGCTGCATCCAGTGGCAGTGTGCTGCCACTCAGTGGCCTCTACCTGCCACTGTACGCATGCCTGTATGGCATGTAGGGCGGCCATTATTTCTTCCTGCTGTTCCACTCTCTCATGACTGGATGACCACACAGCATCTTGCAGGTCCATGAGGGTGAGGTCTATCTGTGCCATCTGTAGGGAGGCAGATGTGTTGCTCTGCTGTACCACTTTGCAGATGGCTGCTAGCTCATGGTGCACAGAATCCTGTGTGTCCATCATTTCCTGAAAGTATCTGGTGAAATCATCCACTGGCTTAGGATCAGGCACACTGTTGTGGTGGTGTGCTGTGTAGTCTGGACTGCTGGGTGACACCGTGCTGTCACCCACTGTCTCATCTGCTTGTTCAGGGTCTCTGGCTTGTGTGCTGCCATTGGGCCCTGTGCCATGTGTGGCCACTGGTGTGTGACGTCTGTCATCTGGCCTGTCCATGGTGACACTGTGTCCTGGCTGGATAGTGCTGGTTGTGATGACCTTGATTTCTTTACTGGTGCTGTCATAATCCTCAGAGGATTCCTCATCAGTGTGGCCCTCACTCAGCTGCTGACCATGACCGTCTGTGTCCGTGTGCGTGACAGACATGTGTCCTCTTGCTTCACCTATGCCATGTCCTGTGGGGGTGACACAGACATATCTGCAGTCTTCAGTTCTATGTTGGGCATCATGTTGTGTAAGGTTGCCATGCAATACTGCTGCACATGTCTGGCCATGCTATGCTGGTCCCACAGGTGGGTGACACACAGTGATGCAGCACATATTGTTTGTTATGTGCAATACATACCTTTCACACTGTGGTACCAGAACAGGTCCAGATCAGTGTCCCCCTCTATGTTGCGTTCACTGATGTGTGCTGCCACCAGTTCCTCATGGCTGCTTAGCATCTGTAGTTGGCTAGGGCCATCACTCATCCCACTGGTGCAGTGCCTGTTATGTGCCAGCTTTTCTTTTGACCTTCACTTTAGGTCATTGTAGAGCTTCTGCAGCTAGCATGGGCTATGTTGGCATGCAGCCACAGCACTGACCTTTGTGACCACATAATCCCATGCACCGGTCTCTCAGCTTTCTGTCCCTGCCCTTTGACAGTAGCAGGTCCTTCTGTTGGGTGGACGGCCCTTGTGAGTACATGGGTACTGTTCATTGGGCCTATTGCCCTGCTTCACTGATATCATCATTCACTTACCTGCTTATGGACCTTCTCAATGAGAATGTCTGTCTCCTCATCCACAAAGTTTCCTTTTCTTTTGTGCTTTCCACCACCCTGCCCACTGCTCTCTCCCTGTGTCACCGACATCTCTGCTATCATTTGGCCCTTGTGTCTGAGTGCAGTGTGCAACTTCATACTAGGATTCATACTAGGATTGACTCGGAGTGAGCGAGCCAATAAGGCCCATAATTGCTCCTATTACTAATAATAGCTACAAATTGACCCGGATAGAATACATTTATCAAGCCTTGCTTTAAAAATAGATTTGGAACTACTGACTATCACTTCTAAAGGTAAACTGTTCCATGGCTTGATAACATGAAGTGTATAGAAAAACTTTCGAGGGAAATTATCGAATTTCTTTAACTGCACCTGTAGTGGATGTCCCCTAAAGTTACAGGTTTCTTCCTTAAAACAGAAACCTAAAATTGTTATTAAATACGGATCATTTATGATATCATACATAAGGAGTAGATCACCTCTTAAATGCCTAATATAGCGAGACATCAGATTTAATAGGGATAGCCTAGTTACATACGGGACATCTCCTAGACTTCTAACTATCTTGGTATATTTCCTTTGAACTTTTTCCAATTGTGCGATGTCCTGTTTTTTATACGGACACCACAACTGAGATGAGTAGTCCAGACGGGGGATAACATAGGCTCTATAGAGAGACATAAAAACTCTACTGTCCCTAGATTTTATGTTGTGTTTAATGGACCAAATGACCCGATTTGCTCTGAGGATAACCTAATTTATTTGGGTACTAGGAGGAAGTCATCAGATATCAAAACTCCTAAATCCTTTAATATCTGTAGCAACTAACACCTGGTTATCTAAAGAATATACATGCATGGGATTTCTTGCTCCAAAACGCATGATTCTGCACTTATTATAATTTAATTTCATCCCCCAGGTATAAATCCTTTGAGATAGTTTGCCAAGGTCATTTTGAATTGAAACTATTTGATCTAGATTAGCACATGGCCCACGAATTTTAATATCATCAGTGTATTTGACTGTATTTTAACAACTATATTTTATAATATCAGCTATAAATAACTGAAAGAGACAGGGCCCAAAACAGAATCCTGTGGCACCCCACTAGTAACCGAGCCCCTATTAGAGAACTGACCACTAATCATAACTTGTTGTGAACGTTGGCCTAGCCAGTTAGCTATCCACCTAACAAGATTGGGATTGATACCAGTACAGTAGAGCTTTTGCAATAATGCCCAATGTGGAAGAGAGTTGAAAGCTTTACTGAAGTCAATAATAATAAATAATAATAAAACTTTATTTATTGAGTGCCTTTCAGGTACCGAGGTGCTGTACAATCGTAACAACAAATTCCATAAAAAATACAATTAAAAATAGACCATTAAAAATTACTAGAGTTCATTAAAGGCTTGTCTCCACAGGAAGGTCTTACGTTCCTGCTTAAAGCTCCCTATGGTTGTACATTCCCAAAGCTGATAGGGCAGATAATTCCAGAGGGTTGGGGCCTCAAACATAAAAGCGTGGGCCCCAGACGATTTCAAAGTAACCCTTGGAACCTCCAGCAACCTTTTGCCAGCTGAACAGAGCTGTCACACAGGGTTGTAAGCAATCAAAAGCTCTTTCAAGTAGTTCTTTCAAGTAGTCAGGACCAAGTCCATGAAGGGCTTTGTAGGTCAATAAACCTACCATAAAGGCGATCCGCCACTGAATCAGCAGTCAGTGCAGATCGCACAACACAGGGGTGATATGTGACCTTCTAGACACCACTGTCAGCAATCGAACTGCAGCGTTCTGCACTAGCTGCAAGCAGTGGATATCAACCCCACGAAGCTCTAAGTAAAAGGAGTTGCAGTAGTAAGCATAGCATCATAAGGAAGTCTATTATTTAACTGTAAACTCAGATCTTCATAGAAACACAGTAAGTTAGTCAAGCAACTTCTCCCTTTTTTAAAGCCATGCTATTCTGTATCAATCTGTTTGAGTGATGAAGTACTCTGATCTTTAATTAGGCATTCTAAGATTTTACCCATAGGGGAGGTAAGGCTTATTGGTCTGTAGTTTTCCCATAGGTTTCTTGGGCCTTTTTTTATAAATTGGGACAACATACACAATTTTCCACAATTCAGGCCCATAGTTGTAGTTTAGACAATGCTCATAAAATAATTTGAGTGGCATAGACAGTCAGTTAATAAGTATAGAAAGTGGCCTGGTATGTCATCAGGAGACACACTAATTTTGCCTTTAAGATTAACTAATTTGGTATGAACATCAGATTCTAAAATTGATATGTGATTTCCTGACTGGGGATTAATAGATTTATTGACCTGGGTTTATTGAAACAGATTACAAAAATTTGTATTAAAGATATTAGCCATATCTAATGGATCCTAAATTAAGGTTTCATTTATCAGAAGTGGTCCAACCTGACAAGAAGATTTTTTAAGGGAATTTATATAAGCATAGAATCACTTGATGTTATCTTTACATGATTTGGTGCTAAATTAAGCTCCAACTTCCTTTTAGCCCTTCTAATACTATATTTACATTTTTTTGAATACTTAAGTAACAACTCCAATTTGAAGGTGTGTGAGACCTTAAATATGCTGCATAACTCTTATCTTTTTTCTTGAATAGTTTAATAAGTTCCTTAGTCATCCATCTAGGGTTAGACTGAGAAGATGTTGTCTCATTACATGATAGAGCATAACAATTTCAGTCTCAGATAAATAACTTTATTTAGCAAGGTGTCATAATACTCATCAATACCCACAATATTAAACAAGGATGACCAACCAACACTGTTTAATTCATTTTTTATAATGTTGATTTCTGCCTTCTCATACAAATAAATCTTAGAGATGTTAGATACCAAAGAGATAGAGTGCTCCAGGGAAAAACTGATTGAGCAATGGTCACTATTGCCAATAGGCGACTGCACAGAGATATTACTTACAAAGTTCTGGTATGGAAGACAAGATTGAGAATGTTTTAACCCCTCATAGGTAACATAACCCCCTGTATCAGATTGCACTGTTTGCACATTTTTTTTCCAGAATTAGATGTAACCTCCACGCATAGTGTGCTGCCTTTTGATGATGCACCATGCGTCCAATGTCAAGCGTTGCCATCTGTGCCTTGCATTTTCATCTCCCTGAATTTGAATTTGGCGCACCATGCTTGCTGCACCCTGATTTTGTGCACTGTGAGTTCTGTGCACCTTGTGACACTCTGTATTGCTTTTGTGAATTGGGCCCATCATATTTATCTTCACTGAAGGCCAATTTATCTTCACTCAAGGCCAAATATGATATCTTCATTCAGGCCATGTCATATCCCTGATATATGTTATAGTGGTGCAGCTGCATTACTATAGTTAGGGTTGAGTAGGCTATTTAATATTACATCCCAATTTGTGTACTTTAATAACTTCAAGGCCCTTCAAGGGAATTGCATACGATGTTGACAAGCCAAGGACTCTTGATATGCCAAGTTTCACTCTGATCAGATGTGCAGATTTCAATATCTGGACAGTGGAAAATGTGTGAAAATTGCTTTTTATTTTACTGTTTTTTTTTGTTAGCCCCTAGCATCCAGATGGTTTAGAATTTTGGTCTGAAATTTTCTGGATAGAAAGGGCTTGGGCCAGAGTAATGCCTTTCACTGGTTTGGTGAAAAATAATAATCTGTTCCAGAGTTGTAAGGATTTAACATTTTGGTTCTGAACATGCTCAGTAGGCATTTTAGGACAGATGTTTAAAATACAAAAATGAACTTGGTCATACTAAAAAGGATAATTTTTCATATGGAGCCAATCCTTTTTCGTGAGGAAAAAATCCTTTTTTGTATGGCTGCCATTTTCTTTTTACAGTTTAAATTTACAGATATTTAAAGTACATAAAACTACTTTCTTAAAAAAAAATCTGAGCCTGCCAAATGGAACCAGTTTAGCTAGATGCTGGTGGGGTTTTTTGTTTGTTTTTTTAAGTTGGCAGAAATTTGTTTTCTGGACACTCAAAATCTACAGTTCCCAGCTTAGAGAGGGAAGCCATTCACCCACGTTCTTTGTATGAGAACAGCAGCACTTTCTTGACTCAGCTGGAATTTGTGCTGTGGGCTGCAGTAATAGCAGTAAGCCACCATTTCCTGGTGCCCTCCCATTGCTGTCCCTTTATGTATGTAATTGTGCCCTGATGTCTAGTGGCACCCCACCCTCCAATCACAATCCCCATATTTAGTTACCATTTCCCTTGTGCCTAGTAACATCCCCCACCCTTTGATTGCCATCCCTGTAATATGTTTGTCATTCCCTGGTGTCTAGTGGCACCCCCCACCCACTGATTGCTGTCCATGTAATATGTTTTTCTTTCCTTGGGGTCTAGTGGCAGCCCCCACTCTCCGATCACTATCCCTGTAACATTTTTGTCTTTCCCTGGTGTCCAGTGGAACCTTTCCACCCTCTGATTGCCATCCTGGTCTAAAATAAAGACAACCATCGCTTAATTTTTTTTTAAAACCTGCAAATAAAGAAAATGGTCCCTTGCTGATCTAACCCCCACACCCCCACCTCCCACTCAGCACCCTCACTCACCTGAATAGTTCACAGGGTGAAGACCCACTATTAGATTGAAGACACATCTTGCTGCTGGGTCCATTGACTGCAATATGAGAAACTAAGGTAAGTGCAATTAAATGTATTTTTTTAACTCTTTAAAATTTTCCAACAAAATTATACAAGACAGAACTTTCATGTAACCACAACAATATCATACCAATGCATAAATACGTATATTTATCTCTTTTTAACTCTTAACTCTTTTCAAGCCAGGAGGTAAATAAGACAAAGAGAGGAGAAGCAAAAAACAAACAAACATATTACTTGTGCAGTCCATTAAGCTCTTAAAATATTTAGGGAGATTAAGACGTTGCCATTGAATCATTTAGTTCAGCTGAATAATCCACAGTACTTCTGTCCAATATGTTCAAATAAGTAGAAATAGAGTACAGCAAGTCCACAACAGATAATTAAAGCTAGATTATTGATTAACAGAAACTGTCAGTGAGTAAATAGCAATTTAAAAATGATAAAAAAATATTGAATTATAAATAGATAAGTACTAAAGGAGAAGGAATGGATTTTATAAGATATGATAGTATTTAAGGTGTTGCAGGGTTTACCTCTCTGCCTAGATTAATCTGAGAGGGACAGTGAGAAACGGTGTTCCCCATCACTTTAAAGGTTACCCAAACATGTCAGTTACTTCCAAGGGAACACAGTCCTGTCTGTGGGCCATTATATAGCACCCATCGACTCCACTGAATCTTAGCTATCTCCAGCTGATGATAAATTAGGTCGGTAAACCTCTCCATTTAATATATTTGTATCATAAGGTCTTGCCATTCTCCTATCGATGGGGCCCTTGGGGTGAGCCACTTTCTTGTGAGTTTTCTTGGCAGTGAGAAAACAAATATTGATAAGCCTTCTGGTTGAGATGTCTCTCATGTCCCTATCTAGGTTAGTGAAAAGGAATATTTCCCCAGTCAGCTCAACAGGTGCACCTAAAAGATCAGCCATGGCATTCTGGAGAGCTTCAAAGCAGGGCTTAAGGACTGAGCAACCCCCAAAAATATGACCATGGGTGGTGTTCGCATGCCCACAGTCCCTCCAACAGAATGCTCCTTTTTGGGGAAAATAGTTGACCTGTATGGCAGGTGTTTTGAAATATCATAAAGTCATCTTCCAGGAGAATTCTCTCCACATATAAGACACCGTGCCAAGGTGCAAATGTCATAAATGAGTCTCCCATACCTGATCTTCTAAGCAAATGCTAAGGTATTTTTCCCAGGACATCCTGACTGGGTCTATTATGTGTTTACAGAGATGGAATAATGCCTTATAAATATAAGAAATCATATGTCGTAAGGGAACTGACCCCTGGAAGGTTGACTGGATAATTTCTAAGGAAGGTGGATTTTCTTTGCCGGGGGTAAGGACTACCAGCAATGTCTTAACATAATTTATAGCCTGTATGTAGTGGAATCTGTCTCGGGGTTGGAGATCATATTGATTTGACATTTCTTCAAAAGACAACAGAATCCCCTTTTTATAAAAAATGCAAAACTGCATGTACACTCAGCCACAGCCATGGATGAAAACCATGATCAAACTTAGCTGGGTGACATGAATGAAAGTATGGTAATAAATATAAGAAATGCTTATATGGAGCAAACAGTTTAGAAGGTAACACTGCTCTCCAACAGTGCAGGGTATTTTTAGTACACAGATTATGAATGATCTCTTCCAAGGGAACCGTGGGACAACTGAGTAATATTTTATTTATGTTAATTAAGTCTTCCTCTCTTTTTTCCTGCTCCCCATTTAGCTGTACAACTGCAATGAAGCCATAAAAAGACGATTTGAATTTGGGATGCCATGAAATACTTGCAGACAACTGGGAGAACCAGTCCCTTCCCCCACTTCATCTGCAGTTGGAGGACCAAAAACTTCACCTGGGGTCTCTTTGCATCACATATATATCAAGAGATCTTTCCCTTTATTTCCTTAAAAAAAACCTTTGGGGGGTACTATTGGGAGTGACTGAGCAAGATATTAAAATCTAGGAAGTAGGTTCATGCAAACTTCCTCCACTCTCTGGATCAGCGGGAGTGGAATAACTTGCCACCTTTCCATATCTGATGTAAAATACTGCAATATGGGGTAAAATCATATTGATAAAGCTGGGCTGGATTTGGCATTAATGTAATCCCCAAGTATTTTAAATACAGGAGTTCTCATTGAAAGGGAAAATGTTTCCTTGTGGAGACTGTGGGAGACTAATTTGGCTGTAAAACTTCTGTTTTGGCTGCATTTATTTTATACCTCGCTACCTCCCCAAATATATCCAATAATCTCCATGGGGAGCAGCGATTGCTCCAGAGACAATAAATAAATCAACAAGTCAACTGTGTATAGCGCGAGTTTATGGTCCCCCCCCATTGTCAGTCCCCTGATCTCCCCTTCTTGATGCAATGCCTGAGCTAATGGCTCTAGATAGATTGCAAAATGCAGGGGCAACAGACGGCACCCCTGCCTTGTGCCTTGAAATAGGGAAATTGGGGCTGAAATGGCTCTGTTGACTTTAACATAGGCCATCGAGTTATCATATAAGCCCATAATATGCGTTGAAATTGTTCTGAGAAACCAAATGACCCAAGGGATGCCATCAAAAATGGTCACACCACCCAATTGAAGGCCTTCTCCACATCTAAGCTTAGCAACAAAAAAGGGGCCTCCGACTGGGAGGCGTGGTATAACCAGTGAAGTGATCATTTGATATTATCCTGTGTCTGTCTAGAGGATATGAAACCACATTGATTTGGGTTTGTAATAAAAGGTAGAATTTCTTCCAATCTCTTGGCCAACACAGATGCACATAGTTTGTAGTCAATATTTAACACAGAGATTGGATGGTATGAGGCACATATATTATGATCTCTTCCCGGTTTGGGTACACTTGAAATAGTGGCATATCTCTAAGATGGAGGGATAGGCTTCCCCTCCATCACTCTCTGACAGGTTTGCATTAACAGGGGTGATAAAGAGTCTTTAAAAACTTTATAAAATTCCCCAGTATAGCCATCAGGCCTGAGGCTTTTATCTGATTTGAAACTCTTGATGGCCGCATCCAGTTCCGATTGGGTAATAGGAACATCTAGTTTTGCCACCCGCTCCTGTGTAAGGCTAGGGAGTCTTGAATCTCTCTGGGATGCCTGCTGGGGGACAAAGGGGACTTCCAGGGTGTATTGCCTTATATAGAAAAGTTTAAATGCCTCTATTATTTAAGAAGGGGTTTTATTTAGACTCCCCAGCCAAGGAGAATGGAGCTGGATAATTGTATTTTGGACCACAGGCTGCCTTAGCCTAAGTGCCAGTATCCGAGAAGCCCTTGGCCCCCCCATAGAATTTTTGACTAAGGTACTGTAAGGCCTGCTCTGTTTTCGCAGCCTAAAGATGCTGAACTTGTTGTCTAGTGGCCTGCAGAAGAGAGGTTATGGTCTCATCCCCTGTGGCATGTTGCTGCTGAAGATCTTGCAACTGATGTTGTGGGGCATCAGGTTTTGCTGATTGTTGTTTTTTGTAGTGAGAGGCAACGCTTCCTCTATCCCCTCTTAAAACTACTTTAAGCATATCCCATAGCATCATTGGACTTGTAGCCGAGTGGTTATTTTCCTGTATTATCTGTGGGATGTGAGTGTTTATCGATTCAATGTACTTCAATGGGGTTTTGAACTTTGATGGATAACTGTAATTTTTGCATATTTTGACCACAAATTCTCAACATGGTCTTTTGGGACCCCACCTGATTAATGGTGGTGGAATTGTACAAATCAAGCCCAAAATGTGATTTTGTATTTATTTGGTGAAATCACCTTTTGGGCCTGAGTTGAAACTTTTCACTGCTCTTGTTCATGAGGTAGGGTCATAAGAAGGCTCTTTTGAAATTTTGGGGTCAAAATATATAAAAATGGCAAAGTTATGCACACACATTGAAATATTACTATGCTCACTCATAACCTTGGTAATTTTAAATATTATAACTGCAAATTTTCAATATAGCCTTTTTTTTTTTTACACCACCTTATGAACATGACAGCTGTCATTTTTCAAAATCCCGGCCAAAATGTGTTTTTGCACCTGTGGCACGCAATGATATTTTGATGGTGCAGCATGACGTTTTGGTGGGGATTTGAAAATGTTCACTATGGGGTTCATGAGGTGTGGTAATAAGAAGGCTATGCTGTCAATTTGATGTTCAAATATGGTAAAATGCCCAAGTTATGAGTGAATGTTGCAGTAGGGAGGAAGGGGAAATTGTTTAACCAGGCAAGGCACACTAAGTTGGAGCTTGTTTCCAGCAGCAACCTGGGAACACAAGGAACTTAAGTGACTTGCTCAGGGTCACACAGTATGCAAGTGGGGGCTGATGGGATTCAAACCCAGGTTTCCAGGTTTGCAGCTCAGTGCCATTAACCACTACACTATTTAACATTCACGTATAACTTCACTAATTTTCACTATTTTGACTCCAAACTCAACATAGCTATTTTTCCTCACCACATCATAAACGTGACATGTGTCATTTTTTAAATCCTAGATGAGTTGGGTTTTCACAATTCTGGTGCAAAATAACATTTTGGCCAGTATACTAAAAATGTTATACGTCATGTTTATAAGGCGAATCATTAAACGAGTATCTTGAAAATTTGGGGTCAAAACTGAGAAAAAAACAATATATAATTCTTAACAATATATAATTAACAAACTTTATGTATAGTGCCACTCTTTTTTTTTTTTTTACTCTTATTTTTATTCTCCTGCAGCCATTGACCTGCCAATCTCCAGCCACTGATCCACCTTCACCGCTGACCCTGGAAAGGGTCACACCCAACTGGCATATGCAACTGTACCCTTGAAAGGGACCTCCCCCATGTCCCTGCACCAGGCCAGGATCCAATACTGGCACGCAGCCAATCCAGACATTGCCAGCCAGTGAAGTAGCTGCCATCAAGCTGCCGTGGACAGTGTTGCCATTTTCCTCCTTGCTTTTTTATCCCTTCGGAGTGCAAGCATGCAATGATGTCAGGCACAACATGCTGTCATTTGCCTCACTCTGTCCCTTGCTGTCACTGCTTCTAGCAGTGCCTCAGTCATCACCAGGGGCCACTGCAGAGTGGTGGTACCCCAGAACCCTCTCCAGGATAGGAGAACAGTCCTCTGGATGCTCAATCGTATCCCTCCCCTGCTTACCCCTGATGGCCTGGGCTCAAGTCCGAACCCAGGTCACCAGTGGGATGTGAGGTGTGGCGTCCAGTGCTTCCACCCTCAGCGCCACCAGGCCAGCCAATGTAGTGCCACTCTTGATTCCAACAGGTATGCTTTGTGATTCTGTGCTGGTGAGCTGAGTTCAGGGGTGAGCTCAGTGACCCAGCTGGATGGGATAAGAGTCAGGGGGGTGCTGCTGTTATGCAACATTCCCCAGGCAGAGAATGAAAGTTGCAGGATTGTCTCCAGGCAGAGAATGAAAGTTGCAGGATTGTCCGCATGGGCCTGTGTACCATATAGTGGAGACATCTTTCTCTTTGCATTGGGCCCTGCACCTCTCCCCCCTTGGGTGGCAGAGGGCCCCGTGCACTGGCTGACAGTTGCACTCTTTGCTCTGTGCATCTGTAGCTGTGGCCACATAGAAGTGCAGGGATCACAGGTCCCTGCACTTCCACAGCCATCCAGACAACCCCTTTCATTCTTCACATCTGTCATTGCACTGAACTGCAGGGCCTGCAATTTATGGGCCCTGCACTTCTGTAAGTGAACAGAGTCTTCTTTTCATGCACGGAATCTGCATCTGTTCATGCAGGTCCTGAAGGGACCTGCATGAATGAAGATACAATTCTACTATCTCAAAAAGAAAGGAAATTCTTTGTAAAAAATGTTAATGTACCACTTAGAGTAACTTAATGCTACAAAGGTAGAGAAATGTGGTGTTAGGGTTTCTAACCCTAATACCTCACTCCAAAGGAGCAAAGAGAAAAAACATTAGGGGTTTGGGTCTCTGGAGTCTTGGTGAATCAGTGGTGGGGTCTTTCTTGGGGGTGGTAAACCCTAATGCTCCGCCAACCCCCAGCCTGTAGCCTCCAATGTGAAGTACAAAGTACAGCTCCAAGCCACTGCCTCATAATTAGGGCTGTAAGTTATTCACAGCATGCCACGATTTCACAGATACTGTGACACTGCACTGTCACTGTGAAATCGCCACCCCGCCATGAAATAAGCACTGTATCTTTAATCAATCTACAAATCACCCATTTCTGTTGTCATTTATTGGTACATTATGGTTAGGGCTGTAAATTAGGAGATGAGAGTAAATCCTGCTGTTTCAAACCCCACACCACAGTGCAACAAACTTACATGACTTCAGCGGATGCAATCCAGTGTGGTTTTGTCGTTACTCCAGGTAGGTCACAGATAATGCACCCAGCAGATAGGGGGACCAGGAGCAGGTTGAATCGTTGAATCCCAGAGATTCAGTGCTCTGCGAGCATGCCCAGGATACCCTTCCTCAAATAATTCAGCAACTGCAGCAGCTCCCCAAAAATAATTTCTAAAGACACATGTGCTATTTTTTTTTATTTACATGAGTACCTGATAGTGGAGCAAGTGAGGAAGGGGGGAAGTGATGGATTGAGGGTGCTTGACCTTGCCCCTGCTGGCATGCTTATTTATTAGCCTTAATTATTAGCCTGTGTTTGGACCGGAAAGTTGAGGGGAGAGGTGTCTTCATGCATTCCGTGAAATAATATTATTTTTTCTGTGTAGGGACCATGAAAATATCCATTATTTCCTGTAAGAAAATTATAGCCCTACTTATAATGGTACACTCTTCAAAGGTAGAGAAGTATGTTTTGTCACAGTTTGCCAACACAATTTGTTGTACCCTGTGGGCCCTGCGTGAAGAATGGAGATCATGTGTGACGTTGTTTACCTACAGAATGGGGTGGGCATTAGGGCTGAAAATCCCAAGGAAGACCCCACCACTGATTCATCAAGACTCTGGAGACCCCAAACCCTAATGTTTTTTTCCTTTTTTGCTGCTTGTGGGGTGGGGTGGACGTTAGGGTTGGAAACTTTAATGCCACATTTCTCTACTTTTGTTTCGTTAATTTACTCTAACTGGTGCACTAACAAAGTTTTTTGCAAAGAATATACATAAATATATATTTCACTGTGTAGCAATGATATAACCACATTTAAAAATAATGTTGTATAAACCATGGCCTTTAATAAAACCTGTGTGCAGCAAATTACACCAGGTAAATGAAGCTTCTTTATCTTCTGTCCAGCCTGCTGCATACAAATGTGACCCTAACACAATGGAAAAAATACAATGCTTTCAATATGCATTGGAATATTCATGAACATTGTATCACAAATCATGTCATCTATATGCAGCTGTAACTGAACCATAGACAGTCAGCAATGACAGATGAATTGTCTGAGTCACTTGCAATGCATCATTACCTCCAGAAGACCAGGGCAAATGATAAAATATATACCATTTGGTGGCAGACATATGAGGAGACTTAAGGCTGATATGACAAATTATAACTGTGCTGGACAATGCCTGTCTAGGACTGACAGATGGTGACACAGGACAGATGAGAATTGAAGTGCAGTTTTATTTCAGTGCGCTTTATGGGAAGGCAGAAGATGTATTAGCTTAGACAGTAATAAAATCATGATCTAGGAGCCAATTCTTGGGCATTTAAATGTGAGGATTAACTCTACAGGGCTTGCATTAACCCCATGCTGAAGTCCTCCAATGAGATTTTTGAGAATGTTGGCACACAAAAGTGAAAGCTGTACTCTAACACTGGCCTTATATATTAATGGTTTGCATCTATATCAACAGCAGAAAAGGTGCTGGGTACTGCAATACAAAGACACTCTAGCTAATGACTGTCCCAAGATTTTCTAGTCTGACCCAGGACACTTGAAGTAGAGGGTCAACCTAACCACCACACAAGCCCTGTCTCTACTATCCTTCATTTTGCTATAAGTGCCTTAAATTAGATGCTTTTCTTATAATGCCAATGGGCTGGAAGAGTGCACATTATCTAGTTTGCAGGAGGAGGGTATTTGGACAAATACCCCATTCTTGTTCTCCACAATCCCACTCCTCCTTTTCCTGAAGGCCACCAAACTACATCACCATTTCAGCAAGACTAGCAGAGATGAAATGGTATCTGCATCTTATCCTTATGCTATTTCTTGACTGCCCAGAGGGAGGGGTGTGTGTGCTGACATGCCAGTTGCCCAGCATCTCCCCAAAAGTGAAGGTAACTAACCTACAGTGTGTCTAGCCTCCACTAATGCAAAGCCTGGGAGTGAGATCCAAACTTAAACTCCCTGATGGTGACACAAGACATGGCACTACCATAGCACTAAATTAGCTTTATGTTTAATATAGTAACATAGTAATTTAAGGTTAGATAGGTCAAGGTCCATCATGTCACCCCTTCCCCGCCTTTCACAAGCAGGTATAAATAATTGTGTGTTGTGCAGACTTTTATATCCTTGTGTGACCCTGGGTCTCTGTGTCCAGGTTCACACTGCCTGGTGACTGTACTGGGCACACATGGTTGAGGGGGTTGGGTTTGTTCTTTCTTCTGCAGTGGGGGGGTTGTTTCACAACAAATAAAATATAACACAGTGCCTCCACCCAGAGAGAATAAGTGGACCAGATGTTGAATGAAATGCCACTCCCTGGGATTCAGCACCTACCCACATTCCTACAATGGATTGGAACACCCCCTGTGTATAGGGGTACCAGATATTGGGATGCCAAAAAGAGGACACTTATTCCCTCCCCCAATGAGACCTTGTGCCAGATGCTGAGTAAATAGGTTTAAAGTCTCCATCACCTTCACAGCTCATTTAGAAGGAGGTCTTGGGTAGAAGACAGTAAAAAAATTATAAAAATATTAATAATACAACAGGATAGAGAAGGTACATGAAGAATATTTGGCAGCTGGAGAAGAGGACATGTCCTCGTAAAAGAGGACATCTGGTAACCCTGCCTGTGTACCAATAAGGCAGTTGTTACCTTCACCAATAAACACTTCAATCAAGTTAAACAAACTGGGTACACACACAACATTAAAATCTAACAAATTAGCAATGCCTTTATGTAAGAACCCAGCCTGGAAATTGGAGGAAAAGTGGGGGTTAGATGAGTGCAAATCAGCATTAACACTCCCACCCTATAGCAATTATCTCTGGGGGACACTGTACTGTGGGTCACTACCACCCTATCAGATCCCACACAGTCTACCTGCCCAATGAAGGGGCACATAAAGAAGAATTACTACACAGGGTGCAGTAACTCTTCAGCTGGTACAAGTATTAAAACCATAGTTTCAGTTATGACACAATAACTAATGACTCTGGGTACTTAGGATTTACACTAAAGACCCAGTACATGCCTGGTAGCTACACTGCCTGGGTCCTTTTGGTGGTACAATTGATGAAAATTTGCAAGCTTGAAATTTACCCCCCACCCAGCAGGTCATAGTATGCTAACAAAATGTATAGAAATTGAAATCCAACGGTAAAATGCTTGAAACCCAACTGGTAATCCAAATACAATAATGGTAATCCAGAATTGGAAAAGTACAAAAGACTCCAGGCAGCAATGCCAGCATTTGTGTGACCCATGAATGCAGCAGTTCAGCTGAGGCATGGGACAGCACATAGTAACAGGGTGAGCAGCAGTCAGGAACAAGGCCAAGTGGCCTGCAGATGAAGCACTTCAGATTCCCTCAGATGTTCTGCAGCAGGACAGCCCTTCTGGCTCACTCATGTCAGGATCCAACCTTCTGCACAGTTCTCATTCGCACAAGCACTACTCAGTGGCTTCCAGGTTTCCAATGTGCCGAGATGCCAGGAGTGATCCCCTTGATTCTACTCCCCTCCAGAGCGAGATTACTCCCATTCACAGGGCATCTGCTATGTGGATCCCTGTTCCCTGACCCACCCCACTAGAAAAGGGCTAGAAGGCCCTTTATCTGGCTTCGGTGCAACCTGGGTAGGATGCTGGTCTCTGTCTCTGCTCTGTACAGCTCAACACCTTTGTTATGCAGCCTTGTCTTGCAGGCTGAAGCTCTCAGTGGTTTCTTCCAATAAGTGCTCATCTGACACAACTTCACAGCTTTCACTACACAGATGCCTTTCCCTGGCACTGTCTCTGAACAAGATAAGCCCAAAATAATGCTAACAGATGAACCCTAGTGAGGACTCACAGGATTGTTGGCCTTGCTAGACCTCATAATGTTTCTCATCAGCAGCAAGTCTGAACACCTCAGTGTCTGTCTCAGACTGATATGAACTCCACAAGAGCCTAGAAACTACTTTCTCTCCTTTCTGTGTCTCTCTGACCAGAGTTGGACTGGCCTGGCCAGATTCCCAGAGACTTCAGGGTTGCTCCCCCCCCCAGTCATGTGCAGTATTGTATACCAGCACTTATATGGAGGGAGGCAGCACTCTGAGTCTGCAGCAGCAGTGCAGTTATAATACGAATGCAAACACAATTGATTTGAATATACTCTTTAACTGCAAGCCCAGAGACAAACAATCTGAAATTAACAAACCAAAAAAACAACCATTTGTCAATGCCGATTGTTTGCTTGCTGGCATTGGCATTGGTGGGGTGTGCCTTTGGGTCGTCTGGCATAACGGCCATGTCATTTCACCACACCCTACCCTGCAGACACCAACAAGTGTCACGGTGTGCCTTGGGTCTTTGGACCTCATGCTCACCCCATTCCATCAGGAAATACAGTGAGATGGGTGCAGTATAGGAGAATAGGGTGAACTTTGGGGTCGAAGAGTCTAAGGCACACCTCGATGCCTCTCACTGGCTGCAGGATGTGGGCTGAATGGAATGAACATTACAGGCGACAATCCCAAGTCACACCCCGATGCCTGTCAGTCTCTACAGGGTGGGGTGTTATGGTCGGAAACCCTAACACCTCATGCGTTCATTGGTATTTTCACTCCAAATTTTCAGCATGGGTTTTTTGTGACCCCCACCTTATGAACAGTGGCAATATCAGTTTGGTAGCGGAAAGCTGATTTTGCACAGTGACTATGGCATTTGGCACCACAGGTGCAAAAACACATTTTGAACAGGATGTGAAAAATGACAGCTGTACTGTTCATGGTGAGGTGTAAAAAATGGCAATGTTGAAAATCAGCAGTGAAAATAGTAAAAAAAAACTGGTGAAGTCATGAGCATGTCTACAAAGTGCACAACGCACACCCTTAATGTTATTAGTTTGGGATATTTTTACAGCAGATTGTCAACACAGGCATTTTGGGACCTCTGCTCATGAACAGTGTCACTTTCAATTTTCTTAATCTGTCCCAAACAGTGATTTCCCACAGTGACTACACATTTCTGTACAGAAAGTGTGAAAACACATTTTGGCCACGTTGTGAAAAATTACAGCTGTACTGTTCATAAAGAAGTATGGAATAATGCTAGTGGTGAAAATCTGGACTGAAAATATTATAAATTCATGAACTTACGAGGGTGCGTGGAAACAGCACAATGCTAGCTCCTAACACAGTCATTTTATGGACTTCTGTCACCAAATTTTCAACATAGCCATTTTAAGACCTCTGCTCATGAACAGTATCACTGTGATTTTCTTAATCTGTCCTAAACATTGATTTCTCACACCGACTGTGCCATTGTGCACTACCTGCGCGGAAACACATTTTGGAGGAGAAGTGAAAAATGACAGCTGTACTGCTCATAAGAAGGTGTGGTAAAATGGCAATGTTGAAAATCTGGAGTGTAAAAATTAAAAATTCGTGAACTTACAAGTGTGCGTAAGAACTGCGCAACGTACTCTTGTAAAATAGTAATTTTTGGGAATTTTTTCACCAAATTTTCAACATAGCCATTTTAAGATCTCTGCTAATGGACAGTGTCACTGTGATTTTCTTAATCTGTCCCAAACATTGATTTCACACACTGATTGTGCCATTATGCGCTACATGCGCAGAAACACATTTTGGGCAAGATATGAAAAATGACAGCTGTACTGTTCATAAGGAGGTGTGGTAAAATGGCAATGTTGAAAATCTGGAGTGCAAATATTAAAAATGTGTGAACTTATGAGCGTGTGTAGGAACTGCGCAATGCACGCTCATAAAACAGTCATCTTTGGGAATTTTTTCCCCAAATTTTCAACATAGGGTTTTTGGGGCCTACCTCATGAACTGTGACACTGTAATTTCATACATTGGTCCCAAAAGGTGGTTTCATGCAGTGAATGCGAAATCACCTTTTGGGCTGAATAAAAAAATGACAGTGACAGAATTTATGAGGTGGGGTCCCAAAAACCCCATGTTAAAAATTTGGTGAAAAAATCCAAAAAAATGCCTGAGATATGCATCAAAGTTGAAAAAAAAACATTTATTCCATTATACAGCTTACCGGCATTTCCTCAGTTCGCGGTCGGCTTGAAGAGTGCAGATGTGTTCCCGGTCCACTGAAGATCATTGCGCCACGCTCCATAGGTAAGTATGGGGTGAGGGGGGAGGGGGGAGGCAGGGTGCGCAGTGGGTGGGTGCGGGTGTGGGTCAGAAGTAAAGACAGTCAGCGAGAGACAGTTCTTTCTTTCTAGGTTTTATTTTACCTTTAGGAAGACGATGCGGCATGTTTGCCACACTGGGGTGGGCTCCCAGCATGGCAGCTGGAAGTTTTTTTGGGGGGGCCAGCAGAGCTGATGGGGGATTGAGCACCCCCGTCAGCCATAGAGAGGCTTGCCACACTTGGTTGGGCTCCCAGCATGGCACCTGGAAGTGTGTTGAGTAGGGGGCACAGACGGACATTTGCCACGCTGGGGTGGGCTCCCAGCATGGCACCTGGAAACCTTTTTGGGGGGCAGTGGAGATTATGGGGGATTGGGCTTCCCTGTCAGCCACACTGTGTGTGTGGGGGGACGCATGAGCATGCTGGGGTGGGCTCCCAGCATGCTACTTGTTGGGGGTGGCTGTCTATGACAGCTCTTGCAGTGCAGTGCTGACGTGTAGGCACTTTGAATACTGCTGACGGTGGCAGTATGCAAATTGCCTACACGCTGCGGTTCTTCCTTTCAACTGTATGCTGCTGCATTTGCAAAAGCTGTCATAGACAGCTCTTACATTCATTGGCACGGTGGGGCCGTGCCTGCAAAAGGCAGCAGGGCATTGGAAGTAGGGAGGCACACCTACGAATTCTCGTATAGTGGCACTATGTTTCTTGCACATGCGTGCAAGCAAACATAAAAGCAGATGGGGAACAGCAGGGAGGACAAGTGAATCAAGTGAGTCACACTGTGTTGTGTTGTGCTGGGCCCCTCTCCCTTTGTTGTTCATCATGGGGTGCTGCTGCTGCCAGTCAGACAAGTGATCCTAATGTATTAATTATAGATCAAGGGAGTGCTCCCGATCAATTGGATCACTCCTTTCCTCTGTGAGCGAGGCACTCTAATTCCATGAAGAGCGTCTCATGCACAGATGCCCAGGAAATGGGCACATTCTGGGAAGTTTTTTTTTCTAATATATTATTGATTGCTCTTGATCAATAATATATTGATACATCCCCTGTCGCCACTCGTTGCTGAAAATGAGTGCTTTCACTTGCCTTCAGCTGCAGCCAGAACAGCTCCGCCTCGCTGTTCTCACTCCTGCTGAAGGCCAGTGAAACCCCTCGTTTTCAGCAATGAGTGGCTCCATAGGACATATAAATACATAAACAAAGTAAGGTGGATTGCACAGAAATAAATTGTCTGAAATCAGACGCAGCATTACGGCAAACCAAATCCTATAATGCCCCTCTCATACCTACTGAGATTTTAGCATGACATTTGACACAGTCCCACACAAAAGATTAATAAACAAGTAAGCCAGCCTGGCAGTGGGTCCAGAGTGGTAGCCTGGGTAAAGAATTGGCTAGACAACAGGACACAGAGGGTAATTGCAAATGGAGTCCACTCCGAAAAAGGGGGGTTACTAGTGGAATACTGCAGGGTTCAGTACTGGGACCAATCCTTTTTATTGTCTTTATAAAGTTGGGGAGGGACTGGAAGGAAAAGTATGCCTATTTGCAGATTACACAAAGATCTGCAACAGGGCTGATACACGGGGGAGGATGAGAAGGGAACTGGCAAGGTTGGAGTCTGGTCAAAAGTATTGCAGCTTAGATTCAATGCAAAGAAGTACAAAGTAATGCACCTGGGAAACAAAAACCCAGGGGAAGAGTACACAGTAGGGGAAGGGGAGGTACTGACAACAACACAAATGGAAAGAGACCTGGGGGTAGTCATATCAGATGACCTAAAGGTAAGCAAGCAATGTGAGAAGGCAGTAAGGAGGGCTGGGGGGATACTGGGATGCATAGGGAGAGACATCACCAGTATAAAACACAAAGTTGTTATCCCTCTGCACAGACAGTTGGTGAGACCCCATCTGGAGTACTGCATGCAGTTCTGGAGACCCTATCTCCACAAGGACATAGACAGGATGGAGGCAGTCCAGTGGAGGGCAACTAAATACAAAGAGAGACTAAAAGAGCTTACTATGTAAACCCTAGAGGAAAAGAGGGAGAAGGAGGGCATGATAGAAACTTTAAAGTAGCTCAAGGGAATCCACAAAGTCCAAGAGGGTAGTATCTTCCAGAAAAAGAGCTGTGCAAGAACAAGGTGGCACAATTTGAAGATGGGGAGGGGATGGCTCAGGGGCAATGTGAGGAAGTATCTTTTCATGGAGAGGGTGGTGTACACATGGAACGGCCTTCCTAAGGAGGTTGTGGGGTCAAAAACAGTGGGGAATTCAAGAATGCGAGGGACAGACATAAGGCAATTCTGGTGGGGGTAGGAAAAAGTAGGCTGTTGGTTAAACAGGATCTGCAGCTTATCCAATAGGTAGGGAAATGAGCAGACTGGGTGGGACAAGTGGTCCTTACCTGCCATCAAAGTCTACGTTTATATGTTTCTATGCCTTTGCTTGGTTACTGTTGACTGGAAAGACTTGTAGGAAAGGCATGATGGGGGGTCTGTACCAATCAGCTTAAGCTAATTGGTGGCTGTGGGAGATGCTCTAAAAGATGGCAGTATAGAGTAGTGGTTAAAAGCACTGAACTGCAAACCTGGGGACCTGGGTTTGAATCTCATCAGCTCCTCCTTGCATACTGTGTGTCCCTGAGCAAGTCACTTAACTTCCTTGTGCTACCAGGTCGCACCTGGAAACAAGCTTCAGCTTAGTGTGCCTTTCCTGGTTAAACAGTTCCCCTTTTCCTTTCCCTGGTTGGTCAGCAGTGTGTGGGGGAGTTGTGAGCACTCACAGTGCAGGCTCTTCAGAAGTCTTTTACACCTTTGCTCTGCCTCCTTTTCAGTTTGTTGTTTGTGCTTGACTTCTTTTGGGCTGTTTCATCTAATTTGAATTGATGGAATCAGGATAATAAGACCATCCTAGAGAGGTGGCGGTGTGCAGTGTATGGCTGAGACTAAAGTGAGACCTGACCCGATGAAAATGGTAAGTGTAAGTTAATCTTCAGGATATTGAGCCTCTGGCCTCTGACTCAGAGATTGTGCATGGATACACAGGACCAGTTAATTTCAGTTTCTAGTACTACTCTCCTAAAAGCAGTTTGTCACCCATTTCATTTCGAGGGTTCAATAACTCATTATCAGTCTCATTTCATTTCAGATTCCAGCCACCAAAAGCCAGTTTGTCTCCCGGTTCCTCTCATTGTTGTTACCCCTCCCACATGTCTCACTCTCATTTTGTTTCAAGCTCTCCTCTCCTGTATCGGGTTTGTTGTTGCTCCTTCCAGTCTCTTCCTTGCTATCATCTATTTTAGTCATTCTAGTTCTGGCTTTTGCTTCTGTGCTCTTTTCAGCCCTACGTGACTTCTCATTTGATTCCAATTTTCCTAAGTTTCTATCCCTCTCTTTGTTTCACAGCAGTGTTCTGTACCTCAAAGTTTAAACCTAGCAAGTCTAATTTTCTCCAGTTTCAAACCCTCCCTTAGTTTCAATGATCAGCATTCACGTCAAAGTTTAAATCCTGCATGTGTGTGTAGCTCTTTTTGCGTTTGATGCGCTTGCACACCAAATGCTTTGGGACAATAATGGGAAATGAGAGGTGTGTCAATGCCACTCAATTCAACAGATGCTTTACTGGGCATCTTTCCCAGCCACCAATCAATGGGGAAGCTGCCAATGACAGCAGCTTCGAAGAGAGCCAAGGGGTTAAAAGAAACCTGCTGCTGCAATCACGAACTGTTTCATCATTGCAGTGGCACCTCCTCTCTCCCTTGAAACCAGATCGGCTCCTGCCATCCAAGTACTCTGTCCCCAGGCCTTGCTCTACAAGCAACTTGTTTGCTTGGTGTGCTTTTCCTGGTAAAACATTTCAATAAAGAAATGAGCGGGCAGCGGCTCCTGCCACCTGCCACACACTCCACAGAAAACTGACATTGGGGTGCACAATCCCCATGTTAGCATGCATTCCCCTTCCCCCATTGATGTGGTACACTGGGAGCCCACCCAAGTAATTGTTTATTTTTTTACAACACCAGGATGCCCATTCCTGGTGTCGGATGTACCCCCACCCCCCAAAACCCATCGGTAATATTTACTGACATCCTGGTGCCCAATCCCTGTGTCAGTATGTCCCCCCAAACCCCCACACACATGTACACACTATTGTGGCACACTGGGAGCCTACCCCAGTGTGTCTAATTTTTTTTTTTTTTGCTGACATCGGGGTGCCCAGTCCCCATGTCATCATGCCCCCCCCCATTGTGGCACATTGGAAGCCCACCCCAGGGTGCCTAAATGTATTTTATTTTATGTCTTTTGACAACATTGGGGTGCCCAATCCCTGTGTCAGCAGGCCGCCCAATTGTGGCACACTGGGAGCTCACCCCAGTGTACCTAAATGTATATATATTTTTTTATCTGTAACATAAAGAAAACAGTTCCCCAAAGTCTTTTTCTTTTTTCCCCTGTAGAAAATGGTCCATCATCAGCTCTCCAGTCCCCATCCCCCAACCCACCCTCCCACTGAGTACCCACCTCCCAGCATCCCCTCACCTCATACTTACCTCCAGACATCGGGAGCAGTGATCTTCAGCAGAGCAGGACACATCTACACTCTTGAAAGGCAACTGGCAAACTGAAGATTTTAAGGCAAGCTGTATAATTGAGTCTATGGGGGGTTCCAACTTAGGGTGATATCTCAGCCATTTTTAGGAATTTTGGCTCAAAATCTTCAACATGGGGTTCTTGAGATCCCACCTCATGAACATGTCACTGTCATTTTATTACTCAGTTCATAAAGGTGATTTCGCAGTCACTGCACAGAATCACCTTTTGGGACTGATTAACAAAATGACAGTAGCACTGTTCATGAGGGGATGTTCCAAAAAGCCCAAGTTGAAAGTTTGGTGAAAAAATTCTAAAAAATGACTGTGCTACGAATGTGCATTGTGCAGTTTCTATGCATGCTCGTAACTTCGCCAATTTTTAATATTTGCATTCCAGATTTTCAACATTGCCATTTTTTCACACCTCCTTATGAACAGTTCAGCTGCCGTTTTTCACATCCTTCCAGAAATGTGTTTTCTTACTTGCGGCACAGAATGATGCGGTCACTATGGGAAATCAACCTTTGGGACAGAGTAACAAAATCACAGTGCCACTGTTCATGAGGAGAGGTCCAAAGATGGCCATGTTGAAAATCTGGTGAAAAAACTCCGAAGAATGATTACGTTACAGGCGTGCATTGCACAGTTTCTTCACATCCTCACAACTTTACCAATTTCCAATATTTTCACTTCAGATTTTCAACATTGCCATTTTTCACACTTCTTCATGAACAGTACAGCTGTCATTTTTTCACATCCTGCCCAAAATTTGTTTTTGCACCTGTGCCACCTAATGGCTTGGCTGCTGTGCAAAATCACTTGTGCCACTGTTCATGAGGTGGGGTCCCAAAAAGCCCATGCTGAAAATTTGGAGCGAAAATACTAATAAATGCCTGGGGCATTAGGGTTTCAAACTGTAACACCACACTCTCCCCACCCTGTAGAGACTGACAGGCATCGGGGGTGTGATTTGGGGTTGTCGGCTAACATTCCACCCCCACCTCCACCCTGCAGCCAGTGGCAGGCATCAAGGTGTACCTTGGGGTCTTCAGCCCTAATGTTCACCCTTTCTCCTATGCTACACCCATCTTAGCTTATTTCCTTATGTAGTGGAGTGACCGTAATGGCCAAAGACCCCAAGGCACACCATGATGCCTGTCGGTATTTGCAGGGTGGGGTGAGGTGGAATGCCATGATCATTATGGCCGATGATCCAAGGATATATCCCCAATGCCTGTCAGTCTCTGCAGTGTGGATGTGAGGGTTGGCATTAGGATTGGAAACCCTAATGCCTCAGTAAAGAATTAAATCAGGGAGGGGCAGTGGACATCACTTACCTTGATTTCAGGAAAACCTTTGACACTGACAAACATAGAAGGCTGATTAATGAGATGGGTAGTCTGGCACATGGCACAAAATGTTCAAGTACCTCAAGGACATAAACAAGGTGCAGGAGCAGACATCTTTCAAAGCACTGAACATTTGGCATTGTCAAATGATTGTTGTAGTTTGATTGTGCATGCCGGATTATCCCAATAAAGCCTTATGAATGCATCTCTCTATTGGTTGAGCTGCTTCCTCCTAGCATTCATGTAGCACTGAACTAGAATTCTGTGCTTTGAGCTCCTGCACAGGTGTCGAACTTTGGATGACGGCATGGTACCAAGGTCAGAGGCGAAACTTGACAGAACTGCCAGTGACTGGTATGGAGAATAAGGTAGCTATTCCATGTGTACAGATCCTAGTGATACTGGTTCTTCTGAAAATCATAGTGGGATTAACCATAACAAAGGCGATGTTGGTACCGGAGCCAACATGAAGGGGAGCAGGCAATATGGATGGAGACCTGGTTATAGGATAGGTAATGTGCGTCACTTTCCTGATTTCGGTGTATGAATGGCACCCGGTAGAAGCATGTGGTGGTTGTGGCTGGAAAATGGTATCTGTAGATTTTATAGATTAGTGTGTTGTCTGATTTAGCATACTGCAAATTAATGATTATCTGGTTTTATTTTAAAAAGGGTGAAAAAAACTAATTGCCATATTTTATTTATTTATTGAATTTTGATGATAGGGTTGGCCCACTGGGCCCTGAATGTCCCTTTTTCAGGGGCAACCCAGGGAACATAAGCAATACAATACATACAGTCAGGTGATCCAGGAGCAATGCAATACATACAATCAGGTGATACAGGGTTACGAGAAGTAAACAAGATAATGAGGATAACAGTACAGGCAATTATTCAAATCGTAGACTATAAGTGCAACACTTGCAAGATTTAAAGATTTAAGGCATGATTTAATGTAGGTTAAGGTGAGAAGAGAGGGGGGATGGGTGTTGTGATTAGGATTGGGGGTGATTATCCTATACCCTTACAGTGGCACAAGTTTGTCCTGAGCAAATGGGACTTAAGCCTAGTGTGAAGGATTGGTAGTGAGGGGGCTTCCTGTACTAGAGGTGGGAGAGTGTTCCACAGTTTAGGGGCTATGAGAATGAAGGAATTACCTCCCTTGTAAGTCTTGAGTCTGGGCATTGCCAGTAGGGACTGACCCGAGGTCCTGAGCATTCGAGGGTTAGGCTTAGCCATGATTATTCCTGTTAGACTTGCTGGGGCTGCTGGGCTCTGCAATTTGTATGCATGGCAGAGCAGGGGATACTGTAGATGAGCCTCGAAAGAAGGCCATTGCAGATGGGCTAGTAAGATGCATGGATGGCTTCTTGGTCGACACATTGTCTCGTACCTCGTGACCTTGTTGTACATGACTTGAAGCCTGCTAACCTCACCCTTTGCCATGCCCTGGATTACCAGGGCAGCATAGGTTAATGTGGGTAGGAGGACACTGGAGGTGATTGCTCATCTAGCCTCTGGGATAAGTTGTTTTATTTAGCCTGTACATGGTGTCAAGTTTGTCGTGGATAGACCTTGTTACCTGGTCAATGTGGGGCTTAAAGGTGAGACCCTGGTCCATAGTTAGCCCTAGGTATTTTATGTTGTCAACTATGTCTATTCATTTATCCCCAAGGGTAGTAAGTTTTAGGGAATTGGTCTGATACTGGCTTATGGATCTAGGACCAAACAGCAAGGCTTTAGTTTTTGCTGCGTTGAGGATCATTCTGTTTGATGTGAGCCAGGCCTCGAGTGTGTTTGGGTCCCCTTGTAAGAGAGGGCCCAGATTATGTGGTGTGGACCTGGCTCGGAAGATGACAGTATCATCTGCATACTGAACTACTGAGCTATCCCCACAGTGCCAGTTTAGGTCATTTGTGAAGACAGGGAACAGGAGAGGGCCAAGAACTGAGCCCTGAGGCACACCCTTCTTGACGGGTAAAGGGTTGGAAAGCTGTCCCTTCCAAATGACCCTCTGGGAGGGGCCTGAGAGGTAGCTCTTGAACCAGTTTAGGGCCTGGGCATCAAGCCCAATGCCTTGAAGCTTAGTAAGAAGAAGGTTGTGGTCCACAAGTCAAATGCCTTGGACAGGTCTATGAAGACAGCACCTGTCGACATGCCCTCATCCATTGCCCTGAATAGGTCCACTGTGAGTTTGATGAGTGCCATGTCTGTTCCATGGTTTGCCCGAAAGCCATGCTGTGAAGGGGCTAGGATTTGGTAGGGCTCTAGGTAGTCTCTCAGTTGCCCATAAACTAGCCTTTCTTGCAATTTGGCCAGGGTACGCAGCAGGGAGATGGGCCTGTAATTGCCAATTTGTTCACAAAAGCCACCCTTGTAAATGGGGACCATGTTGGCAGCCTTCCACTGGTATGGAACGTACCCTTCAAGTAAAGAACTGTTGATGATCCAGGTCAGAGGTCGGGCCAGGGACAGCGCACCTTCCTGGAGTAGCCTCAGGCTGATTCTATCTGGGCCACCAGAGCCTCTGTGTTTGAGGGCTATCAGAAGTTTACAGACCTCGCTCACCTTGACCATTCTCAGGTGAAATTGAGGTCTGTTCAGACAGGGGGATTCATCAAATGTCTGTACAGGTATGGGTGTTGGTAGCCCTACCTTGTATGCGTCAAGGTTGGAGAAGTGGTGGTTGATTGCTGAGGCTATAAGCTAGCAATCACTGATACACTGTCCTTGTACTTCAATTTGACCTTGTGCCTCCTTGGAGTCACCCTTAAGCAGTTTGTTGATTTGTGCCCATAAAAGCTTAGGGTTCCCCAGTGTGGACCATTGGAGGCAGGTTACATACTACTTTTTGGCAAGTTTGATTTCTAGCTTACATTTATTTCTTAGATCTTGTAAGTAACCAGGTCTGTTGGAAGGTGGGAGAGCAGGAATTCCTTCCAAGCCTTGTCCCTTCTTTTCATCTGAGATTTCACAAAGTGGGAGATCCATTTATGGCAGCCTCCTTTTGTACAAAGTTTTTTGAAGGGGCCAAAGAGAGATGCTTCATTGAGGAGTGCGTTTTGGAAGTAGGCAAGGGCCTCATCCAATGTCGAGAGGAGCCTAATCGGGCTCCAGTCCAGGCTACTTATGTAGTCATTAAATTTTGCTGCCATGAAATTGGAGAAGTCACGTCCTATGAGTATCCTGGAGGGAATGTTTGGTGCTCTGTTCTTCCAAATACAGAATATTGGGGAGTGATCGCTAATGATGTCAGCCAATATACCTGCTTTCTGTATGTTGAGGGAGTTAGATACTAGAGCCCAGTCAAGAGTAGTATGGTTCCCCATTTTATAATTAAGCCTGGTAGGTAGAGAGATGACCTGTTCCAGGTTTGTGTCTTGGATCGCACCCTTGAGGACCTTGTTGGGGCCAGTGGCCCAGTTCAGGTTGAAATATCCCATTATTAGGTGTTCATTGGTTAATTCGCTGCCAACCAATTTGATGATGCCCTCAAGAGCAAGTTGAGCATTCTTAGGAGGGTTATAGACATAGATGATGGTGAGATGCTTAGCACTATCAAGGGTTAGACAGATGAAGATAGACTTCCCATCCTGGCAGCTATCAAGGTTGGGCTTTAGCACACTCACATTTAGAGTATCTTTCATATAGATTAGGACCCCTCCCCCTCTCTTTCCTGCCCTGTCCTGTCTGAAGGTATTTTACCCAAGGATCATGATCTCGTGGTCATGAATATGGGCCTTGAGCCAGGTCTCTGAGATTCCAAGGACATCTGGCTTGTAGAGGTTAAGCCAGGCTTGAACCTCATGGATTTTAAGTTTAAGTCTGCATACATTTATGTGCACTATCCTTAAGCCTTTTGATGATACCCAGTGAGGATCCTGGGGGGTGGATACAAGGAAATTATCTAGAGGAGGCCCCGGGTTAGGCTGAATGTGTCCTCCATGGAGCAAATGAAGAGCAAGTAGTCGAGCTAACACTTGCCTAATTGAAGGTTTCAAGAGGCTGTGGAACCTTCTGCATGCTACGTGGATCACCATGTAGTAGAAGCCACGCTTTACCAACTCGTGTGCTATGAGGCTTTCATTCTTAGTTGTTGGAGAGGTTCAGTAGTAATGACCACAAGGCTCAGGGTCCCTGAGATTTTGCCTCATGGGGTCAAGAAGTCCTTCCTCTAAGCATATGTCCACCAAGAGGAGAGACAGTATGTATACGAGGGTCTGGAGTACACCCCTATTTGGGAGAGAGGCTGGTGAGTTACTAGTCAAGCAGGACCAAAGGCAGGTGGTGCCATAGTTGTATAAAGAGTATTCCAGGTCCATGTTGGAAGACCAGTATATCTCTTGGTGGAATCAGTTATTAATTTGGAAATTTGTGGTAGGTGCTTGCGGGAGAAACCCCTTGTTTTATATTAGTGGTTGTTTTCCCTGGCCATTGGCCTTGTCCTAGTGGAAGACTAGAGGGAAAAGATCACAGTTGCCAGTGTCAATCAGGTGTCGCTATAGGAGTGTAGATTGGGACCTGGCCACACTATACCTAGCTTAATGACCTTTCTTAGATCCCATGCAAAAATATAGGGGCACTTAAGGATAAAATGAGTGGCAGGCACAGGTCGATGTACTGCACAATAAGCCAAAATATGCAGGTTAAACAGAATCTCAGTACTGCCTGTACTCAAGTAAAGCAGCTCTGCATGTTAATATTCAGGCTATCACTTTGTAAAGGTACCTAAAGTATCCAGTGACTGAAGGTAAACAGAAAAAAAAAAACAAATTAAGGGACTGACTGGACAAGTGGGAAGGTATGTTTTAAAATAATTATAGGAGAGAGTAGAAGAATCTCCAAGTCCTGGTTCGAGTTCAACCTAGGAATACAGTAGGAAGGGAAACAAGAAGCACCCTTTTGAAATTAGATTATGGCATGAGTTTTGTGCAGTTCTAAAATCAGAGGCATATAGGTTTGAGTGGTGAGAGGAGTGTTAGGTTTGCCTAGCCCAATGAATATCAGGCAGAGAGCAGCAGAAGGTGGAGACAGAATGTGCACTGGCAGGGAGCCACAATGGGCTGAGTCAGATGGTGCATTTAATACTGTGAGGGGGTAGGGGATGTGTGGGTGGGAAAAAAAAAATCCAACAAGCAACAACAAGTCTGAGTGAGTTGCAGCATCTGCTTCAATACATTACACTTAGCAAACAGGATTTTCTTTAAAAACGAACAGGCTGCAACAAGAGTTGTAGTTAGCGATGTTAACCAGCCAGGATTTAGTAACAAATTCGCAGGCTGCAGTGACTGTACTATTAGCTAGAAAAACCACACAGCCTTTCAGTATAGCACCCAGGATGAGCAGGAAAAAGGCACCAAGATTTAAACTGATGCAGTTCTCTCTCTCATACCTTCCGATGGCCAGCTGGGGAACTTCAGACCAGGTGAACAGTGAGAGGAACCTGGGGAGGGCTTCTTTCAGCTTAGCCCTCATGACCCTTCCTATGGCCAGCTGGGGAACTCCAGACTGGGTGTGCAGCAAGGGGAACCTGGGGAGGGCTTCTTTCAGCTTAGCCCTCATGACCCTTCCTATGGCCAGCTGGGGAACTTTGGACTGGGTGTGCAGCGAGGGGAACCTGGGGAGGGCTTCTTTCAGCTTAGCCCTCATGAGCAAGGATTTTGATCATGAAAAGTAACTGTGTGACTTTGTTGAATAGGCAGAGTATATTCCATCATTATTATATGTATTTCTTCTAGAAAGCTGATCTGTTGGGTGCTGCTGCTAACCCCTCTAAATTGCACTCACTTACACTGCAGACCTCACAGGAATGAGTGGGTGGTGCACTACCTAGTTTTGGTTCCCATGTATGAAAATATTTTTGACTTAATGTTTACTGTTCTCCACCACCACCAACCCCTGTATTTGCAAAGCCTGACCCTAACTTTCACATTTATCATACGCATGGGGAAAGAAAGACAGATTGGAATTCTGGAAAAGAAGTAGATACAAGTTTAATATAAAAAAATGAACTAGTTGTCTGTCCGACTTGTTCATGAAATAAGATTTATTGGCATGTTTGGCAAGTAGTGGACATACAATTGTTTTTATGATCCACACACTAGTACCCCAAATATGAAAGTTCACAACATACCAAATTCTTTTACTTTTATCCCTTCTTTCTAAAACATTTCATCTATTATTTGCTATATCGTCTCAGATTATTGAATGTTGTGGGGTGTCTGTATGAAAAATGACAAACACAATAACCCTGTTGGTGTTTTTTGTATAGGGTTTATTATGTTTCCCACAGTTTTTTTACATGACTGTGTATTTTAACAAATCTTGCAATATTCAGATTTGTATCAATCAACCTTTCTGTGCTCCCAGGTTGCACCTGAAAATGAGCTTCAGTTCAATGTTTCTTTCCTCACATACAGGTTGGATTTGGAACTTTGGGCTGACTGGGGAGGGGGCTACTATCACTGCTGCTACCATGATTTCCCTAGTTAAGTTCTGTTTCATCTTTTTGAAAACCCTGCATTCTGTCAGAGACAACTGCAAAGAAGAAACAGAAATGTATTCTCGAAGGCACAGTCTGCAGCACCCACCAAAACAAACAGGCACGAGCTAAACAAAAGTGGGCAGTATGCCTTAACAGGGTGGAGCAAAGCTTGGAACAGCAGACATTGCACTGCAAATAACTGGAAGTATACATCTTTATCTGTTTGCATCCTTGTATGTCACAAGAACAGCCTCCAGAAAGGAAGAGTAGGGAAAGTGTAGGTCTCCACCCCTGGAGTGCCTTGATGCATTGAACTTAACCATTAATTTTGTTTTAAAGGGGAACTCTAAGCTGTTCACAGCAATTCTGCAGAACTGAGTTCCTGATTTAGAAAAATGCAATGTAATATTGGTGGGCAGGGGAGGATTTGTGCAGAATCAACTATATCACGGGTGTGCAACCTTTTCAGGACTGAGAGTCACATGTCCTCCTGGCATAACCAGTCTGATCACCAGAGAGCCATATGAGCGTATGCATAGTGGAGGTCCTTTGTAACGCATAATTTAACTTAAATTCATCCCACAATGCTATCTGAATAAAGCATATGTTAATCAACTGGAACACTGCACAAAGAAGCCATACTGGATAGCTTCCTCTACAGATCCTCCCTAAGAGAATCAGAGGAGTTTTAGCCATGATTTTGTAGCTGAAAAAACAAATGGTTAAGAACTCAAAATTAATTCCTACTACATGCTTCAGGCAAATCTCTTGGAGCCACTGAAGGAGTCCTGCTCTATTGGCCTCTGTTCTTTGGTGCAACCTTCCTGTGTCTCAGCATAGGTAGGGGTGAGCCTGGCCACCCCACCACACATATTATTGGCATATATAGAGTGTTTGGTTGGGACATGCCCTGGAATTAGTAGCATTTTTTGGAAACTTTCACTTCAAATCACTTGAAATATTCATCCACCCCTGCTAATGAAAACAAAAGCACCCCAGTCTTCTAGAACGGTTATGTTCTCATTTATTATTTTCTTTGTTGGGTGTGCCAGTTTATCATAAAATGTATGGCTGATTCACAGCATCAGTGCCACCTTAATATTGGCAAAGATCTGTTTAATACACTTAAAGGGACACTGTCAACTTCCTTAAGCCACAAAGTGTCCCTGGTTTAAAACACACATTTTATGATTGTTCATATTATATACACTGTTTATGCAGCTGGTAGTTTGATTCACATCCCTTTTTTCTTTTAAAAAGTGAAAAACTAACTGCCCACCATACTGATGTTAACACACCAAAATGTGTTTGTTTACATTTCTTGGCCACATCACATTGCATCTTTCCTGAACTCGGGAACACCCCAACACAATATAGTCACTCATTATGCAGTGGGAGTAGAGGACACTATTGTATCATGAGTGGCGGCACTGTCTGATGGTGTTTCCTATGTTCAGGAAATGTGCACCAAGATAGTTAAATGATTTGAAGCAAAACAGAGCTGGGCATAGCTGTGCATTACCATTCATTTAATTTCTAACAAGCAATGAGGTAGATAAAACAACCAGCAACATAAATGAATTTTAGAGAAAGTAAGCAACAATAAAATGTGGATTTTTACCTAAAATAATACAATACAAAAAAGGTTGGCAATGTCCCTTTAATATTTCTTGCAGTTGTATGACCTTGCATGCCTTGACTCAGTCCTTCTTCCATCTCCACAGCCTTCTGTCCTGCCTGAGGAACGACTGCCTTTCTAATGATCCGAATGCTACATAGCATCCTGATGTAACTGTAGTTGTAGCTCTCACCCCACCTAGATCCCAATTTATGTGAGGCTATCACAATACAGTACATAAAGTGCTCAGCACCTGTTAAGAGATGGAGAAGGATGACAAAATAACTGGCATCCTGTGTATCTGAGGGTAGGAGTCCATCTGTCCCTCCCACTTGGGGCAAGGGTGTCTGGGCATGGACATCTACCAGGCCTGGCCTGCTATACATAAAAACACATGGCATGTCTGGTGCCTCTGCATTTACTGTTGAGTACTGCAAGCCCTGCTAACATCTGGCAACATTTTCTGAGCTGCGACTCTCAGCCAACATGATCCCTCCCCTTTGGTTACCGGAAAGCATTTGTGCAGTCGTGAGGCATCCAGAGCTGATTGTCACTGGGTTTGCCACTTGATGTGCAATACTCTGGGCTTTGGCACCAACCTTGTTCAGCTCGTTGGTAAGCAGTAACGCTAACTATGATGTCATCAAGCAGCCCTGCCATGAACCCTTGAAAGCTTTCTCCCTCACATCCCATTGGCTGATGTCAATAATGCAAATGGTAGTATTGATACTGGTTTATAATATAGCAGACACTGCAGTGCCAATAGTCCCTCATAAGTAATTATGCTTGACTTTCTCATATTGTCCCGGCATCAAGAAAATTCTACTTCATGGAGAGGGTGGTGGATAACTGGAACAAACTCCTAGAAGAGGTGGTGGGAGCAGGGATTGTGGCGGGATTCAAGGGAGTGTGGGGTAGACACAGTGGTCTCTTGGATCTGGGGGGGGGGAGATGGTAAGAAATTACAAAGTCCCAGCAGCTTGTTAGGCACACTGGACAGACCTGGCAGTCCTTTCCTACTGACACATTTCTGTGCTTCTATCAAGGATATCAGAGTGTATGTGATATTGTATATTCAGTGTGTGGCCTCCACAGACAATTCCAAAATACTTTATTGTGGAGCAAAGTAGCAGAGATACTGAAAAGCATAAAATTGGACTTTTGAGAGTTAAGGAGCTGCAGAGCCACAAGAACACAGGCAAAGAGCCGCATGTGGCTCCCGAGCCTCACGTTGCAGACCTTTGAACTATATGAAAGAATTCACTACTTTTAAGTAAGTGAATACAGAGGCTGCAACAGTTGGCAGCAAACATATTTTGTCTGGGGCCATCCTCCCCTGGACCAAGGAAGGAGGAGGGAGGAGGGAGGAGGAAGTGAGATGTAGTCCCGAGGGGGCTAGGTGGGGTCGGCCTTTCCCATCTATGCGGGCACCATTCTGCAGGTGGATAAGAACCAGGGGCTGGGACTGTACATGTACCAGAACAGGATTATGCTGATGCACCGCAGGAAGGGAGGGGTAGCATGGCTCGAATATGATGAGGAGTTTCGGCGGTGGAAGCAGGATGACAGCACCCTAGGGTAGTGGGATGGTAGATATGACTTTCTTGGTGGACGTTATGCACAGGTGGGTAGTACATACCAACAGTGGCTTGCCACTGCGGGCTGCACTGCCACCGAGGGCCTAAGTGGGCAACACCAGGTTGCAGGCATGTTATACTTACAACCAGGTGAAGTGTTCGAGGGCAGTGTGTCACTTTTGACACATGTGTATGGCTTGTAAGATGCAACACCCCTTCCTCCAGTGTGCGTCAATGCACTCTCAAAAGGGTTTTTTGAGGGAGCCACCAGGAAGCCAGGTAACCCACAAGGGAATAAACCAGCCTACCCTGGTAAGGATGGACAGGGCTAACCTGTGTCTGGCCCAGTACCCGGTATGGTAGCCCCAAGGGAGGGACTTAAAGCAGAACACATGGGCTTCGCTTGAGCCCATCTGCAGGTAGTCTGACAGAAGCTGGCATGGGGCAGCTAGGTTCGATTTGAGTCAGATAACATGGGGGAGTACAAGTATTTTTGAGCATTTGGGGCAGTAGGGCCTCATGAGGGAATTGAGGTGCAGTTGTGTATTATATTGATTGCGGTCGAACATATTACTTAAGGCGGGCACATCCCTGGGGTTGGCAAGGGGGATTGCTGATTCTTGCTATCATTCACAGTGGCAACGGCTTCGAGAGTGGACTGCAGCATCAGAGCAGTGGTCATATTTGGTGCCTCCCCTTCTGTGCTGGGTAGAGACAGCTCAGCTTCAGATTGCAGTGGTGATTCCATTGCACTGAAGTAGAGGGAGTATATAGGAGAGGGGTGGAGCTCGATCTAAGGGTGCAGGCACAACAGGGCTCGCCAGATGATTAGCTTATTCCGGTGGACCAGTGGTGCCAGGCCATCATGCAGCTGAAGTGTGATGGGGTCACGACAGGGGTGGTTACGAGTCACCTTGCTGGCTTGTCTTGGGTCTACAGGGCTTTGGAGACCACCGGCAGCATCAAACTATCAAAGTAAGGGAGGTGCTAGTAGGGTGACGGAAGCTGCACACTTCCCTCCAAGACATGAGGCATCTCATCACCCCAGCGATTCTGTGGAGCATCCGGGGGTGCTTCCAGGGGGCTGTCAGTCCCGGTTTGAGGTGCTCCTGGTTGATACTGGAGTCTCGATGGTTCTGCGAGGCTTGCAGGGGAGCAGAGATTACACAGCCCTCCCGGAGCACAAGGCACAGTAGGGGAGCTGGGGGACATTCTCACGATGGAGGAGGGGGCCAGGGCGAGGCTTAGGGAGAGTGAAACGGACCAAGGGGGTCAGATGGCCAGATCCAAGCATTGGGGCAAAGTAGGACGCAAGTCTTGGAACACGTGCGCCCTCTTTACAATAACAGCTTTTGTTTATTCCAAGTCCCTGGAGGGCATGGATGTGATCTGGAGCTGTGTTCAGGCCTTCATCCAGCAAGCAGCAGCAAGTGTGGCAGCCGGGGCAGGGAGGCAGCCCTTGAAGAAGGATCATCAGAGGATCCACATCCGATGGCTGGGGTCAGAGCACAAGCACGGGATTGAGTTGCTTCTCCTGTGGACTGAGGAAGGGTGGACCCAGCATATCCCAGAGATGTTGGTAATGCACCTTGGAGAGGAAGAGTTGGGTAGTCGGAAGATGGTGGACTAGCTGTTGGCAATGAAGGATGACTTCAGGACTATTAACGAGTGGTGGTCGCATGCCTGGCTCATCTGGGCCCAGTTGATCTAGAGGCCTAGCTGGCCAAACAGAGAGGGGTGGCCCCGCTCCACAGGGCCAGCGTGTGGATCAACAGGGAGCTGAGGGAGATCATGCTGGCTTTAGGGGGGACTGTGATAAACATAGTCAGATACAGGCCTCTGGTCAAATCATGGTAGCTAAGATGTGATGGTTGACTGAGAGGGGGGTAGACCTCTGGTTAGGAGAATTGGAGCGGGTCTCGCAGAAAGCAGTGCAGCAGTCAGCTTGGGGGGTCTGATGTTGTCCATCCTGTGGCATCTTGGGAGAATCACTATGACATGAAAGAGTGGTAGGGGAGTGGTGGTGAGCCAAATTCTTCTAACAGGCTCACAACCCCCCCTTCTGGTTGGCGTGTAGGTGGAAACCGAGTACCGTGACCTGGGGTAGGGGTTATGGTCAGCCTCCAGCAGGTACAGCTATATTGCAAGGCTAATGGCGCCTGATGGGGGCTGTTGATTAGCCTTGACCATTATGAGCACAGGCAGTGATCCTCCCGGGTGTGCACACTGCTCTCAATTTGGATTGTTAATCAACAAATGCATGGCTGCAGCCATTTCTTCTGAGACTTGTGTCTGTGTTTTTTTTCCAGGGAAAGGGGGTATGGATGGATACCAGAAAATACAGAGGCTGCAACAGTTGGCAGCAGCCATATTTCATCTGGGGCCATCCTCCACTGGATCCAGGATGGAGGAGAGAGGGGGAAATGAGAGGTGAACCCGAGGGGGCTAGGTAGGGTCCAGTGATTGGACAAGGAACTACCAAGGCCTCCCACTTGGAAGGGGGCTCACATCCTGTGGGGAAAGAAGAAAGAGGAATTTCTAGGACTGTAGCTGGCAGTTCCTCCTTTTTCTCCTTTCACCCTGCTAGGCTCACTGGTATCACCCATGTTGAGCTTGTATCATTGAGCGCTACACTTTTGAGTGACTCAATAATATCGCTCTCACTCAGAGTGAGTGATGAAGTAAGTCGCTATATCCTGTATAGCGAATATAGCAAGGAACTACACTCACTGGTACTGGATATAGGATCCTGTGTAGCTGATTCCAGCTGAGCTGCTCGCATAGCGTAGTGGTGTACACCACCACTTGCGATGTCAGCAGACCTGGGTTCGGGTCTGGTATTTTTTGTTTTAACTTAATAACGTGCCCCTCGGTCAGCATCCCCCTTGGAGTTGATTATTTTAGTTTGGGGTGGGAGGCTTGCCCCCAACAAAGGGTGTGGAGAGCTCCCCACATAAATAAAGATTTTGTGTATGTGGAATGAAAGTATAGTAGCTACCATCGCTATTTGTGACAGTCGCTACAATATGGGGTGATCTTTTGACCACAGGCTCTTTTGTGGTCACTTTATGTGATGGGTGGTCTTTCAGACTCGCCTTTATTACATAAATCCAGATCACCCACCCACCCACCCTTGTAAAAGCAGGGTAGTGGAGCCAGGCAGTTAGGGCCCTCTTTTGACCCAATATGGGTGACTGCGCTAGAGGTCAGGGAGTGGCTTTTCCCACTTTTTCTCTGTAAAAGGGTCTCCTGGGTTTTTCACCTCCTCCAAGAGAGGTTAAAACTGAGGCAGATGCAGGAGAATACTAAACAGGCTAGAATGAATAGTCAGGTTAAGAGTGATATGTTAAGCTGTCGCAGTCATGATTTGCATCTCAGGAGGATTACTATGACATGGAAGGGCGGTAGGGGGCGATGACGAGCCAAATTCTTCTGAAGGGCTCATGACCCCCACCGCTCAATGTGGAAGTGGAAACTGAGTACCCTGACCTTGGGGAGGGGTCATGGTCCACCTCCAGCAGGTACAGCTATACTTCAAGGCTAATGGCACCTGACAGGGGCAGCCGATCAGCCTTTGCCATTATGACCATGGGCAGTGATCCTCCTGGGTGCGCACGCTGCTTTCAATTTGGATTTTTAATCAATAAATGCATGACTGCGGCATTTCCTCCAAGAATTGTGTCTGTGTTTTCTTTCTGGTACAAAGGGGGGTATGGATGGATACCAGATAATAAAAAAATAATTACATTGTATTTTCCTAAATTGGGACCACGTGTTACTGTTGCATTGCTGCAGAGGAGGGATCTGTGACTTCATGGCTCTCAGAACTTTTGCAGGGTAACTGAGAGTTCACCTTAAATCAATGGGACTAAAGCCTCCAAATTGGTAACATATAACTTATGCCAGTATTGGAATAGCTTTATTCCAAAAAAATGCATGCTATTATTTTATGATTAACTTCAGGCTACAGTTTGTATTCCAAGGCATATCAGTGTCAGTAAGATGTGGGCTACAGTTTGTACACTAGGGCATACTGCAGTAATTACCAGGGTCCCCAGGTCCCCATTTTCAGGTGTGCCCTTTAATTCCCAGTCTGACCCTGCACTGGACAGGCTGTGCTATCAGTCCTTCTGCCCTGCCCTGCCCTGATTGGCCCTCATATCCCATCAGTCCATCTGGGAGGGCCCCTGATTACAACATCCTTCCACAATTCCCCTGTCTGCTTGCTGGGCATCACAACCCTCTGATTGGCCAGCTGGTAGGATTGGAGGTTGTAGAAATGGTGCCCCCATGTCCTGGATAGAGCCTAGTGCCCCAAGTCTTTACTGCAAAAAACTGTATTAATGCACCAATTAGGGTTCAGCTTAAAGAAACAAAAGTAGGAAAATGTGGTGTTAAGATTTCCAACCCTAACTACCCCACCCCCACCACCAAGCAGCAGAAGAAAAAAAGGTTAGTTTTCTGGTCTTGCCAAATCAGTGCTAGGCTCTTTCATGGGGTTCTCAACCCTGATGCTCCCCCACTCCCACCTTGTAGCCTCCTATCTGAAGCATGAAGTAGAGCTCCAATCAACTGCCTCATACTGAAACACTCTTCAAAGGTACAGGAGTATGTCTCACCACAAGTTGACAACAACCTGTGGGCCTTGCCTGAAAAAAAGACATCACATATGACCTTCTTAGCTCCGGTGATAAGGTGAGCATTAGAGTTGAGAATCCCAAGGAAGAGCCCAGTACTGATTTGTAAAAACTCAGCACAGCCAAAACCCTAATGATTTTTCCTTTTGCTGTTTTTTTTTTTTTGGGGGGAGGGTGGGTTGGAAACCCTAATACCACATTTCCCCTTCTTCTGTTGCTAAATGCAGAGTCCAGCAGGCCACAGAAGCACTGGACCTCTGGGCCTTAGAACTGTGTGCAAGTACAAATGAAGACACACAGGGCCCTCCAGGCCATGCAGCAAGTGAGGAATCCATATTGGCACAGAAACACAGGGCCTTGCAAGACGTGTACAGTATGCGTTCAGTGACAGCTCAGTTGGTGGCCAGCCATATTGGAGAGAGGAGGGCTGTGCTGGTCACTGACTTAGGTTCAGAATGGGGGAAGCAAGGTGGTGGGTCACTACCTGCCAGGGTGGGGTGGTCCACTTGACCACCAGGGAAAGGTTTACCATCAATAAACAGGGGACTGGGGATAGGGAGGGGGGTCTGCTATACCACCAAGGAACTGTGTCACTGTCCTGTACATGGGATTGGGATGGGGTACACTGAATACCAGGGAAAATATATTTATGCATTGGGTGGGTGATCAGGTGGGTGGAGGGACCACTAACCACCAGAAAATGTATATTTATTGATCAGGCAAAGGATCAGGCAGAGAGAGGGACTGCTAGCAACCAGGGAATATATATTTATGTATCAGGCAAGGGATCAGGCCAGGAGAGGGCCCGCTAGCCACTAGAGAATACATATTTATGTATCGGGTGAGAGATATGGTGGGGGAGGGACCACTAGCCACCAGGAAATATATATATATATATATATATATATATATATATTTATGTGTCAAGCGAGGGACTGGGCAGGAGAGGGACTGCTAGCCACCAGAGAACCTTTTTTACTTTACTCTGGCTGGTAATCGGCAGTCATGGGGAGAACCACTGGCACAAGGGGATATTCTTTTTTTGGTCTGGGGCCGTTGATTGGCTGAGGGTCACTGCAGTACCTCCGCCAACCACTAGGGTTGCGGGGGATAAAAGCAAAGTCTTGGTCAGCAGTATTTGCTCCAAGCAAGGGGGCCCACAAAAGGCACTTGCATGGAGCAAATACTCTGTGAATCAGACAGCACTGATATTCATGCTATCTCCCCGTCATTTGCATTGCAGCCCCCTCCACACTGCCCTGGTGCAACTCTAAAAAAATACTTCTGTTAAGTCTTTACAGTAAAAGGGGCAGATAGCAGGCCAGAAGGGAGTACAATGGGGGGAGCACAGAAATGGATACAAGTCACTTTCCATGGGAAAGGGTCCTAAAAGAACTGGAAGGAATAAGAGTCGATAAAGTTATGGGCCCAGATGGGGTGCACCCAAGGTGCTGAGGGAGCTCAGAGAAGTGGTGGCTGAACCTTTGGCAATGCTGTTTGCCCGATCATGGAAAACTGGTGATATGCCCAAAGACTGGAGAACAGCTGATGTAGCCCCCTTATACAAGAGCAAGAACAGAGAGGAAGCGGGAAACTATAGACCGGTCAGCCTCACCTCAGTAGTGGGGAAGATTAAGGGAGCACTACTGAAGGAAAGATTAGTGGAACACCTTGTGGCCAACTGTCTATAGGACCCAAGGCAGCATGGGTTTACTGGGGGGAGGTCGCGCCAGACTAACCTCATTGAATTTTCTGACTGGGTGACAAGGGAGGTGGACTGGGAGGGACAGTGGACATGGCCTATCTTTACTTCAATAAGGCCTTTGACACTGTGCCACATAGGAGGCTGTTAATCAAGTTGGGCAATATGGGTGTGGGTAGGATAGCAGTGTGAAGACTTCTGCTCAGTATTCACAAAAGAGGAGGAGGGGGAGGTACCTAATCAAATTAACAGAAGCACTCTGGATAGGGGGGGTCAATTCCAGTCCTTTCACAGAAGACAGGGTTCTGGAAGAACTCCTAAAACTAAAGGTGGGTAATTCAATGGAGCCTGATGGGATTCACCTCAGAATTCTAAAAGAATAAAGGGGAGAACTAGTGACACTACTGACTACCCTTTTTAACAAATCATGGGAGGATGGTGTGGTACCTGAGGACTGGAGGAGGGTGGATGTGATTCCCCTTCACAAAAGTGGGAGCAAGACAGAGGCAGGAAGCTACAGACCTATCAGTTTGACCTTTGTGGTAGGGAAAGCAATGGAATCACTTCTGAAAGAAAGAATTGTTGAGTACCTAGAGGCCAGTGGGGCACAGGACACAAGGCAGCATGGGTTCACAGCGGGAAGGTCATGTCAGACAAATATAATACATTTCTTTGACTGAATGACCAAAGTAGTAGACCAGGGAGGGGCTGTGGACATGGTCTACCTAGACTTTTAGCGAGGCATTTGACACAGCCCCACACAAAAGATTAATAAACAAATTAGCCATCCTGGAAGTGGGTCACAGGGTGGTAGCCTGGGTAAAACATTGGCTGGATAACAGGACACAGAAGGTAATAGTAAACAGAGTCCACTCTGAGGAAAGGGGGGGTTACTAGTGGGATACCACAGGGCTCAGTAATGGGTCAGTCCTTTTTAATGTCTTTATAAGTAACATTGCAGAGGGACTGGAAGGAAAAGTATACCTCTTTGCAGATGACACAAAGATCTGCAACAGGGTTGATACTTAAGGAGACATGGAAAGGATGAGAAGGGACTTGGCAGGGTTGGAGGAATGGTCAGAAGTATGGCAGCTTGGATTCAATGCAAAGAAGTGCAAATAATGCACCTGGGAAACAAAAACCCAGGGGAAGAGTACACAGTGGGGGAGGGAGGTAGTAACAACAACAAAAATGGAATAGGACCTGGGGGCAAACATATCTGATGACCTTAAGGTTGGTAAGCAATGTGAAAAGGCAATAGGGAGGGCTGGGGGGATACTGGGATGTATAGGGAGAGGCAACACCAGCAGAAAACAGGAAGTTGTTATCACTCTGTACAGACAGTTGGTTAGACCCCATCTGGAGTACTGTGTCCAGTTCTGGAGACCCCATCTCCGCAAGGACATAGACAGTATGGAGGCAGTCCAGAGGAGGGCAACTAAAATGGTGTAGGGTCTGCAAGAGAAGCCATACGAGGAGATACTAAAGGAGCTTAATATGTATACCCAGGGCCCCTGGTGTTCTGTAGCAGAATTTTCTGATTTCTGCAGTAGGGCTTCTTGACTTCTGCGACAGCATTTTCTGATTTCTGCGGCATGATCTATTCATTTCTCTGGCAGAATGTAGTCTGTCATTGGCTAAATATGATGTGATGTCATCAATGACATCATATGCTGAGCATAGAGGAGGGGGCTTCAGGATAAACGAGGTGGGAAAGAAAGCCTGACACTATGGAAAAACAGTATATTTATATGAAAATTCACCAAAAACAATGAATTCTGCAGCACTATATATATTCTTCGGCATGATGCAAATTCTGTGGCAAATTCCACAACTGCAGAACTGCAGAATTCTAGGGGCCTTGTGTATACCCTTGAGGAAAGGAGGGAGAGGGGGGACATGATAAAAACTTTTAAGTACCTCAGTGGAATCAACAAAGTCCAAGAGTGTAGCATCTTTCAGAAAAAGAGATGTGCAAGAACAAGGAGACACAATTGGAAGATGGAGGGGGGAACAGCTCAGGGGTAATGTGAGGAAGCATTTTTTCAAAGATAGGGTTGTGGATGCATGGAACAGCCTTCCTGAGGAGGTTGTGGGATCTAAAACTGTGGGAGAATTCAAGAATGCATGGGACAAACATAAGGCAATTCTTGTGGGGGGTAGGAAGAAATAGGCTGTTGGTTAACTAGGATCTGCAACTTATTCAGTAAGTAGGGAAATAGGCAGACTGGGTGAGCCAAGCAGTCCTTATCTTCCATCAAATTCTATGTTTCTATATTTCAAAGTCTATGTGCTGTGGGTGGGGAATTGGCTGGACACAGAGGGTGGTAGTAAATGACTTAACACTCTGCAGAGGAAAGGGTGACCAGTGGAGTGCAACAGGGATCAGTGCTGGGTCCAGTCCTCTTCAACATCTTTATCAGTGTCATTACAGATAACATAGAAGGGAGAATTTCCCTGTTTGCTGATGACACAAAACTCTGTAACAGTGTGGACATGCCGGAGGGAGTGGATAGAATGAGGAGAGACCTGTAGAAGCATGAGGAATGGTCAAGGGTCTGGCAGTTGAGATTTAACACAAAAAGTGCAGAATAATGCACATGGGGCACAAAAACCCTGAAACAATATATTAGCATGCTCCAAGCAGGAAAGGGACCTAGGGGTTTGGAGTCAGTGCGACAAGGTGGCAGGTAAAGCAAATAGGTTGCTGGGATGCATTGGCACCAGCAGGAAAAGGGAGGTCATAATTCCACTGTACAAGACATTAGTGAGGCCACACTTATAGTACAGTGTCCAGTTCTGGAGGCCTTATTTATGTAAGGATATAGACAATGTGGAGACAGTTCAGAGGAGGGCAACCAAGACTGTACAGGGTTTGCATCACAAGTCCAACATGGACAGGCTGAAGGACTTGAATATGTACTCCCTGGAAGAGAGGAGGGAGAGGGGCAATATGATAGAGACATACAAGTACCTCACGGGGGGGAACAAGGTGCAGGAAAACACTATTTTCAGAGGAAGAGAGGTTCCAGGACTAGGGGTCATGTGATGAAATTGGAGGTAGGGAGGTTCAGAGGAATGAGAGGAAGTATTTCTTTATGGAAAGGGTGGTGGACAAGTGGAACGCCCTGCCAGAGAAGGTGGTGGGGGCTGAAATGATTATGGGATTCAAGAACACATGGGATAGGTATCAGTGGATCCCAGAAGTTGGGGGAAGGGGACAACCCAGTTCAAGAGAAGCTTGAAGAGGCAGAATTATATGTGCAATTGGGCAGACTAAGTGGGCTAAAGGCCCTTGTCTGCCATCAGTAACTATGTATTTATGTAACCCAGTTTCTGTGCACAAACCAAGCTTTTGTGAATACCAACTTGGTTCAAAACCAGGTCTGTGCCATGCAAACTGGGTTTGTACCAGAGCAAAGTTTTGTGAGTCTGGCCCCAGATTTTCAACATAGCCTTCTTACGACCTCAACTCATGAACAAGGGCAGTGAAAATGTTTAAATCCTGCCTGAAAGGTGATTTCAAAAAGTGACTGCAAAATCATCTTTTGTGCCATATTTGCAAAATTTTACCACCCTTGGTCATGAGGAGGGGTCCCAAAAAGTCCATGCTGAAAATGTGGTGATAAAATATTAAAAAATGACAAGGATGAACAAAAGTGGAAACCCAGCTGAAATACTTTAAACCAGACATAACTTATTTTCTCAGACTGCAGTTGCCGGTTCCAACAGCAAGACTTCTATTGAGTTGGAGAGAGGATCTATGTCATGGGACAAGTTCAGGTGAGTGAGGGTGTATGGGGGTGTGGGATGGATGGTGCTGAGTGGGAGATTGGAGCGGATTGTGTGGGGGTTGTGGGGGTCAGATCAGTGAAGAGCTGTTTTCTTTTTTACAGGTTTAAAAAAAGCAATGAGGGTTGGTTTTCTTTATTTCAGGGGTCATTCTGACACTGGTGATTGGGCATCTCAGTGTGAGGCTGATGTTCAGCAGCAGCAGGGTGGGTACCCTGGTACCACCATGTATGTAATGGGATTGGGCGGGTGACCTGGGGGGGTGAAGAGAAGGGATACCAAGGGTAAAACACCAGTTCACTGATATAATAATATATATTAATTGTTTTTTTTATGACTTTAACACCTCAAGAGACACTGTTAACTTTTAGAAGACCTTCAGAATCTCAGTTAAAAATGGTGCCAGCACATATAGTCATCCTCTATCCATGTGAAATTCTGGATGGTCCGAACTAATCCCATGACTGTACTTGTAAACTAGTGCATGGACAGGTTTTCATTGTTTAAAGGCACTCAAGTTAAACAGATAATTCAATAGAGGACAGTATCCTGAGACTTACAAATTGGTTATGCTTCTGAAATGAGCACTCTGTATTTTAACTACTGATTTAAAATGTCAAAGCTGTGACTCCAGGCATGCCAGCCTGATCACGCATGCCATATTTTGAGCTATTTTGTTGAATGCCATCAACATTATTAAGGTGCACAAACTGAGGTTTAACATTCAAAAGCCTACTCAACCCTAACTATAGGGGCACTACTGTGCCACTTTAATGTATAATGGGTGTGGTAGCACCCCTACAATTAGGGCTGAGCAGCGTGTTTAATGTTAAACCCCTAACTTTGCACCTGAATAGCTTCACTGGCATTTAATGAACCTGCATGAATTTTGCATGAGCTGTCTGGCTGGCAAGGTCTCATGACTGGGCAAGTTCTGTGACAGCTGGATCATACAGAAGTGGACAAATCAGGGTTTTTTCTTTCTCTCACCTACAGCCTAGATGGTTCGGAATTTTGTTCTGAACTTTACAGGGTAGAATGGGATTGTCCTAAAAAGGTGATTTTATTTGTTTTGGTGAAAAAATGTTAATCCATGCCTGAGTCATAAGGATTTAAAATGTAATTTCAGAGCATGCTCAGAAGGGTCTTTTAGTTATGTGTTTGATATGAATGAAGAATGTTCAGCTCATGAAAAAAGACTCTTCTTTCATGAGCTACAATTCTTCTTTTGTGAGAAAAAAATCTTCTTTTATATAGCAGCCGTCTTGTTTTTTTTTCATGAAAATATTGACAACCCATAAAAATTATGCCCTAGAGAAAAACAAACACATGTATCTAATGAAACGAGACCTGTTTAACTTGATTCTGATGTTTGATTCATGAAAAAAAGACCCTGAAATATGGTTTGGTACATTTTCTCATAGTTCTTTAGTGAACTGAGCTTCTTCTTTCATGAGCCTTAAATGAACTCACAAAAAAGCAGGTTAGCTCACGAAAGAAGAGGATAAGACTTAGGTTTTTTTTTTCTCATAGTTCTTTTGTGAGCCAGACTTCTTCTTTCATGAGTCATGAAAGAGGAATCTCGACTCACCAAAGAAGAGGGTGGGACTTAGTTTTCTTTTCCAAAGTTCTTTCAAGAGGTCATATGAAAGAAACATTTTTCTTTTGTGAGTTTTCACAAAAGAACTGTCTTTGAAAACTGAATGATATTTGTTAGGCACGGGGTCATAATGTTGCAGTGAAAACCACGCATATCAAGAATGCCATGCAAATCAGCATGTGGCAAATAACATCGGCACAACATGCCAACAAGGACAAAATATCAGACAGGGGAATATTTCTGTTTTTGAAGGGGCTCTGCTCCCAAAGCCCCTGCTACTTAAGCATGGTAAGCAGTGGTGCCAAGCTGCCTTTTATTATGCACCAACAGTGTAGCTGTAAGTGTCTGTTGTTGCCAAGCACACTCTTTTTTTCATTGGTAACATAGGTAAGATCAAGCTTTGTAGACATATGTCCTTAATGCTTGCCAGATGGATTTATTTATATTACCCAAATTTGATTTAATCACTTATTGCATTGTCCAGTCTAGTTTTAAAGACATCAATGTTTTTACTGGCTATTACATCCTCGGGGAGGTAGTTCCATAAAGTAATAACCCTTTGGTTGTACCAATGCTTCCTAGATAGTGTATTCCATTTGTTGGAGTGCAACTGCAAGGAATGTCTTCTATCACTAGCTCTATCTTGGTTAAACTTTATACCAAGTTCTGACATGTAGTTATCTTGTCCTATTACCCTGTACAACATATACATGTCCCCTCTTATTCTCCTGTATTGCAGTGATTTTCAATCTTTGAGCATATGGTATCTGTTTTAAGCTGGTTACAAGTCTAGTAAAGCAGTGTTGGACTGCTTTGACCAGTGTTGGACTGCTTTGACCTTGTTTATGTCTTCCTTTTTAAATATTTGCATACATTATTCCAACTGTGGCCTAATCAGTGCTATACACAGTGGAAGTAACACCATCTTAGTCCTACTAGAAATGTGTTTAGTAATACAATTTAGCATCTGATTTGCCTTTCTTACCTGATTTCTACAATGCATATTAAATTTGAGATCATTACTTATCCTCACCCCCAAATCCCTTTCGCTTGTGGTTGCAGTTAGTATTTTGTTGTTAAGAGTGTAGTCGCATTGTCTATTTTTGGGTCTCAAATGCATAACTTTACATTTATTAATGTTAAGTTCCAATCTGCTATTTGTCATCCAGGCATAGACATGGTACAGGGCTTCCTGTAAGGTTGTACTACTTTCAAGGGTATTAACCACTGTCCCCAGTCGACAGTCATCTGCAAATGTGGACAACCACACATTTGGTATATCTACTTTCAATGAAGAAATGTACATATTAAACACCGGACCAGCCCCAACACCGACCCTTGAGAAATGCCGCTTGTAACTCCAGCCCAATTGGAAAAAACTCCATTTACCACTACCCACTGCCGTCACCGTCAACCAATTTACAATCCAATTTGTAATACTGAAACATAATTTAAGATTTCTTAATGAGTTAGCTAATTCTAAGTGAGGTAGCTTATCAAAAGCTTTTGCAAAGTCCAAGAATAGTATATCAACTGGATTTTTGTTGTCAATCTCTTTACTTACTTTTTCATAAAAGCCTAGTAGATTAGTCAAACATGATCTATTCTTGGTGTCTTGGTGAACCCATGCTGGTATGTGTCTTTTGCTCCTATAGTTGATATATGTTCTTGGATGTAGTCCTTAATAATCCCTTCCAAGATTTTACCCAATAGGGAAGTCAGACTTATTGGTCTAAAGTTTTCAGGTTTTGATGTAGGTCCCTGTTCATGAAGTGGTAAAACTACTGCTACCTTCCAACTAAGTGGGATATAATCAGAATCTAGGGAGTGTTGTAATATGTTTGTTAATGGTTTATAAATGTAGTCTGCAAGTTCTTTCAAAACTCTAGGGTGGAGATCATCGGGGCCTAGAGATTTATTAATATCCATTGATTTTAGCCTTTTAAGGACTTCTAGTTGATTAATCTTTACTGTCCCAGGTATGGATAGTTGCACATCCTTCAACATAGTACGATCAGATTTATTGAATACTGAGGCAAAATATTTATTCTGGATATCAGCTATTTCCTTGTTATTAGTAGGTTCTCCCTTATTTCTAGCAAATGGTCCCACTACATTTGATTTTCCCCTTATACTATTGATATGGGAGAAAAAGGTGTTTTTATTGTCTTTAACTTTTGTTGCCATAAGTATTTCCTGGTCAGATTTTACACAAAGGTGATCACTATTTCCAAGGGCATTGAAGTCTGAACATCAGTGATACCATTGCCCATGTTAGTTAGTATGATGTCTAACATGTTATCATTCCTGGTTGGACAAAATACCATTTGTTCAAGCTCTATTTGTGCAAATGTACCCAGGTATGTTTGTTCAATTTTACTAATCCCATTTGTGTTATCCAGTTTATGCAGGGCAAATTAAAGTCCTTCATAATGACTATGTTGTCAGATTGGTTAAGATTTCTAATGTGCTCCATGAACTTATTAGCACGTTCTAATAATGTAGAGGGAGGTCTATATACTAAACCCAATTTTATTGTGGCACTGTTCCGAGGATATATTTTAATCCATATTACTTCAATGCCTTCCACATCTTTAGTCATCTCCTCGCATTCTATGATGTCATGTATATAGATGGCCACACCCCCACCTTTTCTAAACTTCCTATTTTTAACCAAGGTTTTATAGCCCAGTGTATCTTTGTCACAGTTGTCACTATCAGCACCCCATGTTTCTGTGACTAGAGCCAGATGAACGTCTTGGTCAAACAGCCTAAGTTTAAATTCATCTAATTTATTGGCCAGACTTCTGGTGTTAGTCAATAAGCCATTCCATATTGGATATGATGGAGCTTTTTTACTAGGATGGGAAACTCTGTGATTTGGTTGATTTGTTCCGTCTACAATATTAGGCTGACATATGATATCAGAACCTATTGTGTGCCCACCCTCCCCATTTTCCAGTTTAAATGAAATGCTAAGACTTTATTTTTTATTTTTTACCCAGTAATCTAGTGCCAATTTTTTTAAATGCAGTCCATCATTTTAGAAACAATCTATTTTGGAAAAAGTGATATGATTATCCATAAACCCCAGTCCTCTTTCATAACATGTATGGCATAACCACATATGTAGGCTCTGAATTGATTTATTTGTGTAGGTATTCCTCCCTCTAGTAGGCAACACTCCAGAGAATATTAGCTCACCCTTTTTATCTAAAACTCTGTTAATGATATCAATAAACCCATATTTTACATAGGACAGATTATTAGAAGGTAAATCATTTGTAACTATATGCAGAAGTACCAAAGGTTCATGAATGTTTTCTAAAAGCCCATTAAGAAGTTTTGATACTCTTCAACTCGAGCACCTGGGAGCATACTAACTGTTGTTTGAGCTTTTCTCCCTTCACAGACTACTGTGTCCACACCCCTGAGTAGAGAATCTCCAATTACCACTATATCTCTGTTCTTTGCGTATGTGCTTGAAGTGATTGAAATAGGGAGCACAGTATCTGGTAATATAGTTGTCTGGGGTTGTTTAGCACTGTTTGGCAATTCTGTTGCCGTAGAGAACTGTTGATCTTCATATTCATTAGCCAAAACATTGAAATTATTATGCAATGGTAAAGATGTCATAAACTTTTCAGACAAGGTATCATTAAAGGGTACAACTTCCTTAGAATTTTTATTAAGGTCTATGTCTTTTTTATTAGGGCCATGATCTCCTAATGTAGATACCTGAAGGCAACTAGTACTTACAAGTGCTTCATCAATAAAGTTTTCAAGTACTGCCTGGATTGGTGGTAGTTCAGGAGGATGTTAAAGATCCCATGGCACTTATCAAAAAGAGTAAGAGAATTTCCCTGGTGTCCTGGCCAAATTTCCCTCATTCACTAAAAATGCCACCAACAGGTTAATTTGGTTCAAGGTCAGTTGGCATTCATCTGTATCCCCCTCCCCCAGGTCATGCCTGAAGATAGACAGGATTTGTCTAGTACACTTACCTGATCAACAAAAACTAAATAAATAAATACATAAACTGATCTCCTTGTGTGTTTCAAATTTTTGTTTCAGTGTTGCAAGTTCTTTTTGTAACAAATCAATGAGGTTGCATTTCTCACATATAAACTCAGGGCAGGGAGTCTCGTTGGAAAACATATTTCAAAATTGCAGCTCTGCTGAGAAAATCTGCTGTACAGCCCACTCCTCCGGACCATGTCGGAAGGGGTTATTACTCCCACTTCTTCCTGGTCCCCAAAAGGACGGGAGACCTTTGGCCAATATCAGACCTAGCACACTTAATTTGTACGTAGAGTAGAAGAGATTTTGCATGTTGACTCTCCCAGATCTGTTGCCACTTCTTCAACAGTGACAGTGGCTCTGCACCCTGGAAATGCAAGTTGCCTACCTGCATATCCCAGTCTTCCCTGCCCACCGCCACTTTCTCAGGTTTGCCTTTCAGGGGGAGCACTTCCAGTTCAAGGCTCTTCCCTTTGGCTTGTCCTTGGCACCTAGGGTTTTTGCCAAGTACCTAGCAGTAGTGGCAGTAGCTTTGCGGTGTTGGGGCCATTATGTGTTCCTGTACCTCAACAACTGGATTCTGTCAGCTCCGTCGAGGGACAGCTTGATAACCTCTCTGTTGGCTACCCTGCACTTGTTCTGTCAATTGGGTATTACAATCAACTTCCCCAAGTCTCACCTTATCCCCTCTCAGTGCCTCCAGTTTATTGGGGGTGGTGCTGGATATGACCCAGGGTCAGGCTTTCCTCCCTTTGAACAGGGCAGAAACACTCCAGCAGCAGGCCAGGCTTGTAGCCTCCAGCCACTGGGTAATGGTCAGGGCCATTTTAGTCTCCTGGGCCTTATGGCAGCGGCCATCTCCACTGTTCCATTAGCCAGGCTCCATATGTGGGTCATGCAGTGGACCCTCCATGTTCAGTGGGATCCGAGATTGAATGACCTGGACAGCAGGGTTGTGGTGTCAAGTCCCATGCAGCAGGCTCTCCTCTGGTGGCAGGACCTCAACAACCTCTGTTGCGTTCCACTCCAGCCATTCATCCCAAACCAGACCGTGACCACGGATGCCTCAGGTCAGGGCTGCGGAGCCTATCTAAGAGACTGAAGAACTCTGGGATCTTGGTCATAGAGGGAGCGTTCTCTGCACATCAACATGCTAGAGATGAGGATGGTGTTGTATGCCTTTCAGGCATTCCAGTTCCTTTTCCTCCCAAGCTCTCTTAGCAGTGGGTAGTGGGGAAGATCATGGAAGCACTACTGAAGGAGAGATTGGTGGAACATCTGGTTGTCAATGGACTACAGGACCCAAGGCAGCATGGTTTCACCAGGGGGAGGTCATGTCAGACCAACCTCGTTGAATTTTTTGACTGGGTGACTAGGGAGGTGGATCAGGGAAGGGCAGTGGACATGGCCTATCTGGACTTCAGCAAGGCCTGACACTGTGCCACATAGAAGACTATTACACAAATTGGGGAATATGGGTGTGGGCAGGGCAGTAGTGTGGTGGGTAAGTAACTGGCTGGGTGGCAGGACACAGAGGGTGGTGGTAAATGGCTGTCACTCCACAGAGGGAAGAGTGACCAGTGGGGTACCACAGGGATCAGTGCTGGGACCGGTCCTATTCAACATCTTCATCAGTGACATTGTGCAGGACCTATAAGGCAGAATTTCACTGTTCGCTGATTACACGAAGCTCTGTAACAGAGTAGACACACCAGAGGGTGTAGACAGAATGAGAAGGGACCTGCAGAAACTTGAAGAATGGTCAGGGTTTGGCAGTTGAAATTCAATGCAAGAAGTGCAAGATAATGCATATAGGGCACAAAACCGTGGCACAATATATCAGTTGGGGGTGAGGATATAGCATGCACCAAGCAGGAAAGAGATCTTGGGGTTATCATCTCTGATGACCTCAAGGTAGGGAAACAGTGTGACAAGGCAGCAGGTAAAGAATAGGATGCTGGGATGCATAGGCAGGGGCATCACCAGCAGGAAAAGGGAGGTAATAATTCCACTATACAAGACACTAGTGAGGCTCCACCTGGAGTACAGTGTACAGTTCTGGAGACCTTACCTACGAAAGGACATAGACAGGGTAGAGAAGGTTCAGAGGAGGGCAACAAAGATGGTACATGGATTGCATCACAAGTCCTATGAGCACAGGTTGAAGGAACTGAACATGTACTCCCTGGAGGAGAGGAGGGAGAGAGGGGATATGATAGAGACATACAAGTATCTTACAGGGAGGAACAGGGTGCAGGAATACACTATTTTTAAGTGAAAAAGATGTTCCAGGACTAGAGGGCATGGGATGAAGTTGGAGGGAAGACGTATCAGAGGAAACGTGAGGAAGAATTCTTCACAGAACGGGTGGTGGACAAGTGGAACACCCTGCCAGAGGAAGTGGTGGGGGCTGAAACAATCACGGGATTTAAGAATGCATGGGATAGACATAAAGGAATTCTGGAGGTCAGGGGTAAGGGGCAACAGACTTCTAGAAAAACATAAACTGAATTTACAAACTCAAATGGGCAGACTGGGTGGGCCATGTGCCCTTATCTGCCGACACTGTCTATGTATCTATGTATCTAGAGTACACACTCATTTTAGCACTTTTTCCCCTTTTTACCTTATTTTGTGACATGATGTAAAACAAAAGATACAGTGTTTAACAAGTGAACTGTAACAAAGTGTCTCAGTTACCTAAACAGATTCACTCAGTCTTTCCTGCCCCAGTGTTCCCAACTGACACAGCAGACACGTGCAGACGTGCATGTCTCTGTGTGTGTCTCCGCGCGCATTGACGTGCACCCTACCCATGCTCACCCTGCTCTCAGCAGGGTCTGTTTAAATAGCTGTGGTACCTGGAAGTAGAGTTTGGCGATGACAGGGATCACAGGTTGTGAAATTAACAAAATTCTAACTCAATCAAGTCTGGTGATCTTTTACTATGCCCCTGTGTGTCTGTCATTCATTCGTGGCCCTGGCACTGAGGAAATATCTCTCAAACGTCTGTTTAAAAAATGCAGGCAGTAGCTCACAGTAGCCACAGTACACTGTCAGCTTTCTTCCTACTTGTTATGCAGGACTCAAAATAAAAGTGTAGTTTCTTTCATTGGCAACACACAGTAAATATATTTAAAAAGTACAGTACACTGGGTTCCCCAACAAATTACCAGCAGTCATTAATCTTTCCACTCACCCTGCTTGCAGCAGGGTCAGTTTAAATAGCTGCGGTACCTGGGAGTGGAGTTCGGTGATGACAGGGATTGCACATATTATTTATCCAAGTTCAAAGGTAAATTCAGTGTGAGTGATTCAGATGCATGATGTTATTAATGATGTCAGTGATAGGGCTTTAAATCCCTGGCATGGAGCTTAAGACTTACATAAGCCTGGATTCAATTACCTGTGTAGAACATTTTTTTCTTTCTCACTAAAAAAATCTAGGATTTTATTTTAAGATGATTTTTTTTTTAACATATCAAAGTTTATTGATTTTTCAAGTTACATGCTTCGGCATTGCCAAAACCAAGGCTTAAGCAAGGATAACAAATACAGAGAGAAGAAAACTATTTGCAATACAGTAACAACATGCTTGTAGAACATGAGATCTAGTAAGAGTGTTAGTCTACATTAGGCTAGTAAAGTTATGAACTAGCATAAGCTACTTAGTTAAACGTCATTGACATTTTAAGACAATTTATGATTTATGATGAATGAAACTGATGTTGCTTGTAGTTCTATTTGTTGAGGCAGCACAGTTTTTTTTTGCTCTTTGGCACTCCAATACAGAGTTTGTAGCTGGTGACTTGTGTCCTTGATGGCGTACTTGAAGCGCCGAGTTATTAAAATAAAAGTTCCAATAATTGGAACTATGTGGAAAAGCAGAACGCATATGACTGAATATATTTTCTCTGGACCTAAGACTTCTCTGTACTCAAAAAGGTGAAGCATGACTGCACTGAATGTGCTGAAGGGCCTAATTTTCCCCTACATAAGGTATGCCACTGTTGCCTGGGATGGGGGATTTAAACATGTGATAATACAGTTACTGCGCTTAGTAGAGTGATATTTTTCCTTCTTTTTTTACAGATTTGCCTCTCCTAGGATGAAGCCCTGATGAAAAAGGAAACTGAAAGAGTATGCACACTGGACATAGTCAATGGAGATTTTTGGAGCCATGAAAGTTAAAAAACACCAAGCAGAAACTTTTTAAAGTGATCGCTAATTTGTGTCCTTGAGTTCTGCCTGCATCCTGCCATATAACTGATAGAGTTTTTACAGGGTGTTTTGCAGACTCCTATCCTAAACTTCAAGCTTCCATATTGTAAGGAGCACAGAGGTAGTCTTTTGAGCCCATATCATTATAGGATTTAATCTCCTAGTTTCTCTGATTGGAAATCCGATGGCCCTAAAACATGGAATATTAGAGACTATGATTATGGTTGGCTCATCCAGTCTTGTGAGTAATAGAAGTTGAGGCAGCCGAATGCTAATAAATTAGTGAACTGTTGTATTCTGGTGGTCATTCTTATGCATAAATACGCAGTACTTTTGAATGTTTTTACAACTTCATGTTTCCAGGGGCATACAAGAGATTTCTCCAAGGCAATACTGAGCTGTTGTTGGATGTTAATGGTTTCGGGAATGAATGGATTGTTGGCCATGCCTGGAACACTGAGGGCAGCTGATTTGATTTTAAAAGAATGATTTCAGCTTAGAAATTGCCTGAAATGTATTAAATTTACTGGGGATTTTTAACAAAATGAAACTATCATCTCAGAATCCTCATGCGGGCCCATGCTATGACTTTATTGGGAATGGAGGATAATGTAACATGTTATAGTCTCTGGCTGTGTATAGGAAACATCCATCTATTAACTTATTTAGAGACGCTGACTTAGTGATCATGGGAGGTTATTTAAGTGGTGCTTTTTGCTTGCATTTGCCTTTGTATAACTCATATTAATCTATGGACTCCCGAGTTAATGGAGCCTTAAATGCCTGTAGTAAAAATGAATGGGCTCCTGATTGTTATGGAGCCACAATTTTGCCACCGGAAATTAAGTTTCATCATTTCATGTAAAATAATGTATAAATGTCTTAAAATACTTATGTGTATATGCTTATGTAATATTTTAAATTTTATGTACTTTTTAAGTGTTTTGAAACTATTAATTAATCTTACAGTACAAAGGGCTGGGATTATGAATTTCTTACGTGAGATAGTTTAAAAAACAGCTTGATTAAAGTACCTGCATTGATAACTCATTTTTAATTGTTAAGGATACTGAGGCTAAGCAGAATTAATAGCTGGCAGCTGTGTCTTAGTTTTAATTATTAGCGGGCAGCTTTGCTTTAGTCTTAAAAAGGAACTTTTATGATGGTCCAAAAAGTTACAGTTTATAGTCATTATATGCAGTACTAGACCTGAAAAGGTGTGTGCATTTGTTATTTTTGGCCAAGGTTTACTCTGCCTTCCATAATTCGGATTTGTTTGTGTGCCATGCTGTACTTTCCTTTGCTGTTCCGCTGCTGGGCTGTTAGTTCCTGAAGACAGTTCTGGCCAGTAGCATTGCTGAACAAAAGAAAGTGGTCAAAAATAAAGGGCAAAAACAGTGTCACCATCAATATTGGCAGCACAAAATGTAGCATGCCAGAACAGTGCAGGCCACACAACAAACAGGTAGCAAACAATGTCCACTGCATGGAGACACTGCACTGGAACACACAGCAGCAGGCATCCATGCACAGGAACTGCACGGAGGTGCAGGGAGATAGAACAGGGCAGCGTGCAACCACCACTGTGGGAAGCAGGCCCCTGGACACCTACCATGTTAATCTAATGGCACAGGCACCCACATGGTGGGGTACTGCACTGCCCTTTGCCCTTGTAATTTGTGCTTGCTGCAAGTATATACTGTTAGAGCCAATGACGGCTTTCACAGTTCAAACTGTGATCGCAAATTCTCTCACTGTAAGTATTACCTGAGCAACCGCTCCCGTCATCACGGGCCAAAAACCACACCACTGGGTTTTGTCTTAACATCGCTTTATTTGATCAAACCTTACACATGCATGCAGGAGATTCTGCAAAGGAGAAAGCTCTCCGATTACAATTTACAGCAGCTTTTTTATAAGTTAGATTTTGCACTTCTTATTTTGAAAAAAATACCAACATTTTAGTATAAGCCAATCATAAGACAGCATAATAAGTTTTCAGCAATGTAACAGAAAAACAAGTTGATATGTATGAGGTACTTTTCCACTGCTTATTCCATTTTTTTCCCAATACCTCTTGGTACATATGCCTAGGTCAATCTGACCTGAGAGAAACAATGAGTTTCACTCACACCATAGCAATGTACAGCTTGTCTTCAATGCCTCAACGTGCTGTTATCTTATATTTTGCCCGAGCCTGTTATTCAGGCTGGTACAACCAGTTCTGCCCAGTTTTATCTTGCTTTCTGTTCCTACAAATGTACCTCAAGTAACCTCAGTATCATTCTATAACCCTGTAGAAAACAGCATGAACTCAGAAATTTCTACTACATTCATTATGACTTTGTTACAGCATGGCTTACAAAGCAAGCATAGCTTCAAGGCATATAATAGCAAATATAGCTTTAGGATATATAAAAATTCCCTCACACTCTCCCCCCTTTTGATACTTTGTATCAATTAACCACTCATTTATGTTGTAGTCACATCTGGCTCACTATAGAATGGGAATAGTTTGTTAAGTTCTATGGGGTCCTTTTGTTCTGGTTGCAACAATGGATGTAATTGAGTGACGTCACGTGATGTCATAGCACTGCAGAGGTGTTGCAGGAAGAACTTAATTAGGGTTATTAGTAGCCATAGTGCTAATATGACCACTACAAGTTCTGCCATCTAATGGAGAAGAGTAGCACTCCAGTCACCAAATACGCTTGTAAGCCATGACCATGGGTCCCATATTTATGTGTAGCAAGATTAGAAAAAAATGTAAGGCTGGAATTTCCCCAAAAAAACTATGACAGCAGAGCCTGGACACCTGTACATTAATACATTTCCATAATTAAAGTTTTTTTTTTTTTTACATTTTGTAGCTACAATTTCTGAGACATCCCATAATCAAATTTCTTGGTTACGAGATGTACCTGACATTTTGCCAAGACAGGGGAGTTATTCTCACCCTTGGAGGGGAAAACAAATGGTGACAGAATAGTATATTTATCTCAAATAACTTTTGTTTTGGGAGCCAGAAAGCATATGAGAGAAGTGACTAGCTTGCTACAAATGTCAAAGTAACCTTGTACCAGCAACCAAATGAGATATTTCATTATTTCTTATCAGTTTTCTGTTAAACATATTTTTGTTTTTAACACAAGAGAATTATATGATGAGAAACTTTTAACAGTCAAGGCTAAACACAGCTGTGTGCATATCTCGGCCACAGCCTCATCTTATGCTTTCAGCTATTTTCTTCATTGTATAGAATTTTACAATTAACCCTTTTAAAGTCTTACACACACATATATTAAGTGACATGGTGGTATTTAGCCACTTGCAGCCTTTTGCTACTAGATATACTAATTTACATGTTGGCATCATTTAGTCATTTACTAACCATTTTCACCTTTTATTAGCCCTTTAGCAATCTACACTAGCCATTTTACACCTTTCTATTTCCTCAATTTTATGGTTAACCAACTACATATTGTTGATAAAAGTTTGGTCACTGATTACTAAAACCTTGGCCACTGACCACTGTTAATAATTTCCACCCTGAAGATAGGAGGCCCCTGAGGGACTCGAACATTCTCAAAAATTGAACATAAATGTAAAGATATTAGTTATTAACTGAAGGTTAAAAAAAAAACTAAACATTTCTACTTTTAGACTGTTAGTCTAGGTGAATAGGTATATGATTTAAAACTGGTTGCCAGCATACAGATAGTCAAGGCATTTATAAAAAGCATCCTGTTTTGGAGTTGGTACAGGGGTGGTTACAGACGGAACACAAATTGTGAGTTTGTAAAACATAATACAGAATTGAGGGATGTCAACACCACAATTGAAATATGTGAAAAAATGCTAACATGTGACACCACATATAACACAATATAACATAACAATTTTGTTGATGAAAAAGAGTTTATGGAATTCACTTTGAGAGTGAATAAGGTAGATGCTACCTTGTGTTGAGGTGTGGCACACCCTTGGAGCTTGATTGAAGAATCTGTTGATAATGTCTCTTGACAGATAAGTCCTAATAAAACATAATAGTCCATGAAATTAACAGTTCATAAGTTTATATAAGTAACCACAGGTTGGTGTAGTTACAGTACAGGTGAAATGTCATTTGCAAAATGGTGGTAACCCCACAAGGCATATGGGGCAATGCAGACAGTAATTTAAAAACAAAACACCAGCATAGTAGAAAAGTCAGTGTTCATATTGTTGGCTGCTGGATGGCTGATTAGCAGACACACTGGCCAGGGGTGCATTAGATTGTGCATTGAGTAGCCACACACACACACTGGCATGGCATTTGTGTTGTGGTAGTTGATTACACCCTGGCATAAAGATTAACAGTCCATAAAAAGGTAACAATTGACAATAAACCATTAAGAACACAGTCCATAACAGAGCAATAGGGTTGTAGAAAGTACCAGCCATGTCTGGAACAAGCAGCAGCGAAGAAAATGGATGTATTGCTTGAAGGTCAATTGAAGAAGAATCTTCTTGCTGGAGTTAGGGGATTGCCCTTTCCCCAGACTTAACTTCATAGTAAGCAGAAACAACCAGAATGCTGAGTGATGGAGACAGTGCAGGTTAACCACTGGAGGACAGTTGGATCATGGCCACCATGTGGATGGCCATGCATAATGCAAGGGACCAGGAGCACAAGCCAGCATGCCATCTCCCCTGTACTGTGTGTTGTGTGTATTGCTGTTCCATCTTCCTGTACCCCTGTGCTGTTCCTGTACACTGGTGCCTGCTGCTGTGTGTTCCAGTGCAGTGTCTCCATGTGGTGGACGTTATTTGCTACCTGTATGTCATGTGGCCTGCATTGTCCTGGTATGCTACATTTTCTGCTGCCAATATTGATGGTGGCACTGTTTTTGCCACTTTATTTTTGTCCACTTATTTTGTTTCACAGTGTTACTGACCAGATTCCTCGATTACATCACTGTAGGGTAAAGGAGTGACTCACACTGTGTAGTACCATGCAGTTGCAACAATGTTGCAAGGGAAACCTACCAGTATTCAGTGTGCATACTGCGTTTCCTCTTCACCAAGACACCCTGTTAGCAATGCATTATGCCAAAATCCAAATGCCTTGTCAGTATGTTTTTTTTGTGTGTGAAATTGACTGTGCCCTATAGCAATGTCAGCAGTACAACCCTGGGCCACAGCAACACCAGGCTTGCTATAGAAGCTCTGGTACACTCTGCAGTTTTTAGCAGTTCAGAGTGCAAAAACTAACTGCTGCTGACAGTAATAAAATACAATTCCAGAATCAATGCAAGAAGGGGTAATTTATGCATGAAAATCAAAAGGACTGGGAATTTTCCTTTTTAATATGTGCCTGCTAGCCCTGGAACGGGAGCTGGAAAAGGTGCAATGTTTCTGTACAGATTATTCTTCAAATATCAGCTATATTAGATAACTGGGTGTGGATTGTTAATTAGAATAATAGGTGCTTTGACTATGTTTTTCAAAGCACTGACATATGAATTTCAAAGAAGGAGAGTGATAAGGTTAATACTGTATGTCTCTCTATGCTCAGGGTTACATAAACTAATGAAATTATAAGATTGTTACGCAGCCCAAGATTTCTGAGGTACTTTTTAAAATATAGCCATAAATCAGTGGATTGCTACATTAATATATACAGCAGATATATGTATATATATATATATATATATATATATATATATATATATATATATATATATATAGATAGATAGATATATTTAAACATGTTGATATGTTGGATATTTGGAAGTACTTAGATATGAAATTCGTTTGCTGAAAATGTTTGTATGTTTTATTCTGCATTTGCTTTTGTGCTAATTTGAAAATGGCCTGATCCACCGAACAATAAACTTTGAACTACACTAAACACTAAAATCTATGTAGTATTAGAGAAATGTTTAGATCCTCTTACTGATCTTAGTGTTAGAGTTTTAGCAAAGTTTGAAGTTCTATATTGCTGACAACTTGAAAAGTTCCTGCTGAGACTTTCAGGTTTGATTGCAAACTGGGAAATATTATTTTAAATTGACAGACTGATGCATTACTAAATCCACAGCAGCTCTTGGTGGTGGTGGTGGTGGGTGGTGCACTCTGTTGGATGTCCTTTGCCACCGTATGCACTTCCTCTCAATGAGGTTTAGCCCAGTTGTAAAAGTACATACTACTGAGCAGTAGTGGATAGGGGGCCTGGGTTTGATCACAGTATGGAACTTTTTTTATCTTTTGCACTCAGTTACTGTACTATGAGAGACATTTATGCCCCTTGACACAGCATGCATTTCCTGTCACAGAGCCTTTGTACAGCAGTACAGCTACAGGCTCCTAAGCAGTACTGCAAAATGGTCTTGAGTTTGGTTGCAGTGTGGGATTTTTTTCATACATACTACAATTTCTGTAGTATGTGACAGAAATTGTTAGATGCCCTTGCTTACTCTATGTTAGCGATAGAGTTTCAGCAAAGTTTGAAGTTCAGTATTGCTGATAACTTGAATAGTTCCAGCTGATACTTTTAGGTTTTGGTGCAGCTTGAGAAACATTACTTCAAATTGCCAGACTGATGCATTTGTTGGGGGGGGGGGCTGCACTCAGTAGTGAAAGTCCTTTTACACAGCATGCATTTTCTGTTAATGAGCTTAAGTACAGCAATAAAGCTACATATTCTGAAGTGGCAGTGGGTAAGGAGCCTGGATTTGATCCCCATTGTGGGACATTTTTTTTTTTCATTGTTGCTCAGTTTCTGTAGTATGAGAGAAATTATTTGATGTCATTGCTGATGTTAGTGATACAGTTTCAGCAAGGTGTAGAGTTCTATATTGTTAATAACTTTAAAATTTCCAGCTGAGAATTTAAGATTTGAATGAAACTTGGGAACATTTCTTCAAATTGACTGACTGGTTCATTGCTAAATCTGTTGTAGCTCTGTTTTTTATCCTAAAATATTTTATTAGTTTTTCATTATATGTGGCAACAGTTTTTAAAATCAACTTACATACCATCCAAGTGGATAAAAAAGGTAAGATACAAAGCAATAGGAGTAATGAGTACAAATAAGTAACATAGGGGTCACTCTATTATGTAATACATTACAGTGTCTAGGTAGAGCAAGTAAGAACTAATGGATTTTGCTGCATGTCCATTAATAGCAAATGCTAATCACTTTATGCATTCTCTTTGCATTACAGTTCATTTGCCTGACTTGGTTTGCTGTAGCAGACCTTCCCTCCCTGGATAGCATCCTGATGGGTTGTCATTCCCCATGACACTATTCCAGGGGGTTCAAACAATGTGGAACAAGGATATAGCTGCCTACAGAGGAGAGTTGCCAGGTATAGGTAAAGGTACTACACATAGATGAAAATTTAGATAGGGGTTCCAGTGTTTATGGAAAGTTTTCAATTGGTCCTTGCAGGAAAAAGAATGCCTTTCATATGCTGCAAGTCTAGCAACAGCAAAGTGCCATTTTAGTAGTGAAGGGGGAGATGTCTGTCGCCATTTCATGAGGATCATTCTTTTGTCCTCCAGTAATGCTGTTATCAGCCATCTTTGTGAGCTGTGCAGAGTGGGCTGCAAGTTAGAAGTGTCTTCCAGAATTAAAAGGGTTGGCATAGCTGGTACCTGCACTCCCAGAACCCTGGAGCAGTCTTCCAACACACCATTCCAGAAGGCTCTCATTGTGTTGCATTCCCAAAGAATGTGCAATGGGTTAGCATTAGATTCCCCGCACCTCCAACAGTTTGAGTGGGAGAGCACACCTATTCAATGTGGAGCCGCCGGTGTGCAATACCAGTGCAGCATCAGTTTCAGCTGGATAACTTGGCTTCATGTGTCTGAGTACAATACATGCACATCCCTCAGGCATTTATCCCAGCCTTTGTGTGTGATGGGCACCTGTAGGTCCTGCTCTCAGTGGGATCTACATGTTCCTGTGGCATTGGATTGGCCATCTTTGAGTATTATATATCCTCCCTGCCACTCCTTTCTGGGCATCTGCCTTATGCAGACTTGCCAGCCAGTCCCAGCCCTTCTAAGAGGTTATATTTTTGTAGCTTCTAATAGCATCCCTGACCTGTAGATATTTCCACAAATCAGGCCTTAGGAGGGTGTACCTCAGTTGTAACTGTTGGAAGGTCATCATAGTTTTCGAATTCCCTTCCTAGAGGTCGGCAATGGTGTTTATCCCCTTAACCCTCCACTCCCCCCAAAGTGTGCTGCGGCCTTCTATCTGTATGTCTGGGTTGTCCCAGAGGACTGTATATCTCAGGGGTGGTCTCTGGATGGCAAAGGGAGTTTTCGTCATTGCCATTCCCTTCCTCCATTCTCTGCGAGTTTCCCAAACTACAGGTGACAACTCGTTCCCCCATGCCCTTTGTCTCCTAGGGCTGCCACCAACCATTGCTCTCTCATTAGATCCTTCTCCAGTTGCACCCAGGTGGGGGCTTGTCCAGGCCCTGACAGGAACCACTTTGTGGCCTGTGCCATACTGTATGCTGTCAAGTAACTATAGAACCAGGGGAGTCCCAGCCCCCCCCCCGGACAAGTGAGATCTCAATTTCAGTTTACTGAATCTGGGGATTTGCCTTCCCACAGCAGATCTGAGACCAACTTGACCAGGGTTTTAAAGATCTTGGGTGCAATTTCAGTTGGTAAGTTACAGAACAGATAGGCCAGCTTGAATAGGGTAAACATTCACAGTGCCTCTATCTTGCCCTTAAGAGAAAGTTGTAGTTTTTGCCACTGCTTCATGTCTGCTTCTATGTTGGATAGCACTGGACCATAATTGTCCTCAATGAGCTGTCTCCAGCTGGTAGAAATGTTCACCCGAGACATGTAAAACCTCCGGGTACCCATGCTACTTGCATGTCTGTGGGTTCCCATCTCCCACATTGGGAGTTAAGGGGAATAGTGTTTTTTTTTTTCTTATTTACCCACAGTCCTGAGATATTAGTATACTCTTGCAGGATCTGAAGGATGTAAGGCAGCATTTCCTTTGGATTTTCCACTGTCAAGAGGATATCATCCATGTAGGAGTTAACCAGGTATGGTTTTCCCCCTACCTCAATACATCTTACCTCCTCTGTACTGAGTAATCTTCTGGCTAGGGGTTCAATGGCTATCAGAAAGAGCAAGGGAGATAATGGACACCCCTGCCTGCCTTGTCCCCTTTGTAGTGGGAACTGTTTAGAGATGGTTCAATTGGTTAGCACCGCAGCAGTTGGCGTGTTGTAAAATGTCTTTATCCAATTCATGAAGTGCCTACTGAACCCATAGGCTTCCAAAGTGGTATAGAGGTAGCTCCATTCTATCAAATTGAATGCCTTGTGGAAATCTACTGCCAAGGCAGCCATGTGTCTGAATGCATCACCCACCATTTAAGATTTAAGACAGTGCGGATGTTATCTGCCCCCTACTTCCCTTTGGTGAAACCTGCTTGTGAGGGGTGAATAATAGACAGGAGCATCTTCTCCGGTTGTTGGGCTAGCACCTTAGCTAGTACTTTTGTGTCTACCAAAATCAGGGATATGGCTGGGAAGTTTTCACAGTCTAGTGGGTCAGTGGATTTCTTGGGCAGCAGTGTTATGATGGCCTCTTTCATGGTGGGCAGTAACAACTGGTTGTCCCCAACCCCCTCAATGCCTCCCAAAGTGGTTGTGAGACTTCATCTGCTACATAGAAACACAGAAACATAGACTTTGATGGGAGATAAGGACCACTTGGTCCACCCAGTCTGCCCATTCCGCTACCTACTGGATAAGCTGCAGATTCTAGTTAACCAACAGCCTACTTCCTGCCACCCCACACTACAATTGTCTTGTGTCTGTCCCATGCATGTTTGAATTCCCCCACTGTTTTAGCCTCAACAACCTCCCCAGGAAGGCAGTTCCACGCATCCACCACTCTCTCCATGAAAAAAGATTTCCTCACATTACCCCTGAGCCATCCCCCCTCTATCTTTAAATTGTGTCCCCTTGTTCTTTCACATCTCTTTTTCTGAAAGATGCTACCCTGCTGGACTTTGTTGATTCCCTTGAGGTACTTGAACATTTCTATCATGTCCCCCCTGTCCCTCCTTTCATCAAGGATACACATATTAAGCTCTCTCCGTCTCTCTTCACATGATTTCTGATGCAGACCCTGCACCATTTTAGTTGCTCTCCTCTGGACTGCTTCCATTCTGACTATGTCCTTGCGTAGATGAGGTCTCCAAAACTGCACACAGTACTCCAGATGGGGTCTCACCAACTGTCTGTACAGAGGGATAACCACTTCCCTTTTTCTACTTGTGATGCCCCTTCCTATGCATCCCAGTATCCCCCTGGCTCTCCTCACTGACTTCTCACATTGCTTACCCACCTTTAGATCATCTAATATGACTACCCCCAAGTCCCGTTCCATTTTTGTTGTTGTTAGTACCTTCCCTGCTATTGTGTACTCTTCTCCTGGGTTTTTGTTTCCCAGGTGCATTACTTTGCACTTCTTTGCATTGAATCTAAGTTGCCATATGTCTGACCATTCCTCCAACCTTGCCAAGTCCCTTCTCATCCTTTCTACCCCTCCTTGTGTATCAACTCTGTTACAGATCTTTGTATCATCTGCAAAGAGACATACCTTTCCTTCCAGACACTCTGCAATGTCACCTATAAAGATGTTAAAGAGGACTGGACCCAGTACTGAGCCCTGAGGTACTCCACTAGTGACCCCCTTTCTTCTGAATGTGTGTCACTCACTATTACCTTCTGTGTCCTGTTGTGCAGCCAGTTTGCAACCAAGGCTACCACCCTGGGACCCACTCCCAAGCTGGCTAACTGACTATTAATCTTTTGTGCGGGACTGTGTCAAATGCCTTGCTAAAGTCAAGGTAGGCCAAATCCACAGCCCCTCCCTGGTCTATTACTTTGGTCACCCAGTCAAAGAAATCTATTAGATTAGTCTGACATGACCTTCCTGCTGTAAAACCATGCTGCTTTGGGTCTAGTGCCCCGCTGGCCTCTAGGTACTCAACAATTCTTTCTTTCAGAAGTGATTCCATCATTTTCCCTACCACTGAGGTCAAACTTACAGGTCTGTAGTTTCCTGCTTCTGCCTTGCTCCCACTTTTGTGAAGGGGAATCACATCTGCCCTCCTCCAGTCCTCAGGTATCACCCCATCCTCCCATGATTTGTTAAAAAGTGTGGTCAGTGGTGTCACGTAGCTCCCTTAGTTCTTTTAGGATTCTGGGGTGAATCCCATCAGGTCCCATTGCTTTGTCCACCTTGAGGTTTTAGGAGTTCTTTCAGGACTCTTTCTTCTGTAAATGGACTGGTGTCAACCCCCTACCCAGAGTGCTTCTATTGTCTGGTTTAGGTACTTCTCCTCATCTTTTTTGTGAATACTGTGCAAAGTATTCATTCAGTATCTCTGCCTTTTCACTGTCTCCTCTTCCCACCTCCCTCTCCCTTATTAATCTTCACTATTCCTCCCTTAAACTTTCTATGCTCCTAATGTACCTATAAAGGTTTTATCCCCTTCTTAACCGAGTTGGCTATTTTTCCTGGTTTGAGCTTCTTTTGCTATTCTGACTGCCTTCCCCACTTATTTCTGCTTTAATTGATACAGTTCCTGTCGTGCTTCTTCTGTGATGCCTTATACTTTTTGAATGCAGCTTTTTTCTCCTTAACCTTCCCTGCCACCTCTTTTGAGAACCATAGTGGTTTTTTACTCCACTTTCTTTTCTTTATCTGTTTCACACAAAGGCTTGTTGCCTCTATGATGGCAGTTTTGATATTTCTCCATTGTTCTTCCACCCCTCCTTTTTGCCCATTTGCTAGTGTATTCCTCAGGTATTCACCCATTTTGCCAAAGTCAGTCCTTCTAAAGTCCAGTATGCTTGTTTTTGTATGGCTTTTTCTCCATGGTTGTGCTTATTGTGAAGCACACTGTGCAGTGGTCCCTTGTTCCCAGATGTCTACCGACTTCTAAATTTGTGATCCTCTCTCCATTTGAGAGTACCAGGTCTAGTATTGCTTCCTCCCGAGTGGGTTCCAACACTAGCTGTCTAAGGCCTGCCCCCTGCAGGGCATCGAGAATGACCCTGCTCTTAGATGTGGCTGCAGTACATGTCATCCAGTTGACATCTGGCATATTCAGGTCCCTCATTAACAGTATCTCCCCTTTTTCAGCTATTTTGAGAATGTCCTCTATCATTTTCTTGTCCATTTCCTCCCCTTGAGATGGGGGTCTGTATACAACCCCAGTGCAGATTGTGATGCCATTCCCTGTCTCCAAGGTGACCTAGAGTGCCTCTTGTCCTCCCCCTTTACTTTTTAATTCTGTAGCTTTGATCCCTTCCCTTATGTATAGAGCTACTCCACCTCTTCTTTTCCCCTCCCTGTCCCTTCTGTAGACCGTGCACCCCGATATGTTGACATCCCAGTCATGGTTCCCCGTGTACCATGTTTCTGTGACTGCTACAATATCCAAGTGTTCATCTTCCATCAAGGTTACTAGCTCAGGAAGCTTGTTTCCCAGACTACGGGCATTTGTACTCATTGCCCTCCATTTAATTTTGGCTTTATCTTTTTTCCCCCATGCCTGCTCTTTTTGCCCTTGCCTATTTTTCCATTAACCCCAATTAGTAAAGGTCTGTAGACATGCCATCCGGGACTGGGGTTTTGCCCTTTTCCAGACTTCCTAGGGCCAAGCATACCTTCTTCTGTAAAATGGGTCTATCCAGTTCCTTAGCCTCCACCTGCGAGAGCTGCTGCAGATGAAGGGGGTCCAAAAAGGCCCTTGTGTCTGCCTTTAAGCTCTTGGTGAATGGGTGGTTGGGGGAGGAGTAAAGACCTTGGTAATACTACTGCATGACCTCATTTTTGTCCTTCAGTTTTGTCACCATTTTCCCATTCTGTGCCCTAAAAGCATGTATTTGGGAGTTAGCCTGTTGTTTCCATAGCTGATATGCCATTAGTGTCCCCCCTTTGTCTCCCACCTTCCAGAATCTGTGCTTAGATCTTAGGAGATGCCATTCTGATTTTCTCTGCATGATGGTATTTATTTTGTACTTCAGTCCTGTAATCCATGCAAGTAACTCATTAGAGGGCGAAGCAAGTACCCTAAGTCTACCCTCCATTTTGTTCTGAAGGAGCTCTAGTTCATTCCTGTGAGTTTTGTTCTGAGCAGCTGTGTAGGAAATGATACACCCCCATAGATAGGCCTTAGAGGCTTCCCACACTGTGCCCACTCTTACTTCTCCATGTGCATTTAGATCAAAGTAGGTCTTGGCTTTTTTTGATCCATTTACCAAATTCTGGGTCATTAAGCAAAAGTGGATTGCACTGCCACTACATGGAAGATGCTGGGCCCTGGGTGCTCAAAAGTCAGGGTGATAGGCACATGATCCAAAAGGACCATTGATGCTTTTGTCACCTCGTGCTCACAGTGAGCTGCTTCTCTATTTGTCAACCAGTAGCCAATCCTGTTATGCATCTCATGGATGGCTGAGTAGGTTAAAATTCCCCTTTACCTCAGATATAGACTGGCTAACTTGCAAGAAAAAGTCAGGATCATCCTGATTAAGGGCATATACATTAAACAAGACCACTTCCCCTCCCGGAAAGACAAACCAGACCACCATCCATCTCCCCTGTTTGTCCGTTTTGACCACCTCTTCCACCCATTGACAAGTTTTATGGACCAGCACTGCCACCCCCCTTGCTTTAGAGGTAGCAGAGCTATGTAGCACCTTCCCTACCCATGTCTTCTTAAGCCATAGGACCATTCTGGTTGTGAGGTGCATCTCCTGGAGCATCGCAACATCAGCATTTAAAAACATTGGGTGCTGCAGAATCTTATTGCTCTTCACTGGATGGTTCCCCCCCATAATGTTCCATGATACACACCTCACTCCCTTCTCCTTGTTTATGGATGCCATGATGCCTTACTATAACCCATGCACCACTTACCTTCGTAGTTACTCTTCTCTCTTTCAGATCCTGGGATAGTCTTGCATCCCTCTCCCTGGAAGTGAAGCACTTTCTAAGCCACTAGGTCTGAAGTCACCACCCATGAATATTGGGTCTGGAATCCCCTGCAAGAGACACAAAAACAGAGCCCAACTGCAATTGCTCATACAGGTTTGACCCCCCCCAAATCTGGTTACCCTAGCCTTAACTCTGTACTTCTTTCTGCAAACCACAAACTTAACTGTTGTTGCTGCCAAAAGAAAATCTCCCCCTTATAGCTATCTGCATCTTCCTCGAGCCTACAAATAGTAGTAGTGTACCCGGACGTGGTATCAGCAGATGTGGTTGAGAACAAAGCTTATCTCGTGATTTCACTAATGTACCTTAGGTGTATACGAAAGTGGAACAGGTATGTATCCCTATACCCCAGCTATGTCACCTAGGTACTAATGGGTTATGTGAGTGGAATGGAGCATGTCCTGCTCAAACTTGTTTCCTTGAGATTGCAAAGATCCCTCCTGTAGCATAGAACTTCTATCGCTCGACCGACCTGCAGGTCCTGACTTTAAGCTGAGACTCCATGAGGATTGCCCCACCAGTAGCAATGAATACCCTGAAACTCCATGAGCGTTGCCTCCCCCTCCCCCCAGTACCCATGAGAGCTTTCAGCTTTGTTCAACAACTGAGTTTTGGTTACCATATAGTGAGGGTCAAGAGCTAATCACCCTGCTGTTTAAAATGATGACCTGGATACCTTTGTTCTATTTCGGGCCCCCCCTCCGCATCTGCCCCGTATCACTACAACTGTTGGCAGCTACTATCACCCCTCTTGTATCCCCCATCAATCCATCCCTGTGAAAAAACTCAACCCAACATCTAGCCAGACTGCCTTGCTTCCCACATATGCTAGTATAGTCCTTAGAGCTTAATCATAACTTATTTTAGTTACAAACATGCAAAATTAACCTTTAATATTTTAGAACATTAAACTTATACCAGGAACTTTAATCTCAGCTGTGGTCATAGGTTGTTACCCTCTCCTAAGTAGGAACAATTGGGTGTGTTTTAGCCACCTATGGTAACTCAACCCCTCAGGTGGTGGTGCGTCCCAGCTTGCTAGTGCATCTATGGATCCCTTTAGCAAGACACATCAGTGTGAACAAAAGTCTGTCCTGTCATTCTTGACCAGCCGCTGTCTCTGCAAATGAATGTGTTCCCAGTTGGAGCAACCTTTTCCCCATCTCAACAATGTCCATCAGCTCCTCTCGGAGCTCTTCTGAAGCATCTGCCCAGTCTGTTCTGCTATCCTTCTGTTGCTGTTCTTCCCATTGTTATCACTGCCTGCTCTCCCTCTCCTGGTCACTGCTGGCATCATCACAGAAGTATTTTGCTGGTGGAGAAGCTGGAGGGCTAGCCGTTACTCTGTCCCTTCCAGTTCTGCTCCATGATCCGCGCAGATGGCATTGTGTCGGGGGTCTGGATACACCCTTATGGTATCCAGAGATGTTGTGTAGTGGGGTTGTTGTGGTGGGCTGCCCCCTCAGCAATTGCACACTGTCAGCCACCATTTTAGCTGCATCCCTAGGGGTTGACATGTTCTGTCTAGCTGTGGCACCTTCCTAGCATATTGTAGTGTAGAACTCTGGTTCCGCAGTGCAGCGCTCCAATCTCCTGGTGTCCAGAGCTTTTTGGGAGTTCCAGTCCCCAGTCTGACTTTGTGGCAAGCATCTGCTAATCCAATTCATTATGTCTTAGGGGCTATTTCCCTCCATTTCTTTACTATCCTTAGAGACCCATAGCCCACTCAGTCTCTGAAAGCCATACTTAAAGTCAGCGGCTCATAAATCTTTCTTCAGTTGCCCAAAAGACTAACGCTGCATAGCCATCTTGTGTGAGAAGTCCAGAAAGAAACATATTCTTTCCCCTCTGAAAAAGACACCCCCCAAGTCTCTGGTCATCCTCAAGAGCTTTTCTTTGGTGGAGTATTTCAAAAAGTACACAATTATGGGTCATGGGGCATTTCTTGCTGGCACTCTTTGCCCCCAGGTCCTGTGGGCCCTCTCCACTTCCATCGGGCCCCTCCATCAGTTGCATATTAGCCTGGTCAGAAAATCATTGAGAAAGTCCTCCATACACCTCCCTTCCAGCCTGTTAGGGGATGCCAAGGATCTGTATATTGTTGCGGTGACCCCAGTTTTCTTGATCCTCTGCTCATTCCCATAAGTGCTGCAGGCGACCCACATGATCCTCCAGATGGACTAGGATTTTGTGTTGATGAGTTTCCAGCACATCTGATTTCTGTTCCACTACACAAACTTTATCTTGCAGGACCCTCACATCCTCCAAGATTCCTGCCATAGGCAATTTAACTACTGCCATGTCCATAACAAGGGCCTCTAGCAAGCGGGTAATATAGTCCAGTTGGTTGTCCCACCGGTCGATCCCCATAGAGGTTCCTGGTTCATGCTGAGCCCCTACCACATCCATTCTTATGCAGAAAAGAGATAAGCTTTGCTCTATATATAGTATTCTTTTCGATCAGAGCCTGGTAGAAGAACTAGTGAATTAAATCTCTGTTGCTGTAGTTCATTTACATAGAGGCAACCAGCTAATGCATCTTACAATTCAGCCCCGTGTAGAGCTCCTCAGATGCCACCCAGGAAAGTGCCCAGTCTTTTTACAGCCTCCCTTGTGGTAAGGTGAAACTCTGGGGTGACAAACCCCCACCCATCCAAGAGAGCTAGATTTACTTAGGATCAGCACGGGTGCAGTCAGTTGAATGCAGTGGTAACCCCTGATCCCTCATATCACTGGTCTTACTACAGAGAAAGGCACTTTATTCCTAAATAAGGAGAGGAGTTCTCCGTTTAAGTGGCCATTGTCTACGGTATCCAAACCACCACTCCCGTTGCAGCTCTGCATTTATGTTTGGGGGGGGTTCTGCTGAATGTCCTTTGTTACAGCATGTATTTCCTGTTGAGATGCTGTACAATGGTAGAGCTACAGGCTACAAAGCAGTACTGGGTAGAGTATCTGGGTTGGATCTCCAGTGTGGGACACATTTTTGTTCACACTACAATTTCTGTAGTATGAGAGAAATTGTTAGATGCCATTGTTGTTTCGGCAAGGTTTGAATTTCTATGTTGTTTATAACTTGAAAGTTCCAACTGAGACTTTAAGTTTTGAATGCAACTTGGAAGCATTACTTCAAATTGAGAAATGGTCATGCAAATCCCATAGGCTCTTGTGCAGGAACTGATTCTGTTAAAAGTTCTGAGTTTGTATATTGTGTGGGCTAGGCCTGTTGATTTTTTGAGGTGCATGTGTGTTCTTGTGTGCCTGATATTTACCAACATAATTTGCCTATGCAGCCCATGATGCTTTGCATTGTGGGGGCATGTGTGATTTTGTATTTTCTTGAAACTTGGCTTCCCAGCCAAATGCCCTTTGGGGTAACCCTTGCCTCAGTGTTTGCGCACAAAGGTTCTTTGTCTTTTAAATGTTTTTTTATTTTAATGGGTTCACCACAATATATCCAAGGCACTCTGCCTATAGGGTGGCTGGTCCATGCCACTGGGGTGTCAAACAGACGAGGCATACTGATGAGTCCTGGTAGGACGAAACACGTGTCTATGTCTTCTGTTAGCACCCTTTGCAAACTGTGTGAGAGGCCTTTCGGCACCATGCAATTCTGCTTAAAGTTGGACCAGCATAACATTCTGTGGTGATTTGCATATGCAGCCCATGATGCTTTGCATTGTGGGGGCATGTGTGATTTTGTATTTTCTTGAAACTTGGCTTCCCAGCCAAATGCCCTTAGGGGTAACCCTTGCCTCAGTGTTTGCGTACAAAGGTTCTTTGTCTTTTAAATGTTTTTTTATTTTAATGGGTTCACCACAATATATCCAAGGCACTCTGCCTATAGGGTGGCTGGTCCATGCCACTGGGGTGTCAAACAGACGAGGCATACTGATGAGTCCTGGTAGGACGAAACACGTGTCTATGTCTTCTGTTAGCACCCTTTGCAAACTGTGTGAGAGGCCTTTCGGCACCATGCAATTCTGCTTAAAGTTGGACCAGCATAACATTCTGTGGTGATTTGCATATGCAGCCCATGATGCTTTGCATTGTGAGGGCATGTGTGATTTTGTATTTACTTGAAACTTGGCTTCCCAGCCAAATGCCCTTTGGGGTAACCCTTGCCTCAGTGTTTGCGCACAAAGGTTCTTTGTCTTTTAAATGTTTTTTTATTTTAATGGGTTCACCACAATATATCCAAGGCACTCTGCCTATAGGGTGGCTGGTCCATGCCACTGGGGTGTCAAACAGACAAGGCATACTGATGAGTCCTGGTAGACCGAAACACGTGTCTATGTCTTCTGTTAGCACCCTTTGCAAACTGTGTGAGAGGGCCTTTCGGCACCATGCAATTCTGCTTAAAGTTGGACCAGCATAACATTCTGTGGTGATTTGCATATGCAGCCCATGATGCTTTGCATTGTGGGGGCATGTGTGATTTTGTATTTTCTTGAAACTTGGCTTCCCAGCCAAATGCCCTTTGGGGTAACCCTTGCCTCAGTGTTTGCGCACAAAGGTTCTTTGTCTTTTAAATGTTTTTTTATTTTAATGGGTTCACCACAATATATCCAAGGCACTCTGCCTATAGGGTGGCTGGTCCATGCCACTGGGGTGTCAAACAGACGAGGCATACTGATGAGTCCTGGTAGGACCTAAACACGTGTCTATGTCTTCTGTTAGCACCCTTGCAAACTGTGTGAGAGGCCTTTCGGCACCATGCAATTCTGCTTAAAGTTGGACCAGCATAACATTCTGTGGTGATTTGCATATGCAGCCCATGATGCTTTGCATTGTGGGGGGCATGTGTGATTTTGTATTTTCTTGAAACTTGGCTTCCCAGCCAAATGCCCTTTGGGGTAACCCTTGCCTCAGTGTTTGCGCACAAAGGTTCTTCATTCTCCACATTCTACCCAAAAAATGTGTTTTAGTTCCTCTGTCACCAAATGGCACAGCCACTGTGCAAAACCACCTTTCAGCTAACAAAGTGATTGTGCTGCTTTTCATGAGGTGGCCTGACAAAGCAGCCCATGTTGAAAATGTGGAGAGAAACTACCACCACATGCCTACAGTGTTAAGGTTTCCAACTGTAGCACCTCACCCAGTATAGACTGACAGGAGTCAGAGGTGTGACTTCGGGTCATCAAATATAATGCTCATGCTATTCCACTCCCCACCCTCACCCTGCAGCCACTGACAGGCATTGTGGTGTGTCCTGCACTGTTCAGCCACAAAGTTCACCCATGCTCCTATACTGCACTCATGTCAGCATATTTCCTTATGGAATGGGTTAAGTATAATGCCCAAAGACCACAAAGCACACTACGACACTTGTCAGTGTCTACAGTGTAGGGTGAGGTACAATGTCATGAGAGTTATAGCTGACAACCCAAAGGCACACCCCAATGCCTGTCACTCTCTACAGGGTGGAGGTGTGGTTCGCATCACTTCAATACTTCACTACCATTCCTATTATGTGTCTCTAGCTCCAGCACTGCCAATGCCAATGCCAGTGTGACAACATTCAGCATTGACAAATGCTTGTTAATATTTGCACAACAATTTGGCCACCACTTTTGAGTGCCTAAGGAGAAATTATACAACTTTTGAACAAACCTCACTAATTTAGAACCTTCACTAAGAATTAAAAGTTTGATACAAAATACCCAGATAACATTTTTATACACACATTCCATGTTGTGTATCAGGCATTAGTGGAGAAAGGGAAACAAATATAAGCATTTTTATGTTGGCATGCTTGCGCAGCCAACATCTTGCAACAGTGGAGATTTGGAGGCACGGTTGCTGTTAGGCGAATGCAGGGCTTACACCAGTAGGTGCGTCCCTCATTCTCCAATCAGCCAGCATGCTGGTGCCACACCATGCATAGCTAATGTGGCGCACACATCTAAGGAAAGGTCCACTGCAATGCGAGGCACCGTCCTGCCAGCGGACCTTCTATCTTCACGCTACAAATATGGTGGCACAGTGGCCACTAAACTGCCGACTTCAGGGGCATGCACCCTCCTACTTTCGTTGTTTGCTGACGGGGGTGCCCAATCCTCGTCAGCATCCATTACCCCCTTTTCTATTTTAATGTGCCAACAGGGGAGCCCACTCCCCGTCGGCATGATGTCCCCCCTTCTTCTGTGCTGAGGGGGTACCCAATCACCTCAGTTAGTGTCCCCCATGCCCTATTTGCTGACAGGGATGTCCAATCCTTCGTCAGCTACTGTATTCCCCCCCAAAAAAACACCTGTAACAAAAGAAAACCATCTGCAATGTTTTTTTCTTACACCTATAAATGGAAAACGGTCCCTCGTAGTCTCCCTAGCCACCTCCCACACCCATCCACTGCACACCCTGCCTCCCCACACCCCCTCATCCCATATTTACCTCTAGAGCTCAGCGCAATGCTCTTCGGTGGACCTGGAACACGTCTGCACTCTTCAAAGCTGACCATGAACTAAGGAAATGCCGGTAAGCTGTATAATGTAATAAACTTTGATGCATACATCAGGCATTTTTTGGAATTTTTTCACCAAATTTTTAACATGGGGTTTTTGGGACCCCTCCTCCTGAATTCTGTCACTGTTATGACGTTAATCGGTCCGAAAAGGTAATTTCGCAGTCACTGTGTAGAATTACTTTTTGGGACTGATTAATGCAAGAACAGTGGCAGTGTTCATGGGGTGGGCTCTCAAAGCACCTATGTTGCAAATTTGGTGGAAAAAATCCAAAAAATGGCTGTTTTATGAACGTGCGTTGCGTAGTTGATACACCCGCTCATAACTTCGCGAATTCACAATATTTTCACACCAGATTTTCAACATTGTTATTTTTATACACCTCATTGTGAACAGTACAGCGTTCATTTTTTCACATCCTGGCTGAAATGTGTTTCCACACTTCCGGCACACAGTAGCGCAGTTGCTGTGGGAAATCAGTGTTTGAGACAGATTATGAAAATGACAGTGACACTGTTCATGAGCAAAGGTTCTAAAATGCCTATGTTGAAAATTTGGTGACAATACTCATCAAAATGACTGTGTTATGAGCGTGCATTACGCAGTTGCTACACACACTCGTAACTTCACAAATTCACAATATTTTCATTCAAAAATTTTGACATTGTCATTTTTCTTCACCTCCTTGTGAACAGTACAGCTGTCATTTTTCACATCCTGGCCAAAATGTGTTTACGCACTTCTGGCGGACAATAGCGTGGTTGTTGTGGGAAATCAGTATTCAGGGCAGATTATGAAAATGACAGTGGCACTGTTCATGAGCAGAGGTCCTAAAATGCCTAAGTTGAAAATTTGGTGATGATACTTCTTAATATGACTGTGTTATGAGCGTGCGTTGTGCAGCTTGCATGCATGCTCGTAACGTGCATTTGTAATATTTTCACTCTGGATTTTCTCCATTGGCATTTTTCCACACCTCTTCATGAACAGTACAGCTGTCATTTTACATATCCTGCCCGAAATATGTTTTCACACATTCGGTGCAGAATAGCACAGTCACTGTGCAAACTCACTTTTTGGGACAGTGTGAGGAAATGACAGTGACACTGTACATGATCAAAGGTGCTAAAATGTCTATGTTGAAAATTTGGTGCCGAAAGTATGGCAAGCCGTTAGGGACATAATTCAGAATCCCTGGCTGTATACTAAAACACACACTATATGGTGAAATACATACATCATATAGTGAAATATATACATTATATAGTGAGATACATACACAATGTAGTGAACCACATACAGTACCTACTGAAATATATACATCGTATAGTGAAATACATATACTGTATACTGAAATACATATATTATATAGTGAAACACATACACTATATAGTGAAATGCTTACATTGCATAGTGAAATACATACACTATCTACTGAAATCCACATACTGAATACTGAAAATCCACATACACTATATACTGAAACAAATGTACTATGTACTGAAACATATAGACTACCTATTGAGATACATACACTACAGACTGAAACATCCACAAACTATCTACTGAAACAAATACTCTATAGATTGTAACACATACACTATATATTGAGAAAAACTGCATACACTATATGCTGAAACAAATACACTATATATTGAAATACATACACTACACACTGAAAAAGCATATACACTATATGCTGAAACAAATACACTATATATTGAAACATCTACACTTTATGTTGAAATACATACACTATCTATTGAAATAAATACACTATGCACTGAAAATCTGCATACACTATATATTGAAACAAATACACTGTATATTGAAATACATACACTATCTATTGAAATGCATATACTACACACTGAAAAAAGCACATACACTATATACTGAAACAAATACACTATATTGAAACATCTTCACTTTATATTGAAATACATACACTATCTGTTGAAATAAATACACTATGCACTGAAAAATCTGCATACACTATATACTGAAACAAATACACTACATGGTGAAACACATACACTATGTATTGAAACACATACACTGTAGACTGAAAAAATTCACATACTCTATATACTGAAACAAATAAACTATATACTGAAATGGACTATGTTCTGAAACTACCCATCCCGCTGCCCCTCCCCCATGAATGTCCTAGAGTTGAACTCATTGCCTGCTGCATTCAGTTAGCTGCTAGCTTGATGAGAGGATCTCTGAAACTGCAGAGCTGAGGTAAACAAAACAGGGCTATCTCTTATTCTACTTCTTTATGGGGTTTTCCTTTTGTTTTGCTTGCACACCTTTAGTCAAATATCAGACCATTGTGATGTGACAAGAAACTTTTAAAACTAATTTAAATGCTGTAGTTTATTCTTTTAAATAAGTGCTGCCTTCATTTACTGTCAGACAACACATTTGTATAGGAAGCTAATACAGGATATTCCTAACATACCTGTATACATAGGGAGCTGCATGCATTTTTCCAAGTTAAAGTGTTGATTTGTTTTATGTGTAATTAATTACTGTGTAAGTCCAGCAACTTATCTGAGCTGAATGCTTGGGAAGCACTTCAGGAGCTGTGGAAGTGTAAGCCAAAATCATTGCTGGTTTGTACTCTATGAACTATGTTTTGATTAAGTTTTTATTTTAATGTTTTGTTTAATAAACGTTTCTTGGTTAAGAAACAAAAATATATATTTTTGCTGCAATCCCTCAGTATTCAATTCTCATCAGGAGTTTAGCTGGCATATGTGTATAATTTGCATTGTTTTACTGAATAACTTTACTGTGAATCCTCACTGGAGCATGCACAGTCTGTTTTGAGTTTGAGCTTCTCAAACTGTGTTGTATTTTTTTTTCCCATAGAGATTTTTATCTCCTTAGTCACCCTGCTACCCCTTTGCCCACTGACATCTCCAGCCCAATCACTTACCATCCACAGGACATATTTGCTCTGAGATCCCCCCCACTCACACCCCCGTGTTGGGGCCAGGAGGGGGAGGGCCATTGACAAGGAGACACATATTCCGATATGAGCAGAGCCTGGTTAGCAGTGCAAAATCTGCAGCAGGTTGTTGGATCATTTTACCATTAGGGGGTTTCTACCTTTTGTTTCATCCCCTGGGCAGCCAAGCATGGAATTATGCAATTGCGTATAAAGACACATGCTTGCTTTGTGCCTGCCTGAGCCCTCCCCTTATGCAACTCCACTGCACTGCCAACCCTCCTCAGCTAGGTGGATGTTGAAGAGCGGGGTGGTCAGACTTCCCATCACTGAGAGAGAGCATTCCCGGATGCTCAATCATATCCCAGCTAACCCCTGTGCAACTCAATTCCACCCCCAAAACTGGGCCACTGGCATGGGAGGCAATGCAATCAGTACCAAACTGCTAGGCCAGCCCACCAGACTGTGTTTTTATAAGTAAATAAAGACAGCATATAGGTAAAAGAAGAAAACAAACTGTATTTTAACTAGTCTGTTATAAACATTTTAAGTCACATCACAATGTTTTGAAATTGGATAAAGGTTTTGCAAGCAAAATACGATAAAACAATACATAAAGAGATAGATAAGATAAACCTTTTATGTTTACCTTCTGCATCTTAGGAGGCATCGACCAGGATTTTTAGTCAATTGGGGCCCCATTTTCAGAAGGTTAGCGTGCAGAGCTAAACATTACACTGTGGGAACAGCATGGTTGGATCGGTGTCGTATTCAGCATCACTTGATGCTACCCTGATCATGTGCATATATACTACTACGGCCATGTAAATGAGTAATCCTCTCCTGCATACAGAGCACCGTGCTGTATAAAAGGTTTCCTTAGTGACTATAAGTACCTCCCTCTACATTTTATATCCAGCCTCTAGGCTTCTAGTACCTAGATGCTTGATTTTGCACTTTTTGGCTTTGAACCCGAACTGCCATGTCCCATAGCACTCCTTAAGTTTTCTAATGTCCCCACTCATTCTCTCCATCTGCACCTATCAACGCTATTATAGATTGTGGTGTCATCTGCAAAAAGGCATATCTCCCCTTCCAGTTCTTCTGTTATGCCACTTATAAAGACACTGAAGAGGATGTGTCCCATTACTGAACCCTCCGGCACCCTACTGGTCACTGTCTCTTCACTGGAGGGAGTGCCATTTACCACCACCTTCTGTGGCTGTGCGCTGTCTCAGGTGCAGCACTTAGGAGTACACAACACTAATCTGAAAATGGGGGCCCACATACCACTGTAACAGGACTAGCACTGCATTGTGATAAGCATGGCTGATACTATTTTAAAAAGCATTCTTCTGTGCAGTGCTAACTGTTAATGTGGCACTATTTTTTTGCACAGGATTACTAATTGCAACCGGTGCTCATACAACAGGAGTTACTCCTAAAGCATATAAGGTGTACAGGTATATTAAATGCTTTCTTGAAGTGTTAACACACTAATTGGTTAGTGCTAGTTAATGATTCTGGGAATCGTGTTTTAACTGCACACACGGAGCCTGCCATCAACCCCCCACGCACATACACACACAGTCAGTTCTGGACACAATAAAAAAACAAGCATTTGTCAATGCTGAATGTCGACTGCGTTGGTCCGTTAAGCTCGCTAACTGGCCCTCTGTCACTCACTTGTTCTGTTTCTCCTGGTGCTGCAGGCTTCTGTTTTGTACTGAGCTCCTTCCTGCGTTGGCACCCTTTTCTGTCCACAAAAAAATCTGCAGATGGCCTGACAGAGCTCCACTGAGATGGGTCACTCCCCCCTCTGACTCCCTCATTCTGTTTCTCCTTGCACTGCAGGTTGGCCTTTTGTACTGGGCTCCTGTGTGCATTGCTGCCTTTTTCTGCCCACAAAGAAATCTGCAGCAGTCCCAACACAGCTCCATTCAGCTTGCTCTCATTCCCCCTCTCTCACTCACTCATTACGTTTCTGCCAGCTGCAGGCTTCCCTTTTGTACTGGGCTCCCTGCCTGTGTTGCGGCTTTTTTCATGCCTAAAGAAATGTGCAGCAGTCACGAGTAGAGCTCCATTGAGCTTGCTCACTCCCCCTCTCTCACTCGCTTTTTCTGGTTTTCCTACCACTGCAGGCTGCCCTTTTGTACTGAGCCCCAGCGTACATTACTGTCTTTTTCTGCCCACAAACAAATCTGCAGCAGTCCCAACAAGCTCCGTTGTGCTCACTCACTCCCTCTCCCTCACTCACTCACTCATTCTGTGTCTCCTGCCGCTGCAGGCTGCCCTTTTGTACTGGGCTCCTGCCTGCTTTGGCGGCTTGTTCTGGCCAGAAAGAAATCTGAAGCAGTCCTGACACAGCTCCATTGAGCTCGCTCACTCCCCCTCTCTCGCTCACTCATTCCGTTTCTCCTGGTGCAGCAAGCTGGCCTTTTGTACTGGGCCCCTGCCTGCATTGTCACATTTTCTGCCCACAAAGAAATCCGCAGCAGTCACAATACAGATCTGTTCAGCTCGCTCACTACCGCTCTGTCACTCAGTCATTCTGTTTCTCTTGGTGCTGCAGGCTGCGCTTGTGTACGAGGCTCCTGGCTGCATTGGCACCTTTGTCTGTCCACAAAGAAATCTGCAGCTATCCTGACAGAGCTCCATTGAGGTCGCTCCGTCTCCCTCTGTCACGCGCTCACTCTGTTTGTCCTGGCGCTGCAAGCAGCCCTTTTGTACGGTGCTCCTGCCTGCATTGGTGCCTTTTTCTGCCCACAAACAAATCCACAGCAGTCCTGCTTGAGCTCTGTTGAGTTCACTCAGTCCTCCGTCTCACTCACTCATACTGTTTCTCCCACCGCTGCAGGCTGGCCTTTTCTACTGGGCCCTGCCTGCTTTGACACCACTTCTGCCCACAAAGAAATCCACAGCAGTCTGACAATGCTTCAGAGAGTTCACTCACTCACCCTCCCTCACTGCCCTTTCATTCTGTTTCTCCCAGTGCTGCAGGCTGCCCTTTTGTACTGGGCTCTGCTCGGGCCTTTTTCTGCCCACTAACAAATCCACAACAGTCTCGACGGAAGCTCAGTTTAAGCTCAGTCCTCCCCTCACACTTGTTCGATCTTAATCTGTCCCAAACACTGATTCCCACAGCGACGTTGCTATTCTCCAGCAGCAGTGCAAAAACATATTTAGACGGATGAAAAATGACAGCTTGTACTCTTCATAAGGAGGTGTGAAAAAAGTGCCACTGTTGAAAATGTGGTATGAAATATTACAAATGTGCGAAGTTACAAGGGTGCGTGAAACAGTTCATCTCCGCTTGTAACACGGTCATGTTATGGAGTTTACGTCACCAAATTTTCAACAGGGCTTTTGGACCTCTGCTCATGAACAGTGTCACTGTCATTTTCTTAATCTGTCGAACACTGATTTCCCTGGCGACCGCATTGTGTGTCGTCAACTGAAACCACATTTCAGTCAGGATGTGAAGAGTACAGCTGTACTGCTCATAAGGGTGTGAAAAATGCCACTGTTGAAAATCTAACATATTTAATAATACAAATCTGTGAAGTTACAAGGGTGTGTGGAGAGTGTGCAAGCGCACACTTGTAACTCTGATCATTGCTGGGCTATCATATCCGAATTTTCAATATAGGCATTTTGGACTTTGCTCATGAACAGTATCACTGTCATTTTCTTAATCTGTCCCGGACAGTGATTTCCCCAGCGACTGCTCTATTCTTGCGAGTGCGCAGACACATTCGTCAGGATGGGAAAAATGACGAATGTACTGTTCATAAGTAGGTGGGAAAATGGCAATGTTGAAAATCTGGATGAAAATATAAATTACTGAGAGTTACGAGGCGTGTGTGCAAACTGTGCAACACACGCTCATAACACAGTCATTTTATGGAGTACCATTAGCAGATTTTCAACACAGCCATTTCAGGACCTCTACTCATGAAAAGTGTCACTGTCATTTTCTTAATCTGTCCCGAACACTGATTTCCCACAGCAACCGCTCTATTCTGTGCCAGAAGTGCGAAAACACATTTCCGCCAGGATGTGAACAATGACAGCTGTACTGTTCACAAGGAGGTGTGAAAAAATGACAATGTTGAAAATCTGGCGTGAAAATATTGCAAATTCATGAAGTTACGAGCGTGGGTAGCAACTGCGCAGTGCGCGCTTGTAAAACAGTCATTTTTTGCATTTTTCCACCAAATTTGCAACATAGGCTTTTTGAGACCCACCTCATGAACACTGGCACTATCGTTTTGTTAATCAGCTCTGAAAGATGATTCCGCGCAGTGACCGCGAAATCTCCTTTCGGGGCCGATTAACACAACGACAGTTCAAGAATTCATGAGGAGGGTCCCAAAAACCCTATGTTGAAATTTGGTGAAAAAAGTCCCAAAAATGCCCGAGATATGTACTAAAGTTGAAAAAACACTATTTATTATGTTATACAACTTACCGGCATTTCCTCAGTTCATGGTCGGATTTGAAGAGTGCAGACATGTTCCCGGTCCACCGAGGATCGTCGTGCCAAACTCCAGAGGTAAGTATGGTGTGATGGGGGTGTGTGGGGAGGCAGGGTACGCAGTGGGTTGGTGCGGGTTGCAGGTGGGGGCCAGGGACACTTCGAGAAACCGTTTCCTTTTTTGCAGGTAAAAAAAATAAAAATACTTTGCGGGACCATTTTTCCCTTTACAGGGGCATGTGGCATGCTGGGATGGGCACCCAGCGTGCCACCAATGGCTTTCTTTTGGGGGAGGCAGCAGTAGCCGATGGGGGATTTGGCACCCCGTTGGCAGGAATAAGAGCGGGGGGGTGTTACAGAATGCCGACGGGCAGTGGGCTCCCCCGTTGGCACCAGAAACAATGGGGCACCGAGGCCGACGGGGTTTGGGGACCCTGTTGGCACATAAACATGGTGGGGGGTTATACTGTTTGTGAACACGGTGGCAACCTGCCGCCATGTTCACAAACAATATCAGGGTTTTTACATCCCACCCTGCAATGACAGGTCACTTTCTCATTGCAGCAGATGGCTGATGCTGCAATGACGAGGCGGCCCCTGATTGCAGCGGCGAAATTGTCAGCAGTTGGTGCAAATGTTCAAACCACTTTGTCACCAGCAGCCTGCAATGGCATTGGGGAAGCAGGGACGAGCCTTTGCGGGCTGTGGGGCGTGGCCACAGCAATGCCATGCCTCCACAGCTGCTACTGAAAACTGCGCAACATGTTATTTGTGCTGTGTGCAATCAACATAAAAAATGGTACATCTAATCTGCCCCATTTCCCCATATTAAACCTCAGAACCTACTGTTCATGCGGGAATAGCCTCACTATCCACTCCCTTGTGCCTCCTACTACTATCAGCCTGGTAACTATTATACCCTTCCTTTGTCACAGCCATTCTTGAAACCATTTATGGTTTTGGTCCTACCATCTCAGTTGGTAAACTATTCCACATTTCCACCACCATTTCTGGAAAATAAAAACTTTCCAATATCCTCTTGAACCTCTCCTCCCATCAGTTCTACTTGTGTCCCCATAACCTTGAACTGTTACTCATGCTAAGTAGTTCTCCATTCACTTTGTTTATTCCTTACAGGAGCGTTGAAGGTCTCCATCATATCATTCCTTTCTTGTCTGGTTTCCGGTGAAGACATGTTCAGTGCCTTGAGCAGGTCTCATACAATCTGTCCTGTCAGCTCTGAATCATCCTGATCTTTCCTTTTGTCCTTATCTTTCCTGAGGTTGGGTCTTCAGAGTTCAGAACTCTGAACAGTATACTTAGTGCAGCCTCACTAATGATCAATAGAGGGCAGTAAACCTCTTTTCTTCTACTATCAGGAACCCTTCTGGCACATCCTAGTATCCTATTTGCCTGACTAGGGATTTTCTCACTGTACTAGCTTGATTGTTTAAGAGAGTCACTAATGACAAATACTAGGTCTCTTTTCTCAGCTGAGTGATCAGCTACCCCTTTCTATCCAGTACTCTGTCCTGGGGTTCTTGTCCCCTAAGTGAATCACCTTGCACTTTTGGCATTGAATTTCAACTGCCAAACCTTAGAGCCACCTCCTAATCTTTACATGTGTCAGTCTGCAGTTTCCTGCTTCCCATCACTATCTACTCTCCCATGAGCTTGTGTCATTTCAAGGAGACACAGCCCCAGATTCATTCTCAAACATTGTTAATGAGCATATTGAAGAGAACATTAGTCAGGATGGATCCGTGTGTTCACTCTTGACTTCCCTCTTTTTCTGATCTGACACCATAATCACAACCCTCTGAGCTCCTCTCATTCAACTAAAGCCCCTCTACCATCAAAACACTGCTTATATTTTTCTTCAAATCCTGGGACCTCACCCCTTATGCCGTGACCTAAGTCACTCTGATCAGTCCCTATCTCATTGGTCTGCTCCACTGATTCCATTTCAATATATTCAAACAAAATTACTCTAAATATATATATTTTTTTAGTTGTTTAACCAGGAGTATATAAGCTGAAAGCTTTTTACAGGGTAACCTGGGAACAGGGGAAGTTAAGAGACTTGTTCCAGAGTCACACAGTATGCAAGTAAAAGCTGTTGGATTCAAACTGGAGGTCTGGTCTGCTGGATGTCACCAGATTTGCAGCTCAGAGCCTTACACCACTGCAATTAAACTGCCTCCCCTTTATGGGACTGCCATGCCTCCCCAGAGCAGGACATGGAGAAAAGGTACCTACCTCCCTAGATCATGGCTGACCTCATGAGCCACTTGCAAGTGATGATTTGGCCTGGTCAAAAATAAACGTAACCATCCCCTATGGCTTCCAAGGTATCATCCTCTGCAGCTTCCTGTACCATGGCAATAAGCTTGCCAAAGGTGAGATTTTACATCTAACTTCAGTACCAACATTGGTTACCTGTCTAAATTTTGATAGGCTGCCACAATCTCTTCTCCCCTCCCTCCTTTGCTTGTTCTCAGAGTCAGTGACACCCTGTCTCTAACCTCTCCTTCATCACCATAGAGATGTATTCCTTTTCATTACCTGTACCTCCTCTCTCCTCTCCTCTACCCTTCCTCACCTCTCTCTCACCCCTGCCAGCCTGTTGGATTGTCATCTCCTTCATTCCCACTATTGTTTTTCGCTCTCCAGAAACTCCATCCTTTATCCCTGACACACTTCCTGCCCTTAATCCTTCCAAGGGTAGGAGCCCCAGATAGCTGGGATAACCAAGCTCCATCCACTCCCGGCTTTCTTTGCTCTCACTCCCCATTGGATGACCTCCCTAACTCTCTTTCTGGTGTTCCTCCATCCTGCTGACTGGAAGGCTGCCACTGTTACTCCTCCTCCTCCAAAAGGTGACCCGTCAGGTATGAACAGCTACCGACTCATTTCTCTCCTCCTCAAATTGGGAACAAATTATCTTGTTACAGCTCTCTCTCCTTTCTGAACTCTACGCACTACTCCTAATACAAGTCTGACTTCATAAAAATCACTCCACCATCTGCTCAGGCTCACCAATCCATCCATAATGGTATGGATCACAGCCTGTTCACTTCTGCATCTTCATCAATCTAGCCAAAGCATTCAACCCTGTCTACCACGCAATTATTAGCCAAACTCCAGGCTGCAGGCCTCTCTGACTTAGCCATCAGCTGTTCCACTCCTACCACAGGGGTAGGTCCCAAGCAGTCAAAGTGGTGACCCCTCTCTCCTCCTGCCTGTATCCACTTGGGTCCCGCCAGGATCTGTGTTAAGCCCCGCTACTTACAAATCTTTTTCTGAAAGATGCTATCCTCTTGGACTTTGTTGATTCCACTGAGGTAGTTAAAAGTTTCTATCTTGTCCCCCCCTTTCTTCAAGGTATACATATTAAGCTCCTTTAGACTCTCTTTGTATGGCTTCTTTGCAGACCCTGCACCATTTTAGTTGCCCTCCTCTGGACTGCCTCCATCCTGTCTATGTCCTTGTGGAGATGGGGTCTCCAGAACTGGATGTAGTAGTCCAGATGGGGTTTCACCAACTGTCTGTACAGAGGGATAACAACTTCCTGTTTTCTGCTGGTGATGACTCTCCCTATACATCCCAATATCCCCCCAGCCCTCCCTACTGCCTTCTCACATTGCTTGTCAACCTTAAGGTCATCTGATATGATTACCCCATATCCTATTCCATTTTTATGTAGATTGTGCGCATGTGCAAGAAACATGTTGCGTCAGTTTTCTCCACAAACAGGCTTTGGAGGTGTGGCACTGTTCTGCCCAATGCCCCCACAGCCTGCAAAGGCTTGTCCCCCAACCCCCAATGCCATGGCACACTGCTGCTGACTCTAGTTCAGCCAGCATGCCACAACCTTCTAAAAATCAGCCGCTGCAATCAGGAGCTGCCTTGTCATTGCAGCATCAGCCATCCGCTGCAATGAGGGAGTGACCCATCATTGCAGGGGCGGATGGGATCCTGATATTGTTTCTGAACATGGCAGCGGGTTGCTGCCATGTTCACAAACAATATAACCCCCTCCCTCCCACCATGTATACTTGCCGACGGGGGAGCCCACTCCCCGTAGGCATTTTGTAATCCCTCAATTGTTCCTGCCAATGGGGTGCGCAATCCCCATCGGCATAATAATTACCCTCCCCGTTGTTCCTGCTGACGGGGTACCCAATCGCTGTCGGCGTAATGATTATCCCCCCCATTTTGTTCCTGCCGACGGGGTGCCCAATCCCCGTCGGCATAGTGATACCCCTCCTCCATTGCTGTAGCCGAGGTGCCCAATCCCTCGGCTCCTGCAGCTCCCCTTCCCCTTGCCTTGTTTGCTGGCGGGTGTGCCCAATCCCCTATCGGCTAACCCACCCAAACTGGTGGCAGGCTGGGAGCCCACCCCAGAGTGCCAAAGCACCGCTAAATTGGAAAACAGTCCCCCGATATCTTATTTTTGTTTCAACCTGTAAAAAAGGAAACAGCCCCTTGTAGTCTCCCTGCCTCCCATACCACAATCTGCACCCACCCACTGTGCACCCTGCCTCCCCCACCCCCACCCCATACTTACCTCAGAGCTCAGCGCGATGATCTTGCTGGACCGGAACATGTCTGCACTATTCAAAGCCGACCCCCGAACTGAGGAAATGCTGGTAAGCTGTATAATGTAACAAATAGTTTTTTTTCAACTTTGGTGCATATCTCGGCATTTTTGGGAATTTTTTCACCAAATTTTCAACATGGAGTTTTTGGGACCGCTCCTCATGAATTCTTGATCTGTCATGGCGTTAATCGGCCCAGAAAGGTTTCACGTTTACTTCGTGGAATCACCCTTTGGGGCTGATTAATGAAACAACACTGCCAGTGTTCATGAGGTGGGCTCTCAAAAAGCCTATGTTGCAAATTTGGTGGAAAAAAATCCAAAAAAATGACTGTTTTATGAGCGCTGAGCAGTTGGTACGTATGCTCGTAATCTCACGAATTTACAATATTTTCATGCCAGATTTTCAACATTGGCATTTTGTCACACCTCCTTGTGAGCAGTACAGCTGTCATTGTTCACATCCTGGCCAAAATGTGTTTTTGCAGTTCCAGCGCAAATTGGCGCGGTCGCTGTGGGTAATCAGTGTTCAGGACAGATTAAGAAAATGACAGTGACACTGTTCATGAGTAGAGGTCCTAAAATGCATATGTTGAAAATTTAGTAATGATACTCCATAAAATGACTGTGTTACGAGCGTGTGTTGCGTAGTTGGCACACACGCTCGTACCTTCGCGAATTTATAATGTTTTCATTCCAGATTTTCAACATTGCCATTTTCCCACACCTACTCATAAACAGTGCAGCTGTAATTTTTCCCATCCTGGACGAAATGGGTTTTCACACTTCCAGCGCAGAATAGAGCGGTCGCTGTGGGAAATCACTGTCCGGGACAGATTAAGAAAATGACAATGATACTGTTCATGAGCAGAGGTCCTAAAATGCCTATGTTGGAAATTTGGTGATGATAGCCCATTAATTGACTATGTTACAAGTGTGCGTTGCGCACTTTCCACGCACCCTTGTAACTTCATGGATTTGTAATACTGTCACACCAGATTTTCAACAGTGCCATTTTTTCACACCTCCTTATAAGCAGTACAGATGTCATTTTTCACATCCTGATCGAAATGTGTTTTCACAGTTATGGTGCAGAATAACGTGGTCACTGTGGGAAGTCAGTGTTCGGGACAGGTTACAAAAATGACAGTGGCACTGTTTATGAGCAGAGGTCCTAAAATCCCTATCTTGAAAATTTGGTGATGAAACTCCATAACATGACTGTGTTACAAGCGTGCGTTGAACTGTTTCCACACACACTTGTAACTTTGCAAATTTGTAATACTGTCACGCCACATTTTCAACAGTGGCATTTTTCCACAACTCCTTATGAACACTACAGTTGTCATTTTTCACATCCTGGCTTCAATATGTTTTTGCACTCCTGCTGGACAATAGCATGGTCACTGTGGGAAATCAGTGTTTGGGACATATTAAGATTGACCAAGTAAGGGGGGGAGTGACCAAGCTCAACTGAGCTCTGTCAGGACTGCTGTGGATTTGTTTGTGGGCAGAAAAAGGCCTCAACACAAGAGCCCCATACAAAAGGGCAGCCTGCAGCACTGGCAGAAACAGAACAAGATAGCGAGTGAGGGAGGGGGAGTGAGCTAGCTCACCGAAGCGCTGTCAGGACTGCTGCGGATTTCTTTGTGGGAAGAAAAAGGCATAAAAACAGGCAGGGGACCAGTACAAAAGACCAGCCTGCAGCGGTGGGAGAAACAGTATGAGCAAGTGAGACAAGGGGACTTAGTCAGCTCAATAGAGTTCTATCAGGACTGCTGGGATTTCTTTGTGGGCAGAAAAAGGCGCCAATGCAGGCAGGAGCCTTGTACAAAAGGAAGCTTGCAGTGCCAGGACAAACAGAATGAGCAGTGAGAGAGGGAGACTGCACGACCTCAACAGAACTCTGTTGGGACAGCTGCGGATTTCTTTGTGGACAGACAAAGGTGCCAACGCAGCCAGGAGCCCCATACAAAAGCGCAGTCTGTGGCGCCAAGAGAAACAGAACAAGCAAGTGACAGAGCAGTAGTGAGCGAGCTCATCGGAGCTCTAGTGTCACTGCTGCAGATTTCTTTGTGGGCAGAAAATGTGGCAACGCAGGCAGGAGCCCAGTACAAATGGCCAGCTTACAGTGCTGACAGAAACGGAATGAGAGAGTGACAGAGGGGAGTAAGCAAACTCAGTGGAGCTGTGTCGGACTGCTTCAGATTTCTTTCTGGCCAGAAAAGCCACCAATCAGGCAGGAGCCCAGTACAAAAGGGCAGCCTGCAGCACCAGGAGACACAGAATGAGCGAGTGAGGGAGGGGGAGTCAGTGAGCTCAACATGACTTTGTTGGGACTGCTGCAGATTTGTTTGTGGGCAGAAAAAAGCAGCAATGCATGCAGGGGCCCAGTACAAAAGGGCAGCCTGCAGTGGCAGGAAAACCAGAATGAGTGAGTGAGTGAGCTCAACAGAGCTGTATTGTAACTCCTGCAAATTTCTTTGTGGGCATAAAAAGGCAGTAACGCAGGCAGGAGCCCAGCAGAAAAGGGCAGCCTGCAACGCCGGCAGAACAGAATGAGCGAGTGAGAGAAGGGGAGTGAGCGAGCTCAACGGAGCTTTGTCAGGACTGCTGCACATTTCTTTGTGGGTAGAAAAAGGTGCCAACAGAGGCAGGAGCCCAGTACAAAAGGGCAGCCTACAGCGCCAGGAGAACCAGAATGAGTGAGTGAGACAGGCGGAGTGAGCGACCTCAACGGAACTCTGTCAGGACAGCTGTGGATTTCTTTCTGGGTAGAAAAAGCCACCAACACAGGCAGCATCCCAGTACAAAAGGGCAGCCTGCAGCACCAGGAGAAACAGAATGAATGAATGAGTCAGAGAGGAGAAGTGAGCCACCTCAATGGAGCTCTGTCAGGACAGCTGCGTATTTCTTCCTCAGCAGAATAAGGTGCCAAAGCAGGCAGCAGCCTACTACAAAACACCAGCCTGCAGCACCGCGGGACAAACAGGCTGAGTCAGTGACAGAGGGCCACTGAGCGAGCTCAACAGACCAACGCAATCAACATTCGGCATTGACAAATGCTTGTTGCTGTTGTTACTACCTCCCTCCATTGTGTACTCTTCCCCTGGGTTTTTGTTTTCCAGGTGCATTATTTTACACTTCTTTGCATTGAATCCAAGCTGTTCATACTTCTAACCATTCCTCCAACCTTGCCCAGTCCCTTCTCATCCTTTCCACACCTCCTTGTGTATCAACCCTGTTGCAGATCTTTGTGTCATCTGCAAAGAGGCATAATTTTACTTCCAGTCCCTCTACAATGTCACTTATAAAGACATCAAAAGGACTGTACCCAGTACTGAACCCTGTGGTAGCCTACTAGAAACCCTCCTTTCTTCAGAGTGTACTCTGTTTACAATTACCTTCTGTGTCCTGTTGTCCAGCCAATTTTTTAACCAGGCAACCACCCTGGGATCCACTCCCAGGCTGGTTAATTTGTTTATTAATCTTTTGTGTGGGACTATGTCAAATGCCTTGTTAAAGTCTAGGTAGGCCATGTCCACAGCCCCTCCCTGGTCTACTACTTTGGTCACCCAGTCAAAGAAATCAATTAGATTAATCTGACATGACCTTCCTGCTGTGAATCCATGCTGCCTTGGGTCCTGTGCCCCACTGGCCTCTAGGTACTCAACAATTCTTTCCTTCAGTAGTGATTCCATCATTTTCCCTACCACAGAGGTCGAACTGACAGGTCTGTAGTTCCTGCCTCTGTCTTGCTCCCATTTTTGAGAACGGGAATCACTTACAGAATTTCTTAAAACCCATTTTCTAAAGTAAAATTATAAACTGTCTGAATATCATCTCTGATCTTCCCTTTCAATTTTCAGTCCCATAGCACCCTATGACTCTTGACAAGGAATGAGCAAACCTTTACTATTTCTAATTAGAAAACCACTATTAGAGCCACTAAGATGGTGCCTAGGTTGGCACATCTTGATTATCCCTCCAGACTTAAGACTACTAGACTTTTCACACTTCAAAGCAGAAGAACCAGGGGTGACATGCTCTTAATATACAATTTGATCCAGTCTTCAGTTCTTATGAGATAATTTGGGCTGGCATTCTTTTTTTTTTGTGTTTATCTTTTTATTGAAATATGTAAGGAAATATACAAACATATACATAAAGAGGTATACAACATATAGGAAAAACAGAAGGAACCACTTATACAATGTATATATTGAAATCATGTGATGGAGATGCCTAATGTATACAAAATGATAAGAAAAAAACAACATGATATTGATTATGACAGGAAAAATAAACAGATGGACTGTAATTGTAAAATATGAAGGGTAATAAAAGGTAATCAAGTAAGATCAAGTTCAAAATAGATATCCTAAACAGATAAGGGTTAGGCATGTAATAATTATACGAAGTGATTTTATAAGATCTTAAACCTTGTACACTAGAAGAGAGAAGAAAAGAGAGTACAGGAAAGGGTAAGAAAAGAATAGAGGTGGTAAAGAGAAGAACAAGAGTAGAAGAAGAATAAAGAGCGATATCTGTGCACAGTAGTGTTAAGAGAACCCTAATCAAGAGCAAATAAAAATGCAAAAGCTAGATAAATCTTAAATATTAGGGTTTATGAACCTTGAAAGTTCATATATTTGAAATAATCCTGCCATCACTGATCATATGCATGGCGTCGGTCATGAATAACATGTGATAACCGATCTAGTGAGGCATACTGTGACAGACTTTCAAGAATATCAGAAAGGGAGGGAACCAAAGTAGATTTCCATCTCAGAACAATTCGTTGTTTAATCATGAGAAAGAGTATATATAGCCATCTGAAATGATCATGTGAAAGGGAGGTACAGTTTGGAATCAAGGTACCAAGAAGAATTAATTTAGGATTGCAGGGCAATTTTGTCCTGTTACTTTAGAGGCAGTGAACAAACTTTATGCCATAGTTTATTAATAGGTGCACACTGACCATAAGATATGGAAAAGATCCTCGCTGGTTTGGCCGCATCGCCAACAATTATTATTATTTATTAAACCCATCCGTTGAAGAATGGAGGGAGTTCTGTACCACCAATGTAGGATCTTAATTTGTATTAAGGAACTTTGAGTATCCTTAAACAAGTTATGTGTGAAACATCAACATTTGCTCCATTGTGAGTCAGAAATATTGAAGACGGTTACTCCATCTAATTTTGACTCAGATGGATTGATCAGGAAGATTATTATTAATATCTTTATAAATGGAGCTGTTCATTTTATTGGATAGTTTGATTCAGTGAGAGATACAGTGGTCCAGAAGATTATGCTTATGGACAAAAGTTGCAGTGGCATTGTGAGCTGTTTGAATTTGTAAATACTTCCAGAAGTCCTGGTTGGGTAGTTTCCAGGACCTTTGCAAGTCAGAAAAGGTTCTGAGAGTGAATTAGTTCTGGTCTAGGATGTCTCTGAGAAAGAAAATACCTTTATTCTTCCAGGTACTGCTTTCTAAAGAGATTAATGGGTTGCCCCATAAAGGAGCATATAACCAAGGTTTGGGATTGGATTTCAAGAGTTTATGAACTAATTTCCAATAAAAGGCAGAGGATGATATAGTCGGGTGAGATTTTAGTTTGGAAGTGAGGGGGTTAAAAATAAAAGAGGTAGGACTCCACCTGAACATGAAGCAGATTCCATTATAATCCAAAGAGGAGCATGGGAGGAAATTTCTGGAACCATTTAATGGTTTGGGCTTCCTGAAAAGTGAGAAAATAACCTTTAAACCAGGGAAGCCCAAATCCGCTTTTTTTCCAGTGAGAATGAAGTTTGTTACGATTGAACCTCGTGGTTTTCCTTCCCATATGAAGCTACCTATTAATTTATCAATCTTAGCAAAAAAAAAAAAGGATGGTAAAATTAAAGGGATATTGGCAAAGAGATACAGAATCTTGGGGATAGAGACATCTTAATGGATGCAATTTTCCTCAAAAAGGAAAGGTTAAGGAGTTTCCATCTATCTAGAATTGTTTTATATTATTTAGTAAAGGATTAAGGTTGATGTCCCATATTTTCTTTAGATTGCTGGATATTTAAATACCTAAGTAAGCTAAACCTTGAGGCGATGAAAGGAATCTGAGAGGTAGGTTCATAAATATTTTGCAGTGGTCATTAAGGGGTAAAGTTTCAGATTTACCATAATTTAGAGCAAGGCTGGAAATGTTTGTACATTTTTTTAGTAAATCAACTAGTAGGGGTCCAGCATCATTCAAATTTTCAAGTAGAATTAGAAGATCATCAACATAGGAAAGTGAAGTATATTGTCTGTTTCTGACTGGGATGCCATTAATGCCAGCAGTTTGGTGTAAGTAAACAGTCAAGGGTTCCATGGCTAAAACAAACAAAGAAGGAGATAAAGGCAGCCTTGTCTGGTTTCCTTCGCCCACTGGAAATGGTATGAGATGGTTGAGTTGATGAGTACCCTAGCAATCAGGGAATTGTATAATAGTTTAATCCAGGAACAAAAGGTATGAGGAAGTCCAAAATGTGTTAATACTTGATAGAAGTAATCCCAATTTAAGGACTCAAATGCCTTCTCAAAATCAATAGCTATAGCAGCCGCTGGTGTATTAAAAGATTTGGCTTTGTAAATTAAGTTAAATAAAGAGTGTAAATGGTCAGAACCGGATCTATTTTTAATAAAACCAGCTTGTGAACAATGGGTAAGTTTGGGAATCAAGGGTTCAAGTCAGGAAGAGAGTATTTTAGTGAATAGTTTCCCGTCAGTATTTAACAAAGAGATTGATCTATAACTGGTTGGATTTAAGGGGTCTTTATCTTTCTTGGGGATTAAAGTTATGATCACTTCAGTACAAGAAAAGGGAATTTTACCGTTGGTGGAGGCTTCTTCATATACATTGAGAAGAAGAGGATATAGAATATCGGAAAACGTTTTATAAAAGTCGATTGAAAATCCATCACCGCCAGGGGATTTACCAGATTTCAGGGATGAGAGCACTGTGAATATTTCATGCAAAGAGAAAGGTTTGTTTAAGAGATTAATTTCAGACAAGGATAGATGAGGAAGATGTAAGGTTTTGAGAAAGTGTTGAATTTGTTCGGTAGATGGGGGATTTGTACTGGAGTATAGTTTTTGATAAAAGTTTTTCATGATGTGGTTTATAGAGGGGTTATCATAGTGAGTTATGCCTTGCTCATCGTTAAGACTTAGAATATATCTTTCAGTTTGTTGTGCTTTAAGCTGATAGGCTAGGAGTTTCCCATTTTTATCGCCATGCTCCCAAAATTTATGTTTAAGTTTAAAAAGAGCTATTTCAGTTTTACAGGAGATTAATTCATTAATTTTAGTTCTAAGCTGAAAGATTTCAAGATGAAGAGGGGAGTCAGGGTGATGTTTGTTAGAAGAGAAGTATAAGTTTTCTTTAATTTTAAGTGACTTTTCCATATCAGCCAATTGTTGCTCATGAAGTCTTTTTCTATATATGGCAAAGCTGATAATTTTGCCTGGAATTTTTACTTTAAGGGCTTCCCATTTGGTGGACATAGAGACCTTGGTAGAATTGTTATGAGTAAGAAAGCCCTGAATTTGTTCTTTGATCATAGTCAGAAAATCAGGATCATTAAGAAGGAGGGAATCTAATCACCCAAAAGTAGATTTGGGTGCTGGGGGCCCCCACAACAGATGTAATTTAACAGGAGAATGATCCAAAATTATAAAAGGAGAAATGGAAGAATCAATGGACTTTTTTATTATTGTAGGGGAAGTTAGCCAGCAGTCAATTCTACTATATGTTTTATGTAAACAGGAGTAAAAAGTAAAGTCTCGGTCCCGGGGGTGTTGTAAGTGCCATGTATCAAATAAACCAATGTCCTTCATGAGTAAAGACAGGGCTTTAATACTTCTGGGATGGGATTCTGTAGTAGGAATACTTGTTCATACTGGCTTCTAAGGCTAGGCTGAAATCTCCTCCAAGAATTATTGGTGTATTGTCTGTGTTCAGGGATAGGATTTGTTGAACTAAGTTATGAAAAAATTCTGGGGAGTCATAATTAGGAGCACAAACATTGACTAGCCAGAGAGGACCTGTACTGGTGTTCATTTTGACCATCACCCATCTACCTTTATTGTCCAAGATATATTTTATAAGAGACCATTTAAGGTTTTTGTGTATCAAAATAACAACGCCTCTTTTTTTTGAGGTATAAGATGAACATTTATTTGGCCGACCCAATGTTTTTTAAGCCTGTGAACATACTCTGTTAATAATTTAGTTTCTTGAAGGAAAGCAATTTGTGTTTTATGTTTTTGAAGATGGGAAGGGATTTGCTTTCGCTCACAAGGAGAATTAAGCCCCTTCACATTCCATGTATACAAAATTAGATCACTCATAATGTTGATAATAAAAGGGAGAAAATAATAACAAGGGGTGAAGGGACGTGTAGATTAAACAGAGGGTGATCAAGGTAGACCAAAAAAAACATATGAACTAGAGGTGGCAGGGGCATTCAAATAAAGTTTAAACAGCACAGATATCCTTATGTAAGTATAGTAAATAGATAGAAAAGAAATAGACATTTATCTAACAATCATAATATGACACACTATTATACTAGAAAATATTCTTAGGAGAACGGTAAGGTAAGAGTCAAATGAACAACAAAGCGACTCACTTACCAAACTCCGAGGCACTAGATATTGGAATAGACCAAAGAGGACCAGTAAAAAGTGGGCTGGCATTCTCTAAGAGAAGATTAGTCCCAAGACTGCATACTAAGCAACTTGAGGTTAAAAGCTACAAAACTAATGAAAGGGGTAACTTTTTTACTCTTAGGGTCCCCAGATTATGGAACTGTTTACCACAAAACTTAATTATTTCTGAAAACATTATTAGCTTTAAAAAGAAATTAGACACATGGATCAGGGAAAATTGTGAATAAAGACCCACATTATGTGGTGAACAGTCACGATGGGCTTTTGCCTTCTTCTGCTCCATTAAACCAAGTTAAACCAAGTTAAAACAATTCCAATTGAAACTCACAATGTTTCTTGTTCTTAGTCATATTTTGGAGTCTATTAACTTGCCTACATATTTCAGACAGTTTGTCATTGCTGGGAAAACCAGGAAAAAATGTTTTGATACAATTTAGTACTTCATAGATTTTCTGTATTCTTTTTCTATTTAGTCTGCATTTCTAGGTATGTACACCTGGAAGCAGAGAGCTAGATTTTCAAATGCTGTCAGAACTAAGTCCCATGCTACAGCCCCGGCCACAGGATGAAACCTTCATACTTCTGGAGATTTGTATTTTCAGCCAGTGTAGCTGCAGGCAGTGTTACACTTGGTCCCACCAGGTGTAACTTTTGCCCACAGCTGACCAAAAAAAAAAATAGCCACAAGCTGCCATAAATTCTGGAGCCAGTCACAAACCGACTCCAACTTTGACAATACCACAACTGTAGGAAAAACTGCAGCTCTGCAAGTGGAGACTGAGTTGCGTCAGTTTTTTTTTTCCATAGCTGCAGGAGTTAGGAGAGCTTTACAAATCTAGCCCCAGATCCTTGTCCCCCCAACATCCTTGCCCCCTCCCTTACAGTTGATCTGTTTTCACTGTTTGATCATTTGCTGAAATCACAGTTCTTGGTTTATGACATCATTCTTTCCACAGCAACAAGCTGATGTCGCAAATGGAAGATTATAGCTTTCACAAACAATTAAGCAGCAGAAGCAGATGAACTTGGGGGAACGAGGATCCTGTTTCAGCAAATTAAACTAGTAATGAAAAAAGAGAAGAGAAATGCAAACAACATATACAAAGGTAAGCAGAATCATGAAGAAATATTGTGTGCTGGATTTTCAAAACTAGTTGTTTTGATACTCATGAGGAAAACCTTGTGGGTCTACAAGATTTTTCTGCATGTGCTGTATTTTCAATCATAGAGCCATTTGCAATGGGCTCTTCAATTTATGGCAGCTTGCAGCCATTTTTATGTTTGCTTGCATGCATGTGCAAGAAACATAGTGCCATCATCCGAGTTTTCCAGAGGTGTGTCAGCCTCTTCCAATTCAGTCAATGTGTTTGCAGGCATGGTCACAGTGTGCCAATCACTGCTTCAGCTGTCTATGACAGCTGAAAATGCAGTGGTATACAGTTGAAAGGGAGAGCTCTGCTTCAGTGAGCAGAGCTCCCCCCCTCAACATGCTGCCATACGTATTTTCGTGCTGACACACTCCACCCCACGCACATACTGTATATCCAACGGGAGTGCCCAATGCCCCGTCGGCTCCACGGCCCCCCCCAAAAAAAGCTTTCCTGGTGCCATGCTGGGAGACCACCCCAGCGTGGCACATGTCCGTATGGCAAACGGGGGTGCTCAATCCCCCATTGGCTCCACCCTCCCCAAACAGCTTTACAGCTGCCATGCTGGGAGCCCACCCCAGCATGGCAAATGTTCCGCATCGTCTTAGTAATAAAAAAAAAACTGTAAATTAAAAAATGGTCCCTCGCAGTCTCCCTGCCCCCACCCACACCCACCCACCCACTGTGCACCCTGCCTCCCCACACCCCTCACCCCATACTTACTTGCAGAGTCCAGTGCGACAATCACGGTGGACCGGAACATGTCTGCACTCTTCAAAGCTGACCGCGAACTGAGGAAATGCCAATAAGCTGAATAATGTAATAGATAGGGGTTTTTCAACTTTGCTGCATATCTCAGGCATTTTTGGGAATTTTTGCACCAAATTTTCAACATGGGGTTTTAGGGACCCCTTCTCATGAATGCTGTCACTGTCATGGCGTTACTCAGGTCCGAAGGGTGATTTCGTAGCCACTGCGCAAATCACCTTTAGGGAATGATTAACAAAACGACACTGCCAGTGTTCATAAGGTGGGCTCTCAAAAAGCCTATTTTGAAAATTTGGTGGAAAATTTCTAAAAATGACTGTTTTATGAGTGTGCATTGTGCAGTTCCTACGCACGCTCGTAAGTTCGCGAATTTTCAATATTTTCACTCCAGATTTCAACATTGCCATTTTACTACACCGTCTTATGAGCAGTACAGCTGTCATTTTTCACATCTCACCCACAATGTGTTTCTGCCCATGTAGCGCACAATGGCGCAGTTGGTGTGCAAAATCAATGTATGGGACACGTTAAGAAAATCGCAGTGACACTGGTCATGAGCAGAGGTGTTAAAATGGCTATGTTGAAAATTTGGTGAAAAAATTCCCAAAATGACTGTTTTAGGAGCGCATGTTGCGCAGTTCCTACGCACGCTGGCAAGTTTGCGAATTTGTAATATTTGCACACCAGATTTTCAACAGTGCCATTTTACCGCACTTCCTTATGAGCAGTACAGCTACCATTTTTCACATCTCACCCAAAATGTGTTTCCGCACATGTACCGCACAATGGTACAGTCGGTGTGAGAAAACAATGTTTGGGACAGATTAAGAAAATCACAATGACACTGGTCATGAGCAGAGGTCTTAAAATGGCTATGTTGAAAATTTGATGACAAAACTCCATAAAATGACTGTGTTATGAGTGAGCATTGCACAGTTTCCACACACTCTCGTAAGTTCATGAATTTGTAATATTTTCAGTCCAGATTTTCACCAGTGGCACTTTTCCACACCTCCTTATGAACAGTACAGCTGTCATTTTCCACAACATGGCTGAAATGTGTTTTCATACTTTCAACACAGAAATGTGTGGTCGCTGTGGGAAATCATTGTTCGGGACAGATAAAGAAAATCACATTGACACTGTTCATGATTGGAGGTCCCAAAATGCCTGTGTTAACAATCTGCTGTAAAAATCCACAAACTAGTTACATTATGGGTGTCGTTGCACAGTTTCTATGCACTCTATGGCTGAAATGTGTTTCATACTTTCAACACAGAAATGTGTAGTCGCTGTGGGAAATCATTGTTCGGGACAGATAAAGAAAATCACATTGACACTGTTCATGACTGGAGGTCCCAAAATGCCTGTGTTAACAATCTGCTGTAAAAAAATCCACAAACTAGTTACATTATGGGTGTGCGTTGCACAGTTTCTATGCACGCTAGTGACTTCACCAGTTTTTTTAAGATTTTCACAGCAGATTTTCAACATTGCCATTTTTTACACCTCCCCATAAACAGTACCGCTGTCATTTTTCACATCCTGTTCAGAATGTGTTTTTGCACCTGTGCAAAAGCAGTTTTCGGCTAACAAACTGATATTGCCACTGTTCAAGAGGTAGGGGTCACAAAAAAACATGTTGAAAATTTGGAGTGAAAATACCAACGAATGCCTGAGGTGTTAGGGTTTCCGACCATAACACCCCACCCTGTAGAGAATGACAGGCATCAGGGGTGTGACTTGGGATTCTTGCCTGTTATGCTCATACCATTCCACCCCCACCCACACCCTGCAGCCAGTGAGAGGCATCAAGGTGTGCCTCGGACTCTTCAGGCCCAAACTTCACCCCATTCTCCTATACTGCACCCATCTCACCATATTTCCTGATGGAATGGGGTGCACATAAGGGCCAAAGACCCCAAGGCACACCGTGACACTTGTCAGTGTCTGCAGGGTAGGGTGTGGTGAAATGGCAGGGTCTTATGTCTGACGACCCAAAGGCACACCCAATGCCTGTCACTCTCTGCAGGGTGGTGGTGGGGTTGGCTTCAGTTCAATACTCTGCCATTCCTATTATGCAGCTCTGTAACTTCTACACTACCAATGTCAATGCCAGCAAGCAAACATTCGGCATTGACAAATGCTTGTTTGGAGTGACTTTACCAACAAGCTATGCCTGATTTTACCAGGCCTAGCACTGTCCACAGCTGTGGCAATTAAGATTTGGCACCAGTGCAAAGATTTTATTTCCTCACTGGAGGCTGAGTGGAACTTACTCCCAAGACAGTCAAAAACATCTGGCCCGTGTTTTTCAAAGTGTTTTCAAAAGAGGCAAATTCACATAAACCCCATTTCTTCCAGTAACTCTGTTAGGAGTCCAAAATTCCTTTGATTAACTCTGATACAAAATGGCCATCTCAAAGGGATTAGCAACAGTTCATGCTGGATGACAAAAGTGGTACTTACTGCTTCCCTTTTATTTATTTATTTAAACTTTGATAACCTTTTTGTAAGAAAGACACTAGATTCCTTTCAGAATCACAATATTTTGAACAAACAAAAAGACTTAAAGTATTTAAGAGTTATTTTTTGATGACCCAAGAAAATCAGATGCCTCGATCCCTTGACCTGATGTGCTCACACTACATCAGTTGTGCAATGCTGTACATGCTTTTTGGGCATCTGTCATGGATTGGTGTCACATCAGCAGGATGAGCTAAAGGATCAGGAAATTAACCCTTGGTCTATCACCGGGGGTTCACTTGCACACAGACAGCAGGCATAAGGGCTGTTTTGCCATGTCTTGTGGCACAGGGACACCCTGTGGCATTCTAACCTACCAGGGTGGAGGTACCTAGTAGAGGTCCACAGGGAATCAGTTTACAAAGAAGGGTCAGGAGGTACTTATCAGAGGGATTGAGAGGCTCTCCCTCTTTGGTCTGTCCATCAGCTTCATCCCCACCCACCACCCTGGGATGAATTGGCTACGTGCAGGTACCTATAGTCTATAGCTAGAACTTGTTGCTGCTGCAAATGTGTTGTGTAGGGCATACAATTTATGGCTGACCCAAAAACAAAGTGGGTGGTGCAGAGGAATATGGCATTAGGTGACCATGAGGCCAGAGGCATGACCCTGGGATGAGTATGCTTCCAAGGTAGGGAGGTCCCTCATGGTTGATATCAACAACAGAATGTAGCAGGAGGGACATGATTCCAAGGCTGGGGGCAAAGCCTGTTATGGGCACATTCTTGGTTAGAGGTCATGTCTCTCCTGGAATCCAGAAGGGGGGGGACTGTCCAAGGAGATACATGGTCCTGGATGGATCTGCCCGAGCCATGGGCCAGAGTTCCACCACAAAATTCAGATGGAGCAGTAGTTCTTTGCAAGTGGCCAGGCTGTCTGAAGTTTCTGCCCCAGGGGTCTAATGCTTTCATGCAATCATGTATATGTGTATATGTGTCAGTTTCGAATGTCAGTTGTAAAATGTAATCTTTATTGAAGTAAAAGCTGTGGCCTTATTAGCACCAGAAATGTGTGTGGTGTCTTTATTATGTCACTGTGGGTCGGTAGCCTATGATGATGGTGACTGCGATTGCACGCTTTCAAAAAGGGTGACTCAATCATGGCACCTGTGCACAGTGCTTTGGGGCGGGAGGGTGACTGGATGGTGGGTCAGAGAATATAGAGACAGGATGTCACTATTGTACATGTTTCGGAGGGACCATTCCGTTACGCGTGCATAAGGGAGGAGGGTTTGTGGGGCATAGTGTGGCAGTGGACTGCTGAGCTGGCTGTGTGACATGGTGGGTTGGTGGGAGGCTAGGGTTGCAAGGGTGCTGGTTCCATTCTGGGTTCATGCTCATTTTGGAACCGGTCCAGGAATTTTTGTGTGTGTTTTACACACACCTCATTTATGCACTCCCTGGGTTGAGAATCCTTTAGTAGGAGGGTGCAGGAGCACAGTCCCCACCCCATAATAAATAAAATCCAAGTCTCTGGTGCCCATTTGCTGTGTGTAGGGGTGTACATCGCCAAAATTGATTTTCGGTGATGTACACTTGTAACGGCGATCGCCTTTCAGTGATCGCTAATATCACATGGAACCTGTGGGTCTGTTTGGGCAAAGGGCTATTTTCTTTGTAATCAGAGAGGTTAGGTGCTGTAAAACTCTTAAGTTAAATAAATTTTTAGCATACTGCGATTCTGTAAAGGAGTCAAGACACTTCCTTACTGAAAGAAAAACAGTCAGTGCCAATATTTTACTACACATTTTAATGAAAGAGTTGTATCACAGGCGTGTTAGAGTGTCACCCTCAAAATGTAAGCTAGAGCACTCTAACAATCATGCAAGTGCCAGTAGGTGATGCACAGTACAGTGTAAATACCTTAATGATTTAGAACAATCATAATGTTTGACATTAGGGGAGAACTAAGGACCCTCTTAGTCTTTATGAGTAGTGCTACCTTATGCTATACTATGCTGATTGTAGATGACATGCCTCCTGGTTGTAGCTGTCAAAACAAAATAAAAACAAACTGGGGAGTGTTGTTGGGGGCTGAGACCCCATCCTAATGGAACCAGCTGTATTTTAAGGCTTTTGATATATATGTTAATCTTTAAAATTTTTGGTAACATTTTTTAACTTTGTTTTATTCAAAAGTAAAAATAAAATTTATTTATGACATTACAGGTAAATCATTATGAGTTTGTAGACCATTTTGACTTACAACAAATCACCACACAGCTGGAAGGAAAATATATGTAACCACACTGAAGCTATACCATGCTCCTTGTGAACATAACAATGTTGTTTGTGAGAAAGTCTTTAAGATCTGCTACTGTCTCTTTGTCCACATCTGGTGATGAGGTGTTAGGCTGAGGGCAGGTCTCCAGGCCGGTAGTTCTCTTTTGGCCCCCACCCTGAACAACAGACCCCATCAAACAGGCCTGTGTCAAGAAAGCAGTGTGCCTTTGCCATGCCTTACTACCTGACCACTGTGACAAGTCAAAGAAATGAAAGCCATTCATCTTAAACACCTACTGTGTTGCTTTCAATTCTTGTGTCCAGTGTGTGTCCCAGGGATGCCACAAGTCCAAGAAAGAATTGAGTCCCAAGTTCAGTTTGGCCATTATATGCTCCAAGTTGCAGATCTCCTGTATTTTATGGGGACATATCTGATTGCCATTTGGCTGTGATACCTTTACATGGTTAACATTATCTATGACAATTTCCTCTTTCTGACTGGAAGAATTTCTGCTTTAGGGAAGCCTAATAATAAAGCAGTACAGATAAATGGATAGTTCATTCCCAGGACCTGCTCAATGATCTGGTGCACTCGATTCCAGTACCTAGCTGTGACTAGGCAGGCCCCCAAAATGTAGGTGTGTGTGCTATTCCTTCAATTCCTACAAAATCCTCTCCTCTAGAATTGCCAAAGTGTTTTGTCATTACTGGGGTGTGGAAGAACCTGGCCAAGACTTTCCAGACAAACTCTCTCCAAATCGGTGCCAAAGTCACCTTCTGTCCCCCCTCCCCTGTAGTCTTTGTGTTCATTTTTTAGCTGGTATAATGTTCCCACTTTCCTGTTTCTATTTAAGTCAAATATTCTCTAGGGGGTTGTCATCTATCTTGGCTAAGGTTTTATAAATCTCTGCAATGTAACAAAATAAAGGAATAATGTATGATAGGGTGTGTGTCATGGTGGTTAACATCATGCCTTGAGTTGTTGGGTATGAGGCTGCAGACCGAGTGTGTACAACCCCAGAGAAGTGACGTTATCCCAGCATGACGCACACACCCTGGAGCACATTATTCCTATTATGCAATAGCTCGGTTATAAAGAAAAAAAACATTAAAAAAACATGTTTAAAACAAATTTTTCCTTCAGTTTTGCTCAGTGTAGGAATATGTTTAGGAAAAAAAAGTCTGCAGTTTCTGTTTTTGCGCACTAGATGGTGCTGTCAGTGCATACTGTCTTTTGTTTCTCTATCTCCACAGGTTTCTTCTGCACAGGATTTTTTTGTCTCCCAATGTGCAGGTCTGTGTCTGTGTCTGCACCTTTCTCTGCCAGCGGTATTATACATGATGGCTTTTGTGTGCCCCTGTAAAATTTAGTTTTTAATTATGTTACAAATTCAGCCGTTTCTTATGTGAGCTGAGCAACACTGCTACCGATCCAATCCCAAGGGCTGTGGTGGCTGAGCTGACTCCTAGAGTAGCTACAATGGCTCTGTTCTGCTAGAGGTAAGGTTTTACAACATTTTTAAGCAGGGCAGGGATGGAGGATGTGGTTGTAGCTGAAGCACAATTTAATAATCATTTTCATGGCAACTTTTTCCCTACGAACCGAGCTGTGCCAGTATACCATGCAACCAGCTGTTATGGTCTTTGTGGTTCACTGAAGCCGCTGGGTTTGGGAAGAAAATGGCCATGAAAATTAAATTTATTCTGTATGCTGCAAACTCTGCCTTTCATGTGTATCATTGTGAATCAGTATTGGACTATTGAGAGAACAACCATGAAGGTAGCTGGCAGTGCAGTGACTTCAGGTTCTCGAGGAGTGGAGAATGTGTGGGTGGGACATTTACAGTTACTAGAAGCCATTTTTGTGGCAGTTTGTTTTTTCACATTTGATGTGGTTTCTCTGTGCTGGGACTAGATCCGTGATATTATGCTGGGATAACATCACGGATCCAGCCTAAACTGACCAATCAGAGGAAGCATTCTTTCTTGCCACTGTATACGTATCTTTAAGTGTAACCACGTAATACACATCGACTTCTGAAAGCATATTATGCCTGGTGGCATTGGTCAGGTTCTCCTTTGCTGTAAAAACAAACTCTGGCCATAGCTGATAGGGCTGCAGCCATGAAATTTGGGGTGGAAATATTGAAAATGCATTTATTTTAAATATTTTACATCGCATTTTCAACATAGCCTTGTTATGACCCTGCCTCATGAGGAAGGGCAGAGAAAATGTTTAACTCTTGGTCTAAAGGTGATTTTGCACACTGACTGAAAATCAACTTTCAGGAAACAAATACACATTTTGGGCAGGAGTTAAAAAATGACAGCTGTTGCATTTATGAGGTGCTGTAAAGAAATGGCTATGTTGAAAATTGGAGTAAAAATATTGAATATTACCAAAGTTATGAGTCTGCATTTGCAGAATTCAACATAACCTCGTAACTTTGTCTTTTTTAAATATTGTTTACACCAAATTTAAAACATAGCTTTCTTATGACTTTGTCTCATGAATAATGTCAGAGAAAATTTTTCAACTCCTGTCGGAAAGGAGATTTTGTGCAGGGACGGTGAAATCACCTGTCAGTGGACTACATGAAGGGTACTACACATCTCAAATCTTAGGAAGTTCAGGGATAGGATAGGATACACACACCTAACATTGAATTGGGGAAGATACCAGTTTGTCTCAAGCTCCTTCAACTGGCAAGGAGGAGAACCAAAACAGTAGGGACTCAAGGAAGACTAGGCTTAGACCAAGAATACCAGTGAACTATAGAGCTCTGCACAACTGGGGAGCCATGGGGGAGCAGTAGCAGCTCTAATCATTGTGCTAAAACTGTCATGCCATGAAAACCTGAATGTTAGTTTGTACAAAGTGAAATGTTAATTGTGTATAGTTATGAGTTGCTACTTCTGTGTTTAAGCCTGCCCAGTTGGCAGTCTTGTCAACTTTGTTGATGCTTGGGGGATATAATGCATATGCGCCCTGTTACAGACCACCCATCCTATAACTGTATAATGGAGGGGCTTACTTGAGTGCAGGATGCCGAGGGGTAGTCCTGAGGAGAGGTCGTCCACCAATGTACCTGTAAAATAAAAGACAAAAAAGGGGGTGACAAAGGCTCTGCAGCTCTCAGGGGACAAATAGGGCACAAAGGACAGGTCAGGGAAAGAAATATACTTATCTGACTGGGCAGTAGTTCACATTCCGTCAGACCTGTAAAAATAACAAGAAATTAGGTTAGTTGGAGGAAAAATATAGTAGCAGCAGAAATAGAGGAAGGGAAGTATGGTTTAGAAGGGACTCTCAGCCAAAACTTCTGTGCCATTGGTTCTAGTGGCCATTAATTTTACTTAGTAGCCCAGGTTGGCTAGTGAAGGTCAAAGGGGAGCTAGCAGCCCTTGGCTTAATAAGGGGTGGCACTGGTGGTTCTGTGGGCTAGGAAAATGCCCTGGGGGAGCCACTGTGTAAAAATAGCCCTGGTGGTCTAGTGGGCTAACTGTATGTGTGGCTGTGGCCAGCATGTTTTAAATAAATCAATATCCTTTCCCTGGGTTCTAGTGGGGGCTCTCCAAGCCATAGCATAGTTTGTGTGTGTGCGTGTGTGGGGTGGGTATTATTAATAGTGGCAGGAGGATGATGAGTTGGGGCTGCAGTTACAGCCTGCCGCTAGCACGACCGCACTAAATGAAAGTGCCTGCAGGCACTGTAAACTTCCAGCCTGTATGGAGCTCAGGCTGTGGCCTACTCCATATGGGTGGGAGACAGAGAAAATGGAGCCAGTGGGAGGTGGAGAAGGTAGTAATGGAAGTGCCACCCTCCACTTTCTCACATTGCTGCTGCCATGGCAAAGTGTTATGCCCTAAGGGGCTCAGAGGCAGCCAGGAGCCAAAAGAGCTGGAGGAGCAGCAGCAAGGTACTTGCATGAAGTAAAGCTACTCCTGCAGCATTAGTGAGGTGGGGAGGATAGTGCATAGGGCAGCAGGAGTCACCAGTAGTGAAGCCACTACCATGGCTAATGTGAAGTCGGGGGTGTAAGAGGGCAAAGGAAGAGAGCAGCAAGACTGCTATTTTAAATAATGCCACTCCGCAGCTAATGCAAAGCCTGGGGGATGGTTTAAAGAGATAAAGGAGGGAATAACAGACTGCGGGTGCGCATGATAAAAGCCACACTGTGGCTTGTGGAATAGCCAGTGAGGTACTTAAAATAAAATGAAGCCTGCAGAAATGCAGGCAAGGACAAAATACTCCAGGGGAAGGGGGGAGAAGAGTAGCAAAAGAACTGAACTGCGACTATGTGGAAGCCCAAAAAGGGGCTGTAAATGTGAATGTGGGAGACAGAAGTGGAGACAAAAAAGAGAGAATTTGGGCTAGATGAGCCCACAAACAGTTCAACAGAGCAGCATTTAGCAGCAGGAGCCAAACAAGGGCATAAACAAATAAATTAAATAAAATAATATATTTACCAATAAAATGGCTACCTGGGGAAAATGCAGGCAGAATTTCAGGTTGACAATATTGTGAAGCCTATTGGCTGGTGCTGCTGCTGCCGAGGATGAATATTTTGCATGCATGGCAGAGGACAGAAAAACGGTCCCTATAGCCTCGGTGAGTGTCCCACAGATTCCCCATGAAGCAGCTGTACGGACATGGCTCGTATATTAATATCTGCTCAGCTGAGCCATTTCAAGATTTTTTCTTTGCCCAAGTCATTCTGTAGCTTTCAACAAACTAGTCCTCGTGCATCGCATACAGTCTGCCAGCTGAACAAGTGTGCGGGAGGAGGGTAGTGAGTGGAAAAATAGTGCAGTGTGACTTCCTCCAAAGACAATGAGTGGAGGCTTCACAGACACTTGCAAAAGTCCTTTTCTCAAAGCAAGAGGTCTGCAGGGCTAACCCACTGCAGCCCTAAAAAATGGCACACTTGCTGGTATCTAAACCGGTCTCCTACCCCAGGGTAGATAGTGGTTGCTACAGTAAAGTTGCAGTAGCGTGGTATACCAAGCGGTGTGCAATTGCAGTTCTCATTGAATAACATGTATATTGCCATTGGCGCAATTTGGCGTGGTACCGCGGTACCGCCAAGAACTTTACTGTAGCAACCACTGTAGTTCTGTCTTAATGTTTCAAGGACAGGATCCTTCCCAAAGAATCCTGATGAGATTAATTAGAAAAAGCTTCTAGGCCCTTTTTCTGCTCACGTCTAAAGCCTCAGTCTGTCCTTGGAGGCACAAAGGTATGTGATGACAAATGTGGGTAAGGGGGCTCAGATCTGTGTCAGACCATGTCAGTCTTCTGAGTTTTAGGACAGTCCCTAAGATGTGTTTTGCCCTGGGATTAGTTACCTTACAAATACTGTAAATTGAGGACCAAATGGCTCCATTGGTAGAGCTCAAACAGGGATCAGCAAACTCCTATCCATCTCCATGGAAACCCAGTGAGAGTTTGTCCAGCTCCTAATTCATGAGCATATTCCCACTGATAGGATGACAGTGCCTCAGGCTGGGTAAGGCCAGACCTTCCTGCTCCCTGGGGGCTATAGGTATTGTCTGTCTTACCCTAGGTCTCTTCCCCACACAAGAATTGAAGGACATCCTTATGGAAGAATTTCCTAAAAGATTCTGGGATAGCCACCAGGAGGGTTTGAAACAAAAAACATCAGACAGGACAGGATATTAATTTTAATAATATTGATCCACCCTATTAGTGAAAGGGGAATTGTGTGCCACCTAGCCAAATCCCTCTTTATGGAATTGAATAATGGCTTATAGTTAATGCTGAACATTTTATCTATAGCCAATGTTACTTATACCCCTACGTATATAATTAGATTATTTTTATTGGGGTGTTTTTTTCTCCCATAGGAAACCCTAATAATTCACCTGCTATAACCATCAGGTTACAACAGTGAATGCACGCCTGGATTTCCACACTCCATACTCCATGCATGCGTCAACCTCGGTTTGTCCTTCCTCAGCACCAGCCACAATTACTTACCACTGAACACTACACCGTAACTCGCACTCAGCGGTAAGTTAAATAAAAAAAAGTAACTGGATCTTCTATGGAGTGCCTCTGCTAAATAACTGGCACTGAAAATGAAAAAAAGAAGGGAACATTTCCAGCCATTTCCAATTGCAGGCTGCACTTCATTCTGACCAGACTGCGACTGAGTAGAGATGTATCTTTATTTTATATAATTGCTGTGGTGAAAAAACTGTCCCCAACAATTTTATAAAATAAAGGCTGGATAGGTGTGTAAAACTTGAATTTTACACACACCCGTGGTGTGGGATGCCCTTATAAACACCTCAAGCCTCACTCTCAGGGTTTATGTCGCATCCCACACCTCGTGTGTGTATGTAAAATTCTCATTATAATCCCCTGCACAGCCATTATTCTATATGTTTTATTTATTTATTTAGTTAGTTTTTGTTGACTGGGTAAGTGCAATAGACAAATCTTGCCTATTTCAGGCATGACCTGGGGGAAGGGGATACAGATGAATGCCAACTGACCTTGAAGCAGATTAAGCTGTTGGTGGTATTTTTGTTTTTTAGTGAACAAGGGGAAATTTGGCCAAGACACTGTGGAAATTCCCCAACTCTTTTCAATAAGTTCCATGGAATCTTTAACATCCACCTGAACTACCACCAATCCAGGCAGATGAGACCTCGGTTTAACGTCTCATCCGAAAGATGGCACCTCAGAAGTGCAACACCCCCTCTGATGCTGCGTTACAGTGTCAGTACTGGGATATTAACCCAGAGTAGCCAGATGTAGGGAACTGAACCCACATTCCTCTGATCTTCTGGCCTCAGAGGTGAGTGTGCTACCTACTGAGCCACTGACACTGACTGTCATACTGTCATTAGGGCGCTGCCTTTACAGCACCGTGACATTAGAGCGCCAGATGGCATTTGTCATGACCTCTCTGTGTCCCTCCCCAAGGTCTTCCCCCTGGAGTTGGTTCATTTAGTAAGCGTGGCAAACAATAAGGTCACTGTCACCAAAATCTGGTGCTCTGTTGACGTGGCACTCTGAACACGGTGCTGAGAAATGGTGGAACCATTTTAAACCAAAGCAAAGGGAATCTGTTGATTAAGTTGCGGTGTGTAGATCCCACTATTCCATACCAACTCAGACTTGGTGTAGTTGATTTTATACCTTGCCAACTTACTGAATTATTCCAGTGTGGTGGATAGGACTGACACAGATCTCTGCAGGTTGGAGAGAAAGCAAATGGAGGCATCTGCGTATAATGACACTGTGCTTTTGTACCGGAGAGCCAAAATGGATTCCTTCATTTTCAGGATTGTGGCATACCATACCTTGGCATCCAGTGGTTCTAGGCTAAGGACAAACAACAGGGGTAACAAAGGGCACTTGTGCCATGTGCCCAACACAAGTGATAATTTCTGTGATTCAAGACCATTTGCTCTCACCACTGCTCCCAGGTTAGTATATAATACCTCTAAAGTGGTTCTCAAAAGGTGAGGCCAGCCTCCCAAGGGAGTCCCCAAATTGTTCCAGGGGAGGCCAAGTCAAGTCTTTGTGTGAAAGGATGAAACAAATTAAATATGGATAATTGCAGGTGAATTTCTTTACTCATACATACATTTGTGACCAGGAAGTTCCCACTGAGCCAAAGCTGTTTACAGGTATGTATTTATATGTGAATTAATGCCTGGGGAAAGCATTCCGAGTCAAGGCTTGTTTCTACAATAGGTATTTATATGCAAATCAGTAACTTGGAAAGGCACCTGAGTCAAGACTCATTTCTATAGTAGACATTTATATGTAAATTAGTAACTGGGAAAGGCACAGAGATCCAATGAATGTTTTCAGGTGTGACCTGAGGTAAGGGTACAAGAAGTTGCTTAACAACAGGGTAAGAGAGGGAGAGATGAAGTGGCTAGGTTTGGTCATTCCAGATAAAGAGGAAACAGAGTAACAAGGGCCCAAAAGTCAGAAAAAAGGAGTGACAAATATAACCTGAGGTGCCAGGTCAGGGGTGGAGAGCAATAAGTTGAATAAAAAGAGAATATACTCAGTCACCTTTATTAGTTTCACTTTATTCCTGGTGTACTGTGCAAAGTAGGATTTATTTTTTTCTGTGGGGAGGCCCAATATTTTTTTCCAAATTTGAGGGAGGCTCAAAATCTTTTTCGTGGCTTGGGGGAGGCTCACTATCACAAAGTGTGAGAACTAATGCTCTACACTATGTAATAATTTGGGACCAAATTAAAGGACTGCAGAAAAAAGAGTTTGGAAATTGCCAATTGACCCTATCAAACACTTTTTCTGCATCCATCACAATTGCTAGTGTGATACATAGATACATAGACAGTGTCGGCAGATAAGGCCCTATGGCCCACCCAGTCTGCCCATTTGAGCTTGTAAGTTCAGTTTATGTTTTCCTAGAAGTCTGTTGCTCCTTACCCCTGACCTCCAGAATTCCTTTATGTCTATCAATGCATTCTTAAATCCCGTTATAGTTTCAGCCCCACCACTTCCTCTGGCAGGGTGTTCCACTTATCCACCACCCGTTCTGTGAATAAATTCTTTCTCACGTTTCCTCTGAATCATCCTCCTCCAACTTCATCCCATGCCCTCTAGTTCTGAAACATCTTTTTTGCTTAAAAATAGTGTATTCCTGCACCCTGTTCCTCCCTGTAAGATACTTGTATGTCTCTATCATATCTCCTCTCTCCCTCCTCTCCTCCAGGGAGTACATATTCAGTTCCTTTAACCTGTCCTCATAGGACTTGTGATGCAATCCATGAACCATCTTTGTTGCCCTCCTCTGAACCTTCTCTTCCCTGTCTATGTCCTTATGTAGGTAAGGTCTCCAGAACTGTACACTGTACTCCAGGTGGGGCCTCACTAGTGTCTTGTATAGTGGAATTATTACCTCCCTTTTCCTGCTGGTGATGCCCCTGCCAATGCATCCCAGCATCCTATTTGCTTTGCCTGCTGTCTTGTCACACTGTTTCCCTACCTTGAGGTCATCAGAGATGATAATCCCAAGATCCCGTTCCTGCTTGGTGCATGCTATATCCTCACCCCCCAACTGATATATTGTGCTAGGGTTTTTGTGCCCCATATGCATTATCTTGCACTTCTTTGCATTCAATTTCAACTGCCAACCCCCTGACTATTCTTCAAGTTTCTCCAGGTCCCTTCTCATTCTGTCTACACCCTCTGGTGTGTCTACTCTGTTACAGAGCTTTGTGTCATCAGCAAACAGTGAAATTCTGCCTTCTAGGTCCTGCGCAATGTCACTGATGAAGATGTTGAATAGGATCGATCCCAGCACTGATCCCTGTGGTACCCATCTGGTCACTCTTCCCTCTGTGGAGTGACAGCCATTTACCACCACCCTCTGTGTCCTGCTGCCCAGCCAGTTACCTACCCACCACACCACTGTCCTGCCCACACCCATATTCCCCAGTTTGTGTAATAGTCTTCTATGTGGCACAGTGTCAAAGGCCTTGCTGAAGTCCAGACAGGCCGTCCACTGCCCTCCTGATCCACCTCCCTAGTCACCCAGTCAAAAAATTCAACAAGGTTGGTCTGACATGACCTCCCATGGTGAAACCATGCTGCTTGGTCCCGTAGTCCATTGACAACCAGATGTTCCACCAATCTCTCCTTCAGTAGTGCTTCCATGATCTTCCCCACTACCAAAGTGAGGTTGACTGGTCTGTAGTTCCCGCTTCCTCTTTGTTCCCACTTTTGTATAAGGGGACTACATCTGCTGTCCTTCAGTCTTCGGTACCTCCCAGTTTCCAGTGATCAGCTAAACAGGATAGCCAGGGTTCAGCCACCACCTCTCTTAGTTAGTGTGGGGTGTGAGGTGTTCTTATGGGTTGAGAAGATGTTTAGCAGGCATCTGATATTGACTGATATTAAATCTGCCCTTGATAAATCCAGTTTTATCAAGGTGGAATATGTCTGACATGTATTGCTGCAGGCACTCTGCCATGATGCCAGTATGTAATTTGAGGCCTATCACTAGTAAAGAGACTGGCCTATAAGATTTGCATTCCAGCAGGTCTTTTCACAGCTTTGAGAATATATTTATCTGAGCCTGGCACCAAGAGACAGAAATCAGTCCCCACCTGCCACCTCCAGGAACACTGAATAGAGCAGTGGAGTAAGTCCCTCTGCAAATGTTTCCATACCATTCAGCTGAGTAATCATCACAGCCAGGCAATTTCCCATTCTTTAAGCCTTTAATTTTGGCCAATATCTCTGGTTCCATGCTGGAGCATCTAGGACAGCCTCTGGCTGTTCAGACAGTGCTGGAATAAACAACCCTCAAAGGAACTGTTGTATCCTATCGCCTTCTTTTCTTTATATAATGTGCCATAAAACTGTGTAAATTTCTTCAACATTCTTGAGGGGTTATGTGTCACCCCAGTTTTCTGAGTCCCTGAGCTGGCAGACTGCTTGATTAACCTGCCGTTGGCACAGGCACAAAACCAGCCTTTATGTGCTCTATTCCCCCCACCCGCATAATAATGCTTCCTGGAGCAGCAAAACTGAGCCTACGTTTGTGCCTCTGGAAGTTTAGCGAGGTTTTGTTTTTTGGATTCCAGCTGTTGCTTAACTTGCTCATTTAATGAGATTTGGGGTGCTGCCTCCAGGTTAGAAATCCGAGTTTCTAAATCTAGCATTTCCTGGATATGTTTCTTCTTTCTGGCAGAGACCAATTTTATAAATTCACACCTTATATAGGCCTTGAGGCTGTGCCAGGTCATTGGTTCAGAGGTATCTATGGTCCTGTTGTGGGTCAGGAAGTCAGCTATGAGTCTCCAGATAGTTAAACATCATCATCATTTAGCAGACCAGTGTTTAGCCTCCAGCTACAGTGTCTAAACAGGTGGGGTAGTCAGCAATTCAATATTCTTCGTACTGCAGGCATGAACCTTGTGCAGTGTTTCTTCTAAAAGTAAAATTACAATTCTAGAATAGGATCTCTAGTGAGTGGAATAGAATGTTTGGTCACAATCCTGGGGATGGGTAAATCTCCTGACATCTCTAAGGCCTATGAGGTAATTCCGTCAGAGCTTCTTGCCTACTGCGAAATGTCTGAGTGAGTTCCACTTCTGTTCCACCTGTCTAAAAATGTGGTGTTAAAATCCACCCCCCCCTCCAATTACATGGAAATGGACTTGCACCTGTATGGTTTGAAAAGGAGCTTTGTAAAAGAGTCATCTCTCTGCCTCCTAATTTGGAGCACACAGGTTTAGCAGTATACCTCTCTATCCCTGTATAAGCATTTCAGATGGACAAAGTGGCCTTCTTTGTCAGATTCTGCCTATATAACTTGGATTGGGGCATCCCTCCTGATCAGAGTTACAACTCCTTGCCTGTGTGGATGCTCATGCTACATGGAGAAGTAGACCACTACTATTCAAGATCTCTATTACCTGAATTGTTTTTACCCATGTTAGGTGTGAGTCTTGCATAAAGGCCACCACTGCCTTATCCCTAGTTACCTTTTTCAAGAATTCTGGCTGTCTTGTTTGGGCTATTCAGCCCTCTGACATTATAGGAATAAATGTTCAAGCCCCAAATTTGTATATCTGAAACATACATATCGTTTTCACCTTGTACTGTTCACCCATGCCAGGGCCCTGAGTGCCATCCCAAGCTCCCCCCATTCTCTTCCCACTCCACCTAGCAGAACATTCAGTTCTTGTCTCACAGGTTATACAAACTTTCAAACACAGCAATGCAACAAACTGAAACCAGAACGGGTGGCACTTTACAGAGTGTTAACCAAACACATTCGATACAGCATTAGAAAAAAGAAATGCAAAACCAATTGTATCATTAGCAATACCATAGTCTGCAACAGAGATTGAGCTTCAAGGTACACCTCCTTAAGATGGAATGCCTCCACTAATAATTTTAAGGAGGGATTGGGAGGAACAAAATGGCATTCAGCTCACTTGTGCATAATTGCAAAAGTGCTCTGTACCTCATCTTCTATACATATGTATGCTGATGATGCAGTTCTATTCTCCTCTGAGCCCTCACCCTTGGATGTCGCCTCCAGGCTCCAACATGATTTCATTAATGCCTAGAGCTGGTTTCAATCTCACCAATTCTTCCTAAATGCCAAGAAAACTGTGTCCATGACTTTTGGCACACATCAGAAGCTGTCAAGGCTCCCTTCTGCCCCTACCTTCACTACCCTCGACAGAGCAACTGTAATTGCTACCGAGTCTTTCAGGTATCTGGGCGTTTGGCTGGATAAACATCTCACCTTCTCAGCCCATGTAGATGCCATAATAAAAAAGCTTCATCCCAAACTCAGTGCCTTATATAGAAACCACTCCTGCCTCCTGCCACAGGCAAGACGTGAACTGATCCAAAAACTGATCCTCCCAGTTTTCGACTATTGCAATGTTGTTTATTGCTCTGCTCCTGCCACCTCCTTAGCCAACCTGGATACTCTTTTCAACTCATTCTGTCGGTTTGCTCTGGATGCACCTCACCTTACCCATCGCTGCCACTTGTACCGAGCTTTAGCCATCCCATCCTTAACAAATAGGTGACTGTATCATTGCGCAAATCTCATCTCTAAGTACTGGCTTGGCATACTCCCTCCCTACCTAAATTCCCTAATCCCACCACCCACTCCCTCTCTACTTCTAAGAGCCCATGACCACAGAACTTTGTCTGTTCCCAGGAGATCCACCGCTAGTGGACAGGCCTCCCACTCCTATCGTCTCCCCAAAATGTGGAATGCTCGTCCTACACATATCCGATCCTCTTCCTCGCCTGGCTCATTAAATCAAGCTCTTCATAATTTCCTCTCTGTAAATTGCACCTGCCCCTAGCTCCCCCTTCTTGTCCTACATCCTGTTTGATGCCCTGCTGACTCACTTCACTTGCCATCCTGTGCTATTCTTAGTCTGCATAGTGCAGGCCATTGGTTCACACTTGCTATTACATTACGCTCTCTCTCTCTCTCTCTGTGTCTCACCACAAGCTCACTGCAACTGGTTTTCACTTCTCTACCCTTGTAATTATTTGCTTTTCATGCTAATGTGTAATTCAGTTGTAGCCTATGTTTTGTGTGGATACTGTGTATTTTGTGTGTACTCATGTTACTATGTAACTCCTACCACCCTCTCTCCCAGGTCGTACTGGGAGACGAGCAACTTGTTGTTCAGTGTACCTTCCCTGGTGAAACTTTTCAATAAATAAATTAATTTGAGCACACAGTGGTGCATATTGTGACCCTACCTGTGGTCACCATTATGATGCTCCCAAGTAGTATACCAAAATTATCCTTGGCATTTATTTTATTTTTATTTATTTAGCTTTTGTTGACTGGGTAAGTGCACTAGACAAATCCTGCCTATTTTCAGGCATGACCCGGGGGAAGGGGATACAGATGAATGCCAACTGACTTTGAACCAGATTAAGCTGTTGGTGGTATTTATAGTGAATGAGGGAAATTTGGCCAGGACACCGGGGAAATTCCCCTACTCTTTTCGATAAGTGCCATGGGATCTTTAACATCCACCTGAGCTACCACCAATCCAGGCAGATGGGACCTCGGTTTAACGTCTCATCTGAAAGACGGAACGTCTCATCCGAAAGACGGCATGTAAAGGTTCTACATCCCTGCTCGCAGTTTAAATGGCTCCAATTATTATAGTAAAATGATCATTGGTGTCTAGTGCTCCCTACCCAGGAATACTAAGCTGGGAGCTCATTTCTAGATGCATCCTGTGGAAGGGAAACTTGTACAAGTGGGTCTTAGGTAGCACAATAGTTCAAAATACATAACATACATGGAGCAGAGTGGTACACAACCACAAATTACATTGGGAATAATACATGAAAGATGTGAGAACTTGAGTGACAAGCAAACAATTGACAATGCATATACAGCACAGTCAGGAGCCACAAACCTATGCTGGTGATCAAATACAGAGCACTTTTATTTATTTATTTAGCTTTTGTTAACTGGGGAGGTACACTAGACAAGTTATATGCCTATTTTCAGAAACTTCCCGGGAGAGTACAACAGGTAATACAGATACATCAGAACATAACAGCAAGTAAAGCTAGTACATAGAGTAACAAAATGCATTGAGTCACAAAACGGTAAGGCATGGAGTGAACTGCTATGACAGAAATTGATAAAGTACATATAATCAACAATATATAGTCTAGAGCATACATAGTCAAGTCAGATGCCTAGGAGAGCAATTGATCACAAGAAATCCACTCAAAAAGATTATTGGCAGGTCCCCTCAGAACAGTTGGGCTCCAAGTACAATTAGGCTAGGGAGGCTTGGGACATTCGCACGCTGAGGCCAGTTTCAGATGCCCCCACAGGGACTTCCGGAAGCACTGATGGGAGGAGGCAGAATCGAACATGGTCAGGAAAGGAGTTCCAGAGCCTAGGAGCACATGCAACAAAGTCCCTGTCCCCCATAAGGGTTCGGGAGAGGTACTTTTAGCATCCCAGGACCCTGGGACCTGAGTGGTAAGAGGAGGGGTCAGGAGGTGACAGAAGCTGTGCCAGCCCCAGAGGGGTGCTGGTTCTGATCACTTTGCCCACGAGGCATCCCAGCCCAAAGTTCAGGTGATTGGTCAGGGAAAGCCAACCTAGTTTATCATAAAGCTCACAATGGTGGATGAGACGGGGGGCAGCCAGTGCAAAGTGACAGATGTTACTGTACATTGTGTGCTACCGAGTTAGAAGAGCTTTGGAGGTACAGGCAAATTGGTGGAGACCATAGCTAAGGGAGGGAAGTAGTACACCTCTAGCAAGTGCCAGACGAGCAGCAGGTGTCAGGTTATTTTTTGCCCTATAGGCCAGACCCAGTTTACAGTTCTACAGACATTTAGGATATGACTCCCTAGGTCCAACTGGGGGTCAAGTGTCACCCCAAGGTATTTGATGGAGTTCACAGTTAGGAGGGGAGCTCCATCTGCACAACTGATATGCAAAGGGGCTGGAGAGGCTTTTACTTCAACATTAGCTATAAACATTTGTGCATAATGCCTAGAGTGGAAGCATAGGTGCCAAATTTTAGCTGTACCTAAACTGGAAACAAGTAATAGGAGAGCAAGAGGGAAAACTAGAGCAAGTGCAGGAGGGAGAGGTGAGACCACTGAAGTGGTTTGAAAGAATCCATGGGAGGGAGATTGGTGAATGGCTGGGGCGAGGGAGTTCCAGATTTTAGGGCAGCAGTGGCTGAACATGACTTTGCCGATGGTTGTGGAAAGTGAAGGGACTGCTAGGGTTCAAATATTTCAGCTTCTGATGGTATGGCTATAACAGGGCCATTGGAGAGATAGGAGGGTAGGGAAACAAACTGGATTTGCCCACAAAGCTGGCACATTGGGCATGGTGTCTGTCCACAAGAAAAGAAAAGGAGAGAGATTTATATATAGAACAATGGTGAGTCCAAGAAGGATAGTCGAGAGTGTAATGGCAGAAATAGTTGAAAATTGTGTCCAGTCTGGCAAGGATAGTGAAGGGGGCTATGCTGTAGACCCATCACCATAGTCAGAGATTTGGAGGATCATTCTCTGGATAATAGCATGGTATGCTGGAGGTGGGATACAGTCACAGTTCCTGTAAAGTGCTCCAAATTGTTGTGCAGCTTTTTGACTATAGCATCCACTTGTTCAGAAACATTTAGGTGCTGGTCTAGCCAGATACCAAGATAACTAAAGGTGGTGACATCTTCCACAGGGGAGCCATCCAGGGTCTGGAAATTAGGAAGCGGAGGGAGCCTAGAGAGTCTGGTGCCTTGTGCCAAAGGACATGGAGACAGCCTTCTTGGCATTGAGGAAAAGCTGATTTGTGTGTGGTCAGGGCTGAACTTGATCAAAGTCCAGCTGGAGTCTGTGGGCCTGCTGTGAAGAGGACCGTGTCATCCATGTACATGAATGGATGCAGACAAGCACATGGAGGAGGAGATCATTAAGGAAAATGGAGAAAAGTAGTAGGATTAACACAGATCCTTGTGGGACCCAAGTGGATAAGCAGAGAGGAGAGAGAGGGGTCACCACTTTTGACTGCTTGGGACCTACCCTGTGGTAGGAGTGGAACAACTGATAGCTAAGTCAGAGAGCCTGCAGCCTGAGTTTGGCCTACATATTGGGTGGTAGACAGGGTTGAATGCTTTGGCTAGATCGATAAAGATAGCAAGTGAATAGGCTGTGATCCATACCATTATGGATGGATTTAGTGAGCCTGAACAGGTGGTGGAGTGATTTTGCAGAAGTCAGACTTGTATTGGGTGAAAAAGGAAGAGGAGTCCAGAAAGGGAGAGAGTTGTAACAAGATAATTTGTTCCTGTATTTTGGGGGGAGGAGAGAAATGAGTCAGTAGCTGTTCATACCTGACGGGTCACCATCTTTTGGAGGAGGAGGAGTAACAGTGGCAACCTTCTAGTCAGCAGGGATGGAGGAACACCAGAAAGAGAGGTTAGGGAGGTCATCCAATGGGGAGGAGATTGCAGAAGCAGTCAGATGGAGGAGCTTGCTATCTCAGCCATCTGGGCTCCTACCCTTGGAAGGATTAATGTCAGGAAGTGTGTCGGGGATAAAGGATGGAGTTACTGGAGAGAAAAAAAACAATAGTGGGAATGAAGGAGATGACAATCGTGCAGGCTGGCAGGGGTGAGAGGGAGGTGAGGAAGGGTAGAGGGAGGAGAGGAGAGAGGAGAGAGGAGGTACAGGTGATGAAAAGGAACTACATCTCTTTGGTGATGAAGGAGAGGTTAGAGACAGGGGTGTCACTGACTCTGAGGACAGGCAAAGGAAGTGCAGGAGGGGAGAAAAGAATTGTGGCAACCTTCAAAAGTGGACAGGTAACAATGTTGGTACTGAGTTAGATGTAAAATTCTCACCTTTGTAAGCTTATTGCCATGGTACAGATGCTGCAGGAGATGAAGATACTCTGGAAGCCATGGGGGATGGGTTACGTTTATTTTTGACCAGGCCAAATCATGCACTTGCAAGTAAGCTATGAGGTCAGCCATGATCTGGGAGATGGTGCCTTTTCTCATGTCCTGCTCTGGGGCATGGAGTCTCATAAAGGAGAGGCAGTATAGCGTGAGTGGTTTAAGGCTCTGAGCTGCAAATCTGGTGACATCCAGCAGACCAGACCTGGGTTTGAATCCTACAGCTTCCACTTGCATACTGTGTGACTCTGAGCAAGTCTACTTAACTTTCCCTGTGCTCCCAGGTCGCTCCTGTAAAAAGCTTTCAGCTTAGTGTACGAATCCTGGTTAAACAACGAAAAAAAAATACATAGTTACAGTAATTTTGTTTTGAAATATGTGCTAGCATGGAATCAGTGGAGCAGACCAATGAGACAGGGGACCAATCAGAGTGACTTAGGTCTATCGACATGAGGGTGAGGTCAGGGATTTGAAGGAAAATATAAGCAGTGTTTTGGTGGGGTGTGAGGGCTTTAGTTGAATGAGAGGTATCAGAGGGTTGTGATTATGGTGTCAAATCAGAAAAGAGGGAAGTCAAAGTGGAATGCCACAGGGATCCATCCTGACTCTTGTTCTCTTCAATATGCTCATTAACAATGTCTGAGAATGAATCTAGGGCTGTGTCTCTTTGAAGATGACACCAAACTCTCATGGGAGGTGAATAGTGATGGGGAAGTAGGAAACTGCAAGACTGACATGGTAGTTGAGGGAGTGGCTAAGGGTTTGGCAGTTGAATTCAATGCCAAAAAGTGCAAGGTGATTCACTTGAGGGACAAGAACCCTAGGACAGAGTACTGGATAGGAGGGGTAGAGCTGAGCACTACAGCTGAGAAAAGGGACCTAGTATTCGTCATTAGTGACTCTCTTAAACAATCAAGCTAGTACAGTGAGGCATCTAGTAAGGCAAATAGGATACTAGGATGTGTCAGAAGAGGTTCTGATAGTAGAAGAAAAGAGGTTTACTGCCTCTTTATTGATCGTTAGTGAGGCTGCACTGGGTATACTGTTCAGAGTTCTGAACTTCGAAGACCTCACCTCAGGAAAGATAAGGACAAAGGGTGCTCAGGATGATTCAGAGCTGACAGGACAGATCGTATGAGGATCTGCTCAAGGCACTGAACATGTCTTCACTGGAAGACCAGACAAAAAAAGGAATGAAATAAGAAAGACCTTCAAGTTTCTGTAAGGAATAAACAAAGGTGGATGAAGAACTACTTAATATGAGTAACAGTTCAAGGTTATGGGGGCACAAGTGAGAGACTGATGGGAGGGAGGTTCAAGAGGGATATTGGAAAGTTTTATTTTCCAGAAATGGTGGTGAAATGTGAAATAGTTTGCCAACTGAGATGGCAGGCACCAAAACCATAAATGGCTTTCAAGCATGGCTCTGACAAAGTGAAGGGTATAATGGTTACTCATGCTGATAGTAGTAGGGAAACAAGGGGTGGATAGTGAAGGCTATTACCCTGCATGGACATTGAGTTCTGAGGATTAATATGGGGGCAGACGGGATGTACCGCATATTGAGTGCGCACAGTGCAAATAATATATTGCAGGCTATGGTGACAGTGGTTTGGAATATTTACCAACTACTGATAATTTACCGCTGCAATCAGGGCAACCTCGTCATAGCAGTGTCAGCCATCTGCTGCAGTGAGGAGCGACCCATCATTGCAGAGTGGGATGTAAAACCCTGATATTGTTTGTAGACAGGCAGTACCTGCCACCCTGTTACAAACAAATAACCTCCACCATATTATGTACCAACAATCCCAAACCCCGTCGGCCGGTGCCCTCATTATTTATGAGAGCCGACGGGAGCCCCACCTGTCGGCATTCTGTAAGCCCCCACTTTTATTCCTGCCAACAGGGTGCCCAATCCCTGTGGCTACTGCTACCCAAAAAGCCATTGGTGGCCTTGGGAACCCATCCCAGCGTGCCACATGCTAAAGGTAAACGGTCCTGAAGTTTTATTTTTTTTTTACCTGCAAAAAGGGAAACGGGTTTCGTAGTGTCCTGGTCTCCCCACCTGCAACCCGGCACCTCAACCCACTGCAAGGCCCTGCCCCCACACACCTCACCATACCACCGAGCTTGGCGTGAAGATCTTAGTGGACCAGGAACACATCTGCACTCTTCAAAGCCGACCGTGAACTGAAATGCTGGTAAGACAATAATGTAACAAATAGTGTTTTCAACTTTAGTACATATCTCAGGCATTTTGGGACTTTTCACAAATTTTCAACATAGGGTTTTGGACCCTCCCATGAATTCTTGAATCAGATTAGAAGCGGCCCAGAAGGTGATTATGTCACCGCGCGGAATCACTTTCGCCGAAACAAACGACAGTGCCAGTATTCATGAGGTGGATTAAAGCCAATGTTACAAATTTAAGGGAATAATCAAAAATGATGTTTTAACGCCGCAGTGCGCGCGGTTGCCACCCACGTAACCAGTGAATTTGCAATTTTAATGCCAATTTTCAACATTGGCATTTTACACCTCCTTGTGAACAGTATAGTCATTGTTCATCCTGGCGAAATATGCCGCTTCTGGCACAGAATAACCGGATCGCTCTGGGAAATCAGTGTGCAGGACAGATTAAGAAATGACACGACTCTGTTCACGAGTAGGGTCCTAAATGGATGTTGAAAATCTGCAACAATACTCAATAAAATGACAGGAGCAACGGCGAGGTGTTGCGCAGTTTACAGCAAGACAAGTAACCCGTGAATTTATATTTCACCCAGATGTTCAACATTGCATTTCCCACCACTTATGAACAGTAAATCTTTTTCCCCATCCTACGAACAAGTTTTCACACCGGCGTAGAATAAAACAGTTGTTTGAAAATCAGTCCGGGAATTAAGAAAATGACAGTGATATGTTCATGAGCAGGGTCCCAAAATGCACGTTGAAAATTCTGGTGATGATAGCCCAACATAGATATATTACAAGTAACGCTGCAAACTTTCCACACACTTGTAACCCCGCAGATGTAATATTGTTACCAGATTTTCAACGGTATGCCACACCTCCTGACGATCAGCAGCTGTCATTTTCATCTGACTGAAATGTGGTTTTCACAGGCTGACACAAAAAAAGGTAGCCGGTAACCAGCGTTAGACAGTTAAGAAATGACAGTGGCACTTTCATAAGAGGTCACAGCCCATGTTGAAAATTTGGTGACGAAACTCCATAACATGATTGTGTTACAGCAGATTGAACTGTTCCACGCCCTTGTAACTGCACATTTGTAATATACAGCACATTTTCAACAGTGGCACTTTTTCAACCTCCTTATGAAGTGTACAGCTGTCATTTTTCACCTGGTCTAAATACTGTTGCACCCCCAGAGAATAGCACGTAGCTGGAAATCAGTGTTTGGGACAGATAAGATCAAACAAATGGAGAGTGATGAGCTAAACTCAACTCTGTCGGATCGCAGATTGCTTGACGAAAAAAGACCCCAGCGCAGAGTCCGTACAAACAAAGGCACACGGCAGCACTGGGAGACAGGAAAGAGGCGGGTGAGGAGGGTGAGTGAGTGAACTCACGGGCATGTCAGACTGCTGTGGATTTCTTTGCAAGGCAAAACAGCTCAAAGCAGGCAGGGCCCGTTGAAAAGCCAGCCTGCAGCGGGAGAAAACAGGAGGGAGTGAGACGGGACTGAGTGAACTCAACAGATCTCTAGCAGGACTGCTGCAGAATTTTGTGGGCAGAAAAAAGGCGCCTATACAGGCAGGGACACCGGGCAAAAGGCCGCAGTGCCAGGACAAAACAATGGCTGCGACAGAGGAAGACTGAGCGACCTCAAGCCAGCTCTATGGGGACAGCCGCGATTTCTTTAGACAGACAAAGGTGCCAATGCAGCCAGGAGCCGGCACCAAGCGCACTGGCAGCAAGAGAAACAGAATGAGTGAGAGACAGAGCGGTAGTGGCGACTCAACAGAGCTGTATTGCATCAAGGTGTCTTTGTGGGCAGAAAATGCGACGGAGGCAGAAGCCCAGCACAAAAGGCCAGCATGCAGCACTGGGAGGAACGGAATGAGGGAGTGAGGGAGTGAGCGAGCTCAATGGAGCTGACCCGGGATCAAGCCAGATTTCTGGCCAGAACAAGCCACCAATGCAGGCCCAGCACAAGGGCAGCCTGCAGGCAGAACACAGAAAGGGCAGTGAGGAGGGACAGTGAGCACAAAGGAGTTCTTTGGGACTGCTGCAGATTTGTTTATAAGGAGAAAAAGACAGCAATACACACTGGAGACTACAAAAGGGCAGCCTGCAATGAAGGGAAAACCAGAATGAGCAGGGGAGAGGGGGAGTGAGTGAGCTCAGACTCTATGATGACTGCTGCACATGCTTTCTGGGCATAAAAGCGCAACACAAGCAGGAGCCCAGTACAAAGGGCAGCCTGCAGCTGGCAAGAAGAATATGGCGGTGAGGAAGGGAATGAGAGCAGTTGAATGAGCTGTGGAGACTGCTGCAGATTTTCAGGAACAGAAAAAAGGCAATGCACACAGGACCCAGTACAAAGCCAGTCTGCGCGCACCACAAAGGAACGAGAAGGTGACAGAGGGAGCACCTCAACAGAGCCAGGCCAGACTGCTGCAGATCTCTTTGTGGGTGAAAAGCTGCCAATGCAGGCAGGAACCCAGTACAAAAGTGCAGCCTGCAGCACGGAGACACAGAACAAGCAGTGAGGAGGGGAGGAGTGGCTCACAGTTTGCTGGGACTGCTGCGGTTCTTTGTGGGCAGATAAAGGCAGTATGCATGCAGGGCCCAGGACAAAGGCAGCCTTCAGCGTGGAAGAAAAAAAAAAAAGACAGGTGAAATGGGGACAGTGAGCCAGCTCAATGGAGCTGTATGTGACTACCAGACTTTTGTGGGGAAGAAGGAGGCAACAGGAGGAACCCAATACAAAAGGCCCACAGCACGTAAAACGGAATGATTGAGTAGAGAGAGGGAGGAAAGCAGCAGCTCAATGGAGCCTGTTGGGACTACTGCAGAGTTCTTTGTAAGCAGAAAAAGGTGCCAAGAGGCAGAGCCAACTAAAAAGGGCAGCCTGCAACCAGGAGAAACAGAATGAGGAATGAGACAGGAGAGTAAGTGACCCCAACAGAACTCCGTCAGGAGCTACTAATTTCTTTGTGAGCAAAAAGGTGCCAACACAGGCAGAAGCCATTAAAAGGACAGCCTGGCAGCGAGAGACACAGAATGAGCGAGTGAAGGATGGGGAGGCGAGCTCAACAGACTCTGGCCAAGACTGCTCGCATTTTGTGGGGCAGGAAAGCAGCAAGCCACCCAGGGCCCACTACAAAAGGCAGCCTGCATTAGCTGCCTGAGAAACAGCAGCGGTGAGGGGACTGAGTGAAATCAACAGAGCTCCATCACAACTGCTACAGATTTCTTTGTGGGCAGAAGAGGCAGCAATACACGCAGGAGCCCAGTACAAAAGGGCACCTGCAGCCTGTCAAAACAGAACAAAAGAGTGAGGAGAGAGTGAGCTAGCTCAACGGAGCTCTGTCAGGATCTGCAGATTGTTTGTGACCAGAAAAGGTGCCAACAGAGGCAGAACACCTGAGCACAAAAGGAAGCCTACAGCACAGGAGAAAAAAATGAACCAGTGAGAAAAGGGGGAGTAGGACCTCAATCGGCCTGTCAGGACAGCTGCAGTTTCTTTGGGCAGAAAAAGAGCAATATAGGCAGGCCCAGTACAAAAGATCAGCCACAGTGCAGGCAGAAATGGAAAAGGGTGACAGAGGGGAGGAGCAAGCTCAATGGACCCGGCAGGACTGCTCCAGATTTATTTGTGGCAGAATAGTAATGCAGGCAGAACCCTGTACAAAAAGCAACCCCACCCACAGGAGACACAGAACAGTGAGAGAGGAGGGAAGCGGGAGGTGAGCTCAAGAGAGCCTGTTGGGACTGCTACAGGTTTTTGTAGAAAGGCAGCAATGCACCCAGGACCCAGCACAAAGGACAGCCTGCAGCGGGGTAGAAACAGAATGAGTCAGTGAGAGAGGGGGCGGAAGTAACAGGCTCTCAGGACGACTGTGGATTTCAGGCAGAAAAAGGTGGCACCAGGCAGAGCCCAATACAAGAGCCAGCCCGCAGCAAGGCGAAGACAAGGAATGAGTGAGGACAGAGGGGAGTGAAACCCCAACAGACCTGTGTTGGGACTACACAGATTTCTTTGTTGGCATAAAAGCCAACAGAGGCAGCAACCCAGTACAAAGGCCAGCCTGCACAAGGAGAAACAGAATGAGGGAGTAGGGGGGAGGACCACCAACGGAACTCTGTCAGGCCATCTACAGATGGCGGACAGAAAAGGCAGCCAACACAGAGCACTCAGCACAAAACAGCAGCCTGCAGCACTAGGAGAAACAGAATCGGATGACCACAGAGGCCAGGGCGAGATCAACGGACAATGCAATTAACATTCAGATTGACAACGTTGTTTTATTGTCAGTCCAAACGATCGTGCATGTGTGGGGTTACAGCTGTGTGTGCAGTTAAACACGATTCTCAGAATCATTAACTCAGCACTAACCACGCGGTGTGTTAACACTTCAAGAAAGCATAGTATACCTGTATGCCTTATATGCGTGAGCAACCCCCAGTTGTATGAGCACCTGGTTAGTAATTAGTAATCCTGTAAAAAAAAAAAATAGTGCCACATTAACAGGTTAGCACCAAGAAGAATGCTTTTTAAAATAGTATCAGCCATGCTTATCACAATGCAGGCTAGTCCTGTTAAAGTGGTATGTGGGCCCCATTTTCAGATTAGTGTTATGCACTCCTAAGTGCTGCACCTGAGATAGCGCACAGCCACAGAAGGTGGTAGTAAATGGCATCCCTCAGTGAGGAGAGAGTGACCAGTAGGGTGCCGGAGGGTTCAGTAATGGGACACATCCTCTTCAGTGTCTTTATAAGTGGCATAACAGAAGAACTGGAAGGGGAGATGACTTTTGCAGATGACACCACAATCTAGCAAAGCGTTGATAAGGTGCAGATGGGAAGATGAAGTGGGGACATTTGAAAACTTAAAGAGTGCTATGGCACATGGCAGTTCCAGGTTCAAAGCCAAAAAGTGCAACATCAAGCATCTAGGTACTAGAAGCCTAGAGGCTGAGTATAAAATTTAGAGGGGGGTACTTATAGTCACTAAGGAAACCTTTTATACAGCACGGTGCTCGGTATGCAGGAGAGGATTGCTCATTTACATGGCCGTAGTAGTATATATGCACATGATCAGGGTAGCATCAAGTGATGCTGAATACGACACCGATCTAACCATGCTGTTCCCACAGTGTAATGTTTAGCTCTACTGCACGCTGTAGCTAACCTTCTGAAATGGGGCCCTGATTGACTAAAAATCCTGGCTGATGTCTCCTAAAATGCAGAAGGTAAACATAAAAAGGTTTATCTTATCTATCTCTTTTATGTATTGTTTTATCGTATTTTGCTTGCAAAACCTTTATCGATTTCAAAACATTGTGAGTGACTTAAAATGTTTATAACAGACTAGTTAAAATACAGTTTGTTTCTTCTTTTACCTATATGCTGTCTTTATTTACTTACTATATAAAAACACAGTCTGGTGGGCTGGCCTAGCAGCTTGGTGGTGATTACACTGCCTCCCATGCCAGTGGCCCAGATTTGGGGTGGACCACAGACTACAAGGGTTAGCTGGGGGGATATGATTGAGCATCTTGGGGAATGCTCTCCTCCAGTGAGGGGAAGTCTGACCACCCAGCCTACAACATCCACCTAGCTGAGGAGGGCTGGCAGGGCAGTGCAGTTGCACACAAGGGGAGGGCTCAGGCAGGCACAAAGGAAGCATGTGTCTTTATATGCAATTGCATCATTCCATGCTTGGCTGCCAGGGACATGAAACAAAAGTGAGAAACCTAATGGCAAAATGATCCAACAACCTGCATGAGATTTTGCACTGCTAAACAGGCTCTGCTCATATAGTGTCTGCTTGTCAATGGCCCTCCCATCCTGGCCCCAACACAGGGGGATGTGAGTGGGGGGACTCAAACAAATATGTCCTGTGGATGGTAAGTGATTGGGCTGGAGATGTCAGTAAGCAAAGGGGTAGCAGGGTGACTAAGAGATAAAAATCTCTATGGGAAAAAAAAAGAAATAAACAGAGTTTGAGAAGCTCAAACCCCAAACAGACTGTGACATGCCTCAGTGAGGATTCACAATAAAGTTATTTAGTAAAAAAAATACAAATTATATGCACATGCCAGCTAAACTCCTGATGAAAATTGAATACTGAAGGATTACAGCAAAAATATATATTTTAAAATAAAAACTTAAAACATAGTCCATAGAGTACAAACTAGCAATGATTTTGTGATACACTTCACACAGCTCTGAAGTGCTTCCCAAGCATTCAACTCAAGATAAGTTGCTGGACTTACACAGTAATTAATTACACAAAACAAATCAACACTTTAACTTGGAAAATGCATGCAGCTCCCATAGCATACAGGTATATAGGAATATCCTGCATTAGCTTCCCTATACAAAATGTGTTGTCTGACAGTAAATGAAGGCAGCACTTATTTAAAAAGAATAAACCACAGCATTAAAATTAGTTTTAAAAGTTTCTTGTCACATCACAATGGTCTGATATTTGACTAAAGGTGTGCAAGCAAAACAAAAGGAAAACCCACAAAGAAGTAGAATAAGAGAGTAGCCCTGTTTTGTTTACCTCAGCTTTGCAGTTTCAAGAGATCCTCTCATCAAGCTAGCAGCTAACTAGATGCAGCAAGCAATGAGTTCAACTCTAGGACATTCATGGGGAGGGGCAGAGGGATGGGTAGTTTCAGAACATAGTCCATTTCAAGTATATAGTTTATTTGTTTCAGTATATAGAGTATGTGAATTTTCAGTCTCACAGTGTATGTGTTTCAATACATAGTGTATGTGTTCTATGTCAGTGTATTTGTTTGAGAATATATAGTGTATGCAGATTTTCAATGCATAGTGTATTTATTTCAACAGATAGTGTATGTATTTCAATATAAAGTGAAGATGTTTCAATATATATGTATATTTATTCAGTATATAGTGTATGTGCTTTCTACAGTGTGTAGTATATGCATTTCAATAGATAGTGTATGTATTTCAATATACAGTGTATTGTTTCAATATATAGTATATGCAGATTTTTTCAGTGCATGGTATATTTATTTCAATAGCTAGTGTATGTATTTCAATATAAAGTGTAGATGTATCAATATATAGTGTATTTGTTTCAGTATATAGTGTATAATACTTTTCAGTGTGTAGTGTATGTATTTCCAATATATAGTGTATTTGTTTCAGTATATAGTGTGTGGTTTTTCTCAATATATAGTGTATGTAGTTACAATCTATAGAGTATTTGTTTCAGTAGATGGTTTATGTGGATGTTTCAGTCTGTGTGTATGTATCTCAATAGGTAGTCTATGTTTTCCAATACATAGTCATATGTTTAAGTACATAGTATTGGTTTCAGTATTAGGTATGTGGATTTCAGTATGCAGTATGTATTTCATAGATGGTATATGTATTTCACTATGCAATGTAAGCATTTCACTATATAGTGTATGTGTTTCACTATATAATATATGTATTTCAGTATACAGTATATGTATTTCACTATCGATGTATATATTTCAGTAGATACTGTATGTGGTTCACTACATTGTGTATGTATCTCACTATATAATTATATATTTCACTATTTGATGTATGTATTTCACCATATAGTGTGTGTTTACTAAACAGCCAGGGATTCTGAATTATGTCCTAACTGACTTGCCATACGAAAGTCCACACACCCTTGTAACTTCTCAAATTTGCAATATTTATATGCCACATTGTCAACATTGCCATTTTTTACACCTCCTTATGAACACTGCAGCTGTCATTTTTTACATCCTGCCCAAATTGTGTTTCCACACTGCACTACCAAAGTCAATGCCAGCGCGGCAACATTTGGCATTGACAAATGCTTGTTTAATTTGTAACACTCCCACTGCAGCAACTTGTTGGATTTAATGATGCCATAAATGGAGTTGGTACCACTCAGAATTTTGTTTGTTTAATTGAAAAAACACTCAGTGGTGTAACTGGGAGCACTTATTTATTTATTTTTTGAATTTTGATGACTGGGTAGGCCCACTGAGCCTCGGAGGTCCCTTTTTCAGGGACGACCCGGGAGACAGAAACAGTACAATACAGTACAGGGTGCAGAGAAAGTAGACATGAAATTCAAGGTTGCAATAAAGGCAATATATTAATATATTGAACATAAGTGCAACAACAGGGGAGTTGAGGCATGCTTTTGAGTCATTTTGGTTGAGAAAAGGAGAGGATTGGTGTGGGATGTGGCACCAGGGGTGATTATCAATACCCTGACAATGGCACGAGATTGCCCCATGCAGGTGGGACTTGATCCTTGTGTGAAAGTTTAACAGCGATGGTGCTTCCTGAACTAAATGTGGAGAGTGTTCCACAGCTTAGGTGCAGTTATTAATAAAATCCATAGTTTACATATTCATAGAGCCAAACTGACCTGAACACTGAGAGAGAAAAAGGTAGGAAATTATCCAGTTACTGAGTCTGTGAGCATCTTTTGAACTGACTGTAATTTGAGTGCTTGGCACACAGAATTGATTACATTTGTAAACACAGACTGGGGTGCTCACCCTCAGTACCACTTGACCACCCCTCACCTCCAGGTTGCCTGCCACCCCATGTGAAGGTGGTGACACCCAGCTGCCCACTTCCAGTGCCACTGTAGTAAATGCCAACACTGGGGAGCCCTATCCCCAATGTTGGATCCAACTATTTAGGTAACTGTTACCCACAAAAAAAGAAAACAGTTCCTCTTTGCCTTTTTGTTTTTATTTTATCCTGTAAATAAAAGGGTCAATGTCAATCTGACCCCCACACCCCAACCACTGTACCCCAACCTCACCCATACCCCCCACACACATCCTCACTCCACCCAAAACTGCCCAATAGCAGATACCCACTCTCTGATTCAAAACATGTCTTGCTGCTGGAACCAGCAACTGTGATATGAGAAAAATAAAGTAACTCCAGTTTAATGCATTTCAATGGGATTTGAACATTTACTCATAACTTTGTCATTTTTCAATATTTTTACACCAACTTTTCAACCTTTAGTTTCTGGATTCCCACCTCATCAACAAGGTTGGTGATATTTCTCAAATCAATCCTGAAAGGTGATTTTGTGGTCACAGCATGAAATCACCTTTCAGGCAGGATTTGAAAATTTTCCCCTACTGGGTTTATGAGGTGAGGTTAATAGAAGGCTTTTTTGAAACTTTTGAGAAAAATATTGTAAAATAATTGTACATGAGAGAACATGAAACAGTTCAACATTTACTTACAAATTTGCTAAATTTCAATGTTTCCCACCATACCTTCAACATCGCTTTTTTGGTATATCACCTCATGAACAAGACAGTTATTTTTTTTTAGATACTTGCCAAAAGGAGATTTTTGCAGTCACTGTGTAAAATCACATTTTAGGTGGGATTAGAAAATTTTCACCTGACAGGTTCATGGGGGGGGGGGTCATAAGAACACTATGTTTAAAATTTGATATAAAAACATGGTAAGCTGACCAAGTTATGAGTTTAATATTTCATTGTTCACTCATAGCGATAGTAATTTTCAATATTTTGGTTCAAAACTTGCAACACAGCCATTTTTCTATACCGCCTCATAAATACAACAGGTATCATTTTTCAAATCCTGGATGAGAAATGTTTTCACACTTGTGGTGTGAAATGTTGTTTTAACCAGTATTCTATAAATGTCACATGTCATGTTATAAGGGGCATCACAAAATGACTGTCTGAAAATTTGGGGTCAAAATTTAAAAAAGAAAAAAATATGAGGAAACATGTGCAGGGCCAGCCTTTACTCCTGTGGGTAGGGCTTTGTGATCCTGAGTCAGTGAACTGAGTTTGGGGTGAACTCAATGGCCCATCTGCATGGGCTGAAGCTGGGGACATGGTGCTGTCATGACATGAGCCCCCAGCCTGGGAAGGAGTAGATGCAGGGTTGCCTGCATGCGCTCAAGTACCATACAGTGAAAATAACTCTTATTTTGGCATATAGTTTGCACCTCTGCACCCATGGTTGCCAGCAGGCCATGTGCTCTGACTGAGAGATGGCTTCTTTGACCTACACTTCCACAGTCCACCAGATAGTCCCATGAATTCTTGGCATCCGCTGCTGTGTGGTAGTGCAAGGCCCTGCACTTCAATAGTTGGAAGAAGTCTTCCCTTGGTGCAGGCTGCATCTGTTCATGCAGGCCCCAAGGGAACCTGCATTGATGAGAATATAATTTTTCTACTGTACCCCTAAAAAGAAGGGACATGCAGCAGAGTAACTCTGGTGTTAGAGTTGGGGGGGATACAAGTATAACAGGATCTGACAGTAAGTAATCTTACTGTGAGATCCTCTTATGGTTGTGTCCCCTCTCAATTCTTACACTACAGTTACTCTGCTGAGCATTTCCCTTCTTTTTAAGGATGAAAAATCATATCCTCATTCACACAGGTCCCCTTGGGGGATAAGAGGATTGAGTAAGTTATTCAAGACTGCAATGTGTGAAATTTTGGGAAGGGACATGTCCCTCCTCGTCCCCATTATAATAATGCCCTAAACTGTGTTAATGCACCCAATGCTACAAAGATAGGGACATTTGGAACTGGGATTTCCAACCCAGACTCACACACACACACACCACGAGCAGCAAGGAGACAAGGCCACAAAAGCAACTGTAGAGAGCCATCATCAGGTAAGACAAACATACAACTGTTTCCAGATGACACAAATGCAGTGGCACTGATGTGCTGCCTTCATGGATTTGTATCTGCAGCTGCAAAGGCACAGGTCTCATAGGGGCCTGTGCTTATGCAGTCACACCTGTGTATGTATGTTGTACAGTGGGCATGAGTATGTGTGGCTGCAGAGCCAAGGGCCCCATGGGGGCAGTGTTTCTGAGGCTAGGAGGCCCCATTGGGCTTGTGCCTCTGCAGCCAGATGTACTCATGCATGATATATGAATTACATTACTAGATAGCATGAAATGTTAGTGCATGATTTTCTATATGCAGCTGTGTAACTAACAAATTGCTACTCCCTTGAACATCTTCTAGATCAATTACTGAGGTCATGATACTGACATTGTAGCAGTGCTTCTGTCTGTCTAACTGCAGGCCCCACAGGGGCCTGCCCTTCAGGAGCCAGATATTAGTGTGTATGTCTTATACCTGTCACTGCAAAGTGCAGCCAGAAGGCCCCATGGTGACTTCACCTCTGTAGCCAGACGTACTCATGCACAATGTACGAATTATTTTGCTAGATAGCATGGTCTGCCAATGCATGGTTTTCATGCAGCTGCCTAACTGACAAACAGCTACCCCTTGAACAATATCCAGATCCTGTGCTGAAATCATGATACCCACATTGCAGCAGTACCTAAGTCTGCCTAACTGTGGGCCCCATAGTGGTCTGTCCATCTTGAGCCAGATCTTGGTGTGTATGCCCCACACCTGTGGCAAAAAGGCACAGTCCCAATAGGGGCTTAAGCCTCTACAGATAAAACTGCTCTTGCAATTTTGTTGGCCGGGATTTTGTGGTGCCTGCACTTCTGCAGCCAGGGGATGGTGTATATATCCTACATCTGTGGCTGAAAAGTGCAGACCCATTAAGTGTGTGTGTGTGTGTGTGTGTATGAATTACAGAGTGCATGATTACCTGAGGTTACAGAAATGCTGGCCCAGTGAGGTGTGCACCTCTACAGACAAAATAACTTTTGTAATTTGGATATCATGGATTTTTATCTGTGGCTGTAGAAGCCTGTGCTTCTGCACATAGAAGAAATGTTGTGATTTTAGTATTCTAGATTTTGATTGATTTGCAGCAACAAGCGAGTGTATATGTCTTGCGGTGCACTTGCTGCAGATACAAATCAATGAAGGTATGCGTCAGTTCTACTACATTTGTATCATCTAGAAACAGTTGCATGTTGTTTGTCTTACATGATGGATGCTGCCTGTGGTAGCTTGTGTGGTGTTGTCCATTTTCTGCTTTTGAATGGAGGTGAAGTTATGGTTAGAAAACCTAATGCCACATTTCCTACCTTGTGGCTTTAAGTTGAACCCTAACTGGTGCATTAATGCAGTATTTTGCAAAGTACAGAGAGATAGATAGATAGATAGACAGACAGACAGACAGATAGACACTGTAGATTGATTGATACTGTAGATAGATATATATGATAGATAGATAGAAAGATAGATAGATAGATAGATAGATAGATAGATAGATAGATAGATAGATAGATAGATAGATAGATCTATAATGGGTTGAAAAATAAAGAAATTCAATAAGACCAGTGGATGATTACTTTAATATGTTACATAGTGCAGCCCCATGAGCATAAGGAGCTAGGATGTTAGGGAAAACTGTCTGTGTGTTTATTTCTTCAAGCTAGTGAACAGGACATGGTGCCAGGTACAAGGAAAATGTTGGAGAAGATGGGTTTAGCGGAGTCTGAAAGATAAATACAGGTGCTCATACAAGAAAGAGTCAAGGCCTAGTGGGAACCTTGTTTTCCAAACTCAAGCGGTAGTTTGGAAACCCAACAGGAGAAAGGCAATCCAGGCTTTTAGCACAGCCTACCTCCCATAGTGCTGGTTCCATCAAGGAAGCCAATGGGGGCTGGGGCAACACCCAACCCATAGGTGAACAAGGTGCATGGAGGAAGTGCCCAAGAAGATGCTGGCCAAGCAGATGATGGCTAGGAAGGAGATGCCAGGCAAGTGAAAGCAGAGGTAACCAGCAGCACCAGCCAGCATGGAGAAAGTTAGGTCCAAGTTTGTGGAATGGATTCCACAGCAGGTGACCGCATTGCTGGAAAGGACTTTTGAAGGGAGGCATCCCAAGAGGGGAGCTGGTGGCAAAAAAGTACAGGAGTGGAAATGGGGCCCCTACACTGGCTGGACTAGAGACTTGTTGGGAGGACCTGGATGAGTGTTGCTAGAACTGGCTATGCCTAGTGGATCTTCAACCCCAGGAGGACCAGTCAGGATCTGTGTTCCAATCATTCATCCACCCGCCTTCTCCCAGGGCCGAAAATTAGTGTTTGGGGGGCTAAATGGAAGCAGGAGGGTCACAGCAAGAAGAAGCCCTTCAAAGCCACATTGCCTTGAAACATCAATGGGGCTTCCTGAATGGTAACTGGTTCACCAGCCTGGGGGGCAGCCAATGGGTAGGCATTCAGCTTTGGAACAGAGGCTCAACAGGCTTCTTGTATCCCTAGAGAGGAATGTTTAAGGTGGAGGACATCTTCTCCAACACTTTCCTTGTACCACAACCCCCTGGTTTGGCTGACACAAATGGGAAAAACTAATGTGAGACTATTAAGGTGAGTCTTGCCTTGCAAGGGTATCACATGACAATGTTACACAGGGCTGGAGTGACCAATTGGACTACAGATGGTCTGTTGCATCTATATGAGGAATGAATTGACTTGGGGAGCTCATCCCATGCAAGGGATAGAGCCCCCAAATTCAGTCTAGGTGGGGAGGATTGTGACACTTGGCCAGCTGGTTATAATTATTGTATGCTATTTGTAATATAAAAATATAGTATGTGATTGTCTCACATAAGACAGCCTGTGCTCCATGGGTGCCCCTCCCAGGTTTCAGTGAAGCTACAGGATGTAACTGACCAGGAGATCTCTGTAATGTAATTAACTTCCTTAAGAAATTGCATTTTATGGCCTTTTTATGACCTGTTGCTGCTGTGAAGTTAGGAAGCTAAATATATTGTTTATTACAGGACAGGACATCATTTAGCTGATTTATGTCAAGTTATCTCTCACCTGAGTGATGGAATTGCAGAGCTGTAAACTTCAAAGGAACTGGTGGATCAAAGACTCATAATTTGGGAAGTTAGTTTTTGCTGATGTCACCTTATTTAATATACCTCCTGATAGGACATCATGTTTGTATAATTTTATATTCTAAAAGGAGGAGCTAGATGACTCACCAGTCAGAACAGCAAAGGCCCAAACCGAGGAAAGGATAGCCAACTCTGTTAAGAAGAGGGACAAGACATTTTATAGGTACATTACGGAGCGAAGAAAGACCAAAGGAGGGATTCTGAGGCTTAATAAATGTGAGGGAATGTGGGTAGAGGGTGACAGTGAAAAAGAAGGGATACTGAATGAATATTTCTGCTCAGTATTCACAAAGAAAGAGGAGAGGGAGGAACCTAAACCAAACAAGAGAAACACTCTGAAGATGGGGGTCTATACCAGTCCATTTACAGAAGAAAGGGTTCTGAAAGAAATAATAAAATTGAAAGTGGACAAAGCAATGGGGCCTGATGGGATTCACCCAAAAATTCTAAAGGAACTAAGGGTAGAACTAGGGACACTGCTGACTACTCTGTTTAACAAATCATGGGAGGATGGGGTGGTACCTGGGGACTGCAGGAGGTGGATGTGATCCCTCTTCACAAAGTGGAGCAGGACAGAGGCTGGAAACTACAGACCAGTTAGTTTGACCTCAGTGGTAGGAAAATGATGGAATCACTTCTGAAGGAAAGAACTGTTGAGTACCTAGAGGCCAGTGGGGCACACGACCCAAGGCAGCATGGATTCACGAAGGAAGGTCGTGTCAGATGAATCTAATAGATTTCTTTGATTGGGTGACCAAAGTAGTAGATCAGGGAGGGCTGTGGACATGGCCTACCTAGATTTTAACAAGGCATTTGATACAGTCCCACACAAAGATCAATACACAAGTTAGCCAGCCTTGGGTGGGTCCCAGGTGGTAGCCTGGATAAAAAATTGGTTAGACAACAGGACGCAAAGGGTAATTTTAAATGGAGTCCGCAGTGAAGAAAGGAGGGTTACTAGCGGGGTACCACAGGGTTCAGTACTGGGACCAGTCCTTTTTAATGTCTTTATAAGTGACATTGCAAAGGAACTGGAAGGAAAAGTATGCCTCTTTGCAGACGACACAAAGATCTGCAACAGGGTTGATACACAAGATGGAGTGAAAAGGATGAGATGGCACTTGGCAAGGTTGCAGGAATGGTTGGATGTATGGCAGCTCAGATTCAATGTGAAGAAGTGCAAGGTAATGCACATGGAAACAAAACCCAGGGGAAGAGTACACAATGGGGGTGAGATACTGACAACAATAAAAATAGAAAGGGACCTGGGGGTAATTACATCAGATGATCTATAGGTGGGCAAGCAATGTGAAAGGCAGTAAGGAAGGGCTGGGGGATACTAGGATGCATAGGAGAGGCATCAATAGTAGAAAACAGGAAGTTGTTTTCCCTCTGTACAGACAGTTGGTGAGACCCCATCTGGAGTACTCTGTGCAGTTCTGGAGACCCAATCTCCATAAAGACATAGACAGAGTGGAGGCTGTCCAGAGGAGGGCAACCAAAATGGCACAGGATCTGCACCAGAAGACATATGAAGAAAGACTAAAGGAGCTTAATATGTATACCCTTGAGGAAAGAAGGGAGAGAAGGGACATGATAGAAACTTTCAAGTACCTCAAGGGAATCAACAAAGTCCAAGAGGGTAGCATCTTCCAGAAAAAGAGATGAGCAAGAACCAGGGGGCACAATTTGAAGATAGAAGGGGGACGGCTCAAAGATAATGTGAAGAAGTATTTTTTTCACAGAGAGGGTTGTGGATGCATTGAACAGCTTCCCTGAGGAGGTCATGGAGTCAAGAACAGTGGGGGAATTCAAGAATGCATGGGACAGACATAAGGCAGTCCTAGTGGGGGGTAGGAGGAAGTAAGCTGTTGGTTAACTAGGATCTGCAGCTTATCTGTTAGGTAGGAAAATGGGCAGACTAGGTGGGCCAAGCGGTCCTTATCTGCTGTCACATTCTATGTTTCTATGGAAGGCACTTCTAGAGATGATACATTAGATATAAAAAGTCTAACTGTATTGTGGTACGAGTTTTTGTTTTGTAATCTTCCCTTGTACTTTTATGTGATTGTGAGCTCTTTGTGTTTACATTTTTCTTATATTCATCATCTTTTAGTAAAATCTTTATTTGAAGGATACTGCCTGTGTGTGTCTTCTAGGTTCTTTTTGCTTGTGATGTATACATGGTTAAGTTTGACAGCTGTACTGAAGGGCTTGATGGTGTTACCAAACTGGGAAAGGTGAGAATATACCCAAGGTCTTTTACAGAGTTTAAGGGTTCATTTGGAAACCTGGCTTGGTGCCCTGGTGAAAGATTGTACTGCAATACCAAAGGGTAAGTATCTGAGCCTGTACATTGGGTATGCCAGCACAAGGTTCACAGTTTGAATCCCCCCAGAACTTGAGACTAAAGGTAATTTGGACTCAAAAGCAGACAGGAGGGTTTCCCTGTCCATTACCTGTTCACACTATTGTGCTCTGAGGTTGGCACTGTGGGAGCAGAGGGCCTGACCTGCTGAGTACGTTTGTGACAATCCTCCCTACTGAAAATCTTGGAAAGCACCATTAATGACCAACTTGCACATTACCTAGATAATCAAGGTCTTCTGGCTCAGGAGCAGTATGGCTTCAGGAAGAACTATGGTACTACCACTGCACTCCTGAAGTTCACAGAATTGTTACACAGTGCCCTAGACAAGGGAGAAATTGCTGGATCCATATACCTATACATTGATCTCACCAAGGCCCTTGACCTTGTAAACCATGCCATCCTCTGTCATAAACTACTCACACTTGAGCTTTCCCTTGATGCAGTCAGCTGGTTTAAGAATTACTTATTTAATAGAACCCAAGCGGTTAAATGCTGCAAGGTGCTCTCAGACCCCCATCCGGTCACTGTGGGTGTCCCCCAAGGAGCTATCCTTGGACCTCTTCTTTTCTGTCTATTCATTAACAGCTTGTCTGCTGTCTGAAGGTCATCAGATATACTGCTTTAATATATGGATAGCAGATTCACCCCGTCGTCCTGCCATCACCAAATGGAGGTTCAGTGCCAGTGCAGGCGGTCAACATTGCAACTGGAAGAGAGGGCATCAGTACGTGTGCATGTTTGTGCCTCCACACACATGTGCTACGTCAGGATGTGTGTGAGTGTAGGGGTCAGGAGAAAACCTGCAAAAACCTAGAAATTACATATGAAAAAAAGTATTTGTTTAAATGGGATGCCATGTAATATAAAATTAACATTTGGAATTTTTATACCCTTCTGTGGTTTCAGTAGCATTAGTTTATTTAAATCAATCCTAGGTGTTTTCCCTTGCCAAATAAACTTATTCTAAACAGCATGGGAATGTTTAAACCAATGTAAGGGTAGGAATACATTTAGCAAATTGAACGGGTGAAACAGTGTAGGGAAAACATTCATTTTAATTACATTCACGCTACCCCAGAATAAGACTGGGAGTATTTGCCATCTCTTAAGATCTTGGATCAATTTAACCATTAAATCTTCCAAATTAAGTTTAATAATGTGTGAATGATCCATAGATAAATATATTCTAAATATTTTAGTCGTGTTTGAGTCCATGAAAGACCTAACTTGGAAATGTCATCCTTTAATGGGAAGTTGTTTAAAGGCATCACCTCTGTCTCACCTCTATTTAATCTATAATTTGAAAATACACTAACTTCTTGGATGGTTTGAAGGGTGGCTTTAATTGAACAAATTGGGTTAATAATGTATAAAAGAATGTCACCAGCAAATGCTGACAGATTTAAAATCAACTCCCCTATTTGTATACCTTTGACAGTAGGATTTTTATTTAGAATATATAAATGGCCTCTAAATAAAAGTTAAATAAAATTGGGGACAAGGGGCACTTCTGCTTGGTGCCACAGAATAATCGGAGGGGGGGATATTATTACAGAAAATCCTTGCTGAAAGACAAGAATGCAAAATTCTAAGCAAATCGACAAATAAGGTCAGAAAATCAAATTGTAGTAAAACTACAAAAAGAAAGTTATGATCCACCCTATCAAAAGCCTTCTCCATGTCCAAAGAAACCAGAACAGTTGGAAATCTGGAATCCCTGGATGCAGAGAAGGCGTGCAAAAGCTTTCTAAGATGGTCTGAGGCCTGTCTATAAGAAGCTATCTGTTTCTTGTAGATTAGAGGTGGCAAATATTTTTTAATCTTTGAGCTAGGATGTAAGTTAATATTTTTATATAATAATTGATAAGCGAAATGGGACAGTAGTTACTTAGTTACTTTATTTTTTGGTTTGTTTGGTTTGAGTAGTAAGGTTATAAGGGCCTCCAAAACGAGAGTATCAGAAATGCCTTTTGACAAGATATACAGATATGAGTGTTTTAAAATAGGAATTAGGGTTTCCTTGTTTTGTAAAGTTAGCTATGAGCCCATCTGGACTTATTGTATTTCATTTTAAATTATCTAGAGCTTTACTGATTCCTTGTTACGTTCATTGGTACAGTCAGCCCCTGTGCCTGTATTTTGTTAATTGGAGACAAATGAATTTATTAAGATACTCATTCAAATCTTTACTAGGGGGATAATTTGGAATAGGTTCATATAACTGACCATAACATTTTAAGAACTCAGATAAAATCCCACGCTGATCAGTCATTACCTGATTGTTTTCTTCTGAATTTATATATTTAGATTGTTCTAAGTGCTTTAGTTTATTTGCTAGAATTTTACTTGGTTTATCTCCCAAGTCCACATATTTAGACTTAGTCTTGATAATGAGAAGTTCAGCTTTTTGTTTGGTTAATAAGAAAAGCTCTTCTTTGAGTGATTGCAATTCATGGCTTTCTATGTCTGACAAGGAGTTTTGGTTAAGATTCTCCAAAAAATCTATCCTGGACATTAGTTTCTCTGTCATCTCAAACCTCTGATGTTTTTGCTTTGCAGCAAACCTTACAAAATCCCCCCTAATCCAGCATTTGCATGTCTCCCATATCAAGTCTATTTTATCAGAAGATTGTAAATGAATCTGCCAAAAGTTCTTAATAGTGTTTTGAATGAAGTTCACAATATAGTCTTGTCTCAAAATATTAGTTAATCTCCAAACAGAATGTTTAACATTGGGAGAGGTCAGTTTGATATGGAGGTGTATTAAAGAATGGCCTGAGAGAGTTCTAGGTGAAATTTGAGCTTCTGAGAAGTCTGTTGAATTATTATGGAAGGGTCATGGCCATGCATGTGACTTTACCAGGGAACGTGTGTCTGGAGTATGACAACAATTTTCTTCAATAAAAAATGGGCTAATCCAATCAGGCATTCGGGGGTGTTGCACATGATTCTGCCGTTGGACATTGCACATGGAGAGGAGCAGCAGCACACAGACAGTGATTTCCCAGTCAGGAGGCCCCTTTCAATAAAGAGTAGGGCACAGGTTTTTCCTGCTCAAGGTATGGTCCAGACTGGGTTTTGCTACAACCATAACCAAACCATATGTAAGAAGGAGTGGGGCAGGTTCAAGCATGAATGTATGGCCTGTGGGTGGCCTCATCTTTCATGCAAACTTAGCCAAATGGTGCCACCCCTGGCCATTTTAGATGTGGTAGAACTAGCCTCCCGATGCCAATAAGGGTGGATTGAATTAGGTCTTGGCTGCTCCTTTACCCCAGTCAGGTGGCCACTTGGGTTTTGCTGGAAAGGTTCTCAGCAGGTTTTCGAATCATGCTTGGGGACCCTTGTCACTGGTATGAGGCTGAGAACCTGAAGTCTGCCAGGAACCATCCAGACTTGGTCAGGGAAAAGTTAGCCAAGGAGTTGCAAGCAGGGAGGATTAGTGGCCCCTTTCCATCTCTGCTATCACCATTACTAAGAAATAGGTATGACCAGGGAATGGATTAATGGTCTGTTAATCACCCTCTAGGGACATAATGTGGCATGAGGTGAACCGGGTGCCATATTGCCTCTAGAGGTTGATTAACCGACTGTTCTCAAACTCCTGGGAGTGCCTTATTGCTCTTATAAAGTTGGCTTCCAAGAAGTATTAGAAGTGTTAGAAGTGTTTTTTTTTTAATGTGTTCCTTATTGAGGGGAGCTCTCTAATAAAATAGTTAATCCATTAACAGTTTAGAAATGCTGGTTTGGAATCAGAATGCATCATTCAATCATTCAGCAGTGCTAGAGAATGGAATGTTGACAGGAAGAATCCATGTACCATGGTGATCAGGGTGTATATGACAGTGTAACAGAGATTAATGTAAGGCTGTTGGAATGTTGACAAGCAATCTAAATGGAACATTTCTGAGACTCTTGTTATAATTAAGCAATAAGGCATGACCAAGGGTTATGTTAATGGTCTGTTAATCACCTTCTATGGGTGTACTGTGGCATGAGGTGTAGCCGAGTGCCACATGCCCTTAGAGGGTGATTAATTAAGCAATAAGGCATGACCAAGGGTTATGTTAATGGTCTGTTAATCACCTTCTAGGGGTGCACTAGCACGAGAGGTACGAGCTACATGCCCCAAGAGGGTGATTAACTGACCATTAACATAATCCCTGGGAGTGCCTTATTGCTGTTATAATAACAAATGTTTTTAAACAGTGTTAAACCTTGTTCAACATATGGCTAAACTCTACATGTATGTTAATAAAAGATTAACATAAGGCTATTAGAATGTTTGCAGCCAATCAGAAAGCTCCATTTCTCAGACCCTTTTTATAACTGACCATTAACATAATCCCTGGGAGTGCCTTATTGCTATTATAATAAAAACTGTTTTTAAACAGTGTTAAACCTTGTTCAGCTTATGGCTAAGCTCTACATGTATGTTAATAAAAGATTAACATAAGGCTGTTAGAATGTTTGCAGTCAATCAGAAAGCTCCATTTCTCAGACCCTTTTTATAATTGCCAGTATTCCCAACTGAGATGGTTCCCAAAAAAGCCCTGGAGGGGTTCAGACTGACAAATCACCTTTTGCACTCAGAGTATTCTGTCAATGACTACACTGACCTGTGTTTTATGGTGGTTTAAAAAAATGGGCTTTCATTTCCTGTGCTCTGATTAGTTGGTACACCTGCCAGTGGGAAACATTAACTTTCAACAGATGGCCAGGAAATAAAAAGTACCAGCCCCAGAGCCCCTTCACCCATTTGGTACCCCTGTGCCCACCCTGCCTCCTCATTAACCGAAAACACCCAATTTAATTTGAAGTCACTACCATGAGAGATACTGGCCCCACCAGATCTTCAGTGCTAGCTGCTGCCTTACCATACTGCACACAGCCTTAGCTTGGCTCATTTCTAGCTACATTTCCTTTTTTGTATTCAGTTAAGGTACCTCTTGTCCAATGCCCTAATTCTGACTCCATGACTGCCAACAATTTCCAGTCAGAAGCCCACTCCTAAAATGAAACACGCGAGGCATTGCATAAAAACTGGTTGATTGAGTGAGGCAGCCCCCAAATGTTTGAAGATCCCCACCTACCCCAGTCTTCCTTAGTTTAGTGAAAATTTTAAATAAAGACTAGCACACATGCTAAGAAAATAGAAACAAAGAGAAGCAATCAGAGGAATCAGCTTCCACAGAACTGTCCCGTTCTCACTACGGCTTTCAAAGGTGCAGCAGTGACTTTCCCAGCAGCTACACTCAGAGTGCTGCCTGCCTGAGCTACCTTACATACGGCCTACCTCAAAAAAATAAAAATAAAATGAGTAACAAAATAAATGCAAAGTGCATAGCTGTACCGACTGCTACCTCCCAAAACCTTTCAGTAGAGCCAAACTACTATGGGTGCACAGCTCACCACAATCGGTGCTCCAGCAATAGTGGCAGTACATCTCTTCTCTGCAGCAGCAGTAGTAATATATTTCCTTAGTTCTGAATTCCACTCTAGTTCTTCTGACAGGGCATTAAAAACATGAAGTGGATCAATGGGGTGCAGAAACAAGAAGGGGACAGACTAATATTGGGGCACTGAAAAAATAAAATGCCTTCTAGTCAGCCCACTACTATTCCCCTCCATCTTCCTGCCCAATCCATATTCTTAGCCATTTCTCATGACCTTGTCTCCACTAATTTATTTATTCATTTATTGATTTTGATGACCAGGTTGGCCCACTGGGCCTCTGAGAAGATCCCTTTATCAGGGGCAACCTGGGAACAGAAGCAATACAATACATACAATCAGGTGATCCAGAAGCAATACAATATATATAGTCAGGTGATACAGGGTTATGAGACGTAGACAAGATAATGAGGATAACAGTACAGGCAATTATTCAAATCGTAGACCATAAGAGCAAAACTTGAAAGATTTAAGGATTTAAGGCATAATTTAATGTAGGTTAAGGTGAGATGAGATGGAGGATGGGTGTTGTGATTAGGATCGGGGGTGATTATCCTATACCCTCACAGTGGCATGGGCTTGTCCTGAGCAAATGGGACTTAAGCCTAGTGCAAAAGATTGGTAGCAAGGGGGCTTCCTGTACTAGAGGTGGGAGAGTGTTCCACAGTTTAGGGGCTGTGAGAGCAAAAGAATTGCTTCCCTTCTGAGTCTTGATTCTGGGGATTGCCAGTAGGGAACAACCCATAGTCCTGAGCATTCGAGGGTTAGGCTTAGCCATGATTATTCCTGTTAGGCTTGGTGGGGCCACTAGGCTCTACAATTTTATGCATGGCAGAGCAGGGGATACTGTAGATGAGCCTCGAAAGAAAGCCATTGCAGCTGGGAAGTGAGATGCAGGGGTGGCTTCTTGGTTGACACATTGTCACAAACCTCATGACCTTGTTGTACAGGACCTGAAGCCTGCTAACCTCACCCTTTGCCATACCCTGGATTACTGGGGCAGCATAGGTTAACGTGAGTAGGAGGACACTGGAGGCGATTGCTTGTCTAGCCTCTGGGCTAAGTTTTTTTTTAGCTTGTACATGGTGCCAAGTTTGACATGGATAGACCTTGTTAATGTGGGGCTTAAAGGTGAGACCCTGGTCAATAGTTAGCCCTAGGTATTTTATGTTGTCAACTATGTCTGTTGTTTATCCGCAAGGGTAGTAAGTTTTAGTGAATTGGTCCAATCCTGGCCAAGGATCTAGGACCAAACAGCATAGCTTTCATTTTGCTGCATTAAGGATAATGCTGTTTGATGTAAGCCAGGCCTCGGTGTGTTAGGTCCCCTTGTTGGAGAGGGCCCAGATCATGTGGTGTGGGCCTGGCTTGGATGATGACAGTATCGTCTGCATATTGAACTACTGAGCTATCCCCACAGTGCCAGTTTAGGTCATTTGTGAAGAGAGAGAGAACAGGAGGGGGCCAAAAATTGAGCCCTGAGGCATACCCTCCTTGATGGGTAAAGGGGTGGAAAGCTGTCCCTTCCAAATGACCCTCTAGAGGGGTCTGAGAGGTAGCTCTTGAACCAGTTCAGGGCCTGGGTATCAAGCCCAATGCCTTGAAGCTTAGTAAGAAGAAGGTTGTGGTCCACAAGGTCAAATGCCTTGGACAGGTCTATGAAGACAACACCTGTCGACATGCCCTCATCCATTGCCCTGAACAGGTCCACTGTGAGTTTGATGAGTGCCGTGTCTGTTCCATGGTTTGCCCAAAAGCCATGCTGTGAAGTGGCTAGGATTTGGTGGAGCTTCAGGTAGTCTCTCAGTTGCCCATAAACTAGTCTTTCTTGCAATTTGGCCAGGGTACACAGCAGGGAGATGGGCCTGTAATTGCCAATTTGTTCACGTAAGCCACCCTTGTAAATGGGGACCACATTGGCAGCCTTCCACTGGTATGGAATGTACCCTTCAAGTAAAGACCTGTTGATAATCCAGGTCAGAGTTTTGGCCAGGGACAGTGCACTTTCCTGGAGTAGCCTCAGGCTGATTCCATCTGGGCCACCAGAGCCTTTGTGTTTGAAGGCTATCAGAAGTTTATGGACCTCGCTCACCTTGACCATTCTCAGGTAAAATTGGGGCCTGTTCAGACAGAGGGATTCATCAAAGGTCTATACAGACATGGGTGTTGGTAGCCCTACCTTGTATGCATCAAGGTTGGTGAAGTGGTGGTTGACTGCTGAGGCTATAGGCTGGCAATCATTGATACACTGTCCTTGTACCTCAATTTGACCTTGTGCCTCTTTGGAGTTGCCCTTAAGCAGTTCAGTGATTTGTGCCCAGAAAAGCTTAGGGTTCCCCAGTGTGGACCATTGGAAGTGGGTTACATACTCCTTTTTGGCAAGTTTGTTGTCTCACTTACATTTATTTCTTAGGGTTTTGTAAGTAACCAGGTCTGCAGGAAGGTGGGAGATCCAGAATTTCTTCCAAGCCTTGTCCCTTCTTTTCATCTGAGATTTCACAGAGTGGGAGATCCATTTATGGCAGCCTCCTTTTGTATGAAGTTTTTTGAAAGGGGCAAATAGAGATGCCGCATTAGGGTGAGAATTTTGGAAGTAGGCAAGGGCCTCGTCCAGTGTCGGAAGGACCCTAATCGGGCTCCAGTCCAGGCGACTTGTGTAGTCATTAAATTTTGCTGGCATGAAATTGAAAAAGTCACGTACTGTGAGTGTCCTGGGGGGAATCTTTGGTGCTCTGTTCTTCCAAATACAGAATATTGGAGAGTGATCACTAATGGAGTTAGCCAATATACCTGCTTTCTGTATGCTGAGGGAGTTAGATACCAGAGCCCAGTCAAGAGTAGTATGGTTCCCCATTTTATAATTAAGACTGGTAGGTAGAGAGATGACCTGTTCCAAGTTTGCATCTTGGATCGCACCCTTGAGGACCTTGTTGGGGCCAGTGGCCCAGTTCAGGTTGAAATCTCCCATTATTAGGAGTTCATTGGTTAATTCGCTGCCAACCAATTTGGTGATGCCCTCAAGAGCAAGTTGGGTATTCTTAGGAGGGTTACAGACACAGCCATTGGTGAGATGCTTAGCATTACCAAAGGTTAGACAGATTAAGATAGACTCCCCATCCTGGCAGCTACCAAGGTTGGGCTTTAGTAGACTCACATTTAGAGTGTCTTTCATATAGATTAAGACCCCTTCCCCCTCTCTTTCCTGCCTTGTCCTGTCTGAAGCTATTGTACCCAAGGATCATGATCTCGCAGTCATGAATATGGGCCTTGAGCCAGGTCTCTGAGATTGCATGGATGTCTGACTTGTAGAGGTTAAGCCAGGCTTGGCCCTCATGGATTTTGGGTCTAAGGCTAAATATGTTCATGTGCACAATTCTTAAGCCTTCTGATGATGCCCAGTGAGGATCCTGGGAGGTAGATGCAAGGAAATTGTCTATAGGGGGCCCCAGGTTAGACTGAACGTCTCCTCCATGGATCAGAAGAAGAACAAGTAGTCAAGCTAACACCTGCCAATTGAAGGTTTCAAGAGACTGTGGAGCGTTCTGTGTGCATCGTGGATCACCACGTAATAGGATCCATGCTTTACCAACTTGTGTGCTATGAGGCTTTCATATTTAGTTGTGGGAGAGGTCCAGTAGTAATGACCACAAGGCTCAGGGTCACTGAGATTTTGCCTCATGGGGTCAAGAAATCCTTCCCCTAAGCACATGTCCACCCAGAGGAGAGACAGTATGTATACGAGGGCCAGGAGTACACCCCTATTTGGGAGGGATGCCAGTGAGTTACTAGTCCAGCAGGACTTAAGGCAAGTGGTGCCATAGTTGTACAGTAGTAGCCACAGACATTGTCAGCTATCTCCAGATATTTTGAGAAATTTCTAAAGAGTTTCTGTCTGCTGACCCTATTGTACAAATGGAGAAAGCATTAGATATATTTGGAAATATAACAGAAATTTTGGGAAAATAGCTGGCAGTGTCTGTGGCTGCTACTGCATAAAGAATATTCTGGGGTCATGTTGGAAGACCAGTATATCTCCTGGTGGAATCAGTTATTAAGCTGGAAATTTGGGGTAGGTGCCTGCAGGATAACCCCCTTGTTTTATATTAGTGGCTGTTTTCCCTGTCTGTTGACCTTGTCCTAGTAGAAGACTAGGGGAAAAAGATCACAGTTGCCAGCATCAATCAGGTGTCGCTATAGGAGTGTAAATTGAGACCTGGCCACACAATACCTAGCTTAATGACCTTTCTTAGATCCCATGCAACAATATAGGGGCACTTAAGGATAAAATGAGTGGAGCACAGGTCGATGTACTGCACAATAAGCCAAAATATGTAGGCTAAACAGAATCTCAGTACTGCCTGTACTCAAGTAAAGCAGCTCTGCATGTTAATATTCAGGCTATCACTTTGTAAAAGGTACCTAAAGTATCCAGTAACTGAAAGTAAAAGAAAAAACTAATTAAGGACTGACTGGACAAGTGGAAGGTATCTTTTAAAATAATTATGGTAGAGTAGAAGAAACAAAGAGTCCTGGTTCGAGTTCAACCTAGGAATAGAGGAGGAAACAAAAACACCCTTTTGAAATTAGATTATGGCATGAGTTTTGTTCAGTTCTAAAATCAGAGGCATATAGGTTTGAGTGGTGAGAGAGTGTCAGGTTTGCCTAGCCCAATGAATATCAGGCAGAGAGCAGGAAAAGCGGAGACAGAATGTACTGGCAGGGAGCCACAATGGGTGGAGTCAGATGGAGCATTGAATACTGTGAGGGTGGGGGATGGGTGGAATGGTGAAAAATCCAGCAAGCAGCAGCAGATCTGAGTCAGATCTGAGTCATAAATACACTTGGCAGACAAGATTTTCTTTAAAACTAATGGGCTGAAACAAGAGTTGTATTTAGTGATATTAACCAGCCAGGATGGAGTCACGTGATGCAAGCTCTGTGGTGCAACCTGATCCTTCAGCTCAGTCTCCCACTGCATTAAAACCTGCATTTCTACAATTTTGATAAACCTGCGATTCAGCTGACCCTAATAGGTGTTATAAGGGTCTTTGGAAGCTTTGGTGCTGGATGGGTGTATATGGAGGTCGAAATGAAGAAAAAATACATCAGACACACTCCACCAGTCTCTCCCGCAAGGCCCAGTCGGCGAGTGAGAATACCCGGATGCAGAAGGCCCTGAAAGCGAGAGTGCTATTCATGATATGAGCCCTTACTTTAGCACAATTCTTAAGCGGAGTTTAAGCCCTTCGTGTGTTGAACTGTGTCTGGGTGACAGAAGAGTTAAGCGGTTACCTTAGCCCTTGAGGACTTGTCCGTCGTACAGGGGACACGGAGGTAGTTTCCTCTTTAGAGAAAAGAGTAGCAAAGCAGGAACCTGAGATCATCAGCCTGAGACAGAAGTTATCCAGAATGGAGGCAAAGATCGAAGATTTGGAGAGACGGAGTAGGAGGAATAATCTGGTAATAATCGGCCTCCCAGAGCGTGAAGAGGGAACGGATTCGATCTCATTTGTACAGAGCTTTCTTAAAGAACTTGTAGGCCCGACGCCCTTCGGCGATAAATTTACTATTGAAAGGGCTCACCGAGGGCTGCGTGCGGCTCCACCAGCGGGCTCCCCCCCGCATACTTTAATAGTGCGCTTTTTGAACTACCAGGACCGGCTTTTTGTCATGACAAGGGCAAAGGAGCTCAATGAGATAAAGTGGAGGGGGGTCTCGATCAGGATTACGCAGGATCTACCGCTGGCAGTACGGCAAAGAAGAGCGGAATACCATCCAATTGTTTGAAGTTAATTCCTGCGGGTATTCGTTTCAGGATGCTTTACCGTCAAATTACAAGTCTCGATCTGGGTCAGTGGTCTACATTTGAAAAGCTTTGGCAGCAAGAAAGGGTTTGTCTGCAGCTTTACGGACCTCTTCAAATAGCCCTGTGATTTTAAGGGGTGAGAGGTGGATGAATGTGTGTTAATGCTTTCTCTTAATCCTTGCTCATTTTGTTAAATAAGAGGATCACCTCTCGGTTAATAAGTTCTGCGAGTTAGTTCTTGATTTTCTCTCTTTTGATCATCTGGTGATAACAGTAAGTTAGCATGGGTTGGCAATTTCACATACAAAGGCAGATGTGTAAGTTTTCGTTAAGAGTTGGAGTCAAGGAGGTTTGATCCCTGGGGTGCAGGCTGGCCGATTGAGTGAAAGGCATCTAGAGAGTGCTAACAGGCTCAACGCCTTGCAGGGAAGGAGGGCCATGCTTGGTATAGTGCAGCAGCGGTGGGAGCAGGTGGATCACGCCATGGGTCTCCGGACAATGTTCCTGTGGTCTGTTGACTTTAGCGTAATGGCCAGTCTCCGAGGAGCGGAGGACATTCTTTCTTTTCCTCTTTTCAAGGACCCAGGCCGTGTTGGGTTTTGGTTTCGCCTGAGATGCCGTTAAGTAAGCAGTGTTACTGGCTATGAATCTCGACCGGAGGAGTCGGTAATCAATGTCTGGCATTTGGACAATTTACATCTGTAGTTGCTGACTAACGGTCGAAGAATGAGTGCATAAGTTGGGCTTTGGACTACAGATTGGTTTATGATTTTTTTCTCTTTGAGACTGGGTTTTATTTCATCCGATTCTTCATTATAAGTGTGCACCATCAGTGACCTATGATGGTCTGCATCTTCTACAGACACTATTTGTGGGCAACCCTTACAGATAACGATATCTTTTTTTTTTTGTTTTATTCTACTGTGCTGTATATAGTTAACTATAAATGTTGGGGTTGTTATGTAAATCTTAGCTCTTTGGGTTTTGTTTTGGAAGGGATATTTTCTGTAACAGGAGTAGGGGAAATGTTACGATGGGTAGTTCAGGGACTGGGCTTCGAAAAACAAGATTATGGCCCGATGGGCTCCTTTTTATTATTATTATTTTTATTATTATTATTTTTTTTCATATATTGTCTCTTTCCTTTATGGTTGTGGAGGGCTAAGTAGTATTACATAGGGTCACTAGGAGGTGTTGGTTAGTGCTAGATAGGTACTCAAAAATTTTGCAGAGGGGCTGGAGGGAAGGTCTGAGGTAGCAGAGCTATGGGTATCATGGACCAAAGTGTGGTAAAGAGGGGAGGGGTGGGAGGTATTGGGAGGGTGATGGACAGAGAGGGAGATACAATTAATATGCTAGAGAATTGGGAAGGGATGGGAGGTATTGGGAGGGTGAGGGACAGAGAGGAGGATGTTAACTGCATTAGATACAGGTGTTTGGGATTGGATCGTTATGGGGTTTACTTTTAGGTAGGGCAGGGAGTGGGGGTGGATAGCAGTAGGAGGTTAGAAGGTCGTGTCTTGGAAGATCTGCTCTCCTAAATGTTTTGAGCAAGATGGGGTTTGACATGATGGAAAAGGTAGTTCGATGGTCTTATAAAGACTACTCGGAGAATGGGTAGTGTTGTGGAATTTGTTACGTGGAATGTCAAAGGTGCCAGACAAAAAATAAAGAGATATAAGATGTTAAAGCATTTGCAATTACTAAGGGGCCAGATAATATGTCTACAAGAAACACACTTGCTTGAAAAGGAGCTGAATGCGCTCAGATGCCAGTTTATTGGTCAGGTATCTGAGGGCTGGATATAATACTGCTGGTAGAGGTTGCACTCCTATTTCACAAGAGTGAGACTTTTGTGTGTGAGAATAAAATAGTGGATCCGGTAGGCTGTTATATAATTGTTATAGGGCTTTTAAACCAAACAAGGTTAGTGTTGGGCAGTATATATGGTCCTAATGCAGACACCCCTGATTTTTTTATGGATTTAATGAAAGTCTTAAGTCCGTTTCATCATCTTCCGATAGTGCTGGGGGATTGGAATTTGCCATTTACTCCAGATTTGGACAAGGATGGTAAGCAAAGTAAGGGTCTTTCTCCAGCTCAGAGAGCTATTAGGGATTTGTCTGATAATCTGGGACTATGTGATCCATGGAGGGTTATGCATCCTTCATGTAGGGAATATACATTCTTATCGGAAGTTCATAAGTCTAGATCCAGGATTGACTATTTTTTGGTGAGTCGAGACCTACTTTCAGGATTGGTGCAGAGTAACATTACTCCGGGGATCTTCTCGGACCATTCTTTGGTTCGCTGTTCCCTCAATTTGGCCCCTAATGCTCCCAGACAGACTATCTGGAAGTTAAACAACCAAATACTTCGCTCCACGGAAATAAGGAGTATATCGGTCATCGGATTGAACAATATGAGACAGAGAACAGGCATTTTTCTATTAGAGGGGATTTATGGTGGAGTGCTCTAAAGTGTATGTTAAGGGGGAAGTTTATCCAGTTGGCGGTGGCAAGGAAGAAGAAGAGGGATGATAGGGCTAGGTTCTTGCTGACACAAATTAGAGACATAGAGAGGGTCCTGTCAAGGAATACGCCAGAGGAGACCAGGGAGCTGTTGATTAAATTGCGTCACGAGTATGAAGGGATATTGGGGGAGAGGGCAGAATATGCGATGAATAAAACCAAAGCGCTGTATTTGAACCAAGGCGAGAAGTCAGGTAGGCTCTTGGCAATGTGGTTGAGGGCTGTAGAGGCGTCTAGAATAGTCCAGAGTATCACGTCTCGAGTAGATGGGTCGGTTAAAACTTTGCCCATGGAAATTGTTAGGGAATTTGAGGACTACTACAAGGCTTTATATAGTCCTATGACTCCTAGACCCAGTACGGAAGAGGTTGAGGACTATCTAGATACTTGTAATCTACCCCAGGTGACAGAGGTTCAGAGGAGAGAGCTCTCATTTCCCATCTCTGAGGAGGAGATCTTAGATGCAATTCAAACGCTTTCCAATGATAAGGCACCCGGCCCAGATGGGTTTACACCCAAATTTTATAAATGTTTTGTGACCTTGTTATGTCCAGGCCTTAAAAGATTATTTCAGAGTATTTTGACCTTGGATACAGTGGATGGCTATTTATTTGAGGCTCTGATAGTGCTTATCCGAAGGAGGGTAGGAATTAGATAAAGTTACAAGCTATAGGCCTATCTCCTAATCAATTCGATGTTAAGATTTTGGCGAAGATTTTAGCGAACCGGTTGTCCAAGGTCATGCCCAGTCTAATTCATCATGACCAGGTTGGGTTTATGAAGGGCAGGCGGCTCGGACCACCTACTAAACTATCTCATATCTTCTCTGCATCCAGGGACTGTAAATTCCCATGTGTTTTGATGTCGGTGGATGCGAGAAGGCTTTGATAGAGTGGACTGGAAGTTTTGTCCATTGCTATGGGAAATTCGGTTTCCGCTCAATTTATCAGTCACATTTTGCCCTATATAAGGATCCTAAAGCTAAAATATATTGTAATGGAGTTTTTCCACAAGTTTTCCTCTTAACTCTGGCACTAGGCAGGGTTGTCTTCTATCGCCTCTTTTATTTAATTTATATTTAGAACCTCTCCTCACTAAAATGAGATTAGACCCTGGAGTCAGGGTATTAGAGTTGGTCACAGGAGCTCAAAATCTCAGCATTTGCGGATGACATTTTGTTGCATGTTACTCAGCCAGGTGATTCAATTCAGGCAGTGATGGACATCATTGGAGAATATAGTAGATTGTCCAATTACAAGATGAATGTGGAGAAAACCCAGATTTTTCCGTTAAACATGAGAGTGCATAGGTCTGAGGCGTTGGAAATGGGCATGCAATGGAATCCGCATAGTTTGAAGTATTTGGGTATTTACTTGGCTAGATCGACTTGAAATTAATCAAGCTTAATCTGGATGCCACTAGGAGTATTATTAAGCAGGATCTAAAAAGGTGGGGTGGTTTGCCGCTCTCTCTCTGGGGACGGATCAATATAGTTAAAATGAACATTCTACCCAGGATTTTTTATCCACTCAATATGCTTAATGTATCGTTATCCCTAAAGTGGTTCAGTGAGCTACATTCATTAATCTCAGAGTTTATTTGGAGGGGAAAAATGCCCCGTAGGGCTTATGGTAAGCTGGCAGCCCCCAAGGAGAGAGCAGGATTGAGACTTCGCATGTTGGCTTATATTATTGGGCAAAATATCTTTGCAAATATCTGAAATGGTTAGTACCACCGGAAACTTGAGTCTTTGCCCTATGTTCCCTCATGGGTTAGATTGGAAATAAGCGATTAAGGAGGTGGGGATAGATCCGAGAGCTTTGCTTTATTCCATTCCTAAGATATTACCCCCTAAGTTGGTTGCTACCCCAATAGCAAAATTTTTGCGTACTCATAGACAGATATGTGTTAAGTTAGGGTATATTCTGGATAGGGATAAGTATCAACCGATCTGTCAAAATCCCAATTTGAAGATTGGAGGGAAAATGATATCGGGTGGATGGCTTCCCCAGCTTGAGGGGTTGCGAATTGAGGATTTAATGGGGGCGACCAATACTGCCTATAAAAGATCCTGGCAAAGTATAACATAGAGTCCAAGCAAGTCTTTAAATTATATCAAATTACTCATTTATTAATGCAGGTGATGATTAAGCTCCGAGAAGAGCGCATAAATGGGAAGTGGTTTGAGTCACTGGAGCAAGCTGTGGGGAACCATGCAGTGTCCAGAGTCTACAAGATACTTCTTGATCAAGCCCTTGTGGATATTGACCACAAGCCTAGATATTGGTCTAGTTGTTTGGGAGAACAAGAATGGATTGGGAGGTGTATGGAGACATGTGTATAGGTATGTTAAACAGGACAGACTGAGGGTGATGCAGTATCATTTTTTAAATAACTTATTCTGGACCCCTTCCAAGTTATATAAAAGTGGGTCGTAGCCTAACCAAAATTGTTGCGGTGTCGTCAGGCAGTTGGTGATTTGTATCACATTTTTGGGATTGTCCACCGATAAAGCAGTTGTGGATGCAGATTAAACAGAAGGCTGATCCATTGTTGGGTATTGACCAGTATTTTACCCCAGAAATACGTTTGATAGGGATTATTCTGGTATCAGGTTTTAGGCGCAGATTTTATATGGCTCTGATTTCTGGTTAGCTAAAAAGGTAGTTTGCGATCTTGGATGACTGACTCCTCAATCCACGTATATGGAGTGGTTACAGGAGATGCTATTCAACTTAAATATGGAAAAATTAAGTGCGGGGAAGGGACAATCGGCTTCAATTATATGAAAAGGTATGGAATCGTTTTCAGTCGTTATACCTTCCCATGTGAAACAAGATTCAGTAAGATAGCACTAGAGGATGGTGGATGAGCAGATCTTCCTTGACGGTATTTAGTAATATGGGGGGTTAGGTGGGGGTTCCTTGAGGAGGGAAAATTGTTTGCTCGATTCAATTTATGTCAATTGTTATGTAGGAACAAAATTTCTTATGCTATGTATGCCGTGTTGAAATGTTGACTATTTCAATAAAAATTTTGAATTTAAAAAAAAAAAAAAAAACAGCCAGGATTTAGTAACAAAGTCACAGGCTGCAGCAACTGTACTATTAGCTATAAAAAACACACAGTCTCTCGGTAGAGCAGCCGGGATGAGCAGGAAAAAGATGCCAAGATTTAAACTGGTGCATTTCTCTCTCTCTCATACTTTCCGATGGCCAGCTGGGGAACTTTGGACCGGGTGTACAGCGAGCAGAACCTGGGAGGGTTTCTTTCAGTTTAGCCCACACAACCCTTCTGATGGCCAGCTGAGGAGCTTTGGACCGGGTGTGCAGCGAGGGGAACCTGGGGAGGGCTTCTTTCAGTTTAGCGCTCCACGACCCTTCGATAGCCAGCTGGGAGCTTCAGACTGGGTGTGCAGTGAGAGGAACCTGGGAGGGCTTCTTTCAGTTTAGCCCTCACAACCTTCCGATGGCCAGTTGGTACCTCCTTTCTGTTTCTGCTTTCCCTGATTGCAAAGAAAAAGAAAGGGTTAGAAAACATGCTGGATTCATCTTTTTATAACAAAATTGAAAGGTAACTTTTCTTTGTTCTGGCTTTGTCATTTCCCTAGTTGTTGGCAATGCACAGAAGCACATGGGGGACAGGGGGGTGGAACAGACCCATACCAGTAATAAAAAAGAAAAGGGATCACAGCATGTAGGTCTTAGTATGCTGTGCTGGGGGGGGGCAGTCAACTTTTTCAAATTAAGCAAGTGTTTTACATGATTTCTGCCTGTCTGTGTGCCGCTGTGTGGGACAGGTTAACTAATCATGACAATCAGGCGGAGAAACTATTTTATTCTAAAAGTTATTTTAAACTAATTTTTTATTAACTTTTTTTAAACTAAGTTTTTTTTTACTGTGCCCATTTTCTAAGCACAATAATACCCTCCAGGGTGGGTGGGTGGTATGAGCAATACCGGACCTTCCAGGGGCTATAAGGCCCTCCACCTGTGGCGTCAGGCCTCATTACACCCCTGGGTGGTCTGGTATTCCCCAATACCACCCACCCTGTTGGATATTATTGCTTACATCATGTGTGTCATTTGTCAGGGCAGTGGCAGCGGCAAGGGTGGCAGGAAGGAGGCATCGCTGACAAAGATGAATATTGAGTCAGCTTTCCATCTATTGCCAGTGCATGAAGGAACAAGGATTTACTAGGAATGAAATTTGTGGGGCACTACTATGTAGATAGGTGCATGCCCTGGGCTACAGTAGCATGCACAGTATATGAGCATTTTAGTACATTTTGCAGTGGGTACCAGGGCAATCGAATGGAGGTGGTTCATTATTTGGATAACTTCTTGTTGGTAAGGAAGGCAAGCACCAAGGAATGCAGGTACTTACTGAAAATTTTCAGGAAGTGTGTGCATACTTTGGGGTTCAGTTAGTGAAGGCCAAGATGGAGAACTCATCCACAGTGCTGTCAAATACAAATCTTTCAGTTACCATTGTTATAAGTGGCAGGCTTAAAGGAGCTATTAGTCAAGGTTGTTGGAGCACACAAAATTCCACTGCAAAAGTTGCAACAGTTGTTGGGGTACCTCAAATATGCATGTAATATAATCCCAATGGGAAGAACATTTCTGCACAGAATGGTGATGGTAGTGGCAGGTTTCTGTAAACTGTATCATAGACTCCAGGTGACAGAGGGTATGAAGGAGGATTTGGCAGTATGGCTGGCCTTTCTGGACTGCTATTATGGCATATCTATCTGCCCAACTGACCACCAACCAAGGAATAGCTTTACATAGGAAGCCTCCAGGGCTTGGGGTTCAGGGTGAATTTTTTTGAGTGTTGTATGCCAAGCATTGGCCAGCCAGATGGTGGGAGACTGAGTTGATAAGGAATGTTACCTTGCTTGATTTCTTCCTAACTGTGGTGGCACGCTGGGTGTGAGGTGACCAGTTTCAGGACAGAATGGTTATTTTCAAGTCAGATAACATGGGTGTGGTACACACCATCAGTAGGCAGCAGGGGAAAAAGGGCCAATGGGAGATTTGATGAGGGTTTTTTATTTTAAAATGCCTATTGTTAAACATTCATTTTAAGGCATTTGCATGTGCCTGGGGTAGAAAAAGGCATCATAGGTTCTTAGGTTCATAGGTGTATACGAGCTCGAGGGACAAGCCCATAATGAACTCGCCATCCTATCTTGGATGGAAATCATATTTGCTGTTACCCATAAAGAGATCTAGTTTTGTTTTGAATATTTGTAGAGTACTACTATTTACCACTTATACAGGCAATGCATTCCAGGTAGGTACCACTCTCTGAGTGAAAAAAAGATTCCTACTTGTAGTTTTATTAATAGATAATTTTAATTTGAGTTTATGTGACCTAGTAAAATTTGTGTTTGTCGGCCATTCTAGACCTATAGTTTCGGATAATGTTTGATCCCTCATGGCTTTATATATTAGACAAAGATCGCCTCTAAGGGATCGATATTCCAAGGAATAAAGATTCAGTTTCTTCAGCCTTGTACTATATGACATTTTTTTATAATCAAGGACCTGCCCAGTAAATCATCACTGCACCTTTTCAGCCAGTATTTTATCCTTAATTAGGGTTGGAGCACTAAATGAAGAGCAATAATCAATATTTGACCTGATAACACTACAGTATATTGGGACTAATACTTCAGGTTCTCTAGATTTAATGTTCTTCAACATACAGGTAATAAGTCGCTGACATTTTGAGTAGTTTTGTTCATATGTTCAGAGAATTTTAAATTGTTGTTAATTAGAACACCTAAATCCTTTTCAAGTTACTTTGTCCAATAAAATATTATCCAAAAGTAAGAACTAGTCTATTATGTTTTCCAAAATGCATTACTTTGCATTTTGTAGTATTAAATATTAATTTATGTTCCCTAGCCCATTTGGATAGTTCATTTAGATTATCCTGTAACATTGAGGCAGAAATATAATCATTGACAATACTCCCTAATTTAGCATTGTCTGCGTATTTATTTACCAGACTCCATTTTTTGTTTTCATGCTAGAGATAAGAATGTTGAACAAAATTGGGCCTAACTTACCGACCCCTGGTGTACTCCACTGGTCAACTGAAACCAGGTTGAAGTATAATTTCTAATGTTTACTTGTTGCCTTCTGTTTGACAACCAAGCTGAAATCCAGACAACTATGTTTTCGTGCAAGCCAATGTTGTATAGGCATTCTATCAAAATGTTATGTGAGACAGAATCAAATGCCTTTTCAAAGTCCAGAAAAACCACATCCACCAGGAGTCCTGCATCCAAGGCAGCACTAACAGGTTCAAAAAAGTTAATCAGATTGTTCTGACATGATCTGCCCAAGGTAAAGCCGTACTGTGTTATATCCATTATTCCATTAATATTAATATGTGTGTTTATTCTATTCATTGTAAGTTTCTCCATGACTTTTCCTATACATGATGTAAAACTAATGGGTCGGTACTGCTCCACTTTTTGCTTAGTCCTCCCTTATGAATTGGTATTACCAATGCTTCTTCCAGACATCTAGGACTTCGCCATATTTTAATGATCTATTGAACAGTATTGACAGGGCGCCTGTCACTTCATATGAAATTTCTTTTAGGAAAACAAAAGGAAATCCATCTGTTCCAACTGAAAAGGATGATTTAAACAAATTTACGGTGGAGTAAACTTCAGGAATTGTTATTTCTACAAAGCATTGGTTATAATTATGATCAGAATCGTTAAGAGTTTCCTTAGTTTTAAAACGACTACTGAAATATTTGTTAAACTCAATTGCCATTCTCTGTTCGTCAGAAATCCAGTTGTTATCTATCAATATTGGGTCAACTTTAGAAGAATTACTTCTCATAGAGCCAATATAGTTAAAGAACTGTTTTTTGTTGTCTTTAGTTGTTGCCAGTCTAAGCTCTAATTCTTTTTTAGCCCTTTTTATTGCTAATTTAGTTTTATTTGCTTTCTGTTTAAATCGGGTCCAGTTGATTTCTGTTTTCCGCTTTTTATATTTATTGAATGCTCTTTTTTTAGCTCTTACTAGTCTTTTGATCTGGAATGAAAACCATGGTGGTAGTCTTTTACAATTATGGTATTTGTTACGAACTGGTACCCATTTCTCTTCACAAAACCTCAGTTTTTCCTGAATTTTATACCATATTTGTTCTGCTGGTAATTCACTAAGTTCATAACTCTAGTTCCATTTTTCTAAGTAGGATTTTATTTCCTTATAATTAGCTTTAGAGTAGCTGTGCATTTTAGTAATACCTTTGATGGCTACCTTATAATCTTTAATTGTCCACAATACCATATAGTGGTCACTGTCTGCTAAAAGTAGCAATATTGTGGGTAAATCTACTTGGTCATAGATGTTAGTAAATATTAAATCAATATATTCTCCTTCCTAGTGGGTTTATATACTAGTTGATCAAGACCCATGGATGTACAGTAACTGTTTCCACAAATTTAGTTTCCTGATAACAAGAGCCTGATAGTATTGGCCCAATTAATGCCTGGGTAATTAAAATCGACCATAAATATGATATTGTCTAAATGGTTTAATTTAAGTAAATAATCCAAAATTAACTATTACTTTCCTTATCTAAGGAGGGGTGATAACAGAGTCTAAAATTATATCTTTCTGTTTAAAGGTTAGTTTAACCCACACATTAAATATTATCAGGATTTGGTAAATCAGTGTACACTTCATGACAGGTTATTCCATCTTTAATGTAAATTGCAACTCCCCTCCTTTAGTAAGTTCTCGATGTTTGGTAAATAGTGTGTATCCTAAGATATTTTGCCCCATTGTTCTTTACTAAACCATGTCTCAGTCACCCACATATAGCTACCTTTTTTCTATTAATGTTAGGCTAAGCTTGTCCATTTTATTGATTGGACTTCTTGCATTTAGTAATAAAATATTAAGTTTAGAATGTTGAACTGTACTGTTTTGATCCAAGAGACAATCTACTGGTAATCCTACCTCATTATTTATGCCTGTTATGGGTTGCTCTGAAAATAATGCATCAGTAGACTCATTGCTGACCATCCTCCCTTATAAGTTTAAATAAAAGCAATCTCTTGATTAAATGATCTACCTAATAATTCAGATCCTTTTTATTCAAATGCAGGCCATCACTTAAGAATAAATGCCAGTTATTATCAAATTGTTCCCAATGTGTCAAACATTTTATATTCTGCTTTAGACACCATCCTCTTAACCAATTGTTGACCTTTTTTATCTTAGCTGCCATATAAATATCAGCCCTAGGTGCAGGAAGTATTTCTGAAAATGTAATATGTGCTCCTTTTTCGATTAATAAATTTGTAAGCTCTACAAGGGCTTCTTTAATCTGCTGTATGTTTTGATTTTTAATATTGTTAATTCCAGCATGTATTACTACCATTGGTGCAACACTGCTATATAAAATCTGTTTGGACATCTTAGCTATGTCCTGTAATTTTCCCAGGAAAGCAAGACAATGTGCATGTTGATTTATTTATATCACATATTTGTCTGTCCAGTTTAGAAATCATAGAATCTCCAAATACAAAAATATCTCTAGTATTGTTCAAGTGAATGCTAGAATTCAAGTTTGGTTGATCCATCTGAGTATGTTCGCTTGAACACAAAACCTCTGTGTTTTTTGCAACTCTGGTTATGATTGCTTCATTCAAGAAATTTGGTTGGTCGACCTGGGCATGTTCATTTATTACACTGGAGCACAAATCCTCAGTGTTATATGCATCGCTAGTTATAATTGCTTCATTTAAATCAATAAGGAGGTCAAAACTATTGAAAGTAGGGATGTTAAAACAGCCTGATTTTCTCCCTTTTTTGGCTGGTTTAAGATATTGCGCTGTAAACCATGCCTCCTCCTTATCCATTAATTCCATCTCATGCCTACGTCTTTTACGTAAGATACTGTCTGGCACAAGGTGAACTGATGTTGGCCAGCTATAGTTTGACAGCCTATAGTAGTAGTAGTGTATGGTACCTGGAGCCTTTTCCTTGTTTCTATGTGACTTTCTTCTAGTGTCTTTAATCTATAATCAAATAATCTGATTTCCTCTTCTAATTCTTTATTTTTGTTGCACTTTGGACATGTATAATTCGTGCAAGTGGCTAAGTTAACATCAAGTTTATACATGTTACATTTCGTGCATAATGTAGCTATCCGACCATCCACCATTTTAATCGTAGACTCCATTCTTATTCTAGTTAAGTTTAAAGGGATGCACAATTTACCTTAGTTTAAAATACAGATTGAGGCAGTATTTCCTGTTTGATCAGAGTTTTACCTTTCCGCCAATGCATGCCAAACACACACTGATGCACATGTCTTTGCGCGTGTCTTGCGAGCGCTTGATATCTTGCTGCCTCCTGTCACCGCAGGGCTGATTTAAATAGCCCTCTGGGACCCAGAAGTAAAGCTAGGGTCACCAGACTCGCCCCAAGTGAATGATTTATTTATAAAGTCCTATACCAGGATAGGAACAAAAGTGAGCTTATAAGCCTAATAGCTCAGCTGTTATAAGTTTCTGTCACTGGCACTCTTTCTTGTTTACAGTGACAGAGGTTCTGGGAGCTGTTGCCTGAAGTGGAAAGCACACTAAGGCAGTCCTGGAATTCTTCTGGGAATTTTCAGCCGAGAATCTGGGAGTAGATCAGGAATACATTAGCTCCTGGCAGGAGGGTTGCATGCAAAAGGGGGTGTGGAAAGCTTTTTGAATGTCAGGGAAGGACAGGAGTGGGCAGACTGGTGAACCAGATGTGCTGGTATGTTCTGCAGAAAAAGCAGGAAGGGGTCACACTGGAAGTGGTCAGCCAACATCTGGCAGGAGTAACATGGTTTTCCAAGGTGTCAGAGTTTGAGGACAACATCTGGAAGTTTTGGCTTCACTAGTTGATAGAAGGATGAGCAAGATAATCTTGTAGCAAGGTTGATTGCCATTTGTCAGTTGGCCCCATCCTACTTGAGCAGGTTTGTGGTGAGTTGAAAAAGGTGGGCGTGACTCTCGAAGGTTGATGCAGGGATTGTACAAGCCCTGCATCAAACCCCTGTGCTGTGACAAACACATTGTACAACTTGTGCCTGATTCACAAAGGTCACGTGCATTTGTGACACTACCCCCTTTATGGTGGCTTGCACCAAACATTTGGTGCAATCCTGTAAAATGGTCCACAAAGTTTGACCAGCAAAAGGTCTAACTCACAGCATATGGCACACAGGATCAAGAATCCCAATTGCCGGCCAGGGAACGCTACAAGCCCCATGCGACATGTGTTTGGCATACCTGGGGCATGTGACATTCCAAAACTTTTGAGAATCAAGTCCCGTGTTTACCCAGATCAGAAATAATACTGTTTTGGACAGTCTCCTGGTGGCATTATATGGTACCTTCAGGATATCTAAGTTGGTATTAATTTGGCAGAGCTTAAAGTTAAATCAGCAAGCTGTTGGGTGAGCAGTAAGCTGTCATGTTAGTAGGAGGACCATCAATTTATTGTGCACTGTCACATGCTGGCAAGTAACAAGTGTGTTGGCAGCCAACACAGGCTAGTAGTCACACAAGCAGGTAAAGATACAGTGTGAAAAGCAGTTGGTAGACAAATGCCCACCTAGGTGGGCAGGTAGAGATGAATGGGTGTGGTTTCAGGGGCTTTTATTAGCAGGTTGGAAACAAGTGTGTGGACAAGGGCACCATGGCAAGCAGAGTACAAGCATATGTGCACTCTGCTATGACAGAGTGTGCAAGCAGGTGAGAAACAAATGTTTTGGTGTGGAAGGATGTCAAAGAGGAATGACAGTACTGACTATGGGTCAACAGTTAATGGAGTAGTACACCCAGAATTTGCAAACACATATGTTGTGTAGAGTGTTTTGATTTGTGTGTGAAGTCCTAGCATGTCCTTCCCTCTATCTGCTATTGGAGTTTTTCCAAAATTAGCCTGCTAGCTTTATGGCAGTTTATAACCCTCACGGATCTTCAGCTCAGCTACATTTATTGCTTTCCTTGTTCCTACAATGCATCGTTTCATGTGAGAGTGATGTAGCCAGGACCATAAATTCAGCAGCAAGCCCTGCTTTACAATTAGTTCACAACAGTAGAGATAGCTATATTTTAAAAACCATACAAAGTTCAGCTCCTACCAAGTCATAATGTTGTATGCTTAATAGCGTATGACAGTAGCACTAACTTAGAATAGTGCTGTATGAGACAGTGAGTGATGCAATACCACGAATACCACTGTATATGGTATTGCACTACTCGCATTATCCAAGGCAGAGGATAAGACCTCTGTTGGGATGAGGTTCCACTGAGCAGCTGCTGTGGCTCAATGGACAGAGCCACTGCAGCAAGGAACCCAGGCACTGCATCTGGGACTTGGTTTAATTCCGTCCCAGAAACTTTTATTTTTCACACTTTGTGTGATTTCAATTGAACCCCACCCAGAGTTGAGAATCCTTATCTGGGGAGTTCGGGAGCAAAGCCCCATAATGGAGGGTGTGAGGGGTCAGAGCCCCCAGCAAAAAAAAAGAATTATGCCGTGCATGCAAGTAATCGTGCTGTATTGGCAGCATGATTTTTGCATGTGACATAATGTCTTGCGACCTTATGACCCCGTGTCAGTTCAGCTTAGTGATTCCCTAATTGTAAAGGTATTTTGTTGTGAACAATTGTGGCACTGATTGTTTACATGTAACTATATGGTTTTCAAGATATTTACATTTGTTTGGCATGTCTACTAGAGTGTTCACTCAGAAAGAAAAAAAAAGCATCTGCTGTTTGCAAGTGCATCTGCACACAATCCAAACAAACCTAAATATCTTGGAAACTTTAAAAGCTACACAAAAATGATCAGCAGCAAAGTTGTTCAGGGCAAAAAGACCTTTACAATGAGGGTAGTCACTAAGCTGAACTCTGTATAGTTTTTTTTTGTACTTTCTATTTATTTGCCTTCCCCTGCCCCCTGCACTCCACCTCATTAGGAGTGCCTGGCATCTGCCTCAGTTCCTTCCTGCTTGGAGCCCCATGGTGGTCCCCACATGTAGCCTTGGATTTTCCCCCAGGCAGGGATGAGGTGGGACACCCCGAACTAACACACTTTGTCAGGGCTGCCACGTGGGACAGGCAGGGGACCACTGAGGTCTGTGTTGGTGTTCTGTCTTTCTGGACTGCAGGGGATGATTTTTCCCTTTTTTCTTCTAGGCATGCCATGCTCCCTGATGTCACAGCAGAGATCCATTGACATCTGGCACACTCACCCCCTCTCTTGCGTGGCCAGGTGCTTGCTGTACCCCAGGCCTCCACCTGGGGTCCATCAAGCACCAGACCTCATGCCCCCTCCCTCCCCGGAGAAGGTGAGCAGTCCATGGATGCCAGACTTCTCCCCAGCTGGCCCTTCAGCTCCCCAGGCTCATTCCCAAACCTGAGTCACCAGTGTTGTGAGTGGTAGCACTACCGCTGCACTGGCAGGCGCCCCTCTGTGTAATTTTAAAAATATAACCAAATGTCCATGTTTTTTAACAAATTTCTCATTCGGATGGCAAATATTTTAAAAATGTAGAAGTTCAACTTAGTGACTACTCTCATTGTAAAATTCTTTTTGTCCTGAGCAACTGTGCTGCTTGTTATTTTTGTGTAGTTTGTATAGTTTTCAAGATATTTAGATTTGTTTGGCATGTGTGAAGATGCACTTTTTCTCTCTGAGTGAACACTCTAGGAGACATGCTAAGCAAATGTAAATATCTTGAAAACCATTTAAGTTACACATACACAACCAGTGTCACAATTTTATTTTATTTATTTAAACATTTGGTAACTGAGAAAGGCACACTGAGCTGAGGTTCGATTCCAGGTTTGACCTGGGGATTGTTCAGAATTGTTCACAACAAAAATACATTTACAATGAGGGCAGTCACTAAGCTGGACTCTGTATAGTTTTTAAAATATTGCCATCTCTACTGTTGTGAACTAACTGCAAAGCACCGCTTGCTGCTGAATCTATGGTTCTGGCTACACCACTGTCACATGAGACAGGATGCATTGTAGGAATAAGGAAAGCAATAAATTTAGCTGAGATGGAGATCCCCAGGGGTCGTAAAACTGCCATAAAGCTAGCAGGCAAATTTAGGAAAAATTCCCAACAGCAAACAGATGGAAGGATACATTAGGCCTTCATACAGAAATGAAAACACTCTGCACAACATATGTTTTTGCAAATTCTGGGTTTACTACTCCTTTAAATGAAAATAAGGCTACTGAGCAAAAAAAAAAAAAAAAGATTATACATTTTTTCTCTCAGTAGGCAGAAGAAACTTGCATGCATCGAGGGAATTTCTGTTGAGTAATATATAAAAAGTAGGTTGGAGCATGGCCAAGATCTGAAGAAGCACAAGTTTTAGGGTACAATTTTGATTTACCATGCTCCTCTGATTTGGAGAAGCACACTAAGATAAATCCTTAAGGGTTTATCCTTCTGGCACCATATGGGATGTAAGGGCAGAACTATAGAATTACATAGACCAAACACCTGAGGGGGGCATTCTTTCATCATGAAAACAGAATTTCTTTCACAGTACTGTATTTCAGTTCAGAAATGTCCTTGGCAGGGCCATGAATGGTCTGGACTTGAACTTAGTGGAGTTTAATATACACTCCTTTCAAATTGGGGCAGCCAAGAATTTAAGGGCAGTAGGTTTTTCAGATGCCAAGATAAAGTCATTTGGGTTGCTGGAGGCCACAGGCCTTTAAAGGGGTATATTCCTCTTCATCTGCTGTAACTTTCTTTCTGTTTTTCATGGGGTGGCAGATCCCAATTATGGCAAGAGTTGATATGTGGACACTTGTTTATGCACTGGGTAACCAGAAGGGCAGAGGGGTTAACCTCTTCCTGGACCCACAAAGGCAGCAGATGCGATGTTTGGGGCACCAAGGAAAGACTTCTGCCATGGGTTATGGCAGCGGTCTAGTGGCAAGGCCTTCCTGGTATGCTGGTCATCCATTTGGGTGGCAGTGACTTGGGGCTGGTGAAATCACTGAGTCTGATCTGCTAGCTGAAGGATGTCCTCTGCTTTTTGTGGCAATGATAGTCTGGCATGGTACTGGTTTGGTCACACAGTGCAACACTAGAAGTGGCAGCAAAGAATCGCAGAGCAATTTTCTATCCTCACCAATATCTTTAGAAGAAATATCAGAGGTCATTGGGGCTTTGCCCTCAGATAAGGTCCCAGGACCAGATGGTTTTTCCAGTTATTTTATAAAACATTTTGATCACAATTATTGCCAGTTCTCCACGGTTGTACTGTCACTTTCTTTCTGGTGCAAAATAGATACACATTTGTTTGAATTCCTGATTGTTCTTCTCCCTAAGTCAGATAAAGATCCGAATTAGTGCAAGCTACAGACCAATCTCCTTACTGAATCAAGATGTTAAAATTCTCTCCAAGATATTGGCTGATAGAATAACCACGAGTTCTTCCTGACCTGATTAATATGTGTCAGGTAAGGTTTATGAGGGACATTCATCAGCTGACCATCTCGTGCCCTGTCACACGTAGTCTCGGTGTCCAGGGATGCTGCCTTTCCTGTGGGATTGGTCTCTTGGACTCCAAGAGGCTTTAATCGTGTCAATTGGAACTTCATGTTCCAGGCCCTTAAAGTATTTGGTTTTCGGCTAAGTTTATAGAGTGGATTTGGGCCTTATATCAAACTCCATCTGCCAGAGTCTCTGGCAGCGGAGCATTCTCCAAACCCTTTCCTTTGTCTTCCGGTACCCGGCAGGTTGCCATCTCTCCCCCTTTTATTTAATTTATATTTAGGCCCTTATCTGAAATATTCTCAATAATCCGGATAAGCGGTATCCCGATTGGCAACCAGGTGGTGAAGATTACGGCTTATGCTGACAATCTCCTCCTTCATTCATCTCATCCAAAACTTCAATTCCCGTCAAGTTGAGGGAAATACGCCAAGTTCAGCGCTTTTTCAAATTATTAGCTGAATATAAATAAATCCTCCATTTTCCTCTTAATCATAAGTTTTTAAAAATGATTTGTCGTCTTTTGGTCTCTGTTGGTCTCCACGTGTTTTCAGATACCTTGATATCAATTTGATGCGTAACCCCTCCTCCTGGTTTAAAGAAAGTTTGGAGCCTGTCTCCCAAGTGATAGTTCAGGACCTCAATAGATGGTCTAAACTCTCTCTCTCTCTCTTTTGGGTCACATTAATATCATTAAAATGAATGTTTTTCCTCGTTTATTTTATACCCTCTCGCTTCTAAAGTCCTTTACACCGTTATCATGGTTGCAAAAAATGCATGGAATTTTCACAAATTCATCTGGTCTAATAAACAAGCCAGTTTAGCATATTACAAACTAGCTGCTCAGAAACTAGATGGAGGACTGCGGATCCCCCATCTAGCAATTTATTACTGGGCTAGTCATATTGCAAAATATTTGCGGTGGGTGAATCCGGGTCCAGAACATTTAAGACTGGTCTGGCTCAAAATCAAATTAGACTTTATTCAATCTGAGAACACTGACCCCCAGACACTGTTCTATCTTAAAATAGCCTCCCTTCTGGACACTATTAGTTGTCCCATTATCCGAACATCTCTCAGAGTTCACAGGCAGCTTGTTCATTTCTGCAGTATTCCCAGAATTGGATCTGTCCCAGTCCATTTGGAATTCCCCATCTTTCTCAATAAACAAAAAGATGATATCTCATAAATGGTTGCCCCAGATTGGGGATGGGATAATTTCTACTTTTCTGGATGATGCAGGGGAATGGCTCTCATTTTCTAATATAATTCGCAAGTTTGATATCCCGTTAACTTTTTAATTCATGGTAGCCCAATTGAAACATCTGCTCTCTGCAATATTTGGTAATATCCCTCCTCGTCCACCTGCTTTTCTGCTTGTATCGGATCTCTCCCCTTTATTAGGGTCACCAGGTGCTATTTCCAAAATATATCATGTCCTATATCATTGGAAATATGAGAGACCTGAAGGCCCCACTAGGCTCTGTGTTTCTTTTTTTCCTCAATATACTCCTAACTGGTCAGCTTTATGGAAGTTCTGCCATAAATATGTCTCTCAGGATAGACTCTGCATTATGCAATACCATATATTACATAACATGTATTATACCCCTGTGAAGCTAAGGAAATGGGGTCTTATAATTTCGGAGGCCTGTACCAAAGGATGTCAAGAGGAAGGTACGCTTCTTCACGTCTTTTGGTCATGCCCTAAGATAAGCCATTATAGATGGCCATACAGAATAACCTAGACCTCATACTGGGTTTGCAGGAATACTTCACCCCAGATGTATGTTTGTTGGGGGATTTATCCTCTATCAAGGTGAGAATCAGAAGGTTTCATGTTTCCATGATTGCATTACCTGTTAAAAAAATTGTGCTTCGGCATTGGAGGGATACAATAAGCCCAACATATCAGGAATGGGTTAATGAAATTTTGGCTAACCTACATACTGAGAAAGCGATAGCAAGCCTCCACAATAAGTTGCAGTGGTACAAGAATACTTGGGATCCCCTTCACCACGTTAATTATGGCCAGAGCTGCTAAATGAGTTTGTACATCCAGTGCTTTTTGATTCATGATATTATATTGTATTGTTTTATTTTTCTAAGTACCTTGCTGCTGTATGGGGTGGGGGGAAGGGGTAATGGGGACAGCTCATGCATCATTTTGAGTATAAGCATTGTATATGGTAATCCTCTGTCCCCTGTATTAGTAAAAAATGTACTAATAAAATTTGAATTATAAAAAAAAAATAGAGGTGGCAGCATCCGAGGGATCCTACAGCAATTGAGAAGGCTTGTAGGTTAGTCAACATGTTGATGCACACCTTTATGAGGTCGATAGGAAAGGTATTGTGTCATAATGAGATTGTGGCTGCATTGCTGCACTTGTATGCAAGGGATGGAATACATTTTTCTATGGTAGGTATGGATAGCTTTTAGAAGATATACAGGCTGTTTTGAAGGACTGTTATGGTGGCTGTGTATGACTCTTCTGTTGAGGTAAAATGTATAAGGAAAGAAATCAGACAATAGAAAGCAGGTAAAGAAGCACCTTGAGGTCTGCATGTATTTGTCTATCCTCCTTTCCTGTTACGGGCAGAAGTCAGGAAGGTGGGAGTGGGAATGAAAAGGGAAGGCTAAGGCTAGTACAGTATGTTCACCCAGGGGTGGGGAAGAGCTGGACTGGAGGTGAGGAGCAAGAGGCTATAAAAAGGCTGGGTCATGGTTGCCAAGCCTCTTTGTTCCTCCCACAGTTGAAATTTCCACCCACCCATCCTGAAGACAGGAGTTACAAGAGTGAATGAAGGTTTGAGGGCTTGTTATTTAAACTGCTGGTGGGTATTAGTGTGTTTCTGGATTTAAGTAACTGTTGTTAAACTGTTGATAGGTACTAGTGTGTTTCAGGGTTCAGGGACTTACTGTTAAATTGTTGCTGGGTATTAGTGCATGTCAGGGTTTAGGGGCTTGTAGTTACTGAGTGTTAGTAGGACAGCCTTACTGGGGTTTGGGTCAGGAGGACAGGAAGTACAAGAAGAGCATGAAACAAACATTTGCCAATGCTGAATGTTTTCTTGTATGGTACACATGATAGAAAACTTTTTTTACTGATAAACAAGATCAACACTCTGAGTGTGCATTAATGCATTTAATGCACAGTCATGTACATGTTCAGCCAATCATGTTCATGCATTTGTCGATGCCATGTTATAAAGTACAAATAGGCACAATGTGGGACACTTAATCAGACCATTAACAAAGGATCTCATAACACTGTTAAAATGTGTGCCTTTATGTACACAAAGTTTGTTGTCAATTCAATAATATGTTTTTCATGTTATTTACTATGGATAATTGCTTTGAAATCTCAGCACTGACTGTGGGACAAATCCTCTCAATGTGGCATAGGAGGATTTTGTGAAGCAAAATGAGGAACTATTCAAGTGTGGGACAGTTGAGAGTTATAGCGTGCTGCAGGTTGCAATAAATCACATTCCTGCAAAGCTGATAGAGCTGAAGAAAAGGTAAATAAATCGGCTAGAGGAGACTGCATAATGAACTTTGCATTCTGCAGCACAGCCTAAACAGGGGTGGCCAACCTGGCTCGATATGGCACATGTTACTCTCGAAACAGTTTGAGGTGGCTCATGAGGGGTGTTTAATTATGTGTCAAGTACATGTCACAGTCTTTTAAATTTGAGAAAAGTCAAAGGACAGGAGCTGAAAAGTGCCGTGAGTGTTCACTTTTACTAAGCCCACAAGCCAATCTAAAGCTCCAGATCTGCTATGAATAATTATTTTAAAAATACAACTATTTTTAAAAATACTGTAACGTAATAAAACTTAATAAAATATAATTATTGACTATTTTCTTTAACAATGTCATTATTTTAACTCTTACATTGGTAAATATGGGTATGGTACGAGCCACACATTGTTGTAACTTATGTCTTACACACAAATTTTAAGTAGCTCATGACCCAAAAGGTTGGACACACCTAGCCTACAGCATCCTGCTGTGAACATGGAAAAACCAGCAGATGTGGGTCTGAAATTCATAACCGCCACTTAAATGCGGTGTGACCCTAAATAAGTCACTTAACCTCCTTGTGCTTCCTGGAATATGAGCTTCAGCTACGAGTGCCATTACCAGTTCAACATTCTATAAACAAACAAACAATAAAAAAATTCTGATTTACAAAGAACTATGTAAAATTGTGACACCACCTAGAAACAACAAGTTTACCTTACAGTATCATGTTGTTCTACAGTACAGAAAGCTGATTTTGGTGGGTGGGCACTGGCTACTAACTGGGATGGCTAGTGCTTGGCATCAGCTCTTGGGGATTGGACAGTCCTCTTCCTTTGCTGTTTTGAATAACTGGGATGGACCCCTCAGCTCCAGCACCTCCTCTCCTTCATCCCCGGGATGGCGAGCAATATTTGTGAGGCACACAAAGCCCCATCCGTTCACAGTAGATTTGGAGGAATATGGAAGAAAACCCCAAAGGAGAAAAACAAGAAACAAGGTACAAGGAGCAGACAGTGGGGCAGCGGGAACAAGCACAAGGATGGCAGTAAGAAAATGCATACAACCATGGGGCTGCAGAGCAGCAAAGAAAAACAAGACAAGGGGAAGAAAAACACCACAGCAGCTGTAGCAGCAGACAAGACGGAGAAGGCAAAAGGGGGACAGAAAGGGCCACAAGGCACAAACACTGAATTTTTTTTTCTTCACATTCGCTCTATGTATGGGATTTTTGGAGAAGAGGGTGTGGTGGGTGGTTATATAAAAAGTAAGATAAAGGACCACAGACTGACAACACCGCAAGGCAGAGGGCAAGGGAGTGGCAGACACAGGAGAGAAGAACAGAAAAGCTGGGAGACTTTATGCAAATGAAAGGACAGAAGCACTCTCTCATTGGAAAGCTTCACTCCTTTCAAGTACACAAAGTTTCAGCCCATAAAAATGTACCCACTGTCATTGTCAGCTGGCATGCTCATTGGTTTGTCAGGGATGCAGTTTGATCTGCATTGGACACAACACTGACACACCTCTGAAATGCCTTTCACTGTAACAAAACTTTACCTACGCAAGCACAAGAAAACATAAAAAGGAAATGTGGTGAGTTGTGCAATACAGTGGTTGTGGGGTGGCAATCTACAGGGAGACCTTCTGAAGACTGTGGTGCTACCTCATCTGTGTGTGTCTCTTTAGGTGGAGGGAACATGTCTCCAGGCTCCAGGCAGTGCTGACTGAGAGTCAGAAGAACATCGCTAGACTCAAAGTTGCATTGTCAAAGAGTTGGAAGACTATTTCTCTCACCAGAGACCACCTAGCAAGACACAGCTACCTCAAAGGATGCCAGTAGGGAGGAGTGGTTGGACTACATTGGGCTAAGGGGGTGGGATCTGGTAGGCAGGGAGGACTGTGTAACAGGTATATTCATCAGCTGGCACCACTAAGAAATTCCTTTGCCATTCTAGCAGAGTGGGAATGTGAAGAAGGGGCACACAAGGAGGTGATCAGTGAGGATGTGGGTCTACCTGAATGGAGTCCTCATGGGGGGACCTCCAGAGAAGGAGGAGGAAGCAACTTCTAGTGGGGCACTCTATCATCAGGGGATAGAGTTGGGGCAGGAAACAAGGTAGAGAGGAAGTAAAGTGTCTACCTGGTGCAATAGCTCAGAGGGATGGAAAGCATATCCAATGGATCATGAAGGCAATAGGAAGGAAGGGAGCTGGATGTCATTGTCCACCTGGGGATGAATGACCTAGCTTTGCATGTGATGGGGCAGTTCCAGAGCCATTTAGGAAACTGGGGAAGGATCTTGGGCAGGTAGCACACTGTAGTCTTTACAGAAGTGCTGCTATCTGTGGGGGAAGAGTAGGGCTCCACACTAAAGCCTTCATGAATGGTTGAAGGAATGGTGCAGATGAGGAGGTTTAGCTCCATTGGGGACTGGGGTTCCACCTGGAGGGATCAGAGCTGATACCAGAGGGATGGCTTGCATCCATCCCAGAAGGGAACAGCAGTCCACAGTGGATGGTTTTAATGTTACTTTTATAGATATTTAAACTAGCCAAGGAGGATGGCAGAATTCAAATGGGAAGCAGTAACTGCCCCCCCCCCGCAAGCTGTGATATAGGGTAGAGAAATCCCCTGAGAAGAGTTGTTCAATGGGAAGCAAAACAATATAGGTAGCAAAGGATCAGCAAGTGAGGAAGGTGGAAAGAGGAGCAGTCAAAATAAAACGTGATGCAAGGGGAACAGCTACAAAAAGAGGCAAAAGACAATATAGGACTAACAAAATCTGGACAGCCATGTGTGCCAGTGCTAGAAGTCCTGGAAATAAGATACCAGACCTGGAGACCACAATGAATATTGTAGACATTACCAAGTCATGGTGTACTGACAACCATGTCTGGGAAATGGTCATACCTAGCTACATGATGCTTGGAAGAGACAGGGTAGGAAGAAAAGGAGGAAGTTCATACTAAGGTTCATACTAAGGTAGAGATAGGAACTAGGAGGCTAAAACCAATTTGTGTTCCAACCTTACTTGTATTACCTTAAACTGACACCACTAAGTATGTATTTATCTAGTCTGGCTTTAAAAATATATTTAGTTTCAGCCAATATTATATTAACAGCAACGAGTTCCACAGATTTACCACTCTGACAGTGTATGAATATTTTCTAGCATTTGTTCTAAACCTCTTCCATTTGATTTGTAATGGATGTCCCCTAGTTTCTATGTTATTGTCTTTGAAAGTTATATCTAGATCACACATAATTCTAGGGTCTAGTAGAACATTATATAGAAGGAGAATAACACCACATGCTCTATGTGTTTCTAGAGACACAAGTTGTAAGGAGTGTAATCTGTTGTCATAAGATATATTACAATATCCATATACTATATTTACATTTGCTTGCACGCATGTGTAAGAAACATAGTGCCACCATATGAGTTTTTGTAGGTGTGTCTCTCCCACTTCCAATGCCCTGCTCCCTTTTGCAGGCATGGCTGCACTGCGCCAATGAATGTCCAAGCTGTCCATGACAGCCATTCAGATGCAGTGGCATACAGTTGAAAGGAAAACACAGTGGCTCGTGTAGCCAATTGGCATGCTGTCATCCATCTGCAGTATACAAATTGCCTACACGTCAGCGCTCACTGCATCTGAACTGTCATAGACTATTCATCCCCCCCCCACACACACCTACATAGCATGCTGGGATCCCACCCTTGCGTGCTCATACGATCCAAGTTCCCCCACACACTGTATGGCCAACAGGGGTGCTCAATCCCCCGTCAGCTCCACTGTACCCACCCCACACACAAAAAAAAATGGACTTCCAGTTGCCACGCTGGAAGACCACCCCAGCATGGCAAACATCCATATAGCTGACAGGGGGGTGCCCAGTCCCCCATCAGCTTCACTGCCTCCCCAAAACAACCTTTCAGCTGCCATGCTGGGAGCTCACCCCAGCATGGCAAAAGTCCCGGGCTGTCTTAAAATAAAATGACCTGTAAGAAAAAACAGCCCCTTGCTTACTGTCTTGACCCCCCCTCCCCACCCCATCCACCCTCTGCGCACCTGCCTCCCCCACCCCTCACCCCAATGCTTACCTCGAGTCCAGCGCAATGATCTTGATGGACTGGGAACACGTCTGCACTCTTCAAAGCCGACTGCAAACTGAAGAAATGCGGTAAGCTGTATAATGGAATAAATAGTTTTTCAACTTTGATGCATATCTCAGGCATTTTGGGAATTATTTCATCAACTTTTCAACATGGGGTTCTTGGGACCCACCTCATAATTCTGGCACTGTCATTTTGTTATTCGGTCCTGAAAGATGATTTCACGGTCACTGCATTGGAACCATCTTTTGGGACAAAGTAACAAAATGACAGTGTCTGTTCATGAGGTAGCCTCAAAACTGTATGTTGAAAATTTGATGAAAAATTCCAAAAATGATTGTTCTGAGTGTGCATTGCGCAGTTCCTATACGCACATAATGTCACAAATTTTAATATTTTCCTCCAGATTTTCATCATTGCCATTTTACCACACCTCCTTATGAGCAGTATAGCTGTCATTTTCACATCTCACCCAAATGTGTTTTCAATGCAAGTAGCGCACAATGGCATAGTCGGTGTGCAAAATCAATGTTGAGACAGATTAAGAAAATCACAGTGACACTGTTCATGGGCAGAGGTCTTAAAATGGCTATGTTGAAAATTTGATGACAAAGTCCATAAACTGACTGTGTTACTAGCGTGCATTGGGCAGTTTCCACACACCGTCGTAAGTTCATGAATTTGTACTAGTTCCAGTCCAGATTTTCTACACTGGCATTTTCACACCTCCTTATGAACAGTACAGTTTTCATTTTTCACCCCTGGCCAAAATGTGTTTCGCACTTCTGGCACAGAAATGCGTGATCTGCTATGAAATCAGTGTTGGGACCCATTAAGAAAATCACAGTGACACTGTTCATGAGTGGAGGTCCCAAAATGCCTGTGTTGACAATCTGCTGTAAACAATCCCCAAACTAATTACAATACGGGAGTGTGTTACGCAGTTTCTAGGCACGTTCGTGACTTCTCCAGTTTTTTATATTTTCACTCCAGATTTTCAACATTGCCATATTTTTCACCTCCTCATGAACAGTACAGCTGTTATTTTTCACATCCTGTTCAAAATGTGTTTTCACACCTGTGTTGCCAAATGGCATAATCGCTGTGCAAGATCAGCTTTTGGCTAACAAACTGATATTGCCACTGTTCATGAGGTGGGGGTCACAAAAAACCCATGTTTTAAAACTGGAATGAAAATACCAATGAACACCTGCGCCATTAGGGTTTCTGGCCATAACACCCCACCCTGTAGAGACTGACAGGCATCAGGAGTGTGACTTGGGATTGTCACCTGTAATGCTCATACCATTCCACCCCCACCCACACCCTGCAGCCAGTGACAGGCATTGAGGTGTGCCTTGGACTCTTCGGTCCCAAAGTTCATCCCATTCTCCTATACTGCACCCATCTCATTGTATTTCCTTGTGGAATGGGGTGAGCATAAGGCCCAAAGACCCCATGGCACACCGTGACACTTGTCGGTGTCTGCAGGGTAAGGTGTAGTGAAATGGCATGGCCATTATGCCTGATGACCAAAGGCATACCCAATGCCTGTCAGTCTCTGCAGGTGGTGGTGGGTTGGCTTCAGTTCAATACTTCACTGCCATTCCTTTTATGCAACTTTCTAACTCCTACCCTACCAAAAGCCACATTCGGCATTGACAAATGCTTGTTGTAAAACGATGCTGTACTTGTTTAAGTTTGTTTCTTTCTTTCTGAAGTTTTATAAGGATTTCAAACCTGGGATCAGTATCCCAGATATGGTTGAACATATGACCTATATAGGGGGATGAGAACACTACTGGATCTTGATATAATATTTCTCTAAATGGACCATATTACCCTGTTAGCCCTGTTTGTGGCATCACCAACTTGTTGTTGTGTACTTAAATTGTTCCTTATGTATATACCCAGGTCCTTTTCACCATTGGCTATACAAAGTGGCTCACCATCCAGATAATAATTATATTTGTTGTTGAGTCTTTCCAAGTGCATAACTTTGCTCTTATCTTTATTTAGTTTCACATCCCATTCATGGGTCCAGAGGGAAATATTGCTTAAATCCTGTTGACATCTGTTTACTTCATTTAAAGTGCTACAAGGGCCCCCTAACTTTGTATCATCTGCATATTTTATAGTTATACCCTGTAGGTCGGTTGTCATTGCAGAGGTAAAAACATTAAATAGTGCTGGGCCCAGGATGGAACCTTGGGGAACTCCACTAGTGATAAACCCTTCCTCAGATACAGTACATGCCCATTAATTGAGACACACTGTCTCCTTTCAGACAACCAGTTCGCTACCCAGTCAATAGTGGGTACACTTATACCAATCTTTGTCATTTTGTCTATTACTGCCCAATGTGGCATGCGGTCAAAGGCTTTAAAAAAGTCTAAATAAATTATGTCACATGGTATATTGTTATCCAGAGATGCACTAATTTGTTCATAGAAAATGAGTAGATTGGATATGCAGCCCCTACCTTTTACAAAGCCATGTTGTTCTTGATCCATGTATTTTATTTGTGCAGTTATTTTATCTTTAATGATGCTTTCCATCACTTCACCAGTCACACTGGTGAGGCTGATTGGGTGGTAGTTTTGCACTAATCCATGTTCCCCTTTTTCAAAGATTGGTATGATGTGGGCTAACTTCCATTCAATTGGAACTTTGGATCGGTTGAGTGACTGATTAAACAGTAATTTCAGTGGATATAGGATATGTCTAGACATACGCTGAAGAATCCCAGCAGATATCCTGTCTGGTCCTGGAGATGACTCTCTTTTTAAATTTTTCATTTTCTGATCAATTTCTGTTTTAGTTATATACTGAATTTGATTTTCAGGGTTGTAATTTATTTGCCTTGTTCGAGAGCAGCTACGGCCCATGTTATAAACGCTACAATAATATTTATTAAATACTTCAGCCATTAATTTATTATCAGTTATTATACCATTATCTCCTACTATTGGACCAATTTCATTCTGGGTATTTTTTAATGAATTTATTTATAAGTAGAACTGTTTTGTATTTGATATTTTTGCTTCCATTGCAAGTTTTGTCTATATTCTTTTTCGCTTGCCTGATTTTTGTTTTGCACTTTTTTTGTACATACTTGTAGGCCTCATATGTTCTAATATTTCCATTTTTTAGATTCTTCTTGTATAATCTTGACTTTTTCTTGATTAATTTCTTGATATTATGATTTAACCAGTGAGGTCATTTGGACTTAATAGATTTTTCAATTGGAGGTATATTATCTTTTGCAACCTTTGGTATTATATTTTGGATAATGCTCCAAGCATCATCTACTGACTGTTCCTTTAATAGATCCCCCCAAGGCACTCCTTCAGATTTTTTTTCAATATTTTTTTCAAAACTTTCTTTGTCTGCTTTGATTAGCAGGAATATTGAGGTACAGTTATTTCTGAGTATATGTGTATAGTCTACAGTGTACCAGATGGTATTATGATCGTTATTCAATATTGATGAGTCTACAGTACAATCTTTATTAACAATGCTAGATGTAGCAAATACAAGGTTGAGAATTTCCTGCCCTCACACTGGTGAGGCTGTGGTGCTTTATGTTAAGGAAGTGGTGCTTTATGTTGAGGAACACAAAAAAGCAATGGAGTTACAGGGAATTCAAGGGGGGATGAGGTGTTGTGGGTCATCCTTGAATCAGCAAATGAAGCCACTATTTCAGATAGGAGTGGTCTACAAGCCTCCAACACAGGGGGAGGACTTACTGTATGTAAAGAAATGTTAGAAGCTATTGGTAAAGTGGCTGAGAAGGGAAGGTGGTACTGGTAGTGGACTTTAGTCTGCCAGATGTATATTGGAACCTCCCTGCTGCAGCATCATCTAGAAGTAGAGACATCCAGGACTCCCTGCAGAGGGCATTCCTCAGGCAGCTAGTCATGAACCCACTCAGGGTGGGGTGATACTGGATCTGTTGCTTACTAACAGGGACATTGTTGCTGACATCAGGGTGACAAGTTATTTGGGGACCAGTGATCATCATGTATTGTGGTTTAATATAAGAACAGAAGCAGAATCCAACCACTTAAGGGCGATGAGCCAGGATTTACGAAAAGCTGACTTGATGAAGATGGGGGAGTGCCTCAGAAAGGACCTGGAAGGGGAGATGTCCTGGGTGGGGTGAAGAGCAAATGGGTCAGATAAAATGAGGGCATAATACAGGCAAAAAACCTCTATGTCAAGCATGTAAGCAAAAGCAGAAGGAAGAGGAAACCATTATGGTTCTCGAGGGAGGTGCAGAAAAGGTAAAGGAAAAAAAGTGGCATTCAGAAGGTATAAGGAGACCCAGAGAAAGGAAGATAGGGAAGTGTAACTGGAGAAACAGAGGGAGGCAGATAAACCTGTAAAGAGTGCAAAAGCATGAAGTGAGGAAAGAATAGACCAGGCAATATCAAACGGGGACAAAACATTTTTTAGGTATGCTAGTTAGAAAAGAAAGACAGAGAGATAAATTACACGGTTAAAACAGGAGGGGAGATGTACAGAAGAGGACCAAAAAAAGGCAAACATCTTAAATAAATACTTCTGCTCAGTGTTCACAGTAGAAGGAGAAGAAGAGGGACTACGACAAAGGCACCTGGAGCTTTGAGAGGCGAGAAGTGGACACCAGTCCCATTTCTGATGACAGGGTCAAGTAAGCACTTGCTAATCTGAGAGTGGACAAATCCATGAGGCCAGTTGGGGCACATCCAAGAGTGCTGAAGGAACTCCGAGAAGTGCAGGCTGCACCCCTGGCAGATTTGTTTAACAGCTCACAGGAGACCAGCATGGTCCCAGAGGACTGGAGAAGAGCATAGCTAGTCCCTCGTCACAAAAGTGGAAGCAAGAAGGCGGGCAATTATAGACCTGTCAGCCTGAATCTGGTGGTGGGGAAATTAATGGAAACGCTATTAAAGGAAAGGAGTGTGGAATACCTGGAATCCAATGCAGGACTTGAGACACTATGGTTTTACAGAGGAAAGGTCATGCCATTCAAACCTAATCTAATAGATTGTTTTGACTGGGGTACCAAATCAAAGTGTTGCATCAGAAAGGGTGGTGGACATGGCCTACCTGGACTTCAGCAAGGCCTTCAACACCATTCCACATAGGAGACTGGTAAACAAGTTGAGTAGCATTGAGGTGGGCAATAATATGGTAACCTGGGTAAGAAACTGATTAGGGGATAGGAGGCAGAGGGCAATTATCAATGGTGTCTGCTCTGAGGAGGGAAGATTGACCAGCAGGGTGCCTCTGGGGTCAATGCTGGGACTGATTCTCTTTAATAACTTCATTAGTGACATAGTCGAGGAACTGGAAGGGAAAGTCTGCCTTTTGGCAGATGACACCAAGATGTGCAACAGAGTGAACACTCCAGAGGGGGGTACAAATGATGCTTAGAGATTTAAAATGGCAGGAAGAGTGGTCAAATGTTTGGCAGCTAAGATTTAATGCAAAAAAGTGCAAAATAATGCATTTGGATCACAGTAATCTGGAGGAGGAGTACAAAATGGCGGGAGAGAAACTTGCAATGACCAAGCAGGAAAGGGACCTGGGGGTAATCATATCCAATGACCTGAAGATGGCCAGAAAATGTGACAAAGTGATCAGGGGAGCTAGTGGGATGATGGTGTGTATAGTTACCCAGGATGCATCTAGAAATGAGTAGATATTCAGCCCAGTATGCCTTTCCTGGTGAAAAGTTTTGAAATAGAAAAAAATAGGTATGGGTATCACCAGTAGGAAGAGGGAAGTGGTGTTGCCCCTATATAGGTCATTGGTGAGACCCCACCTGGAGTACTGTGTCAAGTTTAGAAGACCACATCTCTGGAAAGACATTAACAGAGTGGAGGTGATCCAAAGGAGGGCTACCAAGATGGTATAGGGTCTGCATTAAAAGCCCTATGAGGAGAGGCTAAGGGAACTCAATATGTACACCCTGGAGAAGAGGAGAGAAAGGGGGGATATAATTGAGACCTTTAAATACCTCACAAGGGTGAATAATGTACAGGTGGGAGGCATTTTGCGGAGGAAGGGGTACTCTAGAACGAAGGATTTTTTTTGCAATTAACTTTAATTTAATGCAAGTTTTATCCATATACACAAAACAAGTGACCACGTATCAATGTTATAATCAAAACAGACAATTAACCAGAAACAAATAACCAGAAACAAAAATAGCCTTCATACCCTCCCAACCCCTTCCCTGCCCCGTAGCACATATAGACTCCTTTTAATCCACAGCCACAGAGAATAGATAACACCAGGATGAATTGACATCTCTTTTAACTCCAGCAAAACAAGTCACTAAAAGAGACGAAAGAGAGGAGAGGAGATGAGAAGGAGAGGAGAGAGGAGAGAGAGGAGAGGAGAGGAGAGGAGAGGAGAGGAGGGAGGAGAGGAGAGGAGAGGAAGGTGCTGAACTAAGGAAGCTGTGGGGTGGAGCAGAAGGGGTAAAGAGATGGGGTAAAATATTATACTAGGATGAAAGAAGAGAAAATGGGGAGCTTGTTTAATAACCAAATTTCCCTGTAAGAATTGAGAAAAAACATCCCCAACATTTTTGGAATTTTCCTCAGGAGTGGGAGAATCTAGCCACACATCTTTCCACATTCAGAGCAGTAAGATGTTCAGCCCACCATTCTCCAAAGGAAGGTTTCCACTCCTCTTTCCAATGTCTTAGAATTAGCAATTTTGTAACCATGGAAACCATGGCAAGTTGAACTTTTTGAGGGAATGTGGGAATAGACAAATACATTCCTAAGAGACAGGTATCCTCCTCAAAGTAGGAGATAACTTTTAGCTGTGGTGCAACATGCTTTTTGACTGTCTCCCAAAATTTGAGATCTTAGGGCATGACCAAAGCTTATGGTGTAGTGTAGCATAGTCAGCTACACAGTCTTTACAGGCCACAGAGGATAACCTGCCTATTAGATACAGTTTGCTAGGTGTATGATAGATGTTATGGAGAATATTAAATTGGATGCTCCTCAAGCGGTCTTGTTTAATTAGGACAAAAATGTCGGTCCAGATTGCTTTCCATATATTATCAGGAAACTGCTTAGAAAAATTGTTCTTCCAGTAGTAAGCTACAGAAGAAAGATTCTTCCAAGCATGACAAATAATTTCTTGGTACAATTTGGTGATCGACTTGCGACCTTTGGCTGATTCCAAAAGAGTAGCTAACAAACTCCCCACTATATCTGACCATGGGGGTTTGCCCAGAAAGGCTTTAATACAATGGTGTATTTGAGTTAGATGAAAAAGACATTTTTGAGGATACTAAACTTGGTTTGCAAAGTAGGGATAGAAATGAGTGAGTTCCCCAAAGTGAGGTCTTTCAAACATGGATCAAGGGGGGACTCCCAAAACTGGGTGTTAATTGTATTCTTAGCTAGTTTCAAGTTTGGGTTATTTAACAGTGGTTGCCTCAAATCTTTTTTGGGATGAATCTGGATCAGGGCACATAATTGTTGAAAAACTTTCACATTCCATCCAATAGGAGAATCTCTGACCTTAGTTGGAATGTTTGACCATGAGCTATACAACAATGCCACCAAAGCGAGATTAAAGGGGTTAGCTTGCCCAATGCCTGATTGTAACCAGGAAGGACTCCCCAGAGTATTTGACTTAGGATTACTCCAGTGTAGCAATCTATTAGTGTGAATGGCCAAACAGCAGACATATAAGTCTGGTAGTTGTAACCTCCCTAAAGCCCTAGGGTGAGTAAGCTTCCCATATGCCCTTCGCGGAGTTGTCCCATTCCAGTAAAAATCAGAGCAGACTCTTTGAAGAGACAAAAAGAAGGATTTGGGAAGATACATATTGAAGTTATTTAGGGGATAAAAAATTTGGGCAAAATTACCATTTTTAAAACATTTGTCCTAACCCAAAAGGATAAAGGTAGACTTTTCCACCTGGCCAGGTCATCTTTTGTTGATTTTATCAAGGGGTCCAAATTGAGTTCTTTAAGCTTATCCATTTCTTTAGTAATTTTGATGTCTAGATAAGTTAGAGTTTCACTTTCCCAATGGAGGTCCAATCTTTCAGTTTGGTCCCTCCTCACTAGGGGAGACGGGGGTAAACCATAGTTTTATTCCTGTTAAGCTTGTACCCCGAAAACTCGCTGAATTGAGATATAACATGGAGGGCGATCGGGAGAGAGTGCCTGCTGCTGGAAATGTGCAGAAGTAAATCATCTGCAAAAAGAGATAACTTACATTCTAGGTCACCCAGTTGCACGCCCTTTATCCCTGCTCCAGGTTGAGTACTCTAGCTAAGGGTTCAATATATAAATTAAATAAATAGGGAAGGAGGAGACATCCTTGCTGAGTCCCAAAACAAAGTGGAAAAAGAGTCTGATAGGTAGTTATTGCACAATAACCTTGCTGATGTACATTGGTATAAAACTCGAATTTGATCAATAAAGGACTGTGGAATATCAAATTTAGAAAGGGCAGCAAATAAATATGTCCACCACTCTACCCTATCAAATGCTTTTTCTGCATCCAGGGATACCAAGACAGCTTCAAGATTGGGTTCCCTGGATGCACAAATAAGGTGGTATAATTTCCGAAAGTGATCCGATGAGGTATGACCAGCCACAAATCCTGCCTGTTCAGGACCCGATAGCCTCATCCACACCTCTGCTAACCTTTTAGCCAGGATTTTAGTGTAGATTTTGACATCTACATTAAGCAAAGAGATTGGTCGGTAGTTACTAATTACCTTCGGATCCTTCCCGGGTTTGGGGAGAAGAACTACTCTTTCTTCAAATATTAAGGGATCATTAACTGGGAAAGACCCCCAGTAGGTATAAAGCTGTAGCAATAAGGGAAGAAGATGCTTTCTGAATGTCTTATAGAAAAGGCCCGAAAACCCATCTGGACCAGGCGCCTTGTCAGGTTTTAAGGAATCAATTGCTACCAAAATTTCTTCCACAGTTATTAGTTCAGCTAGACGGGTCTGATTGTCTCTTGAGAAACTAGGTAAATTTGCTCGATTAAGAAAGGCTGGCATTGCTTTAAATTGGGAGTCTGTCAGAGAGTGAGTGGAGTATAAGGATTGATAATACTCTCTGAACAAGGTCAGCATCTCTTTTGAATTAAACACTAAAGCTCCAGTGCAAGGGTGTTTAATGGCTGTAATCCATTTAATGCTGCTTGTTGTTTTAATTGTCAGGCAAGTAACTTGCTGGCTTTGCTACCCTGGCCAATATATGATGCTTTTATTAGGGACACTGACCTTTCTACTTTTTCCAATAAAATACTAGCGTAGTGTGCCCTTAAGCAAATAAGTTCTTACTCATCTGCTAAAGAAAGTTTGTCTAACCGTTTAATTTCAAGTGTCTGGATTCTATCTAGACAAAGATTGATGTGGTATAATTTTTCCTTTTCGTACCATTTTTCCTTATCCTTTTATTTCTAGATGGTTATATGTATTTTCTTCCAATGTATGGTCTGTCTTCTAATAAAAATCCCCTGCTCTTTTCCGTAAGTGCCATGGGATCTTCAACATCCTCCTGAACTACCACCAATCCAGGCAGATGGGACCTCAGTTTAATGTCTCATCCGAAAGACGGCACCTCAGAAGTACAGCACCCCTCTCATGCTGCACTACAGTGTCAGTACTGGGATAGTAACTCAAGTGTTAGATGTGGGAACTGATATAAGTTGTCACTCACTAGATCTTGTGTTTCTCCTGGGGATGGAGATTATGGGATTTGGGGTGGAACCAAATGGTTGCTCAGACATTCACACCATAAGATTCAGCTTTGGGGCACCCCCAATTAGGCCTGCCCCTACGGAGATGGTCCAGTATCGCTCTTTGAGGGGGATTATCCCAGAGGGCCTATTGGTGGTGCTGGATCTATCGGATGTATCAAGTGAGTGCATGAGTCCAGGGGATCTTGTACTTGCCCATAATAAGGTGGTGGGTGATGCCCTGGACTTAAATGCTCCTGTTCGTGTTTGCCCCCTCACTTTGTGCACGGGGACCCCATGGTTTGATGGGTCCTTGAAGGAGCTGAAGAGAGTGGGGTGAAGGCTAGAGAGGGCTTGGCGGAAATCCAGCCTTGATGCTGCGAGGCTTAGGTTGATGGACCACTATGTGGCCTATCAATCAGCAATCACCCATAAGAAGGCAGAGTTCCTGTCTGGGGAAATTGCTGCTACATGGAACTAACCAGCTCAACTCTTCCAGACTGTCGACAGACTGTGCAATCCAGTTTGTCTGCAGCCTGGGAGAGATTTTTCACAAATGAAGTGTGATGAACTTGCTCTATTCTTCGCAGATAAGATTGCCAGCATTAGATCAGGTATCGGCCCAGCTCTCTCTTTAAGGGATTGTGGAGATCAGCAGGAGGTGGCAAGCACCCATGTTGCCTGGTTTGACTTTAGCAGGCCTGAGTTCATGGACATTGTGAGGATTATCCAGACTGTACGACCAACTAGCTGTAGTTTGGATCCAAGCCCTACATCACTATTAGTAGGTTGTGTAGATGTTATCTGCCTGATCCTTGCTGAAATTGTCTGGAAGTCCTTGGAGCAGGGGGTCTTTCCCAATCCCCTCAAGGAGGCAGTCATTCGACCGCTCCTTAAAAAATCCTCCTTGGACCCAGACTGCTTAGCTAACTATAGACCTGTCTCTAACCTGCCCTATGTGGGTAAGGTTATTGTAAAGGTGGTTGCACTGCAGCTGGATGACCATCTTACAAATCACAATGTCTATGATGTTCTCCAATCTGGGTTTAGGAAAAGACATAGCACTGAGACCACCCTGGTCTGTGTTTTAAACGATTTCCTAATTGTGAGAGATCAAAAGGCTCATGCTATTCTAGTCCTTCTTGATCTGTCTGCGACATTTGATACTGTGGACCATGGTGTGCTTTTGGAGTGCCTGCAGCTTCTCTGTGGACTGTCTGGAACAGTTCTACATTGGTTTTAGTCTTTCCTTACAGGCAGAACACAGAGGGTTGTCACTGGAATTTATTCCTCTGACACCTTCTCCCTGTCTGGTGGGGTGTCATAGGGCTCCATTTTGGCACCCATGCTGTTCGCAGTTTATATGCTGCCATTAGGAGAGATCATTAGGTGATACAGTTTGGGTTTTCACTGCTATGCAGATGATACCCAACTGTATCTGTCCTTTATTCCCGAACAGGATGATGCAGTCTTCATGCTTAACAATTGTGTAGCCGAGATCAGAGATTGGATGAGCACTAGCTGGCTGCGGTTAAATCTGGATAAGACTGAGGTGTTGGTTGTGTACCCTGGTCACCTTGAGGCAGGTCCTAGGGCTGGGCTTCCATCAGGCTTATGGCTTGATGGTGTCCAGCTCTTGACCTCAGACTGGGTGCATAACCTGGGCATTATTTATAATGACGGTTTAACCCTGAAATCACAGGTGTCTGCCATTGTCAAATCTTCCTTTTATCACCTTAGAAATATCACCTGGGTAAAACACCTGGTTCCACCAGCTGACCTTCCCATATTGGGCCATGCCTTCATGATCTCCCGCCTTGATTACTGCAATGCCCTTTACCTAGGGCTGCCAGGGGTTGATATCCACCACTTACAGCAAGTGCAGAACACGGCAGCCAGGCTTTTGACTGGTACATCTAGGTCTAGTCATATTAGGCCTGTACTGCGCAGACTGTACTGGCTGCTGGTTCAGTGGTGGATCACCTTTAAGGTTGGGTTGCTAACCTATAAAGCCCTACATGAACAGGGACCCCAGCACTTGCAAGATTTTCTTACTCCCTACTGTCCCTCCCGCTCACTCCGATCCGCTGATGAGAGATTGCTAGAGATTCCCAGGGTTCATTTAAAGACATCTCGGGTATGCGCATTTTTCTATGCTGCCCCTTCCCTGTGGAATTCTCTACCTTGTCAGATAACAGAATGCCTGACTGTCTTGAGTTTTAAATCTGAGCTCAAAACCTATTTGTTTTTTAAAGCTTATTCTGAAGGATTTTAAAATGTTTATGATTGTTTGATTTAATTTAATTGTATGGTTTTAATGTGTTTATACAGTGCTTTGGTTTTGAAAAGCTCTTTAAAAATAAAGTTTTATTTACTTACTTACTTACTAAATATAGAGAGTAAGAATAGGACAACCAGTAGCATGTGATGTGGGAGTAAAAGAGGAAAGCATCATAAACAGTTGCTAGAATGATAAAAAAATTTCATAAAGAAGAGACTTTAGGGAGGAAGTAGAAGCAGAATGAATAGAAAGGGGAAGCGAGGACCAACATTTAAGAAAGCAGTAAGAAAAAGCAAATTGCCCAACAGTACATTTTCTAGAAGGAAGAGAGAGAGAGAGAGAGAATGGAAAGTAGTGTTGCGAAGAGGGGAGGAGGAAGAGGGGAAAAGAGGAATGTGAGATAAGAGGGAAGGGTGCCAAACCAGAATTTGAATAAAAAAGAAACACAACGAGAAAGGCACCTAGCATCAAGAGAGGGGAGAGAAAGCAATGATGAGCATGAGGTGAGCAACCTAAAGCAAAATGACAGAAAGAATGAAAAAGGGGGTCCAGTCTGGCAAGGGAGGATTTAGGGGCACTACTGTAGATTAAGTCACCATAGTTGAATATAGGAAGGATCGTTTTTCTTCTTTCAGCTTTCAATTTTCTATAAAGAACCTGGTTAGAGGTATGGGATCTGCCTGCCTTTGGCCAGCATGAACAATGCAGCTGGCACATTAAAATAAAAATACTATAGTTCTGTTAACATTAACAACTGAGTATGGGGTGCACACTGGGCAGGCAAGTCTCAATTCTTGTTAGCCCATTCTCCGAGCCACTTAGAAATAATTTCCTCCAATGTTCTTGTCTACTAATGGGTGTGGATGGTAGCATTACCTATGCATCATACTGCAAATGTCAGATATAGTGCTGGCAAGACTCACCTCTTTTGACAACAAAGAAAAAAGCCTTTTTTTACACAACATACAGCTCTTTTTCATTTTTGGAATGTATGTGACTGCCTTCTCCTATTGTTTGAGACTTCAGTTCCTTCCCCAGTTAATGGTGGTTGTAGGTTGTAGGTTGTAGTAATAGTCCCAGAAAATAAGAAAGACAGGATTTGCCTTTGCCATTGCCTACAGTCTCAGAGAATCTCTTCTGGCTATCATAGCAAATTGCCTTATTGCTTAGTGAAGTGGTGACTGGTTGCTGCTCCTTTTCCTTACATTCTGTTTCTTTCAAGTGATGGTGTGTTCTTGGTTGCTAAACAGAGTGGTACCTGTGACAGTACAGAAACACAGCTAGCTACAAACATAACATTACCCGCTAGAAAAATCAGATTCAGTCAGGAAAGTGGTTACAGAACACAGACCAAGAGAGACCTGGGAATTGCCTGCCTTTGGCCAGATCATCATCCTGGTGGTGGGTGGGAGGTGCAACCAGTACATGGCACCTGTACCAGCAGCAACTGTGGTAGACATGTCCCTGTGCTCATCACCAGTCTGTTTTACATTTTGAACACAGCTTTTTGATAAATGGTGCCTTAACAAGATTGATGCTGATAGTTCTGTTTTCCCCCTAAGAGTAGTGATAGTAGCAGTGCTTAAGTGGTTGCTTTTGGACAATCTGGTGCTCTGACTTACATTCTGTTTTTATGTTTGCTTGCACGCATGTGCAAGAAACATAGTGCCATCATCTGAGTTTTCGGAGGTGTGTCACCCCCTCTTCCAATTCAGTCAGTGTGTTGGCAGGCGCGGCCCCAGTCCACCAATGCATGCTGGAGCTGTCTATGACAGCTCCAAAATGCAGTGGCATACAGTTGAAAGGGATAGCTATGCTTCAGTGAGCAGCGATTAGATATCACCTGCTCATGCGCAGCTCCCCCTACACACACACACACACACACAAACACATGCACGCATACTGCGTGCTGCCCCCCCCACTCACACACTGTATAGCCTACGGGGGTGCCCAGTCCCCTGTCGGCTGTGCTGCCTCCCCCCAAAAAGCCTTCCACATGCCACACTGGGTGCCCACCCCAGCGTGGCAAGTCATGGTATAGCCGATGGGGGTGCCCAATCCCCAGTCGGCTCCACTGTCCCCGAGTACTGGGTGCCACGCTGGGAGCCCACCCCAGTGTGGCAACTGATACTATGGCAGCCAGGGGTGCCCAAATCCCCATGGCTCCATTCCCCCAACCAGCCATCCTTGTGCCATGCTGGGGCCCACCCCAGCATGGCAAGCGTCCGCATCATCATCAATTTAAAAAAAACCTGTAAATTAAAAATGGTCCACGCAGTCTCCGGCCCCACAACCCACACCCACCCACTGCGCACCCTGCCTCCCCACACCCCTCAGCCCATACTTACCTCCAGAGCTTGGCGCGGCGATCATCGGTGGACTGGGGACTCGTCTGCACTCTTCAAAGCCGACCGCGAACTGAGGAAATGGCAGTAAGCTGTATAATGAGATAGATAGGGTTTTTTCAACTTTGTTGCATATCTCAGGCATTTTATGGAATTTTTGCACCAAATTTTCAACATGGGGTTTTTGGGACCCCTTCACATGAATGATGTCACTGTCATGGCATTATTTGGGCCTGAAGGGTGATTTTGCAGTCACTGCGCACGAAATCACCTTTTGGGCCCGATTAATGAAACAACACTGCCGGCATTCATAAGGTGGGCTCTCAAGAAGCCTATTTTGAAATTGGTGAAAAATTCAAAAATGACTGTTTTCTGGCGTGCGTTACGCAATTCCTCATGAGCTTGTAAGTTCGGAAGTTTCAATATTTTCACTCCAGATTTTCAACATTGCCATTTTACCACACCTTCTTATGAGTAGTACAGCTGTCATTTTTCACATCTCACCCAAAACATGTTTCCGCCCATGTAGCTTACAATGGCGCAGTCAGTGTATGAAATCAATGTACAGAACAAATTAAGAAAATTGCAGTGTCACTGTTCATGAGCAGAGGTCTTAAAATGGCTATGTTGAAAATTTGGTGAAAAAATCCCTCAAAATGACTGCTTTACGAGCGTGCATTGTGTAGTTCCTACGCATGCTCATAAGTTCGTGAATTTTCAATATTTTCAGTCCAGATTTTCAACATTACCATTTTATTACACTTCCTTATGAGCAGTACAGCTGTCATTTGTCACATCTTGCCCCAAAACATGTTTCCGCCCATGTAGCGCACAATGGCGCAGTCGGTGTGCGAAATCAATGTATGGGACACATTAAGAAAATCACAGTGACACTGTTCATGAGCAGAGGTCTTAAAATGGCTATGTTGAAAATTTGGTGAAAAAATTCCTAAAAATGACTGTTTTACGAGCGTGCGTTATGCGGTTCCTACGCATACCGAAAGTTTACAAATTTTCAATATTTTCACTCCAGATTTTCAACATTGCCATTTTATAACACTTCCTTATGAACAGTACAGCTGCCATTTTTCACATGTCGCCCAAAATGTGTTTTCACACATGTAGCGCACAATGGTGCAGTCAGTGTGCTAAAGCAATGTTTGGGACAGATTAAGAAAATCACAGTTACACTGTTCATGAGCAGAGGTCTTAAAATGGCTATGTTGAAAATTTGGTGACAAAAGTCCATAAAATGACTGTGTTACGAGTGAGCATTGTGCAGTTTCCAAGCACCCTCGTAAGTTCATGACTTTGTAATATTTTCAGTCCAGATTTTCACCAGTGGTATTTTTCCACACTTCCTTTTCAACAGTACAGCTGCCATTTTTCACAACATGGCCAAAATGTGTTTTCACACTTTCAGCACAGAGGTGCATGGTCACTGTGGGAAATCATTCTTCGGGACAGATAAAGAAAATCACAGTGACACTGTTCATGATCGGAGGTCCCAAAATGCCTCTGTTGACAATCTGCTGTAAAAAATCCCCAAACTAATTACATTACGGGTGTCACGTTGCACAGTTTCTATCTGCCTTCATTGACTTCACCAGTTTTTTAATATTTTTCTACAGATTTGCAACATTGCCATTTTTACACCTCCCCATGAACAGTACAGCTGTCATTTTTACATCCTGTTAGAATGGGTTTGCACCTGTGGTGCTAAATGCCGTAATGCTGTGCATAAACAGCTTTTAGCTAACAAACTGATATTGCCACTGTTTATGAGGTGGGGTCACAAAAACATGTTGAAAATTTGGAATGAAAAACCAGCGAATGCCTGAGGTATTACGGTCTCCAACCATAGCAACCCATTGGAGAATGACAGGCATCAGGGATGTGACTTGGGATTCTTGCCTGCAATGCTAATACCATTCCACACCCTGCAGCCAGTGAGAGGCATCGGTATGCATTGGACTCTTGGCCCAAAGTTCACCCCATTCTCCTATACAGCACCCATCTCACTGTATTTCCTGATGGAGTGAGGTGCGCAAAGAACCAAAGACTCCAAACACCGGTGGCTTATCCAGTGTCTGCAGGGGTGGGGTGGTGAAATGGCATGGCCGTTATGCCTGATGACCCAAAGCCACACCCCAATGCCTGTCACCTCTGCAGGGTGGTGGTGGGGTTGGCTTCAGTTCAATACTTCACTGCCATTCCTATTACGCAGCTCTGTAACTTCTACACTACCACTGCCAATGCCAGCAAGCAAACATTCGGCATTGACAAATGCTTGTTCTTCCTAATCATGGTGTGTTTCTTCTTCATAATTGAAACCCATTGCCAAGCAAAGTGGTGCCTGTGACTGTTTAGGAATTGAGCTAGCTAACCTTCTAAAACAATCAGATTTAGTCACGAGAGTGGTTAGAGACTAAGAGAGGTCTGGGGCTTGCCTGACTTGGAACCAAATCATTGTCCTGGGGGTGTGTGGGAGGTGCAGTCAGCACACAGCACCTGTATCAGCAGCAACTAGGGTAGATAAGTCCCTGTTCTCATCAACAGTCTCTTTCACATTCTGAAATCATCTTTTCGGTAAATGTGCCTTAACAAGACTGATGCTGATAGTAGTGATAGTAGCAATGCTTAAGTGGTGGCTTTCAGATTGTCCCGGGGTGAGTGGGAGATTCAGCCTGTACATGACACTACTGGCAACAAATGTGGCAGACAAGTCCCTGTTCTCTGTCATCAGTCTCTTTCTCTTTTTGAGAAGACTTTTTTTCTCAATGTGCCTTAACCAAATTCATCTCAATTTTGGAAATTCTATTTTCCCCTTGGTAGTAGGCATAGCAGCAGTTGTGAAGCAGTAACTGACAAGCTGTCTGACTGGCTAGTGCTGTTTCTTATGTAACCCCTAGGGGGCACTACCCTTAGGGCTACTACCCCTGCCTGCCTCCACTGAGACAGGGTGAGGGGCCCAGATCCATGGTCGGGTGCCTCCACCCAGAGGCTGGGGTTAAAATGGTCGAGACCACCTCAGTTACAGCCCTCTGGGTTACTGCAACCCCCTTTTTGTCCCACTAGTGGCTCACACTGTGTACCAACAATTCTTTTCACCAGTACACTTACCCCCTGGGTTGTATCTCTCAGCTCACTCCGGGACCCCTGAAAAGTAAGGTACAATTATGTCACAGTCACTATGCAGCAGTTCACCAGGGATGCACAAACCAGCCAGGATATAGTTGCAACACGATAATCTGATTTTTAAAGGGGGGGATAACAAGGAAGAGGGGGAAAAATCAGGTTAATTAGCTTGTACTAATATTAGCTACCTAGGGCTCTGTGCACAGGCCTAACCCTTGGATTTACTGTCCCTGGGTATCCAAGCCCTAACGGCTAGTCCAAACGTGACAGCTGGTTGGGGCCCTTAACACAGATAAACATTACAGTACTGAGCCGGTCAGAATAGGAGGAAAGTTTAATTAGGCAGTCAGCAGTATAATAATGCACTGGAAACCACTGTGTACACACTCTGCAGGGAGCTACCCTGAATCAGTACTCACAACCCCAGCAAATAACGATTCCTTCAACGCTGCCAGGATGGAGCTGAACTTCACCAGCCTTCTCACACATTTATATGGCAACCACAGAGGGGTACCATACCAGGCAGCTGCTTTCACACCGTCACAAATTGCAGAAGAACTCAAACAGCAAATGGCAGTTTCAACATTACTGGCGGACCAAGCGCGACTCAGCAATTCTCTCCAGTCCTCTCAGGATGAGCCTGGTAGGTAGCTGGGCTGGCACCAGCCTCCTCCGACCGCACGCTGGCGGATTTAGTCCGACTTGCTTGGAAAGACAAAACAGCCGCCTAGCCCTTCACGCGCTTCCCGGACGAACACTCCACCAGCGCAGAAGCACACAGCTCCTTTCCTCTCTTCAGCCACAACGAATCTGTCCCCAGCAGTAAAGGGCTCTTCCTTTAGTTCGGGTGCTACCCGCTTCTATTGGCCTGCTGAACATGCCAGTCTTTTCCTCCTGCCCTCAGTGGTGCGAAAAAAGCGCCATAGCCCATAATGTCTTTCCCAAAATACAAACAGTCCCTCTATTGGTCAGCCGACTCTGTAGGGTCCCGAGGTACTGATTGGCCCAATTCAGCAGTTCTGGAGCAAAATGGAGGAGACAATCAAACAGTCCTTACTGCAAAGGAAGGCAGGTTAGAACAACTATATTATCATTATTATTTTACATTATTTCAAGCAAACAATCACATCCTCCAGCAGAGCCCCCTCTGCACCACTAGTGATGGCAGACAGGAAGCTTTTTTCAGCATCCCAGGCGGGACTCGGGCATACAACCACACAGCGCCCCCATTCCAGTTAATTATGACTGCAACAGGCAGCCCATAAAGAGACAACTTACGGAGGCTTTAAAAGCGCTCACTGGCTACCCATTTACACGGCTTTATGCCGATCACCAACCAGGCATGGAGCAGGGAAATGAGTTCCAAGAAAACTGTCAGGAACCCCAATTTGCAAGGGGGTTACACCCTCCCTGGCCTGGAAAAACTTGGCATCCACGTCAAGTAGTTACCCTTGAATTACTTTCAGGCAAATATCTTAGTTAACACTATATCACACTTTGCATTACATACATGAATATTGCATTCACAATGTACTATGATTTATACAACATTATACACACAAACTCTTGTTCCCTTTTTTAAATCAGGTCATTAGTTCCTGCTCATGACACCGGGACCGGAGAAACCCTCCCTTTCAGCTACTGGCAGGTTACCTAAAGCAGGGGCACCACACTCAAAGGTAATACTAACAGTCTGGGTTATCCCCAAAGGCTAACTTAGGCAGGAACTCGAGGGACACGCCACTCCTTGTGGACCACATTTAAAGACAGGTCCACCGCCGACCAGGAGATCATAACTCAACTTTTTATTACCGTCGATTCCAGGCCGATCGCCTAATGGTCTCAGGGACCTTGAAACAGGCCCTGATTCCACTTCAGTCTCCTTGACATTAGTGACGGGAATCTCTACGGGGGAAAAGGGCTCAGCACTCGTAGTACTATTGGGGGCCTGACCTTCTATCCCCAGACCCACCCCGCTGGGCTCAGCTGGGAGCTGTCTAGGTACAGGTGAGGAACCATCATCAGGGCATTCAAAATATTCTTCCGGTTCGGGCATATCACTTGCTTGTTCCCCCATCTCACTCTCTTCCTCTGAAAAGTCAGACAATTTGGCCAGGCCAGACAGTTCAGCCATGCTCAAGAATCCCACCTCCTGGGCATTATTGCCACCCGATTCAAGGTCTGGAAGCATTGGTCCTGGAGACAAAGCTGGGGGCTCAGACAGTCCAGAAGGCCCAACCTTATCTCCAGAGTCAACAAGGGGATTGCCCCGAAATAACTGGCTCAATTCACAAGAGGGATAGTATTCAATATCGTCTTCGTCATCTTCTGACACCAATGGTTGCTCACTTCCCTCTGCAGACCTTGGGTGAGGCCCTTTTGGTTGGCCCACTGAAGAATCAACGGGTTTGATGCCTTTCCTGGTAGCAGATCTAGTCATAGGCCTGGAGGGGGGAGCATTTGGAGATTCAGCTTCAATCAGTACTTGTCCGATTGGCAGCAGATGATTTCTGTGCATAATTTTCACATCTTTAGAATTGTTTTCAGGCCGAACTTTATATACAGGCAGATCTGTCAATTTTCCCACAACAATGTGAGGGAGGTGATGCCATCTGTCAGCAATTTTATGTTTCCCAAGCAGTCCCAGATTCCTCAATAACACTCCGTCCCCTTCTTTTAACTCCATTGCTTTTACTTTCTTATCGTATCTTTCTTTGTTGGCCAGGTTTTGTTTAGCCACCATAGTCTGGGCCAGTTGGTAGGCATGGTTTAATTGGGCCTTTAATTTCTGTACATATTGTAGATGGTTCTCTGCTTGCACTCCATCAGGGGAAACCTCAAAACACACATCAACTGGCAGTCTAGCCTCTCTCCCAAACATCAGTCGGTACGGGGAAAATCCTGTGGCGTCACTTTTTCTACAATTATAAGCGTGAACTAAGGTGCTAATCTGCTGGCTCCATCTTGGTTTATCTTTTGGTTGCAATGTGCCCAACATGTAAAGCAAGGTGTGGTTAAACCTTTCAGGCTGAGGATCTCCCTGTGGATGATAGGGGGTGGTTCTTGACTTTCGTACCCCCCACAAGGATAGCATCTCTTTAATCAAACGACTCTCAAAGTCCCTTCCCTGGTCGGAATGGATCCGCTGCGGGGCCCCATAGTGGATGAAAAAGTTCTCAACAAGTATCTTAGCCACCGTGGTTGCTTTCTGATCCTTAGTCGAGAAAGCCTGTGCGTACTGGATAAAATGATCAGTGACCACCAATATGTTGCTGACACTTTTCAGATCGGGCTCTAAACTCAAGAAATCAATACAGGCCAGTTCCATAGGGTCACTAGTGGTAATGTTGACCAGGGGAGCAGCTCTCTGGGGTAAAGCTTTTCTTTGCAAACAGCGACTAAGGATCTTGACATATTGCTCTACATCCGTACTCATTTTCGGCCAGTAAAATCGAGCCCGTACTAGATCAAGGGTCCGGTCTATGCCAAGATGCCCCATTTGATTATGCAAGGACCCTAAGACCAATTCTCTAAAAGCTGAGGGCAGCACCAGTTGTTGTTTGTCTACCCGGCATTCCTTATTCACAGTCTCTCTGTATAGTAGTTGGTTAATCAGCTTCAATTTGGGCCCTTCTTTATACAACAAGGCAGTCCTTAGATCAGTGGAATGTAACTTGGACACGTCTTTCCCTGCACAGAGGGCTTCAAAAGCTGATTTGATCATGGGATCACGGGATTGAGCCTGTTGGAGACTATCATTGTTAAACTGTGGCAATGAGCCAGTGTCTAGTGCAGAGAAGTGACAATAGGCAGTTGGTATGCAATTTTCGGATGGTCCCAAACAATCCACCATTCAGTCCACCCCATCAAGAGACACCTGTTCCTCTTTGTCAAATTTCTGGCAAAGTACTCTTATGTCAGGTTCGGATAACCTGACCCAATCAGTTCGTGGCATAGGCCTCCGAGAGAGAGCATCCGCATCTATATGGTTTAGGCCCGCCCTGTATTCAACAGCATAGTCATAGGTGGCCAAGGCGGAGAGCCACCTATGGCCTGTGGCATCCAACTTGGCAGAGGTCTGTCAGAGGATTGTTATCAGTCTTTACCAATATCTTGGCACCATACAAATAGTCATGAAACTGATCAACAATGGCCCACTTCAGAGCCAGGAACTCTAGTTTGTGTACTGGATAATTTTTTTCTGAAGGAGTCAGGCTTCTGCTGGCAAATGCTACAGGTCTCAGACCATTTGAGTGCTCCTGGTATAACACAGCCCCAAATCCCTGTAGACTGGCATCAGTATGAAGAATGTACGGCTTGGCCGGATCAGCATAGGCCAACACTGGGGCATGAGTAAGTTGATATATGATATCATAAAAGGCTTCCTCACAATCAGCAGTCCAACGATCCCCAAACATATCATTCAGCCGGAAATACTTCTTTTCTGTCTCCAGGCACACAGCCTTCTTATACTTTTTGTGCGTAGGCAGATCCCCCTGAGTGAGGTTGAGGAGGGGGTGAATCACTCAAGAATAGTCCTTAACAAACCACCTATGGTATCCACAAAACCCCAGGAATCGTTGGAGCTCTTTCCAATTCCTGGGCTGAGACCAAGTGGTCAAAGCCTCCACTTTGCTAGGGTCAGTTTCTATGCCCTCAGTGGACACTATGTGGCCCACGTATTTTACAGAAGTCTGGAAGAATTGGCACTTGTCAATGGACAGCTTGAGGCCGAAATCCTCCAACCGATACAAGGCCTTGAATAATCATTGCTCGTGCTCTTCCAATGATCGGCCAAACACTATGACATCATCTAAATAGACCAGACATTCGAGTAGATTCATGTCCCCCACAGTCCGTTCCATCAGGCGCTGAAAAGTGGCTGGGGCACCTGAGATCCCTTGAGGCATCCGGACAAACTCATAGAAGCCCAGAGGGCAAATGAATGCAATCTTCTCCCGGTCATCTGGGGCCATCGGGATCTGGTAGTATCCACTGCGAAGATCCAACACAGAGAACCACTGGCTACCATTTAAACAAGCCAATGCATCCTGTATGCGTGACATGGTATACTGGTCCGGAATGGTCTGCCGATTCAAAGTGCGATAGTCTACACACATCCGAACTGCCCCATTCTTTTTCCTTACTACTACTATGGGGGAGGCATAAGGGCTCCTGGACTCTTGTATCACACCAGCAGCCAACATTTCTTGCAGATGCCGCCTTACATCATCTATATCAGCGGGGGCCAGGCGCCGGGATCTCTCACGGAAAGGCCTTTTGTCATGCAGCCGAATGTGATGCTCAGCCCCTTGTACACATCCCACATCCCACTCTTTCAGGGAGAAAACCTGGTCCCTCTTGGCAAGTCTCTCACTGACCCTTTGTTTCCACTCAACTGGCAGCGGGGAGTCACCGAAAGTCAAACAAATCAGGAGTAACTCTATCATCTGTTCTGGAACCCCTTCTGTTTGGCAGTACTGCAGTATCTGCACAATGTACGCTTGCCAAGGTGCACCCTCTCCTTATTTGAACCTCTCTGTCGGACACATTATGCACGTGAACCATCACCCTCTTAACATAAGCATGAGCTCTAGCCAGCAAGATGCTGGGTTTGACCAACAGTCCCTCAGGTAATCTTCCCTCCACAGGCGCATCCAACATCAACAACTTATTCTTAACATCGGTTTTCAGTCGTACTTCTCCATGCAGGACACATTGGGCATTCGGGGCAAGTATCACCGGGGCCGGATCCTTTTTCCACACCACACCCACCGGGCCTTCAGGTTCCTCTGGACTAACCTTTTCCTGAGTGGCACTTGCCTGTTGAATCACAGCAGGTATGCTTAAAGCTCACCCGGTCTGGAATGCTTGTTTTTCTGAACACAATTGGGCCAATCGTCCGAACATATGCGCATTCGTCCCAATCAACAAAGGCACCCCATCATATAGTCCAGTGGGTGGGCAAACTAAAACTAAGGTTTCCAACTGCTCATCCATTCCAGCCACAGTTGCAGAGAAAGATAACCAGACTCGGATGTACCCCAAATACGGATAGGCCCCACACATGTAGACCATTCAAAGGTTGCAGGGGCACCTCAGGTAAATGTGCCTGGTACCAGTCCTGAAACATGATGGTTACCTGAGAGCCACTGTCTAATACAGCTCGGGTTGGAATTCCATTTACACGCACCGGGGTCTCCACTGAAGGCCCGCCACATCAGACCAGTTGGGGGCCACAGCATTGATAGTCGCCTGGGCATGGGCCTGAGTCACAAAACTTTTCCTGGGAGCCTGAGACTGGGCCTGGCGATGTCGGGCAATCAGTCTGTTGTTAACTTTCCTTAAATTCTCAGGCCTCTGGCACTCGGGTTGTAAATGCCCATCTTCCCCGCAACCGTAACAGAACTTGGGGTCCCAGGGGTCACTATTCTGTGGGGGGCTCTGAGAGGGGTGAGAGGGCTCTCTTTGGCCAGGGTTCAGGTTTCTACAAGACTCAGGGGCCCCAGTCCTAATAGGGTGCATGGTAGATTGCTTCAAGTCCCTCACCAGTTCCCGTAAATTCCTGACCTCGGCCCTCAACTCACTCTCTATGTGGAGGTCGGAGGAAATAACTCGCATTCCCACAGTACCTGGAAAATCTGGGGATCCCTCAGTCCCTCCAGACAGACCGGTCTCCTCGGGGGTGTTGGGCTCAGGAGTCCCACTAGGGTGTACCGCCCCCACACATGGCTCCCACCCCTCTTCATTAGTCTCCACTTCCCTAATTTCCCTCATTAATTGACAATATTCAGAAGGGCTCGCCCGCCGATCCTGTAGCTTAAGTTTTAGCAGTATTACACTAGAAAATCTGACAGACTTTTAACCGGAACTGATTCAGGGCTGCGGCAGTGATTCCCCCTTTTCTATAGGCCTTCTGCAAGGCCCGCTCCACTCCTAGTGACAAAAGCGGACAGTTTCTCATTTCTCCACTGCTTAGCAGACCTGAATTTCCATAATAAGTCTTCCCCAGTCTCGGTACTCCCAAAAACCCCTTCTAAAGCAGAGAGATACTCTGCAGCGGTGGCTTCCGGATGGGTGGCCCAGAACAATCTAATAGCTTCTAAAGCAGGGCCCCTCAAGCTCTCCATCAGCCTCTTCCTTTTCTCCCCCTCAGAACATTGCCATTCCTGGACTAAAGGGGTGGCATAGTCCATCCAAGCCTCCAGGTCATCCTCCCCGGGAGGCACCAGCACTATGCCAGAGAAAAGTTTTAACTTACGGTAAGAATCGAGCTGTATGGGTGGGACCACCAGGGGCAGGAAGCCAGCACAGAACTCTTAGGCGGGCAAGGGAAGTGCCAGGGGCCCTGAGGGTAGCATCACTGGAAAATCTAAAGCTTGTAGCAGCTCCTGGGTAGTTCTCCCCTCCACGGCCAACAGCTTAAGCAGTTTGTCTTTAAAACTGTTCATTTGAGGAGACCCCCCCAGGAGTGACTGACCCACTTTGAATATGAATTAGCCTCCATCCCTGTGAAGCACCCTCCGGATAAATCACAGGAGGTACCTTCTCGGGGTTGATGGCCACGCTGCATAGAAGTAACACCTGCAGCGTCTGGTCAAGCAAATCAGCCATACGCCCTTTTACCTCCACTTTGCCCAAACATTTTACTCGCTCTGCAGCAGAAATGATGTCAACAGTTGGGGTTCCCAAAGGCACATCTAACAATAACGCAATCTTCTGGGAGTCTAGCTCTTCGGCTTCACCCCAGCCCATCAGTCTGTGTACCATTGTCTTGATGGGTCCCAGTTTAATTTTTCCAGCATACCCCTTCCATTTTTCCATTTCTTATGTGCTTCCCACTTGGTCACTAGGGACGCTGATCCCAGCGGTGCCTCCAATTTGTAACCCTAGGGGCGCCACCCTTAGGGCTACTACCCCTGCCTGCCTCCACTGAGACAGGGTGAGGGGCCCAGATCCATGGTCAGGTGCCTCCACCCAGAGGTTGGGGTTAAAATGGTCGAGACCACCTTGGTTACAGCCCTCTGGGTTACTGCAACCCCCTTTTTGTCCCACTAGTGGCTCACACTGTGTACCAACAATTCTTTTCACCAGTACACTTATCCCCCGGGTAGTATCTCTCAGCTCACTCCCGGGATCCCCTGAAAAGTAAGGTGCAATTATGTCACAGTCACTATGCAGCAGTTCACCAGGGATGCACAAACCAGCCAGGATATAGTTGCAACACGATAATCTGATTTATTAAAGGGGGGATAACAAGGAAGAGGGGAAAAATCAGGTTAATTAGCTTGTACTAATATTAGCTACCTAGGGCTCTGTGCACAGGCCTAACCCTTGTATTTACTATCCCTGGGTACCCAAGCCCTAACAGCTAGTCCAAACGTGGCAGCTGGATGGGGCCCTTAACACAGATAAACATTACAGTACTGAGCCGGTCAGAATAGGAGGAAAGTTTAATTAGGCAGTCAGCAGTATAATAATGCACTGGAAACCACTGTGTACACACTCTGCAGGAAGCTACCCTGAATCAGTACTCACAACCCCAGCAAATAACGATTCCTTCAACGCTGGCAGGACGGAGCCTGAACTTCACCAGCCTTCTCACACATTTATATGGCAACCACAGAGGGGTACCATACCAGGCAGCTGCTTTCACACCGTCACAAATTGCAGAAGAACTCAAACAGCAAATGACAGTTTCAACATTACTGGCAGACCGAGCGCAACTCAACAATTCTCTCCAGTCCTCTCAGGATGAGCCTGGTAGGTAGCTGGGCTGGCACCAGCCTCCTCCGACTGCACGCTGGCGGATTTAGTCCCACTTGCTTGGAAAGACAAAATGGCCACCTAGCCCTTCATGCACTTCCCGCGCGATCACTCCACCAGCGCAGAAGCACACAGCTCCTTTCCTCTCTTCAGCCACAACGAATCTGGCCCCAGCAGTAAGGGGCTCTTCCTTTAGTTCGGGCACTACCCACTTCTATTGGCTGGCTGAACATGCCAGTCATTTGCTCCTGCCCTCAGTGGTGCGAAAAAAGCGCCATAGCCCATAATGTCTTTCCCAAAATATAAACAGTCTCTCTATTGGTCAGCCGACTCTGTAGGGTCCCGAGGTACTGATTGGCCCAATTCAGCAGTTCTGGAGCAAAATGGAGGAGACAATCAAACAGTCCTTACTGCAAAAGAAGGCAGGTTAGAACAACTATATTATCATTATTATTTTACATTATTTCAAGCAAACAATCACATCCTCCAGCAGAGCCCCCTCTGCACCACTAGCGATGGCAGACAGGGAGCTTTTTTCAGCGTCCCAGGTGGGACTCGGGCATACAACCACACAGCCCCCCCCATTCCAGTTAATTACGACTGCAACAGGCAGCCCATAAAGAGACAACTTACGGAGGCTTTAAAAGCGCTCACTGGCTACCCATTTACATGGCTTTATGCCGATCACCAACCAGGCATGGAGCAGGGAAACGAGCTCTGACAAAACTGTCAGGAACCCCCATTTGCAAGGGGGTTATGCTTATATTCTGAGTCTCCCTAATGCTGCTGTGTTCCTTTCTTCCTTCTTCATTCATAACTGAGAGACAATTCTACACAGTGGTGCCTGTTGGGAAATAGAATTAACTATTAGCTATACATACTTATTACCTTCTGAAAGAAAAGTCAGAAACAGAAGAGTGGTTACAGACAGTTCTAAGACTTGCCTGCCCTTGTTTTGACAAATTCATGTTGGGTTGCTGTCAATGTTCTCACACACACACACACACACACACACACACACATCTTAGCTGCTATATATTATTCTCCCTCAAACACTGGTGCTTTAATTATTACTAAGCTGTAAGGGATGGTCAGGGATCTGGGACTTGACTGCCTCTGAACCAAATCATTATCTGGCAGGGGTGGAGTCAGGGGTGGGGGGTCAGCATGTATTGCATAAAACTGGCACTTCTAGTGGGCACACAGTTTAATTCACTCATTTCACTAGTTGTGCTGTTTATTACTACTAGCCAGTTTTTAATTGCATTTTCTCAGATGTATGGATAAAAGATTTCTTAGCATACATTTACCATAATACAGGAAGGTTCTGGAAGGTTTGGATGAGCATCTGAACCTTATGGTGCTTGTCAGAACATTTTAGAACTTCAGAACCTTTTGAGGTTCTCCCACCTCTACTTAGTACCCATGGGGTCTCTATTTTTCCTCGCTGACAGTCTCCCAACCTCTGCTTTTACCCCTGTGAATCCTCTTCTTCCTCTTGTGAGTTTGCTGCCTGTGGGCTCCATCTGTGCCCATGGTGTTTGTCCTAGAAAAGAAACGTAGTTATTACTATTATTTCCCTCTCCCATTGTTCGGCTATCACCTCTCTGTTGATTTCTCAAATGTATCTGCTACTACTGAGGGATCCCTGTTTCTGGTCCCAGTTTCATAATCCCATTTACTCCATTCAAATGTATTCTTTTTACAGGCCTCTACCTCAGATTCAAATTTCTAAGCTTTCTTTTGTAGGTAGGTATCAAATTCCTTAAATTCACTTGTATCTTTAAACTGTTTGAGTTAGTTTTGGACCCCGGTGAGTTTGTCTTTGATATCTGAATGCTTTCCTCAATATTGTTCTATAAGAATTACCACTAAATCTTTAGAACAAATCCCCAAAGAGTTTTCCCACCTCTCTTTAAGGTCCTGGTCCAAATGGCCACAAGAAGAGACTTTATAAATGCTGAAGTCCCTCAAGACTCTATTCACTTCAAAATATTTTCAAGGGTAATTTCATCATGCAAAGTATTCACTTCTTGAAGTCTAAGTTTTTCAAGTTTGTGAAGAAGGCCCATCACCTCTGGATCCAGTGTGTTCATGGTTTTAACTTCCCTATACATCTGACCCTTAATGTCTGTAAGAATCACGCTCAGCATTCTTAAAGGATACCTAAACAACATTTTGACAACAAACTATTCAAAATCTGACTCTGTAGGTGACTAAAGGAAAGGCTGCTGTATTCATTAAGGCTAAAACTACATATATATATAATTTATCGAAATGTGGTTCCAGAGCATTTGACTATTGCAAAATCAGCCTTCTAATTTCAAAAACACTGTCTTACCTGCTTCCTAAAATGGCCGCCAAATGTGTTATGTGATGACATAGTTTGAGCCAAAGTCAGAAAGATATATGGCTCTCTATAGTGCTAAATAGTTATTTTTTCCCTTTGTATAGAATTGTTTCACCCAAAAGGTCAAAACCATGTGCATTATTTTGTATAATACACATGTCAGGCTATGGTTCTGTTCATTTTGTTTATTTTAACATGCTGAAATTGTGTTTTAATCCAACCGACTTTCTCTGTGGCAAACCACTGTGTAGTACAAATCTTGAATAACCTGGTGGTCTAGTAGTTATGGTGGATCCAAAATGCTACAGTGGGGGTGCTGGGGTGGTGTGCATGCTTAATATACACTTTTTAACATTTTTATTAAACCTTTATATTTTCTGCTATTCTTTTCTACATAGAAACATAGAAACATAGAATTTGACGGCAGATAAGGACCGCTTGGCCCACCCAGTCTGCCCATTTCCCTACCTATTGGATAAGCTGCAGATCCTAGTTAACCAACAGCCTACTTCTTCCTACCCCCAACCCCTAGAATTGCCTTATGACTGTCCCATGCATGCTTGAATTCCACCACTGTTTTTGACTCCACAACCTCCTCTGGAAGGCCGCTCCATGCATCCACAACCCTTTCTGTGAAAAATACTTCCTTAAATTACCTCTGAGCCGCCCCATCTTTAAATTGTGCCCCTTGTTCTTGTACACCTCTTTTTGAAAGATGCTACCCTCTTGGACTTTGTTGATTCCTTGAGGTACTTGAAAGTTTCTATCATGTACCCCTCTCCTCCTTTCCTCGAGGCTATATATATTAAGCTCCTAAGTCTCTCTTCATATGTCTTCCAGTGCAGACCCTGCACCATTTTAGTTGCCCTCCTCCGGACAGCTTCCATTCTGTCCATGTCTTTGCAGAGATTGGGTCTCCAGAACTGCATGCAGTACTCCAGATGGGGTCTGACCAGCTGTCTGTACAGAGGGATAATAACTTCTTGTTTTCTACTGGTAATGCCTCTCCCTATGCAACCCAGTATCCCCCTAGCCCTCCTTGCTGCCCTCTCACATTGCTTGCCCACCTTTTGGTCATCTGATATGACTACCCCCAGGTCCCTTTCCATTTTTGTTGTTGTTAGTATCTCACCCCCATTGTGTACTCTTCCCTGGTTTTGTTTCCCAGGTGCATTACCTTGCACTTCTTAGCATTGAATCTAAGCTGCCATACATTTGACCATTCCTCTAACTCAAGCAAGTTCCTTCTCATCCTTTCCACCCCACCTTGTGCATCAACTCTGTTGCAGATCTTTGTGTCATCTGCAAAGAGCATACTTTTCCTTCCAATCCCTCTGCAATGTCGCTTATAAAGACATTGAAGAGGACCGGTCCTAATACTGAACCCTGCGGTACCCCACTAGTAACCCCCTTTCTTCAGAGTGGACTCCATTTACTAGTACGTTTTTGACAGAACCTACAAATGTAAACCACAGTTTGAATGTAAACATTTGTACAATCAATAAGTTAGACTTCTTCAACAAAGTGAAATACAGCAGCAGCACACAAGTACATTACTATGTGTATGTGTGGGGGCATGCAGCCACATCCTTCACCACCCCCTAGAGCCACCACTTTTTTGTAGCAAAGTTCTTGTTCAGTCCAATGTTAGAGTTTATATTTTCTCAAAACTCAAATATATGCTTGTCTTGTCTTCTTTTTCCATGGGAAATAATAATAATAAGAATCAGCATTTATATAGTGATTTTCATACACATTGTATCCCAAAGTGCTTTACAAGGGATATTAGACTGCTAGTGAAGTGACTAAACATGTAGTGGCAGCCATTTTATACATTAATATCCACACACAGCTTTGGACAATTGCATGAACTGGTTTTAGGGGAAGGGGAATGTTGGCCAGGACAACGGGGTCAGGTAGTGATCAAGGTACTGGCAGCCCACATCTTTTTTCTCACAGTAATCTGCTCATATTTCTCTCCTCTGTCTTCCCCTTCCCTGAATATAGCAGTACCTTGCAAGAGTGGCCTTCTTAGTCCCCCTCTGGTATCCATTCGTCACTATTCCTCCTCACGCCAAAAACTGGTGAGCTCATCACCCTTCTGCATCATGAATGCAAGTAGTAGAGTCCCCGTTTTATTTTGACATATCAAATATAAACATATCTTTACAGTAAGTCAGGCTGATAGCAACAGGGAACAAGGGGAATGATGGGCTTTCCTATCCTTAAATGAACTAGGCTACCTTTGATTAGGCATTGCCAAATGATGGGTGTGCACATCATTATGCACGTCATTTAATAGTGCCTAATCATAGGTGGCTTAGATCTTACATGGGTAGAAAAGCCAATTTTTCCACTTGTGCAATGCAGCTATCAGCCTGGCTTACCAGAAGATCATGTTTATTATTAATATGTAAAAATAACATGGGAGATTGTACTAACCACATTCATGATGCAGAAGGGTAGTGAACGCACCAGCTTTTGGAGTGGCGTGCAGGTGAGAAGAATAAATGCCAGAGAGGGATTGAAGAGGCCAATCCAGCAGGGTATAGCTAAATTCAGGTTAGTTGAAGACATGAAGGAGGACGTTGAGCAGATCACTGTGAGATCTGAAATGTGGGGCTGCCAACATCGTGATCACTACCTGACTGTGGATGAGAGTTGCCAGCGATGACAAATACTCAGAGTGGCAGGGCTGCACCTAAACTGTAACTTGAATTCAGTGTAGGGAGATTACCCTCAGGTGGGGGGGTGTTGACGTTTGTTAGGACAGTATTGAGGGTGTTGTGTACAGCTTATTCAAGATTTGGAAGAGTGGTAGCCAGCCAACTCGAATTGTGGACTGCAGCACAGAAAAGTACTGGAGAAGAATTGCTGGGAACAGTCCTGCGGGGTTCTGCAGATCACAGGTAAAGGAGTAGACTGACAATGGAAGTCGGGTTGATTTACTCAAGGTATTAGTATGCCTTTCCTGCTAATGATATCATTACCCATTCTAAGTGCAGCCCTTTTGAGGGCATGAACAGCAGTTTTTCTGATGGGTCATGATGCTTATTGCTTGGCTCTCCAGGAAGACTTAGTTGTTGGTTAACGAGGTGGGAAAAAACACGACAGGGGAACTGTACATACTACTGTCACTGTGCAGAATGGTGGTGATTCACTCAATGTTTACTGTGGGAGCAGAAGTCAAACACTGGGAATGTGGACTGGAGAGTGATTTGGGAGGCATTTTTTAACAGTGCCAGCTGACGGTGCATAATGGTATCGGTGTGCACAACACTCTAAGGTAAAAGATTACAATCTGAGGTATGATAATTCTCTTCATGAGACCGTAAGCACATATGTGGCACCAGGCAGTGCTAAGGACAGGGTATGGATGGTGGGGTGTTCAACAGAAGGCAGGCAAGGTGCAGGAGATTAACATGGAAAAAGAAAGCCTTATTTGTGGATTAACAAGGGAGCATGGGCTTTGGAACTGAACCAGACCAGTCCTTTGCTCTGTCACCCTGAGCAAGTCATTACACTTCCTTGTGCTCCCAGGCCACACTCAAACAAGCTTTCAGCTTAGTGTGTCTCCTGGCTAACAAAACAAAATTCAGTGCATCACATAACCACTAGATCATCAGGTAATTGAAGTGCTGTACTGTAATGCAGTTTGCCAAAGAAAAAGTCAGCTGGACTGCAAAACATTTTCCACAAGTTAAAGTAAACTAAATGAACAAAATCATAGCCTGACGTGTACTGATCAAAATAATCCACGAGTTAATACATGGTGTTGATTATTCTGGTACAACAATTCAAAATAAAGAGGGAAAGATGAACTAGTAAGCACTATAGAAATATATGTGGATCTCTGTCTTTGGCTCAGATGGTGTTATCATGACTCATCATTTAACAGACTTGGCAGCCATCTTAGGGAGAAACCAAGGCTGTTTTGTGAAAGTGAAAGGCTGATGCTTACATTTTTCAAAAGCTATGAAACCGCATTTATATTATTTACATAAATGCAGTTTTAGCATAAATGTAAACAGCAGCCTCTACTTTACCTTGTTATGAAGCCAGATTTTGGAGTTTGCAGTTTTAAAAAACTGCTTGTTTAGGTACCCTTTAAAGCTGAAAACACCTTCTTCCAAACTGTCCCTCTGAATAGTTTGAGTCTACTCTTACTAATCTGTTGTTTGATCTCTGCTGGTCACTATCAGTTGCAGGATCTGGGGTTACATAGAAACATAGAAGTTGTCAGCAGACAGGGACAGTATGGCTGTTCCACGGTTCGACAACATGCTCCATGAAGAAGAATTTCCTCATATTGCTCCTGATCCTACCTCCCTTAAGGCAAAGGCAATGTCCTCTTGTCCTCCTGTAGTCTTTTATCTGAAACAGGTTCTGCACCTGTACCCTGTTGTTGCCTTTAAGGTGTTTAAATGCCCCTATCATGTCTCCCCAGTTCCTGCACTGCTCTAGGGACTACAGCTTGAGTTCCTCGAGTCTTGCCTCATATGGTTCCTGATGCAAGCCCTCCACCATCTTTGTTGCCAATCTCTGTACTGTCTGCAGCCTACCTATGTCCCTCCTGAGATGTGGCCTCCAGAACTAGATGCAGTATTCCAGGTGGGGTCTTACCAAGGATTGATACAGAGGTATGATCACCTCTCGTCTCCTGCTCCTGATTCCCCTTCTTATGCATCCTAGGATGCCACTAACTTTTAGTGCAGCCTTCATGCATTGTTTACTGAACTTGAGGTCATCAGTTATGATCACCTCCAGGTCTCGCTCTTGCCCTGTAGCCACCAGCTCCCATCAAGTATAGTTTCCCTGGGTTATGTACTAGACCTGTAGATACTCTGTATAATTACAATAATTGTTTTTGTACTAGCTGTTAAATGTACTGTCTCTTATGTTCTACATTTTGTTTCATGCCGTAGACCTTTGTAAATAAGCCTCTGGCTCAAAGGTATTTCCGAAAGCTAAATAAATAAAAATAAATAAATAAATGTTTTCCCATGTGAATGACTTTATATTTTTTGGCATTGAATTTCAATTGCCAGATCCTTGACCGCTTCTGTTGCCGATTTTGGTGTCATCTGTAAACAGGCACACTTTTCCCTTCAGTTCATCAGCAATGTCACTGATGAATATGTTGGGTTTTTTTTAATTCTTTTTCCCTCCGGTCATGGCCCTGAGGTCTTCTCTCAGGCAGCCTGTCCATTGTCCTGCCGCCTGTGAGTCCCGAACTGTGCCTCCTCTCTCTCCTCCTCGCTGATGCCAGCACCCCCGGCTAACCCTATCCAGGGAGGTTCCCCCCACCAACTTGAAGCACTCTTACTAGTCAGACTCTTGCATCTGACAAGGGATTGGGCAGAGGAAATCAAAGGCCAGCTGGGGAAACTCTATGTTGGGCATGGGGGAGAGGTGCCGTTGTCTGATCCTTGGCACCAGTGTTTTCCTGTGTTCTGTTCCACCCACTCCCCCCACATGTGCACCCCCCCATGCTGTAAGGCACACAGCAACCCTGCCTTACGTCGGGCATGTCATTGCATGCAGCCCATGCTACTGTGGTGCCCCCGATCTCCACCAGGGGCCGCCGGTGCGCCATGCTTCCTGATGCCCTCCCCCGGGGCAGGAGAGCAGTCCTGTGGGTGCTCAATCCAGTCCCTCCCCTGCCAACCCCCGGTGCCTGATATCGACCCCGAACTCGGGTCGCTGGCATGGCGTGAGGTGTGGCGTCCAGCACCTCAACCCTCATATGAATTTCAATTGCCACCGGGCCGGCACTGATGAATATGTTGAAGAGGATCAGTCCTATAGTAGGGCCAAGCACTGTGGAACCCAACTAGTCACCTTACACTCCTTTGACAGAGTGCCATTTACTAATACCCTTTGTGTTCTCCCATTTAACCAGTTTCTGACCCAGCCTGTTACCTCAGGCCTGACTCCTATATTCTCCAGCTTATTGACTAGTCTCCTGTGCAGAACTGAGACAAAAGCCTTGCTGAAGTCTAGAAAAACCACATCCACTGCCCCACCTCGATCCACTGCTCTGGTGATCCAATCGAAGAAATCTACCATGTTTGTCTGGCAGGACCTCCTTGATGTGAAACCATGTTGTTTTGCATCAAGCTGTCTACTTTCCTCCAAAAAAGCAGTGATTCATTCCATCAGCAGGGACTCCATCAGTTTTCCCTCAACTGAAGTGAGACTAACTGGATGGTAGTTACCTGGCTCTTCCTTGCTTCCTCTCTTGTGGAAAGGCATCACTGTTGCTCTCTTCAAGTCCTCAGGAACCTCCACACTCTTCAACAATTTGTTGAAGAGCACTGCTAAGGGGCTGCCAGTTCCCTTCCAAGTTTCTTAAGTATTCTTGAGTGTATCCCATCAGGCCCCATAGCCTTATCCACCTTTTTAGTCTTTTGTTAACCAGGTAAGGCCCACTAGGCACAAGTACCTGTTTTCAGGAGTGACCTGGGAGCACTGGCTGGTTAAGCGACTTGCTCAGAGTCACACAGTATGCAAGTGGAGGTTGTGAGAATCAAACTCAGGTATGGTCTGCTGGATGTGTCAAGCTCGTTCACACCTCATTCCTCTAACCTCTAGGCTATACTGCCATTACTTCCTTTAACATGTTCATTTCCTCTAGTACTCTTTCCTCTGTGAAGGGACTCTTGTCTATTCCTCCAAGTGGACTACTCTTCTTACCTATTATTGGTCCACCACCATCCTCTTCATTTGTGAAGACTGAACAGAAGTACTCATTGAGTGCCTCTGCCATCTCTCCGTCTTTCTCTGTGGGCTGCCCATCATTTTTTGTGATTCTAACAATGCCTCCCTTAGTCTTCCTTTTTTCATGTATGTACCTGTAGAATGTTTTGTCATCCTTTTTTACTCTCTGAGCTGTCCTTACCTGTCTGTGCCTTTGCATTTCTTACCACTTTCCCTATCTCTTTTAGTTTTTCTTTGTATTCTGTTTTGTCCACCTCATTCCCTGACTCCTTGTACTTTCTGAAGGCTTTGCACTTTTCTCTCAGTCCATGGTTGTCACCTCTTTGGAGAACCATAGTGTTTTTTTCCTCTTTTTATTCTTACTGTCCTGTCAGGCACATTGTGATGCGATCATGGTTCTTGTGTCTTTCAACTTCGTCCAACAGTCCTCAACACTCCCTTCTGTTGTGTTACTAAGGTTGTCCCTCAGGCAGGCATTCATTTTTGTGAAGTCTGCCCTCCCAAACTCAAGGACCTTTATCGTAGAGTGTGTAGAGTCATCTGTCCTGTTTACCTTGAACCATACTGTGCAATGGTCACTGTTTCCAGGTGATTCCCCACTTCGACACCCAGAACCCTTTCGCTATTTGTGAATACCAGGTCTAAGATCACGTTTCCTCTTGTGGGTGTCTTCACTAGTTGACTTAGGCCTGCTCCCTGTAGTGTAACTAGGAATTCTCTGCTTTTTTCTGATGCTGCTGTGCAGCAGCCACAATCGATGTCTGGTAGATTGAAGTCCCTCACTAGTAACATGTCCCCTTTGTCTGACATCTGAAAAATGGTTTCCAGGATTTTCTTGTCCCAGGTTTCCTCCTGATTTGGGGGTCTGTAGATTACTCCTACCCTGATGGGTGTTCGGTTTCCATCCCTGATTGTAATTCATTTGAGAATGTGGGGACTCTAGCATGGAGTGTACGCAGTGTAAGGCTAACACTGCTGGGCACTTTCTCTTATAGACACAGATACTTGAACAAGGAAAAGGAAAGCACATTCACTCCCAAAGTGCTACCATTGCTGGAAAACTGACAGGAACAAAACAAAAAACAGTGCACACATCTGTATCATAGGGACTACTATTTTGTTCAAGTGATGTATATAAGGTTCAAGGCAACGTTGACATGCTAACCCTATGTATGGCCTCGGTTAGAAGCTTTCTCAGGGGATGTGACTGGCTTGTAATGTACACACCTTTATACCACCTTCCTTTAAACAACTGGGCAGATGTATACAATTTATGCATGAAGTAAACAAAAAAGTTGCAATGTGTGCTACAGTTACACAGAGAGTGTAAAGAAGATTCATTGTGCAGATTACATGTGTAGTTAAAAACAGTAGTGCAAAACTTTATTGAAAGGGGGCATTAATTCAAGGCATGAAAATTATATGCTTTTTGTTACCATAATTCATTTTGTTAGTATGTCAAAGTTATAGTGTACTGTACCAGTTAGACCCTCAATTATTCATAAAATTATGTTGCGCTTATAGCACCAGAAACAACTGTGGCAGGCAACAGAGATGTATTTCCTTTCAGAGGGGCAATTGAATATGGGCATGATTGCATTTTATTGCTGCACAGAGCTTAAGGGGAGAAGAGAAGCATGAGAGAAACTGGGTTCAACCAACCTCCCCCGGGCCACATTGATGACAGGCCTTCATCTGACACTTTTGGGTCCTGTGCCATTGATCAATGGGAGGTTCCCTCAGAGTAGTGAAGGTCTTTGACTTTTCTCTTTGCCAAGGCAGGTAAGTGGCTCTGGGTGCTGTAAAGTACAAATAAAAAAAGCAACTAGTCATGTCCTGTTTATTGCATAGCGTGGTGACAAGAACACAAAGGGAAAGACAAAATTGAGTGAATGAATGAGTAAATAGATGGATGGATGGATGAAGCATATCGAGAAGGTGAATGTTTAGATGGAGTCAAAAAAAACATGACTTGCTTGTCATCATATGAAAATCTACAATGTTGAAACATGACTGTATTAACTCTGCTGCATTACAATAGAGCCACAAAGGGTGGGGATGGCTCGACTCAGTGTGAAAGCTTGAATACAGTTATAGCATGTCCTAGTAAAACAAGTAGCCCATGGCATCATGCCATCACAGCTCATAAAGCCTTCCCAAACCATGAGAATTATTCCGGAATTCTTTGTGCTTTTGTTCTGCCTATTAAAGTGGATTAATGCTGTGCATGGCCCACACACCACCACTAAACTTGCTTGTGCCACCCACCTGAGGGAGGGGAAAATCATTCTTTGCAAAGACTTTGATGTGTGTTAGAACTGGACGCCTTTGACTGCTAAATACAGCTCTTTGGATGGATGGACATCAATGAAGGTAATTGTGTAAACTACCTGTACTGTGACTGGAAGTTGTTCAGAAAATCAAACCAACCAAAGCCAGAATTAATAAAAAATGTTTAAACCCGAAGCATTTCCACTGGTAATGTAGCTAGCTTCTCCAAAAGAGACTCTCAGCTCTGAAAAGATCTGTCTTTGCAATGAAGGAAGGGATTTTACTCTCCATGTAAAAATGAATAACTAAGCAAGCCATTTTTAGACTGCATCATGGAACCAATAATTCATAATAATAATTCTTTCTGTTCTCAGACCTTGATATTTTAAAAGCATTGGCTGCTGCCAAGCTAGTCAATAAAAAAAAATATGAGACTTTGTAAAGTTACAATTTATGACTCTGACTTTTCACTGACTTTGGTATTATGTCAAGGCCAGAGCTGTAAATTGCTGCTTTGTAAACATGTGGGGAGTCATAGCTCTACTACCAGCAGGATGTATGAGCCTGTGTCCAGATCCATCTGAAACTCATAAGAATGTTTAACAAGAGTTGGCTAGAGACAACTAGCGTGTACAGGTTTGTTTTGTAGTATTGTGGCATGTTTGAGAAGTTAATGCTATGGAGTGAAGGTAGAGTGAAGCTGCCCAAAGGCATTTAATGTTTTACAGACACAGGATAATTTGAACACTTTCTTCCATGCAAATACAAGTGAGTGAATCATCAACAACAAAAAGCTCATCTACATATAAGATAAGACCCGGTAAACTGTTTTAAAATACAGAGTACTTGTTTTCATTGTATGATTTTGTCAAACTACAGTATGACAAAACTTCTGTGGTGCACCTTTAAGTTCAACACGTGTCTTGCAGCAGGTCTACATTGAATGAGGGACTAAAAAACATCCAACGGTGTTCAACTTGCACTGTTGGAAGTGCCATCCGGCAGATCATGAGACATAAAACTGAGGTACCTTCTGTCCATTTAATGTAAGATGCTACATCTGAGTGTATTGGTTGCTGGGTGTGGTCTGTATTGTACAGGGCCCTTCAGGGAAGGAGTGATTACACTGACTTGCACTGCAGAGTCCTAACAGGATGCACCACGTGCTTTCAGCCTTAGCTGTGACACAGGTTAAAGCTGGTGACTTTTAATGTGGAAGTTAAATATCCCATAGCACTTTCTGGAGTCTTCCATGGTATCCTCGCCAGCAATCTGTCTCCCAGCAGCACAAACTCAAATGCAATGCATCTGTGTGTGGTATTAGCACCCATAGTGACTGCTGCATGTATACTGTATAAAGTCTCTACACTACCAGTATCAAACTCATCACTTTGAAAAGCACTTTAGGAAATCTTCTTTGCCAGTCTACCCCGTTATTGCATATATTACACTCTCACGGCACTGTATTATATTTTCACTTTACCACAGCTGTTTTATTATGACTTGCTGTACACCCTTGTTGCATTGTTGCTAGTGTTATTTATCTGTGCATTGTAATTTGATTTACAGATGCATCTTTATTTATTTATTTCAATCTTGGATTAAAACCTTTGAGCTATCAGCTCTTTACATAGGTTCCACATCATGGGATACAAGATCGACACTACATGAAGACAAGCTGTAACCAGTGATATACAGCACTTAATACATTACAAAGTGGGCTGAGTAACACTAACCAAAGAAAAACCCAAAATATAATGTAGGAGGAGCTATGAATTGTTGATATTGCAAGTGTATAAGTTGGGCAAGGAGTGATGGGGCAGAACAAACAGGGGTGTTGTGAGCAGCCCAGGGACATCGTCCAAATGGTGGATAGGGAAACAAACATAGACAGAAGGAAGGGGGGTGGGATCAGCCCACTAGGCCTCACCAAGGTTGGAAAGGTGAATGAGAGGTAGGGTGAAGCAGAAGGTGGATATTCCAGAGGATGGGGGAGTAAAGAGGGTTGGGAGAGGACAATGGGTGGGGAGTGTAGAGGGTTAGCAGTAGATAGTGGGCAGAGGGTGTAGAGGGCTGGTAGTGTACAGTGGGCAGATGGACAGGGGAGGCAGCAGGACAGTGTGTATAAGCGCAGTGAATGCAGAGTAAGTGGAGGTGGTCACAGCTAGAGGCAGCAACACCGAGTTAGTGGAAGCAGTCACAGCAAGGGGCAGCAACAAGGTGTTGTCTAACCTATCATTTAAAGAACCCAACATGGGTGCAGAGGATATGTCCACCAGTAGGGAGTTAAACCAGAGTGGAGCTCGGTAAGCAACAGACCTTTGACTTGGGAAGTGTGACAGTGGGGTGTCTTGAAGAACAGGCTATCAGAGCTTCTGGTATGAAGTTGGTTCATGTAGGGGATGAGAAGCTTCTGGACCCCATGGGGCACTAGACCTAGACATGATTTTTTAGCTAACAAACAAGTTTGATAGGAGTCTATTCTTGTGCTGGAGCCAGTTGGCCTGGGCATAAAGGTCACAGATGTGAGTTAGTCTCTAGGATCCAGTTAAAGGCTGGCATGCCTTATTTAGGGCCACTTTGATGCAATGAAAGGCAGTGTCAGAGGCTGACCTGTAGACAGCCAGCCCAAAATCGACGAGTGAGACCACAGAACTGTAAACAGCCACATTAAGAGCTTCTGCCATCAGGCAATGCTTGTGCCTGTGTAGCCGCCCAATTTGTGTATTAACAGTTTTGGCAATATTGTCAATATAGAGTCCATAAGACATGGTGTTGTCCATCGTTATCCCCTGGTATTTAAAATGCTGGACAAGTTCCAGGCTACTGCCCATGTTATTGGTGATAGAGAGTGGGTAGGCTCTGTGTTTGCTTTGGGTTTTGGTAAACAACATAATTTTAGTCTTTTTGTAGTTCATAATAAGTTTGTGTTCTCTGAACCACCGCTCTATTTCAGTAAAATTTCATTGAAGCTGGATCTCAAGGGCCTGTGGTTCAGGATTGATGGTGAAGTGGACAACGTCATCTGCATATAAGAGAATACGACCCTGGCAGGCGTTGGGAAGATTATTCAAGACAAAAGCTGAACAGGAGGGGTCCCAGAATGGACCCTTGTGGAACACCAGAAAGGACTGGTTTGCTGTCAGAGAGAATGTTACCAATCTTCACCTGTTGTGAGCGGTTTTGTAGGTATGATTCAAACCAAGTAACTGTATCATATGAGAGACCAGTAGAGGTGAGCTGATCAAGCAGTAGGGCTTGATTAACTGTGCTGAATGCTTTGGTCAAATCGATGAATGTTGCACCAACAAGGTCACCTTGGTCAAAGGCATTATGGATAAAACCCATGAACTCAAGAAATGCAGTAGTGGTGCTATGTCCAGTCCTAAACCCTTGCTACTGTGGGCATTGTAAGTTATTTTTGTCTAGGTATTTGACCAACTGGTCTGCTACTATACATTTCAGGGCCTTCGAGAATGGGGTAGGATGGAGATGGGTCTGTAGTTACCCTGAAGGGAACAATCCCCACCCTTGTGGACAGGCATCACAATGGCAGATTTCCACTTTTGAGGGAATTGCCAGTACCTAAGTGATAAGTTAATTATATGGGTTAGAGGTGCAAGGATTTCCTCCAGGGTAAGGGTGACAAATTTAAGATTAAGGGTATCCCCGCTGAACCTAGTCTTCCCTAGCACCTTGAGTAGGTATTTCCTTACTTCATGTGTAGTGATGACTTTGAAGTAAAATGGAGGGTAGGTAGATGGCTGATCTAATTTCCCAGGGCATTCGCTTGGGGTAGAAGAACTGAAGAAATCGGGGGGGGGGATGTAGCACCCCAACGGCTGCTATCCAGTCCAGCAGGAAAGACCTCAGGGAGGAAAAGGGTTAACCCCACACACACCCCATACACATTGCTGACTGAGCTAGCTGGCTGACAACTTCCTGTCCTGGTCCCCCTCTCCCTCCTCCCCCTCCTGGACTTTTCTCGGGCTTTGGCCTTTGTTCTGGCTAGGCCAGAGCTCCAACTAATGCCTAAAGAGGCCATAAATCAGCCCAAGGGGCTGATCCAGGCCCCAGGGACCCAATCGCCTGGCCAGATGCCAAGTCCACCCCAGGCTGGGAAAAGGTCTCCCCTGCTAGCTGGAGGGCAGTTCTGACTGGGTGGCTTACAGAGTGGAGAACACAAGGGTACAGATGCCTGGAGGCTTACCTGAAGCTTGGGTCCATAGCCCTTGGTGGCTGCTCCTCTGTAGCCAGGGGTCCTCCAGGGTCTTCGACAGCAGCAGCAGTAGCAGAAATCCTCCAGCCTGAAGAGGGTCCAGTCGGGGTCCAGCAGTCCCCCAGCCAGGTAGCAGCAGTCAGTTGCCTAGGGCGAGTTCCTCTAGCTGTCTACCCCCTGGGTTTAAGACTTGGGTGGGTCTGGGGGGGTGCCTTGAGGGAGGAACACTAGTGTGATACTGGGCCAGTGTGAAGAGTGGGTTTCTCCTTGTCTCCTCCACCTGCTGGCATTAGAGTCAGCTGCCTACCAGCTGGCAATCTCTTGTCTGGGTTTTTTCTTTCTTCTCTACCCCCTTATCCTTCTGCACAAGCCTCCCGAAGTTGGAACTCCCCATACCCTTCCTTAATCCAGGCAGAGTCCTGTCCATTTATCAGCGGCAGTGAGGGGGTGCTTTTATTTATTCTCTTCCCCACTCCCCTGTTGCCCTTGCTTCATGATCTCCTGGGCAGTGCACCTAGTGCCACAGCAGCCACAGACCTGGTTCGGCAGTCCACGTCACATTGGGAGGGAGGGGAGTGATTTAGAGCATGGACCACAGTGCATCACTGCGACTTGCATCCAGGTGGGAACAGCCACACCTGCTCCTGAGTTCTGCCCAGTGGCGGATCAAGATGAACGAGACATCAGGAAAAGAGCCCAGCTCCCCGGCCCCAACACCACCAATGATCCTTGCTGTATAGAGGACCTAGGCCAAGAGGTAGGCGAGCAGCAAACTCAAACTTTAATTGTAATTAGCACCAGAGGCACCTTAGAGGAAAGCCAAGGGGCATAAAAAAACAAAAGTGGGTGGAGCACCCACTAACAGGGAGACAGAGGCACCGGAGGGCAGGAGAAGGGACAAGCAAGTGGGGAGAGGCCCACCACAAGTCAAAAAGGGGCACCGCGTGGTATGAGCCTCAGAAGGAAATAGGTCGGTGTCCAGTCAGCATCATAGCATAGACAGGGGGAGGATTAGAGGGGGGAATACAGCAGTGGGCAGTCCACTCCGGCCAAGAGTACAGGGGTGGGGTTGCAGACCTAGGACTGCAGCAGCAGGGCAGAAGGGGTGGAGCTAAGCCCTAGGCCCTACACTGTGAGACTGCAGACCAACCATTAATATTTATTAGGGGAAGAGCTCAGTCTGGGACCACTACATAGCCCAGCTGCCACCCCTCATACATATGCAGATGGCATGAGCCCAATTCAGGCAATCCCCTGCAGGCCTACTGAGCCAAAAAGATTTTCTTTAGAGATTTAAAGGGCCAGTACCCCATCTTGGGTAAGCTGGTCACTAAGGCTACAGTTGCCTCTGGGACCCCCGACCACCCCCTTATCAGTCACCCCTTTTTCCCTGGACTGCTTGCTGATTGCTTGTGTACCTGATGACTGTAGGGACTGTCCGGCCTACACTGTGCTGCCTGTCACCCTAACCCTGGCCATAAGGTAAACCCAGTCCCTGGTACAGAAAAAAAAGAGATTATTGTGTACTTGCTGTGTTTGATGTCTTCCCAGGTTGCACCCTGGGACATTATTGACCCCTAACTGACTAAACTATTTCCAATGGTGTCTGATCAAAATTGCAAGAGGGCCTGAACTGCCTGCACTGCAGCCACCAAAGCCACCTATCCACATCGGGGCTAAACCTGCCTACCCTGCACCTCAACCAGTTGGCTCCTGAACTGCCCTGAAAGGGGCTCAAACTGCCAGTACCATCCTCAAGTGAATCAAGCCACATCAGTTCTCTCTCCTGCCCCAGTCTGAGCTGTTGCCGTGGGGGAGTGCCCCCAGTCTGAGCTGTTGCCGTGCAGGAGTGAGCGGACTGCCCAACTACGGTAGTCCCACCACCCAACTAATTGCCCTATGAAAACTGCAACTGCCTGCACCCCTAAGTGCAGTGGTCAGCCGCCTTTCACCGGCCAAGCATTTAGTTCCTCCTGCCCAGCTTGCCAGCAACCCCTGAAGATGACGAATGACTGCATTTGACAGCATAGTAGTAGTCAGTTCCCCCCAGTATAGTCAGCTTAGAAGCTGCCCCGACTCATGATAGTGAGGTTCCCTCCACAGTACGCAAATAGGAAATTGCCCCATTTTTGTTTTGCTTTTTCAAGGTGGCCATAGCTCCCTTTCCTGGCTGGTTGGCAACTCATCAGGAACCTTCCAGAGGACCTGCCATCACCACAGAAGGACATCACCTCAACCATCCTCCATCATCTCATCACCTGCATCTCCAGCTCTGGATCAGCCTGCATGCTCTTCATCTTCTTCATCTTCAGCTCCATCTTGTCCTCAGCCTCCTGCTAGCCAATTAGACTGATCAGTTGCTCAGGTACTGTACCCCATTCCTCAAAGCTAGCCAGCAACCACCTGCGCTGCACCAAAAAGACTGCTCCACCTACGGGACTGTAGGACTATAACTGGTGTGTCTTTTCTAATTATCCTTGGCCAAGATGGTTAAGAACTAATAAATTATCATTATTGATGTCTGCAGACATATGGCACTAGGCGACCCTGTTAGATGTATACCACATGTTGATAGTATATGTATGACTGTTTACCCTTACAGTTACCCCTTTTAGACCTGTATAATTGCCTTCTACTGCTAAACACTGTTTTGTGCATGACAATCACCTAACCCATTATTTTCCAGTGGAACCATTGGCTACTATCAATAAAAGTTATCTGTACCTGGAACCATTGTGCTTGCCTCTCATTGACCAGAAGAGATGAACCACCCAATTGAGTCCGGTCACCACAATTTGGTGCTGCGAACAGGATCCAAAGGAGCCCAAAGCAGGTCCATGTCTCCACAGATAGCCCCAAAATGGTAAGCGGCCACCACTCATACTCCAGCGATGGGAGATCAGTGATCAGCACTCACGTTGCCCTATTACATCGGCACCCCCTGGCTTCCCCAGTACACTGGAGACCCCACTGATCCCAAGGGAACCAGCCTGGGAAAATTCTGAAATCGAATGCTGGCCATGTTCCAGCTGTACCAAATCCCCAAACACCAGAAGGTGGAGGTTCTGACTGGACAACTGGGAGGCACAGTGCACCGGGAGGTTACCAGCTGGCTTGAGAGGGAGCGGGACACTGCCGACAGAATCCTAACCAGACTGGGCCAGACCTTCAACACTCACACCCTGTCCCAACTGAAGATGAGGTTCTTCTCCCAAACTCAAGGCCCAAGACAGAGCCTAAGAGAGTTTATGCTTAGCCTCCAGGAGGCCCTAAAGGCCATACAGCGAGAGGATCCAGAAGCAGTGCAGCAGCCTGACCACATGCTGCAGGATAAATTCATCAAGGGAGTGCACAGTAACGCTCAGAGGAAGGGCCTCATGATACTCCAGTCACAAGAACCTGGTGAGACCTTCCTGAATTTCAAGGAGAAGACCATCTGGATCCAGAGGGCCAACCGAGGAGGCCACCCTGGCACACAATGCTCCAACATCCAGCTAATTATGTGGCCCAATGGCATGGCCCCAGTGGACGCATCTTACCGAAAAGAGTGGTGGACGGATGCAACTCGCACCCCCGGTTACCCGACTGCCCCCAAGTGCCCGTCGGCAGTACAGCAAATGGCCCAGGTGCCCAACAAATGACCCATCTGAGGAGCCACCTCGCCCAAGGACCGCACCCAAGAGCTCAAGAACCAAGTGGCCGAGCTCACTCAGCAGCTGGAGGACATGAGGCAAGAGATGAGGGACCAGAGAGGGCCAGGAGATGGAGGGAATGCCCACCTGCCCAGGGCTTGAGGGGAGCTGGACGGAGACCGACCAATCAGTTTGGTGAGCACTGCAGGCCCATCTGCAGGAGGTATGGAGTCACTGGCCACATAGAAGAAAGGTACATCTTAAAGCACTGGCCTGAGGCACTGTTTCAAAATCCACCCCAACGGTGGCTTAACCTAATTGCAGGGAATGGCCTTGACATCCCGTACCATGGCTACCGAGAAGTCGATGTCCAGTTGGGTGCAACCACGTACCCCAACCAGGGCATCATTGTAACCCAGAAGGCCAATAATAGCCTACCCTCAGTTATCCTTGGAATAAATTGCCTGCTGAATTGCCACAAAGAGCTAATAAACGACCTAAAGAATCTCGCCACCCAGCTACTGAGACCAGAGAGGCATGACTGGCACCAAGTTATCAAAAGCCATCAACAGTTCACCACCGACCAAGGAGAAATAGGCCTCATACAGGTAGTAGACCCTGCCCCATTATGCTAAGTCCAGGGCACAAGACCCTTGTCCTTTGCAAGACCAAGAAGGGGTGAAAAAAAAAGACCATCTCAGCCCTGCTGAAACTCTACATCAACACTGAAGACAGCACTCGTGCTGTCACCCATAGAAACATTGAATCATAGAATTTGATGGCAGATAAGGACCACTTGGCCCACCTAGTCTGCCCATTTCCCTACCTAATGGATAAGCTGTAGATCCTAGTTAACCAACAGTCTACTTCCTCCTACCCCCCAACTAGAATTGTCTTATGTCTTTCCCAGGCATTCTTGAATTTCCCCACTGTTCTTAACTCCACGACCTCCTCAGGAGGGCCGTTCCATGCATCCACAGCCCTCTCCATGAAAAAATACTTCTCCCATTACCTCTGAGCTGTCCCCTCTGTCCTCAAATTGTGCACCCTTGTTATTACACATCTCTTATTTGGAAAGATGCTACCCTCTTGGACTTTGTTGATTCCTTGAGGTACTTGAAAGTTTCTATCATGTCCCCCCTTCCCCTCCTTTCCTCAAGGGTATACATATTAAGCTCCTTTAGTCTCTCTTCGTATGTCTTCTGGTGCAGACCCTGCACCATTTTGGTAGCCCTTCCCTGGACAGCCTCCAGCATGTCTATGTCCTTGCAGAGATGTGGTCTCCAGAACTGCACACAGTACTCCAGATAGGGTCTCACCAACTGTCTGTACAGAGGGATAACAACTTCTTGTTTTCTACTGGTGATGCCTCTCCTATGCATCCCAGTATCCCCAGCCTCCTTACTTTCCTCTACATTGCTTACCCACTTTTAGGTCATCTGATATAACTACCCCAGGTCCCTTCCATTTTTGTTGTTGTTAGTATCTCACACCCCCATTGTGTATTCTTCCCTGGGTTTTTGTTTCCCACTTGCATTACTTTGCACTTCTGCGTGTTGAATCTAAGCTGCCATGCATTTGACCATTCCTCCAAACTTGTCAAGTCCTTCTCATCCTTTCCACCCCACCTTGTGTATCAGCCCTGTTGTAGATCTTTGTGTCTGCAAAGAGACATACTTTTCCTTCCAGTCATTCTGCAATGTCACTTATGAAGACATTAAAGAGGATCGGTCCCAGTACTGAACCCTGCGGTACCAACTAGTAACCCTCCTTTCTTCAGAGTGGACTCTGTTTACTATTACCCTCTGCATCCTGTTGTCCAGACAATTTTTTACCCAGGCTACCACCTCGGGACCCACTCCAAGGCTGGCTTACTTGTATATTAATCTTTTGTGTGGGACTGTGTCAAATGCCTTGCTAAAGACGCAGATAGGCCATGTCCACAGCCCTCCCTGGTTTACTACTTTGGTCACCCAGTCAAAGAAATCAATTAGGTTTGTCTAGCATGATCTTCCTGCTGTGAATCCATGCTGCCTTGGGTCCTGTGCCCCACTGGCCTCTAGGTACTCAACAATTCTTTCCTTCAAAAGTGATTCCATCATTTTCCCTACCACTGAGGTCAAACTAACTGGTCTGTAGTTCCTGCCTCTGTCTTGTTCCCACTTTTGTGAAGTGGAATCATATCCACCCTCCTCCAATCCTCAGCTACTACCCCATCCTCCCATGATTTGTTAAAGACGGTAGTCAGTGGTGTCACTAGTTCTACCCTTAGTTCTTTTAGAATTCAGGGGTGAATCCCATCGGGCCCCATTCCTTTGTCCACCTTCAGTTTTAAGAGTTCTTTCAGAACCCTTTCTTCTGTGAATGGACTGGTACTGACCCACCTAGCCAGAGTGCCTTCTTTTGCGAATACTGAGCAGAAGTATTCGTTCAGTATCCCTGCTTTTTCACTGTCACCCTCTGCCCATATTCCCTCCCTTTTATTAAGTCTCAGTATCCCTCCCTTGATCTTTCTTTGCTCCCTAATGTACCTATAAAAGATTTTATCCCCCTTCTTAACAGAGTTGGCTATGTTTTCCTCAGTTTGGGCCTTTGCTATTCTGGCTGCCTTCCCTACCTCCTTTTACTTTAACAGATATAGTTTTCTGTCCTGCTCCTACTGTGTTTCCTTATATTTCCTGAATGCTGTCCTTTCTCCTTAACTTTCCCTGCCACCTTTATTTGAGAACCATAGTGGCTTTTTCTTCATTTCTTTTGTTGATTTGCTTTACACAAAGGCTTGCTGCCTCTGTGATGGCAGTTTTGATGTTTCCCCATTGTTCCTCCATCCGTCCTTCTTACCTGTTTGCTAGTGCTTTTCTGAGGCACTCTACCATTCCAACACTGTTGCTTTTGTATGGCTTGACTCTACAGCTGTGTTTATTGTGAACAACCCTGTTTGGTGGTCGCTTGTTTCCAGATTGCTACCCACTTCTAAATCTGAGATTGTCTTCCATCCCCATTTGAGAGTACCAGGTATAAGATTGCTCCCTCCCGAGTGGGTTCTAAAACTACCTGTCTGAGGCATGCCCCCTGTAGGGCATAGAATATGACCCTGCTCTTGGATGTGGCTGCAGTAAAGGTGCTCCAATTAACATCTGGCATATTCAGGTCCCTCATCAATTGGAAGGCTAGGCCTATAGTTCAATGGACAAGCAGCCAGCCACTCCCATTTCTTGAGCTATATAAGCAGTTCCTCTCAGCCTACTTCTGAAGCAGTTTTTCTTTGCCGGCCAGAGGCTTTGTTGGTCTGTCCTCTGAGCTGGCTGGGGCCTCGCTACCCCCATCCCACCTTGCTGTTTCTGTTTGTCTCTGCTGGACTTGGTGTTTGTTTTCCTGCTTCTGGTTTGTATTTTGCCTGTCTGTGTGCTTCTTTCTGTCCTTGCTTTCTGTGTTTTTGTGTGTCTTTGTTTTGTTTTGGGCCTTTGTTCCCTGTTTTCCATGTTTGTGTGTTTGATTTTGTCTTTTGCGGCTTTTGTTTCTAAGCTCCTAGCACATTGCTACTCCAGAGCTCATATTACTTGCTCTCAGTTACTCATAGCTCTCAAATTACTTGCAATGCAACTGCAACCATGATCTGTGTGTTTCAGCTCAACCGTAGCTGCACTCCATGTTGCACTTATTTGTTTTGACCTGATTCAGGCTCACTCTGAACCCTAGCTAAGAAGCTCATTCATGCTCTCTCAACTCATTCTACTTACCTCATTGCTGCAGTTTCATTGCTCTGCCAGGTGATAGCTGCTTCAGAGCATGGTGTCTCCTTTCTATGTTTCTTGAAGTTTACAACTCAGTGTATTCAATACATATGCTGCTTCTATGTTTGTACACCCTGTTATACTATGAGGTCAGCTAAGCTACTGCTGATGCTGTAAATTAGTTTCAATACCTGCAAGTGGGTCTTGGCCCTTCCATCACGTTCTTGTTTTCCTATGGGGGTAACTTGAGGTATTTGGGGAATGGTGGCCCCGTGTGGCTAATTATGTTCTAAAACCTGTCTCCACCACCGAAAAGTATTTGTCACCTTTATTGGCTTTCCGTGCCTGACCGGCTTGCCCCATTATTTCCAGTGCTGCTCCTTTGCTACTACGTTTTGCAGACTTACATGCAGGTCCACTCTTACTTATGCAATCATTGCTTCATGCCTATTGCCATCCCCTCAGCTTCAGCTGCTGAAATGTCTGCTGCGCTCACTATTGCATCTGACTTTGCAAGGTCTTAGCGCTTAATGCTCAATAAGGTCTCATCAACCAGTGCCCATTCAGCTGCTCACCAGTTTTTCAGCTCCTTATCAGTTTCTGGGGCATGCCAGCCATACCATTCTGGTGCAGGGTTGCCTGCAGCACTCTGCATTCTAAGTCTGCATTTTGGCGTGTCCGACTTGGGGCGGATCCTTCTCACCTGGCCCATAGCTGGGAATGTCCTCACTCCTGGTTTGGCTTTAGCTGTTCACTGATGCAACAGCAGCTCCTGGTGTAGAATTTAAGACTAGCTGTGAAGGGTGGTTACTCCAATCTCCTTTGGCTCTAGTGATTCCACTATAACAGTTATCCATTGGCTTTAATGGTTTCCTAGCAAGGCACCTTCACCACATATTCTCCCTATGACTGCTTCTGGTTCATCTGGTTTGTGCTTAGGTGAGTAGGCCAGGTGAGTACCTCAGCAGTCATTTCTCTCCTCTCACCTTGGTTGCCCCGATGTTGCAGAGCACACTGCAACCTTCCACGCATTCCGCTAGAGGGACTGAGTGAGAGCTGTCCTCCAAATTGCAATGTTTTCCACCTCCCTTTAACTGGGTTTCCAAATTGCAGCAGCAGAACCATCACTAAATAAAATATCCCAAGAGTGGAGGGAAGGTGACCTAGACCTTTAATCCCCAGAGATTTCCTCCTGATAGGTTTTTTTCTCTCCTCTGTGCCTCAAGTCATAACTGTTAGATAGCATAGTAGTGTTCCCAGTTTCTTTAGGTAGGTTCCACTGTTGGATGGAGGTGGATGGTGTCCCGCTGTTCCTCTCTCCTTAGAAGGTCCCTCATTCTCAATGCAAATATCAAATCATGCCACGCAAACCTGAGCATCTAATTACATTATCAAGCTGCCTGATGCTTTATTCTACTACTATGTCACAACTCCTGGTTGCTTATATGCTTCATACTACATTTCTTTTAGGATCCTTCCTAAGGTACCTTTAGCCATGGGAATCATCCTGCGGCACCTCTAGGGTGGAACCCTCTTGAGGGTTCCTTGCCTTGGTATCCCTATAGGGTGATAATTCCTCTGGAATAGAGAGTGGAATGGCCAAAACCAAACTAACACAGTTGCACAAGCATAACACTATACTGGCTGTGTAGGCAATTGAATTAGAAGGCTGGGCCTGTAGTTCAATGGACAAACAGCCAGCCACTCCCATTTCCTGAGCTATATAAGCAGTGCAGTTCCTCTCACCCTCCTTCTGAAGCACTTTTTTTTTTTGCCCCACCATCCTCCCTCCTCCTCCAGCAGCAGCACCTCTCTCCTTGGGATCCTTTCTACGGTACCTTTAGCCATGGAAATTGTCTTGCGGCACCTCTAGGGGTGGAACCCTCTTCGAGGGTTGCCTGCCTTTGGTGCCCCTACAGGGTGGTAATTTCTCTGGAATAGAGAGTGCGATTGGCAAAAACCAAACTAACAGTTGCACAAGCATAACACGATACTGACCATAGGCCACTGAACAATATATTTCTTTTTCTGCCATTCTAAGGATTCCTTCAGTCATTTTTTGTCCATTGTCTCCCCCTGAGACTATGGTCAGTAAACAACCCCTGTGCAGATTGTGGTGCCATTTCTTGTCTCCAGGGTGACCCACAGTGCCTCATCTCCTCGCAGTTTACCCTTCAGTTCTGTTACTTTGATTCCTTCCCTTATGTAGAGAGTTACTCCTCCTCCTCTTTTACTCTCATTGTCCCTCCTGTAGATTATGCACCCTGGTATGCTGACACTCCAGTCATGGTTCTCTGTGTTCCATGTTTTTGTGATTGCCACGATATCAAGGCATCCCTCTTCCATCAAGGCCACTAGTTCAGAGAGCTTGTTACCCAGACTACGGCATTGGTACTCATTGCCCTCCATTTTCTGATGGACATACCCCATTTAGGCCCATCCTGTTCTTACTGCCTTTGCCTTTTCTAGATTTCCCCTGTCCTGCTCTATCAACTTCTCTACCTTGTGCCTACTCTCTAACTATCTGGTATTGTGGGGGGGCTGGGACTCCTGCTTCCCTTCAGTGCCACCCACATTGGCTAATTTAAATGCTTGCCAATGAAGCATTTAAACCTATCACCTAGGATCCTGGTTCCCATCCCAGACAGATGCAGACCATCATGCCAGTATAGGTCTGTATCCCTCCAAGTGGACCCCCAGTCCTCAATGAAGCCAAATCCCTGAGCTTCACTCCAGTTTTTCAACCAGTCATTGAATCCCATGATGTGGAGTACCCTTGCCTCATATGCCATAGACAGCTAGCTTTTCCATGAAAGTTACCATGCGTGCTACATAGAAACATATAAACATAGACGTTGATGGCAGATAAGGACCACAAGGCCCATCCAGTCTGCCCATTTCTTTTTCTACCTTATGAATGTGCCATAGGCCTTTGCTCTGTCAATGGCCTATCTATTCATACTCATCTGTATTGCTCCCTTATGCCTATTCCATGCCTGTTTGAAGCCCTGCACTGTATTCATATCCACCACTTCTGGAGGTAGGCTGTTCCATGCATCCACCACCCTTTCTGTGAAAAAGAACTTCCTCACATTACCCCTTAATCGGCCTCCCTCTAATCTCAAGCTGTGTCCTCTTGTCCTGCTATTTTTTTTATATTGAAACATGTTAGACTCTTTCACCTTGTTAATGCCCTTAAGGTGTTTGAATGTTTCAGTCATATCACCTCTCTCCCTCCTTTGCTCTAGGGTATACATATTGAGTTCAGTTAATCTGTCCTGATACATTTTCTGATGCAGTCCTGCACCATTTTGGTTGCCCTTCTCTGGACTGCCTCAATTTGGTTAATGTCCTTGAGAAGGTGTAGCCTCCAGTACTGCACACAGGACTCCAGATGGGGCCTAACCAGTGTCTTGTAAAGAGGGATTATTACCTCCCTCTTCCGACTTGTGATACCCCTGCTAATACACCCCAACATCCCTCTAGCATTACCTACTGCTTTAGAGGTCTGTTTGATGATTTCAGGTCATCGGATGATGACGCCCAAGTCTCTTTCTTCCCTTGTGACTGCCAGCAACCCTCCCAGCCTATAGGTGGCTTCAGGGTTCCTCTTCCTATGTGCATGACCTTGCACTTTTGCATTAAACCTCAGTTGCCACTCTTCCAACCATTTTGCTAGTTTATCCAGATCTCTTCTCATTCTGTCCACACCATCTGGATCATCTACTCTGTTGCAGATCTTGGTGTCATCTGCAAACAGACAAACCTTACTCTCCAGTCCATCTGCAATGTCACTGATGAAGATATTGAAGAGGACTGGCCCAGGACTGATCCCTAAGTTACCCCACTTGTGACTTGCATCTCTTCTGACTGTATACCATTTACCACCACTCTCTGTTTTCTGCCCGTCAACCAGTTTGCCACCCAGCTGACCAATGTCTGACCCACCCCTAGCCTACCCAGCTTATTAATCAATCTTCTATGTGGAACAGTATTGAAAGCTTTGCTGAAGTCAAGGTAGGCAACATCAGCTGCTCCCCCTTGGTCCACCACTCTGGTTACCCAGTCAAAGAAATCTATGAGATTAGTTTGACAGGACCTTCCTTTTATAAATCCATGCTGTCTTGGGATCCTGTGCTCCTATGGATTCCAGGTGTTGCACTATCCTTTCCTTAAGGAGTGTCTCCATAATCTTGCCCACTACTGAAGTAAGACTGACTGGTCTGTAGTTCCCTGCCTCCTCCCTGCTACCACTCTTGTGGAGTGGGATCACATGAGCCTTTCTCCAGTCTTCTGAGACTTCTTCTGTGCTTAGAGACTCACTAAACAGTTCTGATAATGGCACTCTAGTTCCACCCTTAGCTCCTTTTGTACCCTGGGATGTAAGCCATCAGGTCCCACTGCCTTGTCCACCCTGAGCTTATCAAGCTCTTGTAGGACCCTTTCTTTTATGAAGGGACTATTGCACACCTCCCTCCCCCCGTGTCCATGGTGCAGAGTTTTGGGCCCTGCCCTACCTTCTCTTCAGTAAATACTGAGCAGAAGTATCTATTTAGGATAAATGCTTTTACATGGTCCTCCTCCTCACACGCCCCCTTATCCCCTTTGATCTTAGCAATACCCCCTCTGGACTTTCTCCTTTCACTAATGTATCTATAGAAAATCTTGCCACCTTTTTTACTGTTTGTGCTAGTGTTTCCTCAGTTTGGGCCTTTGCCTGCCTTACTGCATTCCCTACTTCCCTTAGGGAAGTTTGGTATGCCTCCCTATCTTCATCATGCTGCGTTCCCTTATATTTCATGAAGGTCAGCTTCTTGGCTCTGACCTTTTCTGCTACTGTGTTTGAGAACCAAAGTGGTTTCCTTCTTCTTTTGCACTTCCTTTTCTCACTAACACAATGGGATGTTGCTTCAAGTATTACATCTTTAATGCTTGCCCACTTTGCCTGTACCCCTTCACTTGTAATTCTTTTTGCCAGGGCTAGCTTAACTCTGTTGGCCATCTTATCAAAGTCAGCTCCTCCGAAGTCCCATATTTTTGCCTTGGAATGGGATGATTTTGTTCTAGTGGCCAAATTGAACCATACCATGTGATGGTCACTGGCCCCCAGGTGACCTTCTGCCTGGAGATCTGTGATCCTTTCCCTGTTAGTACTAGATCTAGGATAGCCCTGTCTCTAGTGGGTTGTTGTACCAGTTGTTTGAGGCCCTACCCCTGCAGGGAATCCACCATGTGTCTAGTTCTGGCAGATGTACCTGCTGGTATTGACCAATTTGTATCTGGCATGTTGAAGTCTCCATTATCAGAACCTCCCCTTTAACTGTCATGTTTTATATATCATCTAACAATAACATGTCTATGTCCTCCCCCTGGTCTGGAGGCCTATATACAACCCCAGTTCGTATGGCTTTCCCATTTCCTGTTTCCCAGGGTGACCCACAGTTCTTCTGGCTCCTTATGTGTATTCTGAATTTCTGTTGCTTTGATATTTTCATTGACATAAAGGGCCACTCCACCCCCCCTTCTGCACCTCGGCCTCTTCTGAACAGTACATAGCCAGGTACTGAAGTCTTCCAAGTTTGGTTACTGGCAAACCATGTCTGTCTAATGGCTACTATGTCCAGTTTAGCTTCTGTCATTATTGCCTGCAGGCCTGGGATCTTATTTCCCAGACAGCAAGCATTTGTGTTCATGATTTTCCATTGGTCAGATTTCAGTGTGTTAGTTGTTGGGCGAGGTCGCAGTTTCCCGTGCAACGTATGGGGAGCTGGACCTTTTCTTTACCTGGTGATGCAAATGAACTACAGATATGCGGAACTCCTGTTTAACTACTAGCTGAGGGGAAGGTGTTCTTCCCATTCGATGTTTCGGTGCTGCACCGCTCTCCCATTTACTAGTTTAAATATTCTGCAAAGACATCAAACTTCTGCCCCAATGCACTGACTCCTCCTTAGTCAGATGCAGTCCATCAAATTTAAAGAACATTTGCTCCCAAACTGTTGCCAGTTCCCTACAAATTTGTGCCCTTTTTGCTAGCACCAGCCCTTGAGCCACATGTTTAGCTCCCCTATCTCCCCTTCTCTGACCTTCCGTCCATCTGTTCCCCCTCTTCCAGACTGACAGAATCTCAGAGAAGGAAATGCCGGATGAAATGGATAATAGTTTGTCACCCAGCCTGGTCAGGTGTTCCTTGGTCTCCACAACTGACTGGCTGTCGAGATCGTTAGTCCCTATGTGTACCAGGACATCAATGTTTTCTCCTGCTTCCTGAACAACTTTAGCAATGAGGTCAGTGTCTCTCCATGCTGATGTACCTGGGATGCATCTGACCATCACCCCTGGCTGGAGATATGTATCAACTCCCCAAATCATGGAGTCTCCTATGAGAAGTTTTTTGGATTTCCATTTTGCTTTTTTTGTTTTGGTTCCTGTTTTGAGTGCATTTTGTTGTGCTAGCTCCTGTGCTGCAGTGTCCTGCTCTGCAGTGTCCTCTGCCCCTTTGTTTGATTTCGGAGATAGAGGCAGATACCTGTTTGTAGTTTTTATATGGTTTGTGGAGGTGATATGTTGGAGAGCAACAAGTGATGGGGCACCCGATTTTGCCCCTCCTGACCACATGCCAACCTCCCGGACCAACTAACCTTTGCTGTTGAGGTGCTTCTGTTGGATGTTGTGGAAATGGCAGGCAGTTCTTATAATATATTTCCTCTTGAATTTGCAAATTGAGGCATGCAATCTCTGCCCATGCTGCCTGGAACTGATCCCTTAGATCTCCAATGGCCCAGCATTGTGACAGTGTTCTAAATCCTGTAAAACTGCCCTTCTGAAAAGTGTTCCACAGTACCAGCAGTTAATGATATCCATTCCAGGTAAGTTGATGGGTTTATAACCTGGTCAGAGTAATTAGAAGGAAGAAAATGAAAGCAAAGGCTTGATTTTGTGTTTTGTTTGTTTGTATATAACTTGTTATAACAGGTTAAATCACTAGTGCCCACGTAATTGACGACACTGTGTGAATACCCCTCTGAACCACCCTTTCCTGCTTTGATACATGAAATCTCACGACTGTGCCACCCTATAAAAGGAGTGTAGTGTGGGGTGGTTGGGGATTGGGGGCGGGTGGCTGAGTCCTTCCTGTGCTGAAAAAGAAGAACCACAGACAAAGGAAACAAGGAAGTAAGAGCAGAAACAATCAGCCAGCAACAAATGCAGTAGCCCTGAAAGCTTATCCTAATGACAGATAAAACTGTGAAGCCTGTAAAGCACCACCTGTAATAATTTTCACAGACGATATACCCTGTAAGAAACACTTTGTTACAGAGAAAAATAAAGCATTTACAGAAGATATACCTTGCAAAAGACAATTTGAATCAGAAGCTTACAGCAGTAATCTGTAAACACACACCTGCAGGCACACCCTGTAATAATGCAGCAGAATGTATACCCAGCAACAACATTTTGAATCCGAGAAAAATAAAGCAATAAAATGTTAGCAACAAACAGTAACAATCCCATGTGAGTGCAAAATAAAAATAACAACACACAGTAAACCTGCCTAGCCAAAATAAGCCTTAATCCTTATTGTTGCTCTGGTAAGGTTCTTTGCTCTGTCCTTTCAAGCAACCTAGAATAAAAGAGCTCAGGTAAAGCTAGGTGCCTTGGCCAGCAAACCTAGTCTTCCACCTACTGCTACTTGTCTAAGACTCCTCCCCAACTCCACAAACTCCTGCTGCACAGCTCAGATCCCATTCCCAGCCAGGTCATTTGTCCCTAGGTGGACAATGACATCCAGCTCCCTCCCCTGTGCAGCTGCTCCCATGAGCCTGAGGACTTGCTTCCTGTCCCTCCAAGCCATGGCACTGGGCAGGCACATAGAAACATATAATGTGATGGCAGATAAGGACCGCTTGGCCCACCTAATCTGCCCATTTTCCTATCTAACAGATAAGATGCAGATCCTAGTTAACCAACAGCTTACTTTCTCCTACCCCCCCACTAGGACTGCCTTATGTCTGTCCCATGCATTTTTGAATTCCCCCACTGTTCTTGACTCATGACCTCCTCAGGGAGGCTGTTCCATGCATTCACAATCCCTCTGTGAAAAAATACTTCCTCACATTACCTCTGAGTCATCCCCCCCTCTATCTTCAAATTGTGTCTCCTTATTCTTACATGTCTCTTTTTCTGAAAGATGCTACCCTCTTGGACTTTGTTGATTCCCTTGAGGTACTTGAAAGTTTCTATCATGTCCCCTCTCTCCCTTCTTTCCTCAAGGGTATACATATTAAGCTCCCTCAGTCTCTCTTCGTATGTTTTCTGGTGCAGACCCTGCACCATTTTGGTTGCCCTCCTCTGGACAGCCTCCACCCTGTCTATGTCTTCTATGGAGATGGGGTCTCCAGAACTGCACACAGTACTCCAGATGGGGTCTCACCAGCTGTCTGTACAGAGGATGAATAACTTACTGTTTTATACTATTGATGCCTCCCTATGCATCCCAGTATCCCCCAGCCTTCCTTACTGCCTTCTCACATTGCTTGCCCACCTTTAGGTCATCTGTTATAATTACCCCAGGTCCCTTTCCATTTTTACTGTTGTCAGTATCTCACCCCCATGGTGTACTCTCTTCCCCTGGGTTTTCGTTTCCAGGTGCACTATCTTGCACTTCTTTGCATTGAATCTGAGCTGCCATACATCTGACCATTCCTCCAACCTTGCCAAGTCCCTTCTCATCCTTTCCACTCCATCTGGTGTGTGAACCCTGTTGCAGATCTTTGTGTTGTCTGCAAAGAGACATACTTTTCCTTCCAGTTCCTCTGCAATGTCACTTATAAAGACATTAAAAAGGACCGGTCCTAGTACTGAACCCTGCGGTACCCCACTAGTAACCCTCCTTTCTCCACTGTGGACTCCATTTACTACTACCCTTTGCGTCCTGTTGTCTAGTCAATTTTTTATCCAGGTTACCACCTTGGGACCCACTCCAAGGCTGGCTAACTTGTGTATTAATCTTTTGTGTGGAACTGAATCAAATGCCTTGCTAAAATCTAGGTAGGCCATGTCCACAGCCCCTCCCTGGTCTACTACTTTGGTCACTCAGTCAAAGAAATCTATTAGATTCATCTGACATGACCTTCCCATCATGAATCCATGCTGCCTTGGGTCCTGTGCCCCACTGGCCTCTAGGTACTCAACAATTCTTTCCTTCAGAAGTGATTCCATCATTTTCCCTATCACTGAGGTCAAACTAACTGGTCTGTATATCTGCTTTTGGGCAATGCTTTAGTTGGGAATTACAGTGCGTGATTTTGATCATCGGGAACAGAGTCGGCAGGAATTAGTACCTAAATCCTTATTAGTGTGTTTGTGGGGTGGGGGGGTTGCCTTGCAATGCTGACCAAGCCAATATAAAAACAGCACAGTACAGAAATAGGGAATTATCTTTTACTATTTTACCTATAAAACCCTCTTTATCACTATTTTCCATATCTTTTTTTTGATGATTGCTTAGGGGATCAATTTTATAAGCACAGTAAGACACTCTGAGGTGTGGGCCATGGCCCGACAAGAGCACTTCCCAGGTGCTAAAGGCACTCGCTACGCTCGTGTCTCAAAGCGCACCTGGGTCATGCTCCCACCAGGCCACAACCCACACCTCGCCTCATCCCACTGCTGGCATATGCATATATATATATATATATATATATATATAAAATATAAATGCATATATACATACATACATACATGCATACATATCGCATATATATATATATATATATACATATATACATATATCCATACATACATACATATACATACATATATACATATATATATATATATATATATATATATATATATATATATATATATATATATATATATATATATATATATATATATATATATATATATATATATATATATATATATATATATATATATATATATATATATATATATATATATATATATATATATATATATATATATATATATATATATTACCTCCTCTCCCTTCCTCCCCCAGTTCTACCCCTGAATGATTGAGTCCCCCACCAGGATTTGTTTCCTTCCCCTGTAGGGGTCCCATGCCACCTTCTGTGGGTCTCCATTGTGGAGGTACCCAGCATCCTCCTTGGTCTCCACTGTGGGTGCCTCCATAGAGAAACCGTGCTCCGTCAGAATGGTGAATGAATTGTGGAGAGGCACAACTGGAGAAATGTGCCTCTGTTCCACCATCCTCACTCTCCCTGAGCCCACCATGATCCAACCGCTCCTCTTTCTTTGCAAACTCTGAGGCAGTGATGGTGGCCTGGGTGGTCTCTGGGTGGGGGAGGAGGTTTCCTGAATCCTCACCAGTTCAGCATTGAGACAAGCAAATGCCTCCCTCAGACTGGAGAGGTACCTGAAAATAGGGCAGTAACGCAGCCTCCAGAATGACTCCCAGAAGACTGCCTCTCCACAGCCAATGCATTGCACCACTCTCCACATGTCTGTCTCCCTTCCTGTCTAAGATTTTGTTATCTTATCTTTTTTTTTAGTGTGTGTAAGAGTGTGACTGTCTTTACCCCCTATTCAGTGTGCTGTGCCTTTAAGGATATGAACAGATGTATGTCCTTTGCACTTTTGGGGAAGTGAAGTCAGAACCCCTGATATAAAGAAAATTATGCACTTGGGGTGGGTGGAGCAAGGGGCAGGGTTGGAGGGACTAAGCCCGTGCCTTGCAGAAACAATCAACTACAATTCTGACCCACCACCCCGGTGAGTGCCTTCTTTCCTTTCAGACACCTATTTCACAGAGTTTAAGTAACAGGTCTAGTCACAAATGATTGCAAATATTCTCCCAGCTAAATTTCTTCCATGGTAAATAACAGTTACACTAAGAAAAGTCAACCCTAAAAACAGAGAGAACCAAACACTGACTCCACTTACTTACACATGCCCTAAAATTAATAATTCAATTCAGTGCACTCTATTAAATCACCCCTTGCTTTAAGGAAGCTGGTGCGCTCTCTCTCCAGCCTGGTGGTGGTAAAATGGACAAGTACCCATAAGAATCTTGAACTGTGGAGCGACCTCAGCTTGGCTGTACAAGCACCATCCAATCAGTCAGTTGGTACAGATTGATCTGGACAGCATCATAGAGGCCTCACCTACAACCATGCCAGTTTCAGTGGATGCAACAGTCTCCACAATGCCACAGGTGTACCAAACAATGACTCCCATGGGCAATGGTTGCACAAATCAACCTGAAAACCCCAGCCACCACAAAAGAGCAAAGGCAAGAGGTGCTGGAGCTATCCACAAACACAACATGGCATTCTCCTAACATTCACTTGACCTTGGATGTACCAGCCCAGTGCAACACCACATCTCAGCTGGGAACCATGCCCCCATTCAAGAGTGATTTGCCCATACCCCTGCCTTGTATCAGCCACCAAAGATCTGTTAAAGAAAATGCTGAAAGTGAAAGTCATCCAGGAGAGCCAGAGCCTTGGGCTGTGCCCATAGTGCTGGTCAAAAAAAAAGATGGCCAGCTCCGGGTTTTTGTGGACTACCACAACTAAACCAAGTTACGCACAAAGATGCTTATCTCTACCCACGGATCAAAGACTCGCTTGCTGCACTGAACTCAGCAGCCCTGTTCTCCACACTGGATCTGGCCAGTGGATACTGGCAGGTGCCTATCGCCCCAAAAGATAAAAAAAAATTGCCTTCACCACCCCCATGGACCTGTACAAGTTTTCAAAATGCCTTTCAGTCTGTGCAACACCCCTAAAACCTTCCAATGACTAATTAAACACTGCCTGGGCAACCAGAACTTTGACATTGTCCCGCTGTACCTAGGCAACATCATTGTCTACTCTGTCACTTATCAAGAGCATCTACATAATCTGGAGACAATCTTTAAGTGGCTTGCAGCATATGGACTCAAAATCAAACTCCCTGAGTGCCATTTGCTGAAGGACATAATCAATTACCTCGGTCACATCATCAGTGTAGCAGAAATCTCCCCTGACCCAGAAAAGTTCAAGCCATACAGGACAGATCCATCCCCAAAACAGTCAAAGATGTCTGCAAGTTCCTTGGCTTCATGGGTACTACCTCCGCTTTGTCAAAACTTTGTCAAAATCACGGTCCCACTGCATGAGCTCCTCAGAGAACCCAAGGTCCAAAATTCCCTGTAATGCCTCAGTTGTGTGAGCCAAACCCCAACAAGCAGCATTCCAGCAACTAAAAGACATCCTCACCACAGTCCCTATATCTCCCTACTCTGACTACACCCAACCGCTCATTGTATACATGGATGCCAACAACTGTGGGCTCAGAGCAGTCCTGTCCCAAGTCCAAGAGGGGCACAAAGGGTCATTGCCTACACCAGTCAAAGGCTAAAAGGGTCAGCGCACAATGACAAAAGGTACAGCTCCTTCAAACATGAGTTCCTGGCACTGGTGTGAGCAGTGACTAAAAAGTTCAAGCACTACCTGGCAGCTACCCCATTCCTGGTGTACACAGACAATAATCTCCTGACACACCTACATACTGCAAAGCTAGAATCCCTAAAACAGAGATGGGCATCCTGACTGGCATACTTCAATTTCACCATCCACTACTGGTCAGGATGCGTCAGTGCCAATACAGACACCCTGTCTCAGTTGCCTGCCACAGATGAACCAAAAAAGGATAAAACAGTGCAAAAAAGATCAAAAATGTCACTGTTCCTCAATGTGCCTGCTGAGGTGGTCCAGGTCTGTTGTCACAGTCTCCCACAAAGGCTAAGTGCCGACCAGAAAACTGAACTCCCACTCCTTCCACAAGACGAGGGCCAGTGGGGCCTGATCCAGCAAAAAAGTTTGATCCTTAACTAGCTGTATGAGATGCTGGTAACTGGGGCTACCCTCTCACCCCAGGCACAGCGACAAATGCCAGAGAAACTCCTTAAACTCTTACAGCACAAGGACCGCCTCTCCATCCAGCAAGGGAGGTTGGTCCAAAGAGTCCACTACCCAAGGACACACCTCCCCCTGGTCCAGATCATACTGCCTTAAGAAGCTGCATACCAGTTTTTCTGGAAGTTTTCCATGATCAGTCTTGACACTTCAGCCACTGACAAAACCAAAAGCAACCTCAGGAAATGCTTCTACTAGGTTGGCATGAAAAAAGACGGTGTCAACTGGTGAAATGCCTGTAAGCCATGCAGTCTGAAATGCAACCCAGGTACTGCAAAGCAGGTACCTCTGGTGCCCATCATTACCAGTGCACCACTAGAGCTAGTTGCCATGGATCACCTCAAACTGGACCCCAGTAGTAATGAGCAAGCCTACATCCATCATTGACCACTACAGAAAATTATTGGTGGCAGTACCTGTCTGAGATGTCATAGCCAAAATTACTGCCAAAGCCTTTTTGGATCACTTTGTCAAGCTGTATGGGTTCCCCACCAAAATTCTCACTGATCAAGGTCTTTTTTTCAAATCGTAGCTCTTCCAGGAACTCTGTGTGCTGTACAGGAGCCACAAGCTGCGAACAACTGCCTATCACCTGCAAACCAATAGACTCTGCAAATTCACCAACTACACCATCCTAAACCTGCTCATATCCCTACCAAATGAGACATACCTGCAATGGCTCACCATCATCACAGAGCTGGCTTAGATCTACAACAGCACCACCCACAGCTCCACAGGTCATGCTCCCTACTACTTGTTGTTTGGACACCACGGCTGCTTACCCATGGACATGGCTCTAGAAGTACCAGCACAGTCAGAGAGTACCCCAATGACTAAATGGGTCCCAGATCACCACAAATGGCTGCAACTGGCCAGTAAACTAGTTTCCCAGCACATGGACAAAGCACGCCAACAGCAGAAGGATTTGTACGATGACATCCCAGGCTAAACTGCTTACCATTAGGTTCATAGGTGAATACAAAATCGAGGGACAAGCCCATTAAGATATCGCCACCCTCTATCTTGGGTGGAAGTGGTATTTAAAGTCCCCATGCAGGTATCTAAATTTATTTTAAAAGTTTGATATTTGCACTATCTACCACCTTTGCAGCAAGGAATTCCAGAGTGGAACTATTCTCTGTGTAACGTAATTTTTCCTCTTAGTGGTCCTGGTTATATGTCTTTAATTTCATATTACGGGATCTAGTATTACTTATAGAGGACACCAGTCTAAACATAGGGTTTCAACTAAGGCCTCATATCTTGTTGCTCTATAGATTAAGCATCGGTCACCTCTCATTGAATGATACTCTAGAGAGTAAAGATTCAATTTTTCAGTCTGCTTTCATATGGGAGCATATTTATATTTTTATATTTTTGTATATCTCTTCTGTACCTTCTCTTTAAGCTCTGATCCTTGATTAAAGTTGGTGCACAAAATGAAGAACAGTAATCAAATTTAAATCTAATTATACTGCTATATAGTGGAATAAGCACTTCATGATCCCTACTTTTCAAGTTTTTTAAAATACAATGTATTAACTGATGACACCTTTTAACTGTTACGTTGTTATGCTGAGTAAATTTTAAATTGTTACTAATAAAGATACCCAGATCCTTTTCAGTTGTAACCTTAGTTAATGGTGTATTATTTATGAAGTAATTTGTTATGAAGTTATTTTTACCAAAGTGCATTAATTTGCACTTGGATATATTAAGGGTCAACTTATTATTACAAGCCCAATCAAATATATTACCTAGATTAGACTGTAACTTCTGTACTGATGAAGTATTATTAACAATGCATATTTATTTAGCCATACACCATCCGTAGTTGTCATATTCGATATAAGAATGTTGAATAAAACTGGGCCCAACACTGAACCCTGGGGTACTCCACTGGTGATCTCACTCAAGAAGACATATCCTCAATACAAACTTGCTGATGTCTACCAATTAACCAATATATAATCCACTTAATAATACATTTATGAAACTGCAACCTTACCAAACTTTCAATTAAGACTTTGTGAGACACTGTGTCAAATGCTTTTCCATAATCTAAGAATATTACATCAACTGAAGGCCCAAAGCCAGAGCTTTCACTGACTGGCTCAAAGAAATTTATTAAATTGCTTTGGCATGATCTACCCACTATAAATCCATATTGTGATATATCTAAATGATCATTTTTCAATATATGCACATTTTTTTTATGGGAGATGAGTTTTTCCATTACTTTCCCTATACAAGATGTCAGACTAATAAGTCTATATTGTTTTACATTCTGCCTTGAACCACCTTTATAAATCAGGATTACCAAAGCTTGTTTCCATTCATGTGGAACTATACCTTGAGCTATTCATACATTAAATAATAAGGTTAGGGCACCTTCTAGTTCACATGCAATTTTTTTTGAAGAAAGCAAAAGGGATATTATCTGTTCCTACTGAAGTTGATGATTTAAAGGACATTAGAGCTGAGAATGTTTCTGCAGGAGTAAATATAATGTCAGGATCTTCATTTTCCCAAACTATATTTCCCAAGTGATCCTTTTTTTTTAAAGATATTAGAGAAATACTGATTGAATTCATTGGCCATACTCTGTTCCTCTGATACTAGGTTTTCCTTAATTTGCAGTGGTCCAATCCTGCATGTAGAATTTTTAGAGATCCAATGTAACTAAAAACATTTTTATCTTTTGAACAGATGCAAAGTTTATATTCTAGCTGTTTCTTTGCCTCCCTAATTGCACATTTGTTTTATTTGCTTTTTGTTTAAATCTGTTACAATTAATTTCAGTCTAATTTTTCTTGTATTTAGTATAGGCCTTTCTCTTCCTTCTTATCATTCTTTTTATTTTGTTAGTGTACCACACTAGATATCTCCTTCTCTTTATATATGTTTTCCTTTCAGGTACCTACGTTAAGATACAATAATCAATTTTATCTTTAATATGTGCCATATTTCTTCACCTGATAGTTTATATAGGTCTTTTGCCAGTTCCAGTTTGACAAATGAGTTTTATTTCCTCATATTTGCTTTATCAAAATTTCACAGATTTGTTATTCCATTACTTTCTTGTTTATAATAATTAATGGACCAAAATATCATACAGTGATAAGAATCCTCTAAAGGTTCCAATATAGTTGGTGTATCAAACTGTTCTTTTGTATTTGTAAAATTAAATTTAGGATATTATTTAGCCTCATAGATTCAAGTACTATCTGATCTAGGCCTAAATGGAGAGTGGTTTCCAGAAAGTTTTTTTCTCGCTAAGTAGTCCCAGTAAGAGTATCCCAGTTAATTCCTGGATAATTAAAATCTCATTGAACGATGTTGTCAAGTAGATTAATATTCTGCAAATAGTCTAAGAAGGCTTCATTTTGTTATTATCCAGTGATGGGGATGATAACATATACCAAGAGTCATGGGATTTGTGTTATAATTAATTTTATCCACATTATTTCAATGCCTGGAGGGTCTGGCATATCAAGTTTTCAGCCCTGTAAAAAGGACACACAACACCCACAAACTCAAACCAAATGGAAGCCCAACTCATACTCAACTGTGGACACCCCTTCCAGAACTTTGGTCTACCAAATACAGCTAGAGTCAAATCCCTCCTAGCAAAAGACTGTGCACTGAAACATACTTAAACCCTGTGCCTTCCAAGCCATGCCACCTGCAAAGGATATCTGACCAGGAAACTAAAGACACAGAATCCAAAAGAGGCAGGTACAAGGATCCAATGGCCCCAGGACTGTTCCCAAAAATTCCTTACCCATGGCCCTGGGTGCACACTATCCTGGCTAATGTGCCATGAGGATTGCTGGTGGCAGACCCAGTTAATGTTCCCCAAGAACCCCCATTGGTAAAACCCACCACCATACTGACTGCCTGTCCCATTCCCAACTGCATAGAGCCACATCAATTCTCTCCTCCCCAAGTCTGAGCTGAGCTGTTGCCATGGGGGAATGGACAGACTCAGCCAACTCTGGTAGTCCCACCACCCAACTAATTGACCTAGCAGACTTAAATTGCCTGCACCACTATGCAGGGGTCACCCTCCTTTCACCAGCCAAGCATTTAGTGCCTCCCACCCAGCTTGTCAGTAACCCCAAAAGATGAAAAGAGACTGCATTGTGGTAATCAGTTCCTCCCAGTATAATCAGATAAGGAGCCACCCCAGCTCACGATAGTGAGGTTCCTGTCGTGGTACGCAAATAGAAAATTGCCCCATTTTTGTTTTGCTTTTTCAAGATGGCCATAGTTCCCTGCCCCGGCTGGGTCAGCAACTCGTCAGGAGGCTTCCAAAGGACCTGCCTTTGCCACCGAAGGACATTGCCTTGACCATCCTCCATCCTCTCATCACCTGCACCTCCAGCTCTGGATCAGCCTGCATCCTCTTCATCTTCTTCATCTTCAGCTCCAACTTGTCATCCTCAGCCACCTACTGGCCAAAGAGGCTGATTGGTCACTCAGGTACTGTATCCCATTCCTCAAAGCTGGCCAGCAACCACCTGCGCTGCACCAAAAAGACTGCTCCTACTACGGGACTGTCGAACTATAACTGGTGTGTCTTTTCTAATTATCTATAGCCAAGGTGGTTAATTATTAACAAATTATCATTATTGACGCCTGCAGATGTAGGGCACTAGATGACCCTGTTAGAGGTATACCGCATGTTGATAGTATATTTATGACTGTTTACCCCTAAAGTTACCCCTTTTAGACCTGTATAATTGCCTTCTACTGCTAAACACTGTTTTGTGCATGACAATCATCTAACCCATTATTTTCCAGTGGAACCAGTTGCTGCTACCAATAAAAGCTATCTGTTTGTACCTGGAACTGTTGTGCCTGCCTCTCCTTGACCAAAAGAGATGAACCACTCAACTGAGTCCAGTCACCAAAGGAGGACACCTCTGAGATCAGTAAATACGCTATTGAAAGAGTTTGCAATGGTTCTTGGATCAAGAGAAGGGATACCATCTATATTGAGAATAGAGGTGGCTGATTTGGGGTCCTTACCAGTGACTTCCTTGAGATTACTCCAAAACATTCGACCATCATTCCATGCCTTGGCGAGGTCTATTTTGTAGTAGTGGCTTTTGGCTTTGTGGATTGCTCTGGTACAGTCATTTCTTGCTTTTTTATAGTTCTGGATGTCTGATTGAGAACTTATAGATTGAACCTAGTGCCAGAGATGCTCCCTCAGGTTCAGTAGTTCAATAAGGCCAGGGAGGTTCAGAGATTACAACAGCCTTTGATTTTCGTTTCTATAGAGGCATGCTTATCATACACGGTTTTGAATTGAGAGATGAATTATTCGAGCGCTGCATCGACATCACAGGTAGTGAAGATCTGTGTCCAGTCTAGGTGACAAAGGTCCAATTTCATTAACTCAAGGCGACCATGGGTTGGGACCCTGAATGTGATTGTTCTAGCGGGGCATCAGATAAAACTGTAATGCCTGATATGTGGTCAGGGCGGTTTGAGAGAACCCAGTCCAACAAGGTACTTGTGCCAGTTCTATAGTTCGTTCGAGCAGGTATCTCAATGAGCTGGGAGAAGCGAGCTGCTGAGATAGTGTCCATTAGGGGGTAGTATCTGGGGAGAGCCAGTTGATACTAAAAACCCCCAGATGGATGATTTCTGAGTTTCGCCTAAGGCTATTTAAGCAGTCTAGAAAAGAGTCAAAGCCAGGGGTTGTCAGCCTTGGTGGGATATATACAGACAGTATGGTAATCGTTTTATTATATGCACCTAGGAGCACTTTGATAGCAATTGTTTACATAGTGTCCCCAGAGCTAGGCAGCAGCAGGACAAGACCCTGAAGGTTGTTCCTCAGATAGATCACACAGCTATCACCTCTCTTAGTGAGTCTATCCTGCCTGAAGACTGTGTAACCTGGAATCAGGATGGAGGCATCCGGGATTTTGGGTGTGAGCCAGGTCTCAACTATAGACAACACATCAGAGGTTCCATGTGATAATAGTGAATACAAAATAGTGAGCGTCAAAATAGCGACTGCTGAAGCCAGTACAGCCAATAACAACTACTACTACCTGTTGTTCAGTGCTGTTCTTGGCATGATGACTATGATAAATATCTGGGGGGCTGTGCTCCTGCACCCCCATCTTAAATATTCTAACACCATGCCGTTCATTGATTTTGGAGAGAATTACATATTTGGAACAGTGTAATTATGAGTCGCTATTATGTGTCATTCACTATTTTGCAGTCGCTATTTTGCCATTCGCTATTTTGCAGTCGCTATTATCATAGGATACCCATCAGAGTTGTGTTGCAGGACCCATGTGTGCAGGTTGTCTATTTTGGGAAGTAGACTACAGATGTTAATTGAGGCTATGTTGAGCAGCCCAGATTTCTCCAGGGTAGAGTCTTGCTTGTAGTGGGGGCCAGGGTTGGGTGGATGTTACCAGGGAGCAGCAATAGCTGTAGGCTAATCTTCACAGGTAATCCTTGAGTTGCTTGCTATTGATTTTGCTTGATCTTCTTGGGGAGCATTGCACCTTGCTACTGTTGTGGCAGAAGACAAGCACACGCTTACATGTCCCTATTCCCCTTTCTCCAGGATGCATCTGGAAATGAGTTGTTACAAGCTCAGTATGGACTTTCTGGTAAAACATTTGAAGTAAATAAACAACTAATGCAAAGTGCATGAAAGGTGTTATATAAAACCAATTCTGATTCTTTCTTTTCTTATAAAAAAATTACACTGTGAGTCACTCAATATGATCTGAGCTACTTCTTAGGAGTCCCAGGTTCAGTTCTATACAGTACTTGTGTTCCTTGACTCGTTGACTGACAGTGGCCATGTACACCATGGAGGTGTGGCACTTGGTTCTGGGGCAGAATGTGATGGCATGGGGCACCTGCTGCTCAAGTAGTCTCTATCAAAGAGTGACACAGCATCATGTACAAAATTGGCTATACACCTACCTTCCCAGCTAGAGAAAAGAACCTTTTATGGAGGGGGGAGAGGGGCTGAGAAAATAGTTATCATTAAACACCCCAATATAAACAAAACTCTACATCCCTTCTATTATATTATTTCAAATTAGCTTCCACCAGTCATACTATTTGCTAGTTTGTAGGTATTTTATGGCATTTTGGCCATTTATTCAAATAAATGTACATATTCCCCAGTCCCCCCATGAGCCTGCATGCTGCAAAAAAACAAGCAGCCAGCACTTTCCTTCCTAATTTTGGACTCTAGATTTGTGTTGAAAGCTTTAACTACACAGTTGGCTTTTTATTATTACTCAATCACCCATTACATGAAATCACTTGCTCTTTATTTTTATATCACTAGGCTCAGGGCTGGTTTGTAAATATTGACCTTAATGTTTTCAATGAGGTGGGAGATTTACATTCCCTTAGAATGTCTTTATCTGGGTTTGACGTGCCTTCTTAGAGAGTTACAGTAATATTTGCTCTGTGCATTCCTTAAATACTGTGACTTGGACTACGTTTCATTCAATCATTCTATAACTTGCTGGACAAAAATTATCCTCTGCATGGAAAGCTGATGTAATTCTAACAATGTTTGCTTAAGATCGATAACTCCTAGTTTGTTTGTTTTTAATGTTCTTTTACTGTTAGATTGGAACCCTCATCTAAAAACATAGAAACATAGACTTTGACAGCAGATAAGGACCGCTTGGCCAACCTAGTCTGCCCATTTCCCTACCTACTGGCTAAGCTGAAGATCCTAGTTAACCAACATCCTACCCCCCCCACAAGAATTCCCATGCATTCTTAAATTCCCCCACTGTTTTTGACCCCACAACCTCCTCAGGAAGGCCGTTCCATGCATCCACCACTCTTCTGTGAAAAATACTTCCTCACATTGCCCCAGAGCCATCCCCTCTATCTTCAAATTGAGTCCTTCTTCTTGCACATCTCATTTTCTGAAAGATGCTACCCTCTTGGACTTTGTTTATTCCCTTGAGGTACTTAAAAGTTTCTATCATGTCACCTCCCTCCCTTTCCTCAAGGCTATACATGTTAAGCTCTTTAGTCTCTGTTCATATGGCTTCTAGTGCAGACCCTGCACCACTTTGAGTTGCCCTCCTCTGGATTGCCTCCATCCTGTCTATGTCCTTGTGGAGATGGGGTCTCCAGAACTGCATGCAATACTCAGATGGGTTCTCACCAACTGTCTGTACAGAGGAATAACAACTTCTTGTTTTCTACTGGCGATGCCTCTCCCTATGTATCCCAGTATCCCCCAGCCATCCCTACTGCCTTCTCATATTGCTTGTTAACCTTTAGGTCATCTGATATGATTACCCCCGGGTCCCTATCCATTTTTGTTGTTGTTACTACTGCCTCCCCCCACAATGCATACTGTTCCCCTGGGTTTTTGTTTCCCAGGAACATTACTTTGCTCTTCATTGCATGAATCTAAGCTGCCATACTTCTAACCATTCCTCCAACATTGCCAAGTCCATTCTCATCCTTTCTAGCCCCCCTTGTTTATCAACCCTGTTGCAGATCTTTGTGTCATCTGCAAAGAGGCATACTTTTCCTTCCAGTCCCTCTGCAATGTCACTTATAAAGACATTGAAAAGGACCAGACCCAGTACTGAACCCTGTGGTAACCCACTAGTGACCCCCATTTCTTCCGAGTGGACTCCATTTACTATTACCCTCTGTGTCCTGTTGTCCAGCCAATGTTTTACCCAGGCTACCACCCTGGGACCCACACTCAGGCTGGCTAATTTGTTTATTAATCTTTTGTGTGGGACTGTGTCAAATGCCTTTGCTAAAGTCTAGGTAGGTCATGTCCACAGCCCCTCCCTAGTCTGCTACTTTGGTCACACAGTCAAAGAAATTGATTAGATTTGTCTGACATGGCCTTCCAGCTGTGAATGCATTCTGCCTTTTGTCCTGTGCCCCACTGGCCTCTAGGTACTCAACAATTCTTTTCCTCAGAAGTGATTCCATCATTGTCCCTACCACTGAGGTCAAACTGACAGGTCTGTAGTTTCTTGCCTCTGTGTTGCTCCCACGTTTGTGAAGCGGAATCACATCCGCCCTCCTCAAGTCCTCAGGTATCACACCATCCTCCCATGATTTGTTAAAAAGAGTAGTCAGTGGTGTCACTTGTTCTCACCTTAGTTCCTTTAGAATTCTGGAGTGAATCCCATCAGGTCCCATTGCTTTGTCCAACTTTAGTTTTAGGAGTTCTTTCAGAACCCTTTCTTGTAAAATGACAGGTATCAACCCCATATCCAGAATGCTTCTGTTGATTGGATTAGATACCTGCCCTCCTCCTCTTCTTTGTGAATACTGAGCAGAACTATTCGTTCAGTATCTCTGTTTTTTACTCTTCTCTCTGCCCACCCACCTCCACTTTATTAAGCCTCACTATCCCTTCCTTTGTCTTTCTTCGCTCCCTTATGTACCTATAAAGGTTTTATCCCTTTCTAACCAAGTTGCCTATCTTTTCTCGGTTCGGCCTTTGCTATTCTGACTGCCTCTCCCTTCCTTCTGCTTTAACTGTTACAGTTTTCTATCCTGCTCCTTCTGTGTTTCCTGAATGCTATCTGTTTCTTTCTAACCTTCCCTACCACCTCTTTTGAGACCCACAGTGTGTTTTTTCTTTCATTTTGATTTGTGTATTTGCTTCACACAAAGGCTTGTTGCCTCTGTGATGGCAGTTTTGATGTTTCCCCATTGTTGCTCCACCCCTCCTTCTTGCCTGTTTGCTAGTGCTTTTCTGAGGCACTCTCCCATTTTGACAAAGTCAGCCCTCCTAAAGCCCAGTACCCTCACTTTTGTATGGCTTGACTCTGTGGCTAAGTTTATCGTAAACCCCACTGTTTGGTGGTCACTTGTTCCTAGATGGCTACCCACTTCTAGATCTGAGATTCTCTCTCTCTCCGTCCCCATTTGAGAAAACCAGATATAAGATTGCTCCCTCCCGAGTGGGTTCCAACACTAGCTGTCTGAGGCTTGCCTCTGTAGGGCATCGAGAATGACCTTGTTGTTGGATGTGGCTGCAGCAAAGGTGCTCCAGTTAACGTCTGGCATATTCAGGTCCCCCATCAACAATATCCCCTTTCTCTGCCATCCTAAGGATGCCTTCTATCATTTCCTTGTCCATTTCCTCCCTCTGAGACAGGGGTCTGTACACAACCCCTGTGTGGATTGTGGTGCCATTTCCAGTCTCCAGGGTGACACACAGTGTCTTTTCTCCTCCCTGTTTACCCTTGAGTTCCATTGCTTTGATCCCTTCCTTTACATAGAGAGCTTTTCCTCCTCCTCTTCTACCCTCCCTGTCCCCCTGTAGATTGTGTACCCTTCACCCATTGACTTTCCCTGGCCCTGTTAAGTACATTTAGTATTTTGATACTTAACCTGAAATACATTTTAAATGTATTTATTTCCATTTATTGATCAATTATTCATACATTTGTGTTTTATACCATGATAAAAACACCTACCTACCACCACTGTGCTTTTGCAATGGAACAGTATGTACAGTATCAATGTGTTGTGATAAAATGTACCACAGTAACCATAATATGCACTTTGAATAATAATGTGAAAATCATTATTATAATTGTTAAAAAAAACTCTTAACCTAACCAGTCAGGTCTGATGCATCTGTCAGTTTGTATTAGCCCCTCTTATACATCCAGTTCTATTTGACCTCATCCATGAATTCCTGTATCCTGCATTCATATCCACTGTTTTTGTTTAATTCCTCTCTACTTTGCAATTTTCATTATGATGCCCTCCTTTTCTGTTTGCCCCCCGCCTCTTATTAAGGGATATCCACTTTCCCAATTACTTTATAAATCGCTGATCATCCAACCCCACACAAGTTGCTTCCATCTCAGGACCCCTCCTTGGAAATATCACTCAGCTGTTCCATTTTGCCCTTATTCATACTTCTTTATTGCACTTGCTCTCCTGCAGACATATTTTTTTACTTACTATTTACTGCAGTATAGTAGATTGTAGCAGACTGATTCTGATGATTTTCAAGCTGATGTTTTATCTATTAATAAATCCCAGAATCCCCTGCAGCTGACATCAGAGAATGGCTGCAACAGTGGAAGATTCAAAAGCCTGCAGTGTATGCTAGAATTTTTATAGGCTCAGATTTTTTGTTTGCTGGTTCCACCATCCTCTGTGGGTTAACTGCAGTCACAGAGGACTGTACTCAGTACTGGGAGAACTTGAAACTGCCTGAGGACCCAAAATTAAACTGCAGAACTTTACTGACAAAAGAGTTGAAAAGGACTAGCAGCCATGAAAGTGAATAAGGCCCTGGGACCCCATGGAATGCATCCGAGGTGCAAGGGAACCAGCACTGGTGTTAGCTGAACCCCTGAAGGGGCTATTCAATAGCTCTGTTCAGAAAGGGGTGGTTCCCAGAGACTGGAGGATAATGAATGTAGTTCCACTGCACAAGGGAAGGGACAGGAAACAGCTGGGAAACTATAAACTCATCAACCTTACCTCAGTGGTAGAGAATCTGATGGAGACACTTATCAAAGAAGATCAAGTGGAATACCTGGAGAAAAACAGACTTCAGGATTGTAAGCAGCACTGAATTGTAACAGGGAGGTCTTGTCAGCCCAGCCTGATAGTATTTATTAATTATGTTGCCAAGATAGTTGATAAGGGCCACGCTGTAGATTTAGTCTGCTTCAACTTTAGCAAGACATTCAACTCGGTGCCACATCAAAGGCTGCTGAAAAGATGTGGGATCTGGGAACAGCTAAAGAAATAGCAAGGTGGTTAGGAAGTTGGTTGAAAACTAGGCATCAGAGAGTTGTGAATGGGGTCAGATAAGAGGAAAGAGAGATCACTAGTGGAGCACCACAGGGATCTGTTCAGGGCCCAGTCATTTTCAATATGTGCATCAGTGACATGGAAGAGGGAATCTGGGAAAGGTTGTGTCGATTCACAGATGACACTAAACTCTGAGGTAGGATTGACAATGTGGAGAGGATAAGGGAGTTGCAGAGAGACCTGCAAAGGTTGGAATATTGGTCCAAAGTCTTTCAGTTAAAATTCAGTGCCAATAAGTGCAAAGTTGGGGGACCGGTAATCTGGACACAAATCAGAGGAAAGGGACCTAGGAGTCATCATCAGTGACTCCCTTAAAGAAGCCAGCCAATGTAATAAGGCATTCAGCAAGGCTAACAGGATGCTGTAGTGCATCGGGAGAAGGTTTGACAGTAGATGGTAGGAGGTACTGTTACCACTGTATAGATCTCTGTTGTGACCATACCTGGAGTACTGTACCCAGTTCAGAGTCCCCACCTAAAAAGGGATAGGCACAGGCTAGAGAGGGTAAAACTTAGGATGACCAAGATGATTCAAGGACAGGAAAGCAGACCCTATGAAACTCAGATAAAGGCAATGAACATGTATTCACTTGAAACAAGAAGAGAAAGGGGGATATGATAGAGACCTTCAAGTTCCTGAAAGGAATTAACAAGGTGAACTGTGAAGAGCTATTTACCAGGAACAGGAAGACAACACAAGGGGTCATGATTGGAAGTAAATGGAGGAAGGATTAAAAGGATGAGAGGAAGTATCATTTTACAGAAAGAGTGGTTGAGCCATGGAATGATCTGTCAGCAGAAGTGGTGAGTGCCAAAACCATAAATGGCTTCTAACACAGATGGAATGGTGTCAAGGCTCTATTAGTTACTCAGCAGGATGTGGGGTGGAAACATGGATAAATAAAGAGGAAACTGTGTAAGTGAAGACCACACAGAGACAATAGATCCTATGGTACTGTTATGAAACCGGTAATCCACTTACCCTACGAAGCCCTTCCCTCCCACTAAGTTAGTCAGTCATCCTCTTTCCATGGTGATTATGCTGTAAATGATGGAGTTGCTATGGTAACTATGGAGCCAGTCACTATTGTGATGTCACATAGCAACATCTGAAAGGGCTGCATGACTTGGCTGGTGATGTCATTTGATGTCAGCTGAAGTTACGCCTTGTCAAATAAAGATCCAGTGGCTCAGCTGGGGATTTCTTTAACCATAATAAATGATGTCAGGTGCAATTATTCTGAGCAGCATAAAAGCAGGGATCATGTCACTTGGCAGGCCAGTCCAGGCTGAGAACTAAGCAGCCCACATCACAGCCAGCCAACGGTCCTGCCTCCAAGAATCACTACCAGCCAGGCAGGGGTCCTGTCTCCAAGAATCAGCACCAGCCAGCCAGGTGTCCTGCCTTCAACAACCAGCTCCAGCTGCCTACAGTTCCAACCATCTCCAGAACTAGTTCTCAATGTGATCAACCAACTAGGCTGAACATCTTCAGCCTGCTATCTTACTGCTGCTAATGAAGGTCTGTTTTTATAGCTCCAGTATCTGCTGTCTGACTCCAATGCTCAGGGTCATCCAACGAGCCTACTTACAACATTGATGTCAGCAATGGAATGAGATTTGCACCCTTTCCAAGAACAGAGGAGTGGCAGCATCAACAACAGCATGGAGACCTAAGGTGCAGACATGGCACTGAAGGAATTCCTGGCCAGTCTAGATCAATGGTTGCAGGCAAGCCAAAAACAGATGGCTGACCTGGAAGGCACCTGGCCAGGATGGATGCTGAGTGAAGGATGATCTGAAGGCAACCGAGCTGGAGTGGGTGGCCACTCTGCCAGGTGAAGTAAAGCCCCTACAGCAGACACAAAGAAGAAGAATAAAAAGTCTGTTTCTGGACTCTCCAATTGAGTAGCTCAGATGGATGCATTGCTGGACAGTGTGAGAACAGTGGTGTTCCAAGAGTTGAAAATGCTCAAAGAACAGGTGGACCATGGTCTAGTGCTATAGTGGAGAACCTTGACAAGAAGAGTGACCGGCACCAGGTTGCCAATAGAGAGGGCCTGGATGAACTCCGGGAGAATCTTAAAAGATGTATCAGCCTCCTTGAACTGCAATGAGCACTGGAAAATACTAGAACAAAAGGAAAACCCATGACTCCATCCACCAGAAACAACATGGTGCCAGTCATGGTATGGGGAATCCACACAAAGAACCAAGGTAATGTAACCCACACAGTACAGAAGCCCACTGCATTTGGTGGAAAGATCCCCTGGGAAACATATCTTGCCCAGTTCAACATCCTTAGCCAAATGAACAGCTGGTCAGATGAACAAAAAGGATCTTCCTAGCAGCCAGCTTAGCAGGGCCAGCACTCAGCAGCCAGAACCTCCACCCACGTAGAAGGCAATTGTATGAGGACATGATGCAGGCCCTGGAAATACAATATCAAGCAGGTCACCAAGTTGAACTGGCCAGGTCACAGCTCAGAATGAGGAGATGAGCAAGACAGACACTCTCCCAGAAGTGGCAGAAGACCTGCAGAGGCTCGCACAACTGGCATATGCAGATGATCCTCCAGAGCTCCAGGATCGATTGGCAGGGACCAGTTTATAGACTCACTGCAAGATGTAGACCAGCAAATCCAGATCTGGCAACATGAACCTCAGACACTGTGAGAAGCCCTGAATACACATTGAGCTGGAATCATATATCAAGACAGCTTGGCAAGGAGGAAAGGCAGCCAACCATCAGGTAGGTGGAGGGGCTAAGCAGGTAAAGCCATCAAGAAATGGAGAGTAATGAGTACCAATGTCCATAGTCTGGGTAACAAACTTCCTGAATTAGTGGCCTTGATGGAGGAGGAACATCTGGATATTGTGGCAGTCACAGAAACATGGTACACCCAGAACCATGACTGGGAGTAAACATACTAGGATATACTATCTACAGGAGGGACAGGAGGGTAAAAGAGAAGGAGGAGTAGCTCTCACATAAGGAAAGGAATCAAAGCAACAGAACAAAAGTGTAAATAGGGAGGAGAGGAAGCACTGTGGGTCAATTTGGAAACAGGCAATAGCACCACAATCCTCACAGGGTTGTATACAGACCCATCTCAGGGGAGGAAATGGACAAGGAAATTATAGAAATTATCCTTAGAATGGCAGAAAAGGAGATATCACTGATGGGGATCTAAATATGCCAGATGTTAACTGGAGTGCATTTGCAGCAGCCACTTCTAATAGTAGGGTCATTCTAGATGCCCCACAGGAGCATGTCTTAGACAGCTATTATTGGAACCCACTCTAGAGGGAGCAGTCTTAGATCTGGTACTCTCAAATGCAGATGGTGAGAGGATCACAGATTTAGAAGTGGGTAGCCATCTGGAACTAGTGACCATCGAACAGTATGGTTCACTATAAACACAGCAGTAGAGTCGCTCTACAAAGGCAAAGGTACTAGACTTCAGGAGGGTTGACTTGCTAAAATGGGTGAGTGCCTCAGGAATGCACTAGCAAATGGGCAGGAAGGAGGGGTGGAAGAGCAATGGGGAATAATCAAAACTGCCATCACAGAGGCAACAAACCTTTGTGTGAAGCAAAAACACAAAACAAAAGGATGTAAGAAACCACAATGGTTCTCAAAGGAGGTGGCAGGGAAGGTTAGGGAGAAAAAGAGAGCATTCAGGAAGTACAAGGAATTACAGAAGGAGCAGGACAGAGAATTGTATCAGTTAAAGCAAAATGAAGCAGGAAAGGCAGTCAGAACAGCAAAGGCTCAAACCAGCAAAAGATAGCAAACTCAGTTAAAAGGGGGATAAAACCTTTTATAGGTACATCAGCAAGTGAAGGAAGACCAAGGGAGGGACAGTAAGGCTTAATAAGGGAAGGGGGCAGAGGGTGACTGTGAAAAAGCAGAGATACTAAACAAATATGTTTGCTCAGTATTCACAAATGAAGAGGGGAGGTACCTAAACCAAACAATAGAAACAAGCTTTGATACGGGGTTGTTACCAGCCCATTCACAGAAGAAAGGGTTCTGAAAGAACTCTTAAAACTGAAGGTGGACAAAGCAATGGGGCCTGATGGGATTCATCCCAGAATTCTAAAAGAACTAAAGGTAGGACTAGTGACACCACTGACTACCCTCTTTAATAAATCATGGGAGGATGGGGTGATACCTGAGGACTGGAGGAGAGCAGATGTTATTCCACTTCACAAAAGTGGGAGCAGGGCAGAAGCAGGAAACTACAGACCTGTTAGTGTAACCTCAGTGATTGGGAAAATTGTATTTTATTTATTTATGTAATTAGTTTTTGTTGACCGGGTAAGTGCACTAGACAAATCCTGCCTATTTTCAGGCACGACCTGGGGGATACAGATGAATGCCAACTGACCCTGAACCAGATTAAGCTGTTGGTGGTATTTTTAGTGAATGAGGCAAATTTGGCCAGGCCACCGGGGAAATTCCCCTACTCTTTTTGATAAGTGCCATGGGATCTTAACATCCACCTGAACTACCACCAATCCAGGCAGATGGGACCTCGGTTTTAACGTCTCATCCGAAAGACGGCACCTCAGAAGTGCAGCACCCCTCTCATGCTGCACTACAGTGTCAGTACTGGGATAGTAACCCAAGTGCCAAATGTGGGAACTGAACCCACAGTCCAAAATGATGGAATCACTTCTGAAGGAAAGAATTGTTGAGTACCTAGAGGCCAGAGAGGCACAGAACCCAAGGCAGCACGGATTCACGGGAAGGTCATGCCAGACGAATCTAATAGATTTCTTTGACTGGGTGACCAAAGCAGTAGATCAGGGAGAGGCTATGGACTTGGCCTACCTAGACTTAAGCAAGGCGTTTGACACAGTCCCACACAAAAGGTTAATATACAAGTTGGCCAGCCTGGGAGTGGGTCCCAAAATTGTAGCCTGGATAAAGAAATGGCTGGAGAACAGGACACAAAAGGTAATAGTAAACGGAGTCCACTCTGAAGAAAGGGGGGTTACAAGTGGGGTACTGCAGGGCTCAGTACTTGGACCAGTCCTCTTTAATGTCTTTACAAGCGACATTGCAGAGGGACTGGAAGGAAAAGTATGTTACTTTGCAGATGACACTAAGATCTGCAACAGAGTTGATGCACAAGGTGGGGTGGAAAAGATGAGAAGGAACTTGGCAAGGTTGGGGGAATGGTCAAATGTATGGCAGCTTAGATTCAATGCTAAGAAGTGCAAAGTAATGCACCTGGGAAACAAAAACCCAGAGGAAGAGTACACAATGGAGGGTGAGATAATGACAACAACAAAAATGAAAAGGAATCTGGGGGTAGTCATATCAGATTATCTAAATGTGAGCAAGCCATGGGAGAGGGCAATAAGGAGGGCTGGGGGGATACTGGGATGCATAGGGAGAAGCATCACCAGTAGAAAACAGGAAGTTGTTATCCTCTGTACAGACAACTGGTGAGACCTCATCTGAGTACTGCGTGCAGTTCTGAGACCCAGTCTCTGCAAAGACATAGACAGGATGGAGGCACTTCAGAGGAGGACAACTAAAATGGTGCAGGGTCTGCACCAGAAGACATATCAAGAGAGGCTTAAGGAGCTTAATATGTATAGCCTTGAGGAAAGGAGGGAGAGGGGGAACGTGATAGAAACTTTCATACCTCAAGGGAATCAACAAAGTCCAAGAGGGCAGCATCTTTCAAAAAAAAAAGAGGTGTGCAAGAACAAGGGGCACAATTTGAAGCTAGAGAGGGGACGGCTCAGAGGTATGTGAGGAAGTATTTTTTCACAGAGAGAGTTGTGGATGCATGGAACAGCCTTCCTGAGGAGGCTGTGGAGTCAAACACAGTGGTGTAATTCAAGAATGTATGGGACAGTCATAAGGCAATTCTAGGGAGTGGGGGTAGGAAGAAGTAGGCTGTTGGTTAGCTAGGATCTGCAGCTTATCCATTAGGTAGGGAAATGGACAGACTGGGTGGGCCAAGCGGACCTTATCTGCCATCAAATTCTACGTTTCTATGTTTTACTCACCTCCCCCATCCAGTGCTGGTACTGTAGAAAAAAGAGGCATAAGAGGCTGCACTGTTGGAAATACAAGCAAAGCCTTGAAGACCTGTCACAAGTGCCATTGGGGAATAGATTAGTGTTCAGGGAATGTACTTTGACCAAGCTTGTGAGGCAAAGCTTGGGTCACCACAAAAGGTCTCACAATTGGCTCTAAAACTGGGAAAATTTCAAATTTGGGAAATTAATTTGACAACTGACTGTAAAATGAATGGCGTAGAATGTATTGGGATCTTTGATTCTGGGTCCAGTATCATGGTCGTTAGGCCAGACCTTCTAATAGCAGCCAGGAAGGGGAACTGTGGCACCTACAAATCCATAGCACTCCAGATAAAACTATCACTGGTGAGTTGGCCCAAGTGCAACAGTGTGAACAGTTTTTGTTTTGTTTTGTTTTTTTGTTAACTTTTTATTTATGGATTTTGCAAGCAGACCTACAAAGCAGAAATGCACAGGCGGATAACAATATATCACATAAAACCATACAACCTCTTAAAAAGAATCCATGCAGGACACCCCCTCATTAGCTATGACATGGGAGGAACACCAATAAGAATGGACAAATCTGGAAAACAATAACCAGAAAAAAACACACGCGACACCTATAACCTACGCAAATAAACTGTAGACAAGCTCTCCTAGTTTTATCTGCAAGAGAGCATCAGAAGCAAAATGCCTGCCTCGTAGAACAATCAGTCTCTCAGATAGTAAAAGACCAGCAGCGTAAGTGGGCATCCATGCTACAGTTTGTACTGGCACATAGGATGAAGCTAATGCAGGAACGCCATCTTGAGATGACTTGAGGTAGTATGATCTCAGACATGTTGCTGCTGCATTGAAAAGAGTGTTCACAAGTCCAAAAGTCCAAGATAATCAGAGTCCATAAAAGAATAGTTTAAAGAATAAAACAGAGCATGAGAGTAACAAGGACAAATCATATTAGTGAATCAACATCCCAACACCAGGTTCTAAACTTACAGTACATGCAGTTGACCCTCAGTCATTGTCATAAGAGTTCCTGTCTTCATCATCCTCTGCCATCTCCTGTTCAATTCAATGTACCATCTTCTCCACCTCTTTAGAGTCATTAAATAGGTATTGATGTCCATTCCACACCAGCTGGAGTTTGGTGGGTAGTAGGAACTGATGTTGCTCTTTCAGTTGGCGAGATACCCATAGTCTATCAAACACCTTTGTCATTATCAGCGCTGTAAGAAAGATCCAGGAAAAGTATCAGGGTGTCATTGCCATACTTCAGGGTCCTGCGCTTCTGGCGATCACAGCTCTTGATCCCAGTCCCCAGTTCCCATACATACAATCATGATGGTCTGAGGAGCAGGGGTCCATTGCTGTAGGGATGCGAATTTGAGAATTTGAAGCAAATATTTCGTAATTAAGCATTCTGCAAATATTTTGTTGGAGAAATGCAAAATTTCACCCACAGTTGGATGCAAAATTTCTCCCCCAAGCCGGCTAAAGTTTGGTCATGGGCAAAATTTTGTACCCATGAGTGAAATGTTGCCACACATGGCGAAATGTTGTGCCGTCTGCCCACTGGGCAAAATTCTCCCTGGTGTCCAATGGTCCCCCCGGCCATCACTGGCCATAATAATATTAAATAAGAACTCCCCCCCCCAAAGTTACCCTGCAGCCCTGATTTGTTTTATGAAAAAAAAAAAAATACCCTCCACTCCATGGTGTCTAGTGGTCCCCCCCCCGGCCGTCACTGGCCATTATAATATTAAATAAGTACCCCCAAGTTACCCTGCTGCCTCCATCTGTTTTATAAAAAATCACTTTCCACTCCCTGGTGTCTAGTGGAATCCCATTCTTTCAATAGATATCAGCACCCACCCAGCTCCCCCAGTAACCTGATCGGGCCACTGGCACAGCCCTCCACTCACCTCCATGGTCGGCAGCCGGACTGAGCGCCACTGAACGCTTGTATGAATGAGAATGAATGAGCATGTTTGTGACAGCAGGGATCAGCTTCTGAGAGCCCTGAAAGAGTTGGTAGAAAGTGTAGGCAAATGCAAGAGAGTCATCTCCCTCCACTGCTTCAGCTAGCTGCACCACTCTCAACTTCCATTCTCGGGCTTGGTTCTCCACAGTTTCCAAGGCAGCGTGTTCTCTTTAATAAGTTTAGTTGTTGCATCGATGGACATAAGGACTGAGGCTTCGGCCCGCTAGACCATCTTCTCATATTGATTCATGTGCATGTCAAGAGCAGAAACTCTCAGCATGAGACTAACTAGTGCAGGGTGGCTAAGACTGAGGTTAAGGACACTTCCTCTGTCAGCTGCTCCTCACACTGTTGTTTCTTGGGATCAAAGAAATCTACAGAAGGTGCCGTAGCTCCCATGATTTCCCATTGTGTAGATATCTGAGAAGCCAATCACAAAAATAACCACTTGCACTTGGATGGTGGAAATTCCAAGATTTAATAAATTAACTAAAGTTTCTCCTGGGAGCTCGAGATCAGTGCTGCTTCCTCACCGGCTGCTCCATAGTGCCCCTCAATCAACAGTGTGGACAGTTGGGTTTAAGGAGTGGAACCCTGTGATTTATCCACTATTTCTGGGTGACTGGTAAAGAGGATGAGTGCATCATTGGCCTAGATGTCCTCCAGGCTAACAACTGTGTGCTGGATCTGGCAACATTAATCTTTAGTGTTGAAGGTGAGGAGCTCTTGTGTAAAAATATGGAAACAGAGGACCAATTTATGAGAAATTGCTAGTCACTATGAGAGTAGTGGTACCAGCAGAGGCAGAAGCTATAGACCCTGATCGATGCTTGTTTGAGTTTCCTGTGAAGAAACAGATGGGGACTGGTTGAGGCCTCTATTGAAGAACTGAATTTAGCAAAGCTTTAGACAGCCAATACATTGGTGGACTTGGCACAAGAATGCATCACTATTTGACTTCTGAACTTGATATCCAGTGAGCAGGTGGAACCAAAGGCACAGTAGTTGGGTGCTATGAGTCAGTAGAGGTTATTGTTGCAGATGGGATATCCGTCGGGTAGCTGCAGTGGGTAGGCTGGGTATCAGTGGTTTTTGGTCAGGTAGGGTAGTTTGGGTAATTCCCTACCCTATCTGACTAAACAGTGTACTTCACGGGTAGTGTACTGTGGACATGAGTAATGGGGAAGTAACAGGTAATTTTTTAAAAACAAGGCATTAGAGGCAGCCTGTGGAGTCCTGGTACTCGTCTGAAGTTGGAAACAGGCATGAAAGGGCAGCCTGTGGGGTCCTGACAGCAGAAAAGAGGACATGATACCAGCCTGACAATATGATTGGTCAGTACTGGTGTCTGTGCTCCGTATCTGCTGTGTGAGTGTGCGGATAGCAGAAAACTTTCTTGGGAGAGGGAGGAATTGGTGCTTGCTCTGCAGCTGTATCTGCCACCATGAAAATGAAAACGTTAACTTAAAAAACAACACACAAGTTTACTGCACAAAGAAGCAAGTGTTGGGGACTGAAGGGAGAATAAATGGGGGATCCATTGTGGTTCTAGGGAGAGAAGGAGAAAAGGGGGGAGGGCCTCATTCCTGGCCTGGCAACAGCTGTTACACACTGTTAGGTGCCTCTCCTGTCTGCAACATAGTAGCTAGCGTCGTCGTGTTGCTACAGTATAGAAAGCCATTTTTAGGCTGTATTACACACTGTATGTTAGGTGCCCCAACCACTGTCTTTGACATAGCAACTCTGTGTCTTTGCAGTATAATGAAAGCCATTTGGCTGTATTAAACATTGTCTGTTAGGTGCCCTGAGCTCTGTCTGTGAAGTAGCTACTTTTTATTTAATCAAGCCTATGACCTATATGACATCTGTTTAAAGCATTTTATTATACTGACTGCCGTGTTTTTAGGTGATAAAGATAGATAGATTTTATATATTGCTTATATTCTCAAATGAGTTGTTGTATGTTGAGTTGTATATTTTGTTGAAATTTTGTGTGATGACGTTTTATGAAATTGTGCAGCCCGACAAGACTCTGGGAAGCAGCGCTATATAAATAAAGATTCTATCTACCTTTTATCTATCTACCTTGTGTCTCTCTGCAGCATAGTGAAAGCCATGAGCTGTAGATCTGGAGACCTGGGTTTGAATCCCACAGCCACCTAGGTGCATACTGTGTGATTCTGAGCAAGTCACTAAGGTCATATAATTCCCTGGACCTAGCATCGCTCATGTTAGACCTAGGCCAAGTAGACCGTCCTTCATCCCAATGGCCACATCTATTGACGTGCTCAAAACCTTCAAGGACAAATTTTAAAGTCTGGGACAAACATGCCCTCGGTGCACAAAAAGAGTCAGAGATGCCCATCTTCCCTGGATCACCACTGATATCATCAGCAAATACCACTCCAGGGATCACGCATGGAAAGCCCACAAGAAACTGGGCACACGGGCATCCTTCCAAACCTACAGAGCCCTCCGCAACTCCTGTACTAACCTCATTCAACAGGCAAAAAAGAGCTATTTTCTATCGGCTTTTAGTGCAAACATAAACCAACATAAACCACCTGACTAACTTCTGGAAATCATTCAAAACCCTGTTCCCCAACCTCCACCTCTGACACTATCAGTTCAGGGCACCTACATCACTGATCCCTGCAAGTTAGCTGAAGCCTTCAATACCTACTTCTCCAGCTGCACTGACTCACTTCTATCGACCCTCCAGTGCCCACCCCACCAGGGCCCCACCCCCCAACCAAGTGCGCCTCAACCAGCTTCACAGTTCTCCTTCCGCCTGTATCCCATGCCAAAGTTTTCAAATCCCTACACTCCTGAACCCCAACAAGGCAAATGCCCCACGTCCCTGGATGCCAAGATGTTATACTTGTCTGCCCAGCCATAGCTGCCCTCTAGCCACACTATTCAACCTCTCTTTCACCGTGAAAGCTTCCTCTGAATGGAAATGGCTACCGTCATTCCCCTACTGAGAGAGGGCATCCCTTTCCCTAGGCAATTCATTGCCCCATCTCCCTACTCCCGATTCTGGCTAAAGTACAGAAACGTCAGGTCCTCGCCTAACTCTCTCTCCCATCTGGGCGCCCTCCTTCTTCACTCCTTCCAATCTGGCTTCGCAAATCTCACCATCCATCACAAATGTATGTGGACGATATAGTACTGTATCGCCACAGGCCCTCCACAAGCACAATGGCAAACCTCCTTCAGCATTATTTCAACTCCATCTAGGAATGGTTCGGGACAAAACTATTCCTAAACCCTAAAAACAATGCCACTAACCTTCAGCTCTCAGCAAAGACTCTCCCGCCAAGCCCCTGCCACCCCTTCAAACCCTGGATGGGACCCTCCTGGAACAATGCACCATCTTCAGATATGTAGGCCTCTGGCTTGACCCACACCTCAATTTCACCATGCACATCGACTCCATACATAAGAAACTTCTCCCTAAACTCGGCACCCTATACAGGAACAAAAGCTGCCTCCCTTCACCAGCTAGGAATGCTATTGTCCAAAAGATGATCCTCCCAGTACTCGACTACGGCGATATAGTCTATACTATCACTACCTCCTCTGCCGTGGCAAGTCTTGACACCCTTTTCCACTCTTTTTGTCAATTTATCCTCGACTGTCCACAAACAAACCACCACTGCACCTTATATGGCTCCCTAGCCCTGCCGTCCCTTCAAGATCGAAGACTAACTCACAGTGCTAGGTTTGCAGCCAAATTTTGGTCCCATTCCCTACCCCCCTACCTGGTCTCTACCCTCTCACAACAACCTCCCCCACTTACTCTTTCAGAAGCACTGACCCCAGGCTCCTCTACGTTCCCTTTATGTGCACAACCAAAGGTCAGGGCACATTCAACTTCCGCATCCCACAGTTATGGAATGTTACTGACCTCCCACTTCTCCTCCTGCTGCTCTTGCTACAACTAATGTCAAATTATGTACAAATATTGTGTTTCTGTACTCAGTTGTAACCATCTAAAATATTCCTAGCGATCTTCTGACTGCCTGTATCTATCTGCTGACTGTCTGTATGGCAGATGGACATTCATTGTGTTGTTAACTCTGTACCAACTGTATGTACCATTGTCTTGGGTCTTGACTCCCAGGTCACATCTGGAATTGAGCAACTCTGCTCAGTATGCCTTCCTGGTTAAACTTGTAAATAAATAAATAAATTAAATAAAAAACTTCCATGTGCTCCCAGGTCGCATCTGGAAACAAGTTTCGGCTTAGTGCACTACTCTTGGTTAAACAATGTTCCCTTCCATTTAGGCTGTATTGTTAGATGCCCTGAGCACTTTAGCCACTATGTGTGTCTCTGCAGTATAATCAAAGCCATTTGTTATGAACTGTTTGTTAGGTGCCCTCATGTGACCTGTCTGTGACATATAGCTACTGTGTGTCTCTGCAGTATAGTGAAAGCCATTTAGGCTGTATTATACACTGTCTGTTAGGTGCCCTGAGCCCTGTCTGTGACATAACTACTCTGTGTGTCTCTGCAGTATAGTGAAAACCATTTGGGCTATATTACGCACTGTCTGTTAGGTGCTCTGAGCCTTGTCATAGCTATACCATGTGTGATGTATCTGTGGCATAGCAAAACTGAAAGATACCACTGTGCCTACTATGTCTCGGATTTCCCAGACTAAGTCTACTAAAAGGAAGCATGTGCAGAGGCATTCCATGGCTCAGTTACTCCCTTGGTAAAGCAAAACTCCCTCTTGAGTCCTGCCCACCAGCCTACTTTCATGTCCACTTGTAATTAGAGATGCAGCAAAATTAAATTCCTCTGGTGAAATGAACACGAAGTGGCCACTTCACGTTGTCACTTCACTACATGGAGTGGCCAATAGAAAAGGCTCACTTCGGCTTGTAATTATTACTTCACGTTGTCATTCCACCTTAACACGAAGTAAGGTGGAGGGCAACAATATTGGCAGCCCCAGTGTCCCCACATGCACAGCCACAAGAATTAATGTGCATCCCCAAAATGTTGCTGTCTTGTGTCCAGAAAACTCCCCAGTGCTCATGAAATGAAATGAGAGCACAATAAAAACAAAGTCTCCCAGAATTAATGGCACACTCAGTCATGCGCACAGTGGATGTGGTCACACCACACACAGACACCAGAATTAATACACATACCCAAAATACTACTCTCTTGTGTCCAGAAAAATTCCCCAGTGCTGATGAAGTGAAATGAGAGTGTAACAAGAAATATGAAGTCTCCCAGAATTAATGGTGCACTCAGTCATGCACACTGTGGTCATACACAGTCACCAGAATTAATTTGATCTCCAAAATGGTACTGTCTTGTGTCCAGAAAATTTCCCAGTGCTAGCGAAGTGAAATGAGAGGGTAACAAAAAATGCAAAGTCTCCCAGAATTAATGGTGCAGTCCGTCATGCGAGCAGTGACCACACACAGTTACCACAATTAATGTGCATCCCCAAAATGCTACTGTCTTGTGTCCAGAAAATTCCCCAGTGCCGGCAAAGTGAAACGAGAGGGTAACAAAAAATTCAAAGTCTCCAAGAATTAATGGTGTACTCCGTCATGCGAGCAGTGGCCACACACAGTCAACAGAATTAATGTGCTTCACCAAAATGCTACTGTCTTGTGTTCAGAAAATTCCCCAGTGATGATGAAGTGAAATGAGAGTGTAACAAGAAATGCAAATTCTCCCAGAATTAATGGCACACTCAGTCATGCAAGCAGTGGCCACACACAGTCACCAGAATTAATGTGCATCCCCAAAATGCTACAGTCTTGTGTCCATAAAATTTCCCAGTGCTGACGAAGTGAAATGAGAGCGCAACAAGAAATTCGAACTCTCCCAGAATTAATGGCACACTCAGTCATGTGCACAGTGGTCACACTCAGTCAACAGAATTAATTTGCATCCCCAAAATGCTACTGTCTTGCGTCCAGAAAATTCCCTAGTGCTGGTGAAGTGAAATAAGAGGGTAACAAAACATGCATAGTCTCCCAGAATTAATGGCACACTCAGTGGTCACACACAGTCTCCAGAATTAATTTGCATCCCCAAAATGCTACTGTCTTGTGTCCAGAAAATCCCCAGTGCTGGTGAAGTGAAATGCGAGGGTAACAAAAACTGCAAAGTCTCCCAGAATTAATGGTGCACTCCGTCATGCGAGCAGTGGCCACAAGCAGACACCAGAATTAATGTGCATCCCCAAAATGCTACTGTCTTGTGTCCAGAAAATTCCCCAGTGTTGACAAAGTGAAATGAGAGTGTAACAAGAAATTCAAAGTCTCCTATAATTAATGGTGTGCTGCAAATGCACAGACAAATTAAGACTGCACTGCACACTCAAGAGACACAGATTCAGATGCAAAGGCACAACAACACCTAACCAGTGCTCACAAGTGACAAATTCAAATCTGGAAAAGAGTACCTTTTGCCGGTTGGAGGGTATTGCATGGCAGTAACAGTTCACTACCAGTAAAGATACCACAAAGCAGTATAAAAAATTCAAGCAGGGGGTGGATAGCAGGTTCACACTACTGCAATTACTCTGGCACAATAAAAGTTGTCTGATTAATGGTACGCATCACACACACTCACACACACTACAAGTATTGCTTAGCAAATTGAAAACCTTTAGCAATATAATCAATTGTTATAAACAAACTGAAATTATACACTGCTGCACCACTACAATCAGCAAGAAAATGTCAAGAATTACTGAAAATATTACTGTGTGTACATTAACAGTTATACAAGAAAATATAACCAAAACAGAAAGACTGTCTTTTTCTCCCAGTTAATCTTCCTACACCACAGATACGCCCCTCCCCAAAGCACACTTCACAGTACCCAGACTGACTGTTCTAAATTAACATTCAAAATCCACACACAAACAATAAACACTCGATGATATGAGCACAGGAGGATTTCCTACAATCAATGCTCTAAATTTTGAGCAAAAATAAAATGGCTCAAAAAGGCTTTTTTAACAGCTTTTAGAGGATTTGAATCACAGAACTCTGAGAGGAAACTGTCTCCATCTTTCACTACACACACACACTACCCAGAACTGAGGCTGTGCAGAACAAGCTAGAGCCCATGTGACCTGCAATCCCATGAAGCACTGCAAATTCACCTTGGAGCTCAATAACAAGGCAAAGAGATGTGAAGTACATCTATTTCAATGTACTTTGCCTAAAATTGGTGGAGAAGTGGTTTGGGGAAGGCGGAATGATGCAAAGTCAATGGTTTCAATGGACTTCGCATTCCCCACTATGACGCGAAGTACTCTGCTTCGCGTTGCAGAGTGCTTCGTGGATTCCATGCTACTCCATGAATCACTCCGTGGAGCGAATTTTGGCCACTTTGCCCACCTCTATTTGTAATTGTACTGCCATTCTGACTAAATAGTTTATCACAGATTGCCTTGTTTTTTCTTTATAAGAACATAAAGGTCTCTAGCATGTTGTCCTGCTCCATTTGGACATCCAGCAAAACGTTCAGTGCCATAAGCCGATTCGCATGCGATCTGTCCTATTGGCCCTGAATCCTTTTGGTTACTCTGCACTGCACAGTCTCATCCTGTCTCTGTCATTCCTCAGGTGAGGACTCAGAACTGGGCACAGTATTCCAGATGAGGTCTCATTAGTGATCAATAGAGAGGTAGCACTACCTCTTTCCTCCTGCTACAAACCTCCTTCAATTTATCCCAACATTCTGATTGACTTGCTATAAGCCTTGTAATATTGGCTAGTTTGTTTTAGGGAGTCACTATGACTCCCAGGCCCCTTTCTTCTAAATGAGTGGCCAGCTCAACCCCTCCTATCCAGTATTCCTTACTGGGATTCCTGTTCACTATATTCATCATCTTGCACTTTTTGCATTCAATTTCCAACAGCTAGACCTTGGTTTACCTGTCTAACCTTTGCAGGCCTCTCTGAAACTCCCTTACCCCTCCTTGCTGTCTACCCTGCCACAGAGGCTATTGTCATCTGCTGCGTGCGGCCGCCTGTTTGACAATGTCACTGTGACCGACATTACATTGATAACATCACCAGATCACTGTAATGTTAGTGCAGGCTCTGGCACTGCATTCTGGGGTCTTGCACTCTGCCTGAATCAACTCTGACTCAGAGATGATTATTTAAGTTAAGGGATGAGGAGGGCAGGGCCCCTGCATGTAGGGTTCGGGGGCAAAGCCCTCTGAAGAAAACAAAATCTACATAGAACGGTTTCATGCCAACTGCAATTGCGGTCAACATAAAGTCGCTTACTGTAACGCTGCTCAACAATGAAATTGTCAATGGGTGTCATGAATCCATCATCTGCAAAGAGACATAAATTGTCCTGTATTCCTTCTCTTATGTCACCAATGAACATATTGAAAATGACTGGCCTCAGGACTGATTCCTGTGCTACCCCATTCATGACCTTTCTTTCTCCTGATAACCACATTTACCACCACCATCTGCAGTTCCTCGCACCGAAAGCAGAAGTACTAGTTATCCAGCAAAATATCATTGTACTTTGCTTTGCAGTAATGTATTCCTGATAATCTTAGATTCTTCACTGGGGTATTTTAAATTCAGTCAGCTACTTTTAAGACCTGTTTAATTACAAATGTTGTAATTTCTGTGGCCCTACAATACAGATGGCAGCCACCAGTAACATTCAAAAATCTTCTCCCCAGAGAGCACACACTAACAACACTCACTGTATTTATAATACAACTATATCATGGTGTTGCCAGCACATTTTTTCTGATGGCTGGCTGTACAATACCACCCTGATTTGTTTACATCCATGATTGTTGTCATGGCAAAAGACCAACAACTTTTAAGAACTGCAAAATCATTTTTCTTGCCTTGGGAATGAAATAAATCAAAATAAAATCAGATATATTGATATTTTGGTTTGTCCTCACTGCCTATCAAGTTATTTAAACGTTGTTAACTAGTACTGCTGCTTTAGCCAACTTTGCATTGATCTAACTTGGTTCTTTGCTGCTAATATATCCTCTAATTTGTTCAACAAACTATTGTGTGGCCAGAGTTAAACGCCATGCTGAAGTCAAAGTAGAGCAAACCCACTGCTTGTCCCGGTCCCTTATCCACTGCCCTATTTACTCAGAAAAAGAACACTTATTAGGTTGGTCTAACAAGACCTGAACATCTGAAAAATTGTGTCATACAATGCAACGAGACAGTAACATGAATTTAAGTCTTTTTGTCATTTATTTTCAAGACAGTAAAAAAAGCTTAAATACAAAATTCATGAATGCTGTTCTTACATAAATCAAAGAACTACAAACCAACAAATGATTAAAAATACAAGTAGGAATGCAGGCAGTAAGGAGGAGACCCACACTAATGCTATAAATCCATACCTAAGTTTCACCTTAGCTGAGGACTTTTTTGTCTTTGTATTTTTCATTCATAGAGATAAACACTGAGCAATACATAAATAAGTGCCACTTCATTCTGAAAGATTACAATCAAGTGCAACATTAAACATAGACTAATGTATGGAGAAGTGTGGTATATGGGGATTTCATGCACCCCCCCAAACTGTGTGATGCCCCATAAACCCCTCGGGCCGAGCCCGAGGGGTTTATATGGGCATCACACACCAAGGGGGTGCATAAAATGCCCATAGAACCACACTTCTTCATGTTTTAATTTTTATATTTACTGTTTTTTTATGTTTTTTTATTTAAATTGTCTTTTTTGCTGCTTTGCAAGGGTAACTGTTACCGCCGCTGACAAGCCTGCCTAGCGCTGAGTGACTGACTATGTAGTGCTTGTGAACGTCCAGCATGAGGACAGATTGTTTGGCATTTTTCTGGTGATGCTGTGGTAATGTTCTGCCTGTGGTTTACAGAACTCCATAAACCACATACATGGTATATGAAGTTGTTACATCACTGGCAGTGGTTTATAACCACTAACCAGTAAATATAAATAAATATTAACCAAAATATTTGTTCTCATTTTAGTGAGGTTAAAAACAAACACATTGTTGAATTTAAACTACAGCTAAATAAATTAATTTGCAGTATGTAACCACCCAGTCTACTAGGATTACTAGAATCCTATCAGCATTATTGTTAAGAAGGTAGCAGGCAGCTGGTAGGGAGCTCATTAAGGGCTTCTTGCATAATGACATCATTGTTTACTCAGCTAGTCTGAGGAAGAAAGATTAGGTCACTCAGAACTCTTGCAGCAGCATAAGCCACACTGAGCAGACAGCTACTCTGGGGGCTTAGAATGTTCAGTTAGTTGTAGTTAGAGCTTGAGTGTGGAGGTGAGAGTGGCAGAAGACTGCAACTCTGAGAGGAGGGCCCAGCATTTCTCACCCTAGTGGAGTGTCATTTCCAACTTCTAGTGGAGTGGTGGAGACCAGTTCTACAGCAGAATTTCCTGATTTGTACTCCCAGTGAAGTGGATGGAACTACTTATTCTCAGTGGACTCAAGGACAATCCCTGAAGGTTTTGGGTGTGTTTCAGATGCCTTGGAAAGGAACTTTGAGAGACTGTTTGTTCTGCTACCCAGGAGAATACCTTTTTGTTGTTCCATGCCCAGTGGATGGGACAACCAGTTCATGAATACTGTTCTAGGAGACAAGATCTCCGCATATTTGGGAGAATAGTAGTCTGGGGTTTGTGTTCCTGTAAATAATGCTGGATCGCACCTGTCAGTGCCCCTAGTTCACCTAGAAAAGTGCATGTTCTGTTAAACTGTTCACCTAGTGGAGGGCAGTTTATTCTTTGGTCACTTCAGTGAGTGATAGATTTAAAGTGTGGGACCTCTAGCATTTCAGTGAGGGAAGAGGGGTTTCAATGATGTAACCATGAAGAATGGCAGATACTGTCAGTTGGGGAGAAGGGTGGGAGGAACACCATCTGAAAGCTTATAAGGCAGTGCTTCCTGGTTCATAAGGGGCACCAGTTATACCTGAGCAAGGGCCAGTGTTGCAGGTTTAGGGTGTGTGGATGAGTTTCACACATAATTGCACCTATGTTCAAAGAAGAGTTCTGAGTGTGTGGCTTAGTTTTACAGTATGGCACTCATGGGAGGAAAATGTTTGGGTGTGTGGCCAGGTGTCCACTAATTGCACCATTGGGAAATGGGGAAGAAGATGTTCTTTTATGTGTTCATGAACTGTACTGCCTGCAATGAGAGTTCATGAAATGTACCTGTCCTGCCTATACCGAATGTTAGGGCCTGGATCCAAACTACAACTGGTTGGGCACAATGTTTGGATGGTCTTTACAATGTTCATGAATTCAGGCAGGCAGAAATCTGACCAGAAGACAGACCGAGTGCCTGCCACCACCTGTCAATCACTGCAATTCCTCATAGGAGAGATCGGAACTATGCCAGACCTGATGTTGGCAACCTTAGCTGTGAAAAATCATGCAAACTCCTCTCATCTTAGTTGAGAAAGCTCTCTGGCTGGAGACAGATCAGATTGCACAATCTGTCAACAGTCCAGAAAAGCTGAGCCGGTCAATTTTGTGCAGCAGAAATCTCCTTGGACAGGAATTCTGCCTTATTACGGGTGATTTCTGATTGATAGCTATCATAATGTGCCATCAACCTAAGCCTGTCAGAATTGTGACCAGACTTCTGCCAGGCTCTCTCCATCCTTTGGCCAACTCGCCTCAACTCCTTCAAGGAGCCATCAAACCAAGGGCTCCTTGGGCGAAGAGTGAGGGTTCAAACATGAACAGGAGCAATCTTATCCAGAGAGTCTCCCACTGCCTTATTGTAGGCTAGTACTAGACTGTCTGGACTCATGCATTCACCCAACAGGCCTGATAGGTCCAGCACCACAAACTGGTCACTGAGCTTAATCCCCCTTAAAGGGCAGTACTGAACCATCTCCGCAGGGGCAGACCTATTGGTTGGGCCCTGAAGCTGAACCTTATGGTGTGATGGTCAGACCAACTAATTGGTTCCACCCCCAAATCAGCTATCTCCATACCCAAAAGGAAGATCAGATCCAATGAATGACCCCCTACATGGGTCGAGGAGGTAACTACCTGTGTAAGACCCAGCATCGTCATCAGCTGGAGGAGATTTTGACCAAAGGACAAGAGTTCATCGTCGACCCAGGCATTGAAGTCCCCCAGAACAATCCATCTGCGGGACCTTAACACCATGTTGACAATGAAGTCTGCTAACTCCTGCAGGAATTCTCCTCCATCTCCTGGTGGATAGTAGATGAGGAGAATCCCGCAGCCTACACCCTCTCCCAGGATATATTCAAAGTATCTGGTACTTCCCAATGGCACATCCACAAGGCCCAGCTCAGACTTAAACATAATGGCCACAACCCTGCCCCTATGATCCAACCTTGGACGGTGTATCACCGAGAACCCAGCTGGAGTAGCTGAAGCCAATACAGGGTCTGCATTTTCATCCAGCCAGGTCTCCATGATGCAAGCCAGATTAGTTGACCCAACAAGATCAACTATAATAGCTGTCTTGTTTTTAATAGATCTGGCATTGCACAACACTGCCAAGGTAGGATGAGCTGTCAGGGAAGACCTCGGCACCTGCCCGCTGGCCTGGGGTTATAAAAATGAGGGCTCATCTGGTGATATTTAATTTGGGCAAGAGTTACAAAGAATGTGGCTTGTCCAAAAGAAATATGTTTTGGGGTGAGAGTCATTGCTGAGTGTATGTCTAGGCTCTTCCTGTCTGGTGGCGTGCACCCAAACAGATGATCGTTTCACCAGAAAACACAGTTGTGCCAAGAAAAATGCCACCTGGAAATCTTTTGCTGTCTGAGTTTCTGTGGAAAAGAAAGAGGGAAAATATGCTGTGTGTGTGTTTACCTTGAAAATGTGGACTGAGCAATGATTGCCCTTGCCTTGTAGTGAGAGTACTTAAAAAACTGTTTAAAAGTTACAAATTTCCAGAGAAAAGTATTTGTGAACTTAAAGGACAGTGTTGTCTAAGTGCTCAAAAAGTTTCAAGTGTGTAAGTGAAAACTGGAGGAGTCAATAAGGAAAAATGCATCAAGTACTAAATAAAAATGCCTTAAAATGTTTGCCTCACTGAAATTTCAAGCCAAGGAAAAAAGTGACAGTTTGCAGTTTAAATTTTGCCTTCTTGATGATCACTGTGCAGGAGTGCAGTTGAAAGAGAGAGAGAGAGAGAGCTCATTTGCATGGCATCGTGTGTTTGGTCCTGGTGCACCTAAGCCCTGCCGTTGCCTGAGTCTCAGTGTTGTGGAACATTCGTGATGGAGCGGCCAGCAGTGTGCAAGCAGCGTGTAGTTCATGCAGCAGGCAGGAGGAATCTCTTATAGCAGAAGAGCTTTTGTAGCAGCAGTTTTTCTAACTTTTTTGCAGTTAAACTGGGTTCAATCTGTATTCCAACTGACTGGAGAGTGATCGAAGTGATCATAGCTACGATCGGCAGGACCGCCAGCCCATTTCACCTCAGAGGCCTTTCTTGGGTCAACAGCAGGCCATACTGCACAACTGAGAAAACCAGCTACTGCCTGTAACTACCCTGTGCAAAAACAAATGACTGTGGTGCTAAGGTCAGAAAACTGTGTAAGAACTTGAGCAAATGTGGCAAAAGTACTGAATGAGTGTTTTGTGAACATTTAAATCTTGTAGTGTGTGAAAGTGCTGTTTTCAAACAAAATGAACTTTAAGGCAAACAGTCCCTCTGGTCCAAGTGCTAGTAAAGTAATGGACTGAGGAAAGTAAAGTGAACTTGTGCTTAGAGAAAATCAGCTGAAATGCAAAAGATCTAGCCAGAATCCTAGCAATTTTAAACTGAGTGTGATGCAAAGTTACAGTCGCCATGTTGGGTTAGACCAGTGTTTTCAAATCCAAACAGAGTTTCAAGTGGTTTGGCTAAGTGTTGTGGAATACAATAGCCAGGCAGCCTCTTCGTGAACTTTACCAAGTGTTAAAACCAAATCTCAGAGTGATTACAAAAGCAGTAATTGTGCGACTTGTGTGTTTAATTTGCAGAACATGGTGCAGCCCCTCACTACCCACTGTATGCCAGGGTGTGGTAGCCCAACAAGAACAAGAACTAGCTACTTCTGAGAAATTGTGTGACTGTTCATCAGCACCCACCGAGGTGACTTTGCCAAACTATGCAGTTAATGTGTTTGTAGTATGCCTAAAGCCAGAAAGAGATGTTTTGCTAATTCCACATTGCACAGACTGTAGAAAGCGATTTGGGATGAGCCTGTCAAGTGGCACAATGGTAGCTAAAATAAAACGCATCCATTTGGCTCCAACTTGGACATAGGCAGGGGACCCTGTAGAATCAGAACAATAGCAACAGGCTGGGTGCAGTGAGAGAGACCCCATAGAGTTTGTAAAGGAGTTCTTGGACATTGTCTGTGTCAATGCTTTGCAAGGCCCAGAGGAAGTTAAGTGTTCCACACTGCAGAGGGTGGAATTGGATGCTGCAACTGCAGGTTTAGGAGATCCGTGTGGGGAAGGCCCAAGTCCAAGCCTTATGGGAGAGTCCGAGGTGGATGAAGCATGTTGCTGGGAGGACAGTGCCTGTGAGGACAGTGGAGAGTAAACAATTTCAGGGATGGCACAATCACCAGCTCCTGGGCAGAATGTGTGGAAGAGAAAGAAGCTGCAATGGCTGCAGTGGGACCAAGTGAGTTGCCATTGGCCTTGGCTTCCATGGAGCCTCCTGATGTCTGTGTGGAAGAAGGCTCTAGGGATGTGCCCCTGAGTGCAGAGGTGGACTGCTTTTACTCTGCACTATGTGTTCTTAACTGGCTCAACCAGGACTGGCCACCACCAAGTTATGCTTCTGGACTGGAGTTAGTTAAAAGCAGCAAGTAAAAGAGAATTTTTCATAGATGAGCTGTGGCCAAGTATGGGCCATCGTACCCTTTCTTCTCTCACCAAATCTGGGAAGAAATTGAGAATGACAGGTATGCCTGGTTATGGGAGGAAGTTTGTGCCAATCTGCACCCTAGAGTAAACAAGTGGGTCTGAATTAAAGTGTGTAATGATAGACTGCAATTCTGGAAGTGTGGCAGGACCTTGTTAATTAGCTCTGTGAGAGTAGTGCACAAAGTTGGCCAAGAGACATTCGACAATGTTCCTATGGTGCATCCAGATGCAGTGACAGTATATGCCCCAGATCTTGAGTGGTACTGCACTTGAAATTGGTGCCATTCATCTGAAATTGTGCCCACTTGCCAAAAGTGAATGCAGCCATGCCAACTCAGCCATCTGCCACTGAAGAGGCAGCACCCTAGAATAGAGGTGCCTTTCTTCTGGGTATCCAGGTTCTGCTCCAGCAGCATCAAGGTTCGTCTATGGCAACATCCAGGTTCATCAGCTCAACAGTCAGAAAAGATTTCCAGTCTGGATCTGTAGATTGTCATGAAAGCATCTGATCCAAGATTTTGTCTGCCCAGAAGCGAAGATCATCAGACCGCAGGTCCAGAGAGGTGATGTAGACATCCTTTTGTTGTCTAGAACTGGTAAGAAACTCTTATCATTTTAATTTGCGGTTTTCCTGCAATTGAAAATATCCATGGAACTGTAATTACCATCTGACTATCCATCTAGACTGCAGTGCTTGCAGGCCTTGTGCCTGTTCCAGAACTGTGCTTCAGCAGGCTCTGGCCTAGGAGAGACTCTATCTGTAGTTCCGTGGAACTCTGGACTCTTCCTAGTTTCAGACATTGCAGCCCCCACCCCCACCTAACCAATGTTTTACAAATGTTTTCATGTTTTCTAATTTTGTACTTTTCGAGAAAAATCCTTCTAAAAAATGCTTTTGGGCTTGTGCAGTATCCAGTTAAAGGTTTTGATCACTGGTTTTGGCTTCATAGGTTGTAGGTGTGCAGAAATGTGTTTTTGCAGTGTTTTCTTTTGCAAGTGTTCCTGGAAGCAGACAAGAAGACCTGAAGAGGATTTTGTGGGACTCATCGGAGTCCCGTGCTTGTGTAGAATTGTTAGGCTTGTGTAACTGTGTAGTACAATATCTAACCTTTTCATTTTACAGGTGTGTTGGTCTGAAATGTTTTGGGGGTTTGGGCACCTGCTAGGTAGCATAGGTCAGATAGATTTTCCCTAGAGGGCTAGGGGAGAAGGCAGGTTGGTGGTCCTGATTCATGATAGGGATCACCAATACTGTCTGTCAGGACATGCTTCAGGCAGTTTCTTGGAGCCACTGAGAATCCATAGATAGCACAATAGTAGCTTAGGAACTGAAGTTTCTTCAGTGGCCCTCTATCCTTTTCGTGTTACCTGTCTGTGCTTGGCACATGGTAGGGGAGGACTTGATCAACCATCCCCATAGGGGGCATCAGATAAGGGAAAGGGAACATTGTTTAACCAGGATTAGCACACTAAGCCGAAACGTGTTCCCAGATGTGACCTGTGAGCACAAGGAAGTTAAGTGACTTGCTCAGAATCACACAGTATGCACCTAGGTGGCTGTGGGAGTCAAACCCAGGTCTCCAAATCTGCAGCTCAGAGCCTTAACCCACTGCCCTATATTGCCTCCTAAAGAGACAGGATGGACTGGAACTTGGCTCTGTACTGGCTGCAGTTAGCCAGTGGTCTGGTCACAGTGAGTGTAACCACCCAGTCCCTGGGGTTACGAATCCTATCAGTATTATTGTTAGGAAGGTAGCAGGCAGCTGGTAGGGAGCTCATTAGGGACTTCTTACATAATGACAATGTTTACTCAGCTAGCCTGAGGGAAGAATGATTAAGTCATTCAGAACTCTCGCAGCAGCATAAGCCACACTATGTGGGCAGCTGCTCTGGGGAGCTTAGAATGTTCAGTTTGTTGTAGTTAGAGCTTGAGTGTGGAGGTGAGAGTGGCAGAAGGACTGCCAGTCAGGCTCTGAGACGAGGGCCCAACATTTCTCACCCTAGTGGAGTCTCATTTCCAGCTGCCAATGAAGTGGTGGAGACCTCTTCTACAGCAGGATTTCCTGATTTCTACTCCCAGTGAAGTGGAAGAAACTGTTTGTTCTCAGTGAACTCAAGGGCAATCCCTTGATAGTTCTTTGTGTGTTTCAGCTGCCTTGGAAAGGAACTTTGAGAGACTATTTGATCTGCTACCCAGGAGAATGCCTTTTTGTTGTTCCATGCCCAGTAGATGGGACAACCAGTTTGTGAGTACTGTTCTAGGAGACAAGATCTCCACATATTTGGGGGAATAGTAGTCTGGGTGTGTGTGCCCATAGATAAGGCTGGATCACACCTGTCAGTACCCTTAGTTCACCTAGAAGAGTGCATGTTCTGTTAAACTGTTCACCCAGTGGAGGGCAGTTTATTCTTTGGTCACTTTAGTGAGTGATGGATTTAAAGTGTGGGACCTCTAGCATTTCAGTGAGGGAATGGGGGGTTTCAATGGTGTAACCCTGAAGAATGGCAGGGGCTGTCAGTTGGGGGGAATGGTGGGAGAAACACCATCTGAAAGCTTAGAAGGCAGGGCTTCCTGGTTCTTAAATGGCACCAGTTGCACATGAGCAAGGGCCAGTGCTGCAGGTTTAGGTGCGTGGATGAGTTTCACATAATTGCACCTATGTTCAAAGAAGAGTTCTGAGTGTGTGGCTTAGTTTCACAATATGGCACTCTTGGGAGGAAAATGTACTGGTGCGTGGCCAGGTGTCCACTAATGCCACCATTGGGAAATGGGGAAAAAGATGTTCTTTTGTGTGCTCATGAACTGTACTGCATGCAATGAGAGTTCATGAAATTTACCTGTCCTGCCTAGACCAAACCTTGGGGGTCCACTTCTGCTTTAAATTTCCATCTGTTGAATAAAGCTATACTGCACAATCCCAGTTACTGTTCTGGACATTCCAATTATTGCTTCTGGTTCTTCGATTTACTGTAGGCCCCCTCAGCAGTTTAGATCTTGCATATGCCTGGCTGCCTCCACCCAGGACCTGGGTTGTGATTTTATACAAGGTTCATGTTGTTTTGTTCTTATACCCCCACCCCTCTCTTCCTCTAGAAAATGAGCCAGGTATACATCCTAACGCTAAGGGTGGTAAGAACCTTTTGTTAAGTAAAATGGTATGCCAGCATGTGGGTACCAGTGTTTCCAGATTTTAATGGGGGTGTGCTAACGAGTTAAAAAGTGGCCTGGGGGTTACAAGTAGATAATGCATTGTTTGTGCTACAAGCTATTACTACCCTTTGAGAAGAAATAAAATAAATTATAAACCCAAGTCCAATATTCCACCATTACAGTATTCATAAAGTTCTGGACCTGAAGAGATATACAGTAACTGTCTGTTACTTAAGTATTTCTTTAAGTTTTAGGCCACATGTTGTAATGAGAAGAAAGAAGCATTTGTCAATGCCGAATGTTTGCTTGCTGGCATTGGCATTGGTAGTGAGAAGTTACAGAGCTGCATAATAGGAATGGCAGTGAAGTATTGAACTGAAGCCAACCCCACCACCACCCTGCAGAGAGTGAAAGGCATTGGGGTGTGCCTTTGGGTCGTCAGGCATAACGGCCACGCCATTTCACCACACCCTACCCTGCAGACACTGACAAGTGTCACGGTGTGCCTTGGGGTCTTTGGCTCTTATGCGCACCCCATTCCATCAGAAAATATGGTGAGATGGGTGCGGTATAGGAGAATGGGGTGAACTTTGAGGCTGAAGAGTCCAAGGCATACCTCAATGCCTCTCACTGGCTGCAGGGTGTGGAATGGTATGAGCATTACAGGCAAGAATCCCAAGTCACACCCCTGATGACTGTCATTCTCTACAGGGTGGGGCATTATGGTTGGAAACCCTAACAGCTCAGGCATTCATTGGTATTTTCACTCCAAATTTTCAACATGTTTTTTTGAGACCCCACCTCATGAACAGTGGCAATATCAGTTTGTTAGCAAAGCTGCTTATGCACAGTGACTACGGTATTTAGCACCACAGGTGCAAAAACACATTCTGAACAGGATGTGAAAAATGACAGCTGTACTGTTCATGGGGAGGTGTAAAAAATGGCAATGTTGCAAATCTGCAGTAAAAATATTAAAAAAACTGGTGAAGTCACGAGCGTGCATAGAAACTGTGCAATGCACACCCGTAATACAATTAGAGTGGGGATTTTGTACAGCAGATTGTCAACTCAGGCATTTTGGGACCTCCGATCATGAACAGTGTCACTATGATTTTCTTTATCTGTCCCGAACAATGATTTCCCACAGCGACCACGCATCTCTGCGCTGAAAGTGTGAAAACACATTTTGGCTATGTTGTGAAAAATGACAGCTGTACTGTTCATAAGGAAGTGTGGAAAAATGCAACTGGTGAAAATCTGGACTGAAAATATTACAAAGTCATGAACTTAAGAGGGTGCGTGGAAACTGCGCAAAGCTGACTCATAACACAGTCATTTTATGGACTTTTGTCACCAAATTTTCAACATAGCCATTTTAAGACCTCTGCTCATGCACAGTGTAACTGTGATTTTCTTAATCTGTCCCAAACATTGCTTTTGCACACCAACTGCACCATTGTGCGCTACATGTGCTGAAACACATTTTGGGCGATGTGAAAAATGGCAGCTGTACTGTTCATAAGGAAGTGTAATAAAATGGCAATGTGGAAAATCTGAGTGAAAATATAGAAAATGTGCAAACTTATAAGCGCATGAGACTGCTAACGACGCTCGTTAAACAGTCATTTTAGGATTTTTTCACCAAATTTTCAACATAGCCATTTTAAGACCTCTGCTCATGAACAGTAACTGTGATTTTCTTAATCTGTCCCAAACATTGCTTTCACAACCGACTGCATTATGGTCTGTAATACCTGTTGTAATGATGTGGTCTGTAATACCTGTTGTACTCTCCTGGGTCGTTCCTGAAAATAGGCATACAACTTGTCTAGTATACTTACCCGGTAAACAAAAGCTAAATAAATAAATAAATTGTGCGCTACATGTGTGGAAACACATTTTGGGAGACGTGTGAAAAATGGCAGCTATACTGTTCATAAGGAAGTGTAATAAAATGGCAATGTGGAAAATCTGGAATGAAAATATAGAAAATTCGCAAACTTACGAGCGTGCGTAGGAACTGTGCAATGCATGCTCGTAAAACAGTCATTTTTAAGAATTTTATAACCAAATTTTCAATATAGCCATTTTAAGACCTCTGATCGTGAACGGTGTCACTGTGTTGTTCTTAATGTGTCCCATACATTGATTTCGCACACAGACTGCGCCATTGTGCGCTACATGGGCGGAAACACATTTTGGGCAAGATGTGATAAATGACATCTATACTGCTCATAAGGAAGTGTAATAAAATGGCAATGTTGAAAATCTGGAGTGAAAATATTGAAATGCAGAACTTATGAGCGCGCGTAGGAACTGCACAACACGCCGTAAAACAGTCATTTTAGGAATTTTTTCACCAAATTTTCAACATAGCCATTTTAAGACCTCTGGTCATTAAAAGTGTCACTGTGATTTTCTTAATGTGTCCCATACATTGATTTCGCACACCGACTGCGCCATTGTGTGCTACATGGGCAGAAACACATTTTGGGCAAGATGTGAAAACTGACAGCTATACTGCTCATAAGTAGGTGTGGTAAAATGGCAATATTGAAAATCTGGAGAGAAAATATTGAAAATTCGCAAACTTACGAGCGTGCGTAGGAACTGTGCAATGCACACTCATAAAACAGTCATTTTTAGGAATTTTTCCAACACAATTTCAACATAGGCTTTTTGAGAGCCCACATTATGAACAGTGGTAGTGTCATTTCATTACTCAGTCCCGAAAGGTGATTTTGCGCAGTGACTGCAAAATCACCCTTCGGGCCCGAATAACGCCATGACAGTGCAATCATTCATGAGGAGGGGTCCCAAAAACCCCATGTTGAAAATTTGGGCCCAAAATTCCCAAAAATGCCTGAGATATGCAAAAAAGTTGAAAAAACCCTATTTATCCCAATATACAGCTTACCGGCATTTCCTCAGTTCGTGGTCGGCTTTGAAGAGTGCAGACGTGTTCCCGTTCCGACGAAGATCATCACGTCAGAGTCCGGAGGTAAGTATGGGGTGAGGGGGGGTGTTGGGAGGCAAGGTGCACAGTGGGTGGGCGAGGGGCAGACACTGCGAGGGACCATTTTGATTTTCAGGTTTTTGTTTTTTTATTACGACGACGCTGGGACGCTTGCCACACTGGGTGGGCTCCCAGCATGGCAGCAGGATAGCTGGTTGGGGCGTGGAACCAACGGGATTGGGCACCCCGTCGGCCATAACATCTGTTGCCATGCTGGGGTGGGCTCAGCGTGGCACCCTGTACTCGGGGAGACAGTGGAGCCGACAGGGATTGGGCACGCCGTCGGCTATCACGATGTGTACCACCTAGCGGTGGGCACCAGTGTGGCATATGGAACTGTGTTTGTGGGGCGCAGCACAGCTGACGGGGATTAGGCACCCCGTCGGCTATCCCCAGCGTGTGCGTGGGGCAGCACGTGAGCATGTGTGTGTGTGTGTGTGTGTAAGGGGGTGTGCATGAGCAGGTGATATCTTATCACTGCTCACTGAGACGTAGCTCTCTCCTTTCAACTGTATGCCACTGCATTTTGGAGCTGTCATAGACAGCTCCAGCAGGCATTGGAGAACTGCGCCATGCCTGCAAACACACTGACTGAATTGGAAGAGGGCTGACACCTCCAAAAACTCAGATGATGGCATTATGTTTCTTGCACATGAGTGCAAGCAAACATAATAATATGACCTACTGGGACCTGAACCCAGGCCCTGAAATACTCTCTAACCACTGAGCTAAAGTGAAATCAGTGCAGGTGTCAGTGGCTCAGTAGGTAGCACATTCCGCCTCTGAGGCCGGGAGATCAGAGGGCTGTGGTTTCAGTTTCTACATCTGGCACTTGGGTTAATATCCCAGTACTGACACTGTAGTGCACAATGAGAGGGTGCTGCACTTCTGAGGTGCCATCTTTTGGATGAGACGTTAAACCGAGGTCCCATCTGCTTGGATTGGAGGTAGTTCAGGTGGATGTTAAAGATCCCATGGTACTTATCGAAAAGAGTAGGGGAAATTTTTATTGACAAAGAAACTACAAACCAAAATCACATTGACAAAAATTAATACAAAAGACTCATGTAACAGGAAAATCAGAATCGGTCACCCATGGTAAGCATTTCCATAAAGCAAACAATGATCCAGATGACAAACTTCTTAGTTCAGAAAAATAAACATCTTTTAAATCCTGTTCAATACTTTGGACCACCAGTAGGTGGGACATATCTTTTTGCTGCAAGGTGAAAAGACAGCGAGCAGTCCATAAATGCCATTTAATGATGGTAAACAATAAGTTTAGGGTGTCAATATTCCACTTTTTCCAGGTCACTGGAAACCTACCATACAATAACATCTCATAAGTAACGGAAGTAAATAAAGGTTCCTTCCGTCTGTTTGCTAAAAATAACCAAATACCAGTGATATAGGAACAAAGAAAAAACAGGTGTTGTATTGTTTCATCCTAATTTACACAGAAAGGTCTGGAACACAATCTTTCATTCAGCTGTTTATGTTTATGATTTGCCTTAATATTGATCCATTCATGACAACTAAGCCAATGTAGATCCCACATCTTCTGGGGGATGCGAGGATTCCTTAGCAGTGTGTATAAAGCAGGTAAGTAAGTAGGGGGACATTTGGGAAAAATTACAAGGTCTGCACAAGTGGTATCTATCAAAAAATTATAAATGGCTTTCCTATTTTGAGTCATAATCATATGGCTAGTAATCTTCCATTGTTTTAAATGGCAAAAGGTATCACGAAGATAAGAAGGGGTAGACGATACATGTTTAACCTGTTTCAAAGTGTTAAGGTCCCAAAGATGAAACCAGGGTTGACAGGATTGAAAAAAATAAAATTCCCATCCCACATCATAATTAACTAAAAGTGGTTTAAGATTAGTCACAAAAAATAAACTATTATAAAAAAATAATGGGTGTATCATATTAAGACCACCTTCCTTGAAAGGTAAGCAGGTAATGGAACGCTTAATGGGATTCAGGCGGCTGCCCCATAAGGCCTGAACAAAATACTCTGAATTTTGGTTTCCAAAACACGGGGAGGGGGAAAAACATAAGCCAAAAACAAAAAAATTGGGAGCAAGTGAGACTTTATCAAGTAAACCCTCTTTTTTTTACTGAGTTTCCAGGTGTTCCAAAGAGAAACTTTGGCCTGTGCTAGGTCCAGTTTGGGAGTCCAGTTGAGAATGTCTAAAGGACCTGAGCTAAATAGAATGTCCAAAATCTTAATAGGGTGTCACAAAGTGCAATACTGGAAACTATTACATCATTCGACTGCTGAGATCCAAGCGTCGACTACACATTTCTCCAAGTTCAGGGATGCTCCTGAAACAAGACCAAAGGACTTACAGAGATGGAGAGATGCGGCTGCCAAAGGAACATCAGCTACTATTAAACTCATGTCATCAGCATAGACTAAAACAGAAAGTGGTAAGGAACAAATAGGCCTAACATTGTGTGCTGTATTAATGGTGTGAAGTAAGGATCAAAAAAGATATACAAAGGGGACTGAGTGGACACCTTGTCTAACACCTCTCTTTAAAAGGTATCAAAGGACCCTTCCAGCCATTAACAAGAGGGATAGAAGTGGCTGTCGAATATAATAAGCGTAACCAGGAGAGAGTAGTCACAGGAACCCTATCATGTCTCAAAACCTGCCATAAAAAGTCAAGACTCACCGAATCAAATGCCTGTCTTTGATCCAATGAATACAGGAGGCCTGTTAACCTATCTGAATTGCCATGTTCCACCAATTCCTGTAATAAAAGGACATGATTATGTATACTTCTGCCTGGAACATTACTAGGTTGAGCTTCCGAAATAACAAGAGGGGCCAGCTTTGCTAGACGGAGAGCAATAATTTTAGTTAAAATTTTAAAGTCCATATTCAATAGGCTAAGAGGCCTCCAATTAGTCAGTAATTTTCTGTCTCCTTTCTTATGGATATGGAAGGTACTACCCATATTAAATTCTAATGGTAAAGTATCAGCTTTTAAAAGGAAGTTATAAACTGTGGCCAATTCCACGCTCAACTCAATATTAAGCAATTTATAAAGCTCATTCGGAAGGCCATCCAAGCCTGGAGATACTCCAGATCACAGAGTTGTGATGACCTCAACTACTTCTCGTGCCTGAATATCACAAGTAAGCATATCAGATACTGATTGTTGCACATCAGGAACAGAAATGGGACTAAGGAAGGTCAATATATCATGTAGACATGTAGGGAATGTACGGAATAAGTTTTGAGTATACTCGGCCACATAATTTTGGATAAGCCTAGAATCAGTAATTGTATGACCAGCTTCAGTCACAATAGTATCAATGGTTCTCCCCGTAATCTGTTAAGAAAAATATGCAAACCGGCAGATCACATCATAGGCACCTTTTACACTAAAACGTTGACATTGTTACATTGAAGCATATTTTTTGGAGTGATATTCCATTAAAGATTTTTTCAGGGTACTAATTTGTGAAGAAAAATCCTGGCCAGTGGTATACGAAAGGGTAAGGAGTTTTTGCAGCTGATGTCGTGTCCTGTGGTATGTGAAATAACAATCTTCGTGATGGGTTTTGCTAAAGGATTTCAGTAATTTCGTCAAATCCTTCTTCGTACCTAACCACCACCACTAAGGATCATCGTAAAGAAAAAACACAGATTTTCTGTTTAGAAAAAAAGATTTAAGAAGTGTTAACAACAGAGAATTCTCTAATAAGGAAACATTAAATTTCCAAGTGCCAGGACCAAAAGTTGCAGCATGCTTAGGACCAAGAAAAATGGTAAGCAAATCATGATCTGAAAATTCAGCCACCTGTACTTCAGCAGCGGAAGTTTGTAAAAAGGAGGATACAAAAAAATATATATATCTGGGTAGCAAAAGAGCCTTTATGAAAGGTAGGGGTATGTGTCTGGGTGAGAGAAAGATAAGCATCTTTCAGTTTTGCAGAAAATAAAAGATTTTTGAGAAAAGTGGTATCACAAAATAATTTTGTGGTTTTTGAGAATGAGGACCTGTCCTTAGTGGACAACCCACAATTGAAATCACCACCAAAATGACGTGCATAGAGGTGTAAAGATAGGGTCGAACCACTTCAAGAGTTCAATCCTAAGCGACTTGGTTTGTGAGGCATAAATATTGATAATCAAAAAGGGATAGAAAGGAACCTAAAGTCTATCAATAATACTCTGCCAGGGCATAAATCTAGAATTTTAATAATAGAGACATTAGGAAGATGAAACAAAACAAAATACCCACCCCAGAACATGTCTCCTGTCCAAATGACCAATAGGAGGGGCCTAAATGCCAGGATTTTTGGGCCCTAGAAATTTCAGGCAAAGAATGGAATCTAATATCTTGTAGAAGTATGAGACCAGCAGTAAGGCAAGACAAAAACAAAAAAACTGAATCCCTCTTATGTTGTTTTTTTATACTGTTAACATTAACAGTATGTACTGCAAAAGAAGTAGACATATGCACAGCAATCACCTCTTTCTACCCTTTCTCGGGGTACATTCTTTATGTTTTGTCTTGGCCTTGGCTTTCCTTTTTTGGGACCCCACATTGTCGATAGGGACTTCAGTATCTGTAGTAAGTTCAGGGTGAGAGGACTGGACAGAAGAAGAATCAGAGTCTGTGTTTTCAGAAGTATGTCGCAGCAATTCATATTTATTTGTCAAAGGGAGAGTCTCTACCCTCTGAGCCTTAGAGGAAGGTGAACCAAACTTTCTTGAACCCTGTGTAATTCTAGAAGGTGTAGTAAAAGGGTCAGAAGGGAAGGTTCCACTGTTTCTAATGGTGCTGGGGGGGTCCCATAGAGCAGCCACCTGAAGTAGAACAGCTAGGAAGAACTGGGGAAGAAGGAGGGTGGGGAGGTAGAGAAAACGTAACAGGTTGTGTGACAGGCTCAGTCAAATCGTCCCCAGCAGTTATTACAGTGGCAGTGGAAACAACACTATGTGATTCAGCTAAAGTAGTAGGAGGGGGAGGGGGCAACTGTAGAAGAAGAGGGACCCTTAATGTTAGAATGTTGGGCCACTGTAATAATAAGCCGTTGCTCCTCTCCATCAGCTAAAGTAGGAGAATTATGGGCAGCCCAGGAACATTGCTTAAAAGTATGTCCCAGGTCTTCACATAAAACACAGAGAGGTTCTTCAGTACACTGTGAGCCTGCATGACCAAGACCACCACAAACGGTACATTTAATAGTGTCACAAATGCTACTGAGATAAGAAGTGAAACCGCACTTATAGCAGGCTTTAGGTTGTCCAGAATAGAACAAAACTCCCTATCCCTGCCTAACAGAAAACTATTGGGTAGGTGTTGAATACCAGTATCAGTAGTCCGAGCATAACCCTAACCTTCCACCCTCCCGTCCCACAAATTTTCCGAATCAAAAATAGCTTCAGATCGAGAGATCACTGTACATCTTTGTTTCAGCCAAACTGTAATATCGTTCAAACTAACACCTTCATTTCTAAACAGAATAGTGACAGTCTTTTGTGCAGGTTTCGTTAAAGGAATTGCACTGAAAGGTGACCATAAAGGGGTATTTTTCAACAGATGAAATTGGGACCAAAATTTCTCTAAACCTTTCAAGGTTTTAAAACTTACATCAAAATGAGACTCATTAGAAACATGTATCAATGCGTGGATATCATAAGCAGCAAATTTTATGGAGTCTTTAAGCAAAGTGCGTCCAACAAAAACCCTATCAGGCATTTCAGGTAAACCCCCCAAATACTGTAATCTGACAGCATTGTGTCTCTTAGCCTGTTGGGTGGGAACAGAAAAACAAGATGCATACGTTTTAGTAGATGCAGAAGCAAGAGAAGTCAGTCGTTCAGTCCATTGAGGTGGTAAACCAGGGCCCTGGGGTGGTAAACTTCAGTGAAGAGGGTCGGAGTCTGAAAACGGAGCTGCAGGAGAAATGGAAACCGGTAAATTGAGAATTGGATTCTGTGTTAAGTGCAAAGCAGGCGTAAGCGTGAAGTCCAACTGTTCTTGCACAGGAGAAATAGCTGGGCGTCTGCAGGGTGATCAGAACGGGAAGGACCTGAGCGCCAGGTACCGACAACTGGATCCCTCTCCCACCCTGCTGCAACAACAGCAGAGTCAACTGACCAGTCTCCCTGCAGAACAACCTCTGCAGGGGGCAAGTCAGATGCAGAGGTTCATGGAAGAAGATCGGGGGAAACAGCAAGGTTGTCAGGAGAAGTTTCAGCAGCAGGAGCAGAAGAAATCATCGAACAGACCACATTGGAATGCGGAAATGTCAAGACTGTCTTTCGGGCGTCTGACGCAGTAGTCTGCAACAGTGAGTCAGAATCAGTAGGCAGCTGCAAAGCTGAGTTCTTAAGTGCTAAAAGCTCCTGTTTCTTTGTAAGATAGCGTGTTTCCTCAAGTAATAGCAAAGCGTCCACATCTGTAGGTCGTAAACATTCAGTATTCTGTAGAGACTCTTTAGCAGATGCTAGCTGTTGCAGTATAGGAACAGACTGGGAAGAAACAATTGTTTGCTTACTTTGATCCATCGAGGTTTCTGAGGAAGGAAATGAACTGGGAGATGCATACAACTTGGATCCATTAGAAGAAGCTTGAAGAAGAATCGATGAGGTCTCTGGCAATCCAGAGACAGCGGAGGAGACCAACTCCCCTGCCTCCAACACCTCCATGTCCTCCACAGCATGTCCAGAGGCAGCCATCTTGGTCCCACATGAAAATGGGACCCCCCTGCTCACAGGAAGCAGAGTAGGGGAATTTCCCCGGTGTTCTGGCCAAATTTCCCTCACTCACTAACAATACCACCAACAGCTTAATCTGGTTCAAGGTCAGTTGGCATTCATCTGTATCCCCCTCCCCCAGGTCGTGCCTGAAAATAGACAGGATTTGTCTAGTGCACTTACCCAGTCAACGAAAACTAAATAAATAAATAAAAGGCTCACTTGATTGGACCTGGGCTTCCTGGACACACTTCCGGTAGCCTTGGTTCAAGTTCCAATAGATCATGTTATTTCTTTCTCACTACAATTTGTGATTTAAATTGCTTAGCAGTGGATAATACTGCACCAAAACCATTTAACTGTCATTTTAAGTTTTAGAGTGAGGGAACAGCAGTAAAGACCACACTCCTGAAGTTTGTAAAGGATTGTTGTACTCTGTCACCTCTGTCTCATCACTATCACAATCTTAGCTAGTGTCTTCCAATAATTTAATACTACGTTTAAAGAAGCCTCTAGCAGAGTCCAGATCATCAAAAAAATGTATCTTGTCTTGAAAGGTGACCTGTAGGTGTACTACAACAAGTAAAGTGGCTGGCACCCCAGCTGCTTTAAATTAAGATTGGATAACAAAGAATATCTTTCATCTTCACTGGGTCTAGGGACTGAAATCTGGATACAGGTGGATTCTATTTCCAACTAGTAATATTGTTTTTTCTGACTGGCTGGCTAACTGGAGCAATCTCTGTCTTTCAGCAATTGATTTAAATGTAAGGATAATGTATCTTACACCGGAAGATGAGCCAGTTGATAACACAAGCAGTGCTTGTTCTTTAGCAGCAGTGATCCCTTCATTCAAATTTTTCCAGATAGAAGATCTGAAGACTGATTCAAGAACAAGCAAGGGGTTCATTTCAAATACTTTGGAAATAGCATTTTCAGTAGCCACCTTAAATCTGTATTAGGAACAGAATCTGGAAATCCTATTAATCTTTTGTTTCTTCTCAGCATATAGTTCTCCAGCCTGTCAAGACGAGCAGACTGGGCCAGCTGCTTGTCAAATTCATCATTAATTGTACCTTCCAATGTTAAAGCACAAGTGGCAACAGAGACAATTTCTTTTTCATTTAGTTTTGCAGCCTTTTCTGTACTCTCCACCCTCATTTCTATGGCTGCACACCAAGTTGGTATTTCCTTAAGCGCATTCTCAATTTATTGGTTCATTGTACTAACCTCCACCTAAAATTCTGTAAGCAATGCTTGATTTGATACCAGAGTCAGTTTTTGCTGTGGTTTGGGATTTATGCTCCCATCTGAGCATGCTGCAATGAGGGGAGGGCCTGCCCTGGCCACACCAAGGGAGCCGTTTGGCCCCCATGCTGAAACCCCTCTCCCCCAACTTTCGGGGAAAGACATTTTTCCAGAGTTGTCACCATGGGTCCATTTCCAATCCAGTAAGTGTAGTTATCTTCACTGAAATGTTTAACAATCATAGAGTGGATTTAGATAGAAAAGATGGGATTCCACCAGTATAGTTGCAAATAAATACAGCTGCTCACATTGAGGTCAGCATGCCCCCCCCCTCCCCCAAGCTCAGGCTTTGACTGGGGACTTGTACGGATTCAAAACTGTAGGTCATTAAATTGACTACCTAATTACAGGCACAGCTACAGCAAGTGCTACGTGGCATAAGTGAAAGGGGAATAAAAATGTGGCAGTATGCAACAATCACAATGAAACAATTAAAAAGAAATATCCACAACCATGCATGTAACTTAAGTCAGTCAATTGAACTTAAATGCTAGCCAAGCCACTACTGTTTAAACAGCAAATGTTGCTAGATAACATGGCTCACAGATGACTACACCATTTGCAATAAAAGTTTAGTATCACAAGATGTAGAAAAATATATCCAGCAACAACTCATACAGTATTGTCCAATTGGGCAGGGTGTAGTATTCATTCACAAAAATGTCCAAATTGCAGCAGTTCAATGGAGACACTAAATGGCAGAAACAAAAACAAGACAAAAATTGACCAAAATATTAATAAATCACAATTAGGATTCTGAAGCTATATTAATTTTAATAATATTGGTAGAGATTTGTAGTTAATACAGGTAGAAAAAATGATGTTCAAAAAGCCGCATAGATAATCACTAGAAGGCTTAATCACACACTGATATTATAGTATAAAGATGTCCTAATTCACCACTTTCCTTGTCTTTTCTCCTTTACTATTATTTAAAAGAAATTGTGTGAAGTCTGTAATTCTGTTCAAGCCAATCAGTTGCAATGACAGCAGCCAGTGAATCCATCTTGATTTCCACCGTAACAAAGGATGAGGGAGATCACCACTCCACAGTTTGACAGGAATGTTCAAGTTCAACAACACAAAAACTTACACCAGTCATATCTTTATGACACGTTTCTAAATGTTTGCCCAACGTATTGTCCTGTGAGCTGTTCTGAATTGCACAAACATGTTCCTGCAGTATAACTTTTAATTTACATGTGGTATGACCCATGTAAATTTTCGGGCAGATACACCAAGTTGTGTAGACAACACTTGTTGTATTGCACATTACATAGGACTACAAAGTAAACAGAGTTTTACTCATTGTAATTTGTATGATATTACCATTGCACATGAATTTACAAGTGCAGCAGTTATAATACATGGAAAAAAAAACATGTTTTCTATGCCACCACTCAATTTTTAGTGGTCCAGTGATGTCACTGTGTACCAACAGGTCAGCAAGTTTTCACCCTTTATAGCAAATTCTCAGTTTCTGTCCTAAAATACAAGAGGTAACAGACTCATTCTCAAATTCCATATATCAATAATGATCTTACCAATTTTGTAGACATACAGTAGGGCAGTGTTCCATTACAAAGTTAATCTGACTGTGTTCCATTGTACTAGTCATCTTTTTTCACGGAATAACACATTGCTGTGTTCCAAATATTTTGCTCTATCATATGCTTTTGTATTATTGAATATGAATGTTCCTTTTCTAAACATTTTTGGTATACAACTCTGTCTTGTTCCTCAAATAGTTGATCATTAGAAGCATTGGCGAGATATTCAAAGGGTTGCGCCATGCGCAATAGGGTTGCGCCTGCGCAAGTCCGAACTTGCTCCATTCTGCCATATTCAGCAGGAGGCAGTTGCGCCACAGAAAACATGCTGAGCAACAGCGCAATGCAAATGAATGCACGCTGAACTGGAGGGGGAGGAACCATGCATAAACTGCACAGCCCGATATTCAGCAGGGCTGTGCAGAGTTGTGCAGGCGCAACCCCAACTGCTCGCCTGCACAACTTTGAGCCAAAAAAGGCTTAAGTTGAGGGCCACCCACAGGTGAGCTGCTGCATTGCAGGGCACAACACAGCAGCTGCCACCTGTGGCTAGCCCAACCCAGTCCCTGTGCCCCCCCAGCCCGATCGTGGGCAGCTGACTGTAAATCCCACCACCACCCCCACTGGCCCGATCGCGGGCATAGTTTAATCCCCCACCAGCCCAATTGCTGGCAGCATGTGGCTCCCCCGACGTATCCCTGGTGGTCCAGTGGACTGAAAAGCCCAATCACGGGCAGTAGTTGTGTAGACCCCGCCTCTGAAATCATCCCTGGTGGTCTAGTGGCACATCCCGATCGTCGGATGTAATGCCGTCATCTCTCGTAACATTGCCCTGGTGGCTAGTGTCCCCCCTCCCCACCCACCCACGAACCCCCACCACCTCCCTCCCCACAGCTGGCGGGCGGCAGCATCCCTTCCTCCTGCCGCCCGCCTCGCCGCTGACCACGCAGCCAGTACTGACGCCTATTGGTGCAGAGAAAGAGCCAATGTGCAGCCTACAGCCATACATGATAGTCCAGATTTGTGAATGATTCATTCACAAAACTGGACTGTCATGTACGGTATGGGGCTGCATGCCCATTGGCTCTTTCTCTACACCATGGCGGCAGCCTTACCGGCTGTCACGTCAGCGGGCAGCGGGCGGCAGGCGGAGGGATGCTGCCACCCGCCGGCTGTGGGGAAGCGGGTGGTGGGCTTCATGGGTGGGTGGGGAGGGTGACACCAGCCACCAGGGCAATGTTGGGGGAGAGATTTGTGCATTTACATCCCGCGATCAGGATGTGCCACTAGACCACCAGGGCTGAATTCGGGATTCTAACACTGCCCGGATTGGGCTTTTTGTCCACTGGACCACCAGGGATGATTTTGGGAGGGGGGTTTACATAACCACGCCTGCGATCGGCTTTTCGTCCACTGACCACCAGAGATACGTTCGGGGTGGGGAGCGCCATTGCTGCCCGCGATCGAGCTGTTGGGGGAATTAAACCATGCCCGCAATCGGCCAGTGAGGGGGTAGGGGGACTTACACTGTTTTACCCACGATCGGGCTGCAGGGGGCATCGGTCCCTGACAGCTGCTGCCTGGCAGGGTGCCAGGCGCAAGTCCTCGGGGATCGGAGCACCTGCATGCTAATGGCATGCAAATGGGGCCATAATCAGATGCAAATGGCCCCCTGCACCTGCATGAATTATAGCCCCATTTGCGTCACCTTTGAATATTGGGATTTTGCGCATGCGCCGATGGTTAGCGCCATCGCAAGTTGAATGCTCCATTCTGTCAACTTGCGGTGGCACAAGTTCCACTGCGCCATGCACAGTGGTTGGTGGGGTGATATTCAAGGAGTTGCTCAATAGCGCAACTCCTTTGAATATCGCCCCGGACACACCCCTGCGCAACTATTTTGCGCAGCGCAAGGGCTTGCGCCTATGAATGGCGCAGTTTGAATATCCAGCCCATTGTGTTTAACTCATCCAAAATGGTCATATGGTATACTGTGAATCAAATGGCCTGGGTGGCATGAGTCTGCTTTCAGTAATGCATTCGCATAAGCTGGTTTTCAGTAGGTGGCTGCCAATATACCATCCTGCTCATCTACTAAAAAGTTAATGTCTAGGAAATAAATTATTCTCTCATCATAGTGATGTGTGAATGAGAAGTTTATATGGTTCTTATTCAACCACCTGACAAAACATTCAAGCTTGTCTTTGGTACCCTTCCATAAGTACAAGACATTGTCAGTGAAGCAATGCCTAGAAAGGCAGGGGTTTGATTCTACATTAAAAAATAACTAACCCTCCCACCAGACCCCGAGCAAATTAATGTAAGATAGGGCCACAGTCGCACCCATTGCCATTCTCCAGAGCAGGCAGAAGATAGAGCCATCAAAAGTAAAATAATTATGGGTTACAGAAAGTTCAAATCCTAGAATAGGGGTCTGATGGCATTGATTCATTAACGTATATCCTTCAAGATGGAACCTTAGAGCACTGAGTCCAACTTCATGTGGTATTGAGGTGTATTGTGATACAACATCAATTGTTATAACAGCAAATTATCCGACAAAACAAAATCACTAAGTTTGGAATGGGCATCAGTGCTGTCTCAAATAAGATGGAACTGTAAATATAATTTCTTTGAAAATTATCAATGTGTCTGGACAGGTTTGTGGCAGGGAACCCTGTCCAGATACAGTGACCTGACCTGGTGGCTGGGAATGCAAATAGTGTTGTTGTCACAGGGTTTTTAATTTTGATATAATCATATTCAGACAAACTGATGTGTCCACTCACATTGCTCTCCAAATTATGTCATCAAGTTGTTTTTTGAAGATCCTTGTTGGTTTTATTTATTTATTAGCTTTTGGTGACCGGGTAAGTGCGCTAGGCAACAGACCTGCCTATTTTCAGGCACGACCCGGGAGAGCACAGGACATTGGTTACAATATGCAGAAATGCACAGACATAATATAGGTGTACAGGAGCAAAACAAGATATACATTGGGTAGCACAGTAATAGTTACATAAGGGTACATTTTAGGCATAGATCATAATAAGGATGTAAAATAAAGCAATTAGGGTAACCATAAGACAGCTGAGGACAGTAAAGACATCAAGGTTCATAGCCACCTAGACAAGCATATTGCTTATTTTCTTATAATATATGGTATCTGATAGCTGGTGATAGATTTTAGTACTATATTGCTCCTTAGTCATCTACACAACAGTACCACACTTCTCTGCCTGTTTTATTACTGTATCAGACATAAATTGTAAATCTTTAACGGCTTGCTATTTAAGGGTGCATGCTTTCTGGTAATGAGGTTCTGATTATTTCAGGAAAACAGCTTGAAAGTCACGACAATTGAACATGTGAATGCTGGGGGGGGGGGTTGGTTTGAATTCCACTTCTTCTCTCCCAAACATAGATAACAAACGTTCCCTCTCCAATATTATAAAGGCCAATTCCAAACTTTCTTCATCTTCATCTAATCCTGTACTGCTGTCAAAGGACTGTCAAAATGAAACCCAGGAATCATGCCAGTATTCACAGGCCAAATGTCTGAACTGGCACAAAACTTAGGAGAGGATCTAACTACTGTATCATCAAGGGGAGAGCTATCCCACTGACTGAAAAAGTATTACTGACAAGGGGTTAATTATCTTTCAAGTTTCTATGAAATTCAGTCCTAAAATAAATTTTCCTGACTAGCTTAAAAATATCAAAAATGACATTAAACTTCATTTGATTCCGTGTCTGTCTCCTCTTGTTGTATGAACTCCATTCTGATCATCCAGGTCTGACAAGATCCTCCTGCCATGAACCTGTACTGCTTATTATCCTTGAGTCCATTTCTCTCTAAGTGAACCACTGGGTCCTCTTTGACTAGTTCCTCCATCAATTTACCTAAAATGAATGTAACACTGACTGTCCCTCCTCATCCCTTCCCTTGTGGAGTGGCACCACATCTGTTATCCTTCAGTCTCTCTGAACCACCCCTAACTGTTGTGAGCTATTGAATAGCCCTGCTAGAGATTCATCCAGTTCCATCACTAATAACCTGAGCACCATGAAGTGCATCCCATTCAGCCCTTGATTTGTGTCTATTTTCAAGGCTGCAAGCCCTTTTCTAACCCTTTTTCCTGCCCCATTTTTGGGATTCCCTTTGCCGCAGCCATTATGTTGCTTTTTAGTAGAGGCCCGGTATCCTCCCCTGTGAATACTGAGCAGAAGTAGTCATTTAGAATGTCTGGCTTCAGCTTATCCTTCTACTATCCTGCCCCCCATCAGCCTACCAGACAACAGAATGTGACACCAGAAAAAGCAATTGTGAGATCAGTTGCATACAATAAGATGTTCTTTAGAGATCTGCTCTCTGCTGTAGTAAAGAGGTGAAAACCATTTGATTTACACTAATTATGTTTTTTAGAGATCAAGGGCCAGATTCACAAACAATCACAAACTGTAGCACAAAAGTTTGTGCTAAACCTTGTGATTGCACAGGTTCCAAAAGTTGCTATTCACAGTGGGATAGCGCACCATGCTGTGAATAGGGCCAGAATAGGGCAGCACTAACCCAGGATATCGACCACTAATACCAGCAGTGCTGGCCTGACATGCAGCCAGGTGAATGGCCTTGCAACGAATAGCGTAGATCGCTTCTTCCTATTCACTAAAGCTCCCATGTAAATTAGCCCATTGGGCATTCAAGGCAGTAGGTGACCCTTTGCATGCCCATTATAGGCCCATTTACATGGAATGCTATGGCTACACCATTCCCCAGCCCCTGCCCACCACAGCCACAGTTCCTGGTGGACTAGTGTTCCCTCCCCTGTCCTGATCGCCATCCCTGTAATAGTAAACATACTGCTTCATTGGTGGTCTAGTGGTCCCTCTCCTGTCCCAATCACCGATCGCCATCCCCGTATCATAAAATAAATTCATGGTAGTCTAGTGGTCCCTCTCCTCTCCCCTTCCCCATTCTGTAATCACTGTCTTGTTATATAGTTCTTTAAATTTCCCTGGTAGTCCACTGGTCCCTCCCCCCCATGCTCAGATCACTGTCCCCATATAATAATATCCCTCCCCATACTCCAATCCCCATCCCCGTATTAAAAAAAAAATGTCCCTCGTGGTCAGTGGTCCCTCCCCTCCACCCCCTGATTGCCATCCTGTTATATAGTTCTAAACATTTCCCTGGTAGTCCTGTGGTCTCTTCCATCCTGATCGCCATCCATGAAATACTAAGTACCATATCCCTGGTGGTCTAGTGGACCCCCTCACCTCAGCAGGTAGTGCCCCACCACCCTGCTCCCCCATCCCGAAACCAAGTCAACAACTGGCACAGCCCTCCTCTCACCACCACAGCTAGCTGTCGATTGCGCTGTCATGGTGTGCATACTGTATGCAGTACGTGCACCATGACAGCTCAGTCAACAGCTGGCCATGGATGAGAGAAGGCTGTGCCATCCTTCCGATTTTGGGATGGAGCGAGTGGTGGGACACCACCTGCCAGGTGGGGGGTCCACTAGACCACCAGGGTTATGGTCCTTAGTATTTCATGGGATGGTGATTGGGGATGGGAAGAGACCACTGACTACCAGGAAATTTGAAGACATATAGAAGCGGGATGACAATCAGTGATCGGGCAGTGGAAGGACCACTGACTACCAGGGAAATTTGAAGAACATATAATGGAATGACAATCAGCAATTGGGGAGGGGAGAGGACCACTGAACTACCAGGGACATGTTTATAACTACCAGGTGAGTGATCAGGTAGGGAGGGACTGCTAGACTACCAGGGACACTATGTTGTGGGTCAGGGAACCGCCTTGCACTTCCTCCACCAACCACTAGGGTTGCATGTAATTAAGAGGAGGTTTTCCTCAGTAGTATTTTCTCCACACAAGGGAACCCTGCAAAGGCCCTTACATAGAAATGCTTAGTGTATGGGACTGCACCGATATGCAGATCCCCTCCCCCTCATTTGCATTGCAGCCCCCTCAAAACTTTACCCCTGCACAAACCCAGTTGTGGCAGTAAACTAGACTTTGTGAACACTACTTAGGCAAAACTAGTTTGCATGGTGTAACTTGGCTTACACCAGGGCAAAGTTCTGTAATTGAACTCAGTTATGTGCTGTATTAAAGAGGTTAAAACCATTAGTTTAAACTAATTATGTTTTAACTTTAGGAGAAAAAAGTGTGTGTTCTAGGAAGATTAATGTTACTAATTAGTGTGTAAAGCCTATCTAAGATGTTAATTTATTTTATTTATTTATGGCATGTTGGTAACTAGGTGAGCCCACTAAGACCAGTGGTCCTTTTTTCAGTGGCTACCCAGAATTAATTACATACAGTGCATTCAGGCAGTTCAAGCCATAGAAATTCATAGGGATACAGAACAAAGACATTAGTGATGGCAAGAAATTGCATACAAGTACGTAGCAGTATTAGTTAACCAACAATATGTTACTCAGTAGCCAGCTTCACAGATAGAAAAATGCAGAGAAATATAATCAATAAATAATAACTCTGTAGGTTCTCAGACAGTCATGAGTAATATTCCATACATCAAGTACATGGGGTATGAAGGGACACTGGTACACAGTATAAGGACGGTTCAGCAACAGTAGCTGTATTGGTAACATTCCAAAGTATAAACTTTTGAGCCCAGCCTTGAACCCTTCTGTAGGAGTGGCATTAGTTAGGGTTTCAGGAAGAGAGCTCCAGTAATAAGGGGCAGAGTATTAGTTTGCATAGTGACATGGTCTATAGCACATCTCATTACCACTGGTACTTTGATTAACTTCAGGTATGGCCTGGACTGGAAAATAGCATAGAAATTAAATGTATGTAGTACTGTTCATGCACTGCATTCAAAGTGCATTACAAAAATGTATTTACATCTGATAGAATACCTGATATGCCACATCTCATTTTTAGTTTGTCCTGCTTCTGCTTCAGACATATTGAGGCTTTTCAGTATTTTTGGGATTTTGATTTAATACTGAAGACATTTTAATTAAAACCAGATATTTTCCTTTGAAACTTTGTCTGTTCTTGTTGTTTCACATACCATGAAATAATAATCTAGTTATTACATCACAACCTGTTGTCACAGAAATTATTCTGTTGTCACAGGTGGAACATTATGACTTCAGGGCAGGAAAAACAGCATGGACACTCGGGCTTGGATTTTTAAAGCCCCTGTCACCAACCCAAGTCCCAAATTCAGGCTGCACATGTGGCAAGGTAAATATGGTAACAATTTGAATGCTATTTTCAAATGTTGTGCTGCATATATGTCAATTGCTACCACTTAATGGTAAAATAATAATGTGTGCATCAAATATTGATGCGTGCATCACTATAGGGTTCTTGATTCACTGCGTGTTGTGGCAAATGGACATGTACCTTGTAGATGGTCTAACTTGCGGGTACGAGGGATGGAGCACAATCATGCTGCAACTACTTGACATGCAGCTGAAAATCCAGTCCTTGAAGTCTCATTGACAAAGAATCTGTTTTCATGCAAATAACTTCTTCAGTAATAAAGAATGGAACACCCTAAAACTGTCAATGGTTAAGGTAGTTAATATGTACTGAATAATGCATATGCAGGTGTGTGTTATGAGTTTTTTTTTGTACACACCCAATGTGTGTGTATGATAATCCATAAACCTCGAGAGCAAAGCTCAGGAAGTTTATGAGATTATCACACACCAAGGGTGTGTAAAAAAAAAACCTTTATACACACCTGCATGTGCTCTGTTCCTTTATAACTGGTACAGGGTGTTTTCAGGGAAAAAAGTGATACAAGACATGTTTTTTTCAGTGTATAAACACATTAAACTGCAAAGATTTTAGCATTTTACAGCACTAACTATCATGAGTAGTACTAGAGATAAAGAAATTAATCAGACTAAATTGTATTTTTTTCATATAATGTTACCAGATAAGGCTCAATTCAGATAACGTCTGTTCCAGTGCAGTTCTGATCTCTCAGGATGCCGTCTTTTTTTTAAACTAGTGTAATGCTAAACTTATCACTTGGTAAACAAACATTGTGAAAAAAAATTTAACTGTCTATGTTGATTTTGTACAAGAGCCAGCTTTCCATTTTTCATCTCATTACTATGTGTTCTGCCACTTTGACAGTGAATCAGCGAGACAGTGAAGTATGAGTCTGCGAAAGCTGTTACAATGCAGTGTGGCATCATGCTGGGTTATTACAGCATTTGAAAAGTTTCTGAAGCAAGCTGATACATTTTTGTTGGATCTGGTAGAGCCTGGTCAGCTTATATGCAATAAATTTGTAACTGTAGAAGGCTTCACTGGGGAGGAGAAAACATTGCCACTCGCTAGTATTCTCCTAGACTGGGGTGAAACAGGGGGAACTGTGCAACAGATGGCTGTAGCCAAAACTTTAGCAGTTGACGTCATCCTTGGCAACAATCTCAAACAGAGGATGGTGTGCGCGGTTATCCATAGCCAAATGGCAAGGGAACATTGTAGTTCCCTGGACCCTATAGAAGCCTCTGTGGAAACTACTGGGAGGCTGGTTCATCAGCATGTGTCTCCTGATATGGAGACTAATGAAAAGGGGGCAGAAATTTCCCCAGTAGCAGTTAACCAAACAGCTACGGAGGGTTACTCTGAAGAAGGAGGGGTGACCCATTGTCAGAGGGTTAGGGATGACAGTGATCCAGAAGCCTTGATGCTAGAGCTAGGGACCCTAGTTTAGATACTGATGGGGACCTGTCCCATGTCTTGGGAATGTGTAAGGAGTTTGCAGCTGCTCAGAAAAGTGACCCTAATCTAAAGAAGCTGAGGGCTTGGGCAGACTCGGATGGAACACATGGAGGTGATGGAAAACATTAAGTTTATTGGGAAAATGGACTGATGTATACTCAAGCTGCAAAGACAGAGGGAGTGGTGATAGGCAGGCAGCTTGTCATTCCCCAAGGGTACCATGTGCAGTTGCTCAAGATTGCACACGATATTCCCTTGTCTGGTCACCTGGGAATTGCACACACTACACAGCGATTAACCCAGAATTTCTATTGGCCCAGCTTCACCCAGCAGGTGAAGGACTATTGCAGGTATTGTCACTGGTGCCAAGAAATAGGGAAGGCAGGGAAGAAAATCCAAACTGCCCTAATTTCAATGCCCATAGTGGAGGAGCCATTTCAGAGGGTGGGAATGGATATTGTGAGGCCTTTAAATACCCCCAGCTCCTCCAGGAAGAGGTTCATCCTGACTGTGGTGGATTTTGCCACCCGGTATCCAGAGGCAGCCACCCTATTCTCACTGAGGACAGACAAAATGGCAGATGCCTTACTTGGGATTTTCTCCTGTGTTGGGTTTCCGCAGGAGGTTATCACTGATCGAGGGAGTTCCTTCATGTCAGACCTGATGAAATGTTTGTGGAGTGGTGCAGAGGCGCACGATACCTTATCACCCACAAGCCAATGGGCTTGTGGAAAGATTTAATGGTACCCCGAAGTCAATGCTCCAAGCGTTTGCTGAACAGCATGGAAGGACTGGAGAAATACCTTCCCCACCTGTTGTTTGCATACAGGAGGTGCCCAAGAGTCAACGGATTTTCCTCTTGAGGTTCTTATATGGATGCCAGTGCATTGGGCCACTAGACTTTATCCGAGAGGGCTGGGAAGGCAAGCACACCACCATGGAACCCCATAGTGGATTCGTCCTTAGGTTTAGGGAAAAGCTGAAGGAGCTTATGGGGACAGTCCAGAGGAACCTGGCAGCTGCCCATGGAAACAAAAGTGTGGTACAACTGCAGAGCCAGAGCTCGCTCATACACAGTGGGTCAGGAAGTCATGGTCCTTATCCCAGTCCGAAAGACAAGCTGCAGGCTGAGTGGGCAGGACTGTACAAAGTAGTCAGAAAGGTAAATGACATGAACTATGTCATGAGCTACCTGACAGAAGACATACAGAAAGAATGTACTATGTCAACAGGATAAAGCTATATGCTAATAGAGCTGACATGGTGTGTGCAATATATAGTCCTGGGAGGGGACAGGCGAGAGAGCCCCTTCTGGACTTGCTGGAAGACAGCAAGCGGGAGTCCTCTGTGGAGGCAGTTAAATTGTCACCGTAGCTGGCCCCGGGCAAGATCCAGGAAGTAAGGCAGGTTTTAACATACTTTGCCCCACTGTTTAGCACCAAGCCTGGGCTAACCCCCTTAGCAATGCACAATGTGGAGACAGAGACACAGACACCCGTACAGCATGCAGCATATCAGGTGTCAGAGGCTGTCCAAAAGGACATTAAGAGGGAGGTGCAGGAAATGCTGGATTTAGGGGCCTCACCCATAGTCCTTGTGCCCAAGCCAGATGGCTCTACTCATTTCTGTGTGCACTATAGTGGACTGAATGCAGTCACAAAGTCAGACACCCACCCAATGCCCTGGATGGATGAACTCCTGGACAAGTTGGGGGGCAACCTACCTTACGACTATTGACCTGACAAATGGGTACTGGCAGGTAGAGTTAACTGACAGAGCTAGGGAGAGGTCAGCCTTCATCACTCCGATAGGCTTATTTGAATTTAAAATAATGCTTTTCAGAATGAAGAATGCCCTGGCCACTTTCCAAAGGTTGGTGAACCAGGTATCAAATGGTGCTGAGGGTATGCCGTGACATAGCTGAATGATATTGCCATCTTTAGTGCCAGTTGGGAGGAACACCTGTCCCACCTTAGAGAGTGCTGGGCAGGATACAGAGGACCAGGCTTACTGTCAAAGCTGAGAAGTGCCAGGTGGTCTTGGCTCAAGTGGCATACCTTGGGCATGTTGTAGGCTGGGGGAAGCTCCATCCCAACCAAGTAAAAATAGAGATGATCAAGGCATGGCCCAGACCAGAAATGCAGAAGCAGGTCAGGAGTTTTCTTGGGACAGCAGTGTACTATAGAATTTTTTACCCAATTACAGTGCCCTGGCTGCTCCCCTATCTGACCTGGTAAAGAAAAAGATGCCTAAGAAAATTACCTGGGAACCAGCCTGTGAAAAAGCCTTTACCAGATTGAAGGAGGCACAGTGCAGTGCTCCTGTATTGACAAGTTCTGACTATAGCAGACCCTTTATAGTTCAGACTGACGTCTCAGATGTGGGTATTGGGGCAGTACTGAGTCAGACATCCAACCAAGGGAAAGATCACCCTGTAGTGCACCTGAGTAAAACGTTACTTCCCAGGGAGCAAGCTTACTCTACTATGGAAAAAGAGTGTCTTGCCATAATGTGGGCCCTAAATAAGTTAGAGTCATACTTATATGGGCAGCATTTTGGGTACAAACTGATCACAACCCCCTGGTTTGGCTGACACAAATGGGAAAAACTAATGGTAGACTATTAAGATGGAGTCTTGCCTTACAAGGTTATGACATGACGATCTTACATAGGGCTGGAGCAACCAATCAAAATGCAGAAGGCTTGTCGCGTCTATATGAGGAGTGAACTGACTTGGGAAGCTCATCCCATGCAGGTGATAGAGCCCCCAAATTCAGTCTAGGTGGGGAGGATTGTGATGCTTGGCCAACTGGATATGATTATTGTATGATATTTGTAATATAAAAATACAGTATGTGATTGTCTCACATAAGACAGCCTGTGCTTCCATGGGTCCCCCCCCCCCAGTTTTCAGAGAAGCTACAGGATATGTAAACTGACTAGGAACCATTTAATTAACTGAATTCCTTCTGAATGGCATTTTATTACCTTTTTATGACATGCCTAGGCTTTTTGAAGTGCAAACCAAATGTGAATTTATGACTGCAGAAACAGGACGTCATTAGGCTGATTCCCGTTAGCGTTTTAACACATTGGTGCCAGTGTGGGATTGGTAAGTTCAAAGGAAACATGTGTAATTAAGGAGTTATATATAGGAAATGTTTTTTTCTTCTGATGGCACCTTATTTAAAATACCTCCTGATAGGAAATCATTTTTTGTAATTTTATATTCTAAAAGAAGCTAGATGACTCACAGAAGGGTGTGGAGACACAAAGTTTAAACTGATACTTGGTCTAAAATGTAGGATATATCATCTTGGGACTCTAGAGAATACAGCTCTCTGATCTAACTTTAAAAATACACTTCCAGAGGTAATGCCCATAGCAAAGATCTGAATGTATTGTGGTAGGAGTTTTGGTTTGTAATTTTCCCTTGTTCTTTTATGTGATTGTGAGGCTCTTTGATATATTGTTCTGTGTTTACATTTTTCATATTTTTATCATCTTTTAGTAAAGTACTTTTTCTTAAGACACTGCCTAGGTCTCCTCGGTCATTTTTTGCATGTTATTGCTGAACGGATATTAAGTCTGACAACTGTTCAAGGGCTTGATGGTGTTACGAAGCTTGGTAAAAGGTAAGAATATACCTAAGGTCTCTTATAGAGTTTTAAGGGTTCATTTTGGATACCTGGTTCGGTGCCCTTAGGTGAAAGATATATTGCATCCCCCCGAAGAGAATATTATCTGAGCCTGTACATTTGGGTATGCTAGCATAAGGTTCACAGTTTGAATCCCCCAGAACTTGAGAATAAAGGTGAGTTGGACCCAAAAGCAGACAGGAGGGTTACCCTGTCTGTTATCTGTTCACACTAGTGCGCTCTGAGGTTGGCACTGTGGGAGCAGAGGGCCTGACCTGCTGAGTGCATTTGTGACACCTCTCACTCACAGAAAACAGCGACTTGCAGGTCTTGGTTTCATTGACCTTCTCATCTGTGCATGCATGCAAACATCAGTCTTCTGACCTGTACAGCTGTGCTGCATCAGAGCATCCTGAGTATGCAACCGGGGGAAAGTCATGCTATGTGCAGATAGCCGTCTGCTGCAGTTTGAATCTGGTCTCTGCTGCACAACCATGCACAAAGTCAGGATCGGTGCAGCACGTGAGCATGTGCCTGGAGCGTGGGGGTGGGGAGTGCCACAAAGGAGAGAAGGAAAACAGAAGAAACAGCACATTGCAAGACACACACAGCCAGAGCATCATGGTGAGCTATTATGTTTCCATCTACCACAACGAAGACACTGACAACGGGTCACACCTCTCGGCTCTTACTAGGGAACGGGACTGAGAGACAGGAATCAAAATATATTATGTATGTAACCACTCAGTCCCTGGGGTTACTAGAATCCTATCAGTTTTATTGTTAGGAAGCCAGCAGGCAGCTGGTAGGGAGTTCATTACGGGCTCCTTACATAATGACATCATTGTTTACTCAGCTAGTCTGATGGAAGAATGATTAGGTAATTTAGAACTCTCACAGCAGCATAAGCCACACTGTGTGGAAAGCTGCTCTGGGGAGTTTAGAATGCTCAGTTTTGGTTCAGTGTGAGCTTGAGTTAGGAGGTGAGAGTGGCAGAAGGACTGCCAGTGGGCTCTGAGAGAGGGCCCAGGGCCCAGGATTTCTCACCTAGGCATGTGTCATTTCCAGCTTCCATTTAAAGTGGTGGAGAAAAGACTACAGCAGGATTTCCTGATTTATACTCCCTGTGAAGTGGAAGGATCTGCTTGTTCTCTGTGGACTCAAGGGGCAATCCCCTGAATGTTCTGTGGTGGGATAGGATAGGACCTGAAATAGACTGTTTGGACCAGCTACCCAGAAGAGTGCTTTTCCTTTTCCTTGTTTGGTTGTTCCATGCCCAGTGGATGGAACAAGTTTCTGTGAACACTGAAATGGAGACTAGATCTGTACATGTTCTTAGGGGAGTGGATAGTCTGGGGTGAGTATGCCATAGATAAGGCTGGATCGCAGCTGTCAGTGCCCCTGGTCTCACCAGTGTGAGTGAAGAAAGTTAAACTGTGGACCCTTAGTGAGTGCAGTTTATTTTCTCTGTGTCACCCCCAGTGTTGTGACAGGTAAAGTATGGGACCTCTAGCATTTCAGTGTGGAATGAAGGTTTCAATGGTGTAACCCTTAAGAATGCCAGAGACAGTTGGTTAGGGCCAAGGGTGGGAGGAATGTCATCTAAGCGCTTACAAGGCAGGGCTTACTGGTTCGTAAAGAGCACCAGTATTTTTACCTGAGCAAGTGGCCAAGCTGCAGGTTAAGTTGTGTGGCTGAGTTTCATATATTGTACCTATGTCCAAGAATAGTTCTGAGTGTGTGGCTTAGATTCACTAAATAACACTCAGGGAAGAAAGATGTGCATGTGTGTGGCCCGGTATCCACAACTGCATCTTTGGGAATTTGGGAAGAAGATGTTTCTGTTTTGTTCATGAACTGTACTGCATGCAAGGAGAGTTCTTGACTCTGTACCTATCCAGTCTGGACCAACCCTTGAGGGTCCACTTCAGCTTTTACTTTCCATCTGTTGAATAAAGCCATACTGCACAATCCCAGTCACTGTTATGGACATTCCAATTATTGCTTCTGGTTGTGTGGATTTACTGGGACCCCCTCAGCAGGTTAGATCAAGCACATGCATAGCAGCCTCCACCCAGGACCTGGGTTGTGTTATTTACACAGGGCTCAAGTTGTTTGTTTCTGTACCCCCAACCCTCTCTTCCTCTAGAAAATTAGCCAGGTATACATCCTAATGCCATGGGTGGTGCCTACCTTTTAGTAAAGTAAATGGTATGCCAGTATATGGGCACCAGTGTCTCCAGATATTTAATTTAAGTGAGCGTTACAAATAATGGGGTATACACTAGATGAAGAAGTGGCCTGGAGGTTGCATGTATGTATAGCTCTTGATAGTCAGGAGTTGGGGGGGGGCAGTGCATTGTTGGCAGGGCCATTGTGGGTGCAGGACAGAACCCTGACAAGCACAAGCAAGAGGAACAGAAACGGGAATGGAGAGACAGAGAGAGAGAAAAACAGGCAGGTGAGTGGCCTACTTCTTCTGTAATGCTGTGGCTCTCTCACTGTCTCTTTCACCCAGCATACTTCAGCAACAAGTTGGTGTCTTTCTACAGTCTCTGTTATGGAGCAATGGAGCACACTGGGGTCAGGGGGCTCTCGTAGCTTCACTCCACACACAGCACAGGACGGGGAAAGGCAGACACTGGACAGCAGAAACACACTTTGGGTATGCAGTTTGGAACACTTAACAGTGCAGCAAGTTTTCTTTCACCCTGTGTCTGGCTCTCACTGTCTGTCCTTGTTGTGAGTCTCTGCCCCCCCCCACCGCACATGGTTAATCTACAGACAACGAGACCACGTGGTCAGTTGCTCTGACTCCCACTATCTTTCCTGGTTGCACATCTCTCTCACTCTGTCTTAACATTCTTGAGCATTACAAAGTCAGCAAAATAGTTGGGGCTGCACTGTGCACTGGGTCCTGGAGGTCCATAGGTAGGTGGGTACCCAGACAGTTCAAGAGTCAATATGTGACATAAATGCGGCTTCATTTACAGTGCCCCTCAATAGGGACACAATTAGGGAAAGAAACATACAGTCACACAGCATACACCACAGCAACTTTTTCAACTGCACAGTGCAGCTACTGTCCCTGCACTGTGCTACAATACAAGACAGGCTTGACAGGCCTGGCGCTTGCTCTAATAGCGAGCATAGTAATGGCTGCCGGACAGACTGGATTTTTAACAGAATAACGAAATCTGGACAGCTCACTGATCTTTCAGGACAGACCCTTCACCACTTGCTGTGCATATATTGTGGATTAATCAACAATTATCTGATGGCTTTGTACCAGTCAGGTATCTGTCTTTCTCTACCACTTGTTATAATGAAAATTAATGAACCTGCCATACACTAATTAAAGGCAGCAACTTTTTCATGGGATATTGAAACAGCAAGTGATGTGATTTTTTTAAAAAATTGATTTCAGATAGATTAATAAATGTAGGGAGGTTTTGGTTCAAAAATTTATCTAGCTCCTCTGTCAGAATTGAGCAGAAGGACTAAGTAGTAGAGTGTAATGCTTGTGCAAATGTTGTGCTTTCATTTTCGCTAACTCTGCCCTGCTATGGGGACTGCCAAACAAGCAAAACACAAAATTAGCAGCTCAGCATTTTAGAATAGGGAACCATTAAACTAGATTATTGTCTACTAGTAGTTCACAAAATAAAACTAAAATGATGAAAAGGTAAGTAAAGAAACAAATAAAAGTAAACAAAATGATTACCAAGGCATCTCAAGGACCAAACCTTCATTCTTCAAAATATGCATCCTTACTAAGCTCACATCAGAACTCTGAAGTGAACACCAATTGAACCCCACTCCCCTTGGAGATAAATGAATTAAGCACCCAATTCAGGCAGAAAGAAAATTGTATTTGAAAGATTTGCTAAGGAGGGGGTGAGGGTGTGCACTGAATTCTCTGCTTTAACTAAGTACAATAAACCTGTAGCACCCCTAATGAGAAAAAATGATTAAATGTTTGTGAAAAAGCAAGGGTGAAGATTTTAACTGTTTATTTGTTTAATTCTTTGGAGATGTATGTCTGTCTCCATGAGCAGACTCCCACCAATCAACTGCTCATCAGGTAGTTAATGCACTCTAAAGAAAAAATACAGCTTCATATCTTGTCAATTTTGTTTCCATGTCAACAGATAACTCTTTTCATGTAGTTGTTGGGATATATGTGATTGTTCTAGTTTATTTTCACTTTCATACTAGCCCTGTAACTGTCCTGTGTGTGTGTGTGGGGGGGTCTCCATTTTATGGTTGCTGAAATCTCATTGTTTTTGAGAGCTGCATTAGCATATGAGAACATGATGAGTCAGCACCCTTCAGACTCTATAGTATGTCTGCCTGCTTAATTTGAGTTTTAACAAAACAAATTACAGCAAGGTGTGAAATATCACATTTATCTTCAGTTAGCTTTGCAAACTGAATGAGTTATAATGCAGGTTTTTTTTCTTTTAAACTGCATTCAGTTTGTGTGTTTCCAGAGAGATTTTTCAGGATATTTGACTTTCAGCATAGAGATACATAGTATAAATGGGTAATGTGACATCATGTTCTCATACGATAAAACACCTCTCCTGGAAAATTAGATTTCAACAACCATAAAATGGAGACCCCCAGGATTCTTACAGGGGACTAACATGAATAGTAAAAACAAACTAACACAAACAAGTATACCCCAAACAGCTACAGGGAAAGAACTTGCCTGCTAACATGGAAACAAATGAAATTTACAAAGTATAAGGGTGTAGTTTTCCTTTAAAGGAAGCCAATTAAGACAGTGTACCTTATTTAAATGAAGTCAGCTCAGGCAGTTACATTTTAGAATAGGTAGGGACCCAGTCAATGGGTGTTCTACCATGACATTTAGTGGCTGGGCTTAATTCACATCAAGCTCTGAAATAAACAGCAAAAGACCTCCACCCCTTGGAGATAAAATAAGTATAGTAAGTAACCAATTCCGGCAGAAAGAAAATTATAATAGTTGAAAGATTTACCATTGGGGAAGGTATGTACTGAATTCTGATTAAATAGGGACTACTACCCTGTAGAAGTGCCATAAAGACACAGGGACCTTCATGGAATGGAGGTGTTCCAGGGACAATGTCCCAAGACCAAGGAACCTCAGGAACAAGGCACAATCTCAAAGAGACACCACAGTAGAATGAAAGGAATATCTCAGCAACAAAGAAATCCAAGCATTCAAGTGATCCTTAGGCATACATAGTATAGGTACCTCACAAAGAGGCATGGCAAGTGTTACCCTGCCACTCTAAACCACAGGCTAGAAGCTTTTTTAATTCAAAGAGTCATCAGGCTCCTATGTTAGGAATAGAGCAGGAGGACTGTGTAGTAGATGTCGATTCTTGTCAACTGTTGGACTTTAGCATATGCCTCCTTCTGTCCACTGCTATGAGGACTACTCCTCCCCTATCAAGGTGCCATAAAAACAGGAGTAGTGGTGTGTGGAACTTTCAAATTACAGTAGAATGAAATTTCACAGCATTTTGAAATGCCACTGAAATTCTACTTAATTTTTAGAGTGAAACAGCAGAATTCTGTGTAGAAAATGAGGAATGAGTTGGGTTTTTGTAACAATTGCATGAAATTCTATTCCATGGATCTCAATATTTTGTGGAAATGGTTGTAGAATGATATTCTGTGGAAAAATGATGTTCAACAGAATATAATTCCACGAATCACAGCAGGCAGAATTCCACTGAAGAACCAACAAAATACCAGCAGAAATTACATCACTAGAATGGTCATTCTGTGCCAGTTCCACCAGCAGAATTCAACTTTCTGCACAACACTACCAAGGAAACCTTATGGAATTGTTCCATCCTTTGAGATGAGGTACAGATAAAGTCCCAAGACTAAAGACACCTTAGGGAAGAAGTACCAAAAGAACAACAATGATAGACAAACATGTTCCCAAGGAGAAGGGAGATGAAGCCAGACTGAGACAAACTGATGTGGAGTATCCAGTTGCAACTCTTGTGGAAACTAACATTTGTGACCTTCGGCATAAGATAAGAAAAACAACTTTATGGAGAATACCTCTGGGGACCCAGGCATATATTTCCATCCCTCCAGGCTAGCAGCAGTATTGTTGACAGCTCAGCAACTGCAAATTAGACACTCAGTTCAGGGAAAGCATTTACAGGAAGGGCTCAACCTCTATTCCCTAATGTGAAAATGTCATAAGGGTGCAGCAAGCCTATCTCTGCAGCTAAGAAGGTTCCCCATGAAGGACGCCCCAAGGATTAAGATGAGGAAGAAGTGACTGATGAAGGCAAACATCTGACTTCTGGACTAAGAGGAGGCCTAACTAGATAGTAAGACAAACCCCTGAAGGGCAAGGCTGTATTCTGTGATAGAGCTGAGCCCTTGAGGGGCACAGCTGTATCGTAGTGTAGGTTTTCTCCCTTGAGGGACAGATGAAGGGGAGGGAAAATGAAGGATACTAGTTGGACCTTGGGTGTACAAAGGGAAAAAGCTTTCAGAAATGCTGCCAAGATAGTCTACACAGGTAAATGAATCCCCATGGGTTCAAAGGTTTAGAGGCCCCTCCCTCTGGCAGCTGAAGTCTTACTTGCTATACCACTAGGTGCCACTGAGTCAAATGCATGTACAAATTTCCTGCAGAGCATAGGACATTCTCACATGAAGACAAAAAACAGAAGGACCTGTCCTGAGTTGAGGACCCCGCTGAGATGTTGACTTCTAGGGAGCCGACAAGACTGTTGGCCTACAGGACAGGGCACCATAGAAGCCAGGGTACATGGTCATGGCAGGCATGCATTTTAGTTCTGGCTCATAGAGTATGCGAGAGGCCAGTTGGAGGCCAATTTCCAAGTCTGATGGCCAATGGATCAAAAGTAGAGCCTGTATGAGCTGTTGGCAATGCCTGATGGCTGATAGGAAGGCATGGACATGGTATGCCGTATGGAAGGAATAAGAATAAGTCCAATGGAGACCTAAAGCCACGCAGCTAAAGCATGAAACAGTGACAAAAACAAAGCTGATAAGCTGATAATGATGGAAGCACACCAACCAATCCCATATAGGAGCTGCTGATAAGGGCATGAACAAGGTAGTAGACTATAACTGCCGGTGAATGTAGTCACTATAGTGACAGGGAAGAAAAATGACAATGCAGGAATAGTCATATATAGCTGAAGGGTAATGGTCTGCATGAGGCAACTAGAAGTAGCACCTGAATTGCAGTATACAGAAGCATAGGGACTGAACTAGTAGCACAGACTGAAGGCTGACTGCCTGATAAGTAGAAAAGCAACACTGGTCAGAGGGTCACATGAACTGTGCATAGGAAATAGCAGTAGAATGAAACTGAAACATTACATGAACTGAAGTTGAGCACAAGTAGCAGCGAGGGAAACAGACAGTTGGACAGCTATCCAGGGCAGAGTAAAAGTGTCTAAACAGCTAAAGAGGCAGGACCCTGGGCTGCAAGAACCCAGACAGGTCCAGGAAGTAGAGTGATGGGATGACAGGTGATGTCACCACTGACAGCATAATAGGTGGTCATTCCCTCACACCACCAGAGGAAGGGCCCAGAATTAAAAACAAAATGGAATGTTGCATGAAGAGAGAAGCACTAGAAAGCCAAAGGAACAGAAGTCAGACAGGCCATGAACAAACACAACTGAAGAAAACAAAGCAGGGCTGCAGCAAAAGCAGACTTAGTGGCAGAGATACCAGAAGGACAAGAGGAAAGTGGCAGTCACACAGTCGCAAGAACAAGAAATCCAATCATCTGAGGGATTCTTGGATATGCACCATATAGTTACTACTCAGAGGGAGGTGTGGCAAGTAGTACAGTACAAAACATAATAATAGTATTATGTAGAAGAATCACTAGGCTACAGTTCTAACAAGGAATATCAGTAAGTGTATACAATTCACAAGTGGCACGAACAGTATTTAGAAGGAAGAACAATGGTGGAGTAAGTCAAAGTAAAAAAGCGAGAACATATGAACATGTAAGGAAGGGAATTTTATGTTTTATAATTGCTATAGTAGAACATACACAAATCGTATACGCATTCAAGTAACCGCACCATTACACGTGCATGGTTTTATACATAATTTTTCAATCTAGTTTTAAACACTCTGTACAGCTGACTTCACTGGTGAGTTTAAGGGTTTTCTGCAATGTGTTCTATGTTATTGGGATAATACTACTTATGGCCATTTCACCATAATTAGTATGTGGAGTTTTGGGGTATCATAAAGTATGTTATTATTTTTTCTTAATGTGTACAGGATGTGCTTAATGACTTTTGAAGAGTTCTGAGATACTGTATATGCTGGGACATCATTAGTGACTACTTTGAAGGCACATCTATACGTTTTTAATCTTCTAGTGGATAATGAAGTCCATCCTGTGGTGTTGTATAGGATACAATGGTGCATTCTAAGTTCCAGCTCAGTGATGAATCTAAGGGCTCTGTGATATGATACATCAAGTTTGTGTAAACACAATGGCGAACAGCTGCCATAGATAGCATCTGCATAGTCCAGTAAAGGAAGGAATGTGACTTGTACTAGGTTCTTTATTATGGTCTGTGGGAGGCAATTTTTTGTTGCAATAAAAATGGACTATCCTGCTTCTTAGTTTTTTACATAACGCTTTGATGTGTGGTACGAAGGACAATTTACTGTCAATCCATAGGGTAAGATATTTTAGGCTGTTTTCAATCTTTAGTATATCACCTAGTAGGGTGGATATTTGGGGGGTTTGGGTAGCGGTAGAGGTTGTGTTATTAGGGGGAAAGAACATAACTTTAGTTTTATCTGCATTAAACAGTAGTTTATCCTGGTTGAAGTTTACTTGTAATATGTTGAATTTCGATTGTAAATCAATGAGTAATTCGGGTAGGGTCGGTTTGGAGATGTATAAAACCTTGTCACCAGCAAAGAGATGTATGGAAACCTTTTTTTTTCTGGTTCTGTTTCTGTTTAGATTGTTAGTATAGCTCATGAACACCCACTCATTGCTCAGATGAAACAACGTGACAACCTCTGGCATATTGCCAGAGAGACAGGCAGGCAAACTGACATTGCTGCTTACAAAGAGGCTAGGAATAAGTGCACTAGGCAAGTAAGAAATGCTAAAGCTACCTACTATAAAGAACAACTTGAGAGAAACTGGGGCAATGGCAGGGAATTCTGGAATAGCATTAAGTCCCTTACCGGCAAAGAATCCAGAGCTCCACCAGATCTCATAGTAACCACTTCTGGCCCATTACAGCAACCTATTGACCTGGATAATGCCTTTAATAGTGCCTTAACAGACCTCAGCTCTGTCCACCCCCCCCCCCGAATTTCTCCATACCCCACCAGCAATGGATTTCATCTACCCTAACCCTCCTCTCACCTTTAAACCAGGCCAACCACCATTCTACTTTAGGCAAATTATTAGGGCCCAGATCATTAAATATGTCAAAAATCCTAAACAAAACCAGGGTCGGGAGTGACTCACTAGACATGAAGTTGCTAGCTGTAGCGTTGGAAGAACTTGCCTGTCCACTAATTAAACTTTTCAACATCTCCTTGCGCACTGGAATCTTTCCAGATAGGTGGAAGACCACCTTGGTTTAAAAATGGGGACAGAACCAATCTGGGAAACTACCGCCCAATCTCAATACCACCACCTCTTTCTAAAGCGCTAGAAAGGGTTGTTTCTGATCAGCTTACTGAATACCTAAACAAGTACAATCTGCTTTGCCCACAGCAGCATAGGTTTCGTATCAGACACAGAACCATCTCAGCATTAATCAACTATACCTCTCACATCTACAAAGCCCTTGACTCCAGGAAAAACATTAGGGTCTATATTTATAGACCTCAGCAAAACCTTTGACACTGGTTGACCACCTAATCCTGCTCAGTCACTTGAGGACCTTGGGACTGTCAGTAGATACCATCTCCTAGTTTAACAGCTACCTTTCACACAGGATGCAGTGTGTGAGGATAGGGGATGTAACCTCCAAACTCAAAAAGGTAACCCTTGGGGTTCCCCAAGGCTCAATCTTAGGACCACTTCTCTTCAGCCTCTTCATTAACTCCCTTCCCAATGCCAATCCTGCTAAAATGCTGTTCTATGCAGATGATGCAGTTATCTCAGTGCCTGGCAGCCTCACATCAGAAATAGCAAAAAACCTACAGCATAGCTTTGCAATGCTTGAGAACTGGTTCACCCAAAACTGACTCCTTCTAAATTATAAAAAAACAAAAATTATGCACCTAACTTTGCCACATGCCCAAAGGAATGCTGAACACCTGACTATCTATAGCCAAAAAGGGGATGGCATTGAACAAGTCTCTACCTTTAAATATCTCAGGGTACACATTGATGACACCCTCTCCTTCATGCACCATATGGACCATGTTATCAAATCTGCTAATATTAAACTTGGAATTCTATATAGGCAGAGGCAAGTCATGACCCCTGAGACTCTAAGCCTAGTCACTCAAAGCTCTATTCTGTCTGTCTTCGACTAAGCCCTTGCCATCTACAGTGCTGCCACAGACTCAGCCCTAAATAGAGTAAAAGTATTAATCAAATAGGCTTGCCGCCTGGTCCTGGGGGCTAAACACCGTACCCATTCTTGTGCCCTCTACTGGTTGGCTCCCATTAACACCTTAGGGTGAAGTATCAGGCTTGCCTAATTGGCAAAAAAGCCCTCCTAGGACTCACTCCCTATTCCACTGCCACTCTGTTCCAGTGCTCCACCTCCACAAAAGTCACTAGGGGCTCAGCTAAGGATGTGCTCCATGTCCCTTTCAAAAGAACCTGCCTGGCACAGTGTTCACTCTCCTACCGTGGACTCACCTGGTTTAATGAAATCCCTACTACCACTCTGGAGCACACAAAAGTGGACCCATTAAAGAGAGAACTGCTAAACCTTCTGGCCCAAATGAACCAATGTGATTGCAATTAATAAATGTCTCTGACTATCACTACCATAACTTATCACCCCTCTGTTTACCTCACCTTCTTTCTTCCCCACTCCCTTCTCTCACCCCTCCCTGAAAAAGCCCCATGGTGGCTGCCCCTACCCTGCTCTTCCCTCACCCCACTTTCCTAACTCTGTGACAAAGCCCCCTCAGTCTACTCTCACTATGCTCTGTGCTTAACATCTGTTTGATTCCTTTTCCTGTTTTTACTGTGACCTGTTCAGAATGTCAAAATGCACTCCAACTGTGACACTTTTGACACTGTAATTGCCCTATTTGCTTGCTACCTGTACATTCTGTAACTTATTGTGTACTCGGAGTGTTCTGTAACCTGTTTATGTAAATTTTGTCTCTCGTCCACTTGAGATGGAGCCTTTGTAAAAGAGCCTTCCTGGCTCAAAGTTATTAATCTGCAATTGAAATAAATAAATAGCAGCGGCCCTAAGATTGACCCTTGTGGTACTCCCTTTAGAAGTTTTGTGCAGGCGGAGAAGGCCCCTCTGCTTTTATCTGTTGTCTACCCTTTAGATAGTTAGAGAACCATATCCAAGTGACATCACTTACTCCCAAACCTTGTAACTTGTGCAATAGAATGTTATGGTCAACAGTACCAAAGGCCTTGCTGAGGTCGAGGAATATTGCACCTGTGGTATGTCTGTTATCCAGGGATGAGAGCCAGTCATTGGTGACTCTTGCCAGTGCTGTACATGTGCTGTGTTTGACCCTAAAACCTGATTGTAATGAATTGATTAGATTTGTCTTCTCCAGATAGTCCCTTAACTGAGCATTTACAAGTTCCTCTGGAAGTTTGGACAGCACTAGTAGTATAGAGATTGGTTCGTGGTTAGTTAATTTACATGAATCTCTCCACTTGAACAATGGTATGATGTGGGCTGATTTCCATATTAAGGGTATATCACCACTGGACAATAAAAGGTTGAAGATGTATGTTAAGGGTGCTACAAGTTGCCTATAGCCAATTTTCTGGAAATAGGGATCTAGACTGTCTGCTCCTGAACTTTTCTTTACATCTATTCCTAGGAGGAGATCTTCGACCTCTTTATAGGTGATAGTCTGGAAGGTGAACTGGTTTTCTGTATTGCAAATTGTGGCAGTGTGCACCAATGGGGGGTGGAGTAAGATGCAGCTGGTGAGTTTTCAAATGCTAATCCTGCTTTTGAGAAGTATGAATTTAACTCCTCAAAGATAAATTGATTAGTATTTATTGTTGTTCCCCATGACTTGATTTTAACTGGCAGTGAAGAGATTGTTTTATGGCCTTCCATAGATTTAACAGTTTTCCAGAATTTGGATGAGTTCTTTTTAGAATTTTCAATAGTATTGAGACAGATTTTGGATTTACTGTAGTTTCTCTTATGAGTTGAGTGCATGTACTTCTCATTTGTTCAAAGTTTGACCAGTCAGAGTCAGATTTGGTCTCCCTGGCTTTCGACCATATTTTATCCCTGTTTCTTAACATCTTTCTGAGATCCTAACTGAAACAGGGGCATGGTAGGATTTTCACGCTCCTTTTTTGAAGTGGAGCATGTTTATTTGCAGTTGCAGTGTCAGTGGCTCAGTAGGTAGCACACTCGCCTCTGAGGCCGGGAGATCAGAGGGCTGTGAGTTCAGTTCCCACATCTGGCACTTGGGTTACTATCCCAGAACTGACACTGTAGCGCAGCATGAGAGGGATGCTGCACTTCTGAGGTGCCGTCTTCCGGATGAGACATTAAACCGAGGTCCCATCTGCCTGGATTGGTAGTAGTTCAGGTGGATGTTAAAGATCCCATGGCACTTATCGAAAAGAGTAGGAGAATTTCCCCGGTGTCCTGGCCAAATTTCCCTCATTCACTAAAAATACCAATAGCTTAATCTGGTTCAAGGTCAGTTGGCATTCATCTGTATCCCTCCCGAGTCGTGCCTGAAAATAGGCAGAATTTGTCTAGTGCACTTACCTGGTCAACAAAACGAAATAAAATAAAAAAATGTATTAAATTCAGAAGCAATTTATTTAAAAGGGTTAAAGCTTCGTTTATGTTAGGGGCAAGATAAAATTGTTGCCAAATTAGCCAGTCTAAGTCTGCTATAAATTCTTCTATAATGAATTTTGCGAAGCTTCTTTTAATAATAATTTAGTTTCAGACTTATGTTTTTTTTTTTGATCCTCTGATACGGTTATGATCACTAAGATCATTATGAAAAATTGCAGCATGAGTGATTTTGTGTGGTCTGTTAGTTATTATTAGACCTAAGGTGGTGGCATTTATTGTTTTTGTTTTTTTAGTTTGGTCTAGTAGGTGCGGTGGATAATTGAGTCAATTCTAGGTCATCACACAGATTTTTAAGACTATCTGCTTTGTTGGAATGCCAGTCTAGGTTTAAGTCTCCTAGGATTATGGACTTATTACAATGTGAGTTTACTAGGGCTATGATGTGATTTAACAGTTGTAATCCCCCCTTTAGTGGTCTGGAGCCATTCACATATCTGGACTGTGTAGTACGGTACAGTCTGCACGCCCATTGGCCCACACTGTGGACCAATGGGCGTACAGCCATACAGTATGCAGTCAGTCGGCAAGTGGCCAGGCGGCTTGTGGGTGGGGAGCTGCCACTCGCTGCTGACCGAGGGGAAGCGGGGTGGCAGGGCTCATTGGGCGGGTGGGGGGTACCGCTGGACAACCAGGGATAATGTCAAATGATTATCGATATAATCATGCCCGCGATTGGGCTGGAAGCGGTCCACTGGACCACCAGGGATATAGGACATGATTTTAAATATACTCATACCCGCGATCAGGCTGGAGGCGGTCCACTGGACCATCAGGGATATTGGACGTGATTTATCTATACTTATGTCCATGATCAGGTGTGGGGGGCGCGACGCCAATGGACCCTGGCCCCAGGGCTCGGGTGGCTGACTGGCGGGGGGAGCAGGGTGGCAGAACTCAGTGGGTGGGTGGGAAGGGGGGTACCACTGGACCACCAGGGATAATGTCAAATGATTTTAGATATACTTACACCCGCAATCTGGCTGAAAGTGGTCCACTGGACCACCAAGGATATAGGACATAATTTTAAATTTACTCATGCGTGCGATCGGGCCGGGGGCGATCCACTGGAACAACAGGGATATAGGACGTGATATTAAATATACTCATGCTCGCGATCGAGCATTGGGGCTCTTTGCTGTGATGTGCAGTGGGCTTCGGTCCCCGAAGGGTGCAGCCTGGCAGGGCACCAGGTGCAAGTCGCTGGGGATTGGCGCACCTGCATGCAAATGGAGCCATAATGACATACTAATGGCCCCAGTTGTGCCTTGCATGCATTATGGCCCCATTTGCATATCTACCACTTAATATCACAGCTCCTGCACCTAGTGCAACCACACTTACTCTGGTACATCCCCTGCTCCACTCTTTCCACTTGCACTGGCACAGTGCCACTGAGCCATGCACATTGCAGGAGGCCAGGTTGCAATATTCAACAGTGCTAAGCTATGGCGCAGCTCCATTGAATATCACCCAGTCCATGTCCTGGCGCATCCCAGTTGCACTGCACCCTGCTTATGCCCCTGCCAGGTGCATTTCTAAATATCCCACCCTCAGGGTAAATGAATCTTTAGTAGTATGTCAGCTCAGGTTTAGGTTTGGTCAGATCACTCCCAGTTTTGGTTCTGGTACTCTTTGGATTTAGCCACTAGTCTGATCTTGAGCTTTATGCAGTTTTTCTTTTACAATGAAGCAGAAGATATATTTAAAAAAAAAGAGACATAAAATTAATTTGAACATTTTACAGCAAGGTGCTGAGTTACCCCCATCACTCAATGCAGTAAAACATAGGCAGAAATGTGCAAATATCCCAGTATTTTGTTTCCTTGAATAGCCTTATTCAAGCAATCACATACAGTATATGGGTATTTTAATTTCATATTCAGTATCAAACTGTTTTGCAACAGATCTGCTGCAAAACATGATTTGTAACCCCACAGTTTGTCAGGGCTAGTCCCACAGAGTTCTCCTAAGTCCCACGTATACCCACTCACCCTTTTCAGATACACTGATAGTATAACTGCAACAGCTAGCCTCCAGCCAGTATCCTCTCCTACCCAACACCATTTTAAATAATTAGCCTTCCCTCATGAACACTTCCACCAAGCCTTTGAGCATTATGTGGCAAAATCCTTCATTAATGTTCTTCCCTGGACCATCCAATAACATATATTTCAAGGACTGGTTTTCTGCCAGTCCCACCTCCCTCTCAACATAGGGAAGAGGAGAAAGAAGAGAAGAGAGATGAGACAGAAGAGTAGAAAAGAGGACAGTAGAAGTGAGAAGAGTAGAAGAAAGGAGAGTAGGACAGAAGAACAGGAAGAGGGAGGAGAGGAGGAGGGAGAAGAGGAGGGAAGGGAAGGAAGGAAGGAAGGGAAGGGAAGGAGGAGGAAAGGAAGGAAAGGAAGGAAGTGAAGTGAAGGGAGGGAGGGATTTGGTTTTATAGTAGCTTTCATACAAACTATATTCTTTAGTACCTTACAGACTAGGAGAGGGAGAAGAGAGAATGCTGGCCAGCCCATTGTCATAGGGGCAGGACGCCGACCTGTGATGCTGGTGACCCAGGTTCGGGAACGAACCTGGGACGTCAGAGGGCCGGCCGAGGGAGAAGGATTGAGCATCCGAGGACTGCTCTCCTTTTCCAGCCGGAGGGTGGGGAGTGTGTCGGCATTACACAGACACCTAGAGGAGGCTGGGTGTGCCACTTACACTGATTCCAACATGTTCGGAGGGTGGGGTGGACACTGGTCATCATTGCATCCGCCTTGCAAACTCAGGAAAGAATTACATGCTTGCTAGATGACGCCGTCCCTCGGCTGCATCAGCTCCCAGGCCGACTCCTGACCTATCCCGTCGACTGCGATACCTTAAGAGGGATCAGGTGCCATAACCCCACCCTGGGTGGGAAGCCAGGGGGTATTGGGAGTTGTGGCTGATGTGGGAGTGGCAGCCAAGGGGTCTGTGACCGAGCAGAGGTAGTGGCAGTAGGTGGCACCAAAAAGAATAAATAAATAAAAAAAAAAGAAGAGAGAATGCTGCTGCCATTGGACACACAGCAGAAACTCAAACAGAACAGAAATACAGTACATTAGACATTAGTTACGCACAAGGATGTTTATTGACTTGCTTGAGGTCATAAATTAAGTACAGGCATGCAAGCCAGGATGCATTGCAATAATGCTACAAGTTTCAATGGCTGAGAGGGACCTGGGGGTGGTGGTGGATGTCAAGATGAACAACTCGGAGACTTGTGGGAGGGCAGTAGCCAAGGCCAACAGGATGCTGGGATGCATTGCTAGGGGGATCACCTCCAGAAGGAGGGAAGTGATACTCCCTCTGTATAACTGCTTGGTGAGGCCGCACCTCGAGTACTGCGTGCAGTTTTGGAGGCTACACTTAAAGAGGGACATTAAACTCCTGGAGAGGGTCCAGAGGAGGCAACCAAAATGATTTGGGGCTTGGGGGACAGGACCTATGAGGAGAGGCTCGAAGAGCTAAATATGTACATTGGAAGAGAGAAGGGCTGGGGAGACATGATAGAGGTCTTCAGGTACTTGAAGGGGTAAATAGGGAGGAGCAGTCAGGGTGCTTCGAAGGAAGGAGGAGGGGCCACTAGGGGCATGGGTGGAAGCTGGAGGAAAAGATTCAGGGAGAAAGGAAGAGGTGCTACTTCACTGAGAGGGTGGTGGAGCCATGGAATGCGCTGCTTAGGGGCTGGTGGAGGCAGAGATGGTGGAGGGGTTCAAGAGGGGGTGGGACAGGTACAGGGAAAGGGTTCTGGAAGCAAAATCCAATGCAGCGAGAATATCCGGAACTGGGAAGGGAGAAGCCAGAGAAGGCGAGAGGGGCAGGCAAGGTCAGCTCCCCGGGGTGGGGGATGACCAAACGAGCAGACATGAAAGACCTTTAGGCCTATTCTGCTGGCATTTTAGTATGTTAGTATGTTAGTAATGCTGCAGTATATCATGAAATGTTGCAGTATGTTACAGGGAACAGTGTAATTCATTGATAATTATGCCCATTTTTACTACGGTATTTTGTGACATGTAATTTACTGCAAGTTACTGCTTCCATCCTCGCTGGCTCTGCTGTAAGTGGTGGTTATCGATTCTAACACTGAGGCATGCGTACTATACACAGCTCTGGCAGGAAAGCAAACAAACTCCGCCAGAGCTGATAGAGCTACAGTCAGAGGATTCAGAAGTAAAATATTACAGAAGCACTCTGAACTGATATGACTGATGTAATATTGAGTACTTACTTGCATTAATTGTTTTTTTACTTGTGTTATTTGGCTGTATTGTAAATATCTCTGTATGCATTGTACCATTTGACCAGGAGCAAACAAGGCCCATCTTCTAAATGAGCTTTCTGAATGATGTTCACCTGGATAAATAAAGATTTTCGTTGATTGATTGATAAATATTGAAATTTACAAAAGTTATGAGCCTGCATTTGCAAAATGTAACATAGGCTCATAAAGGTATCGTTGTTTTAAAATATTTTTCATCAGATTTTCAACATCGCCTTCTCTGACACCACCTAATGAACAAGGGCAGAAAATGTTCCTGCTGCAAGGTGATGTTTGTGCAGGGACTGCAAAATCACATTTTGGGATGTGAAAATACATTTTAAGAGCATAAGAACATGAGAAAAGCGTCAGCAGTGGGGACTGTGTAATTCATCTAGTCTGCCCAAAAACTACCCTCTCTATGCAGCCTTCATCCTAACATGTCCATTATTTCTGCCCTGTGTGAGTTTGAATTCTCTGATCATCTTTGATGCTACCACCTCCTGGGGCAGGTTGTTCCATGGGTCTATTACTCTGTCCGTGAAGAAGTACTTCCTGAGGTTACTTTTTATCCTTCCTGCCACCAGCCTCATATCATGCCTCTTCTACATGCTGCTGTGTTCTGTTGAGACAAATTGCCTACATGAGCAGGGTTAAATTCCTTCACATACTTAAAAGTTTCAATCAGGTCCTCTGTTTCTTCTTTGCTCAAGGGAGCATAGGTTCAGCTCCGAGTCTTGCTTCATATGTCCTGTGATGCAGACCATGCACCATCTTAGTAGCCCTTCTCTGCACCGTCTCCAAACGGTCGATGTCCTCTTTGAGCCGAGGTCTCCAGAACTGATTGCAGTAATCCAAGTGTGGCCTCACCAAAGGACCTGTAGAAGGGCATGATAACTTCCCACTTTCTACTAGTAATACCTCTACTAATACAGCCAAGGACACCATCCGCTTTCTGTGCTGCTTTCTCATTGTTTTCCTACCTTTAATTCAGTGATGAGTATGCCGAGATCTCGCTCAGTCTGTGTCTCCTCTAGTTGATGTCCTCCCAGTGTGTACTTTTTTCCAGGGTTCCTCATACCCAGGTGCATTACTTTACACTTTTTGTCATTAAATTGTAACTTCCAATCCCTGGACCAATCCTTTAGCCTTCTAAGGTCAGCTTCCATATTGTCTGCTCCTTCCCCTGTGTCCACTCTGTTGCAGAGTTTTGTATCATCTGCGAACAGGCAAACCTTCCCCTTTAGTTTATTAGCAATGGCTGCTATAAATATGTTAAAGAGGACAGGTCCCAGTACTGACCCCTGCTGGATGCCACTGGTTGCCCTACCCTCCATCGACAATGATCCATTGATTAGCACTCTCTTGGTCCTGTTGCGTAGCCAGTTACTGATCCAGCTCCGACTCCTGTATGTTCCAGCTTGTTAGTTAGCCTTCTGCGAGGGTCAGTGTCAAAAGTCTTGCTGAAATCCAGTTATACAACATCCACTGCCCCTCCCTGATCCAATGTTCTGTTGACTCAGTCAAAGAAGTCGGTCAAGTTGGTTTGACAAGAGCATCCTGCTGTGAAGCCATGTTGCTTTGGGTCAGTTTTTCCAGTATCTTTTAGGTATGCCACTATCATATATTTTAGTAGGAACGCCATCATTTTCTCCACAACTGAGGTCAAACTGACAGGGTGGTAATTACCTGCCTCTTCCTTGCTTCCACTTTTGTGTAAGGGCATACCTGTTGCCTTTTTCCAGTCCTGAGGTATTTTTCCACTGTCTAGTGACTTGTTAAAGAGCTCAGCCAGTGGTGTGGCCAGTTCCTCTTGAAGCTCTTTTAATACCTGAGGGTGTATGTCATCCGGTCACATGGCCTTTTCCACTTTAAGTCTATTTAGCTCTTTTAGGACTCTCCCTCATGAAGGGGCTAGTGTCGGCTCCCCGAGTATCTTCCTTTGTCCTACCTAGTGTGGGACCTTTGCCACTGTCTGCTATGGTGAAGACAGAGCAAAAGAACTAATTTAGTACTTCTGCCTTGTCCTCGTCTCTCTCTCTGCCATCTTACCTTCCTTGGTTGCTAGTCGGACTATTCCTCCCTTAGTTTTTCTTTTTTTTCTTTTGGCCATGATTTGAAAAAGACTGCTGTCACATTCATGAGGTGCTGTAAAGATATAGCTAAGTTTTAAATCTGGGATACAGATATTGAAAATTACCAAAGTTACAAGCCTGCATTCGCAAAATTCAACATAGGCTCATAACTTTGTTATTTTTTAATATTTTTGCACCAAATTTTCAACATAACCTTCTTATGACCCCACCTCATGAACAAGGGCAAAGAAAATTTTCAGCTCCTGCCCAAAAAGTGATTTCATGCAGGGACCATGGAATCACCTTTTGGGATATGAAAAAGACATTTTGGCCAGGATTTAAAACAAGCATTTGTCAATGCTGAATGTTTGCTTGCTGTTATTAGCATTGGAAATGTAGGAGTTAGACAGATGCAGAATAGGAGTGGCAGTGAAGTACTGAACTTCACGTGAACCCCACTTCCATTCTGTAGAGACAGACAGGATTTGGGGTAAGTGTTTGGGTCGTCACCCATGACGGTCAAGCCATGTCACCTCACCCTATTCTGCAGACATTGACACATGTTGAGGTGTGTCTTAGGGTGTTTGGCTTTACAGTCACCACATTCCATAAGGACATACTCTATAGTGAAATGGGTGCAGCATAGGAGAGTGGGGTGAAGTCTTGGGCCGAAGAGTGCAAGGTACACCTCGATGCCTGTCAGTGACTTGGGGTGGGGGTGGGATGGCATGAGCAGTACATTCAGCAATCCAAAGGCACACCTCAATGCCTGTCTGTCTCTACAGGGTAGGACGTTATGGTTAGAAACCATAATGCCTTGGGCGTTTGTTGGTATTTACAGTACAAATTTTCAACATGGCCGTCCCCCTCAGGAAAGCATGTGGGACCTCTTCTCATGAAGAGTGGCAGTGTGATTTTGTCAATATGTCCTGAAAATTGACTTCCAGCAGTGACAGTGCCATTCTGCACCACATGTACGAAAACTCAGATCAGGCAGGATGTGAAGAATGACAGCTGTAGCATCCATAGGGAGGTATGAAGAGATGGAAATGTTGAAAATCTGTAGTGGGAATATTAAAAATGCTTGCACTTCCGAGCATAACGAAACTGTGCAATGCATGCACGTAACACAGTCACTTTATGGAATTTTGTCACCAGATTTTCAACATAGGCATTTTATGACCTGTGCTCATGAACTGTGTCACTGTGATTTTCTTAATGTGTTCGAACACTGATTTCTCACAGCAACCATGGTACTCTGCACGGAACTGCTAAAACACATTTCAACAAGGATGTGAAAAATGACAGCTGCACTGTTCATAAGGAGGTGCAGAAAAATGGCAATGTTGAAAATCTGGACTTAAAATATTATAAATGTGCAAAGTTATGAGCATGCGTGGAAACTGCATAGCAACATGCTCGTAACACAGTCATTTTATGGACTTTCATCACCAGATTTTCAACATAGGCATTTTAGGACCTCTGCTAATGAACAATGTCACTGTGACTTTTGTTATGTCCCAAACAGTGATTTCCCACAGCGGCCGCACTATTTGCCCCGAGTGTGAAAACACATTTCAGCCAAGATGTGAAAAATTATAGCTGTACTGTTCATAAGGAGGTGTGGAAAAATGACAATGTTGAAAATATGGAGTGAAAATATTGCAAATGTGCGAAGCAACGAGCGTGCGTGGAAACACTCATAACACATTCATTTTATGGGCTTTTGTCACCAAATTTTCAACATAGGCATTCTAGGACCTCTGCTAAGGAACAGCATCAGTGTGATTTTCCTAATGTGTCCCGAACACAGATTTCCCACAGCGAGTGCGGTGTTCTGTGCCAGAAGTGCAAAAACACATTTCGGCCAGGATGTGAAAAATGACAGTTGTACTGGTCATAAGGAGCTGCAGACAAATGGCAGTGTTGACAATCTGGAGTGCAAATAGTGCAAATGTGCAAAGTTACGAGCGTGCGTGGAAACTGCACAATGCATGCTCGTAACACAGTCATTTTATGGACTTTTCTCACCAAATTTTCAACATAGGCATTTCAGGACCTCTGCTAATGAACAGTCACACAGTGATTTTTGTACTATGTCCCGAATATGGATTTCCCACAGTGACCATGCTATTCTGCATCGGAACCGTGAAAACATATTTTGGCCAGGTTGTGAAAAATGACAACTGCACTGTTCATAAGGAGATGCATTAAAATACCAATGTTGAAAATCTGGAGTGAAAATATTGCAAATTCGCGAAGTTACGAGTGTGTGTATCAACTGCACAACGCATGCTCGTAAAACAGTCATTTTTTGGATTTTTCCTTAAATTTGCAACATAGACTTTTTGAGCCACCTCATGAAGACTGGCACTGTCATTTCATTAATCGGTCCTGAAAGGTGATTCCGCAGTGACTGCGAAATCACCTTCGGGGCCGACTATGCCATGACAGTGAAAGAATTCATGAGGAGGAGTCCAAAAACAATGTTGAAAATTTGGTGCCAAAATTCAAAAAAATGCCTGAGATATGCATCAAAGTTGAAAATACCCTATTTATTCCATTATACAGCTTACCAGCATTTCCTCAGTTAGCGGTCAGCTTTGAAGAGTGCAGACGGTTCCCGGTCCACAGAAGATCATTGCACGGACTCTGGAGGTCAGTATGTGGTGGAGGGGTGTGGGAGGCAGGGTGCATAGTGGGTGGGTGCAGGTTGCGGGGGGGGCAGGGAGACCACCAAGGGACCGTTTCCTTCTTTACAAGGAAAAAAAAAACACATTATGGGACGGTTTTTGTTTTACAGGGACATTTAAGTGGACATTTGGCAAGCTGGGGTGGGCTCCCAGCGTGCCAACCTAGTCTTTTGTTGGGGGGGCGACTATAGCTGATGGGGGATTGGGCACCCCCGTCGGCATATAAGGGGCCACAATAGCCGAGGGGGATTGGGCACCCCCTCGGCACAAACATAGGTTTTGTGGGGGGGGGAATTATGCTGACTGGGAGTGGGCTCCCCCATTGGTGCATTCATTGTGGCTGGGGGACATTATGCCGACGGGGAGGGGGCTCCCCCATAGACACATCCAAAAACCTCAGACGGACTGAAGCCAGCAGGGATTGGGGCCCCCGTCGGCAAACAAAGACTGTTAGGGGGGCACACATGCTGCCGAGGGGGATTGGGCACCCTCTCAGCATGGGGGCTGCATAATACTGTTTGTGAATGTGGCAGCCAGCCGCCCGCCATGTTCACAAACAGTATTAGGCTAGCTAACATTCCGCCCTGCAATGACGGTTCACTCCCCTTCCTCATTGCAGCAGGATGACTGACACTGCAATGACGAGGCGGCCCCTGATTGCTGCAGCAAAAACATTTGTACTTGGTGCACTTTTGGAGACCAGTGTCATCGGCACACTGTGCCTCCATCGGTCCACCACTGCCAAGCCCCCAAATGCAGTTCCTCCCTTGGCTGTAACAGTGCCGAGCCTCTACAACCTGCTTCTGTCCTAAGCTGTCACATAATGTTTCTTGTGCATGTGCAAGCAAACATAAAAATGACAGCTGTCACATTCATGAGGCACTGTAAAGATATGACTGTTGTAAATTTGGGGTAAAAATGTAGAAAATTACCAAAGTTACAAGCCTGCATTCGCAAAATTCAGTGTAGACTCATAACATTGTTGCTTTTTAATATTTTTACACCAAATGTTCAACATAGCCTTCTTATGACCCCCACTTCATGAACAAGGGCAGAGAAAATGTTCAACTTCTGCCCAAAAGGTGATTTTGCACACGGACTGTGAAATCACCTTTCAGGACAGATAGCTTAATGACTGCACTTGTTCATGAAGTGGAGTCCAAAAAAGAAATGTTGAAAATTTGAGCCAAAAATATTAAACAATGGCCAAGTTATGCCACTAAGTTCAAAACACCATTGAAATACATTGAACTGCATATCTGTTTCTTCAGTTCATGGTCTGGATTTGAAGAGTGAAAACATGTCTGCAGTCCAGAGAGGATTATGGCATTGGACCCCTGATGGGTATGTAAGTTCTTGGGGGGGTGCAGGGTGGTTGGTGCTGAGTGGGAGGATCAGGTGAGAGGCAGAGGAATGTAATGACCGCAAAAGACAGGTAAAAAAATAGAGGACTCCTGCCCCTCCCCGTGCCACTGTTTCATTTCTGGGAGGGGAATGGGGTGGTGGCTGCTGAGAGGGAGGGTTGGGTGGGGAGGAAACAATAAATATATTTAAAAACACAAATAATCACGCATGCATAGTGGTGAGGGGTCAGTAAGTGGATTTGTGATAGGGACACTGGGAGTTGGACACCCCCAGTGCCACTATTAATTTTCTGGGGATGTGGTAAGTGCTGAGAGGGAGGGTTGGATGAGGGATATGTGTAATTTTAAAACAAAATAAATTAGTGGTCATGGCGAGACACAGCACAGTCCACCATGACCAAGATAGCTGCTGCAATGAATGTGCATGCACATGCACTAGCGATCTTGCATGCAATACAGTTTGGTGGCCATCTTGGAGACAGGAGAGTGTGCCGTGTTCTGCCATGACTGTCAAAAGTAAAAATAGTGCAGTGCTCCTTCCAGTGGAGTCAATGAGCAGAGTGCGACTGTGGTGCAGCTCCAACATGCTGTTCGGTCAGAAGGAATGTGCTGAGTCCTTTTCTCATAGCAAAAGGTCTGCAGTGCTACTCCCATTGCAGCCCTAAAAAGCAGCTCTATGACCAAGATTTGTTCACAGCAATAGAAACAAGCACTAGCACATAAAGCTGGGCACTAAGCAAGCAGAAAACTGACCATATATTTGTCTGCAATTACAAAATATTATTTGGCTTTACCTTAAGGGGTTTAAAAGCTATAAGAACAGAGATCCAATAGGAACAGTCCCAATGTTTCACGCAAAAAGCAAAGCATTTTGTCAAGGGATCCCTTGACAAAACGACTGACTTTCAGTAAGAAATTTTAGGACTACTTCTGTAGGGTTTCTGTTGTAGCTTTTAAATCCTTTCAGGTAAACCCTAAAGTTACTACCTTTTGGACCAATATGTGGTCTGTAATGTCCATGTTCACTTAGTGCACAGCTTTAGGTGCTAGCACTGTCAAAACAGTAGATCAAACCCCTTAATGCAATATGTCATCCCGCCAGTCTCCCCTTTTCTTAGTGCCCTATGGTTTTTTAATATATCTTTAGACACCACACCCATGAGCTCTGATTACTAATTACTGTGTGGTCTACAAAATGGTAACAGAGGTAGTATAGTGCAGTGGTTAAGGGCACTGAGCTGCAAACCTGGAGGCCTGGGTTTGAATCCCATGAACCCCCACTTGCATACTGTGTGACCCTGAGCGAGTCACTTAACTTTCTTGTGCTCCCAGGTCACACCTGGAAACATGCCCCAGCTTGGTGTGCCTTTCTGGTTAAACAATCTTCCCTTTCCCTAACAAACATTGCTAGTGTAGTTCCCCAAAATTGGTGCCCTACTGGAGAATTTACCTATCAGCCCCCCCCAAGAGGCAGTTGTGGCCAGGCAGTGTGGCTAGAGATAGGGTAAGGGGCTATGAGAAGGTAAATGGATGAGGGTGTCCAGCTATGCCCTGTAACCACAGTCAGTGCCCCAGTGAATCCCTCCCCCTCCTTTTTTTGACAATATCAGGTTCTCTGGTAGCCCAGCGCCTGGGCTCTGTTGAACCATTTCTTTTTTTTCTTTTGTTTTCCTCTCATGCCCCACTGTTTGCTTTGTGACCCCCGCACAAGCAGCACTAAGGAATCAAAGGTCATGCACTGGGACTGCTGTCCCTGTCCAGCACATGGGCATCTTTCAAAGTTTTGAGGCATATTGGTGGCTCATGCTTGGGGTTCAAGAATGGAACCCCAAGCTCTGTAAAACAGTCAACATGGCTGTTAGGGTAGTTGAAGTTGTTGTGCAATCAGGAACTGGGTGACAGCAGCAGGATTGGCAAGCCAGCAGGAGACAGGGAGTGATGGACCATAGGAAACTTACCTGGTGGGCTGAAGCAGGTCATGTTGGCTTTGGCTATGCTCCACTCCTATGGCTGAAGATTCCGCAGCATTGGTAGTCCAGTGTCGCATGGTCAGCAGCAGAACCATGCAGCTGGTATGGGCTCTGTTTGGCCCTGTTTGTTATTTTTTTTTAAATGTGTCTCCGGATCCCTCATCAGTGGTGCACATGGGACTCAGAGGGAGGAGTAGCACGAGAGAGCATCAGGCAGAGCCTCGTGGCACTGCCTCCAGGATCACCCCAGCTCTGCAGTTACTCCCACTAATGAAAAGCTCTGTAGCCATTCCCACCAATGAGAAAAAGCTCTGCAGCCACACCCACATCCATACTTCACCCAGTTAGGCGCAGTGAGTCAGTGGCAGCACCAAGGGCAGGTGCTGACCACCAGTTACAGTAAGAAACAAGCATTTGTCAATGCCGAATGATGTCTCACTGATATTGGCACTGGCATTGGTAGTGCAGGAGTTAGAGATGCATAATAGGAATGGCAGTGAAGTATGGAACTGACGTAAACCCCACCCCGACCATGCAGAGACTGACAGGCAAAGGGGTGTGCCTTTGTGGTGTCAGCTATAACGTTTATGCCATTTTACCTCACCCTACCCTGTAGACACTGACAAGTGTTGTGGTGTGCTTTGGGGTCTTTGAGCCTTATACTTACCCCATTCCATAAGGAAATACACTGAGATGGGTGCAGTATAGGAGAATGGGGTGAACTTTAGGGCCGAACACTCCAAGGCACACCTCGATGCCTGTCACTGGCTGCAGGGTGGGGGTGGGGGTGGACTAGTGTGAGCATTACAGCCAATGATCCCAAGTCACACCCCTGACACCTGGCAGTCTCTGCAGGGTGGGGTGTAACAGTTGGAAACCCTAATGTTGTAGGCGTTTGTTGGTATTTTCACTCCAAATTTTCAACATAGGCATTTTGTGAACCTACCTCATGAAGAGCGGCATAATCAGTTTGTTAGCGGAAAGGTGGTTTTGCACAGCAGCTATGCCATTTGGTGAAACAGGGATGAAAACACATTTTGAGCAGGATGTGGAAAATGACAACTTTTCATGAGGAGGTGTAAAAAAATGGCAATGTTGAAAATCTGGAGTGAAAATATGTTAATTTGGTGAAGTCTTAAGCATGCATAGAAACTGTGCAACACACGTCCGTAACCCAATTATTTTTGGGATTTTTTAGCCACATTTTCAACATAGACATTTTGGGACTTCCCCCTCATGAACAGTGGTGCTGTGATTTTGTTAGTCTGTCCCGAAAGTTGATTTCCCACAGCGACCATGCCATTGTGCACCACAGGTGCGGAAACACATTTTGGGCAGGCTGTGAAAAATGACAGCTGTACTGTACATAAGGAGGTGTGGAAAATGCCAGTGTTGAAAATCTTGCATGAAAATATTGCAAATCTGCGAAATTACAAAGGTGGGTAGAAACTGTGCAACGCATGCTTGTAACACAGTCATTTTATGGACTTTTGTTACCAAATTTTCAATATAGGCATTTAAGGACCTCTGCTCATGAACAGTGTCACCGTCATTTTCTCAAACTGTTCCAAAAACTGATTTTGCACAGCGACCGCGCTATTCTGCGCTGGATGTGCGAAAACACATTTCAGCTAGGATATGTAAAATGACAGCTGTACTGCTCATAAGGAGGTGTGGAAAAATGGCAATTTTGAAAATCTGGAGTGAAAACATTCAAATTCACGAAGTTACTAGCGTGCATGGAAACAGTGCAATGCATGCTCATAAAACAGACGTTTTTTGGGATTTTTTCACCAAATTTGCAACATAGGCTTTTTGAGAGCCCCTCTCATGAACAGTAGCACTGTTGTTTCGTTACTCAGTCCCAAAATGTGATTCTGTGCAGTGACTGAAAAATCACCTTTCGGGACTGAATAATGCTATGACAGTGACTGAATTCATGAGGAGGGGCCCCAATAACCCATGTTGAAGATTTGATGCAAAATTCAAAAAATACCTGAGATATGCACAAAGTTGAAAAAACCCTATTTATGCCATTATACAGCTTACCGCATTTCTTCAGTTCGAGGTAGGCTTTGAAGAGTGCAGATGTGTTCCTGGTCCACGAAGATCATCGTGCTGGACTCCAGAGAGGTAAGTATGGGTGAGGGTGTGAGGAGGTAGGGTGTGCAGAGGGTGGGTGCAGGTGGGGACAGGGAGCTGGACAGACCGTGAGGGACTGTTTTCTTCTTTTACAGGTTAAAAAACAAAAACATTGCGGGACTTTTTTTTCAGGGCATTTGGCATGCTGGGGTAGGCTCCCAGCATGCCACCTGAGTGTTTGGGGGATAGCCGATGGGGGATTGGGCACCCCCATCAGCACATATGGAAGGGGGGCAAGAGCCGAGAGGGATTGGGCACCCCCTTAGGCACATAACAAATGAGGGGGTGCATTATACTGATGGGGAGTGGGCTCCCCCGGCAGCACATACACTGGGTCAGGTCATGCCGACAGGGGGACTGGGCACCCCCGAAGTCGGCATTGTGGCAGGCAGTGTGCCACCATGTTTTTACTCTGTTTCACCAGGGAAGACACATCAAGAGGTGCTGCTGCATATGACGAGCTTTGCTGTCATTGCAGTGGACCTTTCCTTAGATGTACTCGCCACATTATGTATTCCTTTTGTGGTGCCTGCATGTTGGCTTATTGGGGAATGATGGACTCACCTACAGATGCATTCCCTGCATTCGCCCAAGAGTGACCATGCCTCCAGCTCTGCTACTAACGCAATATGTTGGCTGGTGCACAAGCGCGAGCCAACATAAAAAAGTAGAAACACAAATTCTGCATTTTTGAATAGTGCAAGATGGTGCAGGGCAAGCAGTAAAACTGTGACAAGAGCTAAGCACTGAGTCAGTGGCCCTTTACCTAAATAAAGAAGAGGGCAGGCACGTGGGCCAGAAGCCATTCACCTCAAAAAAGGGCTGCTCCCAGAGGGCAGAGCAAGGACAGGGCAGCCCAGCGCAAAGGGAGAGCTGTGCCAAGTGTTTTTTTTTTTTATTTTTATTTCAAGTCAGCAACTTGCATAGAGTAGCACCAAACCAACAGTTAAGGCCACATGAGTGGATGAGGACCATCCCACCTCAAGGGCTGCCCACAGAGGCAGCCAAAGGAATGCTCTATTGGGAGATAGATTAGGCTAGTCAATCCCAATACAGTGGCTATCATAAGGCAGGAGACTCACATAGGGTGGGCTAGGTGATTGAATACACCCACCTTTGGGCACCAGCTTTACTGCAAGCAACTGAATTGCCAGTACTGCGTTATGCCCTAATGCAACTGAACTGCCAATACTGTGTTATGCTTTAATGCAACTGAACTACCAATACTGAGTTATTCCCTAATGCAACTGAATTGCCAATTCTGTGTTATGCCTTAATGCAAAGATTGGGCAGACTGGGTGGGTCATGCAGTCCTTATCTGCTGTCAAAGTCTATGTTTCTATGGTGGAGGTTAGGAAGAAGTAGGCTGTTAGTTAACTAGGATCTGCAGCTTATCCAATAGGTAGGGAAATGGGCAGACTGGGTGGGCCATGCAGTCCTTACCTGCCGCCAAAGTCAGAGTCTATGCTATGCAACTAAACTGCCAATAAAATACAAATTCACCCTACCCTACGTATCACACTTCCCCGTCCTCATGTTGTTGTCCAAGCCTACTTGTTACTTGTCATGTTTCATGATACCTGTACTTCCCATATGCTGTAACAATGTATATGCATGATAGTTAAAGAAAGCCGACCACAAGGTTTTGGACAATAACATACTTGTTATTTGGAACAGTTGTCTGTGAGGTAGTGTTATACTTTGTTTTGTGAAATAATCCTTTCAGGCAGATCCATGGGACTCAGGGAGCTACTAAGGCGCTGTAACTAAGGAGAAATTGGCCCTCACAGCAGAGGAGTTCAGGATAGTGGTGAAAGAGCACTGCACAGGAAGTGACTAACTTTTTTCTGTGTTCTCTTTCTTACTGCTGGGGTGTGAAATGGGATTTTGACCTAACAAACGGGACAGTGTGTTACTGGGACTGGGAGGAGTGGGGGCTGGAATTAGAGCCTTGTAGGGAGACACTGTCTCATGGATAGGGTGGGGCAGTTTGTTTGTAGGTGTGTGGAGTGGGAAGGGGAATGACCTCACATAGCAGTGCACCAGGGCACAAATGACATGGAAGGGAGCACGTTCGGGAAGGTGCAAAAAAGGTTCAAGGAGGAGGGGAGACTATGCAAAAAGCAGGGCACTCGGTGGCATTCTCAGAATTTCTCCCAGTACCCAGAGCAAGTGCAGCCAGGAAGCAGAGGATAGTGGAGTTTAACGCATGGCTGGGGACATGGTGTCAGTCCAGGGGGTATGGTCTGCTGGGGAGTGCAGTGGAACGTGGGATAAGAAGAATCTGTATGCCCCAGACAGGCTACATTTGAGTAGAGAAGGCTCAGCAGTCCTGAAACAGAAGCTGGGGGAGTATATGGCAACCAGGATAAAGTTAAACTGAGTGTGGGAGGGGGGTGAGGCAGAAGGTTGGAGGACAAACTAGGTCCTCAGGTCAGGGAGGCCAATAGGCCTCCCCCTAGACTGGAAGAAAGGGACTGGGGGAGAATTCATATAGTGGGGATGCTACAAGTGTAAAAAAGGGCAGGGAAGAACTAGGGACATACTGGAGGGTAGTCTCCCTGAATTCGAGGAGCCTGGGGAATAAGGCCACTGAGTTGCAGGCAATGATGGCAGAGAAGGAGGTGGACATAGTGGCCATCATGGAGATGTGGGCTAACCAATACCATGACTGGGACCTTGTGGTCCCATGATACTGGCTGTACAGGGAAAAAGGGAAGGGGTTATTTATGTAAAGGAAGGAATACTATAGTAGGGGGGAGGGGAGGACAAAGGCCTTATGGCTACAAATCCGGGACTCAAAGTGCAGGAGAGTTAGGTTGGGGGTGGTGCACAGGCCACCATCTCAAAACAAGGATATTGATAGGGAGCTTGGAGAGCTGATAAGGAGGGTCAGTGCAAAGGGTAACACTGTGTTCATGGGGGACTTTAACCTACCTGGAGTGGAGTGGAGCACCCCAGCCACCATGAACATCAGGGAACAGGTCCTCTTGGAGGCTTCACAGGACAGTTGCCTAGTGCAGATGGTAAGGGCACCAACCAAGGATGGTAACAATCTGGACCTTGTGCTGACAAACTTTGAGAAGATCTGGGAAGTGGGGGTGGAGGACTCCCTGGCAGGGAGTGACCACCACACAGTGTGGTTTTCACTCAGTATGGGTAAAGAGACTGCCAGTACAAAGACATGGGTGATGGACTTCAGGCAGGCAGACTTTGGAAGGATGAGGGACATATTGGAGGGCACCTCGCTAGCATCCACCCACACATGGATGCTAACCAGAAATGGGAGATTATCAGACATGAGTTAGCAGTGGCCACCAGTACTTGTTCAAAGATCCAGAACAAAAAGGCCAGGTCTAGGAGGCCAAATTGGTTAAGTAGTGAAGTGTTAGGGAGGGTAAGGGAAAAAAGGGCTGCCTTCAGAAAATACATGAGATCCAAATGGATAGAGGACAAGAAGCAGTACATGAAGAAATCAAAGGAAGTGAGCAGCCCAGTCAGGGCAGCCAAGGCAGCTAGGGAGCTTAGGCTAGCACAGGGGGTCAGAGAAGGGGGAAAAGATTTCAAGTACATAAGGGAGAGAAGAAGCTGTAAGGATCGGATTATTAGGATCAAGGTAGAGGGGTGGCAAAGAAGGGGTGGAGCAGGTAGAAGTGCTCAATGACTACTTCAGTTCTGTGTTTACCAGGAGAAGATGGGGCCAGTGCCGCAAGGGAAGGTAGGGTTGGGAGCGGGTGGGGGGAGTTAACGGATGGGGTAATCCGTGCAAGCAGGGTCCTGTAAGGCCTTAGGGATCTGATAGTGGATAAGGCACCAGGTTCGGACGGCATACACCCCAAGGTGTTGAAGGAATTGGTAGAGGTCCTGGTGGGACCACTGGCAGATTTGTTCAACACCTCTGAGGACGGGTTGTGTGCCCCAGGACTGGAGGAAGGCACATGGTGTCCCTCCACAAAAGTGGACTCAAGAATGTACTAGGGAACTATAGACCAGTCAGCCTCACCTCCAATGTCAGAAAGCTAATGCAGACCATCCTCAAGAAGAGGCTAGTAGCCTTCTTGGAGGAAAATGGTCTCCAGGACAGCAGGCAGCATGGGTTTGTATCAGGCAGATCACGCCAGACCAACCTGGATGACTTTTACAACTGGGTGATTAAGGCACTTGGCAAGGGCCAGACGGTGGATGTCCTGTATCTGGACTTCAGCAAAGCCTTTGATTTGGTACTGCATGGTAGGTTAACTAGTAAACTGGGATATCTGGGTGTGGGAGAGAAGCTGGTGGAGTGGGTCAAGCACTGGCTGCAGGATAAGTAACAAAGGGTAGTTGTCAGGGGAATTCTCAACCCAAGGGCTAAAACTAGTGGGTTCCTCAGGGCCCAGTGCTGGGTCCTGTGTTGTTGGCATCTTTACTGCTGACATCTCAGATGGGATTAGGAACAAGATCAGCCTTTTTGCAGATGATGCAAAGATTGGTGCAGTGGTGGAAAATGCAGAGGGTGGTTAGGTCTGCAGAAGGATCAGGACAAACTTGAGCACTGATCGGATACATGGCAGCTGAGATTCAATGCAAAAAATTGCAAAGTCATGCACTTGGGAGCCAGGAAACCAAAGTATTGTTATGAGCTAGAGGGGTACAATTATCTACTATAGAGGAGAAGAAGGATCTTGGGGTGCTCAAATGGAAAATGAACCACTTGGCATAGTGCAGGTGGGCAGCAGCTAAAGCAAATAAGATGTTGAGGTGTATTGTCAGAGGAATCACCTCCAAGGGGGAAGAGGTCATCCTGCCACTGTAGAGGTCACTGGTCAGACCAAACTTGGAGTACTGCATACAGTTCTGGCATCCATACCTAAAGAAAGATATCAACCTACTGAAGGGGATCCAGCGTACAGCAACCTGGATGATCTTCGGGATGGAGGGAAAACCCTATGAGGACAGACTAAGGAAGCTCAGCATGTACTCCCTGGAGGAGGGGAAGGATAGATAGAACATGATCCCTTCAAATATATGAAGGGCATAAATAATGTTAGTACAGAAGGGATTTCTATATTAAAAGGGTGGGAGGCACTAGGGGGTATGGTCTGAAATTGAAGGGATGGGAAGGGTGCAGAGAGAAATGAGAAGGCATTACTTCACAGAGAGGGTGTAGCTCAGTGAAATGCACTACCAGAGGAAGTGGTAGCAGTAAAGTTGGTGGACAGCTTTAAGAGGGATGAGACAGGGTCAGGAGGGTCACTACTATATGGGGAGGGCAGAAGTCTACTAGGATGATAGCTGCACACTTGAGTAGACTCGATAGACCATATGGCCTGTATCTATTGGCATTTTTCATATGTTTGTATTATGATCACTTGTATGGGTCCTCAGTGAAAATGAGCTATACTCAATTGAGAATCCCAGTTACGATGATGACGAATAAAAATACAATGAATGAATGAAAAAATTTGTTGTTGCACCCTATTGCATCTGAACTGCAACTGTGTGTTGTGCCCCTACTCCAAAAGTATCACTTATACTGAATTTTGTTACCAGAGTAAACGGTTAACCCTGTGCAGCACCCCAAAGTGCACATCAAACTGGCCATCCTATGCTCTGCCACCAAAGTGAACTGCCAGACTGGTGCTGTGCCTTAACTGCAAAGTGAGTTACCAGCCTTGTGCTACTCTCTAATTTGAAAGGAACTGTTGAAACCTCCACCCTTTGGACTACAGTCTAGTGGCCGACCCAGCTAGTGCTGGGGATAGTCAGGACAGGCTACTATCAGTGTTCACCTTTGCAGTGTCCCTTCCCCATTAAGGAATTGAAGGAAGTCTAGGTGCTGCCCTGGCTCAGTAGATAAGGCTCCGATGTGTAGTGAGGTGGGAATTTTCTTTTTTAAGGAATGAAGAAAGCAGCAAGACAGGAATGCAAAAGCAGAAAGAGTAGGGACAACAAAAGCAACAAGACTTGGAGTGATGAAAGCTCAAGAAACCCAGATTACAATTCCTTGTGCATGTTCAGTGTGACCCTGGTCAGTGATCTGTCACCACCTCCCTACCAATGCCCAGAGGGTCTGATGAAAAGAGAAACCCCTTGTTCTTCACTGGTCAGTGGTCTGCCACAATCTCCTACTAATATAAGAATTTTAGCATGCACTTCCAGTCTGGTGGGCTGTTATGACCTTTCCCATTCAATTGAATCCTCAGTTCAGGGGACAAGGAGCTTCCTCTGTTGGTCCTGTCTGTTGAAAATAAAGGTCCCTTGTTCCTTCTGGAAGCACTTGCCTTCATCTCACTCTGGTGCTCTTGTTCTCTTGTAACTCCCTTCTTACATGCATCATATTGCTTTTGAAAGCCAACTAATAGGTCATCCTTTCCAGCTACAACAAAGGTTAAACAGACTAATACTTTAAGTAAACCCCTGGTAGGGCTGGAACTTTAGAATTCTTTGCCATTGTTGTAGAGATAAGAATTGTTTGTCATTGCCGTCAGAGCCTCAGCATCTCTGCAACCTCGTATAGTTTCAGAATTTCATAGAAGTCATAGAGCCTAATATCCTTGAAACCTGCTTAAAGTATAGTAACTTTATAAACTTCAGAATTCTTGATGTTGTTCATATTGTTAGTTTCCTGTATCATATTTCCAGTGGTCCAGTTTGTATGTATCTTGTTATTTGTGCATTGCAGTGCAGTGCAGTGCAGTGCAGTGGTTGTGGTGCAGCAGTTTTCAGAAAGACCTTCTGGAGACTGCAGTGCTACACCATCTGCACACACCTGTCTGGGTTGAGGAAGGAGGATGCTAGACTCCAGGCTGAGTTGGCTAGGATTCGGAGGCCCTCTCCCCCCACCCTGAGGCCACAAAGTCTGCCACCCTTATCTCAAAGGATGCCAGTGAGGAGGAAGTCTGGTCAATGGTGGGCTCTGGAAAGGTGAGGTGGTGGGACAGAGGCACATTCCTCAGTCAGTACCACTACAAAATTCCTATGCCACTCTGTCAGGGCGGGACTGCCAGGAGGAAGCACCCACAGTAGTGACCAAGGGGAATGTGGGAGCTGTCCGTAGTGGAGACACCAAGGATGGTGGTATAGGACCCCAGAGGAGGAGGAAGCAACTTCTAGTGGGGGAATCAGTTGTGATTGGGATAGATTTGGAAATAGGAAAAGAGGGAGAGGCAGGTTACGTGCTTACCTGATGCTATGGCCCGGAGGGGTGGAAAGCAAATCCTGAGGATCGCTAGGGCAGCAGGATGGGAGGGAGAGCTGAATGTAATTGTCCACCTGGGGACTAATTATATGGCTAGAGATGGGACTGGAGTGGTGCAGGGGGAGTTTAGCAAGCTGGGAAGGGGTCTTAGACAGGTAGATCACTCAGTGGCTTTTGCTGAAGTGCTGCCTGTCTATGACAGGGCACAGGAGAGGGAACTCCGCACCAGGAGATTCAACTCATGGCTAAAGGAATGGTGCAGAGAGGAAGGATTCAGCTACACTGGGGACTGGGAACCCATGTGGGAGGATAAGGGCCTATGCAGGGGTGATGGCCTGCATCCATCCGGAAGGGAACCGCAGTCCTCAGTGGACAGTTTAAATGTTACTTCAATGAACATTTAAGCTAGCCAAGTGGGTGGCAGAAGGAATCAAGGAGTCAAAAACTACCTCCCCTCACAGGCTGAGGTAGACAGTAAGGAGAACCCAAGGGGTGAGGAATCCCCCAGGGTGCAAATTAATAAATGGAGCAGGGTGACAGAGATAAAGGGGAAGGAATGGGTGCATTAAAAAGAGAGGTGGGAAGGAAGAAGTGCAAAAAGGAAGAAAGTGAGTCAACAAGCAGAGTGGAAACAAAATCTTGAAGGCCATGTGTCAGTGCTAGAAGTCTAGGAAATAAGATTCTGAACCTAGAGGCTATCATGGCAGAGATTGACCTCAATACTGTGGCCATTAATGAGTCATGGTGCACTGAAAAACCATGACTGGGACATGGCCATACCAGGCTTCGCTCTGCTCAAGAAGGACCCGGTGGGAAGGAAAAGAGGAGGTGTGGTACTTTATGTGAGGAAGACCATAAAAGTCACAGAGATACAAGGAATACAGGGGGAGGTAGAGGTACTATGGGTCAACATGGAGACAGGGAATGAAACTACTATTCACACTGAAGTGATCTACAGACCTCAAGCACAGAGGGAGGAATTAGATAAGGTACTGGTGGAAGCCACTGGCAAGATGGCAGAAAAGGGGGGGGGGTTGCAGGTGGGGACTTTATCCTGCCAGATGTGTATTGGAGCCTCCCAGCAGTGGCTTCACCTAGAAGCAGGGACATCCAGGACTCTCTGCTGGTAGCATTTCTTAGGCAACTAGTCAGTGAAGCCACTCATGCTGGGGCAATACTGGACCTAGTACTCACTAACAAGGACAATGTTACAGCATAAATGTGGAAGGCCACTTAGGGACCAGTGATCACCGTATGGTGTGGTTCAGTGTAAGGGCAGCTGTGGAATCAAACCACACTAGGGTGAAGGTCCTGGACTTCAGGAAGGTAGATTTTAAAAAGATGGATGAATGCCTCAGGGAAGACCTAGCAGCAGTGGGTGACCTGGGTGGGGTGGAGGAACAGTGGACAAAGTTAAAAGGGAGTACAGTAAAGGCAACAAACCTCTGCATCAAACAAGTAAGCAAAAGCAAGAGGAAAAAGAGACCACTATGGTTCTTGAAAGAGGTGGCTGAAAAGGTAAAAGCTAAAAGGGTAGCATTCAGAAGGTATAAGGAAATGCAGAAGAAGGAGGATAGGGAGGTGTATTGGAAACAGAGGGAAGCAGGGATAGCAGTAAAGGAGGCAAAGGTACAAACGGAAGAGAGAATAGCCCAGGAGGTAACAAAAGGGGACAAGACATGTTTTAGATACTGTATGTAAGTGAAACAAGCATTTGTCAATGCCGAATGTTGTCTTGCTGCCATTGGCAGTGCAGGAGTTAGAGAGATGCAGCATAGGAGTGGCAGTCAAGTATTGGACTGATGCCAGCCCACCCCCACCCTACAGAGAGTGAGAGGCATTAGGGTGTCCCTGTGGGTGTTTGGTAGTACAGTGCAGGAAAACATGCTGGGCAGGACGTGAAAAATGACAGCTGCACCATTCATAAGGAGGTGTAATTAAATGGCAGTGCTGAAAATGTGGCATACAAATATACGAAAGTTGCGGAGTTGCAAGGGTGCATGGCAAATATGCAAGGCACGCTTTCAGCACTGGCAGTTTGTGGGCGTTCGGCACCAAATTTTCAACATAGGCATTTTAGCACCTCTGCTCATGTACAGAGTCATTTCCTCAAAGTGTCCCAAGAAATGATTTCGCACAGCGACCACGCTATTCTGCGCCGGAAGTGCGAATACACATTTTGGGCAGGATATGTGAAGTGACAGCTGTACTGTTCATCAAAAGATGTGTAAAAATGGCAATGGTGGAAACCAGAGTGAAAATATCGCAAATGCACGACGGTATGAGCATGCGGCAATCTGCCAACACACGCCGTAACACAGTCATTTTATGGAGTATCAGCTCCAAATTTTCAACATAGGCATTCTAGGACCTCTGCTCATGAACTGTGTCACTGTCATTTTCATAATCTGGCCCAAACACTGATTTCCACAGTGACTGCGCGTCAATGGCGGGAGTGTGGAAACACATTTCAGGCAGGATGGGGAAATGACAGCTGCACTGTTCACAAGGAGGTGCAGAAAAATGCCAATGCTGAAAATACGCATTAAAATAATTGCGAATGTGTGAAGTTATGAGCTCATGAAAGCAACCGCGCAACGCACACTTAAACAGGCATTTCTTGATTTTTCCACCAAATTGGGAACATAGGCTTTGAGAGGCCACCATGAACACTGGCACTGTCATTTTGTTAATGGTCCCGAAAGGTGATTTCACGCAGTGACTGCGAAATCACCTTCCAAGGCCGATTAATGCCATGACAGTGACAGAATTCATGAGAAGGGGCCCCAAAAACCCCATGTTGAAAATTTGGTGCCAAAATTCCAAGAAATGCCTGAGATATGCAACAAAGTTGAAAAAACCCTATTCTTTGCGTTATACAGCTTACCAGCATTTCCTCAGTTCGCGGTCGGCTTTGAAGAATGCAGACGTGTTCCCGGTCCACTGAAGATCGTCGTGCCAGAGTCCGGAGGTAAGTATGGGGTGAGGGGGTGAGGGGAGGCAGGGTGCGCAGTGGGTGAGTGCGGGTGGGGAGGAGGGGGGATCTAGACTACGAGGGACGGTTTTCGTTTTCTAGGAAAAAAAAAAAGAAAAGAAAACATCGCGGGACAGTTTTGGCACTGCAGGGCATTTGGCACGCTGGGTGGACTTCCAGCATGCCACCTAAGTGGGTTTTGGGGGTCGGTAGCCGCTGGGATTGGGCACCTCGCTGGCACACAACATGGAGGGGGGGTTAATGCGGTGGGGATTGGGCACCCCCTGGCGCAAACAAAGTTGGGGGGAGCGCAAGCCAGGGGATTGGCACCCCAGCATTCAAACAGTTGGGGGGTGATGCCGACGGGGAGTGGGCTTCCCATCGGCGGCAACGCAAGAGGAGGGCAAGCCGAGGGATTGGGCACCCTCGCATTTCCACATTTGCGGGGGATGCCGACGGAAGCGGGCCCCTGTCGGCACACAAACATGGGGGGGTTGCCAACAGGGGGACTGGGCACCCCCGATGTCGACATAGGTGAGGCAGCTGCCCGCTCGGCAACCATGGCCATAATGGCGGTGAGCACGTCAAGCAAAGGACCATTGCGTATGACGATTGCAGCGGATCTTTGCTTTGATGTGCTCACCCCATTATGTATGCATGGTGTGGCGGTGCCATGCAGGCTGAATGGGGAATGAGGGACGCACCTACTGATGCATGCCCTGCATTCGCCCAACAGCAGCCGCGCCCCCAAGACTCGCACTGTGGCAAGATGTTTCTTGCGCATGCGCGCAAGCCAACATAAAAAGGAAGACCGGGGTAGGATTGTAAGGTTAAAGAGAGAAGGGGGGACTGTGAAGAGGGGAAAAGGCAGACATCCTGAACAAATACTTTGTTCAGTGTTCTCAGAGGATGGAGAAGAGGAGGGGTCACAAAGAGTAATAAAAGCTTTGGAGAGGAGGGAGGAGGTGGATACTAGACCTTTTGGAGGAAGAGCCCTGAAGGATTTGTTAATCTGAACGTGAACAAAGCAATAAGGTCATATGGGGTACATCCAAGGGTATTCAGGAGCTCAAGGAAATACTGGCTGCACCTTGGGCAGTTCGATTTAACAGCTCACTGAAACAGGAATGATTCCAGAGGACTGGAGGATGGTGGATGAAGTCCCACTACACAAAATTGATAGCGGGGAAGAGGCTGGCAATTATAGGCCTGTCAGCCTGACATTGGTGATGGGAAAGTTAATGGAATCACTGCTGAAGGAAAGGACTGTGGAATATCTTGAATCTAGTGAGTTACAAGACCCGAGGCAGCATGGTTTCACGGGGGGTTGGGCAGTCATGTCAAATGAATCTGAAGACTTCTTTGACGGGGTGACCACGGAACTAGACACAGGGTGGAGCAATAGATGTGGTCTACCTAGATTTCAGTAATGCATTCAACACCGTTCCACACAGGATACCAGTAAGCAAGCTGGGTAGCTTAGGAGTGGGTCAAATGGTGGTTGACTGGATGTGAAATTGGTTAGAGGATAGACAACAGAGGGTGGTGGTAAACAGAGTTTACTCCAAGAAAGGAAGGGTGACCAGTGGGGGTGCCCCAGGGATCAGTGCTGGGACCAGTCCTCTTTAAGGTCTTTATAAGTGACATTGCAAAGGAGCTAAAAGGGAAGGCCTGCCTCTTTGCAGATGACACCAAAATTTGCAATATGGTGACACTACGGGGTGGAAAGGATGAGCAGAGACCTGAGAAACTAGTGGAGTGGTCAAGAGTATGGCAGCTGGGTTTCAATGCAGAAAAGTGCAAAATAATGCACTTAGGGCACAGAAAACCAAGAGTAGAGTGCATTATGGGTGGAGTGGTATTGACGCCCACGAAACAGGAAAGAAACCAAAGGGTAAACATATCAGATGACCTAAAGGTGGCCAGGCAGTGCGACAAGGCAGTAGGGAGGGTGAGTGGGATGCTGGAGTGCATAGGGAGAGATATCACCATCAGAAAGAGGGAGGTGGTGTTGCCTCTATATAGATTGCTGGTAAGACCCTACCTACAGTATTGTGTCCAATTCTGGAGACCATATCTCTGGAAGGACATAGACAGAGTGGAAGCAGTCAAAAAGATGGCAACTAAAATGGTGCAGGGTCTGCATCAAAAGTCCTATGAGGAGAGACTAAAGGACCTCAGTATGTACACCCTGGAACAGAGGAGGGAGACGGGAGATATGATACAGACCTTTAAATACCTCGTGGGGTAAATAAGGTACAGGAGGGGAGTATTTTTCAGAAGAAAAGGTGCTCAAGGACAAGGAATGGAATGGGCTAAACATTTCAAACATCTTTTTAAAAATAAAAATCTGAGCCTTTGTCATGTAGAACGGGCAATGTTCAAGTTGTGCCCTATTCCCTTAAGTCACCCAGGTTTTTGTGACTTGTTTTAAAGAGAGTAAGTTCTAGACACCTACATCTGAATATGCATTGACAATTAAAAGCAAAATTTGTTTGCTTCAGATTTTGGAATCATATTTCTTCCAGCGTACATGTTAGAAGATTGCAAAATCTGAAGCACTATTGTATCCAGATGCAGGTGGTCTCCATGTTTAGACACCATTTAAATTACCAGCAGACATGCAGTGCATTGAAAATCATGTCCCAAAACAGCGAATCAGTGTTTGAGATTTTGGGCCCTGTCTTGAATTGAGCATGCCTTAATCGAGCATGGAATCAATGGCAACATATCCTGCTAGATAGAAGCCTGGCTCTCCAACAGGAAACAAAAAGTTAGCGCAAGAGGGACATACTCAATTGAGGCTAATCGTGACCAATGGGTGCCACAGAGATCCATGCTGAGTCCTGTCTGTTCAATATTTACATCTCCACAATGAACACCACTACAGGAGCATAGCTATCCAAATTTGCCAATGACACAAGAATGGGGCACATTGTGGATACCCAAGAGGATGCAGACTCTCTTCAGTCAGCTTTAGGTGACCTGGAGAATTAGGCAATTGACAAGAAACTGACATTCAGTGCAGACAAGTGCAGTGTAATGCATTTTGGGAAAACAACAAGCAGCTGAATTATCCACTAGATGGACAGATACTCAACAAAGTAGAGGAGGAAAAAACCTGGGTATCCGGATAAGCAATGACTTCACTTTTAAGTTGCAGTGTAACCAGGTTATTAAAAAATCTAGTAGCATATTACACTGCATTAATAAACACATTAAGTGCAGGAGCAAGGATGTACTGCTACCTCTATACATCCTTTGTGTGACCACATGTAGAGTATTGTGCCCAGATCTGGTCTCCCATGGGAAAAAGGGAAATACAAGCCTTGAAGAGAGTCCAGAGAAGGGCAACCGCAGAATCATCGAGGTACAGGGACTGGACTGTCAATCAAGACTTGACACCCTGGGGTTGTATTCCCTGGAATTTAGATGTTTGAGGGGGGATATGTGCCTGATATACAGAGCCCTTAGAGACTCACAGTTGTGGGAACTCTTGGGTCCTGAGTACAGGGAGCAGTATTATAGTACTAGATCACATCCCCTACAATTAGAAGTTGAAAGATTTAAAACTACCAGAAGGATGAAGTGGTTCTCTGTTAGGGTAACAAAAATCTGGAATGAGCTTCCACTAGAGGTAGTGGCAAGTAGTAGTATGTTTAGTTTTAAATCACAATTAGATGCACACCTTACTGCTAACAATATATTGGGATACAGCTGATATTAGCAAGCTATAATGGACTTCGGTCTAAATACAGCTCTGAATAACCTATGACACCTATGAAGCATCCCCTTACCTTATAAGTAAATGGTGTGGGGCATGAAGATTAAAGACTCACTTCAGAACAATAGAGGCTGGGCTGCAGTGGGCCCCTTCACCATACATAATTCCAGACAGAGGATCTAGTGCTAGACACCAGCTTGGGAATCAGAAGATCACATGCGGTTCAAATGCAGCTAAAGCTAAATATACACAGTGTGACACTGGGCAAACCACTTTACTGCCCAGTGCTCCAGTCCACTCAGCTGCAAAAAATGTGTAAAAGCAGTACTCCTTTTAAAGAGATATTGCATCTCAGCTGGACTAACCTGGGCAAATAAAGTGTAAAAAGAAAACACTGCAATACTGCTATGTGTTTTGCTTGAGAAAGCCACTTTCCTACATAATGCCATCAACTCGGTTTGACAGCACTGATGGTGTTGTGTAATGGCAGGCACTGAGGGACAGAACATATGAGGACAGGCTGGCGGCACTGAACATGTACTCCTTGGAGGACAGGAGGGAGAGAGGGTATATGGTCGTCACCTTCAAGTATCTAAATGCCATGAACAGAGTAAGCACAGAGAGCATCTTACAACAAGGGGTCATAGCCTGAAATTGGTGGGGACAGATCAAAGGGAAAAGAAGAGGCACTTTTCACTGAAAGAGTGGGTAAAGGTGAAATGAGTGTCAGAGAGTGGTGGCAGGCCTGGTGGCAAGGACAGTGCTAGTTTCAAGAGGGATGGGACAGGGTTAAAAAAGATTAGAACTGAAGGGGCCTGGGGTGGGGATTGCAGGATGGAACTTAGATGGGAGAAGTTCAGCTCCAGGAGACATAAGGGGGCAGCTTCATGGTATCTAATCTAGCTGCACACTCGGCGGACTCGATAGACTGACACAGTCTGTTTCCGCTGGCAATTTTGTATGTTTGAGGGAGTAACATCAAATCAGTTGGAAGAAAGGGATTTAACAAAATGGTGCCATGACTGTTAGCTGAGAATGAAGGGAGTCCAGAAATCTACCCCAAGAATTGAGTTCTCCAGCAGGGCATTTGTTATGCATCCTAATATGCCACCTTGAGGAAGGGTCACACCTAGACCTGAAGCTTATGCTGCACTTTTAAATAGCGAGTAGCACTTTACATCGCCAGTGTGCGGTTACTTGCTCATACATCTTAATATGACCCCTACAACCTAATCGCACATCAACATTAAAAGGGGTCTTATTTTTGGGGGAGGGGAGAAATTCAGTTTCTTAAACAATCTCAGCAACTGTCAATTAAAGAATTCCAAACACGTGCATAGTGTGTGACAGGTACAGTAACAACTAAAGTGTTCCTCAGTCTTTTACTGAAACTGCAACAGTGAAAAGAAATGTGATCAAATCAGTTATAGCCCTGGTCAGCACCCCCACCATCACTCAAAGAAAACCCCAAATGGTATTTTTGTGAAGACCCTAAATCACACTTTGTGGCAGCTGGTACTCTCCTATATTATGTGAGTAAGCTCACTATAGTGCAGTGGGTAGAACACAAGTTTGTAACAGGTTCAAATATCAGAGAACTACTAGCTGCCAGTATCCTCTTGAGTAACAATCTCTTCAGCTTCCCGCACTGCAATCCACACAGTTGTAAAACTGGCAAGAAGCTGGACACTAATGAAAATTTAGATTTTACAACTCAGATGGGCTAACTTGCATGAATAAACTGTACGCAAAATGTAAACTGACAGAATGAGATACTGAAATACTATTATTTATTCATTATTTCAGTTTAAGAAAACTTCATAATATGTAATTTCTCATGTGCTACTACAACTCATGTTTTAAACTTCATGTGAGAATGTAAAAATGCAATACTGCCCTCAGCGCCTTTTCAGGGCTCATATTCCCAGGACTTATGCAATGCAACAGAGACATCTAGTGGATATTGTTTAAATTACATACGGCAAAGAATTCAGTTTTGTATAATGCTGCCTGCCATTCATTCATTCATACAGTACGTATTATTATCCCAGTGTGTCTTTTAATCCATAAAGCATGATGGCAACTGTGCACCATATATAGGGACAAGGAAAATGAGACTGAGGGAAAGAGGTAACACAAGAACAGGGAAGTTAAGTGGACTGTAGTGTGCAAGTGATGATGGGATTCAAAACTGGGTCACCAATTTCACAGCTCTGCAGGGTAAACTTTAGGCTACATTGCCTCTGAATGGGGGTATTTTCATGCCCATTCCCACATTTTCTGCATGATCACACCATATTTAAAAACTTGAACGAGTGTAGCTAAGTGCACTTGAGGAAATAACTTGGCATAGAGAAGTGTAAGCATTAGAAGAGATACTGGTAACTAGAAATACATTTAAATAAGTCAGTGTTTCATGTGGGTGCTGAGAATAGTTTTTCTTTCTGAAACAGACATGTAGGAAATGTAAATAGGGTAAGAATCACACTGGTAGAAATATACTGTCTTTGATGAGAGTTACCAACAAAGAATGTTGGTTGAAAAACAGGGCTGAACAGAAAGGGATTGCATGACTTACGCATGAGTTGATAAGTCACTCAGAATGCTTTTCTCTTGGCAAATGGTGTCCCAACAGCTGGAGCAACAATGAGAAGCTCATGGTCTATGCATAATGGTGAGCAAATATGGAAATTGGCAACTTCGGTTTGGCTTCAGTTCAGACCCTCTGGCGTTGGTTCAGCTTTGATTCAGACTCTGTCTTCAGTTCAGCTCCAAGACTTTGGACAAAGACATTTTGTGTCTTTAGTACACGGGTTTAGCAGGTTACAAGGGTAAGAGGTAGCCCTCCACCACCTCTCACCCACCCCACTCAGACCCATCCTCTTCCACCCTCTCCTGTTTCTTCAGTCTGATTTTGGGGAAGGAGGGAGAAGGATGATAAATGACTGGTTGGGTGAAAGGGTGGTTGTGGGACTAGCCCTGGTCACCTGAGAAGGGCTAAAGTGTTTATTTTTTTTAATTAGAAGTTTATTAGGTTTCCATTTTACACACATTCAGGAGAACATGCACTGCGTATCAGAAAGACATCTTACACTTTTCATTTTAGGCAGTTTAACATCATAATCATGAGATGACAAATGTTTTGTATGAAAAGGTAATACTTATTCTGCTGCTGGTTTGCTCTGCTCCACACATTCACTCTCCTTATATTCCCAAGTTCTCCTCCAGTTACCTTCTGACCTGATGTTAATCTGGTCACTTTAGAAGTTGTGTCAGACTCCACTCTTCTGCAAGCTGAATATCAAATCACACAAAAATACATCAATATCTTTGTTATCCTTTTTTTTTAATCTGGTCTACAATAAAGTAAAAGAAAGGAAGGTAGACTTCAAGATGCAGTATGTTCCTGACCCTGCATCCAACAATTTTATGAAATACAAACACTTACAACATGGGCTAGACAAAGACAGGTACCTGATTGGTATAGAGCTATCAGGTGACTGTTGATTAATCCATGATATATGCACAGCAAGTGGTAAAGTGTCCCCCCCCCCACCTGGAGATCACTCAGCAGTCTGATCTCGTTATTCTGCTGAAATGCAGTGTGACTGGCAGCCATTAGTATCCTCGCTAAGAAAGCGAGAACCGAAGCCTGTCATGCAGTGTATCAATTAGCGTACCTGTCCTTGTGTGGCCTAAGTTATAACACAGCAGTGAAATGTTTCCCTAGGTGCAGCCTGTGATGTATTGTAGCACAGTGCAGCAACACAACACAACACTGAAATGTTTTTCCCTTGCTGCTGTGTGGTGTCTCACCCACCACCCGTGGACCTCCATGATCTGCAGGCACACTGGAGCCCCACTGTTTTAGTGACTGCCTGTGTTATGTCACAACCTTGTGAAACACCCACTGTTGATCTGGTGACATACATTAGTCTTCCTGGCTGTTGCAGCATGGACAGGCATAGGCACTATTACCATTGCCGTGCGCCGATCGTGGCATTTCTGAAGTGGGGCAGCCTGTAAATCCAGTTGGAAGTTTCAGAGGTACCTCTCCTGTTCCATAAATCTCCACCCTCCCTTCCAGATGTCCAATCCATGTCCTGGTTGCCACAGGTGTCAGAACAATGGTGATGCAGCATGATAAGAAAGAGAGTAAAGTAAAGCTGCTGCAAGCCAGAAGGTTATTCAGTGCGCCCACCTGCTGGTGCCCTATCGCTCTGTACTGCCCATCCTCTGGTCACCAACAGAATGCAAGGTGCTGCAGTGTTGTCTGTGTCTCTCTCTTCATGTGTGCAGCAGTGAATGGTGGCCAGTGGCCACACTGTCTGTTCATCAGGCCGCCCTCCCCCAACCCGGATACAGAGACACAGTGACAGCAACAGGCAAAACCTGACAACCTCTCTCTGTCTCTAGCCCATATCATGACAGACAGAGAGAGAAGATACAGACTCCTAGCACCGAGTACGAGGTGGTGAGGATGACACAGTGAGGAACGTCTGTGAGCTGCACTACTTCAGGTGAGGTCTCTATCATTAGTATGCTCATCGGAGCTGGAAATGCAGCACAAAAGTCTCTCTCTCTGTGTGTTTCTCTGTGACATCGCAGGTCACGGCTTACTGGACTGTGTGGACAGAGGAAGAGAGAGAGACTCACTGCAGCCACAGAGCAAGAGAGAGAGAGAGAGAGACAGGGAGAAGCAGTTAAAGAAATGGCAGTACAAATTGCTGTAGCCATTCTTGCTATTATACAGTTACTTTCTGTTTATGTATGTACTGTGCAAAACTGCTGTCATCTCTCTCTCTCTCTCTCTCTCTCTCTCTCTCTCTCTGGAGGGACAGCACAATTCAACACTGAGTTCAGAGCATACACAGCACAGTTCAGCACTGTCAGCACCACAGTAGTTGTGGTGGCAGAACACATAAAATAGTTCCCATGTTTTTATCATTTAATCATGCTTTCTTCTTTTTTTTCTCCACTGTGGTGGCAGCCCATGTTATAAACTCAATAACCCACTCCAGGGTATGCAGTTATTGGGGATCAATCAACATACCAGGTACTGTGAAGACACTCAGCCTGTGGCCTCATGCCTCACAATGCACCCGGGGTGTTGATTAATCCCCAATAACAGCACACCCTGTAGTGGGTTATTGCTTACATATTAGATACTAAACATAAAATAAAAGCAATTTCAATATGAGTTTTACTGTACATATCTTCCTGAAGTTGATCCTGTACTTATGGTCCCCTCTTTACAGGGCAAGATTATAGGGTGATATCCAGTTTGGTTTTATGGGTGCTTTTCAAAACTTTATAAAGTCCTAAAATGTTGACCAGATCAATTGAAATTATTTACTCCTATTTTAGATTATGCTGGCTAACATTTCTGGTCCAGTAGTTTCTGTAAACTTCCTCACCCAGGCCCCATGCATGATGGTCCTACACCACTTGAGTTGGTGATTGGTAACTCCCCCATGATGCTGGTTATCTCTCAAGGGTCACACCTGTGGTGTACATGGTATCTTCCTACTCCTAACTCTAGTGACTGTGGTCATGACCTCCAGCTAGAAGCTATGCACATGTGGACAGTCAAAGAATATATCCCTTAAATTATCAACTTCCTTACTGCAGTTCCAGCATACATTGTTAGTGCTAGTTTTCATTAAAGGGGAACAGTCAGCACTAACAGCCTCTCACCCAAGTGTATGGCTGGTCTCAATTTGCACTTTGTGTGCAAAAACATTTATTTTTACTTACTGTTTACTGCAGTTTAGTAGTTTGTAGCAGACTGATTCTGCTAACTTGCAAGCTGACATTTTCTCTAACTACAAATCCCAGAATCTCCTGCAGCTGACATCAAAGGAGGGCTGCAGCAGTGGGAGAGTCAACAACCTAAAGTGCTTAGAGTTTTTATAAGCTACAATCAGATGTTTTCTGGTCTCACTGTTTTCCTGGGCTAAGTACAGTCCTCTGTGACTGTATTTTGCCCAGGGAGGACAGCGGGACAAGAAAATGAAAGATCAGAGCTTATAACAGCTCTAACACTGGGTGTTTCAGTATTTTTTTCCATGGGGTTTGGGCAATGGTGTAGTGAAGTCAGTTAGAACTGGCCTGTACCCATTCCACCTCAGCCCATCTTGGCTGTTCCCAGTCTGGCCTCATCAGGAAGATAAATGCTGTCATCCCCTGGCTTAGACAGCAATGTTTGAAATTGGAGAGGCTGACCCCTCCCTTGTCCTTTGAGACCTGTAGCCTAGCTACTGGGGACAAGACATTTGTGAGAATTTATAGCTGCCTATAATGTACCTGATTTCAGTAAAGACACTTATACCTCCAAATTATCCATATTTAACTCTACCTGAATAATGTATGATATAAAAGCCTCTCTGTTGTATAGGGGCTTTCATGTACTTTCACACATTGTGATATAAAATTGACTGGCAAAAACCACCAAACACCTTATTGCCAATCAATCAGTTGGGCAATTTTTTGGCAACCTGTGTGCCTGGTAGACCCAGAAGCCGCCGTCGGCAGTCAGAATCATGAGCTGAAATTGACTGCAGTTGCAGTTAGTTGTAATTGCAATGAATTGTAGTCGCAATTCACATCAGTTGTATTTCCTTAAAGCTGACAACTTGCCTCACGATTCCCCATTTTAAAATGCTTGCATGCACTCAAGAGTCATCTTGGTCATTTCATTTAAAAAAGGAAAATTGTGTGGGGTCAGGGTGGATGTTTTTAACTTCTCATCTCGTCGTAGCTAACCTCCTCCAATGAAGTGAGAGTAATGAGAGGGAGGAGCTGTGCACACACTCCAAATTGCTGCATGGGGCAGGAAAGAGGAGGAGTAGTGAGTTGGGAAGCAGGCGGTGGGAGTGTTAGTCGTAGCGCACAAGCAGGGCGGTAAAGCGAAAGGAAGGGGAAGCAACAGGCAGTTTTGATAACATAAAAATTTAAGGTCCACAGCAGGAGTCTGTAGGAGTGTAGGGTCTGGGGTCTCTCTCTCTCTGCCCACAACCAGCATGACTGAGACAGACTAGTGGTGTGCGTGTGAAGAGGTGCGGTGGAGGCACCAGGCTGGCAGGCTGCACCATGGCATATGCGTGCAATTGAAGTTGTCGGTCGGATCACGCCATCTCGAGAGGACTGGGTCTGGGTCACTGACCAGGAGGAGATTTGAGAAGGAGCAAGGAAAATGAAGTGCCTGCCTGGGAGAAGAACCACACCAACAGAGAGGCAGCGACTGACCAAGCAACTTAGTCCAGCTGCTGTAGTGTTTTTTTTGAGGAGGGAGACTAGTGACTGGGCTGGGAGAGACTAGAGAGAGAGTTGAGTGACTCACCATTGACAGGTGCTGCAAGAGGGCCTCAGGGTCAGGAAGAGGGTCCCCTGAGCAAGTGTGCCACAAGCAGGTGCAGGCCAGGTGAAGGCTAGCTAGTTTGCCTTTGCTAGCAGCTCATCGATCAATCGATCGATCAAACAAGGAGGGAGGACTCAGTCAGAGGAGAGAGACAAGACATATCGTAATGGTGCAGGCCCAAAGGTGACCATGCTTGCAGCAGCTAGACTACAGTAGGCCCTACCTAGGCCATGCGGTGTGCCCGGAATGGATCCCATGCACTGTGGAGTGCGGATGAGAATGAGGGAGGACGAGGTCAGTCGGTCAGGTCGGCTGCTGCTGCCTGAGCCTCGTAGAGAGCACCTAGGACTCAGAGGAGTGAGAAGAAAAAATGGAGACACAGAAAAGACTTGAGTCGAGAGATAAGAGCTCAGCTGAAGCCAATGTATTCAAGCTGCTTGCCTTATTTTATGTGGGGAGACAACTGGTAAGTGTCACTATCTCAAAAAGTGAATTAAATAGTTCTAGTATTCAGTTAGCAAGGTCGGTGCCACTATTGCTATAAGTAAGGGATTAATGGGGAATACATTTTTTCTGGGTTTCTGACTTGAGGTTTTGGAATTGGATGGTAGAATGGGGAAAAAAATAAACACACAACATGACTGCAAGTTTTTTTGTATTGTAAGTAGAGTTTTCTTGTGAGTTAATATTTTTTTAGACTTGCTAAATGATGTGGTTGAGGTTAAAAAGCTGCATACACAAAATGTCTGAGATAAAAATATATCCTTATGCTTGCAAGACTAGAGTAGTAGTAGTAATGAATAAAGATTGTGTGTGCGGTGGCAGGCTATGCAGTATGGACAGGAGTGCATGTGGCCATGTGCAATGAAGGGGTCAGTTGTGTTTTATTGACAGTCTTAACCTTAAATATTTCTTACGATGGTGATGTATGTTATATGATTTGCTTTGTGTGTGTTGGGGGGGGTGCTGGTGCTGGCTTACCTGGCTGGCTGGGTGGTGTTCTAACTTCACTAGTCTGATTAATTTATATATTTATTGAATTTTGGTAACCGGGTAAGCTCTCAAAGACAAGCCACAAGACAGTCCTTTTCCAGGGATGACCTCGGATGTGGCAGTGTAGTACATTGCCTTGGGGGCTGGGGGGGGTGTTCTGTCAGTCTAACAATGGGAGGACAGGAAGGAAAGAAATACTTGTTAGCTGGGTTGAGTTATGGGTATATTCACCAAAGACACATTATTTTGTTTAGAGCAAAATAAACACACAACATAATGACTGCAAGGTTTTTTGTACTGTAAGTAGAGTTTTCTTGTCAGCTAATATTCTTTTAGACTTGTTAAATGATGTGATTGTCCAGCAGACAAGACAGACCAGTTGGCCTATTCTGCTGGTTTTTAGAATGTTAGTATGACTATGAATTGGGGTTTATTACAGATGCAGTGAATGAACTGTACTGCTCAGATATAAAATTAGGATTGAATGTTTGCTTGTAATATAATCTGTACAACGTAGCACCAGGAGCGTGCATATCCCATTGCCACAGCCCAGCCCAGCCCATGTCTGGGGCAAGAAGTAAATTTAATTGGAGGTCAGCCTTATCAAAACAGAAGTAATTTCATTGTATTATACTTATTAGGGGCAAGTGAATAATCTGCTATAGTCATCATGGCTTGGCAAGTGATAAATGTTCTGATTTAAACACCCATGTGTAGTAGCACAGAGAAGTATTTAGAGCTGCTGGCACTATGTCAAAAGGAACAGAAATCTTTCTTTACCAGTTTTAATATAATTAAGCCAAAAGGCATGACACTGTGTGGTTTGTTTTCCTGGAATAATGTTTCAACTTGGTGTGTTGTGAGACATGAGGTGCATGCAAGTGCCTTCAACCACCTAAGAAGTGACGTTATCCAGCTTTATGCACACCATTGAGTGCCTTATTGTGATTATAAAATGGATCCAGTAGAATTAAAAAAAATGAAAAATAAAAATAGGCAGGATTTTCAAAGATTACATAAAACATTGTTTAATTGGCATTGCATTGTTTAATGGAGCTGGCAGTATAGCCTAGAGGTTAGAGTAATGAGCTGTGAATGATCTTGGTACATCTAGCAGACAGGCCTGGGTTTGATTCTCACACTCTCCAATTGCATACTGTGTGGCTTTGAACAAGTCACTTAACCTCACCAGTGCTCCTGGGTCGCCCCTGAAATGAAGCATATGTGCCTAGTGGGCCTTACCCAGTTACCAAAAAATAAAAAAATTTCAGTGGTTAGGGCATGTGTCTGTGACGACATGCTTTCTGAGTGTCAGCTCAACAGTAATTATTTTTAACCTGTCTTGTACATTTTTTTTGGTGTTGGGATGTGTGTGTGTGTGTGCGTGTGTGCGTGTGTGCGTGCGTGCATGCGTGCGTGTGTGTGTGTGTGTGTGTGTGTGTGTGTGTGTGTGTGTTCATTAGCCCAGTAAGTACCACTAGGTGTTATTTATATAATTATATATACATATTTTATGACTTTCCTGTTGCATTTGAGAGACTGTTTATGATCAAAATCTGAGCTTTAAACAACAACACATCAGCTTGGGATATGATGCATACCGACTTGTTATACTAACATACTAAAATGCCAGCAGAGTAGGCCTCATTGTCTTTGTGTCTGCTTGATAGTCAGCTCCCATACTGGGTGCCGATTCTGCCATTCCCCCAGCCCCTTTGGTTTCTATATCCACATTCCAAGATATTCCCCTGTATTGGACTTCCTCAGTGTCATCCTCCCCCTATACCTGTCCCAGACCGTCTTGAACCTCTCTACAGCATCTGCCTCCACCAGTCTCTTGGGCAGTGCATTCCATGGTTCCACCACCCTCTCGGTGAAGTGACACCTCCTCCTCTCACCCCTGAGTCTCCCTCCTTCTAGCTTCCATCCGTGTCCTCTGGTTGCCCCCCCTTTCCTTTGGAACACCCCATCTGAGCCTTCCTTATTAATCTCTTTTATGTACATGAAGACCTCTATCCTGTCCCACCTGTCCCTCCTCACCCCAGAGTGTACATGTTGAGCTCCAATCTGCTTTCTGCCAAAAGAAACAGTACTGAACTTTGGCAGCCACAGCAGATAATGAGTTTATTTTATTCAGCCATTTATACAAGCCAAGAGAAAAGGAGTGGACTTTTCCTTATTGGCTTGGTGGACCACGTGAAACAATTCTGCCTTAATGGAAGTAGGATAGCTTAAAGGGAACAGTTAGTAAAGCCGCACCCAAGTGTGAGACTGATCAATTGCACTTGGTGTACAAAAACATTTTTTAAGTACTGCTTACTGCATGATAGTAGAATACCCTAGGCTAATTTGACTTGACATTGACTTGTAAGATGCAGTTTCATGTAACCACACATATCAAAAATCCCTGATGATCACAACAAAGAACGGATGAGATTTGAGATAAATTCTTCAGTCGCCTGCACCCTGCAATATACATGTGAATAATTTTGTAAGCTAAAATCACATTTTTCAGGTACTGCTCTGCTCATGGTGCTTAGTACAGTCCTTTCTGATGTCACTGCACCTAGTCCAAGTCCCACAGGAACAGCTGTCCAGGAAATAGTAGATTTCAGTTTACAAAACACTCTGACATCCACTGCAGACTGGCTATTGCAGGCAGTTGAATCTCTCAGCTCTGCAGTTCTCTCTGAGGTCAGCATCATGGGATTCTGGGATGTCTGGTTACATGAAATGGCATCTTACAAGTCAATAACATTACTTAGCCTAATTTATTTATTACACTGCAGTAATCGGTAAGTAAATAAAGTGTTGCTGCACACAAAGGCCTAATTAGGATTAGCCTCATACTTCGGTGTCAGTCAGTCAGGCTGTCAGATTATTATTATGTCAGATTATTGCTGACAGTTCCCCTTTAATACATAATGTGAACCTATTTCTTGCAGGTTTATATGACTGTATGTTGCTTGTAGTGGGACTTCACTGTATTCTTAATGGGACACTGGGTTTGGATGGAACCGCTCATTAGTATGTTTGTATACATATTGTTGAATTGCTGGTGATTGCTTTATGTGTTGTTGGTCCTAAAAGCCTGCCTCTTATGTCAATATCTATGTATTATGCAACATATGCCAAACAATAAAGTTAAAGTATGACAAAGTACAACATAACAAAAGTCAACAGTGGCGAAAGTTGAAAAAATTGGTTGGATTTTCTTTAGTTAGTTGAAGTCAGAAATTTCAAACTAGTTGAAACAATCAGTCAGAATGTGTGGTAAGTCAGTCATGATAGGTTTTTCAACTGATTCCGGGGTCTAGTGCCTGGCTGATGCCTTTGCATGATGCGATGAGACACACATGGTAGCTCCTTCTGTTTTCTGCTTGTACGCAGCATTCTGTACAGTTCTGTTTACAGAATCAGACATTTGGAATTGTGACTATGCACTGTATGGATTCAACACTCAGATCATGAGCAGCTGACCTATCAGAGTAGTGTTCAGAGTTCAAAATCCATGTAGTGACAGAGCCAAAACTCCAAACACCCTGTTTGATGAAGAGAACTATACAGAACAGTGTCCATAAAAACAACAAAACAAAAAGTTTTCACAGCATCATCTTCTAGTCAGGTATAGCTAAATATGGACCATGTGGTGGTCAGAAAACATGAACATATTTCATTCGATCCAGAATTTCGTATACTAGGTATTACTGACCGTAATACAAGTTTAACAATATATCAACATAAGTGGCTTCAAATATTATTCATGCAAGTTAAGCGATCGATTCTACTTCGTTGGAAATCTCAATCAGTACCTACTCTTTCAGATATCTTAATATATCTAACAAATATCTCGTCATATGACAGAATCTCATATCTAATTGCTGACAGACTGAATGAATACCAACTTTGCTGGCAGAGTTATTTAAATTTTCTTCAACCATAAATATTCATATAACCACTATTTTTTTTTTAGTAGTGACCATTGCAGCTCCTTCTTTTTTTTTTTCTTTCTTTTTATACTGTTTTTCACTATAACTATTATTGGAAATTTATAACTTTGCTATATTCTTCTTATTAACTCATTTGGTGTAGTACGATAAATAGTGTATGTATTATATGAAAGCTAACATTTCAGATATTATTTTCGTCAAGACAATTTATTGCTTTCATTATGTTACTGTACTCTATTATATCATGTATTACATTATTTCAGTTGTAAAATTATTTTTAATGTACTATGCCTCATTTAAGCAAACTAATAAAAAGATTAACTGTAAAAAGAAAACATGAACATTATAAACTCTTAATGTAAATGCAGCTACACCTTGAACCTGAGTAACTACTCAACTGACAGTCCGTGGTTCCTTAAACATAAGGAAAGTATGCTATTTTTTTGTGCCGGTAAGAACTCTAGCAGTTACGTTCTACATGATCTGTAAGAAGCTAATCTGTTTCTTCAGCCATTCTTGATGTAGTAAGAGCTGGGCGTGGAATTGCAGACAGCATGCACCACTGTAGCAAGGTGACTACATTCTTGTGCACCCTGTGGCTGAGATTTGTGCTATTGCAGATGCTAGCACCTCATGGTGGGACAGAAAAACAAACTGGGACAGTAATGGAACTGCTTTTAAAGAAATCAGTAATGAGTGTAAGCAAATGATAAAAAAATGTAAAACCTCGGTACTATACAACAAAATTTGAATTTGTTAGTTAACACCAGTGAATTTTGGAAGATAATAAGGCAACTGGAAACTCCAACATTTTCAAAATCATTGCATTTTTGAGTTTGAATGGCAATGTTTTGATGGACTCAAACTATATAGTTTACTTTTAAATGCATTTACAAATTTGTCATCCCCAGAACTCAATATTGTTTAGGATCAATGTTTAAACAAAATGTCAAATTGTTAAATGATTTTTAAAGGACATAAACCAGTGCCAGAGTGCTGGGGAGGCTGTTAACGTAATTGTTTTCCCACTGGCAAATTACTTAATTAAAGTTTATGTAGTGGTAGTTTTCCAATTATGTGGAAACTGGCCATGGTTATTCCAGTCTTTAATGGAGGGCGTGCTAGTCTGCTAAACAAGTAATGGCCTATCACCCTATTATCCTTAATCTCAAAAATGCTGCAACAGGTAATACATAAACTATTTTATTTATATCTTTCTAAACATGAGTTGCACTCTCCTCAGCAGTCTGGCTGCAGCCTATATCACTCCACCATGACAGCCTTCCTTGACTTCAAAAATGCTGTCTCCCTGGCCCTCAGAAGCAAACTGGACATGGGGACAGTGGCTGTGGACCTAAACAAGGCTTTTCCATAGGAGTGAGTACTGCTACTGGTTCCTATCTGGAAGATTGTATTTAATTCTTCTCTGTGAACTGGGCTCCCTCAGAAACTATGAAAGTGTAGCGAGGTGTACCACAGGGGTTCATTTTATGTCCCCTCTTGCTCATGCATTTCATTGACAGTTTGTCAAAACTGATCACCCACTCAACCTTGAAAATGTTTGCAGATGACACTGTAATTTCAGCCTCGGCCAGTGATCCAAAAGAAGCTTATTCTGGACTCCAACTGGATGTCATAAGCCTTCAAAAGTGGTTTATTCAAAACAAGTTAATAATACATTCAGGAAAGACAAAACTAATGTTTAGACAACTCATTAACACTACCCGATGAAAACAATGCAATACTAAGGCAACAGATTGGTCACAAATCAAACAAGTATCTATTTACACATTCTTGGGCGTTCTCAGTTTATCAAAAACTGAAATTCACTGAGCATGTAAGAATAGATCCAGAAGCAAATAGTTTGATACCTTTTATTGGACCAGCATAGATGTTGCAAACTATCATCATGTCATGATCATGTAAGCGCATTGTGTATTAAAGTCTTTCAGAAAATAGGGGCTTTAAAGAGGCATTAACACTGCTTAGATATTGAAACCAGAACACAATTGTTTCAGCCTGTGTTCTCCTGTGAATAGATTACAGATGTTTATTATTTTGATAACAAAATCAATCTCCTGGGGCTTGAAAGAGTATATCACAGAGTGACCAAGTTTGTTTTGCTAGATGTCACTGGCCCTCCAACTGAGACCCACCACTGCCTCCAACTCACTAGACTAAATGGGACCTGTTTAAAAGCCAGGGGAGAGAGGGAGATCCTGCTGCACTTCCTTATTCAAGTGTTTGAATCATAACCCAGTCCCAAGGTATCTATCTTACTATTGCTCCCAATATTCTTTGAAAGATATATCAGGTGGGGTCTGTAATTGCCTTAACGAGGTGTGGTAAAATGGCCTTTCAGTATGACTGCATTTTATGGAACCGTTTACCCTCTTACATCTGGCAATTGCCTACCCATGCTAACATCTAAGCAGTGATCTTGGAATGGATTCTTTATGAATGCAATTATACTCAAAATTGTTGACCATTTAGTTTTGCTGATTTTTATTGTCTTTTAAACTATGAGGGCAAGATTCACAAAAGACATGTGCCAGGCACAAGTGAGATACGCCGGTGCAACCCAAAAATGTACCACAAAATGATTCACAAACAGTATGGATGAGTTGCGCTGAACGTGATGCACCGTAGATGCAAAATAATGTGACAAGTGGTGCATTCTGAGGGGGCGTGTACATGCATACACAGCACAAAGCAATTCACAGTACAAAATGAAGGTGCAACTATAGAGCAAAGATGGCGCAAGTAACAAATGTGCCATGAAAAGATAAGTATAAAAGAAGGAGACTTAACTGCCAACCAGCAGCAGGTCAGTGGCAGAACAACAGCACCAGCAATCAGTGGGATTCAGAGTGAGAGTGACAGAGAGCAAGAGCAGAGCACCAGGATGGATGCAGCACCCTTCGTAATGGTGGGACTACTATTGAGGATGAGGATGAGGAGATGGGGAGGTGGAGGTGGAAGGCACCATAGGCAGCTGGGCCCTCGGCAGTATCGTGCCAGGCTGTCATTGAGCAGCTGACAGATGCGGAGACAGTAGGCTGCACTGTCTCAACAGGGCCATTTTGAGGCAGCTCTGTGAGCTGTGCCATGAGGAAATGCAGGCACCCACTGCACGCGGCCATGCCATATCAGTGGAGACCAAGGTGACAAAATCAATGTGTTTGTTCACCATGGGAACCTTCCAGAGGCCTTCAAGGGACACCACTGGCATATCACAGGCCTCCACTTCCCATCTCCTCACACAATTCCTCACTGCACTGCGACCACATACTTCCGGAATACATTCTTTTCCCCAGCACACAGGTAGAGAGGACAGCAGCCATGCAGGGGTTCTACAGGGTGGCACACATGCCAGGTGTCATAGGAGCCATTGACTGCACCCATGTGACAATCCGTGCACCACCTGGTGATGACACTATAGTGTACATAAACCACAAGGGATACCACACTGTTAACTGCCAGGTGGTGTGCAATGCCACAGGGTGCATCAATAATGTCTGTACCACACATCCTGGGAGCACACATGATGCCTTCATATGGCAACAGTCCACTCTCTGCCACAGATTTGTGGCAGGGAACATGCCAAGTGGACATTTCGTAGGTGCATGGGACATGGCATGTAGCAAGGCACAGGATGGGGGGGAGGTGCGCAGACAGCATGATGCACCATGCGCAAAGGGTGCAGCAGATGTGAGACAGCGGAGGTGTGTAAAGGGATGCAGGCAGACACCAACTGGTACAGGGAGACACACATGCAAGCCATGGATTGTGGAGTGCAGTGCCATAAGAGGGCATGTGTGGCAGGGACATGCACAACACAAGCAGACAGTGGGCAGTGCCACAATGCACACTAGGCAGGGCAGTGGTGGGCATGGCACATGTGACCCCAATGGCAACGTTGGCCTGGGGCCCACATCAGCTGCAGGCCCAGCAACAGCAGGTGATTGCTGGGAGTATGACTGCAGGGTAGGGACAGGCACTGTCAGTGGTGGATGATCAGCGCACACCAGTGCAGCATGGGCTGGGGGGACACCTTGCACATGTAACCAGTGTACTAACAGCCATCTGCCCCCCCCCCACAGGAGATGCTGCATACCCACTGAGGCCCTGGTTCCTCACCCCTTTCTGATGATCTGAAAAAGAGACAGAGGAGCGTTACAACAAGGCACACACCGTTACGTGCACCATCATGGAGCGTGTCTTCAGTATGTTGAAGATGCGCTTCTGGTGCCTGGGTAGTTTGGGTGGGACCCTACAGTATAGCCCTGAGAAGGCCTATGGCATATTTCTGGCTTGTTGTATGCTACACAACATGGTCATTGACCATAGAATACCTGTCAAGGCCAGTGAGTGTGACAGTTCCAGGGAGGAGGAGGAGGAGGGTGGGGAGGATGATGCAGTGCCACAGGGCCCAAACACAGGACCACCAATGGGCCAGCAGGACCCACGCCTGGCTGCAAGGGTGAGGCAGTACTGGAGCATGCTGGTGGAGGAGTATTTTGGGAACTGCAGAAGAGTAACAGAGGTATGTATCTGGGAGGTGCACAATGGTGACAACAGGTAGACACAGAGCCATGCATTACATGGCTCACACAGCACAGCACACAAAATGCCCATCACAGGTGCGCACACACACACACACACACACACACACACACACACCACATGCCACACAGTGTTGGCAGGACAGTGGTGGACTCCACACATGCCAAAGACCACTAGAAATGGAGATACACACACACCCAGGCAGCAGCATCGGGTGGACACACAAACACACACACACACACACACACACACACACACACACAGACACACACACACACAACACACATGTGCCACTCTGACAGTGCCAGGGGCAGGATGGATCAGTGTGCACCACAGCTGGAACACAGTCACAGCTGACACTGGGCTGCACTCATCACACCCATGCCACACGGTACAACAGTGATGCACACAGCCATGCAAGTGGCACTGCAGGGGGCCTGCAAATGCAGTGCACTGGGGCAGGTGTCTGCCACACACACCACCCCAGGCATCGTCATCCAAGTGTGTGGGACACAATCTTGGAAAGTGCAGCTGCTGTTGGAATGGGGACCTGGACATCACAGGGCAGCACCATGGCCACAACAGACACAAGGGTGGCCTCTACCAAGACTGGTGGATGCGGCTGTGCCACCACCAGCCACAGGGGGTGTATCCAACATACTGCAATGAGACTGTGAACATATGCTTATTGGTGTGGTTGCACCGAAAGCCATGTCTGTGCTGCGGACACTGGCTGGTGCAATGTTAGGCGATGGCATCAGCAGCAATGGGTCCACTCGACGCTGCTGCCTGAGTGTGCAGGAGGCACTCCTGGGCATCTGACTGGATGCCCAATGGCCTCGGCCCGTACCAGATGCAATCGTCCCTTCCGCAACAGCTGCAATACACTCCAATACTGTGTCATGCCCACCGACCATAAGGCATGTCTCGGTCAACATCTGGGCCCTCCATGCAGCCACGGACATGTGCTCAAGGACCATCACCTCCCATTGGCTCCTCTACTCTGCACATAGGGCTGCCTGCCCCTCCACTTTGTCATGCAGGAAATGGACATAGCCCTCCACGTCATCGGTGGGTGATGGGTGACGGTGGCATCGCCGATGAGCGAGGGGTGGAACAGCCTGCCACGCTGCATCCACAAGTGGCGGTTGCACCACAGCAAGCTGCATTGTGGCTGAGCCTTGGGCATGCACAGCCCCATCACATCCACGGCCAGTGTCATCACGTTCCATCGGCGCCTGCGTGGGTCCCATGACACCTGGATGGGATGCCCCTGATGGCCCCACCAGATGCTGGGGGCACAGCACCCAACTCCTTGGGCAGCTGTGTGGCCTCTGCATCCATATCACATGCAGCAGAGCCATCAGTAGCATCAGGGGCCACCTGCACAGGCACCTGTGTACTGCATGTCCCACTGTTGGCTGCATCCCCCACTATCTGTGTGGTGTTATCATCCACAGGGACATCGTTGTATGCCCCCTATGTGCCAGATGCAAGCACAATGAGGGCATCAGCAATGTCCACTGTGTCTGCAGTTTCATCATCAGGGAAACCCAGCAGACACCCCAGCCATGTGGTGTCGTCGCCGCCTGCTGCATTGGCTGAGGTGTCCGACGGGCCTGCCACAACTGGGGCTGGGGTAGTTGGGTCTGGTGAGGTGGATGGCCCAGAGATGGCACCATACACAGCAGTGCCTGCAGAGCTGTGGGATGGGCCTGCATCATCGCCCACTAGGGCATCCTGTGCAGCCAAGCCCATGGCTGCACCTGTGAGTCATGATGGAGCAGTGAAAAGAAGGGAGAACATGGTTAGTGAACAGGTCAACAAAGTGGTATTCAGACAGACACACACACAGACATGTACAGTATGACACAGTGCTCTGCTATGGTTGTGCATGACAGTCTCTGGCATGGCCGTGCAGTACTGGTAACGGTGAGGTGGCCATGCGCCTGCTGTGCCTGATTCGTGTGGGACTGGCCATGGCCGCATGGTGCCATGCATGGCAAAGTTACAACATGCACATCCAACAGTATGTGTGTCCCAGCGGCCCACCTGGCACTGGCCCTGTGGAAGTAACACCACAGGCATGGGCCATCCTGCACAGTGTGGCACAGCATGGGCCACACATGCACCACAGCCATGCATGGCACATCCCCTGGGAACTCGGTCGCACAGCACCACACAATGGGACAGGCTTAGCAGCTGGGGCATACACATGGCCAGACATGGGTGATGTGCATGGCTACTTACAGTGCTATGATGGGCTTCCACCAGTCTGGAACCCCCCTCCCAGGACACCCTGCATAGCTGCCCTGGCAGTGGTTGCTGAAAGGAGCTCCTCATTGGGGCTCAGGCATACATTGGCCTGTGGTCCACAACCTGCATACGACAAGGAGGCCTCTTTGTGGGCCACCTTCTCCTTTGCCTCCTCTTGCCATCATTCAGATGCTTCCTGCACTCCAGGCGTCCTGTTGTGTGTCCCCATGGCGTTTACATGATGGGCCACGCCTCCCATCGTTCAGTTTCCACCCTCCCAACAGTACATCCCACCTTAGGTGGTATGCCTCAATGAGAGCCTGCCCTTTGTCCTTTGTGAAGTTTGGCTGCCAACCGCTGGTGGCAATGTTGCTTCCTGACAAAGCAGTTTCTGTGGGAGAGTGGAGACAGTCATTAGCCATGCACATGTAAGTCCAGTGTGCCCATTTGCTACATACTGTGGATGCGTGTGGCCAACCCAGCACCTGCCCAACATGATCTGCGGCCCATGCACATGTGTTGGGGTGCACGGTGTGGTGGGGCTGTCACTGCTGTGTCCGACATGTGCAGATGAGCTGACATGGATGGCAGCATGGCCCCAGACATGCCACCTGTGACACATGTACTGATACATGCAGCCAGCCACCCATCACTGCCACTATGCACCCATGACTGTATGTGTAGGGACTGTGGATGCCAGTGGCCCATCTCACACTGTGGCTGACCGTGGATCATTGTGTGGCTCTGCATGGCATGCTGCAGATGTCCCTGCACATATGCAAATAGCGACAGACTGTCCACTGACAATTTCAACATGTGGATTGTCAACACTACTACTGGACATGTCTGGTGACAGCTGCGTCTGTGTGACAGCCCTGTGGCAGTCATTGTAACCCCCCCTTCCCTGGGACGTACCTGGATCTCGGCTGTGGTTGCCTAGTGCACTGTCCGGTCCACAGGCCCTGCTGACATACATGTAGAATTAATGTACTCACCTTCAAGGCTGTGTTTCCTCTTAGTCACCTATTCTCATTGTGGGCTGAGTTGGGAGCATTTTGGCTCAGGGCACGTAAGTGAGGTTTGGGGCAATGATAATGAGATGCTAAACAGCTGAGATGCCCTTGACTACATGATTAGGCTGATTTGGGCACATTGTCTGTGACTTGCATAATTGCATTTAGATCATCTCAATCAGCATGGCGCATCTGCAGAGTTGAGCACATTTCCACATGGAGTATTACCTGCACATGCACAGTGCGTTCAGGGCATCTCTCTGAATGGGGCTCAGGGGCAATGGCACATTCTATGCACATGCACCGTGTCCACCGGCCATCTACCACCACAACGCATATGCATGATTGGCACGACAGTTGCATCATGGACATGCATATGCTGCACATTGTGTAGTGCAGTCTGTACGTGCATGCACATCATTCTACGTGATGCACAGTTCACCAGCTGCCCAGTGATCCTCTATGATCGCACATTATGCACCCTTGGGTGGCAACGCATTACTGTGCATCGCAGGCGCCTTGCACGAAGCACCATGCCACACACATCACGGTGGACACATACGTGTTGCGCATGTGCGACCCGGTCATGACCCATGGCTCCACATTCCTGTGGCAGTAATGCACATTGTGCATGTGTCCACATGACTGACCAATCATGCTTCACGCTGCTGTGCACGGGGGTATCCACATACCATAGTGGCACATTTGGCACCATTTTGCACATGTGCTGCATAGGCCTAGTGTTGCTGCAGTAGCTCTGACACAGCCTAGGCAAAGGAGGACTGGACCGAAGGGCATAAACTGGTCCGAAATGGAGCTGCTCCACCTGGTGGCCTTGTGATATGAGTCGAGGCAAGCTGTTCGGGGTGAAGACCTGCAGGTGCCCAGGGCAGAGATATGGGCCTCCATCACTCAGTAGCTGGTGAGGAGCACTTGGGTTCCCCACATGGGTGAACAGTGCCGTCGCCATTACGGTGACCTTGGGCAGTGGAACAGTGCCCGCCTGCAGAGGCTATGACACTGTGCATGCAGGAGTGCTCTGCCATGACCAGGTAGGTGACACGCACACTTGGCTGTGGCTGCCCAAGCCCTGTGGTTGCCTGTCATGCACGTCACATGAGGTGAGCCTCACTGCAGTGGTGTGTGGGACCGCTACACTGTGCTGTGCCTGTGTCTGGACCACTGTGTGTGGGTGCATATCTGTGGCATGGCACTTTGGTGGTTCAGGCAAGGCTGCTGTGCACAGCTGTGGCCAGCATGGCCATTCACTGGTGTTGCACTGCTTGTGTATACCATCACTGCATGCCTACAGTGGTGTGGGGGGATGTGTTCTTGCACTGACATGTCTACTTATGGTGGTCTCTGTCAGTTGTGTCTTGCAGGGCTGGAGGACAGGCGGCAGCTAGCGGAGGCTGTTGAGGAATGGTAGAGGAGGGCCGAGGCTGGTGCGTGGCCTAGTGACCAAGCTGGTGCAGGTAGATGGCTACCTTGTATGTGTAGTGTCACTCTGGTGGGGTGGGCATGTGCTTGGTGGGGATTGTGTGTCTGACATGGCACTTAGTATGTGTTCTCTGTGTTCTTGCTGTAGGTCCCTGGGATCGTCGCACTGTGGCAGTCATGGGAGGATGGCGTGGGAAGCATCAGGATGTGGGCCACAGCCTACAAAGGACCATATGGGCTGCACCGCGGCCTGTGAGATGCATGCAGGGCCGTCCCCTACAGACATTCACAGCTGTCCTGCAGCAGCTGACAGCATGTGGCCACCGGGGTTTGCCGCACCGTGGTGCATGGCCATGCCCACAGGCCTCTGTGGTGTATTGTATATAGTATTCCCTCATACCTGTGTCCCCCACCCTCCATACCCCCATTGCTGTCCCCACCCCCTGCTCAGTTTTGCACTACCACATTTGTATATAGTCCCTGCCACCCTTCCTTTTGTACATATTGTATAGAGTTTGTAGTGTGCTCTGTTGTTGTTGTTGCTGTTCATGTTGTTTATTATGTTGTTTGTATTAAATATTTTATCTGATACAGTGTCTGTGGTCCTTCACTGTTCCATGGTCATGGATTTGTGTACTGCCATGGGCACCTCACTGTCCCCTTGCTGCACACCTCTGTGTGCACCTGTACTTGTATGGTCTGCTCCCCCCGCCACCCTGCCTCGTGTGGCCCCACTGTTGCCAGTGGTGTGTAGCAAGGGCCCCTGGCTGATACTCCATGTCTGCCCCATTCTGTGTGTGCTGCTTGAGGCATGCATGACATTGTACCTGCCACACTCATGATCTGTGGCCCTGTACGGTGTCCTGTAGTCAGGGTATGGTCTGGCTGGGTGGCACTGTGTGCTGCCATCTTATGACATGGTGTTGCCCTGTGTGGCCTCCCACATGGCCACAGTCTTGGCCACCTGGAGTGTTGGCCTTGTCCTGTGGCCTCCTCCATGCCCCTCGCTGTCCCCTGCAGCTGTGTGGCACCATGCCGGCTACAGTGTACCTGTGTTGTGTGCCTGCCATGAGCCTGTGTGGGGTGTGGCCTGGGCCTCTGGGTGTTGTTCTGTGCTGCCAGTCACAATATTGTGCCTGTGTCTGCCACAGGTGTGCCCTGGCCATTCTTGTTTGCCCCTTTGGTCGTGTGTCCCTCTCACCTTTTACCCCACTGCTCTGTCCCTTATTGCTCCCTCATGCTGGGTTGCACTATATTCACTGTGTTACTCCCCCTGGGTGCTTGCACTACCTGTGTGCACATCCTGGTTGTGCTGGCACATCACCACTTGCGCCATGTGCTTTCTGCATGATTCACAGTGGGGTTGCACTGGACGCATCCCATGGCACATCCATTTCTGAATCACCCGGCATCCAGTGGGCACATTCCATTTGTGCTGTTGCATCTCACTTGCGCCCGGCACATCTTTTTTGAGAATCTAGCCCTGAATGTGCTGTTTGCTAATAATGTATCATTTGTACTCCTGTGATGCAGGACAACCCTGAAAACAGGCTTGTGCCTAGTGGTCCTACCCTGTTGAAATATAAATTACATTCAATTCAAGGAGTGGGATAAGCTCTGACTCTGAACCAAAGATCCGCTGGTGAAACCTTATAGCAAGGGACTTCCACACTGGGGTATATCCAGCAGGTAGAAGGAGCAATGGTTGAAAGGACTTGAAGGAGCAGAACACTTAGGGGCCCAAGTGAGGAAATGAAAATATATTTAATGAAAACCTGGGATATATTAGTTCTGAGGATTCAAATCCTGACCATGAAGTCCTCTGTACCTTTTCTAGTCATGGCTACAAAAAGAATTGGGCCCAGTGGCACATGCTGTGAACTCTGAAACAAGAGCTCGCATGTTTGAATCCTGCAACTGCCACTGACTCAGTGTGTGACCTTGAACAGGTCACTTGACCTCTCTGTATTTTAGTGCTTACACTTATACAATTGGATAAAAGCAGGATCCCACTGAAACTGAGATGCTGAACCTGCACTAGACTATACAGAATCAGTCATTTGGGGAAAAAAAGACAACAGGAACCTAAAATAGGCTAGTAGAACAAATGGGTTAATTTAAATGTGTCACCCCTTTTTCAGAATTTGGGCTTACCCCACCTGGAATCTGACCCCAAGGACTCCTCCTGTAGAGCAGGGAATCGGGTAAAATATGCTTGAACAAAAATTGTTACATGGACAGGCTGCTTGAACTGCATGGACGAGACTGAGGGACAAGTGGCATGGCTAAGTGAAACCTTGACTCAGAGCCCACATAAAGAGGGGATGGCTCAGTGACATGTAGATCTGTGCGGGATCCTGGAGCAAGCAGATGCTTTCAGTGTGGTGATGAAGTAAGTGCATTATTCTCATGCCTTGTGTCTAGATGAACAGTGCTCGATCAGCATATGCATGCTGACCTGAGCGACAAACAACAACTAAAGATCAGTGTGTAGCCCTTGGTGCAGGAATGCAGAGTTTAATATCTCCTGACACCTCAACAACAATTGTTGAAGGTGCTAGCCAAATGTGGAACAAACTGATCAGTGAGGTTTTGACCCATACTCAGAGAGCCCAGCAGGAGGGCAGTCATTGAGAACCATCCCAGGCAACCGTGAGTAACTGTGGGACATGTTCTGCTTTTACATTTGGTGTGAGTTTCCTGTTTGAATTTGCAAGTTTTGACCATCTGATGAATTACAAATATCTAAGTTTAAAGAGAGTAACCAACTCTTTTAGCAAGTGCATGGCATGTGTGGTTTGGTGGAAATGGTGGTATAGTGTATGGTAGAACGTTGTTCTAGGTGGAAATCCATCCTTAGAACAATGTTGTTATGCTGCAGTAGTTACAGTATGTCAGCTATTTTGTTGTGCTGCACTAGCTATGTAGCTACTGCAGCACAACAACTTTGAATATGTTCACGCTTGTGCATCATGTAAACCTCTATTCTTCCTCAAACGGCTATAGAGTTAGAGCAGATGCTGAAAAGAGTGGTAGTGAAATAAAAAAATGGAAAAGTAAGGTCAAACTCTTTGATTTATGATTGCCTATACACTATAAAAGACAGTGTATGAGCAATCAAACACAACACGGATGTTTTTTACACTCAAAGTTTCCATGGTAATGAGCCCTCTCAAGCTGTATTCTAGTAGTCTCCTGTTACCATGGAAAGCTTGCGAGTGAAAAACATTCTGTTGTGTATGGTTGCGTTGTCCATACATTATCCTCTATATGTTAAGTGTACAATGCTGGCCAGCTCATGGCAACATCAATGTGCCTGCTACATTTCAACAATGGGTTCCCAGGAACTGTTGTAAGGGAGATCCCATAATGTTCTACCAAAATGCTAATACCAGGTGGGAAGGTGTAGCAGCTTCCAGTACAGGTGGCCTATGTTGATGGAGGCTGTGTATCTGCATGTTGGTAATGAAGGAACCTGAGTCTAGTCGAACTTTGTTAATGGAAGCTAAAAAGTATCTTTTCCCATTGCTAGCACAGGAAGGGTTGCCTAAACAGTGGTTTACTATAGCCAACACACTGGCTACATGGGAGGGTTACTTGGGGTGAATGACGTGAAGAATGCCTTTGTTAATACATTTTCACCGCAGGTGCAGATGCTATAATAAAAGTGTGTGTTACTGTTACTCAAGCCTTTCCATTGGCTAAACAATCTATGCTGTGAGGTATTCTGGAGAGTCAGCCACTCTATATGTGAAGTGGGTAGGTATGGTTTCCAGAAGGTTGTACTAATTTATCAGCTAGCCCACTCCCATGCATCTCTGGATGGAAGCTCCATGCATACACAGTATTGTGGAAACAACCTCTGTACCCTGAAGTCACCACAACATCTATAGCCATTTGGTGGCAGTGTAAAGCTGGGCATGGCTCTCATAACCACACCCTTATAAATGAACATTGAAAATAAAATTATTGTTTCAATTGTCAGGTCATCTTCACAAGTTGTCTATACTTAAAATGTATGCAGCTTTAGTGCTAGAAGCCATCTTCAGGAAGATGAACCTTCAGCTCTCATGCTGCACACCATTAACCTGCTCTTCTCCACACCCCATGCCTCCCTCTGGGAGTCACATGGATGTTCTGGCCATATTCACCCCTTGTGTACCCAAATACCTGCAGGGAAGGTGGTATTGGAGTAATGTGAGGACATTTCTTGCCTGGATGTGGCACCCTTCAGATGCCTAGATGTGGCCATTGGCGGGTTTCCTGCTCTGCATGAAACAGATTTTACTGGTAACTGTTGAAGTTCCATATCCCCCATTTCCAGCCGAGAAAGTGGCTGACAGATTGCAAAGCAGTCACCTTTTCACCTCAGCCCTCTCCAAGAAGGAATAGGAGAAAATGTCTCATTGAGGCATTAAGGGGGATGCAGCACTCCAGGTCATGTAACTAATGTATCCCACCAGAACCCTATGCTTCACACAAAAGGAAGCCAAAGTTCTAGCAGTGGTCAGTCCTACCTCCCCCCTTCCCCATTATGTAGAGTGTCTGGCTTATAGCCTGCATGAAGCTGCATATTGGGAGAGCTATATATGAGGCGGAAGGAGGTGGTTCTGGATATCACATTGTGCACCATGATCTTGAGAGCCATATACAGTAGATGATACTGTCAGCACTTTTTCAGAATCTGGCCCAGTGGATTTATTCCTTTTTCACCAGGGCTTACGGATTTAAGAAGAGAGGCTAATAACATCATATCAGCAGCAAGAGATTGCTCGATCAGCAGAATTAAAGGCCATCCCTTGATGACGCACTAGTTGCGTAAAACCGGGTCGGGTCTCTTTTGCTGCTGAGCCATAGATGGTATGTTGCAGGCATATAGCCTTCCTTGTAACATTTGTGATTAAAGCCTTTTATAACTTCAGGTCTGGAGTAGAGCTGGTTTTGTTGCTTCATATTGTTCGATTTTTATAACCTAGCACACTCCTTCACAGCTGGAGCTGTTTTTGCTTTCGTTCGTACTGATCTTGACAAATATTCTGTTAGTCAGAATATAACTATGGTAGCTGTGCATATTTAAAAAAAAAAGACTATTCAGTTTTCTTTGACTGGAATGTGAACCTACCGGTAATCATTTTTATGTCTGCTTGCACGCATGTGCAAGAAACAGTGCCATCATCCGAGTTTTCGGAGGTGTGTCACCCCCTCTTCCAATTCAGTCAGTGTGTTGGCAGGCGGCCCGAGTCCTCAATGCATGCTGGAGCTGTCTCTGACAGCTCCAAAATGCAGTGGTGCACAGTTGAAAGGGGAGCTACGCTCAGTGCGCTGCGATCAGATATCGCCTGCTCATCGCGCAGCTCCCCTACACACACACTACACACACACACACATACACACACACACACACACACAAACACCACGCACGCATGCTGATGCCCTCCATGCACACACTGTATAGCCGACAGAGTGCCCAATCCCGTCGGCTGTGCTGCGCTCCCCAAAGCCTTCCATATGCCCGCTGGTGCCCACCCCAGCATGGCAACTCATGGTATAGCCGATGGGGTGCCCAATCCCGTCGGCTCCACTGTCCTCCCGGATGCAGGGTGCCACGCTGGGAGCCTACCCCAGCGTGGCAATAGATCTTATGGCGATGGGGTGCCCAATCCCCCATCGGCTCCCCCCCCAATCAGCGTCCTTGTGCCACGCTGGTAGCCCACCCCAGCGTGGCAAGCGTCCTCGTCATCATTTAAAAAAAACTGTAAAGAAAAACGGTCCTCGCGGTTTCCCGACCCCCACAACCGCACCCACCACTGCGCACCCTGCCTCCCACACCCCAACCCAAACTTACTCCGGAGTCTGGTGCGATGATCTTCAGTGGACCGGGAACACGTCTGCACTCTTCAAAGCCGACCGCGAACTGAGGAAATGCCGGTAAGCTGTATAATGGGATAGATAGGGTTTTTCCACTTTGTTGCATATCTCAGGCATTTTTTGGAATTTTTGCACCAAATTTTCAACATGGGGTTTTTGGGACCCCTTCTCATGAATGCTGTCACTGTCATGGCGTTATTCGGGCCTGAAGGGTGATTTCGCAGTCACTGCGCAAAATCACCTTTCGGGACTGATTAACGAAACAACACTGCCAGTGTTCATAAGGTGGGCTCTCAAGAAGCCTATTTTGAAAATTTGGTGGAAAAATTCCAAAATGACTTTATTGCAGCATGCGTTGTGCAGTTCCTTGCATGCTCGTAAGTTTGCGAATTTAATATTTTACTCCAGATTTTCAACATTGCCATTTTATTACACTTCCTTATGAACAGTACAGCTGCCATTTTCATATGTCACCAAAATGTGTTTTCGCATATGGCGTACAAATGGTGCTGTTGGTGTGCTAAAGCAATGTTTGGGACAGATTAGAAAATCACAGTTACACTGTTCACGAGCAGAGGTCTTAAAATGGCTATGTTGAAAATTTGGTGACAAAAGTCCATAAAATGACTGTGTTATGAGTGAGCATTGCGCAGTTTCCACGCACCCTCGTAAGTTCATGACTTTGTAATATTTTCAGTCCAGATTTTCACCAGTGGCATTTTTCCACACTTCCTTATGAACAGTACAGCTGTCATTTTTCACAACATGACCGAAGTGTGTTTTCACACTTTCAGCACAGAGGTGCATGGTTGCGGTGGGAAATCATTGTTGGACAGATAAAGAAATCACAGTGACAGTGTTCATGATCGAGCACCAAAATGCCTGAGTTGACAATCTGCAGTAAAAATCCCCAACCTAATTATATTACAGGTGTCGTTGTACAGTTTCTATGTCTACGCAGTGACTTCACCAGTTTTTAAATATTTTACTGCAGATTTGCAACATTGCCATTTTTTACACCTCCCCATGAACACCACAGCTGTCATTTTTTACATCCTGTTCGGAATGTTTTTCCACCTGTGGTGCTAAATGCCGTAGCCGCTGTGCATAAGCAGCTTTCCGCTAACAAACTGATATTGCCACTGTTCATGAGGTGGGGTCACAAAAAAACCATGTTGAAAATTTGGAGTGAAAATACCAACGAATGCCTGAGGTATTAGGGTTTCCAACCATAACGCCAACCCTGTAGAGAATGACAGGCATCAGGGTGTGACTTGGGATTCTTGCCTGTAATGCTCATACCATTCCACGCCTGCAGCCAGTGAGAGGCATCGAGGTATGCCTTGGACTCTTCGCCCCAAAGTTCACCCCATTCTCTATCATGCACCCATCTCACCGTATTTCCTAATGAAATGGGTGCGATAACGCCAAAGACCCCAAGGAACACCGTGACACTTGTCAGTGTCTGCAGGGTGGGGTGTGATGAAATGGTATGGCCGTTATGCCTGACGACCCAAAGCACACCCCAAAGCCTGTCACTCTCTGCAGGGTGGTGGTGGGGTTGGTTCAGTTCAATACTTCACTGCCATTCCTATCACGCAGCTCTGTAATTCTACTACCTACCACTCCAATGGCAGCAAGCAAACATTCGGCATTGACAAATGCTTGTTTAAATTGCACTTCCTTTTCAAAAAGAATCTCAGCTGTGATCAAGACTCCAGGAGAAAAACAGGATTTTTGCCACTTGTGATGTCTACTGGGCAAAACGTAGCCTGCACCTTTAAATACCAGTCACTTACCAACTATTTATTTGTGTTCCTGTTGAAATGGATTGTGAAAGTCTCACCCAAGTGGAGGTGGAATATTTGCTGTCAGCTTGTTTGGTGTGTGGGCAAGGTCTGGCTTACTCACCATTCAACTACTGCAGCTTAAAGGCAATGTTGGGAGTCAACTGAAACCTCTTTTATAATGCCTCCTGATGCTGTGCTGTTATTGTTCTCTCTTGAAAATAAAATGGAAAATGAAGAGGAAATGTTTTGTTTATTGCATTAAGCCAAGACATACTTCCAGTTGTTTTATTTTTAGAACTGTTGATTATAATGGCATGCAGAGGTAGTACAGCTGTACTGGAATACTGCTGTCTCCCAGCTTTAGCAGGCTTTTCTGTCATGAGATGAATCTCTCATCTGCTACATGAAGAGGGAAAGCATCACTTTAATAATAATAATAATAAACCATAAGATTATGCAGGTGTTTCCTTTATGACATTCAGCAAACCAACTCTAATAGGGAAAAATATTGAAAAGAATAAAGCACACATTCTTGTAAAAGGCCATAATGACCTACAATTATGTGGTGTCTGTTTTCCTGGTGATATGTAGAACTATGAACATTTGAATATTCAGCATAATTTTTTATTTCATTAAGTCCAGTCCTACACTCCATCGTGCTCCTATTTTGACACTATACATGTTTTGGATTACTCTTGTCCCATATTCCCCTGTCCCTTGCCATGATATAACATTGACTTCGATCATGAGGGGCACAAGTGGTGACTTCTGTTTGACCCTGACAAGCAATGCTCCACTCAGCTATAGCAGGTGTTGGTGAATGACACAGACCCTCCCCCCCCCATTAAAAGTGAGTATATGGTATGTATTCCAGCTTCTTTCTGCCCAGTGTATGGGAGGCTGCAGGTTGTTCCCAAACCTGTTTCTCAGGGATGGCAGCACAATGCACTGCCACCAATGCATGAAGTATATGCTGCTCCCCCCCTCCCCTGGCATTCCACAGTTACTCGATGACAGAAGTAGGGCTTCACTGTACACATATGAACATATGAAATAAGAAAGATAAAACCCTTGGCTACTGAGACCTCTCCCCCATCAACTCAGCACCACAATTTTTTTTTTTTGTTAACCTGGGGATTACAGTAGTTGACAAATTATTCAAAGGAATCTGAAACTACCATTCATTCTAAATGGGAACATAGCTATCTTCAATATATATCACATATGCACATGGACCCTTATGCACAAAAAAAGGAAACAAACCATATATCTACACACAGGGCATCCCATGGCCCCCCTCTGGCATTCACAGAAGAGACAACCTCCCCTTCAGCACTTGATCCCCTGGTCATCTGGACAGCTACGTGTGTCCAAGGCATGTTAGGGGCATGCCCAGGGTGCAAGATATGGCAGCAGAGACCTGCCGTATCTGCTGCATGCCCCCACAGTACCCCCACCAGACATGGGACAACAGGGACCCTCAGCATGCTGCCTCAGTCCTCCAGTCAGGCAGGAGGCTAGGGCAGCCATTCAGCACTTTTCCGATGTTTGTAACTTTTGGGACCTGCACCGCCCCATGGAGCAGGGGATCTACTCCCGAACCAGGACAGGTATCCAGTTCCATGCCCACCTGTGTCTTTTGATCTTCCCCCCTGTGATCCTGTGTGCTGGAGGGGGTGGGCCACGAACAGGCACCCGGCAGTGACCAGTGGTCATGAATGCTGGGCACTGCACACCTGTTCACAGGTGTGGAGCTGCATGGTCTGGGTATGCTCCACTCATGCGTACCCAGCCTGCAATAGTGCCTAGCTCCCTATTTGCACAGTTTTATATTAGAGTTGTGCATGGGGCTGCTTTTTTGATATTTGTATTAGCACATTTATGTTTACTAAAACATACGTTTACATTTCTGGCTTTTTCTCATAATGATGGGAAAAGATCATGGGGTTAAGAGTCATTGATAAAATATGTAGCTTTATCAATCAAATTTGCATTCATGTAATGAACATTAGTAATCATATTCAGTACTGAGATACAGTTCAGGTCTAATACCACTTTAAGTGATCTTCCACAAACAAAAATATTTAAACACGCTGTCTGTATTAGGAAATATTGTATGGCCCTAATTTACATTTCCATTTGCAATAAATGTATTGTAAAATTTTGGGATTTTTTAGTAACTCCCAGGGTAGACCTATGGCAGGACCTACCTGGAATTACTAATCCAATGGGGTGGCTTGAAAGTGTAGAGGTAGTGGGAGTTGCTTGCCATGACAATGACCAACAATTGCTGGTAAGCTAAACCAGGGGCATAGTTGTTGGCCAGCCAGAAGGGAAGTAGACTTCCCAGAAAGAACTCTGCATCTCTGGGTGGGTGTGGGAGATGCAAATCACTTTCTGATTCTCTTCTAGTGCTCCCAGAGAGAAAGTTTGCAAAGCAAGCACCTAATGCTAGCATTGCCGGGTGTGGTGATGTGAACATGCTCATGTCCAATGCCAGGGTTGGTGGGATGGCTTTTGGGACAGAAGGGGAGAAAATGGTACTGGATAAGACAATAAGGTTCAGGATCCTTCTGTCAAATCAGTCTGTCACAATACGAGCCCTTTCAAGGCCATGTCCTCCTCCTCCTCCTCCTCCTCATGGTCAGGGCCTATGCCACAACTCAAGTGCACCTCAAACACATGATCCAAAGCTTTTTGGGTAGTAAAAGAGAAGCTACACCCAGATGCAGGAGAGAGGGATGAATAGAACATAGTAGTGACCCAGGACTCCATAAGAGGGAGTTAAGAAACCTGGACTCCCTGATTGAAGGAGGCTCTCTACCCAAAACAAAACAAGCATTTGTCAATGACGAATGTTGGCTTGCTGGCATTAACATTGGTAGTGCAGGAGTTAGAGAAAGATGCATAAAATGGCAGCGAAGTAGTGAACTGACATCGACCCCACCCCCACCCTGCAGAGAGTGACATGTATTGGGGTGTGCCTTTGGGTCATTGGCCATAACGCTCCCACCATTTCACCTCACACTACCCTGCAGACACCGACAAGTGACGTGGTGTTCCTTGGGGTCTTTGGGCCTTACACTCACTCCATTCCATAAGGAAATATGCTGAGGTGGGTGCAGTATAGGAGAATGGGGTGAATTTTGAAGCTGAAGAGTCCAAGGCAACCTCGATGCCTGCCACTGGCTGCAGGATGGGGGTGGGGGTGGAATGATGTGAGCATTATAGCTGATAATCCCAAGTCACACCCTTAACACCTGCCAGTCTCTACAGGGTGGGGCATTACAGTTGGAAACCCTAATGCCCCAGGTGTTTGTTGGTATTTTCACTCCAAATTTGCAACATGGGCTTTTTGTGACCCCACCTCATGAACAGTGTCACTATGAGTTAGTTAGCCAAAAGGTGATTTTGGACAGCGACTGTGCCATTTGGTGCCACAGGTGTGAAAACACATTTCAGGCAGGATGTGAAAAATGACAGCGGCACTGTTCATGAGGATGTGTAAAAAAATGGCAATGTGGAAAATCTGGAGTGAAAATGTGAAAAATTGGTGAAGTCACGGGGGTGTGTAGAAACTGCACAAAGCACGCCCTTAACACAAGTACAAGTGGGGGATTGTTTTAACCAAATTTTCAACATAGGCATTTTGGGACCTCCACTCATGAACAGTGTCACTGTGATTTTGTTAATGTGTCCTGAACATTGATTTCCTCACACAGTGCCCCGCCACTGTGCGCCACATGTGCGAAAACACATTTTGGGCAGGATGTGAAAAATGGCAGCTATACTGTTCATAAGGAGGTGTGAAAAAACGGCAATGTTGAAAATCTGGAGTGAAAATATTAAAAATTGTTTGAACACAGTCATTTTTTTGAATTTGTCCATCAAATTTGCAAGATAGGCTTTTTGGGACCCCACCTCATGAACAGTGGCACTGTCGTTTCATTAATCGGTCCTGAAAGGTGATTCTGTGCAGTGACCGCGAAATGACCTTTCAGGACCAAATAACAAGATGACAGTGTATGAGTTCATGAAGAGAGGTCCCAAGAACCCCATGTTGAAAATCTGGAGGCAAAATTCAAAAACATTGCTCAGCTATCCACATAAGTTGAACCCCCCCCCCATTTATGTCATTATACAGCTTACCTGCATTTCTTCAGTCAGCGGTTGGCTTTGAAGAGTGCAGACGTGTTCCTGCTCTACCGAAGATCACAGCGCTGGACCTCCGGAGGTAAGTATGGGGTGAGGGTGGGGTGGGGAGGTGGGGTACACAGAGGGTGGGTGCGGGTTTGGAGAGGGGTGCCATCGCCAGCGAGGGACCATTTTCTTTGTTTCAGGTAAAAAAAAAACAACACTGCAGATGGTTTTCTTCTTTACAGGTGAAAGAAACAAATGTTGGGCACATTGAGGTGTTCTCCCAGTGTGCCCCATGACTTTCGGGGTGATGCCACACAATGGAGGTGGGGTGAGGGGCAGGAACATGCTGACACGGTCAGATTTCCATTAAATGGAGCACACTGGGTGGGCTCCCAGTGTGCCACCACAATCTGAGGGGGGTTGGACATGCAGATTGGGCACCCCCAAAGTTGGCTTCTGGGATTGTGTATGTGATGCATGGGCAGCCTTCACCATGTTCATTTAAATGTTTCATCAGGAAAAACATGTAAGAAAGGGGTGTTATCTGTGCCGCTGCATGATGAACTTGTCTCTGATTGCAGCGGCACTTTTCTTACAAGTTGTGTCCACTTTACATACAACTTCTGTTAGTGCTAGCTTGCTCATTCATTGGGGAATGATGGACACACCAACTAAAGCATGCCCTGCATTCGCTGACACTGACACACCTCTGAAATGTGCTACTAGCACAAGATGTTGCTTGCACACGTGCACAAGCCAACATAAAAAGGAGGATTGAAAAGAGAAAATAAAAAAAAGAAGAAATTCTAGCCCAGCCCAGTTATCCTAGAATGCAGTGATTTTGAACTGTGATGTTTTTGTTTTTCTTGTTCTAGTTTTGCTGCAGTATAATGTACTGAACAGATGTTAGACATAGTTCAAACATGTCTGTTTTTTGACTGAGAAACAAATTTGGAAGTCATTTGCAGATGCAGTCACTGCAAACTCACAAGTAAGGATTCTGTAGTGTTCTTTAGCTAGCAGCACATTTGCAGTTGTTTCAGTTCCTACATTTATTTTATTTTAGTCTTTGGTAACCAGGTAAGGCCCCTTAGGCACAAGTGCCTGTTTTTAGGAGTGACCTGGGAGCATTGGGCAGTTAAGTGATTTGCTCAGAGTCACAAAGTATACAAGTGGAGGCGGTGAGAATCAAACCCAGGTCTAGTCTGCTGGATATACTAAGCTCATTCACATTTCATTACTCTAACCTCTAGGCTATACTACCACTGCAAAGATTTTAATACATTTGCTACCTTACTGCGAGTGTGCCATGACCATTCTGCTTAAAGCAGCAGTTCCTGGTACAGCAAGCATTTCGTTCCTATACGCTTTTATTCCATTTTAGATTGGTCTGATTTTTGTCCTGTCCTGTAAGATGCCCCATTTCCCCACTTTGAGTCTGTTTCAGTATTTTTTTAAGATTGGACATTATTAAAGGAGCGCTCCTTTTGATAAGGCTATCTCCAGGTTTTCATCAGTATACTCAGGTGTGTTTAACAACCCATTGTCCCACGATAAGATCACAGAATGTACTGCCTGTTGCATGCTACAGTAGTACACCTTAATTAAAAAGTAAAGGGATGTTACACAATGTGAATTCAAAAACAACTGAGAAGCCAAAAATGTTACCAGTGGCACCACATTTCATTCAAAAAATGTTTTTCTTCACCTGAGTGCCCCTGGAACTGGAAGTGCCATCAAATCCCTTACAAGAATGCCCCTGATGCAATCAATATGGGATCATTCTGGCATGGGCAGTAACAACTGGCAGCAGGGGCATTAAGTAGCGGTCATTCAGTGTTGGAGCCCTTCCATGGATTTTGTGTGCATTCCACTCATATGTACATGTCTATTTTAAACCAGTATAACCTAGGGACTGAGGATGATTGAAGGACCCAGTCTAGGAGGGGTTCCACCTGACACCAGGGACTGTGTGTAAGGATTATGAATTGAGTGGTTAACCACTAAATTACAAAGGTGGCAGCTATGCATGCTGGGAGTCCATGGGACTCACAAACCAACATCTTAGGAGTGACAACCCAATTAGTGCCCCAAACAACAGGTGGCCATATTTACATTGCATTTATGTCACTGAAGGATTCCTGCCCCTGTGACTAAGAACTTCTTTGTGTATCTGACCCCCAACATACACCCCCAACCCAGATCACTGCAGAAAGACTAGGATTGGGTGGGGAATACATAAGGACTGGGGTGGTGTGAATGTACGGAACCTTCCAGGCTCTCTGTTAAGTGGAAAAGAGTCATACATGTGCCTAAACACTAAAAGCCAAGTATACATGTCACAGAGGCATAGTGAATAAAGACCTTTGTTCCTTGTTTATACCAGGATGCAGCTTTGACAAGATCAGCTTGTCTGATGGGGTGAAGAACTGCCTTATATCCCTTGAGTGGTTTGTATTTCGCTTTGGCAGTGGTGTCTAATGTTAACTAGTAGTTTGCAAGATCCTGAAATGCAGTTTCAGCTAAAATGATTTTATTAAACCTCAACTGACATGATATTATGCTGCATCTCAGGAATGACCTCATCCAAGCTGAAGCACTATTTGTTTTAGTAGAGCAACGGTGTATGTGTGTGGGAAACTCTGTTGAAGAGATTGAGAAAGAGAGTGTTCAAATATTGAACCTGTTCTCTGTGTAAATCTGTTTAAAGAGCTAGTAGCACCAAAAACAGCAGGCAGAAAATACATAGAGAATAATGGACGGGTAGGTGATTATAACGAGGATTTTACAGACCCCTGAGGTGTGAGATGCCACCTACACTGAGGGGGTCTGTAAAATCCAAGTTTTTGCCACCTACCCATCCTTTATTTTGTATAATTGCTGGGGATCATTTTTTCACCAAAGCAATTATACAAAAAGATGTATATCTCTATGGAGCCGAGCCGCAGACCGTTGGGGTTTCAGCACAGTCTGGAGTGGTTTGGCTCCTGACCAAAAGCAGTGTTTATTTTTTTTTTTAGTTTCCAACTGAAAATAAACATTTGTGGCTAGACAATATTTTTGTTTAAAAAAAGAACTTACTCCTACTTCAGTGAACTGCAGAGCATTGAGCAGGACAGAAGGGGACAGAAGAGAAGAGGAAGTTCATAGCTAACGCATGGTAGTTCACGGAAGTAACGTTTACTTTTTTCTTTTTGGGAGTAACCCTGTATAAAACTGAAGAAATTATTTTTAGGCCACTTGCCAAAGCCAAGTTGCAAATGGTGAATGGTCCGGTGTGAGGAGTGGCAGCCGCAGAAAGGAAAGGAAGAGTGGGAGCTGGCGCATGCCCAGTACAAGGAAACCGGGACGCACATTCATCATTATAACCAGCTGGTTATAATGGCAAAATTACAACCCAATTTCCCTATGGGAAAAAAAACGACACCCGGTAATTATTATTTTTTAAGCAGTCAGTTATTACTGTTCTGTTTATTTCCAAAGTATTTTTATTTTTTCAGTTGCATATTAGAAAACTTTTTACCTGGTAGTACTTGGTGTGGTTTGAAGAGCAGTACTTTATCTGGCAAGTGACATATCTAGTTCTCTCTTTATATCACATCAGCATTGTGACATTACAGGTAATCATTCTGGCAGTGGATGACTGGCTCTTATTGGTCTGTTGGGATGTCACAGGAGTGCGGTCATAGGGCTGATGATGTATGAGGACAAATAGAGCGAGAGTATGTTAGCCTCAAGTAAAAGTATTATTCCACACAATCTTCTAATTAGCAAAAGGAAAAGAAATACTTCAGAGACAAGTAATAGTGCACTACTTCTGAAAGTTCATACTAGTTTTAGGCAGTAGGCACTAACTCTTTATAAGACTTTTCTATGGTCATTCATTGGCACAGTGGCAGAAGCAATGTTGAGCCGGTGACTCAGCTTCAGGAACATACAGTAATTGGGCACTTGCATGGAAGTCAGGGCTGGGAGATAATGCTGCTTTTGGCAGTGCTTCCCAGTCCAGGACAGGAGTGGAGCTGTGTCCAGCATCACAGTGACTCCTGTGGTGGGCTGGTGGGTTTGCTTCCCCCACCCCAGGACATCAGTTGCAAATTTTAAGCTACTGTATGGCTGTGTGGCGCCATTTTATGGGTAGATAGTGGAGTGAAGAAAGAATGAAACAGTAGTAAAAAATTAACCTGCGTGGTAGGGCCAGTATACTCAGGGTACCATGCCATGGAACCTGCCGCTAGGATGTGGTCGAATTAGTCGAGTATGAGCTTTATGGGCTCTGCCCCCAAGGAGGGACAATGTGGGGTTGGCAGGAACAGAAAAATCTTTAAAGAAAAACAGACTTGTTCTACATGATTGCACCATTCCCCTCTGAGTCATGAATTTCAAATGATAGGTTTATGCTAAAATGGATAAAGCATTTTAAATTTGTTCACTTATAAATATGCTCTTGTTCCCACCCTTGACTTCCATGCATCTGACATTCTTTGGGCATTTTTTTTTCAGAAAGAGACTTTCTGCATTTAAACAAAATATTTACAGCTGGGATCAACAAAATCCCCCCTCAGTCTAGATTTCAAAGCTGTCCATTTGTTTATTACTAAAGACATTTTCATTTAAGTATGATTTTTTTGCAATGCACTTCATCTGTTCAGTGTTGCTTGTTCTTGCAGTGAAGTTGTATGGCCTGAGTCACAAAAAATAATTTCCCTTTCTGTAGGTGCACAGTAATATATCTCCGATTCACAAAAATGATTCCCTCTTCTATAGATGCAAAGGGCTGATGAAAGGAATGCCCACTGGGCACTTGTAGTGCACCCCAGCACCACAACATGGTTTGAACCTGCCTCACACTCAGTGCCACTCCACCAGCCCATCTATGCCAGTGACCAAGAGGGTGGGCTCAGGGCTTGTTTGTGCTATGTGTGAATCTGCCAACAGTTGCTGCACCACAGAGGGTGACAACATTATGCTTGTGAGGACTCCAGAGTAATGCTTTTGTATGTTCTACACCTATTTCCCAGACGTTCGTGAGGTCCAGCACCCGCAGTTGTTGCATCATCCCTTTTAGTTGGCATAGAGGGGTGGAGGGCAATCAATTAAATGTTTTCTCTTGTTTTACAAAGTACATTCCCCTGGACAGAAGTTTAAAATTCTGATGGAATAAAATCTGCCAAATTTCAGGAAATTCCACCTCATAACACAGAATTCCATTGGTAGGGGAATTCCAAAATTTCAAAAATGGAATCATTTTTTTTGTGGATCAGTAATCCATAGTTTACACAAATTGTGGAGTCTTTTTCCACAATCCTCAGAAAATTATTTCTCATTTGATGTAGTCTGTGGAAAGCTATTCTGCAGTTTTCATAGAAATGCATTTCAGAATTCCATGGGGTTCAAAATCAAATTCTGAAAAGTGTTTCAGAATCATAATTGCCCTTCCACATTCTACTTTACCCAGATTCCCAGCATAGGACAGTCCTTGGAGGACTGCCAAGGGCTACTGAATTCTATAGTCTCCTGCACTACATGAAGCAGCAGATCATTTCTTGAGCCAACACATTCTTTTTGTCTGGTCCCGCCTCCATTCCCCAACATGCCCAACCCTCTGTACTCTTCTACTCACAGACTGTGGTAGCCAGGGCAGTGGATATTGACAAGTGCAACAGCATCCGAGGGTGCAGAGGATATGCACCAGGATGCACACCTTTGATGAGTATCCAGGCCACCATTGTATATCAGACCCATAATCCTCAGCTTGTGATATCACAACGTGAGGCCATGGAAATGATGCTGATGTAATAAGCAGAGGAATATTACTTTAGCACAAGAAAAGCAGCATTGACGATGAGGTCTAAATAACAAGCAGTCAGTTTCCATGCAAATGCCTTTAGTAATGATGTCCTGAAATTCTTATCTTTGGAGAAATTTCATGAGATTTGAATCCTACTGATACCAACAGTAAATGTTTGTGCTGGAAATTGGGAAAACCCTTTAAATTACTTTTTAACTTTTATTTTTACTGCCACTGAATCTGCCTTGTGTCCTCCTGTTTACTGTTTACTGCTGTCTCTGTGGAAGAGAGCTGGTATAGGATTGGAAAATGCTAGGTAAATGAGAGGCTATTGCTAATCATTTTCTGAAGTGCATAGAGTACTGTAGATTGTTAAATATCTGTAAGAGTGTATATGGCGCAGGAAGGTACAGCAATAAAACTAAATGTATATATTTTCAATAGTTTTAATTTTCATATTCATTTCATGATAACTGCTATGCATTTTCAGGGTAGACTGGCTGCATATCATATAAAATTATCTATCCATTACTTAAGTTAATATCTACCTAGGCCACTGCCCATGTATAAGTTTATTGGACATTTAATGATGTTTGTCTAGTTAGTGTTGTTCACTCAGCAGTGCACAATGGTGAAATAAACCGCATAGAAAGCCCAGGAACCATAGAAACATGTAAGCAATAAACAGTGAAAGAGGTCATGCTATGTCAACACATCACTCTATAAGCAACATAACTTGTAGTTTAAAAAAAATGTAAGGTAAACAGTCATTGGATGCATGCTAGACATACAGCGTGCAGAATGCCCCCCGGCCTCTCGAGGGGGTGGAATCTTACACAGCCCAAGCACAGCAGCTGGGCAAGCCATGTTGCTGGGCTACCATGCCCTCGACAGATGGTGGCCCAGCCTGGCTACCTGAGTGGGCCAATCAGCATGGGCCCCCCACAACGGGGGGGGGCGTGGCCTGAGCTTCCGTGGGAGGGTAAATGGGTTTTTTTAAGGGGAGTGAAGAGAGGGATTCTCCCTTCTCTGAACTCAGTCCTGACCTTTCTGGATGTCGGATATCGAGGGTAATTGCTTTCTGTTTCAGACCACCTTGTCGGTTCCTGCTTTCCATGGCTGCACTTCAGGAAGCTACATTATCCAACAGGTAAGTTTATTTTAATTCCCTGGGTTTGAATTTTGAGTAATCCATCTTGCTATGGGGCCCATGCAAGTAAGCAAGACGATTTTTTTGTGTAAAAAAAAAAAATTCCCTCAGCCACTTGGAAGGCCCTCTCAGGGTTTGTCCAACATGCCTGGCATGTGGGATTGCTCTGCATGAGCTAGGCTTATTAAAAAAGTCCCATGACTTTATGTAAGTTATTTCCTCCTGCAGCCCCTGTTTGCCCCTACACCTGGGGGTTGTTTTTAATAAATTTTGTTTTGGTTGTTTTAAATGGTGTGGCCCAGGAGAGGAGTCTGTCCCTCTATGACCAGCAGTGCAGGCCCGAGATTTAGGCCTCATCTCTCCACAGGGTAGGCCTGGGAGCTTCCAGCCATCCAAACTCCTGCCTTCCCCTTATTTAGTTTATTGGCACAGGGCAGCAAACGCCCCCTACCCAAAAGCAGAGTATATATATATATTTTTTTTTGTTGTTGTTGTTTCTCCTATCCACCTGAACTTTACTGATGTGCTTAACCCACGGGGTTGTCTACTTTAATTATGATATTACGGTTTGATGGAATCTAGGGCTTATTAAATGTTTTTTATCAATTTTGCTGAATCACTTCATCTCAAAAGTTTTTAACAAGAGACTTTGCTGGAGTAGGGAGTTTACGGTTTAACCATGTGGCAATATGTAGATTTTGAGTTACTTCGGGGGCTCTCACCTGTTGCTATTACTTAGTCCCCCCTCTGCCTGGTACAAGGCACATGCCAGCCTGGCAAGTATTTCTGGTGGAGCCCTGCGGCTCCTGTATCATGGGGCGTGGGCCGTGGACAGCACAGATTGCATGGGGACGGTACAGGCCTGCCTGGGCTCCCTTGCAAGCTGCAGGCCTGGGAGCTTTGTTGCAGCTCACCATAACAGCTCCCTCCCCTTTGATTCCCTGGCTACCGTGTCGCTGCAGTTTGTCTGTTTCCTCTCCAGTGAGCTTAGATGGACTGGTGGAGCTTTCAGTGCTTCGGCCTTGCCCGGGGGGTTAGTCACCATGCAGCTGGTGGAAAGGAAGTTCCCCCTTTATGGCCCCCTATCTGCTTGTTCATGTTGCAGGATTGGCTGGGCCACGCAGGTCTCGCCATGGGGATGGCCCTCCTGGGCTTGGACTGGGGCTTGTTAGGCCTCGCCCAGTGTACGATCATAACATGCCTCATAACTCCTTTCTAGAAATCACTGGGTTGTTTATACAGGAGAGAATCAGATTCATCTGCAAGGGTCAGGATTAAAACTGGCAAGGAGTAGGGGTACAGGGTGCAAGTCGCTTAACATTTTAACTGCCAGTCTTTTTCAAGTTGTAGACCTATTTAGGCTGGGATTCTGAACCCCAGAGTTGGTGCTTTCTTTCAGCAACTGCGCATTAATCTTCATGTATTAAGCAGTCTGAATTAGAACCAGGGATGCAGCGATATAATCCTCCTGGTAGACACCCCACTAAGGTGGGGTGGAATGTACAGCAGCTTGCAGGGATAACTGTATTGTTTTTTTCTCTTCCACATAGCTTAGGTTGGGATCCACCACTCTTGCCTTGTTCTTAACACCCGTTAACCTACTATGGCAGCCAATAGAACAAGACTGGAGCTAGCTTCACCGGCCGTGGTTGGTCCCAGCTCACAGCAGTCCGAGGGGCCCAACAAAGCCTTCATGGAAGCTTTTCAGTGAATGAAGGAACTAGGAGGCCCCAATTGGTTGGAGGCTGCAGCCAAGCTGGATCCAGCATTGCAGGCGGCTGTCCCATCACCCAAGCCCCACGGGCATGTGATACGGGGCTTGGCACGAGTGGCGATACCTCTTCTAGCAGTTTAGAGGTAGTGCCAAGGAGGCCACCAGCACAGCAGAGACAGCCATCTGCATGCCTCCTGGAAGCAGTAGCCCAGTCAACTGCAGGTAGGAGGGAGGGATGAGGTAAAAGGGCACCGGTTACAAAATGCCAAGCAAGAACAAAAAAGGTCAGAGGTCAGCAGTGAATAACGGAACAGCCAGGCGGTACCAGAGCAACACAGGGTGGAACACTCCCAAGGCTGGAAGAGCAAGCAGAACAGAGGCTTGGAGGGCATGATGGACCTGAACCTGCTGGTGAGTCAAGGGGTTTAATGGCAGAGAGCTCGCTCCACACTTCTGAGGTGGAGGAGCTGACAGAGGGGGACAAGGCCCAAGAGGGAAGTGACGCATCCTCAACAGTGTTACAATCACCTGTGAGGCTGTGGACATGGAGGTCAATTGAGGAAAGAGAAGGTATCCTGGACCTTCTGCTGGAGGGTGGTGAAGGGTCAAGAGAGTTGTCACATGGGGCCAACAGGCACCAAAAGGAGCCATTGCCGTATTCGGGTGGGAATTTGGCAGACGACGCCCCCATAGCCCCCCACCCCACAGGGACTTGGTAGGAAATGGGGAGGGACCACGTGGACAGGAGGATCCATGCAGACAGGAAGATCCAGGAGTGGGAGCAAGTGTCTCGGGGACCAGACGGTGGGACCAGCAGTGGGTTCCAGCACAGACCCACAACTGGTCACACCACATGGCATTGAGTGTGACTGACATGACTGGAGCCAGACTGGGTCGGGCTCAACTGGAAGGGGGTATTCAGGCAAATCCATGGGCACCTTTAACATGGGACCCCTTTGGGCATAAGGCCCTCTTCTCTGGCCGGCATACCCTTGGGGACCAGGTGGACCCAGGAGCCAGAACCCTTGGGGATGGTGGGAAACCCCACAACAGGTAGAGCCCAGGGTCTCGATACCACCGCTGGAAACAATATATAGGGCCCCCCCTCCAGGACCCTCCATGGGAATGCTACCTCCAGGGGTTTCAAGGGTGACCCCAGGGCCACAGGTAATTGGGGGGCAGGAAACACGTGTGTGTGGACCAGTGGGGATGGCCTCCCAGTGACCACCAATGTGCACGTAGGTGGCAGCAGGGGCCAACTTCCCCTTGCACCACAGGGCGTACAGGGGAGTGGCACTGCTGAGCAAGGAAATGGACCAAGTGGGCCCTTGGCTGCAGATCTGCTAATCCAAACCCCGACGACCCCTCCTGCTCCAGTTCCCAACAATAACAAATGGGCATATGCAAGACTGGAGGATCCTTTAGGGGATCATTTGTCAGACAGCATGAGATGAAAAAATATGGAAAGGAGAATACATAGACATGTTCCCTCTGCTACACAGGGAACTCCCGGAGGAAGAAACAACAGAAAAGAATGAAAGAGAGGGTGAGGAGGCCGAAGGTCCCATTCACTTTTGAGAACTGGACTGTGGCCTTCGACATATTCATGTCAGTGTACGGGATGAAATACCCAGATAAATTGCTGCCCTTACATAAGTATAGGGACACCATTAAATTTGCTCACCTGTCTTTTGACAGGTGGGCCTGGTTAAAATACCATGAGCAGTTTCATCTAAAACTGGCTCGCCAACCCAGTTTAAAATGGGAACATATGCATCTCAATCTATGGGCCAGGTACATGACTGGGGTAGACCTAATTCTGTAATGTACACTGACAGTGGGCATGTGATCACCCGCCCCAGTAATGGTGACAAAAAGGAGTTCAAAAAAGGGGACAAGAAAGCTTGTTATGATTACAGTAAGGGGAAGTGCTTTCAAAGCCACTGTAAATTCCATCATGTCTGCAGGTTGTGTGGAGGAGGACACCGGGTTACCAACTGCAAAAAAGGCACGTCTGGAACTGCCAGTCCTCCACATTCGGACAAGTCCAAGTCCGGGGCTGGCTAAGCTGGCAAACACCCTGGTGGACTTACAGAAGATGTTGAACTGGCTTTCCTGGTATCCTGACCAATGGGCAGCACAATTTTTGCGGGCTGGTTTTAGTGAGGATTTGAAATCCCTTACAGGGGTCCATGGATTGCTATGGCAGCCCGCAATCTAAAATTAGCTATCACTCTGCCAGCAATGCTGGCACACAAGATCAACAAAGAGGTACAAGAGGGACGGGTCATAGGCCCTTATAGCCAGCCTCCCTTCCAGACACTCAGAGTATCTCCACTTGGTCTTGTCCCAAAAAAGAACGAAGGGGAATACCGTCTGATCCATCACCTTTCTTACCCAAAAGACAGATCGGTAAATGACCACATTGCACCAGAGGATGCGTCAGTGAAGCACGCACCTTGATGCAGCGGTTGAATTGGTCCGGGCTTAGGCACCAGCACCTTGATGGCAAAGAGTGACATAAAGTCAGCATTTCACCTGTTGCCTGTAACGACCAAAGGATTACGATCTATTGGGTTTTATGTTCCAGGGCAATGGTATTATGACATGGCAATGCCATATGGTTGCTCAATTAGCTGTGCAGTTTTGAGACATTTTCTACCTTTCTAGAATGGGCCACCAAGGTATACATGGAAACGCCACAATCGCTCACTATCTTGATGATTTTTATTCACAGGTCCCAAGGATTCGGGTAAGTGCCAGGACACTCTAAATGGCTTTCAGACTTTAATGAAAAATTTGGGGTACCTCTAGGCAGTAGAGAAAACAGAGGGTCCTACCACATGCATCTCATTCTTGGATATTGAGCTGGACTCCGTGGCTATGGTCTCACAGTTACCTTTGGATAAGGTAAAAAACCTATGACGATTGCTGGGGGAAGTTATTTGAGCTAGAAAGGCCACCCTAGTGCAATTACAGTCCCTGCTGGAATACCTCAACTTTGCATGCTGGGCAGTGAGCCCCGGCGCCCATTCCTCAGGAGACTAGCAGCAGCAATGTCTGGCCCTACAAAACCGTATCACCATATATGGATATCAAGGGGCCTCAAGGCCGACTTGTGGGTCTGGGGAGCCTTTTTAACTGACTTTAATGGAGAAAGCATGTGGCAAGATAAAGGACCCCATCACCATGGTTTGCATATGGTGACCGACGCACTGGGGGGCATAGGTTTTGGGGCGTATTTTCAAAGGTCCTGGTTTGTGGGAACATGGCCAGAGAACTGGTAGAGCAGGGTTGACTAAAAACATCATGCTGTTAGAGCTGTTTCTAATCATGGTAGCAGTCCAGGTGTGGGGACATTGGCTGCAGAACCAGCCAGTACTGTTCTTTTCTGACAACAAGGCAGTGGTGCATATCATCAACTCACAATCTTCCAAGTCGGAGGATGTGATGAGGGTACTGCGAGTGTTTGTGTTATGCTGTCTATCCTGAACATCATGTTCCAGGCAAAACATGTGCCTGGGAAGGATAATGTGATTGCTGATGCCTTGTCTCGATTGCAGTTTGACTGCTTCAGACAGCTGGCACCACATGCAGAAGCAGCCCGAACACTGATCCCTGACACACTTTGGCAACTTGGGAGTCAGGAAAGCTTTGATGAGTTCAACTTGCTGTTGCCCTGTCGACCTGGAGGAAATACTCAGGTAGCTTTGCAGCATTTGCCTGTTTTTGTGGACAGCAGGTAAGCGAGACCCCACACAAAACACAACAACAGGTACAAGAGTATGTGCTCCACCTTATTCAGTTGCTTCGGACACCAGCTACCATCCGAATACATTTGTCGGGAATTGCTTTCATCTGGCAGGCATTGGGCTACCCTGACCCAACCAGCAACTTCACAACCTGCAAGATGCTGGAGGGGTGGAAAAGATCCCAGGGAAAGAAACCAGATCCCAGGAAGCCAATAAGCATGGGCGACCTGACAGATATTCTGTCAGCATTGGGTACAGTATGTAGCACATGGTACAAAGCACAGTTATTCAGGTCCCTGTTTACATGTGCATTTTATGGGGCATTTCGGTTTCGGAGTTGGTGCCGGACTCTAAAACAGCTGCAGGTGGTTCCAACATCCAGCTAGGGATGTCTCCTGGATGCCTGACAGAGTCATCCTGTGTCTTCGGGTTCAAAACAACCAAGTGGGTTCCCAGCAATGATCACTTTGCATCGCTCAAGTGCCAGCAAGTCCTGCACTTACACCTGTTTACAGGCTTTCTTGGCAGATAGACCCACGGGGGGGGGCATCATTTGTTTGTGCATGGGGATGGATCCCTGGTGATCAGACGCCAATTTGCAGCAATCTTACGCAAACATTTGTGGTTCACAGGTAAGGACCCCAAGGTGTTCGACACCCATTCATTTCAAATCGGGGCAGCCATGGAAGCCTTGAGATTGGGTTTGGGGGAGGCACAGATCAAAAAGATCGGTAGGTGGTCTTCGGCAGCATTTAAGGGATATATCCGGCCTCAACAGGGCCCACAGGTGGTGCAAGAGAAATAGAGGTCATATTGACAAACTGTTGAAAAGGAACAATAATGACTCTGTGTTTATCTTATAGCAGAGTGAAGGATGCCGGCAGATATATGGGTCATCGGCCATTCCTACATCCAGAAAGCACACAGTCAAGCATTGGTCCACCCATATGGAACACAGCTGGGGTCCCGAAAGAACAAGCAAGGCTTTGTTGGGCTGGAAAAGGGGGATACATTGGGGACAGCCGTTGGACACAGTGATAAGGTTGCAGTTGGACAAGAAACCACCCTGGCGCTGGTGGTGCACTTGCGGAAATGACATAGTAGGGTTAGGGGCCCCAAAACTCTCGGGAAATCAAGAGGATTCTGGCCCAGCTTCAGGCCTTGCTCCCAATGACCAGGCTGGCCTACTCTTGATTCATCTCCTACGTCAGTGGAGGGGTGCCCGCAGCATCAAAGCCTTTGAGAAGGCAAGGAGAGAGTCAATCGGGAGGTGTCCTGCTTGCCACCCTCCATGGTATTGCCATTTTGGGTCACTTCCTAATACCCAGGACATGTGATGCCATGTATAGTGGGGATGGAGTACATCTGTCAGGGATAGGGTATGACATCCTCAATGCCACGATTCAGGAATTCTGTGATTTAGCAGTAAAACAGGGAGACCCTCGGGCATTAAGGAGAAAATGTGCTATGCACGTTAGAGTGGCGTAAATTCAGGGTGGATAGGTAAATTAAGCATTCGTGGTATTGAGTGACCCAGGGCCCAGGTGGCGTGACCCTGGGCGGGCATGCTACCAGGAAGAGGTACCCAAGAACACGGTGGGCATCGTAGGGGTTTCAGGGCTGGATGACGGGGAAGGTGGCCCTGCGCGGGCACCGGCCCCTGCTCAACTGGCATAATACCTCCAGATGCAATTGAGCAGGGGGGGAGACTGTCCAAGGGAGAGGCATGGCCCTGGGCAGGTCTGCCCAACTCGAGGGCCAGAGTCCCCCCCATTGGAAGCATCACACCACCTGAATTCGCTGCCCCAGGGGTCTCTTGCATAATTGTGTACAACATTAATGATTGTATATAGAGAATTTTATGTATTGTAAATAAAATGATTACTGTTTAGTAAAGTTGCAGCCTTTTTATGCCAAAATTGACACCTGGTGTGTGTGTAGTTATTGTGGGTCTGATTGGGCAATGACCTCCCGGTCTCTCACTGGGGGAGTCGCTTTGCACACTGCCCAGAAAATTGTGGCTGGGCAAGCCATGTTGCTGGGCCACCATGCCCTCAACAAATGGTGGCCCAGCCTGGCTACCTGAGTGGGCCAATCAGCATGGGCCCCCCACAATGGGGGGGTGTGGTCCGAGCTTCCGGGGGAGGGTCAATGGGGGTTTTTAAGGGGAGTGCAGAGAGGGATTATCCCTTCTCTGAACTCAGCCCTGACCTTTCTGGACATCCAACCCACCCACCCAAAAATGTTTTTGTTTCAATGGGCCATGGCAAGTATTGGGGACTGCGAGTTATAGGCCCTCATGGGCCCGCAATTTCAATGTCACAGCAGACTGTCATGGTTGGTGTAAATTCAGGGTGGATAGGTAAATTAAGCATTCATGGTATTGGGTGACCCGAGGCCCAGGTGGTGCGACCCTGGACGGGTATGCTACCGGGAAGAGGTACCCAAGAACACGGTGGGCATCGTAGGGGTTTCAGGGCTGGAGGACGAGGAAGGTGGCCCTGTGCAGGCACCAGTCCCTGCTCAACTGGCATGATACCCCCAGATGCAATTGAGCAGGGGGAAGACTGTCCGAGGGAGAGGCATGGCCCTGGGATGGTCTGCTCGACTCGAGGGCCAGAGTCCCCCCCATTGGAAGCACCACACCACCTGAATTCGCTGCCCTGGGGGTCTCTTGCATAATTGTGTACAAGGTTAATAATTGTATGTAGAGAATTTTATGTATTGTAAATAAAATGATTACTGTTTAGTAAAGCTGTGGCCTTTTATGCCAAAATTGAAACCTGGGTGTGTGTGTACAGTTATTGTGGGTCCGATTGGGCAATCCTTATGTTTCCTCTTAGAATTAATTTAGTCTGCTCTTAGTTGGTTCAACAGATTTTAGCTTTTTATTATTTACTGAACATTAGGAACTTATGTGTTTAGTTTTATGAGGATACAGGAACCAATTAACTGGTGTCTCTAGATTGATTTCTGAATGAAATGCCATTAAAAATACATGTACTTTGAAGGGACAGTCTTGTCTCCAAATGCATAAATTTTTAAAGGCATTACATTTAGGAAATTAATCTAGAGACCTAGATAGCACTTCCAAATCCCTCCAACATATCACATAATGCAAAGGTTGCCCAAGCATTGAAGCAGCCAGACATTTGTCCAGGAGCCCTCCCCAGCCCAGGCCTAAGGGAAGAGGGTGCCTCCTCCAGAAGTAGACAGCAGGCCCTAGACACACCTTTGGGAGGTATCACCAGGTCCCTTTGGGGGTCTGTGAGGGAGGAGTTGGAGTTGGAGGCTTAACTGGACAAGAATCTAGTATTCTCCTCTTTCTCCTCCATTCACTGGAGCAAGCACATCAGAACAGCTGCCTAGCATGGTAAGGGACTTAGCTGGGCCTAGGGATTGGGGGTGAGAAGACTAGTGCATGGTAGCGCAGTGCTGGAGAGTTCAGAATGGGAACTGGCATTGGGTGAATCCGAAGGCCATCTCTTGCATTTGGTGGAATTGTGAGAAAATTAAGTAAAAGCTATCACAGTAATTTGGGCAAATCAGTTGACAGTGGTGGCAGGGCCCAGCTGGGCTGACATCCAGGTTCCGGGCTGATCAGCAGGATGTAGAGGCCAGGAGGTGCAATCTCCCTGGGGCCGCAATTCAGGCCTTCACCTCTCGTTCAGGGTTATGGTGTCCACTGATCTCATTATCTTTCCCAGCCCCTTCACCTCACTGCCATCAACCAGTTATCTGCCTAATTGGTGGGAGTCATGGCGGTTAATTCCTCCTTCCCCCCATTGAGACCCCAGTAGAAAGGGGGCCTTACCATAGGGCACCAGCAACGGTGGCTGTAGTAATCCTAGAGGTCCACTTATTCCTCAGCCCATGGGCACCACTAGGGCAGCCAGTGCCAGGAGTGAGTAGCACCATGAAGTGTTGACTTCCCCCCTCCAGTGGCATTTGCCATGCAGGATCGGATTGCGGGTGGATGAGCTGACCAGGAGGGGGGTTCAGTTGGATGGTTCCTTGCAGTGCCCTGCAGCTGTTTCCATCAAATGGACCAGGGTACTAGTTTGATTTGAGGTCCTGGGGCTCACTGAGGTGGAGGGTTCTAGTGCCATCTCCTTTGTTCCTTTCATGGGCCCGGGAGATCTCGCTGAGATGCCTGGCATTTGGGATTGGCTGCATGCATGTCACGTGAGTGGGATCTTGGCCAACCTCTGAAAGGCAGGGAAATGGCTGGGCCTTGGAGTTCAGGTCCACTTAAAAAGTATACCCGCCTGACTGCCAGCCAGCCCAGAGACCTACAGGCCACTTGCCCTGAACAGGCATCCACCTCCAATGTCTCCCATCGAGCTGCGCCTTCTCCGGCGGCTTTTCCACGGCAACCCACCCGACTGCCAGCCAGCCCAGAGACCTCAGTTATGGACACAGAGATTCAGCCCAGCCTTTGGAGTTACTGGGTTTGAATCCTGGTGCTTTCTGTCTCCACTGGCTGATTTGGTTCTGTAGCTCAGTTCTTCAGTCTTGATTGGACACTTTACCTTTCTCCACCCTCTTATTCGCTTTAATCTTCCTAAGCTGCTTACTCTGCACAAACATTTATATTGCTGGGTTGAATTTGCTGCCTGTATACTTTACTGAATTCAGCATTGTATTTTTGTTTTTAATAATGCTTAGTGTCCACCTTACTGTGATATTAGTTGCCAAATATTGTTAGAACTATAATTTGTATGCTTCATTCTGCCCTGTAACCCTACCTGAGCCGAAGGAATAGCACTAAGTGCTCCAGTGTACCCTATATCCTGTCTTTAAATTTATACTATCTGAATTAAGGGTCCTGCATTTTAGCACTGCTACCTATCTCTGTCCTTTGCCGTTATTTTTCTTTCTTTTTTCCCTGTGGCTTTCCTTGTGCTTGCTAATCTTCCCCCAGCCCCCACCCCCAGCCCAAGGTGTTACAGCTCTTTTAGCTTAATTTTAGAGCTACTTTTGTGCAGAGCCTCTGTTATGCAATCCACCTCCCACCTGCCTGGGCCAAAGGGATTAACTGCCATTGCCTTTGTATTTTTTGCTTTAAATTGACTGTCCCTTCTCCCCTCCACAGCACGCTTGCTCTGAATGGGCATCCACCTCCAACTTCTCCCATGGGAGCTGCGCCTTCTCTGGTGGCTCTTCCATGGCGACCTGCTCAACTGCCAGCCAGCCCACCCGTCCTCCCTACTCGGTGTTTTTTATTTAAGGGCACACGTTTTTGTTTTTTTTGAATATTGACTTTTTCATTAGCAGCTTGTAACTTCTAGCCACTAGAGGGCTACATCTTCTACCCTTGGCTAGTCTGCCTCTTCTAGTTTATGGGGATCATGTAACTGTCAATTTCTTCACTTGCAGATTATACTCCAGGTCACCCTGACTGTGCATCAGGCCATCTCTCAGCTTGCAGCTTAGGCTCTGCCTGGCCTGCCACAACTACATTCCAGACCCGCCCGAAGACACTGCCAACTCAGGTACAAAAAACAATCATAGAGCACCAGCATTATTGGCTGCCTCTTCACATCTCCTCTACAACTATTGGACAAGCCTTCCAGCAGTCAGCTTGTGATTGGGTAGAAGCCCCGGCTGCCTGTAACCACTGAAGAATGCCATTAACTTTGGCTCCCCTTACTACCCTACATGGGGAAACTCTGAACTTTTGCTCAGGGGGATTCAGGGTAGGGAAACCGTTGTGCTGCAGCCAAGGAATCGCGGTTCCCACCCAGTTCCCCTCAGTAGCACTACAGCCCCTGCTTCTCAGTACAGTGACTACCAGTTGGTAGTGAAGCAGCAAGGAGGCATCTCAGTGAGAGGCAGTGGCTTTAAATTCCCGGCTAAGCCTCCTAAGTCTAGGGGAGATTTTCGTCCTCCTCCCATCCCCACCCCATGGCTTATTAAATACACATAAGCTCCTCCTCCTTCTCCTTGACTACACTGCCACTATTGGATGTTAGATCTCCTCCCACAGCTCAGGTACCCTGCTACTATTGGATGTAGGATTCTCTCTGTATTTTCTTTTTGCTGTTGTTTCTCTCTTACAACCATCTCATGCCACACTAATACACTTCCAAATCGACTACAACCCTATATTGGTGCTGCAATTATGGTCTGAATGAAAAGGCCCCTACCTATTACGCACACAAAAATGATGACACCACTAAGAATGGGGCTACTTATTTTATTTATTTATTTGATATTCAGAAATAACCTTTGAGTCAAGGCTCTTTTACAAAGGTTCCATGTCATGTGAATAGAGTATAGACATTCAATAAAGAAGGTTACAGAGTTTTTGGACATTTAAGACACTATACAACACAACAGTCAGGAAAGGTTGCAGAGTTTCTTAAACATTTGAAACACAATACAGCACATGGACATTATCTTGAGCTGATATAAGTACTGGTAAATTGCAGAGGTACTAGACATTAGGCAGAGGGTCAGTCAGGACCGGATTAGGGTAGGAGAGGGGGAGCCTCTAGTAAAGTGGGCATGGAGACAGGAGCTGAGGCCGGGCAGGTGTCCCATCCTAGTGTGGAGGGGGGGGGAGCACAGGGGGTGAGGGGGACAGGAGCACCCCCTTTAAGTGATTCAGAGGAATTGTCAAGGCACGTGTGGGAGGAGGGCTTCTGTCTTGTGCTGAGAATAGCTGCGGCCAGCAGAGCCGGGCCTGGGCATCCAGAGTCTAGATCAGCCATTGGGGAAGCAGGTACACACAGAGCTGGAGGTCAGACAATTCTTAAGGTCTGATTTGAAGCTGCACAGGCAAGTGGAGTAACAAATGGTTTCGCGCACCTCATTAAGCCAAAGTGGAGCTCTATAGGAGAGGGCACGCTGTCCGAGAGCTGTGCATCGGAATGGCACCACGAGAGCCCCCTGCATTCTACTTCTTGTTTTATACTCTGAGCCTGGAAGGGAAAAGATGCCAGCTACGCATGGGGGTCTCCAGCAATGTTTTTTTGCCTAGGAGGCATGCACCCAAGAGACAGCAGATGTGTCTGTTCATAGAGGGAACAGGTGTGGGTCATTCAATTGGCATTCAGGATGAGCCTTCAGGCCTTGTTGAGAGCTAGGTGCACCCTCTTGAGCACAGAGTCTGATGCTGTGCCGTAGACAACCAGGCCATAGTCAGTGGTGGAGAGGATGGAGCTTGTGACTGACAGGCGGATGGCTGTTGTGGTAAGGTGTTTTCTGTGCCTGTATAGCACACCTAGCATGATGTTTACTGCCTTGACCACCAGGTCAACATGTTGAGCATAGGATGAGTGTCGCCCAGGGTGACCCCAAGGTATTTGAAAGAGTGTACCTGTTCCAAGGGGGCAAGGACATTGTTGGTGATGTCTAAGTTGGGGAACCTTTTCTTGAGCTGGGGGCTAGATAGGAGCATGGTCTTGTTTTTTTCTGTAATTGAGCAGAAGCTTGCACTTGCAGAACTAGTTTTCTATTTTACTGAAGGAGTGCTGGAGTGCTGAAGTGCTGCTTGGAGTGGCTCAATTTGAGAGTTGCTGTTGAAGATGACAGTGTCATCTGCATATAGGATTATCTTGGAATCACAGGCTTGAGGGAGATTATTTAGGAATAGGCTGAAGAGCAGGGGTTCCAAGATGGATCACTGGGGGACCACCCCAGCATGACTTCACTGGGGCCAGACGCTGTTTGTTCTATTTTTACCTGTTGTGATCTGAGGGACAGGTAGTCTTGGAACCTGAGTGTTGCATCGGCGGCCACCCCCAGCCTTTGTAGCTGGGCCAGCAAGATAATGTGGTTGATGGTGTCAAAGGCTTTTGTTAAGTCTATGAACACCAACTGTACTGGTTTGCCTTCATCCATAGCTTTGTGAGCGTAGTCAGTGAACTCTACCAGGCCAGTTGTAGTACTGTGCCCCTGCCTGAACCTGTGCTGGCTGGGGCATTGCAGCTGGCATTTGCTGATGTAGTCAGTCAGTTGATCCACAACAACCTTCTCTAGGGCCTTGGATGGGGGGATAGGATTGAGATTGACCTGTAATTGGACACATTGGTCCTTTGCCTGCTTTAGTGGACAGGAGTGACCAGTGCTTGCTTCCAGGTGGCTGGGAATTGTGCCATGGTAAGGAATTTGTTAAATAGTTTTGTAACAGGCATGATGAGCACATCAAGCATTAGAGATACTAGTTTCATGTCTACTCCATCGCTACCCATTCTGGTCTTCCCAAGCACTTTTTTTTATATAAAATGCAGCCTCCTTTACAGTAACTCTCTTGATGTAGAAGGTAGAGTGAGAGGTACTGGGTGCTTTGTTACCTGAGGGAAACTTGGCGGGGTGTAGGTAGTCAGGAGGGAGGACTGTACTTAGATCTGAGAAGGCAGAGTTAAAGGACTCCACGGTGAGGAGTAGGTTCGAGGTAGGAGAGCCATTAATGTGAAGCAGCTGTGGGTGTCTCTTTTCTTCTTCCCCAAGAGATTCTTTGTTTCCCCAGAACATTTTGCTGTGTCCCCAGCTTTTATCGAGCAGTTTCTTGTGGTGATCAGTGTTGGCCCTCCATATTAGGTGCATGCATTGGTTTCTGGCAGCCCTGTACAGCTGGTGGTCATGGTCCTTTACAGAGGCCCTAGCTTTTAACCAGAGATTGTCCCTTCCTTCATCATGGCTAGGAGCTCACCCATAATCCATCCATTTGTGGTCCCCCGCTTTTTCTCCTTTTTAAAGGTGCATAACAGTTGTAAATATTGTTGACACTATCGGTGAAGTACTTCAGGCCTGGTCCAGGTCTGGTAGTGAGTCGATAGGTGACCAGTCATGGAGGGATAGGCATTTTAAGCAATCCTAACTGACTCTTTTAGGATCCTGCTCTGGATAGTGATGGGGGAGTCTGTTTTTGAACCTATTTGACCATCTGAGGGTGACAGGAGAGTGATCCCTCAGGGTGTCTGGAAGCACCCTGACCTCAGATATTCATGATGGGAAGTTTGTGAGGATCCAATCAATGAGTGAGCTCTTGCCTGTTCTGTGGTTCCCTCTGGTTGGTTCCATGACTAGTTGTGTCAGGTATGAGCTTGCCATGATATCCTTGATTGGAGTGGAGCTGTCACTTTCCCAGTTTATAGTGAAATTCCCTTACCCTCCTTACCTCTTATCTTGTGCTGGAGGTGGGCTTAAAAAGTACCGGACCCAACACTAACCCTGTCTCCAGTCCTGGTTATAATTTCCCCATTGGGTTTAAATCAAGAGGTATCCGGACTGAGTCATGCCTAAAACATGACTTCAGAATCCCACCCAATATATACAAACCCCCTGTACTTCACAGAATCCCTATAGCTGCCTTATTGTGCAGCCGTACCACCGTGGCTGCACAAAACACTCTAAAGCCTCACACAGTAAAAACAAACAGGATAAGCTGGATACATTGGGCTTGCATACTAAGAAAGTTGCTGTTAGTAATGCTACTAATCTCTGGAGATGTCTACCCAAACTCAGGGCTGACTCTTGCCAGACCACACATGAGACTGGGTCACCTCAAAATAGTCTCACTAAACATACACACAGTCTTAGTAAACTACTGCAATTCCAGGCCTGGGTGGAGCTACTTCAACCAGATGTAATAGCCCTTAACAAAACCTGGCTCTCACCTAAGGTCAGTGATGCCACCATCACCCTAGATGGCTACACAGTGTTTTGGTAGGACAGATTGACCAAGCGGGGAAGAGGATGCTTAGTTAACCTGAAAAGTGAGATAAATGCCCAACTACTGCCTAGTAGTTTTCACACCAAGAAGGCGCAAACCCTAAGCCTAAAGCTCACCCAAGACCAGCAACACAAAGTGTTATTACTATCCACTGTGTACATACCCCCTGGCATCCACAAAACAGGCATCCAGTAAGTACTAAGCAACCTGGAACAGTTAAAGCACAACTGGGAGCATATTATTGTTGGTGATTTCAACACCAATTGGCTGTCCCATGACGTCCTCACAGTTCGAGATCAGGTACCCAGTCTCTACCTCACCCAACTGGTCTCACAAGCTACCAGATTTAATTACAAAACATGCACAAGCACACTATTTGACTAGCTCCTTGCAAGCTGCCTGGAGCACATCTCTGAGGTCACCATCCTTCCAGACACCCTCAATGATCACTCTCTGGTAATGTGCAAAAAAAACTAGAGGAGCTACTAACCCATGGCTCACAGGCTCCTCTTGAGCTCATGCAGGAAAGGGATAATCTCTGGCATAAGGTCAAAGCAATGCGCAAATTGGCAGACCTCATTGCTTATAAAACTGCCAAAAACAAATGTACAAAACTCATCCGCCAGGCTAAGGTAAGCTACTACAATGATCTATTAAAAAGAAGCTGGGAAAGTGGGAAGGAGTTCTGGGACTCTGTGAAATCACTCACAGGGAAACTCTCCAAAGCACAACCAGGTCTAATATTCACTGCCACCGGGATACTTCAGGAACCAGGTGACATAGCTAACACTTTCAACCTGGCTTTCACTGATCTAAGCTTGGTATTTCCTAGTGACTACCTGACCTCCTCAACTATAAATCCAGACCTCACCACCCCTTCACCTCAGTCGGCCAAGGACAATGCCCCCCCCCCCACTTCAAGCAGCTTACCAAAAATGACACAATCAAATATGTTAAACGCGTACTAGGGAAGACAAGGATGGGAAGCTACCTTGTTAACATGAAGCTGGTGGCACTTACAGTAAACGAGCTTGTGGATCCACTTACTAAAGTTTTCAATGCCTCACTAAGGTCAGGAATGTCCCCTGACAAGTGGAAGAAGGTGCTTGTCACCCCGTCTTCAAAGCAGGGGATGCCACCAATCTGTTTAACTACAGGCCCATATCCATTCTCTCTCCCTGTCTAAAGCCCTCAAACAAATTGTCTCTGATCAGCTCATGGATTACCTATTGAAATACAACCTTCTCTGTGCCCAGCAACACGGGTTGCATAAAGACAGTTCCATGATCACTGCCCTGGTTGACTTCACCACCAAAATTTACAATGCCTTTGATGATGGTCTAGCAGTGGGGTCTATTTTTATAGATCTTACAAAGGCATTTGATACCATCAACCATCAGCTCCTCCTGCAATGCCTACTGTCAATAGGCTTTTCCATAGACACAGTTACATGGTTCAAGAGCTACCTGTTGGGCAGGACTCAATGCGTCAAAATCAAAGGCACTCTCTCTGAGCCAAGAGAGGTGAGTCTTGGAGCCCCACAAGGCACAATACTGGGGCTGCTCCTTTTCAGCCTCTTCATAAAACCCTACCTCAGTTTGCCCAGCGCACATCATGCTATGTGCTGATGATTTGGTCATCTCAGTAAGTGGAAAAAAATTTACCTTCTATCACCTATGAACTGGAATCAAATTGTCACAGGCTTGAGCCATTGTTCTCTAATAATAAATTGCTGCTCAACTATAAAAAACTAAGAGCATGCTTTTTACGGTTTCTCAAAACTGAAAGAAATTTGGGAAACTGCAGGTACAGAGTAGCAAAGGGGATATACAGAAACAGGTTGAAACCTTTAAATATCTCAGGGTACACATAGATTATACCCTCTCATTCACAACTCATGTAGACCATGTAGTCAAAACTGCCAATGCAAAACTAGGAGTTCTCTATCGACACTTCACTACATGCCCCCTGAGGCCCTAAAGCTGGTCACAAGCAGCACAGTCCTATCTACTGTAGACTATGGCCTTATAATTTATGGTACTGGAACTGACACAGTCCTCAAAAGGGTAAAAATACTTCTTAATAAAGCATGTCGGATGGTCCTGGGAGCAGATCACTGGACACACACGTGTGACCTCTATAAAGCAACTGAATGGCTACCCTTCACCTCAGGGCTCAATACCAGACCTGCCTTCTGGTAAAGAAACTATGCTTGGACTAGCTTCTGAACCCAACTCTTGTCTATTCAAACTAGATCAGCCAACTGTCAGTATACAAAAGTTCATCGGGGGATGGTGGTACTTTTAAGTGTACCTCAATAGCCCAGAATCTCTCTCCTTAGAGGACCCAAGTGGGTAAATGATCTCCCCCCCGACCTTACTGAATGTAGCAAGGTCAGAAAATTCAAAGCTGGTCTTTGAGCACTACCAGCTCTCGCTTGTGTATGTGAGTGCCCCAACACAACCTAACCCCTATGCTAACAATTGAGAGTCCCCTGCACACGTAAATTCAAGCACTTGGAATGTCACTAAACATCCCTTCCAACCTCCTACTGCAACATTATTATAGATTTTCCACCCCGCCCTCACCCCCACCCCTCCCCCTCAGTCCCATCCTCTCCTTCCTCCTCACCCCTACTCCCCACACATTACTGCCCTCACCTTATCCCCCCCAGCTGTACTACCCTCCCCTTAACTGCCAACCCCTCAACCTCCCCTCTCCTATTTCTCCCCATCCCCTATCTCTCACCATTGGCCCTCCACTGCCAATTGCAAAGCCCTCTCATGCTGCCACTCAAGCACATATTCAACAAAGCCTTTCCTTCTGGTGGCCCCACTCTATCCAAGCATGAGTTCCTGAAATTCTTCTGCTGACCTGTGTGCTCAGCATAGGGCAGCTTACTTCTAGGAACAGACTTGAACTGCCTGTCTATATATGTAGGACTGACAGTGAAATTTCTTTGTAAATTTCAAGACAATCTGTAACCAAAGTGTAATCTAACAATTATGCACAATTGTTTTTTATTTAACCTATGTGACCTCGAAATCAAGTTTTCTTTTGTACGTCAATGTATTTCTGTGTATATACTGTTGTTGCTATTTATTCTGTTCTGTACTATGTTTGACTTGGTACTTTTGTAAACAAGCCATTGGCTCAAAGGTGTTAATCCCAAACTGAAATAAATAAATAAAAATAAATACAAATATAGTAACGGGTATTCGGGAATCTCTGTGGATATTTCCGGTTCCCAGTTGGGTTTTCCATGGCTGGGAGGTGACTGTGGTGAGCGCACCTCCCTTTGCTCCAAACAACAACAGATCTGCAAATAATGGGCACTGGATAGTCAATGATGAAGTACAGTTTTATTAGCCTAGCTCACCGATTATATAATTTCACAATTAACGCCAGCACGGATGCAGCTATCAGGCTCGGGGGTCCATCCCTCCACATCGCAGGTAGTTTGGCACGTCTGTGTAGTGGGCGATTAAAAAAAAAAAACACACAAAGAAAGTATGACAGGTTGTGGGCTCCCCCTTCTCCTTTGTTGTGCAGAGGATCCGGGGGCAGGTATCGCCATCTGCTGCAGAAGGTGCCATTTTGGGGTGTCAACCCCTGTAGACCTGGGTTTGATTCTCATCAACCCCCACTCATTATGGTGTGATCCTGAGTAAGTTACTCAACTTTGCAATTAGTGCTAGCAGAATGAAATCGCTCAGGCTTTGGAGTTCACCCTCCCTCCCAGGGAGTTTGGCATGTTAGGCGTAGTGGGGCTACCAAGGTTAAAAAAAACATAAAAAATTTTAATTATAAATAATTTGGACAGTTCAAAAATAAAAAGTAAAGCAAAGCAGGAGGTGCCTGAAGGAGGGCCAGGGTATGGTTTCCCCAGCCGCTCCCTCTTTCTTGCCAGCATGCAGAAGATTCTGGGGCATGCATCGCCTGCTGCTGCACAGTAAAAGTAGGCATCAGGACCAGGGTGATTAACAACAAGAGGAAAATCCTCTGATTCTTCTCGGTGGGTTGCAGTTTTGAGGTGAGACCTCATGGGGTGTTGGTTAAGTTTTCATATCTAATGATGTTTTTGTGGGGAGGGATTCAGTTATCGCTATGGAACATGTCAAATTGTAAGAGGAACCCTTCACTGAGAATGCTGGCATCTGTTAAAGAGAAGCTGCAAGAGTTGTACAAGAAGAAGGGAGCAGCATGGCTGGAGGTGTGCCTGGAAGGGATGGAAGGGCTGTCAGTTTCAGCAGCAGCAAAGAAGAGGGTAGGAGGAGGAAAATCACTGCCACCAGCAAAGGTGCCTCAGGCAGAAGGTAAGTCTTAACCTGATGGGTCACAGGTAGGGACCTATCAGGTAAGACAGGTCTTGGGGGTGGTAAGAGGTGACGAGTCTGACAGTGATTCAGATGGGTTAGAAGAGGGAGGTGTTTTGGAGGTGGATGGCAATGAGTCACCATCAGCACCAGACTTTTCTGGGGATGAAGGGACAGGAGGTAGGCAGCCAAGGGCAGAGACTAGCTTGTGGGCAGCGGCAGATGAGTGGCTGAAGCAGATGGTCAGGGTAGTGGCTGACTCGGTACCTGAAATTAAGAATAAAATGGTACCAGTCCTGGCAGGTGGAGATGGCACAGGGAAAGAGGGGCCATCACCGGATAAGCCGGCATCATCCCCGCCGGAGAATCCTTGATAAATCAGTAGGCACCCATTTGACTGACAAGGTGAGGCAGCAAATTAGGAACCAGGAGCATGTGGATATATTTTCCCTCCTGAACCAGCCTGCAGAGCCCATGGAGGGTAAGAAAGAAAAAGATGAGCAGGAGCGCAAGAAGGTCAAAGTTCCACGGACGTACAAGAATTGGGTGGTGGCATTTATCATTAATGCCACGGTCCTCTTGCAAGTGGATGAGACGCAAGGGGTGGAGCTGCTCAATTATATACTCTGCATCTCATTGATGCATAAGAAAAAAGAGGGTACAGCTTGTGTCCACTATGACAAGGAATTTCATCACAGGTGACAGGTGGATACAGTGTTAGGGTGGGGAAAGATAGATATGCAAATCAGACTACTGTAGCTTCACTCAATTAAGGTCAGTATAGGCTGTAACATTACAGTTGAATTAGGAATTGCTCCACGAGGGTTGAGAACCATGGTAATCCCTTCCAGTGGCTTCAACAATTTTAAACATGAAAAGGAGTGGAAGCAAGCTGCAGCAGCTTGTGCCAAAGCATTTCTGGAGATTCTCATTAAAGAGGACTCTAAATTTCCTAATGGCCACTTAGATTTTGTTAAAGAAATATCAGCAATCAAAGCCAAAATAAACACATTTAATGACTGCCCTGAATTTTCTATATTGGACAAAGCCCTGAGTAAAAAATTAGGGAAATACAAACAGGAATTAATTAAAAGAAAACAAACAAAACTAATCAGGGATCAAAAGAATTATAAGGAGGGGAGCATTTTTATGTGGGCCATGTCACGTTCTGCCAGCAGAAGAGGTCGTAATTGCAGTACATCTAGGTATGGGCGGTCTAGAACCAGGAAAGGAAAACAAACACTGAATACATCCTCTGAGACACAACCACAAGCAAGCAGCAGTGGAACAGCAAATATTCCTAGTACTGCGGAGATATCTAAGGAGCTGTCTTTTTCCCAGGGTACGAATGGCAACAAGGCAAAGGAGAAACCCACCCAAAAAGAAGGAACAAAAGGAAAAAAGCACCAAAAAGAAGGAGAGGCAAAAGGGGGTGGCAGACAAAGAGCAGGAAGGATGCCCCAACACCAGGAGTGGCAAATTGTAAACTTAGCCGGGGAAGAATTTACAGACATTGAAAAATTAATTAGAAAATTGTATTTAAAGGATTCCTTTTCAAAATAACTCCAGAAACTGATCAAATGAGTGGAGCCAATGCAGCAGATACTCTTTTGGGTACTGAAGAGGAAATGGATACTTCCTTACTTAATTTTTCAACTACCAGTTTACCTGAGGTGGAGATGGAGGAACTTGTACAAGACTGGGGACCACAGGACTTAGAGAACTATGTGAATTTAGAAATACTGTACTTGAACAACATCGCTGGACCTCCACTTACAAGTATGGAAACTGGTACCAAAATATATGACACTGATCGCAGCTCATTTATTTCTCTAAGAAAAAGACTCTGTGCACCTAAATGACAGTTTAATCCCACAACAAATAATGTGTTTATTCATGTATTCAAGAAAGCAGTATTGAAAGATGTGCAGGATTTGTTAGATCATGATTCTGGTGTTAAATACTATAATGTAAAAGAAATCGCACCTAGTTTTTAAACCATTTGATAAGGGAGGCAGTCATGTTGTTATGACTAGAGATTTGTATATTAGTAAGGTGAAGGAATTGCTATGGGATAGGGAGAGTTACTGTCTGCTGCCCTCAAATCTAGGACCTAGGTATAAACAAAAAATTATATATTTGTTAGATCGTTCACATCATAATAATGAAATTACTGAGAAAGAAGTTAGGTTTTTGTTACCTGAATACCCAATTTTACCTTAGTTACATAAAAATCCAGTTGACCCAACAGGTAGACCAATTGTCACTGGTATTGAATTAGTTTCTGATAACATTTCCCATTTCATTGATGTCTTTCTGCAAATAAGTGTACCCACCCCTGAATCATATGGCTGTCAGTATAGCCTGGAGGTTAGAGGAACAAGGTGTGAACATGCTTGATACATCCAGCAGACCAGACTTGAGTTTGATTCTCACAACTTCCACTTGCATACTGTGTGACTCTGAGCAAGTCACTTAACTGTCCAGTGCTCCCAGGTTGCCCCTGAAAATAAGTATTTGCGCCTAGTGGGCCTTACCCAGTTACCAAAGGCTAAAATAAAAAAAATATATATTAGAGACTCAATGGACTTCTTAAAAACATTCAGGAACTTTACATGGAATCCAGACTATAAGTGGTTAACCATCGATGTCCAATCACTGTACACTAGTATTAAACGCAGTGATGGAGGAAATGCATGCATGCACTATTTAAATCAGGATCCACGGAGACAGAAAATGCCAATAACACATAAAACAAAATCTGGTCAGAGCCAATATGGCTGTGGAGAGCTTTTGGGAAGCCTTTACCCATTATTTCTAATGAATTTGCACAATGCAGATCTGTGGAGAGGCAGTTTCAATGTGGTCTTCCTTTTACACATTTTCACAATGTGTTTTCCTAGAATATGCCTGTTGATTGTTATATTTTAGCCCGGATAGTTCACAAAAGAAATGGCATCTTATTTTTAGTGGGGCTCTAGATCTGCACAATATTATGCTGCACTGCGTGAAAAATCAGAACGCACTGAAAATAATATTTTACATCTGGGGGGACGTATTAAGTGCTGGACCAATGCGCGAGCAGAAAGATGCATTATGCAAAGAGGGTGTGTGGATCAGCACCAATACAATGTTCAAAGAGAATGTGCTACAGGTACAGTGAAGCCTACCAGGATGAAGTGCAACACTGTAGAATTCTGCAGTAGAGTTACTGTAGCAAACAATGCAATTTCAGTGGGAGTTAATCCCTTCTGTCATTCAGTAAACCTGTGACACGCTTCATCCTGCCAGGCATCATTGTACCTGTTGAAAATGTGACCCTGGATGGGAGTCACAATCCAGGCAGCCGCCAAGACAGGTGCATCCAGGGCACCCCGACTGAATACCTCACAGGGGGAATGCGTGGCACATACCGGTATGCGCGACAGCCCCCATGGGTGATATTCAGCCCAGGAATGTAAATTAGCTAATTAAACATGCAGGGTGCAAAGAGGCTTTATGCATGCTCATTACCCACCCATTCGCATGTTGGCACAGGGATGAATGCACCGGAGCAGCTCTTGCCCCCAAGCTCTGACCCTGATTGCTTCCATGTGGAACACACCCTGAAGTCTCTGGTGGTAAGTAGCACCCCATCCATTCTACCAGCCCTGATCATACCAGAATCAAGGCTTTATCAGTTCCATACTGTCGGACCCTGCTCTCACCAGAATACACTTACAGTCCCACGTCCATAGTGTAATGGCCTCCACCCCCTTAAGGGTGCAGACACCCCCTCCCTGCCCCCAACCCATCACATTGCAATGACTGGCACTATGATGTGTGTATTATTATGATCTTAATCTTTATTTTTAATTTATTTCTTGGGATTTTATTGTTAAATTCGTATAGCACCTTGGTGCCTGAAAGGCGCTAATAAATAAAGTTTTATTTATTATTTATCTATGATGGGATTGTACCACTGTATCAGTAGGTGGTGGAGCACTGGCGTAGGACACTGTAATGTGTCATACATAGGCATGAGCTGTGTGCGGTAAAATTCCCAGTGGCAATAGACCTCAGGCACTCGCATGTGGATCCATCGCCCCAGTGCCATTGCACGTCTCAGTGCTGGTGACAGCCAACGTTGTACCCACTCACGCAGGGCCCAGAACAGTCATGTTACAGTCACCCTCACATATGTTTGTACAACTGGGGAACCACGGATGAATTATCCAAAGCATGGAGCACACACTGCAAATGGCATTGCAGGATACTGCACCCCACAATACCCGGGATACCTCAGCAGTTCTGAGGGTAGCATGCTACACAGGGAAACAGGGGAGAGTGTGGACTTGCAGTGGTGTATGACAGCAGAAAGATGCACATCGACAAGGCATGCATTGGAGGTATGTCAATTCCCTCTTACGGTTTGCCAGGGTCGTACACATGGCTGCATACACTGGCGGGTTCACAGCTTGTGTAGTACCCCAATATCTGATACAGCTAATTGGGTCATTCTGGAGTACAGGTCCCAAGCCCAGGTCCAGTGCAGTCAGCGGCTGGCCATGGCCTGATGTGGAGGGCAGTGCCAGTCTCTGCACCAGGTCGGGTATGGGGGGAGTGGGGGTATCTGTGTACTGGGATGGTGGGTGGGGGTCTTCTACACTATGGATATGGACATGGTTCCTCTGGTGCAATCGGGTCTGGGTGGGCCCTACACTATGGAGCTCTTCAGGGATGGAGTTGGATCAATTGGGGATGGGAAGAGGGTACCTCTAGTCCACCAGGGCTGCCAGGCTACTCTGCACCTGGGTGCACTTCAGCAGCCCACCTGTGGGTGGGTGGTTGGCTGGGTTAGGCCAGCTATTCATGGCCTAACTGTGTGTCACGGTGCTCTGTACTGTGAGGGGTGCATTCCCACCGAATATCCCACAGTGCAGCATATGCATGGGAATGCCCCTCAACTTGCATGGCATACCATTTGTGTGCACCCTGGCCCATTCCCTTGTGGCTGGCGATCCTGCATGTTTGAATATCATGCTGAGTTGTTGAAGTTGCTCAGCATATCTCAACTTTTCTGATGGGATATGCTGTGCATCTCCTTTATATAAGGGGCCCTGGACTAGGTACCCTGAATAAATACATTACAAAAATGGTACTATCCTGACCCCACTGAAAACAAGATATTGCATCTAATCTGGGACAGCACGAGTAAATACAGTGCAAAAATGTGTAAATAAACATCCCTGTGACAATGAGATATAGTATATCCCCTGTACTATCCAGGATACAAAATATAGGATAAAAAATATTCAGTGCTTCCAGATTCAAATAACCATTTCCCTGTAACAAGCCCTCATTTTTCCTGTATTTTCCCCACAGATGCAGAATCAAATCCCTGTAGATTTTTCCATAAGCCACTAGTTCCTTATTTGTGACTTTGTTCCTTATTTATTATATCAGCAGCCTTTTATCAGGAAAATAGCTCTTATTTGCTGTTCTGTATTAATATTATATGTCAAGATGGCCTTGGAATGATTTGGATTTACATGGTATGCATGAGGCATAATGGGGGTCTATATGAAATAAATATCACGCTCATTATTTCATGAACTATACTCAAAATTAGTTATCACAACTAGTCAGCCAATCTTTCAAAAGATACTAGTAATGCCTGTAAAGCTGAAAACAAATTTATTGCAAATAAATTAGAGATATTTCCCCATATACATATACACAGATGCTACTTTTTGCATTTTAATTTTGTTAGTTTTAAAACAAATTCTCATAGTCTTTTTTTCTGACCACCTGATAGAATCTTGAATAGTGATAGGCGAAGTGTCCCCAATTCGCTCCATGAAGTGAATCATGAAATGAAAGTGGATTCACGGAGTGCTCCGCAACGTGAAGCGGAATACTTTGCATTATAATGGGTAACGCAAAGTCCATTTAAAACAATTACTTGCGTTACCCATTATAATGAAGTATTCTCCTTTCAAACCACTACTCCATCAATTTTTAAGGTGAAGTACATTGAAAACAACGTACTTTGCCTCACTTTGCCTTGTTTTTAAGTTCCAAAGGTGAATTTTGCAGTGATTCATGGGATTTCAGGTCACGTGGGCTCTAGATTGTTCTGCACAGCCTCAGTTCAGGGTATGTGTGTAGGAAGCTATAGGAGACAGTCTGCTGTGAGAACTCTCTGTGATTCAAACCTTCTAAAAGCTATTAAAAAAGCCTTTTTAAGTAATTTTTTTTTGCTGAAACTTTAGTTCATCAATTATAGGAAACCCTCCTGTGCTCCTGTCATCAAGCGTTTATTGTTTGTGCATGGATTTTGAATGCTAATGTATGACATTCAGTCTGTGTACTCAGAGACAGTGAAAGTGTACTTTGGGGGGAGGGGTGTATCTGTGGTGTAGGTAGGTAACTTGGAGAAAAAGACAGTTCTTTCTGTTTTGGTGATATTTTTCTTGTATAACTGTGCTAATGTACACATAATATTTTCAATAATTCTTGCCTTTTTTTGCTGATTGTTGTGGTGCAGCAGTGCATAATTTTAGTTCGTTTAAAATATATGGTTATATTACTGAAGTTTTCAATTTGCTACGCATTACTTAGTGAGTGCGTATGAGTATGTGTGTGATCGTATCATCAAATTAGACACCTTTATTGTGCCACATAGTAATTTCTGTAATGTGAACCTGCTATCCACTACAGCTGTGTGATTTTTGTACTTTTGTGGTATCTTTACTGGTACTAGTACTAGTGACTGTTACTGCAGGAGTGAGTACACGCCTCTCGCGGCCCGCCTCAACCAGCAAAGGTATTCTTTCCAGATTTGAATTTCTGATGGTGAGCACTGGTTAGGTGTTGTGCCTTTGCATCTGCATCTCTTTAGTGCACAGCGCAGTCTTAATCTGTGCATGCATTTCCACCTCTTTAGGGTCCAATCTCCATCTGTGACTTAAGTCACAGTTGTTTCTTTGGCTTCCCTTCAGAGTACTGGACAGGTGTGGTGCTTAATTCTGCATGAACATTGTACTCATTAATATGCATTTTTAAGTCAGGACCATCATCACGAGTCACTCATGATACAAATTACGTTCTTCATCATCACGGTCACAAATGCAGTCACAAATCACGATTCACGATCACGTCACGAATCACAACATAAATTTTTTTACTAATTACTTTGATGTATTGTAAGCCTGTTTTGTAGTATTACTCCAGGGTTCACCACCCCACCATTGTACTCACTAATAAGCGTTTTTAAGTCGGGGAGTTTTATGCTACAGCTCATCAGGGAAATACAGCCGTAGGAATTCACGTTCCCTATAATATAGTTCCATATTGGTTATCTCACACCGTCGACACTGAATCATGTTATTCATCATCACGGTCACAAATGCAGTCACATATTATGATTCACAATCACTTCACAAATCACAACATAAATTTTTTTACTAGTTACTTAGATGTATTGAAAGCCTGTTTTGTAGTAATGAATTCATTCCAGGCTTCACCACCTCACCATTGTACTCATTAATAGGCGTTTTTAAGTTGGGGAGTTTTGTGCTACAGCTCATCGAGAAGTACTGCCATAGGCATTCGTGTTCCCTCATGTACAGCATGTGAGTTACAATACTGTAAGTAGTGGTGGTAGTGGCTGAATTTGCTCCACGAAGGGATTCACAGAGTAACCGGAATCTGTGGAGTACTCCATAATGTGAAGTGGAGTACTTTCATAATGAGGAACATGAAGTCCATTGGAAACCAATGACTTTGCATTATTCCACCTTCCCCAAACCACTTCTCCACTCAATTTAAGGCAAACTAATTGAAATCAATGTAATTCGCCTCACTTGCCTTGTAATTGAGTTCCAAATGAAATTCTGCAGTGATTCATTGGATTGCAGGTCACATGGGCTCTAGATTGTTCTGCACAGCCTCAGTTCTGGCCTAGTTAGTGTGTGTGTAGTGGTAGCTGGAGACAGTTTGCTCTCAGAGCTCTGCAATTCAGAACCTCTAAAAGCTGTTTAAAATGCATTTTTAAGTCATTTGTTTTGCTCAAAATATAGTACATCAATTGTAGGAAACCCTTCTGTGCTCATATCATCGAGTGTTTATTGTTGTGTGTGGATATTAAATGTTAATTTAGAACAATCAGTCTGTGTACTGTGAAGTGTATTTTGGGGAGGTGTATTTGTGGTGTAGGTACATTAACTGGGATAAAAAGGCAGTCTTTCTGTTTTGGTTATATTTTTCTTGTATAACTGTTAATGTACACACAGTAATATTTTCAGTAATTCTTGAAATTTTTTTGCTAATTGTTGTGATGCAGCAGTGTATAATTTGCCTGTTTAAAACATTTGGTTACATTACTAAAGGTTTTCAATTTGCTATGCATTACTTGTAGTGTGTGTGTGAGTGTTAGGGTTACCACCGGTCCCTATTTTCGCAGGACAGTCCTGATTTGGGCAGCTGTGTCCTGCAGAAAAAAACATGAAAAACACTAAATGTCCTGACATTATAGTAGAAAAAATATTTTCTGATTTTCCTCTAAATGTTGCAAAAAACTATAATACCTTAACTAAAATACCTTAAAATAATAAAAAAACACAAGAAACAACTGAAAAACTACAACATGTAGTCTTAATTCTGATTATTTAGAGAAAACATGTCTGTCGCATTGGTCGAGATGACATATTGTCCTGTGAAAAATCCAGTTTCAGTAAGAAATGTCCCACTTTAGGCTTCTTAAAAGGTGGTAACCCTAGTGAGTGTGTGTGTGTCAATGCATGTCATTAACTCATACACCTTTCATTGTGCCATAGAGTAACTGCTGCAGTGTGAACCTGCTATCCACCGCACCTGCATTAATTTTTATAGTGTTTTTAGGTACCTTTTACTGGTAGTGGATTGTTACTGCTGCACTAATCCCCCAACTGGCAAAATGTATTCTTTCCAGATTTGGATTTGTGACTTGTGAGCACTGGTTGGGTGTTGTTGTGCCCTGTCATATGTATCCTTTGAGTGTGCAGCGCAATCTTAAGCTGTCTGTGTGTTTGCAGCACCATTAATTCTGGGAGACTGCATTTCTTGTTACGCTCATTTCATCTCAGCACTGTGGAATTTTCTGGACACAAGACAGTAGCATTTCTTCAGCACTGGGGAGTTTTCTGGACACAAGACTGTAGCATTTTGGGGATGCACATTAATTCTGATGACTCTGTGTGTGACCACTGCATGTATGACTGAATGTGGCATTCATTCTGGGAGATTTTGCATTTCTTGTTACACTCTCACTTCACTTCATCAGCACTGGGGAATTTTCTGAACACAAGACAGTAGCACTTTGGGGATGCACATTCATTCTGGTGACTGTGTGGGTGGGGTGCTGCTAATATTGTTGTCACTCTACCTTACTTTGCGTTTAAGGCAGAATGACAATGCAACGTAATAATAACAAGGTGAAGTGAGCCTTTCCTGTGGGGTACTCTGTGCAGAGAAGTGCTAACGTGAAGTGGCCACTTCACGTTCACTTCACCGATGGATTTTAAATTCGCTGCATCTCTAATCTTGAATGATTTAAGTAAATATTATTATTTTCTTCAAGGCCCTGATCCAGCAACTCAGTAAATACACACTCAGTATATCATTTTGTATCATTTTATAAAATGACAAAGAAACAGTCTTCTGTTTCCAGTTGTTTAAGCAGGACCTTTTACAAATGGTATAGTTATACTGTATACCAGTATATTGCAAGTTCCCTAGGAAGATCTCTGACATTTAGGAATAATATGAAGCCTACATGAAACCACCAAAAGTATAAATAATAATATAGAAAACATAAAGGAACTTATAAGCCCAAGGGAGTAGTCTGGGTGGCCATAGGCCTTATTTGCCGACAGTGTCTATGTATTTATGTGTCTAAACAATAATTTTCCTCCTAATAAATGGTATGGTCTCTTTCATTTTAAAATAGCACATTATATATCAAGTTAATATCGCTCCATCTTGGCATCAAATAAAAGTGTTGAAATGCCCAAAGTTTGTTGTAATTAATTGAAAAACATCTACATGTCTGTCATGCATTGTGTTTTTGATACCGTTGTATATTGTATTTGCTAGGCTTGTATTTGTGTACATATTCTGTGTAACTATTTGTTTTATACACTGGGACCCCATTGAAAATGAGCCTCGGCTCAATTGGGCTATCCTTTTCTGAATTTTCAGAATACAATTTTTACTACTGCTACTACTAGAACATGGTGTGAGAGAACAAAGCAAGTTAACACATACCCTGGCTACATTATTATCAGACCTCAAATTTATTTATACAAATTATGCACGATTACTTTACTAATACTGTAAATTAAAATATGACTGCTTAGACCTTCTTACTATTTAGATTTCTCATTCCAGCTACAAACAATACATTTATGTTCCACAGCCTAGATTTGGAGGTCCAAAACACAAGAAAAACTCAACTGTTGTCCCCTATAAATTTCTTTCTCAGTTGTTTTGACTAACTTTTTTATAACTCTATATAGGAACATAAGGAATCAGATAATTATACAGATGAATTTCTCACTCTTCTGGTTTGTCAGCAGTTAATTCATTAGATGGGGTCTCTCTTGCTAGAAGATTGGCTGTTTCTCCAACACACACACACACACACACACACACACACACACACGCACACGCACACAGCTCAGTATTTGGCAGGCTCTGATCTGTTATGTTTGGAAGGCAGGGCTGCACAGCTCAGTATTTGGCAGGCTCTGATCTGTTATGTTTGGAAGGCAGGGGCAGCCCTTGCTGTTAAGAAACCTATATATTTAGTCTGGGTAGTTCACTGAAGACCTGGTATATGTCTGAGACAGTATTGTCTTAAAAGGTTTAAAACAGTGTAAATCATTTTACATTTGCTGGGAAAGGTTTGACATTTATGAGGTATGAATCTTTCTTGAAAGATAATGCATACCAACTGAAGATAGTTGCAAAAATGTTTAAATGCCAGGTATTTAAATGCAGTTGTTGCATTTTGAAGGGGTAAACAAATTTCCAGCTAATAGGCAACAATATTTAACAAGCTGTTTCAGTTCCTAATGGCCATCTGATAAGCAGCTTAGAGTTATGTCTCCAACATTCTAAACAGAAAGGATGGAGTATTTTATGTTGCTGGCATGCATGTGCAAGAAACATAGTGCCACCATCCGAGTTTTCGAGTGTGTCACCCCACTTCCAATTCAGTCAGTGTGTTGGCAGGATGTGGCCCCAGTCCTCCATGCATGCTGGATCTGTCTATGACAGCTCCAAAATGCAGTGGCATACAGTTGAAAGGGGAGCTACGCTTCAGTGAGCAGCGATCAGATATCGCCTGCTGTGTGCAGCTACACCTATACATGCATACTAGTACACGCGCCCCCCACGCACACACACTGTATAGCCGACTGGGGTGCCTAATCCCCCATCACTGTACCCGCGCCCCAGAAAGTTTTCCACATGCTGCCACTGGGTGCCCACCCAGCATGGCAACTCATGGTATAGCTGACGGGGGTGCCCAGTCCCCCATTGGCTCCACTGTCCTCCCCCCTCCAGAGTACAGGGTGCCACGCTGGGAGCCCACCCCAGTGGGGCAACAGATGCAATGGCCGACGGGGGTGCCCAATCCCCCGTCGGCTCCATGCCCCCCCAGCCATCCTTGTGCCAAACTGGGAGCCTACCCAAGCATGGCAAGCGTCGCGTCGTCATTTAAAAAAAACTGTAAAGAAAAACACGGTCCCGCAGTCTTCCTGCTCCCCACAACCCATACCTCACCCACTGCGCACTTGCCTCCCCACACCCTCACCCCATACTTACCTCCGAGTCCGGGTGCGATGATCATCGTGGACTGGTATCACGCCTGCACTTTTCAAAGCCGACCGCGAACTGAAGAAGTGCCGGTAAGCTGTATAATGGGATAGATAGGGTTTTTTCAACTTTGTTGCATATCTCAGGCATTTTTTGGAATTTTTGCACCAAATTTTCAACATGGGGTTTTTGGGACCCCTTCTCATGAATGCTGTCACTGTCATGGCGTTATTTGGGCCCGAAGGGTGATGTCGCAGTCACTGCACGAAATCACCTTTCGGGGCTGATTAACAAAACAACACTGCCAGTGTTCATAAGGTGGGCTCTCAAGAAGCTATTTTGGTGGTGGGCTGACTCCTAAAAATGACTGTTTTATTTAGCGTAGCTTGCGTAGTCTTTACGCACGCCGTAAGTTCAATTTTCAATATTTTCACTCAGATTTTCAACATTGCCATTTTACCACACCTCCTTATGAGCAGTACAGCTGTCATTTTCACATCTTGCCCTAAATGTGTTCCGCCATGTAGTGCACAATGGTGCAGTCGATGCTAAATCAATGTATAGGACAAATTAAGAAAATCACAGTGACACTGTTCCTGAGCAGAGGTCTTAAATGGCTATGTTGAAAATTGGTGAAAAATTCTAAAATGACTGTTTTACTTAGGCTGCATATGAAAGTTCTTACGCATGCCTCGTAAGTTTCATGCATCTAATATTTTCACTCCAGATTTTCAACATCGCCATTTTATTACACTTCTTTATGAACAGTACAGCTGCCATTTTTCATATGTCGCCCAAAATGTGTTTTTGCATATGTAGCGCACAATGGTGCTGTTGGTGTGCGTAAGCAATGTTTCGGACAGATTACAAAAATCAGTTACACTGTTCATGAGCAGAGGTCTTAAAATGGCTATGTTGAAAATTTGGTGACAAAATACCATAAAATGACTGTGTTACGAGTGAGCATTGCGCAGTTTCCACGCACCCTCGTAAGTTCATGACTTTGTAATATTTTCAGTCCAGATTTTCACCAGTGGCATTTTTCCACACTTCCTTATGAACAGTACAGCTGTCATTTTCATAACATGGCCGAAGTGTGTTTTCACACTTTCAGCGCAGAGATGCGTGGTCAGCTGTGGGAAATCATTGTTCGGGACAGATAAAGAAAATCACAGTGACACTGTTCATGATCGGAGGCACCAAAATGCCTGAGTTGACAATCTGCTGTAAAAAATCCCCAACCTAGTTATATTATGGGTGTGCGTTGCACAGTTTCTATGTATGCTTGTGACTTCACCAGTTTTTTTAATATTTTTACTGCAGATTTGCAACATTGCCATTTTTTACACCTCCCCATGAACAGTACAGCTGTCATTTTTTACATCCTGTTCGGAATGTTTTTGCACCTGTGGTGCTAAATGCCGTAGTCACTGAGCATAAGCAGCCGCTAACAAACTGATATTGCCACTGTTCATGAGGTGGGGTCACAAAAAACATGTTGAAAATTTAGAGTAAAATACCAATGAATGCCTGAGGTATTAGGTTTCCAACCATAACGTCAACCCTGTAGAGAATGACAGGCATCAGGTGTGACTAGGGATTCTTGCCTGTAATGCTCATACCATTCCACACCCTGCAGCCAGTGAGAGGCATCGGGTATGCCTTGGACTCTTCGACCCCAAAGTTCACCCCATTCTCCTATATCGCACCATCTCACCGTATTTCAGTAATGGAATGGATGACAAGGGCCAAAGACCCAAGGAACACCATGACACTTGTCAGTGTCTGCAGGGTGGAGGTGGTGAAATGGCATGGCGTTATGTCTGACGACCCAAAGGCACACCCCAATGCCTGTCACTCTTGCAGGGTGGTGGGGTTGGCTTCAGTTCAATACTTCACTGCCATTTCTATTATGTAGCTCTGTAACTTCTACACTACTACTGCCAATGCCAGCAAGCAAACATTCGGCATTGACAAATGCTTGTTTTAGTTGGCATAGTGATTTATAGATGTGGAAGGATACATTGAAAAGTCCAAAACATAAGTTCCACGATACTCCATTTTCAAGCTACAGACAGCAAGATGCTGTAGGCTCCACCTACAGCCATAAAAACTGGGTTGGAATTTGTATTGAGCAATATTTTTTTCGAATTCAATGGACAATACTATAGTCAGGTTTGTGGAACTGCCATGAGTGCATCAATGGCACCATCCTTTGTCAATTTATTTGTGGCAAATGGGAATCTGACTTTGTCCTTAACCCCAGAGCTAACCCATACTCCAGGCATATAGTTACATGGCATTGCTTTATTGATGACATCATATGTGTCTGGAGGAGTTCTGATGCTGATGCTTCCAATTTTGTTAATTGGATCAATGCAAATGAAATAGAAACATAGAAACATAGAATTTGACGGCAGATAAGGACCGCTTGGACCACCCAGTCTGCCCATTTCCCTACCTACTGGATAAGCTGCAGATCCTAGTTAACCAGCAGCCTACTTCTTCTTACCCCCACCCCCCCAGAATAGCCTTATGACTGTTCCATGCATGCTTGAAATCCACCACTGATTTTGACTCCACAAGCTCCTCCGGAAGGCCGTTCCATGCATCCACAACCCTTTCTGTGAAAAAATACTTCCTTAAATTACCTCTGAGCCGCCCCCCCTCTATCTTCAAATTGTGCCCTCTTGTTCTTGCACACCTCTTTTTTTGAAAGATGCTACCCTCTTGGACTTTGTTGATTCCCTTGAGGTACTTGAAAGTTTCCTCGAGGCTATACATATTAAGCTCCTTAAGTCTTTCTTCATATGTCTTCCGGTGCAGACCCTGCACCATTTTAGTTGCCCTCCTCTGGACAGCTTCCATCCTGTCTATGTCTTTGCGGAGATTGGGTCTCCAGAACTGCACACAGTACTTCAGATGGGGTCTCACCAGCTGGCTGTACAGAGGATAATAACTTCCTGTTTTCTACTGGTGATGCCTCTCCTATGCATCCCAGTATCCCCCACCCTCCTTGCTACCCTCTCACATTGCTTGCCCACCTTTAGGTCATCTGATATGACTACCCCCAGGTCCTTTTCCATTTTTGTTGTTGTTAGTATCTCACTCCCCATTGTGTACTCTTCCCCTGGGTTTTTGTTTCCCAGGTGCATTACCTTGCACTTCTTAGCATTGAATCTAAGCTGCCATACATTTGACCATTCCTCTAACCTTGCCAAGTCCCTTCTCATCCTTTCCACCCCACCCTGTGCATCAACTCTGTTGCAGATCTTAGTGTCATCTGCAAAGAGATATACTTTTCCTTCCAGTCCTTTCGCAATGTCGCTTATAAAGACATTGAAGAGGACCGGTCCTAATACTGAACCCTGCGGTACCCCACTAGTAACCCTCCTGTCTTCTGAGTGGACTCCATTTACTATTACTCTCTGTGTCCTATTCTCCAGCCAATTCTTTAACCAGGCTGTCATCTTGGGACCCACTCCCAGGCTGGCTAACTTGTATATTAATCTTTTGTGTGGGACTGTGTCAAATGCCTTGCTAAAGTCTAGGTAGGCCATGTCCAACCTCCATTTTACATATAAACTACATGCTACACAGATACTGTAGATTTTCTGGACTTCACATTCATGGCATCATTGCCTGATCTTATGGTTTTAGCTAAGGGATTTAGAAAATCCATGGCTACAAATAGTTATTTAATGGCAACTAGTAGCCAGCCACTGAAACTGAAAGACTTGATTCCCCTCATCCACTTTCTCAAGTTAAGAAGAAACTGTTCAGATCCAAAAGAATTTGAGAAACAATTAGGAGATTTAAGGGACATGTTTTTAGACAGGCGCTATAAAAAGGAGATACCGGATGTTGCATATTCAAAGGCAGCAAACACAGACAGGGACACATTGCTAACACCTAAACCAGGAAAAAGCTATGACACAGGGAAGGTATGTTTCAGCACAACCTACAGTCATCTCTCTAGGAAACTAGCGAGTATTGTTTACAAACACTGGCCTATTTTGTTAAATGACCCCACATTAGTTAATGCCATTGGAACTGTACCACTGGTTACTTTTAGGAAAAACAATAGTCTAAAGGGATAGACTTGTAAAAAGTGACATTACACAAACATAAAATGGGGCCAATACTTGGTTGCGCGAGTAAAACCTAAAGAGATGTAAAAATATGGCAACTGCAACATCTGTAAGTATTGTCAATAAGGAATTAAATTTCAACACCCCTCAGACTGACAACAGTAAAATTGTGAATATCATGCAGTTTATCAGATGTATTACGCTGTTTGTGGTGTACGCTGCTTCGTGCTCCTGCAAGTGTTTATATTTTGGTAGAACCACACACCTACTAAAACAGTGCAGCAGGAACATGTACGAGACATTAGGAACATGACCCTAGAAAATGCCATAACAGAACACTTCTTCCATTCTCATAACTGTGACCCAAATGATTTTAAGTTTATGGGCTTAGAATTGGTTAGAGTTGGCAGAAGGGGTGGCAATAGAATACATCTATTGCAAAGAGAAACATTTTGGATATATACTTTGAATGCATTAACTTCAGATGGTCTGAACTTAGACTTTAAACCATATTTGTAAGAGTATCATGCTTATGATAGTTAGCCAACAATAACCTTCCTGTACTGTGTTAATTTGTTATTAGAAAATGGGTTGGGAAAATCCCTAAAGCTGATTGGCTTAGGCAACCAGCTACCCGGTCCGGTATCAGGTGACAGAGGCTAGGAAATAATGAGTCCTGTCTCTGCTGTCTGATTACATTCCAAATGCTTGTGCCAGCAGAACTTTCAATTTAAAAACACTGCCATCTTTTAAATCTTGGTTAGTGAGATCTCTCCCTACCTGCAGAGAAAGCAATTATCCAGACAGCACTGTGATCCAGAAGAGTAAAATAAATAAGGCAAACTTATAGTCAGACATGGAGCTTTGCCTGTGCAGGATTTTTAGAATAAGGAGACATGCAGGTTGTAAAAAGCTTAAAGTGAGGTCCCTGTGCGTTATTTCCACTCGACTTAACCTGCCCAGTGTGATCAGTAGAATCGGATGTCTTTCCCATTACTTGATTGTTCCCACGTGACTACCTCCCCCCCGCCAGCCACTAGGTAAAAACATAAACAAAATAAGGACTTTATTTTATAGAAAGAATGACTTTCGATTTTCCAGCAGCCCATTTCAAACTTTCAACCACGCGGGTCCACAGGCTTGAATTTAATCTGCCTCTGTCAGCTCCACTACCTGATTGAATGATTTCCCAGATTAGCAGTAAACTGCCCCCAACAGCAAATAATCTGCTAACCCATTTCATCCGAGCAGTAACGAGAAAGCAAAGTTTTTCTTTTTAAAAAAGCACCAGCACAGTCACGAGCTCAGCACTGTCACCAATTCCCGTAACTTTCTCACATGCATGCCCTATCTCCTCACTCCTGCAGAAAAAACTGTCTCAACAGCACAAGTCCTAGCGGGCTCACTATGTCCCTGATTGCTCGCTCCCCCAAAAGCCCATAATTAAAAAAAAACAAGTGGTGCAACAGTTTTTGTCAGTTTAAATTGTACCTTTATCCTTAGCATTGCCGCCTACATTTTCAGAGAGTGGGAATCCTCGACTGACACACACATAGATGCGACAGCTCAACTCCCGATGCTGGCAAAGAGCTGCGTATTTAAATATTAAAAAGTAATAATTGTAACACTTTAGAGCGCTGATATTTCTCATTGGATTTCTGCATCTCAACTTCCTGGTTTTATGTGCTGGGTCATGCAAGGTCACCTAACAGCAGTATCTTCTGACCAAAAGGTAAAAAAAAACATCTTCTTGGAACTCTGTCTTTCTTTCTTCTGAACATGGTGGTTGGGGGGATCTGTAAAACAGAATGGCTGGGGGGGGGACAAACAAAAGATGGAACAGCACAGAAAGAAGGTACTACTTTACCAAAAAAAAGGTTTTTTTGTAATGTTTCTATTCATTTTCAAAGACATTTTGTCTGTTATTTTAAATAATTAAAATGTGCACAGATGCCCATTTTCTAAGTGCAATAATACCCTCCAGGGTGGGCGGTATTAGGCAATACTGGACCTTCCAGGGACTATAAGGCCCTCCGCCTGCGGTGTCGAGGCCTATTCATTCCAATACGGTCCGGTATTGCCTAATACCGCCCACCCTGTCGGGTATTATTGCTTGCTTAATTATGTATGTGCTTATCTTTAAGTTGTCCATTTCTACTCTGTTCTGACTTAGTCCCACCCTCACCCCTGCCCCCTCCACACACACACTACCCTGGCACTCTCTTCCTTTATTAGACTTATCCTTAATATCTTTCCTACTATACTAAATAATTACCACATCTCATAATTGATTATATCTTTTTTCATCTTTTACAGATTTGAGAAAAGGTCTGAGCGCAGGATTTCCTGTTTGACAATTTCAGTTCTTGCTCCCTTGACTCTCTGGCTCAGGTTTTTCACTGGAAATGTCAGCTGCTTTGTTATAACTAACATACTATCAGGGACTTTAAAAGGTCTATTGATTATTGACATGGAATTTACACATGTTAAAAATAGTATAGCCTCGTTCCCTATATTAGTAGTTTGTGTTAAAAAACATGCTACTGTATGCTATGAAGCTGTAGCCCTAGTAATTTTTGACACTGTCTTAGTATGAAATTATGTTTTTTTAATATAACAATAACCAGATTTTGCATTCAGTCATTAAGGACAGTGAATGCATAAGGTCAATAATCAGTTAAAGTCTTGTATTTCTTTTCAGAATTTTTAAAATTGCATTTTTTGATAAAAAGGCATCCAGATAGAGATATTGACTTAATAATGTGAGAATTTATTGTAATGGTGCAGATTTTTAGTTATATACATATATTCATCACAAATGATTTAACCATTAAAATATCCTTACCCCGGTTTTGTATATATGGGGGTTTAGGACCAAGTAGTAACCTATGAGGCACTTAAAACATTGCATTATGGGAAACAATCATGCACAAAAGAAATGCATGGAGCACAGCATAGCACCCCCTAAGGAAGCTCTAGCGGTGAAGCACAGGGGCTTGTGCAGAGTGGCTGCACAAATACAGTTTTCATAAAACTGATTGTGCTGTAATAGATTTACTAGTATCGCATCAGGATAAGTGAACTGGCTATTTCTGAGTTAATGTTACAGCCTATACTGACCTTAATATAGTGTGGCTACAGTAGTCTGGTTTGGCTGTCATTTGGGCTGCTAGCCCTTAGTCTCCACCGTACCTAATTCCTTGGTGCAGCTCAAATTGCTGTTCACCTAAAGATAGATAAGCCCCTTTTGATGGACGTGATGCAGGGGGGGGGGTGCAGCACGTGGCTAGCGGCCTTCCCATAAAGGTACCCTAGCAGAGGGAATGGCACAGCAGATATACTATGCATCTAATCAAGGCACTTGCACTCATAACAGCTATAAGTTTCACCATGCTTGCATGGCCTGTGGGAAACAGCATCCCTTTCTTCAGTGGTCCTCATCACAAGGGGATAAGGGAACTTACAGGTAACACAGGGTATGTTTCCCAAATCACTGGCACCCTGGTACAGATGAAAAAGATTAAGCTATGGCTTGATCAGTACCCAGACAGAGCACTCGCTGACTTGTTAGAGATAGGGTTCTTGGAGGGCTTCAGGATACCATACTTGGGCCCCAGGTGGACATATAAGGCAGGCAACTTGAAGTCCACCAGAGACCAGCCACAAGTCACACGGGAAAAAACAGAGAAAGAAACACAGCTGTAGCAAGTGAGTGGGCCATTCATGGAGCCTCCTTGGGATAATTTGAGGGTTTTGCTGATTGGCCGAATACTAGAGAAGGTAATGGAGGGGAATTCTGGATGATCGATCACCTTTCATACCTGGATGGAGATTTGGTGAACAATCATATTGATTCCCTGTACATGTCAGTGCAGTTTCAATCCTTTGACCAGGCTATAGAGGTGGTGCAATTGGCAGGGCCAGGGATGCTAATGGCAAAAGTGGACACTGAATCCACCTTCAGACTACTGCCATTACAAAGAGAGGACAGAGTGCTATTGGGTATGAAATTTGCGGGTGAATACTATGTTGACAACTGCATGCTCATGGGATGCACGGTGGTGTGCACAGTTTTTGAGCAGTTCAGCACCTTCCTGCACTGGGTTACCACATAAGTGGTGCAGAACAATGCCATAGTGTACTACCTGGATGATTTCCTGTTTGTAGGGCTGCAGAGGACTCCAACTTGTGGGGGACTTTGGCAACTTTTGAACAGATGTGCAAAGAATCGAGAGTACCATTGGTGGCAGGAAGTCAAGTCTCAGGGGACAGTTCTTACCTTCCTGGGGCGTTGAAATTGATTCACAGGGACCAGCTATGTCGATTACCACAAGACAGACTGGAGACTTTTGGGTCTCCTGCACAAGGTAGAGGGAGTTAAAAAGTGATGCTAGGGACTTACAGCAGTTGGTAAGACACCTTAATTTTGCATGTCGGGTCATACCTGTGGGATGGACATTCAGGCGGGTGGTTGGCAAGGAGGTGTCAAGGTGTACAAAACCTTATCATTAGATAAGGGTCACAAAACAGTTCAGGGAGGACATACAGGTTTGGTGGATATTCCTGGAACATTTCAATGGGGTGGCCATGTTGCAGGTTCTCAGGAGTGGAGAGCCATTGGAGCTGTACACCAACATGGCAGGAGGGCTGGGATTTGGAGCCTATTTCCAGGGTGGATGGTGCACAGGGCAGTGGCCAGCAAGGTGTCTAGCAGCAGGATTGAGGAGGCAGATCATGCTGCTGGAATTCTTCCCAGTGGTGGTGCACTTTACATCTGGGGGCCTAGGTTGAGGGACAAAGTGGTGCACTTTAGGTTGGATAACATGGGCATGGTGTACACCATCAACCAGCAGTTAGGTCCAAAGGGCCCCCTAGGGGACTTGATGAGGGTGTTTATGCTAAAATGCTTGCTGTTTAACATTCATTTTAAGGCAGTGCATGTATCAGGAGTTGACAACGGAATTACCAATGCTCTATTTCATTCACAGTGGCAGAGATTCTTTGAGTTGGCACCAGCAGCAGAAAAACAGCACAGAGGGGCTCCACCATTGCTGTGGGAGGTGATGACCGAGAGACTTGAAGATGCATAGGTAATTCCATTGTGCCAAGAACCAGAGAGGCTTACTGGCAGGGAATTGAACACTGCCTTACCACACAGGAAGTCACAGGGAGGGCAGACAGGTGGCCCATCCCGGTTGACCAATTATGCAGGTATATCATGAGGGGGAAGAAAATGGGCTGCTCACATGGAGTAATGGGATGACATCTGGCAGGCTAGTCATGGCTAGCAAGGGTTATGGGATTTACAGATAACACAAAAGCCTTCAAGATGCATTTGTTCCTAGAAGGGTGGTGGAGGGGAACAACTAGTCACCCGGATGAGAGGTGTCCCATTACCCCGGCGATCATGAACTGTATATAGGTGGCTCTGCCCAAAGTATGCTGGAGTGCTTATGAAGCAAGACTCTTTCAGAGATTATTCCTGATGGCTTTCTGAGGGACATTTAGGGATCGAAGTTGATGCAGGCCACGGGAGAAAGGGGTTTCTGAGCTACTGGCACAGGACGTTGTCTCTGTGGCACAAAATCTGTATTCAACTGCGGAAGTCGAAAATCGAGCAGTGAGGGGCAGGACACTGGTATGAGGTGAGGGCACCAGCGGAGTCTGGTTGGTCAGTGGGGCGATGATCAATGAATATCAGGCATCTTGCCCCTGAGCTGAAAGAGCCTTTTCCATCATCAGAATGGTAGACCAGTGATGGCATATTAAGTTAGGTTCATTTTGAAAAGGGCTATTCAGCATGTGGGGCTGAATGAGCAGGAATTTGGTACCTATTCCTTCCAGACAGGAGTGGTAATGAAGGCCAGGAATATGGGCCTGTCTGATAGAGAGATACAGGCATTGGGGCGGTGGAAGTCCCAGGCATTCATGCGTTATGTTTGACCGCACTTGCAGTAATGTAATTTTGTCTCTTGCAGGCTCTAAGGATGACACCAGGAACAGATGGATATGCGAGCACTCCTTCATTTGGTGGGCAGTGAAGAGAGTGGACTGCCAGCCAGGAGGAAGCAACCTGACAATTTCACAGCTAGTAGCCCAGATTTTGTGGCTGTGGGTCAAGGGCACACGTTGGGGGTGTTTGCTTCCAGCGCTTTGAGTTGATGCTGGCAGGCGGAAGATGCCAGATATATTATTGATTCACTTGGGTGGTGAAGACCTGGGACACAGGAAGATGGTGAATACGCTACTGGCAATGAAGGAAGATTTGTGTTCCATTAAGGCTTGGTGGCCCCATACAATTCTCATCTGGTCACACATGTTGATGAGGAAGCACTGGCTGCATGCAAGGCAGGGAGTGGTATTGAATAGAGCCTGCATGACTTAATACAGCAGAGAGATGACAGTCTTTATGGAGTCTTTGGGGGGTACTGTGGTGAGGCATGAGATGATTTACAACACCCACCAGGGCCTGGCGGTGGGTGAAGAAGGGTAAGTGCAGGTAGAAGGTTTGGATAACTTATTAGAGGATATTAGGAAGATCATGGAGGTCGAAATTGAGTGAGCGGCCTGGGGGTCGGGGGGCGTCAGAACTAGGTCCAGCCTGTGGCAGCTCAGGAGGAGTGCATAAGGATGGTAATGGGGCAGAGGGAGACAAGGACAATTCTCCCAAAAGACTTATTGCCCCATGTCAGCACGAGTATGGTGGACTGTAAGACCTGGACCCATGGAGGAGGGGTCACGGTCCAATCCCAGCAGTAGACACTGCAAGGTCAGCAGCGCCAGATTGGGGGGGGCAGCTGCTTGAGCCTTGACCATATGACCTACCCTGCAACCATTGGAGATACTTCGGCATGCACCTTAAAGGGATTCCCAGGTTGGTGGGTGGTGAGGGTCCCCGAGGTATGGCACGTCCTCCCGGCAGAACACGCTGCTCAATTATAAAAAGAATATTAATATCAACATTAATATTTGTTAAATGTAAATAAACACATGGCTGCAGCCATTTCCTCCAAGATCTGTGTGTGTGTGTCTTTATTGGGAAAGGGGGGAATGGGGGTTACCGGACAATGCAAAGGCTGCCCAAGCATTGAAGCAGCCATACGTTTGTCAGAAGGCCCCTGCTCCAGGCCTAAGAGAAGAGGATGCCTCCTTCCAGGAGTAGACAGCAGGCCCTGGACACACCTCAGGGGGAGGTATCACCAGACCTCCGCGGGGTGGGGGGGTCTGGGAGACTTAACTGGACAAGAATCCAGCATCTCTCCCTCTTCTCCTCCGATCACTGAACACCCACCCTCCCATCCCTCAGAAGTTAGGGCATGGGGGCAGGCAAGAAAGGGCCCCTTTGACCAAATATGGGTAACTGCAGTAGGGTTGGGAGTGACTTTACCGTTTTTTTCCCATACAGAGGTTTTTCCGGATTTTTCATCTCCTCCAAAGGGATGTTATGAGTCAGGCACTAGGCAAAAAAAAAAAAATAAAATGAAAAGGATAATAAAAATAATAAAATATATATAACACCAAAATCTAATATAGATTAAATGAAAATACTCAATAGTAAGGTATGATAGTAGTAGCAAGATAAAGGAATAAGTAGTACTAGGAAATAGCAATCGATTTAAACTGTCGAGCCAAGTAGCAGCTCGGGAGGAGCACATAAAGAAGGTAGTGGGGCAAAGGGGATGAAGCCAATTCTCTCAAAGGACTCGTTGCCCTGGTGGGCGTGAGGATGGTAGACCGCAAGACCGGACTCGCATGGGGTCATGGTCAGTTCCAGCAATAGATACTGCAAGGACAGTGGCGCCAGTCGGATGGTGGCTGCTGGAGCCTTGGCCATATGACCTATCCTGTAACCACTGGAGATACTTTGGCATGCACCATAAAAGGATTCCCAGGTTGGTGGGAAGTGCAGGTACCTGAGATATGGTGCATCCTCCCGCAGCGCATGCTGCTCAATTATAATAAAAATATTAATATCAGCATTAATATTTATTAAATTGAAGTAACCACATGGCTGTGCCATTTCCTCCAAGATCTCGTTTGTGTCTTTATTTGGAAAGGGGTAAATAGGGGCTACCAGACAATATCAGCGCAAAGCTGTCATCTCACTTCTGTTTGCCAATTACAGTGTCAGGGTGAACCAGGGAGAATGTGTTTTACGTGTTTAATTTAGGTTGTTAAGGGAACAGTCAGCACTATGAGGTCCAGATCCAACTGATGGACTGGCCCCAACTAGCACTTACTTACTCAAGGAATCAGCACCACCATCTCTAGGCTAGATATACTAGATGTACTCTACCACCATACTCTATTGTTCATCACTGGTGCTCCTTACTCCACACACCACTGTATCTTCTATTCCCTGGTAGGCTGGACATCATTAAAGCTATGACAGCAAAGAAATGCTATGATCTGGACATTCAAAGCCATTATGCATAAGCTTCCTCAATACATCGCGGACTGCCTGCCTGTATGCACATCTAGTTGGTACTCTCTGAGAAGTTTGTCATATATCGCTCTCCTTATCCCCAAAGTTAGAACTAACCATGGCCGCTCTTCCATAAGTTCTGCTCTTCCATCCATGTAGACTAAACTGCCAAAAAAACCTCAAATCGGTGATGTCTGTAAAAGTTTCTACATTCAAAACTATGATTATGCAGTCCTTCCCAGAGGCATGCAAATGTAAACTTAGATGATCTGTTTAGCACTTTGCTTGTCCACTACACTGACTTGCCCTAGTAGACATCCTTTCTGGCCCTTATTCCTATTCCTGTCTCTTGCTTGGACCTCTGGTCTCAGCAGCATGTTTGTTAGTGTACCTAATTTGTTTCCACTATTTCCTCACTACTATGTATCTTTCTATATTGAGTCACAGGTCCTTGGCTGTATGCTGCAACTGTATATAATTTATCTATTTTTGCCACTAGGTAATCTGCATCTACTTAAAACTTGTAAAATGAATTCTGCTGTTATTTACTTATGTAATTGTAGCCCTTAATCATCTGCTCTGCTCACTTATATCATGTAAACTTTTTTCCATGTTGTTACTGTTGTGTATATGCTGTGTACTTGCTTCTACCAGGTCCATCTTGAAAATGAGATTTATCTCATTGATGTTTCACCTGGTGAAATAAAGATTGACTGATTGATTGATGACCTTAGGATACCCATTAGTAACCTGGGTGCTGTGTTCTGCACTAGCTGCAGGCATTTTGAACCCTCCACTAACCCTGAGATATATAGCATTATAGTAGTTGAGTCTGGAAGTCACAAAGCATGGATCAATGAGGGCAGGCCTTCTGATGGGATCAAGGCTTTAATCTGAGAGATGTGTTTAAGGTAGTAAAAACAACTCCAGACTGCAGACAGCACCTGAGCCTCAGGTGTCAATCTTTATCCAGAATGATGGTCAGATTCTTCATCTTAGCAGATGCCACCAGACTAGAGGAAGGAGGCCTGTAGCCAGTCTTCTGCTGTGGCCCTGCCCGCAGCTGTTTACTTGGCTCAATCACCAATACCTCCATCTTGTCCAGGCTGAGACTCAGCCAGCTAGAAGACTTCCAATCCTGGATCTCTAGAGGACAGTAGTTAAGTACTCTGACTGCTATTGGTGTCCCAGTTGCAAGTGACAGGTACAGCTGGGTATCATCTGCATAGCAGTAGAAATCTCTAAGCTACAGCATCTGATGATATCACCCAGGGAAGCATGTATACTGCAAATAACATAGGTGAGATGACTGAGCCCTGAGTACACAACAGAGTAGGGGTTTTAGGAGTGAGGAAAAATTTCCCAACACCACCCTCTGTGTCCTGATCCTGGAAAGGACTCAAACCAGTTGATGACTATACCAGTGAGTCAATGGCACTTCCTTGAGCAAGTCAACAACAGCCGATAGTCAAAAGTGTCAAATGCTGAGGAGAGATCAAGAAGAATGAAAAATGACTATTCCCTTCTATCTGTCATTGTGATTAGGACATTATTACCACTGCATATATATATATATATATATATATATATATGTGTGTGTGTATATACAGTATATGTATATATATATATATATATGTGTGTGTCTGTGTGTATATATATATATATATATATATATATATATGCATAATAGATAACCCACTATAAGGAGTGTGGTCATGCTCTGATATATGCACTGCCTGGTATGTGTTGTTATGCACGAGGCCATAGGCTGAATGTGTCAACCTCCCAAGGTGGGCGTATATCATAGCACAACCGCACACCCTAGAGTGGGTCATCTATCTTATAAAACGGCAAAATGCATTTTGGAGGGGGTGAAAGTGCAGGTGTGTGCTCACAATCTCATGTACGCAGAGTCATGTGATGTGTTTCAGCTCATTCAGCCCCTGAGTAGGGTGGTATGTTTGCTTCATTTGTACATTTGCAAAGTATCTTTGTGGTATGCATTCTGCGCCAGACGTTTGCTGCTTTGTCGCTCGCCTGTAGGTGCCCTTTGTTGTATATTGGAATGCTTTTGAATGGTCAATGATACACATGGTGTTTGTATCTCTTTTTTTCCTCGCTTTTGACTTGTGCGGTACTGTGCCGTATGTGACCTATGCGATACCCATATTCTCTCGTGGTGTTAAATTACCCAATGTTGAATTATGAGAGAATTTTTTATTACTAAAAAATTTTTGTAATAAAGCTTGGATGTGTATATAGCCTTTAAGGTGCTGACCCCTTTGTTAGCTTTTTCCAAGTATTTTGTTTCAACTCCTGGGGTATATGGTGCATTCCTCTGTTCTTTGAGACTCCACGGTCCTTAAGGATTTCTGTGGACCCTGTATGTTGTTCTTTTAACCTAATGCCATATTTCCCTACTTTTGTGGTGTTAAGATAAACCCTAACTGTTGCATTAATGCAGTATTTTGCAAAGAACTTCCTGTCTTTTTTACATAATGGGATCATATCCTCATTAACTCAAGTCCCTTCCAGGCCCTACACCTAGTGAAGAATCCATCTGTGGGACAATAGATGTCAAGAATTTTGGTGTCTATCTGGTGGGCTGTGAAAGTGCAGGTTCCTCTGGGCCCTGTGTTTCCAAGTGACCACAAATACAGATACATAGCAAAGAGTCCATCTGTCAGCCAAAGCACAAAGCCCTCTGGCACCCATAGATACAGATGTGCAGTGCCCTATGCTAAGAAGAGTTCTCTTCATTATATGGCACTTGAACCAATGTAAGCAACCTTGCACATTCCTTTCCCAGACTGGTGGGGGGGGGGTTCACATGACTGCACCATCCCCACCACCCTTGACCCAGACAACTGGCTCACTGAGCTCACCAACAAACTCAGTGCACTGGCAGGGAATCACAAAGCACTCTCCACTGGTGTAAAGGCTGACAGTATACACTATGATTCTTAATAATAATTTTTTTCATACAGACCACAGTTTTTCAAGATACTTATTTTATGACTCCCCCTTATAAACATGTCATACAACATTTATAGAATAATGGGCTAAATGTCTTTTTGCTCCACAAGTGTCAAAACATGTTTTGTCTAAGATCTGAAAAATGACACCTGTCATGACTATGACGTGGTCTGAAAAAATGTGTATGTTGAAAGTTTAGAGTCAAAATATTGATACTTACCAAAGTTATAGTGAGCATGGATAAACGTCAACGTATATTCATAACATTGTTGTTTTTAATATTTTGACCCCAAATTTTGAACACCTGCCTTGTTTATAAGATGGGGTCCAAGAAAGGCCACATTGAAAGCTTGGTGGAAAAATATTGAAAATTAGTAAAGTTATTCATAAACGATAAAATACTTCAATGTTCACTCATAACTTAGTCATGTTGTTGTATTTGTCTCCACATTTTCAACACACTCTTCTCTTCTTATGACCCCACTCATGAACCCAGTAGGTGAACATTTCTAATCCCACCTGAGAAGGGATTTGCAGATCAACTGCAAATAATAAAACTAACAATAACTAATAATATCTTTCAGAACAGATTTGAAAAAACTCGCCTACCTTGTGCATGAAGTAGTTTCCCAACAAGGCCATGCTGAAGATTGGTGTAAAAATATTGAAAAATAACAAAGTTTTCAATAAAAGTTCAAAATGCATCTAAATATATTACTCAGACTTACCTTATTTTCTAATATTATGGCCATGGTTCCAGCAGGAGGAACATTTTTTGACCAGAGAGTGAATCTACATCATAGGACTATTTCAGGTGAGTGAATGTGTGTGGGCGTGCCAGATGGCGGGTACTGAGGGTGTGTGTGTGGGTGGGTAGGTAGGGGTGTGGGTGATTCAGATTGGCAAAGAGACAGTTTTCTTCTTTTCAGATTTAAAAAGTGAAACACAAAAGAAAAAGGTCAATAATGGATGATTTTCTTTTGTCTATGGGGGACCAGAGACAGAACTGGGGATTGGGCTCCCCAGTGTTGTCATTTTCTGTTGGGTGGTACTGGGGATGGGCACTCCATTGTTGCCACCCTTGGACTGGGTGGTGGGTGAGTTTTACTAATAGTACTGCAGAAACTAAGGGGGAACAAGTTTATAAACCATCCTTGGAATTTTGAAACTGTATACAGTCTCTGGCAGCTGCATACAGGTAGTTGTCAGTCATTAAACAGAAGCACTGCTGTTATTACACCCAGTGACTGCGTCAATTTGCAGCTCTGCCTTTTCTAACAAATAGAGTACCAAGGCTAATGCCCTCTCAGGCAGATCCAATTGGAGGGTTCTGCTCCTTCCCACCTTCATCTTATCTCACAAACTGCTCCTTGTCACCATGCCAAGAGCCTGTTAGAATTTATTATCTGAGCTACTCCCTCTGGGTCTTGCCATCACTGACATGTTCCACTGCACTTAAGCAATGGGGTTAGTAGGGTGGGATCATGCTACAAATGATTGAAAGATGGCCATTGAGAACCTGCTCTGGTCCCACACCCAATGCCCAAACCCCCAAGACTTGTTGCAGTCCAGGTTCACAAGTGCAGTTGGACCTCAAATACTCACTTTGAGGTAGACAGCTTGAACAGCACACACAGTATGGAAAATGAATCTATAAATGTAGGGCAAAAATAGAATATATCTGCCCTAGCATAAAATTAACCGGTCATTATAAAGCACAAGCAGTGAAAGTGTCAGTATGCCTAGTTGTCTCCAACTATTATAGTATAAGAGGGAAGTATTACTGAAAGATATAAATAACTTCAGTGAAGTGAGAATTAAATAATCAGGTTGTATTCAGTATGACAAAACTCATGTAAAGCATCACTTACAACAAAATCTGTTCAAAGTAACAAAAACAATCAGAAACCTCAGCAGGGGCATATGAAGCAGCACAGAATCACTGAGTTTATGAGATCTGTTGAAAAAGTGCATGTACTAAAAGGAGATAAGGAAATATGCTCAAAAACTAACACAAACTTTATTAGAGGGAGAACAAAAAGAGGCACCAAATTTATTAATAGGGATACTCTAGACATTTTAAATGTATCAAACTCTGATTATTCCGCTACATCAATAAATTCATATTACAATGACTCTTTAATCACAGAGTCTACAACAGAACTAACAGATTTAGAAAATTGAATGGGCCAAGATCTTATTAGTGTTGAGCCAAATGCCTTGAACATAATAAGTTGGAATATTGCTGGCATCAATCATAAACTGGAAGATAAAGGTTGGGTAGAGTTTGTCAACAAAAATGATATTTTGCTATTTCAGGAAACATGGGACACTATGAGTAATATAACTTTTTTCAAAGGATTTCAATTGTGGGCTATGTTTATATTAAAAACAGTAACTTTGGTAGGCCTTGTGGTGACATCTATTTTAATAAATACCAGTGTAGACTTTGAGTGTATGGGAGTAAAACATTTGGATAGTAATATTGTGTATAATTATCAACTTTGAAAAATGTTTAATATGTACATTTATTGTTATTTCCCACCAAAATTTACCCCATTCATTTTTGAAAAATCTTTGCAAAAATTAGTGGACAGTATAAAGACAATTAAAAACGAATATCCAAACATTATTATTCTTTCAATGAAAGATGCAAATGCAGAATAGATGAAGAATATGATGAAAAAAACATATGAATGGAATTTAGATAATGAACTAGAAATTCTGATTCATAGTTCAGAGGATAAGAAGGTTAATAAAGAAGAAATCCTTTAAAAACTATTTCTGATGTATTTTTAAAGTTGCAAAGGAAGAGTAGCTAGGGGACCATTATGGTAAATGTACATTTCATGCAGTTGGAGAAGGGTTGGTGCTGGATCTATGTCTCGTAGTTACATATTCATACCAGGGTGTAAATGGACTTAATATAATTGAAATGTAGGATAGTGACCACTTCCCTATCTTAGTCTGTCTTGACATAAAATATTGCTGATAAAAATATGAGTATTTTTAACAAAAAATAATTATCTGGTCTGAACATATAGAGTGAGATCTTTTTCTGCTGGTGGCTACTTGGGATTCCTGTAATTTTAAGCATAAGCTCACTGGTCTGTCAAGATCTACAGTATGCCACAGGTCAATCTCTGTCAATTTTGTCAGAGTTTGTAACTATTATGAATCATCATGTTGACAGTTTTGTAAATATAATATCATGTAGTGTATCAAAGGGCTTGGTTTGACAAAGAATGTGTCACATTAAGGAAGCCTGTAAAAAAGCAGGGAGACCAAACGAATAACAGAAATCTTTTATATAGAAGCTTTCTTCAATATAAAAAAAGAATATAGATGGTTAATTAATGGAAAAAAAATTGTAAACATACACTGTGGAAAAAGCTACAAGCTGCAATATGGGCAAAAGGATAATAAAACATTTTGAACTCTTGTCTTATGGAACACACTCTGTCAATACATTAAATAATGAATTGAATCACCAGGCTCACTCACCAAAACAATTTCTAAAATTGAGGATATTTTATTCAGATGTGTTTTCACAATAATTCATTCAAAATTAAGATAAAATCACAAATCAATTGCCAACATTTAGGGATTAATACCCCTTCTTCAGAGACAGGTAATACACGTTTGTAATGGTCAATTTCTTTTGAAACTGTCATTAATTGTCATTTGATTCTTTCATCCATCTTATTTAAGTATTAGTTTCTTGAAGTAATATTTTATTTTATCTCAGCTATTGAAATTGCCTTCTTGTTTTACGTATCAGAGATCAAGTGGAACAGACTCCTGGCATGGATCAGTGCTTTCTCCACCTCTAGAGGGCTCTGATACATAAAACAAAAAGGCAGTTTTAAATGCTGAAATAAAATATTACTTCCATGAAACTAATACCTGAAAGATGTGATACGATGAATAAAAGAATCAAATGACAATTAATAAGAGGATATCAGTTTCAAAGGAAGTATTACCAGTCTCCCTGAAGAAGAGGCATTAATCCCTGAAACATTGACAACTGATTTGTGACTGGATGTTAATATCTGAATTATTTATTGCGAACACACATAGGTTCATAGGTTCATGGTGTAATACGAGCTCATATAGACAATTGGCCTCTTAGTGAACTCGCCATCTAATTTTCTTTAAAGGTGGAACATATATTTACTTTCACCCATGTACTGATCTAACTTATTTTTAAAAGTGATAATACTGTTGCTATTTACTATATGACTGGACATGGTATTCCACATATTAATTATTCTTTGTGTAAAATAATTAGAACTTTTTTTGAACCGTTGATTTCACATATTAATTTAAGATTATGGAATCTGGTAGTCCTTGCTTCATGTAGTTTAACTAGTCCAATAGTTTCCAAAGACTATGGTCTTTTAATGCTTTAAATGTTAGGCAAAGATCTCCTCTGATCTGCCTATAATTTATGTAATATAATTTTAAATGCTGCAATCTTACTTTATAACTATGATGTTGCCATCTCTTGATTTTTGTTGTTGTTTTCCTTTGAACTCCTTCTTTTAATTTTTGGTCCCTATCTGTAGATGATCACAGAACTGTGTACAGTACTCAATATGTGGCAGAATCAAACTATTGTATAGTGGTAATATCACCTGTAGTTCTCTGCTTTTATATTAGGCAAACTACAGCCTAATATTTTCTGGCATTTTGACAGTCATAGTAATATTCATCGAAGAGAAGTTGTCAGTGATTTATATTCCCTAATCTCTTTCTTCTGTAGTTCTTTCAAGTATGTGATTGTCTAATGTACATGTCAGCCTCAAATGTTTGGATCCAAAGTGCATTACTTTACATTTTTTTATATTAAAGGTCATTTTGTTTGTTTTAACCCAGTCGGATAGTATGTATACGTTTTCTTGGAGCTGTATACCATCCGTTAGTGTTAATACTAAACCGCCTAGTTTGCAGTCATCTGCAGATTTACTAATCCAAGCATTCCAGAAGTTTGAATGTGGAAACCATTATATTAAAAGGGTCAGACCCAGTATGGAGCCCTGTGGTATTCCACTAGTCGCATTTCTGAATAAAATATCCACATTTTAGTGTTTGCTTGCCGCGTATTGCAGAAACACACTACTTCAATTTCCTTCATAAGCGGGTTGTGGAGGCGCAGCAGTGTTGTGTCAAAAGGCAGCAGTCCGTTCTGGGGCTGGTCTCTTCATGACGAATAGAGGAGCATGCTGTCAATGACGGCAGTTAATGAGTGAGCCACTGTGCTCAAAGAAACTGACTGCTGCAATCATGGAGTGCCCCGTCACTACACAATCAGCTGTTTTTGCTGTGGGGTGGTCCCTGACTGCAGCAGTCAATTAAAGTCTTTTATTGCAACCAGTAGAATGCTGCTAGAAACAATTAACATATTCAATACTTCAAAGCAATGCATATATGATTGCATATGCATTTAAAACTATAAATTCAGCTATGAATATTCACAAACACAATTGTAGATGAACAATAAAATCAAGGGGTATTATTGGGTGAAAACTGGAGCAGCAGAACCGGACTGCAGCAGACTGGTAAAATTCAGACAAGCCTGACCAGGTAAAAGTTGCATGAATTTTGTTACTCCCTACAGTCCGGTAAGTCCTGATTTCAACATAGAGGCTAGTGTATGGTCACTGATTGTTAACCAGTTTGTTAACCATTAAGAGATTGCCAGGGCAACCATGTAATCCTCAAGATCCAAGCTCAAGATGTTTGTATCACCATGGCAATTTCGAGATGGGTTAAAAAAAAAGTTAACCATTCATGTACCATACATTATATTTTATAGTGTATGGTACCATTTATGTTTTTCAAAAAAGAAAGCAGTTCCTTACTGCAGTTTTTTTAATGTCACTGTCTCTCTGCTCTCACCGCCACAGCTGTTTCAAAGCCATCTGATCAGTTGCACGAATGCCCAGACTGTTCCTGGTTGTTAACCCATTGATGTGATGTACCATCGATGGGTTAACAATATCGTGACGTCGCATTGATGGTAAAGCGTTGTTATGAAAAGATAGATTTCTACCTATAACAACGTTCTACCATACATTATAACACACTTTTGAAGATTGTGTGGATCCTTTAATGTCTTTAAAAGGTTTTTGACCTCAGGACCAACACCCAGGTAGCACACTGGGGCCCACCCCAGTGTGCTCATGTGCCCCTGCACACTGTATGGCCAATGGGGTGCCCAATCCATATCAGCTCCACTCCCCAAACAAACTCCAGGTGGCATGCTGGGAGCCCACCCCAGTGTGCCAAAGTCCCCATTGTCTTTTTAAACCTGTAGAAAAAAAACAGTCCCTCGTTCAGTCTCTTGCCCCTCCCCAACCCATGCCCATGCTCTGTGTACATCACCTCTCCATACCCACTCACCCCATACTTACCTCTGTAGCTTGGAGTGATGATCTTTGGCCGGACGGAAACACATCTGCACTCTTCAAAGCTGACCACGAATGGAAGAAATGCGGTAAGTTGTATAACAGCATAAATGAGTTTTCAACTTATGTGGATATCATGGCCATTTTTAGACTTTTGGCACCAAATTTTCAATATGGAGTTCTTGGGACCCCTTCTCATGAATTCAGTCACTGTCATGGCATTATTCAGTCCAAAAGGTGATTTCATGGTCACTGCGTGGAATTACCTTTTGGGACGATAATGAAACAACAGTGTCACTGTTCATGAGGTGGGCTCTCAAAAGCCTATGTTGCAAACTTGGTGAAAAAATTCAAAAATGACTCATCTTACAAGCATGCATTGTGCAGTTTCCACGCATACTTGTAACTTCACGAATTTGTAATACAGTATTTTCACTTCAGATTTTCAACATTGGCATTTTTTCACACCTCCTTATGAATAGTACAGCTGTAATTTTTCACATCCTGGTCGAAATGTGTTTTCGCACATCCGGATCAGAACTTTTTATATATTTTTTTCCAATTGTTTAGCCAGGCGAGACACACTAAGCTGAAAGCTTGTTTACAGGTGCAACCTGGGAGCACAGAGATGGTAAGTGACTTGTTCAGAGTCACACAGTATGCAAGTGGGGGCTGTGGGATTCAAACCCAGGTCTCCAGATTTGTAGCTCAGATCCTTAAACCACTGCTCTATACTGCCTCCAGAATAGCACGGTTGCTGTGGGAAATCAGTGTTTGGGACAGATTAAGAAAATCACAGTGACACTGTTCATTAGCAGAGGTCCTAAAATGCCTATGTTGAAAATTTGGTGAAAAATTTCCAAAAAATAACCACATTAAGGGTGTATGTTGCGCATTTTCTATGCAGGCTTGTAACTTCACCACTTTTTCATATTTTCACTCCAGATTTTTAACATTGTCATTTTTAACACCTCCTTATAAATATTACAGCTGTCATTTTCACATCTTGCCTGAAATGTGTTTTTGTACCTGTGGTGCAGAATTATCACGGTAGCTTGTGAAATCAACTTTTGTGATGGATTAAAAATCACAGTACAACACTTCATGAGGAGAGGTCCCATAAAACCCATGTTAAACATTTGCTGCAAAAAAATTCCCAAAATGACTAGGTTACAGATTGTGTGTTGTGCAGTTTCTACACGCGCTTGTAACCTCGTGGATTATATTTTCACTCCAGATTTTCAACATTGCCATTTTCCACCTCTTCATGAACAGTACAGCTGTAATTTTCACATCCTGCCCAAAATGTGTTTCCACACCTGTGCACCAAATGGCCTAGTTGCTGTGTGAAATCACCTTTTAGGATTGAGTAATGAATTGATAATGCCACTGTTCATGAGGTGGAGTTCCAAAGAGTCCATTTTGAAAATTTGAAGTGAAAATACCAACTAACACCCAGGACATTAAGGTTTCCAACCATAACACCCACCCTGTAAAAACTGACTGGCGTCAGGGGTGTGACTTGAGTTCATCAGCCGTAATGCTCATGGCATTCTACCCCCACACCACAGTCACTGACAGGCATCAAGGTGTGCCTTGGGGTCTTTGGCCCTAAAGTTCACCATTCCTTATACTGCACCATCTCAGTTTATTTCCTTGTGAAATGGGTTGAGGATAAGGACTGAAGACCCCCAAAGCACACCAATACGGCTGTCGGTGTCTGCAGGGGTGGGAGATGACTGGAATGTCATAAGCGTTATGGCCAATGACCCAAGAGGCACACCCCAGTGCTATTCAGTCTCTGCATGGTAGGAGTGGGGATTGGCATTAGTTCAATACTGCCATTCCTATTATGCATTTCTCTAACTCCTGCACTAGCAATGCCAATGCCAGAAAGCAAAATTCGGCATTGACAAATGCTTTTAGAAACTATCTTGGTGAGTGAGCCTGCTGATCCAATTTCTCATATTTTCTATTATCAGAGTCTGTTCCATGAGCAACAAGAGTCCAAAATATTTTATTATCCTTTGTCCAGATTGTAGCTTGTAGCTTTTCGCACAGAGTATGGCAATGATTTTCTTTTCATTAATTAACCATCTATATTCTTTTCTTAGACTGAAGAAACTTTTCTATATACAAGAGTTCTGTTATTCTTTTTGTCTCCCTGCCTTTTTACAGACTTTCTCAGCTTGACACAATCTTTGTCAGACCAGGCCCTTATCTGAATGAATTATTGTGAATACACAAGTGAATAAAATATCCTAATTTTAGAATCTATTTTGCTGAGTGAGCCTGGTGCTCCAATTCATTGAATGTAAGCTGAGCTTTTATAGGATATGGCTCCCCAGATTTAGTTCTCTCTCTCTTTTATGTTGGCTTGCAGCGCCTGTGTGCAAGTCAACATCTTCTCAGTGCAGCTTTGGGGCGGCCGCTGTTGGGCGAATGCAGGGCACGCATCAGTAGGTGCGTCCCTCATTCCCCAATCAGCCTGCATGCGGCAGCCACACCATGCATGCTAATATGGTGAGCACATCTAAGGAAAGGTCTGCTGTATTCTGAGCAAAGCTGCAGATGCAACCAGACCTTCCTCATGCTATACATTAGCAACATGTGAGCAGCTCAACATCCAACAGGGGGTGCCCAATCCCCCAGCCAGTTACTGTGGCCACACATTTGCCGATGGGAGCCACTCCCCATAGGCATGCAGCAACCCCCTTTCCTATATATGCCGAGGGGTGCCCAATCCCCTCGGCTCTGGCCTCCCCGGCTGTCATTGTGTGCCGACAGGGTGCCAATCCCTGTTGGCATAAATTAAACCCCATTGTCTGCCGGCGGGGTGCTCAATCCCGTCGGCTGCAGCAATCCCCTCCCCAAAACAGTTAGGTGGCACTCTCAGGGCCCAATTCAGCATGCCAAGTCCCTGAAAAAAAACTGTCGCGATGTTGGCTTTTTCCCTCCTGTAACATAAAAACAGTCCCTCGTAGTCTCCTGCCCCCACCCGCACCCACCCTGTACACCCTGCCTCCCCACCCCCTCACCCCATACTTACCTCCTGGGTCTGGTCTGTGATTTCGGTGGACGGGAACCGTCTGCACTCTTCAAAGCCGACTGTGAACTGAGGAAATGCGGTAAGCTGTATAATGAAATGAATAGGGTTTTTCAACTTTGCTGCATATCTCAGGCATTTGTTGGAATTTTGGCACCAAACTTTCAACATGGGGTTTTTAGGGCCCCTCCTCATGAATTCTATCACTGTCATGGCGTTAATCATCCTGAAAGGTGATTTTGCAGTCACTCGAGAAATCACCTTCGGGACCCATTAATGAAATGACGGTGCAGAAGTGTTCATGGTGGTCTCTAAAAAGCCTATGTTCCAAATTTGGTGGAAAAAATCCAACAAATGCCTGTTTCTGATGTCACGTTGCACAGTTACTCATGAGCTCGTAACCATGCGGTCGCAATATTTTAATGCCAGATTTTCCACATTGCCATTTTTGTACACCTCCTTGTGAACAGTACAGCTGTCATTTTCTACATCCTGCCCAAAATGTGTTTCCGCACTTCCGGTGCATAATAGTATAGTCGCTGTGGGAAATTAGTGTTTGGGCCAGATTATGAAAATGACAGTGACACAGTTCATGAGTAGAGGGTCCTAAAATGCCTATGCTGAAAATTTGATGATGATACTCCATAAAATGACTATGTTACGAGCATGCGTTGGCAGATTGCATGTACGTTCGTACCGTCGTGCATTTGTGATATTTTCACTCTGGATTTTCACCATTGCCAGTTTCCACACCTCTTGATGAACAGTACAGCCGTCATTTCACATATCCTGCCCAAAATGTGTTTCGCACTTCCGGCGCCGAATAGCATAGTGCGCTGTGTGTGAAATTACTTCGGACACTTTGAGGAATTAACAGTGACACTGTACCATGAGCAGAGGTGCTAAAATGCCTATGTTGAAAATTGCGCCGTACGTCATAAAATGGCAGTGTTGCAAGCGTCTGCTGTATATTTCACGCACCCTTTAGTAACCTTCAGTAAATTTGCTATATTTACATGCCACATTTTCAACACTGGCATTTTACACCTCCTTATGAACTGTACAGCTGTCATTTTCACATCCTGCCCAAAATGTTCCGCACTGCACTACCAAACACCCAAAGGGACACCCCAATGTCTGTCAGTCTCTGTGAGTGCGGGTGGGTTGGCATCAGTTCAATACTTCACTGCTATGCCTTTATGCATTTGTTTAACTCCTGCACTACCAATTCCAATGCCAGCAAGACAACATTCGGCACTGACAAATGCTTGTTATATTTAAACTGAGGTGGGCAGAGCTAGATTCATTTGAACAGAAAACAATACAGACTAGTATTTCATCTGCTGATTGGTTAAAACATTTCTGAAATATTTATAACAGTAGAAAAGAGTAACAGCATCACCTACATTTTACTATAAATGAGATTGGTAGGCCTGTAGATTTCTATTTAGATCAGCTCCTTGCCTCTCCCCATACTACAACATAAGTGAAGCAGGCTATAGTCCCTCAAAAGAGAAATGAAGCCCCTGGCTTTGATGGGGTGCCAGCAGAAATTTATCAATGTGTTCCAGACTGGTGGGTGAAATTATTTGCACCAGTATTTTTACAATAATGAGTAACTCGGGTATTCTTCCACATGGCTGGAATACAGGGGTGATAGTCTCATTATTTAAAAAAGGTCAGTGATCAGACCCACAATGCTACTGCCCTGTCACCCTCCTGCCAACTGGGCTAAAAGGTATACAACACTCATGTTAAACACATTAGAATCATGGGTGCTAGAGAATTAACTTATTTCCTCTTTCCAATGTACTTTTAGAAAGCGAAATACTACTGATCTCATTTTAATGTTGAGCTATATTCTGGAAACATCTGTAGTTAACAAATTGTAAAATATATGAGTATGAATGCTTCCTGGATATAAAGTCAACCTTTGATAGAAGAACAATTATATGGCAAATGCTATTAGATTATGGTATAGAACCCAGACTGTTTATTAATGTTTACTAAGGTTTTATAAGAAATAGGAATGGACCTGATGGTCATTCAAGCCTATTCTCCCACTACTTAGTGGTATCCTCATATGCTGAACCCTTGAGCAAGGCAAGACAAAGTTCGATTTTTAAGGTACCCAATCCCAGAGGCTCTGGGTGCCGTACATAAAACAATCAGCAAGCAGGGTATCTGGTAAATATCTGGTAAAATGTTATACATAAAACAAATAATTGAATAGCAATATCAGAATAAATAATAAAACAGCACTATCAGACTCAGCAGATTTTTCCAGGATTTCTGGGCTGGCCAGCTCACAAGCCCACGGGAAGGCCAGAGGAAAAAAGATTGTTTTTTAGGCCACTCTTGAACCCTTTGACCAATGGGTTCTCCCTGACATCAGCTGGTAATGAGTTCTATAGAACCAGTCTGGTGACACTGAAGACCCGGTCACCAGAAGTTCTTAATCTGGTACTAGAAACTTCAAGGAGGCCCCTGGTTGAGGAACGGAGGTAGTGGACTGAGGTGGCAGGTGGCAGAAGATCAGCCAGGTAGCCAGGGCCAAGCCCATATAGGGCCTTATATGGAGTAAACTCACCTTGAAGATAAACCTCCACCTGACCAGCAGCCAGTGCAGAGCTCGCAGCACTGGAGTTACATGCCCATCTGGCCATCAGGGCACCCACTGGAATGTGCCCATCATTAGGGGCACCACAAGGGAAATTCTGTCTCTCCCCAGGTCTGCCCCCAGAGTTCAAATAATTAGAAAAATTAGAAAGGGGTATGGGGGCTACAGAGGCACAGTCCCCGCAATAAGACAGGATGACAAAATTGTGACTTGGTGCCCTAATGACGGGTGTGTCCCTACAGATACATTCCAGTGGTGGAACCAGTTACATGACTACACCTGGGAAGGCCAGTCAGCAACCTGGCAGCTATGCTCTGCACCAACTACAGCAGTGAAGGATACCTCCAGAGACCACGAAGAAGACAGCATTACAGAAATCGATAACACACAGGTGCTCTGCACATACATGAAACAAGCGGGTGCTAAGTCAGAAAGAAATCCAAATGAAAGCACAGACAATGGCAAAGCACTCAGGAGCCAGAAATAAGCACATGAACAAGTTAGGCATCACAGGGAACAAATGAAACCACAGAGGCACTCTACCCCAGCACTTATGTGTCCTCTTTGGGACACTTCATCAGGAGTGTCCCAAAGAGAACATGAAGAATGCTGAAAGCAGAAGGCTAATAGTTTAATTGCTCCCATGTCATCTTATTCATGTGTTTATTCTGGCTCCTAGTCTTTCATTATCTTTCATTACAGTAATCGAGTCTGGATGTCACAAAGGCATGCACCAGCAAGAGGTTTGATCCTGGCAATGTTCCTTAAGTGGTAGAAACCACTAATGATGACAGCCAACACCTGAGCTTCAAGTGTCAGTCTGTCATCAAGGATCACTCCAAAATCTTGCACCCTAGGGAAGGCCACCTACAATGTGGGTCCCAGGAATAACTCAATAGCCACATTGGAGGCAATCCCATCATGCCCTCATCCCAGCCCAATCACTAGTACCTCAGTCTTCTCTGGGTTAAGTCACAACCAGCTGGAGAACATCCAGTCATTGATCTCGGCCGGATAGATATTAAACTTCTACACCATCCAATGTTCCCGGTGCAAAAGGCAGGTACTGTATAGTTGGGTATCATCTGCATAACAGTAAACAAACACACTGTACTACCTAATGAGCTCACCCAGGGCAGCATATACACTGCAAATAACATTGGCAATGAGATCGACCCTGAGATACTCCACATGGCAGGAGCTTTGGAGAGGAGGAGAATTCCTCATCACCAGCTGTTGCTTCCTACCAGATGGAAGGACTTAAACCAGCTTATGACAGTGCAGGTGAGTCCACACTATCCTCCGAGGTGATCAAGAAGCACAATGTGATCTACAGTGTCAAAGGCAGAAGAGAGATCAAAGAGCACAAGAATTGACTTGTCTCCTCTATCTCTTGACCTGAGGAGGTCATTGTGCACCTAACTAACACTGTTTTGATGGTATGCCTAGCTCTAATACCTGATTGGAGTGGCTCATAGATGTCAAAGGACATGAGGTGCTCCTCAAGCTGCTGTGCCATGATTTTCTCAACCACTTTACCCAAAAGGGAAGGTTGGAGTTAGGATGGTAATTCACCAGGATGTCAGGGTCAAGAGATGGCTTTTTCAGAAGGGACTCACCAGTGCCTCTTTCAAGGCTTCCAGAAAGACCCCTCCAACAACAAACACCAGACAATCCTGATGAACACCAGGCCAATGGAACCAACGCATCTCATCAAACAATGAGTTGGGGCCTGGTCCAGTTCACATTATGTGTGCTTCAGCTTTGAGATGACCACAATGACCTCAGCCACCTCCACCAGTTTAAACTCCTCCCAGACAGATGGATTGCCCCGTTGCATCCAAGGCAGTCACTGTGAGTCACAATGTGGCTCGCTGAATTGATCCCCTGTCAGATAGTGGCCACTCTGTCAGAGAAGAACTAAGCAAACTCATCACATAAAGTGATTGAAAAGGATTTTTTCATCTGTAGACAGACAGGATGGAGGAGTTTGTTGACAGTCCTAAAAAGCTGGTCAGGTCTTCCCAGCAGCAATCTCCCTGGACAGGAACTCTGCCTTCTCATGGTTGATTGCCGCCTGGTCATCAGAATAATGAGTACTCAGGGCCAGTTTGTCCACATCTGAATGGGTCCTCTGCCAACAATGCTCCAACTTCTGACCACTGATCTTCATCTCCTCGTGATCCCCATCAAACCACGGAGATCTCAAGTGAGATAATCTGGGTCATACAGGCCAGTGTGAGGTATCAATCGCCCCAGAGACTGCCCTATTATATTGTCCACCCCTCACTTGTACCTCTGCACATGCAGCATCTACACCAGATAGATCAGCTACCACCAATAGTCTGTCTGGGGACAATCCTCAATGGGCAATTGCTGACCATCTCAATAGTGGAGGGACTGTCAGGGGGCCCTGACCTAGAACTTCACCGTGCAGTGATCAGACCATACAAGTTGATCAGTCTCGGGGTTAATTACCTCGAGCCCCAGTGAAAAACCACATCAAGCATGTGACCATGGTGGTGGGTTCCAGATGTAACTACTTGTGACAGGCCCAGTGATGACATTAACTGGAGGAGGTGAGAGCCAAGGTGCTAGACTTCATCGTTGACCCAGGCATTGAAGTACCCTGGTACTAAACATCAGGGATTCCAACACTGCGTTGATGATGAAGTCTGCCACTCCTGCAGGAATTCTCCCCACCCCAGGAGGGTGGTAAATAAGGAGAATCCTGCATCCTGCACCTGCACCTCCATGCACTGTCAAGACACTCAAAAGACCTGGCTGTCCCCACCGGGTACAGTGAATCCCAGGTCAGATTTAAAACAAATGGCCACTCCACCACCCCTGCATTCCTGCCACATTCAGTGCACCACAGAGTACCCAGCAGGGACAGATGCCTCCAAACCAACCCGGCATCGTCACCCAACAGGTTCTATGATGCAAACCAGACTGACTGAGGAAATCAAGTCCACAATAATTGCAGTCTTGTTCATCGATCTGGCATTGCATAGTACTCCCCACAGGGGACTTGTAGACACTGCAGCCCCTCTGGCTACCTGCCCATTAGGTCTATTGGGAACCCTGGGGACAGAGACCAAACACATCTGGTCTCTCCCTAGACTCTGTCTAAACCCAGGGCATCTCCTGCACCTTACCACCCCAATACCTCTCAACTCCATGAGGCCCACAGCTTCCTGCCACCTTGACCTCCCATTCCTAGTAATGCCAACCTCCCTGACAGTGCCTCGCTATCATAGTTGACACAGGGATGTCGGCAAATGAATCGAGGTCGTGCAGCTGGGAAGCTTTACAGGTGGTCCACGAAGGTCCACAACCACAGAACATCCTGGGGGACCAGCACCACTACCACTACTTTCTAATGTCAATACAGCATAGCTAATCTTATTCTCTTAACTAAAACCAACATAGATCACAAATGCACTCACATACCATCCAACTGATACAAAGCAAAAACTACCTAACCAGATGCACCACACTCACATGCACCCTTGATAACCTAATTCAAAACACTCCCCTCTCCAACAAACCACAGGCTTCCTCACCTGAAAACAATCACCCCCCACACAACATCAAAATAATAAAAGGAGAGCTCAATAATGTGTGCTGTGCTGTAGCAATAGTTCCCAACCACAAAGGATTAGGTGAACAGATTATAATGTAAAACAATATCAGACCAAAGGGCACTAGCAGTCAGTTCAGCCCTGATATTAAATACCAGATTCAAAACTCTGGAGGAAAAGGAAAATGGCACTCACACCACAATGACCCAGATGAAGTTTATCCACTGCTGCAACCAGCACAAAATCATCATGAAGGGTCAAATTCAACAAGGCAAGATATAGCATTTCTCTCACAAGTGCCAATATCAGCTTCAGCAAGGTCTCTCAATGTAGCACTCACACCCTCTCAGGACCAGCTGCAGCTCCATGGCAAAGAAAAAGTTCTGCTCTCACCAGTACCCTTGCCATGAAACAGAGCTCCAAAGTCAAATACGGGCACACAGACAGGCAGCACTGGGGCCAGGACTTTCAAGGCCACCAGTTGCAGAATCCAAGGACAGGAACAGATCACTTAGTGACCGACATCAAGTCAGATGGTATGGCAGTCCCACAAAATACAGCCACAAGTTTTTGGCTCACATAAAGCCAACAGGAAGAACCAGGTCAAAGGAGGGCTGCTTCTGTCAAACCCAGAAATTGGCTCTTAGTCCAAGTGAAAGCAATGGCAAACAAGCAGCGTTTTCCCAGGAGGTAGTAGAGCTCTCATCTTCATGCCACCCCAGTTACCCCTGCCACTCGCCACTACTCTGATGCTCCAAGCACTTTGGCTGACCCCCTTCTTCCAAGATCACCAACAGATGACCGGATCCTCCAATGTATCCAAGTTTGGTGAAAAGCCCTCAGCAGACAACTACACTTACAGAAATGTACCTACCATGTTCCGGTCCTCCACAACATCTCCAAAACCTCCTCCTTGGTCTGAGAAGGTGAGAGTCACAGTCACAGTTAAAATTTGCCCATCACTTATTTAAATGCTGATTGATGAAAATTTCAGTACAACACACCGAAAAAGACCACCCTTACTAAAAATAAAACTGCTTCTCCTGTTCTGTCTCACTGAAATGACCCTGCCTAGCACTCAGTTCCTGTGCTAAAACTAGTTAATAAAACAGAATAAAATGTGCTAAAACTTTGCTTTCCCATTAACAATCAAATGCTCTACCTGAAATAATCACAGGGAGAACAGCAAATAAGTATCCAAAAGCAGACACAAGCTGTAGTCAGAGCTCATGCAGGTGGCAGCCCAGTGTGGCTGCCATCTTTTCCTGTCTCCTGAGTAGATAGATATCCAGTAGTCTTTTGAACTCCTTTTTATTCTGGGCTTCAATGACATTTTCAGGCAGTGCATTCCATAACTGACCACTGTCATTGTAAAGTATGAACCCTATGATTGGTTCAGAATCTTCTGACCACCAATTGTTTCCCTTGACCTTTTGTGTTTTAGCCACTTTCTCTGATGAAGAGGCCAAGTTCTACACATAAATGCTTGTCATCAATAATGTTATATAGTGACAACAGAGTGCCTCTTTTCCTTCTCTGTTCTAGACTATAGAGTCCAACATATTTTAATCTATTGTTGTAATCCAGTCTTCTAGTACCATAGATGTATTTGGTAATCTCCTTTGAACCTTTTCAGTTTTTGCTATTTTCTTTTTGGTTGCTAGAGACCAGAATGCAGAACAGTAGTCAAGATAGGGTCTAATCAAGGACCTATTTAGTGGTAACAAAACAACCGCCTGCCTACTGCAAATGTTGCATTTAATATTGCCAGGACTTTTCAGGGCCTTATTACTAATATTGTTGCAATGCACAGAAAACCTCAGGTTCGGCTGAATCCAAACACCAAGATCTCTTTCCCCTTCCACATTGATTAATTCCGTAGTACCTAAGAAATACTTTTTCTTGACATTCAGCTTACTGAAGTGCATAATGCAGCACTTTGTTTTGCTAAAACTCATGCCCCAGGTTTCATCACAATCATTGATCTTGTTTAGATCCTCCTGTATTATAGTCGTGTCATTTGTATTTAATACTGGCCCACCAAACTTGGTATCATATGCAAAGTTAGACACTTTGCTTTTGACTCTCACGTGAAGGTCTTGTATGTGTAATGCGAATAGTGTAGGTCCCAGGACTGAACCCTGGGGTACTCCACCTGTGACATTTGTTTTATTCGATGTTGTCTCCTATTTTTACTACTTGTGTCTTACCACATAACCAATTTTTTATCTACATTAGTGTCCTGACATCAATATTTATGTTACATATGGCACCTTGTCGAAGGCCTTAGCAAAACTGAGATAGATTACATTGCAAGGGATAGGTAAGTCCAAAAATTCATTATTCGGTTCATAGAAAGTTATCAGGTTTATAAGGCATGACCTATTTTTAACAAATCCAAATTGTGTGGGATCTATCGTACCCTTCTCAGTCAGTATGTTTGTAATATTATTTTTCATTTATCTTTTCATTATTTTTCCTATAATAGGAGTCAAACTAATAGGCCTATAATTTGATGGCTCTCTACTACTGCTTTTTATGGCTATGGGTGGAGCCTACAGCCATTTTTGCGTTATTAGCTCAAAATGGCCAATCATGGCACCTTCCACTGGACTTTCAAGTATCCTTCTGAAAGTCCAACAAACTGTAACACTCCACCACAGTCGACCACTATGGAGTAACATCCACACTATTTTGGCTGTTACTTCCGCATTCTGGGACAAGAACTGCATATGTGCACCTTGCGTGCATGCACAGTTCTGCTGGCGCCACCACCTTGTGAAAGGCATATTGCCATTTTCCACAACTACAGATGCATGAATGCCACACATGCGCAGTTGCATCGCCATCTTGCAGATGGCACTTGGCGGTGCTGGCGATGTTAGATCTCCAGAGCTTTAGAAGCTCACCACAGCCATATCAGCTCTGGCTAGAGGTTGTTTTATGAATTGGGACCACTAGTGTGTATTTCCATCATCAGATATTTCACCATTCAAAAAAGAAGATTTATGTACTGTATACTGCTTATTGGATTACAAATAACATCAGCTATTATATGCAGTAAGTAAGGACTAATGTTGTACACATGGGTAATTTGTTGGGCTCTAAAATTAAATTTCCTTGTTTATCAGGTTTGCAGGAAAAAGGTCAACTGTATTCATGCTAGAGTCATCACAGAACCTTCTATTATTGTCAATGTCCACAATTTTATTAAAAGTGGTTGCAAAATATTTGTTTAGTACCGCAGATATATTCTTGTCAGAAGCCACTGCCACTCCATAAATCTTTAATAGGCCAATAGATGGTGCATTCCCTTTTAATGAATTTATATAACTAAAAAATTGCTTGCAGTTTTTTTGTATTGTGAACCAGGTTCTGCTCCATTGTTTTTTTACTCTTTCTGATTTGCTGCTTGCATTTCTTTACAGTAGCGTTGTATTTATCTTTGTTTGCTTCACTATTTTGCTTAATCCACTACCTATGCATCTGTTTTTCTTTCTTAAAAGCTTACTGTTTTCTGTTCATCCATCTTGTTTTTAGCCCTCTTTCATTATATTTCATTTTTGTAGGTACCCATTTATGTACTACAGTCTTAAGTTTTCTAAGTATGTCTCACATGTCACTATTGTTATTTTTAAACACATTGCACACTAATACAGTTGCTAGGATCCAATACTGCAGAGACCATTCTTTTACTTACCCATTAAACATTAGATATGGAGTCCAACAGGGCTGCCTTTTAGCCCCCATATTGTTTAATGTGTATATTGAGTCGCTTGTATGCAGTCTTAATAAAATAGATACATTTGCTCCAGTTATTAATGATGTACAGGTACAAATTCTGCTTTGTGCAGGTGATGTTATAGCTTAGTCATGTACACCTCTGAGGTTAAGAAGAGGTATTAGTACTGTTGCCTCATATCTGTCACAAATTGGTTGAGAGTTAAATATAGGGAAAACAAACATTTTTACCATTGGCAAGCACAGTAATAATGTTAAAAACTGATCCATTTACAATAAACATTTAAGAGATTAACTCATTCACATATCTGAGGGTAACGTGTGACAAAAGGATGATGTGGAAATCGTGCATGGAATATTTTAAAGAAAATGCCATAAAATATTCATTGGCCATAAATTGTTTTGCACAGAAATTGGAGGAAATTCTTTCATGGCACTTAAATCAGCATTTGATGCTAAACCAGATCAGACAAACTGTATGTTTGTGTGTATGGGAAAATGGTAAAATTATTAATTGTTTACAGGTGATACAGAACACATTTCTTAGAACTGTTCTCGGTCATTCTAGAAATATTCCAAGTGCCTTTCTTAGATTAGAGGTTGGTTTATTACCACTTGAAGCAAGAATATTAGTTTCTATTGTTGAGTACATTTGAGAAGGCTGTTTAATGTTAAATTCCACTTTTTGTACCTTAATAACTTTTATGGCATTGGATGAAATAGCTCAACATTTTTCATGTGTGGTTAGGATGGCAAAGTCTCAAGACATCAAAAGGTTTCATGATGGCATATTGTTCAGTTTTGAGACACGAAACACCAAAATATGCAAAACTAAAATAGTGTTTGCTTTTCCTGTACTTAAAGCAGAAGTACTATGAAAAAAAAATCACAGCTGTTATATTACCTTGTTACCTGTGATTTCCTGACCATGTACTGCACCTGGCAATGGTTTTGCTTTCAGATAAGTTAGTCTCCTAAGAAGTGCTCCATTGTCCATTATTATTGTTTATATTTACTTCACCTGCCATGTTGCTTTTCGGGACATTGGCTGTGTAACACGCATGTGTATGGGGCGAGGCTTCATGTTGGTCTAGTTCCACTTCCTCTCTCAGTGCATGCACTCAGTGACAGCAGTTGGCAGAGATTTAAAGCCCTGAAGCATGGCAGCCTCATCGAGCTCCAAGGTGGAGATTTCTCAGTCATTGCAAAGTTTGGGTTGTAAATTACGTATATTTTTTTCTACTGCTTACCCTTCAATCTGGCAGAGGTTGTTTGTGCTAGTTATTGACAGCAGTAGTCACTCCTGAGAACTCTGCAGAGGTGTCTACCACATCTGTTTGACACACAGAGCAATCTGTTCCAGGCACATCATCTGTTGATGCAACAGCGATTAACCCTCCTGACCAGCACATGACCCAAAGTTCTGCAGGGACATCATCACTAATACACAATGTTCCCTGTTTGACAACCCCAGTAAACTTATTCCTGTATTGCAAAACAAGAACTGAAGGCAGGACTGGAGTGCTCTTTAGACTGTTAGTCTGACTCAATAAACTCTAGCTTGATGAATTCACTCCCAGTATTACTGTAGTTCCTCACTTATGCAGATGAAAAGGAAGTCATAACATGGATTCATTTTAGCTCCACATTTCAATCAATCAATCAAAACTTTATTTAACCAGGCAGGCACCATTGAGCAGATCTTATTTTCGAGGTGGACCTGGGACATTTGTTACAGTGGGGACACTAGTATGCATTGCAATCAGCTAGCACATACAACACTCACACATGTCAAACACATTCTGTATCCATTATACTGTATGTATAATACAATAATTATTATCATTTACTTGTTAAATAAAGATAGAACCTGTAACTAGTATGTGAGTCATGGAAACATAGAAACATAGAATTTGATGGCAGATAAGGACCGCTTGGCCCACCTAGTCTGCCTATTTTCCCGACTCCAACAGATAAGCTGCAGATCCTAGTTGACCAACAACTTACTTCCTCCTACCCCCCACTAGGACTGCCTTATGCCTGTCCCATGCATTCTTGAATTCCTCCACTGTTCTTGACTCCACAACCTCCTCAGGGAGGCTGTTCCATGTATCCACAACCCTCTCTGTGAAAAAATACTTCCTCACATTACCTCTGAGCTGTCACCCCTCTATCTTCAAATTGTGCCCCCTTGTTCTTGCACATCTCTTTTTCTGGAAGATGCTACCCTCTTGGACTTTGTTGATTCCCTTGAGGTACTTGAAAGTTTCTATCATGTCCCCTCTCTCCCTTTTTTCCTCAACGGTATACATATTAAGCTCCTTTAGTCTTTCTTCATATGTCTTCTGGTGCAGATCCTGCACCATTTTGGTTGCCCTCCTCTGGACAGCCTCCACTCTGTTTATGTCTTTGTGGAGATGGGGTCTCCAGAACTGCAGACAGTACTCCAGATGGGTCTCACCAACTGTCTGTACAGAGGGAAAACAACTTCCTGTTTTCTACTATTGATGCCTCTTCCTATGCTTCCCAGTATCCCCAGCCTTCCTTACTGCCTTCTCACATTGCTTGCACCGTTAGGTCATCTGATATAATTACCCCCAGGTCTCTGTCTATTTTTGCTGTTGTCAGTATCTCACCCCCCATTGTCTACGCTTCCCCTGGGTTTTTGTTTCCCATGTGCATTACCTTGCACTTCTTTGCATTGAATCTGAGCTGCCATACATTTGACCATTCCTCCAACCTTGCCAAGTCCCTTCTCATCCTTTCCACTCCAACTTGTGTATCAAACCTGTTGCAGATCTTTGTGTCATCTGCAAAGAGACATACTTTTCCTTCCAGTTCCTCTGCAATGTCACTTATAAAGACATTAAAAAGGACCAGTCCCACTACTGAACCCTGCGGTACCCCCGCTAGTAACCCTCCTTTCTTCACTGTGTACTCCATTTACTACTACCCTTTCTGTCCTGTTGTCTAGCCAATTTTTTATCCAGGCTACCACCTTGGGACCCACTCCAAGGCTGGCTCTCTTGTGTATTAATCTTTCGTGTGGGACTGTATCAAATGCCTTGCTAAAATCTAGGTAGGCCATGTCCACAGCCCCTCCCTGGTCTACTACTTTGGTCACCCAGTCAAAGAAATCTATTAGATTCATCTGACATGACCTTCCCATTGTGAATCCATGCTGCCTTGGGTCCTGTGCCCCACTGGCCTCTAAGAACTCAACAATTCTTTCCTTCAGAAGTGATTCCATCATTTTCCCTACCACTGAGGTCAAACTAACTGGTCTGTAGTTTCCTGCCTCTGTCCTGCTCCCACTTTTGTGAAGAGGAATCACATCTGCCCTACTCCAGTCCTCGGGTACCACCCCATCCTCCCATGATTTGTTAAAGAGAGTAGTCAGTGGTGTCACTAGTTCTACCCTTAGTTCTTTTAGAATTCTTGGGTGAATCCCATCAGGCTCCATTGCTTTGTCCACCTTCAATTTTATTAGTTCTTTCAGAACCCTTTCTTCTGTAAATGGACTGGTATCGACCCCCATCTTCAGAGTGTTTCTCTTGTTTGGTTTCAGTAGCTCTCTCTCCTCTTCCTTTGTGAATACTGAGCAGAAATATTTGTTCAGTATCCCTGCTTTTTCACTGTCACCCTCTACCCACATTCCCTCCCCTTTATTAAGCTTCAGTATCCCTCCTTTGGTCTTTCTTCACTCTCTAATGTACCTATAAAAGGTCTTATCCCCCTTCTTAACAGAATTGGCTATCCTTTCCTCAGTTTGGGCCTTTGCTATTCTGACTGCCTTCCCAGCCTCTTTCTGCTTTAACTGATAAAGTTCTCTGCCCTGCTCCTTCTGTGTTTCCTTATATTTCCTGAATGCTGTCCTTTTCTCCTTAACATTCCCTGCCACCTCTTTTGAGAACCATAGCGTTTTTTTCCTTCGTTATGTTTTATTGATTTGCTTTACACAAAGGCTTGTTGCCACGGTGATGGCTGTTTTGATCACTACCCATTGTTCTTCCATCCCTCCTTCTTGCCTGTTCTGAGGCACTTTCTCATTTTCCCAAAGTCTGCCCTCCTAAAGTCCAGTACTCTTGCTTTTGTATGGCTTTAAGTCATTGACCTTTTTGGTCTTTTTCACTTTCTGAGTCAAACCAGTCCTGTCATACTTTTCTCTTGCTTTACAAACATGCCCCCCCAACTCACAGACCATGGCACCACCAAATTACAGCACTGTATTTAACCTAAAGTAAAGTAACACTTTCTTGACTCCACTGGTCCTTTGTTCCCTGACTACAGTGGTATTTATTTATGACTGTCTATTTGGTGGTGTTGTTGTTGGTTGGTGAGAAGGAGTAGCCTACAGAGTGACAGCACAACAGTGGGTTGAGTGAGCCAGATTGAGCCAAGTAAGAAAGCAGGAGCACACATACTGCAAGCATATTGTGTGGTAGGTAGGCAGGCTGTAAAGCAGAATTTGCTCCAGAAGCTGTAAGTTAAGTTTTTTACTGCTCCCTTGCTATACCACTATACCACAAACAGCTGTTAGACTTGTTAGTAACTTTTTTCTGGGAGCCACGATTCACATTTGTTATACCTGGGCTTTCGCTATGTGGGGTACGTTAAAGCGAGGGATCACTGTAGTACTGAATTCTAATGCTGGACTGGAGCCTTCTCTTGACAGCACTGACATTTGGCTCTGACTCCAGGTTCTCCTGAATGCATGATTGAGCCAGCAATGAGGGAGATACAAATTAGCAGTGCCTCTTCAAAAAATCATTTTTTTTTATTATGCCCCTCTCTACCTTACCATAGTCCAAATTATGTGAAACAGTTTCTACTGTCATTACAAAATAAAAAAAACTGGAGTAATATCTGAAACTGAGTATTTTACTGGGAATAGGATTTCAGAGATGGGGAAGTAAACATTTGTTTGCAGAAATCTCTACCTCACAGGGCAATTCACATGTCACAGTCCATAATTTTCAGAATACTTCAGACATCTACAGGAATAATTTAGACATCTCAGCACAAGACACACAAGGAGTCAAGAAAATAAACTAAATCACCTCAGTCTACTTATTTTTCTCTGATCCCCTCTGATTCCTCTGGGTCTACACAACCAGGGACTCAAGTAATTCAACCTGCAGAAGACAATTAATGTACCACTTTAACTGAGGGGTATACACCAAAGGTGTGGATTGTATTAGAGCGTACTGGTGATAGGATGGTATTTTCACACAAAGTACTGTTCTTCTCAAATAATAAATATTTTGGGACCTCTTCTCATGAACAGTGGCACTGTGATTTTGTTAATCTGTCCCAAAAGTTGATTTCACACAGTGACTGTGCCCATTGTGGGCCACAGGTGCAAAAACATGTTTTGGGCAGGATGTGAAAAATAACAGCTCCATTAGTCATAAGGAGGTGTGAAAAAATGACAGTGTTGAAAATCTGGAATGAAAATATAAAAAAATTGGTGAAGTTACGAGAGTGCATAGAAACTGCTCAATGCACACTGGTAACGCAGTCATTTGTTGGAATTTTTTCACCAGATTTGCAATACAGCTTTAGGGACCTCCCTCATGAACAGTGGCACTGTTGTTTTGTTAATTGGTCCTGAAAGTTGATTTCTCACAGTGATGGTGATATCACCTTTCGGGAACGAGAAACAAAAAAAAACAGTTACATGTTCATGAGGTGGGATCTCAAGAACCCCATGTTGAAAATTTGGGGCCAAAATTCCTAAAATTAGCAGCGCCACTTCAAAAAATATTTTTTTTATTATGCCCCTCTCTACCTTACCATAGTCCAAATGATCTGAAACAGTTTCTACTGCTATTACAAAATAAAAAAAATACCTGGAGTAACTTCTGAAACTGAGTATTTTACTGGGAATATGATTTCAAAGATGGGAGAAGTAAAAATGTGTCTGCAGAAGTTTTTCCCTCACAGGGCAATTCAGATGTGACAGTCCATAATTTTCAGAATACTTCAGACATCTACAGGGATAATTTAGGCATCACTGCACAAGACACACAAGGAGTCAAGCAAATAAAATAAATCACCTCAATCTACTTATTCTTCCATGATCCCCTCTGATACCTCTGGGTCTACACAACCAGGGACTCAGATAAATCAACCTGCAGAAGACAATTAATGTACCACTTCAACTGAGGGGTATACACCAAAGGTATGGATTGTATTAGAGGTTACTGGTGATAGGATGGTATTTTTACACAAAGTACTGTTCTTCTCAAATGTTAAATATTAGTAATAATTATTTTTCAGTTTGGAAATATATTTTCTTGTACAAACTAGAGGAGACAGGCATTGCATGGCAAACTCAAGATATTAGTTACTCCTAAACAGAATTTGTTATGGGAGAGGCAGTGCAGGCACTGTCTTAAACATTCTCAGTGTACCTAAACATAAAAAATTAGTAACTCTAGATGTGATTAAATAACAAACTGACAATTTTTACAGAGGATCATATTCCTAATCTCTTGTACAGAAAAAATGGGCTACAGTGAATCAAGATCACAACTTATTGTATATAGAAATGATAACTAGCTTCCCCTTGTGGTGCAATTAGAATAAAGCAGTTTCCATTTAAATAAGTGTTGGTCAATGACGAATGTTGGCTTGCTGGCACTGACACTGGTAGTTCTGGAGTTAGAGAGATGCATAATAGGAATGGCAGTGAAGTACTGAAGTATTGACAACCCCCTCAGAGACTGAAAGGCATTGGTATTGTGGCTCTGTGTCAGTGGCCATAATGCTTATGCCATTCCACCTCACCCCACCCTGCAGACACGGACAGGTGTCATGGTGTGCTTTAGGGTCTTTGGCACTAATGCTCACCCCATTCCATAAGGAAATAAGATGGGATGGGTGCACTATTGGGAATGGGATGAATGTTAGGGTGACAGAACCCAGGCACACTCAGTTCCAGTCAGTGGCTGTACAGTGGGGGTGGGGGTAGAATGCTATGAACATCACAGCTGATGAACCCAAGTTATGCCCCGATGCCTGTCAGTCTCTACAGGGTGGGTGTATGGTTGGAAACCTTAATGCCCTGGGTATTTGTTGGTATTTCACCCCAAATTTTCAACATTGGCTTTTGGGAACCCACCTCATGAACAGTTGCACTATTATTTCGTTACTCAGTCCTGAAAGGTGATTTCACACAGCAACTGTGCCATTTGAAGCAAAAGGTGCGGAAACACATTTTGGGCAGGATGCAAAAAATGACAGCTGTACTGTTCATGAGGAGGTGTGAAAAAATGACAAAGTTGAAAATCTGGAGAGAAAATATAAAAAATTTGCAAACTTAGATACTGCACAATGCACGCCCATAACACAGTCATTTTGGGGAATGTTTTCACCAGATTTTCAACAAGGGCATTTTGGGACCTCTCCTCATGAACAGCGGTGCTGTGATTTTGTTAATCTGTCCCAAAAGTTGATTTCGCACAGTGACCACACCCATTGTGCACCACAGGTGCAAAAACATGTGAAAAATGGCAGCTACACTGGTCATAAGGAGGTGTGAAAAAATGGTAATGTTGAAAATCTGGAGTGAAAATGTTAAACATTAGCAAAGTTATGAGTGTGCATAGAAACTGCACAATGCACACTGGGAACACAGTCATTCGTTGGAATTTTTCCACCAGATTTGCAACATGGGCTTTTTGAGACCTCCCCTCATGAACAGTGGCACTGTTGTTTCGTTAATTGGTCCCAAAAGGTGATTCCATGCAGTGATGGTGAAATCATCTTTTGGGACTGAGAAATGAAATAACAGTTACATGTTCATGAGGTGGGGTCCCAAGAACCCCATGCTGAAAATGTGGGTCCAGAATTCCTAAATATGCTTGAGATACCCCATTATAAAGCTTAACATCATTTCTTCTATTCGCAGTTTGACTTTGAAGAGTACAGATGTGTCCCGCTTCAGAGAAGATCACAGCTCCCGACCTCCAGAGGGTAAGTATGGATGAGGGGGATGAGGGGGGTGTGGGGAGGTAAGTGCACAGCAGGATAGTGGGGATGGAGGAGGGGGACAATGGAGACAATGGTGGACCATTTTCTTCTTTGCAGGGAGAAAAAAAAAGACCGTGAGGGAAGGTTTTCTTTTTTTAAACAGCTTACACACACACACAAAAAAAAAATTGGCACACTTGGGTGGGCTCCCAGTGTGCCACAATTTGGGGCTGCCAACATGGAGATTGGACACCTCAATGTCAGCAAACCATATAGATGGGTTGGGGGGCACATCTGACACCATAAGTGGGCATCTCAGAGTCAGAAAGGGGATACTGTTTAACCAGGAAAGACACAATAAGAGGGGGATGCTGACATGGGGAATGGGCACCTCAATGTTGGCTTTTCGGGAGTGTGTGGCAGGTGGCAGAAGCCACCATGCTAGGTGTACCACATAATGGGGGAGGTGCATGTCAACATGGGGATTGGGCTCCCTGGTGTTGAGATTGTGTAGTAGATGGCAGGAGCCACCATATGTATTGAAATGTTTCACCAGAAATGGCACGTAATGGAGGAATGTCATCTACCACTGCAATGACGAGCCTGTCTCTGATTGCAGTGGCAGATTTCTTTCAATTTGGTGGCACTTTCTGAAACTGCTGTCATTGGTAGCATGCTCACTGGTTGGCAGCTGAGGGACACACTGACTAAAGCATTCCATTCATTCATCATAACACTGACACACCTCTGAAACTGCTACTACCCCAATATGTTGTTTGCGCGTGCGTGCAAGTCAACATAAAAATCAAAGAGTAAACCTAATCAAGAGCTGCTGCAATTAAGAGAAACAGCAAGTGCTTTGTAAAATCAATTCTCTCAACAGCTCATCTTTGCAGTGCAGTCTGAGCACTGCTGAAGTATGCACCAGATAGAGAGCACTGATGAATGTGCTTCTAATCATTTCAGTCATATCTAGGAAGCCGCTTGGGCATGACAGAGTGTGAAGCCTGAGTCAATTTTCTGTAATTGACTTTAAACTGACTTGGGCGTCACAGTGCTTCTTTTTAACAATTTGCAGAGTATGGCATGTCTTCCATGAACAGGTTCATAAGAGCTTGAACTAGGCATGGTATTAAGAAAGAGACCACACACACACTGAGGACAAAAATATCTGTACTAAGATACAGAAATATTAACAAGCTGGAAATGGCAACATTAGTAAATACCCACTTTTTAAATCTAGACTGTGGAGACAAATATCTGTGTGTAATGTCTTTATTTTGCCAATTTTTAGCTACAGTATCCTGTCATTTTGTGATTCCCTGTATCAGTGGACCTCTGCCTCACTCCCATCTTGTTTGAGAACAAATAGCCATTTATGTCTATCCTAGAGTGATCTTAATGACTGCTGCTCATGGATGCTTTAACTTGGCTGTGGATTGTGACTGTCCTCCATAGACCTGTAGTTGTGTAAGGATTCACTACAATTTACCACCAAAAGCCAAAAATAGCGAGATTATGAAACTTATTTGGGGAAGTGATTTGTGATAATGAATCATGTCAAGTAATATTCTTCTGGAATATGGTATTACTAAAATAGTTGAATGTTTTAGTGTTTGCAAGCCTACCACTTGATTTTACAATATAAAGACAATCCTTGCCACTAATCTCCAGAGGGCAGCATCTTCTATTGAGCTGCAGCTGAGTTGTTGGTTCTTTAATTAGCCACCCCCAAACCAACATGCTGGCATTATAGGTTCTTAAATTAGCTGCTTCAAAATAAAAATGCCTGCATTACTGGTAGCAAAACGTGAACCCCCACATCTCTCTCCCTGACCCTGAACACTAGCATCATAAAAACAACATGGCTGTCTCTCTGTTCAATGCCAATTTCAGCTCCAGAGCTGAGTCTACTGTATCTGCCATCAATGCTACCCAATCACTGCCTCCACCTTGTTTCTATTTTCAACATCTTTGCCATTCCATTTTCCATCTGCCACTCTATTTTCAGCATACAACACAGGTTGCTTTTATCAGAAGCCATGGTCTGAACAAAAACTGGAACCAGGAAGAGCTCTCTGACCTAAATGCATCAGCTGTGAGCACCAGCCTTTTTTCTAATATTAGCTCTTGTAGTCTCTCTTCCTAGTAAATTAATTGTCTTTACTTGCTATTTGCCTATGTGAATAAGCTGCTTTAGTATTTAATATTCTAGTTCCAAGGGGAAAAACATGTACTACTAATAATAGTTCAGCTCTTTTTTTTGGGGGGGGGAAGGGGCTGACTTCAATTAAAGACAATTAATCCACCTCTTTACCTGAGGAATATACACTAATGGCATGGGTTGTATTAGAAGTTACTGTTAACTGGATGGTATTTTCACACAAAGTAGTGTTCTTCTCAAATATTAAATACTAATAATCAATATTTTTAGTTTGAAAATGTATTTTCTTGTACAAACTAGAGAAGCCAGACATTGCAGGGCAAACTCCAGATGTTTGTTACTCTTAAATTGAGTGTGTTATGGGGAGGGGAGATAGTGCAGGCACAGTATTAAACATTCTCAGTATACCTAAACTTACAAAATTAGTGATTCTAAGGAAATTCATTAATATATTATTATGATGTCGCTAAATAACAGACTGACAATTTAGACATAGGCCAAAGTTTATAATCACTTGTACAGACCAAAATGGGCTACAGTGAATCAAGATTATGGCTTACTGTATATAAAACTGATAACTGCACCCCACCCCCGTGGCGCAGTTAGGAAAAGCAGTGTTACATTAAAACAAGCATTTGTCAATGCCAGACTTTGGTATTGCTGTTGTAGCTGGTCCTCAGGGACCCTGGTTTTCCATTTTAACCGGTAACACCGGTAACAATCACGGAATCCTACTTGGTTTGCGGATTTTGAATTCTTGTACCGGTGCCTCACGGAAATTGCATGTCACTGCACGGAATCTCTAAGATTTCAGTATCTTTTTAAATTTGGTTTATTTTCTCTTTCTATGTCCCCTTCTCACAGCATTTGTATCCCCTAGCTTCACCCCCAGGTAATGCTCAGGAGCTCCTGTGGGCCTGCCCCTGTCCTGCCTGGGTTGTACCCCCCCAGGTGGGAAGGGAGGGGACCCTAGGTCACCCCTCCACACTCCCTTTGTGTGTGTTGGACAGCCCAGTGGGTCCCTCTTGGAGCCTGGTTATGAAGTCTGGGTCACTTGGGTCCCTTCTGCCAGTGGCCAATGTGGGGTGATTGTTCCTGATTTTCTGGTCTCTGTCCCTGAGGGCACTGGCACTAGAGATCCAAGGAGGTAGGTCACATAGAGACATGCCACTGATCCAGATCCTGGCTAGCGTCTTCCCCTCCTGATCACTCTGCAGCACCATTGTACCACCACCCGTGGTCACACTAGTGCTGGTAAAGAAGCAGGACCTGCAGCCCACCCTCCCCGGAGGAGGAGAGCAGTCCCCCAGCTGCTCGATCCTACTCCCCTGGCCAGACCTCCAGCAACCCGAGTTTACTTCTGACCCTGGGTCACTGGCATTGCAAGCAATAGTGCTACTGCAGCACCAGCGGGCTGATCCAGATTTCAGCATCTTAAAATGAGTGCTGCTGTGCTTTGCATTCTTTCTGCTTTGCTGCATATAGAGTCAGTAAGGAAATCACCCACACTGCTTTGTGTAATCAGCCATTCAGTTTAACCACCCATGTTTAGTGGTTAGAGTAACAAATGGTGATTGAACTGGTACATCCAGCAGACTTGGGTTTGAGTACCACAACCTCCACCATCCAAGCAAGTCACTTATCCTCCCAAGTGCTTCTAGGTCACTCCTTAAAACAGACAGTTCTGCCTAGTGGGCCTTACCTGCTTTACAAAGAATATAAAAATACCAATATATGTTTACTACATCATAGAATAGTAGTCAGGGTACTATGTAATTTACTTGAGTTTTACTTGGGCTGCAATGATTCTGTATAGGTAAAGATAAATATTCAGATATGTTTTATAAGCTTGTTTTTTAGCCAGGGTTTTATTGTATTCTTTGCATATGAGCATCTAGGTTGTAGATTGCTAAGCACGGGATCACTGTTACCAACTAACTTATTCAAGTTTATAATCAGTAGGGCCATCCAAAATCCTCAGTTGTTTGAATGAAAACTAGTCTGAATGAAAGTATGTTCACAAAGAAGAAACTGCCTTACTGCTTATGAAAAGACTTCACAGTTAGCACCCCATTTAGGTGAATTGGATCATTTGCACCTTTTCTTCCACCTGCTGGTTCTGTCTCTGTGACAACAAAATATTTTCTGATAGACTGCTTCAACAAAAAGCAAATGTTAAGTATTTAAGAGTACTTATGTTTGGTCAGTGGATTTTGAAAGCACATTCAGTGACGTACAGATGGTAAGACCCCAGGGGCTGTATGATTCAGGTGGGCAGAGAAGTGCTCAATTCACATCTGAACAAAGACATGAAAACTGGGAGACACCCTTTTAATGGACACCAAGTAGAAAAAAAAAAGCAGCCACATGTCTGGGAGATGCATGAATCCATATGAAGGTCCTCCACTAATCACTTGTGGATTTTTTAGGTGAAAACACTTTATTTCAAAGAAGCAAATTCAAGCAGTTTTTTTTTCTCCCCTCCTACCCCCTGGCCATCCACTCCTTCAGGCCTGCCAAGACCCCCTACCACCGCTGTTGAGTCCCGACCACTATCCACTGATCCTTAATGCTGTGCTGCCAGGTAACCCAAAGTAACCCTTCATTGAGTAGGCCCCTACTACCTGTAGGAGAGCTACAGGGGCAGAAAATTGCCCCAAAGAGCTTCCTGTGTATCTTGGGCATGTCGGGGGTCAGAACGGACACATGTCTGGGGCTTCTGGTGTATGGCGGGACCAGTAGCCATCCTTCGGTTGGCCAGAGGGTGTTTTCCCATTTTCTTGGGAGCATGACAGGCTACATGATGTCAAGGCACAAGCTGACATCCATCACACTCCTCCCGCAATGAGGACTGACGTGTTGTCGTGCCTCTGGCCTCCACCATGGGCCAGCAAATGCTGAGCCATGAACCCACCCTCCCTCTCAGGAGAAGGGAAGTGGTCATTGGAAACTCAAGCCTTCACCCACCAGCTGGCCCTACAACACCCAAGTCTGTTCCCTAACCCTGGTCAGTGGTGTCACAGGCAGATATCCAATTCAGGCAGTTAAATTTTAGATAGGAAAAAACAAAGGTAGTCCACCTTAGCGGTGATGGTTCAGATTAATTCACATCTGAGTTCTAACAAGCAAAGAGATCAAGTCATTTGTAACTTCGTGCATGTGGGGTGTGAGTGTTGAAAGGGGATCATAGTGCTGTCACTACTGCCATCACCCCAGAGGGATGTGTACTGCATTGTTGCTACTGCCATCATACCAAAGGGGTGGGTGCGGTAGTGCTTCTGTCATCACCACTGGTGGATGGGGAATGTAGGACTGTTGCTGTCCCACCTGAGGGATGGGGGCCATAGTGCTGATACTGCCATCACACATGAGGAATGATGACCGTAGTACTGCTGCCATCACACCTAAGGGATGGGGGCCATAGTGCTGCTGCTTCTGTCACACCAGAGGGATGGGTGCCGTAGTGCTGATCCATCACACCTTAGGGATGGGGGCTGTAGTGTTGCTGCTGCTGCCATCACATCTTGTACCTAAAATAACTTAAAATTGGTACAAGGATGGAAGGATGTGTAATAGTGGAGGTCAAAATTGTTAAAATGCATGTTAGCAGAGTTAAAAATTGTTAAATAAAGTACACGAAACCAAACACCGGTAAAACCGGATTTTGGCTTAGCAGACACCGGTGACGATACCATTTTTTACAATGTGCAAAATGGAATATGCTCTTTCTCAATCTCAGTAAACCAGTGTCCCTGCTGGTCCTGCTTGTATGCAACTAAGGTCAAAACCATATTGAAATACATTGAACTGAATACCTGATTTGCTCAGTTTGCAGTCCAGCATTCAAGTGAAGACATGTCTTGGTATCTGTAGTCAGAGGATTACAGTGTTGGACCCCTAGGTGGGTAGGTAAAGGATTGGTGGGGCTGGTGGCAGTGCAGTGGGGGCACAGTCATGGCTGCAACAGGCATGGATGATTTTCGTTTTATAGGGTTTATTTAAAAAAAATCTACAAGGGAGGGGTTTTCTTTATTTATGTTTTTATTTATTTAATTTTGTTGACCCAGTAGGCCTAATGAGACTAGAAGTCCCTTTTTCAGGGGTAACTGGAGGAAGGGGAATACAGATGGTAACCAACTGAAATTGAACCAGATTAAGTTGTTGGAGGTATTTTTTTAGTGAATGGAGGAAATTTGGCCAGAGCACCAAGGAAATTCCCTGCAAAATGAGATGGAAACAACTTTGGCAAGCAAGATTGCCAGTAGTGGAAGAGTATGCTAGTACTGCCCTCTGGTGGGAAGACACTAAAATAAAATTAGATTTTTTAAACTCAGACACAAAAGCAGGCCAGAAAGAATATTTAACATACTTAGAATTGCGAAGTCAACTACAGAACCTAATGTCCCTAACAGTAATACATAAAGGTAATTATGGGAACAAATTAAAATAATAAAAAACAAATGTTTGAAATACAATATGATAGCTAGGTCACTAGAGCAGGAGATACAATTCGACACTAACTTACAAAAGGTGCCTTAGACCCTTTTAAAGAATGTAAAACCAGAACTGAACATAGAGCTATAACAGAATTAGCTTCAGAACAAGGTCAAATAATAAGCACACCAGAAGGAATATTGAACATGGTGAATAATTATTACATTCCACGTTTGGGGAATCTCATGAGGTAGAACCTTTTCATTTAGGGCAGCTGTAACTCCTACAATTGGATTATAGAGAAAAAGAAAAGTTGATTACTCTAATCCTAGTAGAGGAGGTCAAAGAAGCATTAAAGTTCATCGAAAAATAACACAGTACCAGGGCCAGACGTGCTAAGTACAGCATTTTATAATGCAGAGGAATTAGAGCCTGCACTTGAGATAATATTTAATGAATTATTAGAAAATTAAGAGTTACTGAATAAAATGAATCAAGCTACATTAATACTACTGTTTAAAAAGGAGGCTAGAGACAATTAAAAAAATTGGAGATAAGTTTATTAAATGTGGATCTAAAAATTTTAAGTGAATCAAGCTGCCATGTCCCCCATCAAAGGGTGCTATCTACTTCTCCTTCTTGCTACCTGGCTTGGTAGAGCTGGCACCAGATGCCTAGCTGAGCCACTGCTACCCCGAACCACTACTGGGTAGTGCATATCTGTTAAACGTACCTTCAGAGACTGCCTCATGTGGCTGTGGGTAGCGACTCACTCGGCCTTACCCTACAAACACGGGTGGTCACATGCCCTCCCCTCACATAAGGGTAGTAATGGTTAGCTATACCCCAATAATTAAGCCAGTGTCCAACCACTTGAATCATCTGAAGCCTCGGCGGCAGAAGGTACAAGCCACATTTAGCATAAACCTTTCTTCCAGAAAGGTCATCTTTATGCTCCTGCTTCTCTCTGGAAACATTCACTTGAACCCAGGCCCACTTACTTCAACAGGCCCTGGTGTTCATAAGGTTAAAGGCCTAAAAATAGCCTCCCTTAACATCTGCAGTTTAACCACAAAATTTGACTAACTACAGGCATGGATGGCCCTCCATACCCCCTGACATTCTATGCCTAATGGTGACCTGGTTGACCAGTAGGATTAAAGATAGCGAAGTTGCCCTCAAAGGCTTCCAAGCATACAGGATTGATAAAAAAGGCAAGAGAGGTGGGAGAGCCTCATCTATGACAGGGACTCTCTGCAGTGCACTGTCCTCCCTGGAACCAAGGGGGTGACTGAGGACCATGAGATAATAGTGATTAAGGCTCAGGTAGGCCAGAATGGCAAAATTCTCATCCTTGCCACAATCTACCTACCCCCCCAAGAAAGCCACAGCAGGCTTTCTCACAATTATGGACGTTATCGGCACCCTTCCAAAGGGGATGGAGCTTGTCATTAACAGGGACTTTAATATAAACTGGGATGGAAAGGAGGCTGCCCCTTTCAGGGCTCTGATAGCCACCTCCAACCTGACACAACTTATCACCTGCCCCACCAGGCAGAACTATAAGACAGGAAACAGTATCCTCCTTGACTGGGTCCTAGCAAGCTCACCATCCTGGATTTCTGAGATCAAGGTTCTCTCAGACACGATAAGTGACCACTCCCCAATCACCTTCCTGTGGTCTAATAAATTTACCAAAAGCCCACCCATCCTCATTGAAAGCAGGGTCTTGAGGAAGGGTAAACTTGTATCCCTCAAATCAGCCCTTGCCCTGCATGACTGGACTCCTATTGACCTGGTGCCTACCCTTGATCAGGCCGTCAGTTACTTCATTAAGGGCTTTAGCTCCAGCTCGACATCTATGTCCCACTCACTAAAAGAAAATTCGGGGCAGGCAAATATCTGGATTGATGGGGCTCCTCTCACTTGAAAGAAAGGACATACTCTAGAGAAGGCCATAAACACAGGTTGCAAGCATGATTACCAGTGCTACAGAGCAGCCAGGAACTGCTGTACCAAGCTAATCCAGCTCACCAAAGCCAACTATCACAAGGCCCAGCTTTGCAATTCTTGGGGTGATGGGAAAAGATTCTGGGATAACATTGAAAGCATCCTTGGAAAGGAGGACAAGAAACACCCTCAGCTGCTCAGTATCAGTAACACCCCCACTCCAGACCCTCTAGCTATTGCAGAAGCCTTCAATAAGGCCTTCACTGATCTTACACCAGTGCTACCACCTGCTTCTTTTCAGCCTGGCTTGAACCACTCCAACAATGTATCTACCAGTGTTCTCACCCGACCTTCTACTTTAGAAGGGTGACTGTGAAGGAGGCCCTTACTGTGGTCAAGAAAATACTAGGTAATATCAGACTGAGCAGTCAAGGGATAGACATGAAACTTTCCCTCACCCTGGACATTCTTATAGTGCCCATTACCACACTGTACAATAAGTCCCTGGCCCAATTCCGGCGGTTTGAAAGCAGGTCCTAGTTACCCCAGTGCATAAGAGGTGACAAGTCTCTGGTAGCTAACTACAGACCCATCTCAATCCTCTCCCCTCTGTCCAAGGCACTGGAAAAGATTATGGCAGGTCAACTCATTGACTACCTCAATAAGCATGATCTACAATGCCCCAACCAGCATGGCTTCAGACAAAATCACAGTACCACCACTGCCCTGCTAGACTACACAAACTATGCACATAAGGCCCTGGATGAAGGTAAACTGGTGGGGTCTGTCTTTATTGACCTCACCAAAGCCTTCAATACAGTCAACCACCCCCTGTTGCTGACCCAACTGCGAAACATGGGTGTGGCGCCTAATGCTCTTTGCTGGTTCCAAGACTACCTGATACGGAGAAATCAATTTGTCAAAATTGGGCAAACAGTATCCAGCGCAAGAGAGGTATCATCAGGGCTTCGCAGGGATCAGTACTGGGGCCCCTACTCTTCAGCCACTTCTTAAATGACCTTCCCACAGCCTGCAACACCAAACTCATACTATATGCAGATGATGCTGTGCTCCTGAGCAGCAGCACATCTCAGACTGCCCTACAATCTGAGCAGCAGAACTCCTCCTCCAAACTCGAGGACTGGTTCTGTAGTCATAATTTGCTACTAAACTACAAGAAGACCAAGGCCTTGCTTATGTCCTGCTCCACAACAAAAATAAGCACCACCTCATATCATCTCCAACTCATGCAGTGACCTGCTGGAACAAGTTCACTTGTTCAAGTATCTGGGGGTCATAATAGATGATACCCTAACATTTGCACACCATATTGCCTCTCTGGCCAAGCCAGTCAATACCAAGATTGGTGTCCTGTACATGCACAGGCAATACCTCTCTCTGGGGGCTCTCAACCTCTCAGTCCTCAGCTAAATTATATCTACTATTGACTATGGACTAGTGGTCTATGGGCCGGCAATGGATACAGTGCTCAAGAGGGTTCAGACTGCGCTCAACAAAGCCTGCAGACTCACTCTGGATGCTGAGTGTGGCACTCACACCTGTACTCTGTATGAACGTGCAAATTGGCTGTAAGTAAGAAACAGGGTCAAATTTCAGACTTGCATCCTAGGGAAGAAGGCTCTGTTGGGTAAAACACCACCTTGTGCAGGCAATTTGATCAAGGTGGCCAACTCATTACTGGTCACCAGAGGGAGGACTAGATGGGCCTTGGTGATCCCCTTCTGTCGCACCTCACTTGGGCAACATACATTTGCCTACCAGGCCCCCTATGGATGAATGAGCAGACTTGCTGGGAACCTCTTGGCCACCAATTGTCTGGTACAATTCAAAACTGACCTCAAGACAGCACCTAATAACACTCTCTAAGTGCATCTGCCCCTGAGTCCAGCCAACCTATCTCTTTGCCCCCCAGCAAGCACTAGGCAGGCCTCAGGTACCCCTCCCTTTGTCCCATCTCATGACTTGCCCCATCGATCAGTTTGCGTCATGCTCCTTCTGCATCTGCCACCCTTCCCCCTCCTCCAACTCACAGTCCCATGAGTTTTCCAAACAGTCACTACTAATGCTGGGTGCCTGACCATGCTCCCTCACACCCCACCATTTTATTTTAGCATGTCCTTTCCATTCAGCCTCTCCATACCCCGCCATTTCTCCATATACCTTATTCCCCCACCCTCTCACCTCCACAGCAGTACTTACCTCTCTCTCTCTCTCTCTCATACCTACCTTCTTTACCCCTCTGCCAGCTATCCCCGTCCTTCTGAACTACCGGCAAGGCACTTTGCGGCTGCTTATCCCCCCCCCCGACCCTCATAAAGTGTTTTTTCTTGTTATTTAACTTGTACCTATGTTTTGAGTTATTCTTTAAGTTCTGAATCCAAGCTGTATTGTTCATTGTAATATACCTTTGCTTTCTCCTACTATACTTTGTTTTGCAATCTATGATGTGAAACCTTTGTAAAAGAGCTTGTGGTCAAAGGTTTTTTTCCAAATAACGAAATAAATAAAAAAATAAATAAATATTGCTAAAGAGGCTCACATCTGTGGCTGACAATTTAATAAGTAAACTCCAGGCATGTGCTATTCCTAACAAAGTCCAGCAAGATAACTTAGTTAAATTAAGAGAAATGTTTCATCTAGGTTCAATAAATGAAATACAGGGACATGCAATCACAGTAGACCAAGAGAAAGCATTTGACAAAGTGTCACACAACTATTTGATTAGTGTGCTTAAGGCTTTTGGTATTCCAGTTAAGTTTATAAGATGGATTAGTATCATGTATGATAATGTTTCTTTAATACCTAATGTTAATGGATGGGTGGGAAAGAACTAGCATTAAAAGAGGAGTCAGACAAGGATGCCACCTCAGTCCATTACTATATGTTTTCTGCATTGATGCACTTTTAAGAACTATAGCGGCAGAGCCAAAATAAGCGGGATACAGATTCATCTTCCACACCTGAAATTAAAATATTAGCTTATGCTGATGATCTGGTGCTTTGTTTATCAGAAGATTCCTCTCCTAGCCTTTAGTTGAAGCTTTGTGAAGGTTTCAAGATAGTCAGGGTCTGCAATAAACTATGAAAAAGTTCAGGTGGTAATGTTAGTGACACCCCAATGCCAGAACAGGCACAGTATGCAGGTGTACAAATTCAGAAAGGTAATTTGAATATTTTAGGCATAATATTTGGGAATGAAAATATGGCAAAAGTAAACTGGGACTTAGGGTTGCAGTGAACCAATAGGCTGGTGAGTGCCTGAAAGGCAAACAAATAGCAAAAAGAAAAGAATTCTGATGGTAAACACTTACTATTGCCAGTATTCCTATATATTGCTATATTTATCCCCCTTCACAAGAATTAGTAACATCTTTATTAAGCATCTTTTTTCAGGCCTTTTGCAGAAGTAGGCTGAGCCCTATCAAAAGGGAGTTCACCTATAGAAAGGTGCAAGAAGGTGGGCTAGACATGATTAACCCAGTTGTCTTTTTTGTAGTATTATTTTATCATTTAATTTTGCACTAGCTTTAAAACCTGGGGAAAAAATATGGAAGAACCAAGTGCTTACTTGGTTAGAGCCTAGACTAGGACCTGGGGAAGAGAGAAAAGTGGAGTTGTTAAATAGAATAGAGAATATGCCAAAGTATAGTATGGAGCAAGTTAAAATTTAGTAAGATGGAAAATAAATAGTGTGCACTTACAGGCTAATAATAGAAAGAGTCTTTACCAGTTAATTTTGCACAATGAGTATAAAGAAAGCGTAAAGTTTATGGATTGTCCACAGGGCAAAATGTAGCAGAATATTACACTGCTTAACTCAAAGAGGACACCAGAATTAATATGGATACTGTTTGGTTGGGCTTATATGGCAGAACTAAATGTGCAGTATAACAATAAACACAAACAAGTTCAGGAAAGGTATTGCACAAGAACCAAATGTATTCAACATTTTGAGACACAACAAAATCTATTTTTGGAATGTGCATATGTAAAACATTTTGGAATTACATAGCTGAAAAATGGCAAGAACCTTTGTTTTCCTCTCTCACATACCCAATTTTGGTGTTTGGAACATTTATAGGTGCTTGAGGAATATAAGCATCTCAATGTCTCTGTACTCCAGTCTTGGATAACAAATCACTGTGAAGCTCTGCATACAGTTCTACAACTAGGTGGTGATAAAAGGCTAAATCTGATCTGTGCCTACAATTCTCCAAAGGGGGCTCTCCCTGGCTTAAATGGGCTCTTGGATTATCTGGCCACTCTAAACAGTAGATCTGAAGTCATACTAATGGGAGACTTCAACCTAGACCTATCAGGGAGTCACGCCCGGTACATATACTGAAGCTCTCGCCGACTTAACCTTGCTCATTATCTCTAGCCTCACACGATCTCTTCCAACTCGAGCACCAATCTCTCCTGGACTGGATGACTACAAATAGAGCAAATAAAATAATTGCTGCAGGGACCTTTTCGGATTCTATTAGTGATCACCTGCCTATGTTCTGTATCTGGAATGGCCACTGCCTTAAACCCCCCTCAAGAGTCATTCAATTTCGGGATTTTGCCAAACTAAACTGAACTGCACTTCTCGAGGATATTAATAATATAGACTGGTCTCCCATCTGTCACACTGATGATGTAAACACAGCACTTGAATACCTGATGTCTCAGCTTCTGGCCCTTCAGGATCTGCACATCCCTCTGAAAAAAAAGGTGTCTTAGGGGCTCCCCTAATAAATGGCTTAAAAAAGACCTCCTTCGAGCCATGATGAAAAGAGACAAGGCCTGGACCTTGGCAAAGAAGTCCCAACAATCAGAAGACTGGCTTAACTATAAACAACTGAGAAATGCCTGCAAAAAAGATATTCGGAAGGCTAAAAGGAGCTACTGCCTTAAGCTTCTCCAATCTTCAGCGGGTGATACCAGGGGTTTGGAACCACATCAAAATTTCATTGGGCAAGGCCCAAGCAGCCGTACACCGACGACAAATGAATGATGCAAACTGTAACAAGTTACCTACTATTGCTAATGCTCTTAATGCACAATTCTCAGATCTCTCCGAATACACTGAGATATTCAACCAACCTCTTTCACCTCCTACTGAGGTGCAACTTTCACATGAAACCCCTTTTCGTCTCACATTAGTCTCCTCCACCGAAGTGCTGCATCTCCTCAAATCAGTATCCACCTATGGATCTGCTGGCCCGGATGGGCTACTACCAAGCTTCTTGAAGTAGGCAGCCCCTGCCCTTGCTGTTCCTATTGCAAGAATCTTTAATCTTTCCATAATAATCCAAACGGTACCAACATTGTGGAAAACCGCTCACATTGTCCCTGTTCACAAAAAGGGATACCAAAATATGTCAAACTATAGACCAATTGCCATTCTCTCTACCCTAAATAAACTTCCGAGAAGGCCATACGCTATTCAGGTCAAATTACCTGCACCTTAACAACCTTATATCCCTACCCAGCACAGATTCGAACAGGACACAGCACCACAACTGCTCTACTTCAGCTGACAAATGCAGTCCTTACAGCGATGGATAAGAGCCTGCTCACTGGGCTATATTTATCGATCTCACAAAGGCATTTGACCTGTGAATCACTCTCTGCTACTTTCCAAACTGTCCCACCTTGGCTTTGACCTGTCGTCCATCTCCTGGTTCGATAGCTACCTCTCAGGGAGGTTGCAATTTGTCAAATTGAATCTGCCGTCTCAAATCTTTCCCCTACCTCTGTTGGAGTCCCCAAGGATCTATTCTGGCCCACTACTTTTCTCCCTTTCATTAACAACTTGCCCTCCTTCCCTGCTCCTCCTCGTTAATCCTTTATGCCGATGACATGGTGCTTCTCCAGTGGTAAAGATCCCTTATCAGTAAGAGCACATCTTCAAGCAGACTTCAACTGCTTGCAGGAGTGGTTACTACAGAACAGGCTCCTAATGAATGCTAAGAAAACTGTAACTATGCTTTTGGCCCCCCATCAAGAATCAGATCTCTTACTCCAGACTTATTGATACATTATCTATATGACTCCCCTCTTGAATTCATTACCTCCTTCAGGTATCTAGGAGTCACTCTCGACCCATCTTTTGACTTTAACCTCCACATTGTGGCTACATGTAAGACAGTTTGCTCAAAACTTGGTCTTGCCTTTAAAATTATGTCCTCCCTCAATGATGCTGCCCGGCTTGCTATTTCACAAGGATTTCTCCTCCCTGCTCTAACATATTGCTCTCAGGTTTACCTTAAAGCTAGCAAAGGAGCACTCCAGAAATGGAGCACCTGCTATAACAGTATATGCAGATTTTCTCTCTCCGCTCACAGACTTACCCATCATTGCCTGCTCTACTCAAAACTAAATTGGCTCTCCCAGACTCGCTCAGACACTATTCTGCAGGCTGTACAATTGATAATATGATCAGAACGGGTCCCTAAATACCTTGCCGAACTATTAACTCAGCCCTCCCAAGCATACCTCCTCAGGGCATCTGCTCAAACCCAACTTGAAATTCCCAGATATCTCACACGAAAGGAGAGCGATCCTTTGCCATATCTGCCCCTGCTGCTGGAACTCATTCCCTCCCACATCAAACTCTCCAAATCCCACAAGGCCTTTAAACTGAGTCTTGGGCACACCTATTAGAATCCGACTGCTGCTCTTGTGCTGTAACTTGAGCTTCTCTGCATTTTCTCCTCCCTATGGCACTTACTGATTTCCTACTGGTCTCCAAAATCTGAAAGTTTCCACATCCAGCAGAAATCCTATTGTTATAATGCTACTTCATTTAAGTTTTGTTTGCTGTTTGTCATTTCAGTTTAGTCATTGATGTATCATCAGATGAAAATAATTAATGTAATGTTATCTGTTTCTCTTTGTTGTTACTGATAATGACTGTACCTGGCTGTATACTGTTCAAATGTTTGTTCTCACCTCGTGCTGCGTCATGAAATACTCTTTAATGTTGACTCTGGTCTCCCCTGTCTGTACTCTCCCGGGTCGTGCCTGAATATAGGCAACATTGTTGTCTAGTGTACTTACCCAGTAAACAAAAACCAAATAAACAGATAAATAAATTATTATGAGACCTTATATATAGTTTTTGCGGTGATAAGATATTAAATATGGCAAGAGAGGTGTGTCTGAACTATGCAGCAAAAGATAATCACTTATGAAGAAATGTTACAAAATATTCAGATAGCACTGAGGAAAATAAGTTTTAAAGATAGTAAGATTTACCTAACAGAAAAGAACAAAATGTTTTGGGTCAAGTGTGCAAAGTGGATGGAATCTATGTAAATATTGTAATATACAAGTGCTATTGTTTGTTCCCTTTTTTGCTTTCTGTTATGATTTAATGTTTTTGTAATATACTTTTTTTTATGTGTTTTGTATTGTATGAAGTCCTTTTTTCATAACAAAAATTTCCCTACTCTTTTCGAGAAGTGCCATGGGATCTTTAACATCCACCTGAACAACCACCAGAAGAGGCAGATGGGACCTTGGTTTAACGTGTCATCTGAAAGACAGCACCTCAGGAGTGCAGCACACTTCCCTCCCCATGCTGCACTACAGTGTCAGTATTGGAATTTAACCCAAGTACCTGGTGTGGAGATAGAACCCACAGCCTTCTTATCTTCCAGCCTCTGAGGTGAGTGTGCAACCTGCTGAACCACTGACACTGCCCCATAACCTTTGAATTAGAATTCCAATGCGCTATCCATTTCAGGTAGCATAATTGGAAATTGGGTACCAAGGGGACTAAGAAGCCTTTAAAAAACTGTATGCACAACTTAAACACTCTAAGTAATAGGCCGGGGGTCTGGGGGCTGCCCATGCCCACAGAAGCTATTAGGTTTTGATGCATTCTGGTGCATTTTGAGGGTCATTTTGACACTATTTGTCTGCTTTTAAAGCCTTCTTTGTCTTGTTAAAAACAATCAATTTCACTATCAGAATAACTAACTTTGTATTCTCTTTAAGCAAAATATCCCACTCCAGCCACCCTTCAAACATCTGACTATATAGCACTTCTCTTGAACACAGTCAGTTATCACTGCAGCAATATGAGACTCTACAGCTCACCAGTCTTTTCCAGTCCCTGGGCCCTTCAGAAGAGTATGAGCAAATTCATTCAGCAGCAGTGTGGGAGTAATTTGTGTTCTATTTTTCAATTTATTTACCCAAGATAGCAGAGCTACGATGCAACCTTTAATTTTCAGTAGACATAGTAAGCAATCTCTTGCTGTGTTAGTCACAATCTGACACAGTTAATACTGATGAAGGGCTTGTCATCCCCAAATTGCCATGCTGCTGCAGGATTCTCTCCTGCCCTACCGACCAGTGTTCCCCTCTGGCCCTGTGTGGTTCAATATGCAGAGAGAAGTGATCAAATGTCAGCCCACAGGGTGAGTCCTGTGCTGCAGCCCCATGCCACACCTGAATCCACCTAATGCTTCCTCAAAGGGCTGATTGCATTTGCAACAAGCTCTTTTCCAACAAATCCTTGTTAGCTTGGGGAAACTGCATGTCATGTTCCTGCAGAAATTCAAATGTGTCCAATACATTCAAATACACTCTTAGGCCATTCTTGGTATCACTATCAACCTGGTCTCTCAGACAAGTGGAAGCAGGAAAAATTAGCTGTGACTGCCCTTAATGCCCTTAGTACATTAGTTCTCGGACTTTGGCATAGTGAGCCTCCCCCATGCCTTGGAAAATATATTGAGCCTCCCCCAAATATTGAAATAATCTTGGGCCTCCCCATAGAAAAATAGTATACATTGCACAGTGCATTGGGAATAAAGTGAAAATCCTTTGAGTAGTTGGCTCTCATTTTATTCAGCTTATTGTAACCCCTCTCCCCATGCCAGCCTACTTGCTCCACTATTTTGATACTCAAGCCATTGTTTCCCCTTGTTGCAATACCTTCATGGGTCAGACTACAGTCTGTTTCCCTTCTATCTGAAATAATCTTCCTACCTATGTCTGCCAGTCCCTTTCATACCCTGCTCTTAAGCAACTTTTCAGAGATCCTTTTGCTCCTTCCTGCTCTTGCTCCTAGTACCTCACTGGTTAACCCTTGCATTTGGGTTGTTCTTTCACCAGTCTAATTAGTCAATTGTTGCTTTTCATTATTTGTTCATTGTTCTGATTTGTGAGCCTTGGTTAAGCATGTCTTTCCATGTCACCAATTAGTAAATAAACACACACATTCACCTACTATTATTGTCTTTCAATTTGACTCATTGGCTCACTCAAAAATATCTAAAACTCAAAATATAAATACAGTACTTTTTTAGACTTCTCTTTGAGTGTGTGGCTGGGGGCTGAGCTTGTGTCTTGGATGTGCACAGGAGTCCCTGGCAGAGAATGGAGCTCACTGGTGGGGCAAGCTGGCATGCTGCCTCTACACACTCACACGGTTCCCATTAGACTTGGTTCAATGGAGGAGTGGGAAGCTACCAGCATGTGCACTATACACACACTCCAACTCCTGTGATGCCTCCTGAGGCCATTTTAGCTTGCTTCTGTATACCGTTTGACCTAATGGCTGAATGTTAAGCAGTCTATTTTATTGCAGGCAGGATGGAGGGAACGGGTAATTTTGTGTCAGTTTGGGAAGCCATCACAATGACAGCTGCCTGCAGGGGAGGTCTTAAGCAGGACTATTTTTTATTTATTTATTGAAAAGTTTCACCAGAAAGGGCACACTGAGCATACAAGTTGCTCGTCTCACGATGCGTTATGTGGGTGGAGCGGGAGGAGGAAGAAGCAATACACAAATACAGTTTTCAGCTACATAACAAAGGTACATGAAGACAATATATTATGGTAAAAATGAATGAAATACTCAGCAGATGGTAGAAGATTCAATACAGTTGTGGTAAAATAGATGTAATTACAAAAAATACAATGATTGGAGTGTTACATGGGGTTACAAGAGTGGTAACAGATTAATCTTGGCAGGCAACAGTCAAACAGTACATTTGTTGAAGTATTAAATTGTACAGGGCAGCCAAGCAGGGTAGTGAAAGGATTAAGTGCAATGGAAGAAGAAAGAGCATAGAAGAGGACATTGTAGAGGTCATAAAGGTGGTAGGGGGAGGAGCAGATTGGGGTTGGGGGCAAACGATTAGAAGCAGGTCTAGTTAGTCATTAAGAAGTTGTCAAGGGCAGCAGATAGGGAGGCAGAGGAGGCGGAGTGATGAAGTTGTTGTGGGAGAGAGTTCCAGAGCTTAATGAAATAATGGTAGAAGCTGGTACAGGGGATGGGGCACCCCCTGTGCTGGAAGACTAATATGAGTTGGACTTTGGGGGGGACAGTTATGGCGAGGCAGCAACCAACATCAATGGATGACTTTCTTTTCTTTAAGGTGTTTTTAAAAATGAAGCAAACTGAATATGGGTGACATAATACAGGCATATCAGGAAACTGATCAGCTGTATTGTTGGGTGGTGTCATGTAGATCAAAGGAAAGAGCCACCCTGTGATTGTTTTTTTCATTTTGCTGGTTGGAGGTGGGTGTGGGGAGTTAGTGTTGGAAACCCTGAGACAACATTTCCCTACTTTTGTGGCATTAACTTGAACCCTAGCTGCTGCATTAAGGTAGTGTTTTGCACAGAATATCTTTATATATCTATTTGTATTTTATAGGGCACTATAAGACACATATAGTTAGGGTTGAGTAGGGTGTTTAATATTTAAAGCCCTAACTTTACACTTTAATAGCTTCTTCCCTGCTCAACAGAGCTGCACAAAATTTTGCATGCACAATCCAGGGGAAAGGTGCATTGATTTTTCAAGTTTCCTGCCAGTCAGATGTCCAGATTCTGAGTTCTGGATGGTGCAAAATGTGGAAAAATTGTTTGCTTGTTTATTTTTGCTTTTTTTGTTTTCCTCTCATCTACATCCCAGACAGTTTGGAATTTTGTTCTGAAATTTTCAGGGTAGAAAGGATTTGCCCTAGAATTGTTCTTTCATTGGTTTGGTGAAAAAAATATTAATCTGTTTCTTTTTTTTTCCTTACTTTTTCTCTCCTGTGGCCCCCAGTTGGCTCCTTCTCCTCTCATCCTTCTCTGGTTGCTTTCTGCCCACTTCAATCTCCTCTTGGGCTACCATCTTGTACTCCCCCAAGGCAGGGAGGTGAGCTCCCCCACCAGGTACAGATCCAGATCAGGTGGTGCTCGTGGATAATGGTACAAACTGAGCAGATGGCCATCAAGCCACACAACCTGGCTGCCACTATTTCTAGTTCTCTCCCTTTACAGGAGCACAGCATGCAATGACACCTATGACGGGGGTCACTCATGCTCCCGTGTGTGCCCACACCAAGCGTCTGTCACACTCCCACCCCACATTCTTGCGACTCTGTGCCATTGAGTCCCAGCCTTCACTAGGGATCAGGCATGCACCAGCTGCTGGCCTCCCCCCTCTCCAGAGATGAAGAGCAGTCTGTCAGATGCTCAGTCCTGCTCCTCCTTGCCAAACCATGGCAGTCCATGCTTGTTCCCAAACATGGGTTGCTGGCATGGCATGAAGTGTGGCATCCAGCACCTCAGCCCTTGGTGCCACCAGGCCAATCTGTTTCTGCATTATAAAGATTTTACATTTTGGTTCTGAGCATGCTCAGTAGGGTCTTTGATTTTCATGTTTGATACAAAAGAAGAAATTCTGACTCTTGAAAGAAGAATCGAGACATTTTCCTTTTGTGAGAAAAATTCTTATTTCATAAGGCAGCCATTTTGTTTCCATTTTCTCAAAAAATATTTTTTTGCAAACTCATAAAAATGATACCCTGGAGAAAAAGAAATGCATGAATCTAGCTAATCAGAACTCATTTGGCTCAATTCTGCACTTAGTTTTTTGAAATAATGACCCCAAAATGCGGTTTTGTGGCATTTCAAAAGTTCTTAGCACAGCTTCTGTCCTGAGCCAATGATCTTGTTTTGTGAGGCTCATGAAGGAAGAATACAGCCTCACAAAACTAGGAATCTGGGCTCATAAAATAAGATGTTGAGACTTAGTTTTTTTTCCAGTCTTGTTTTGTGAGCTGAGCTCCTTGTTTCATGACTTCTTTTGTGTGTCATGAAAGTGGTGTGCCAGTTCGCAAAACAAGACTAAATAAAGTAGCATGGACTATTAGGAAGAATATTAGATCCAGAACTAGTGAAGTTCTTATGCCTTTATTTAGGTCATATGTGACTCTCACTTAAAGTATACTTCCAAAATCTGTAACCCATGTAAGACTGGGGAAAGACAAAAGTTGGAGCATGCACAGTGTAGATTTTCTAAAAATAGTGGAGGGTGCCAAGAGCTATCATATGAAAATAGGCTTCAATCACTGAAACATATGTCTCTAGAAACTCGACATGTGCGTGGTGACATCCTGTTCCTGCATGACATTCTACAGGACCCAGAACTGATGTGTGATCTTGATATTGAGTTAAAAAATGATGTAATTGAGACCAGGGGCCACCCATTACAAATCAATGGCAAGCGTTTTAGAACTAATACCAGAAAATATTCATATACAGTTGGAGTTGTTAACCTTTGGAATGCCTTACCTGAATACATTATAGTGGCACAAAGTAAAGATGAGTTTAAATCTAGACTTGACAAATGTATTCTTCGTGGTGCAACTCTGAGGTATTACTTATAAGGATTTAACATATATGGGCTTATAGCCTTCTTGTTCCTATTCTCACTTTAGTATGAACCTTGGTAAGACTGGTAAAAAAAATAAGTCACACCATCTTGTTTCATGAGTCAAATTTCTTGTGTTGTGAGTTGTTTCATGACTCACAAAACAGGCTGGCTCATGAAACAAGAATAAAAGGAAAAGTCCCACCATCTTGTTTTGTGAGCTGACTTTCTTGTTTTGTGAGTTCTTTTGTGAGTAGGGTGTTTAATGTTAAACCCCTAACCTTGCACCTTAACAGCTTTGCCCCAATCAACAGGATTGCATGTAATTTTGCAAGTAGGGTCAGAGGGGCTAAGTCTCTTAATCTAGCAAGTGTTGTGCCAGTCAGATGTCCAGATTTTGACATTTGGATAGTGCAAAAGGTGAAAAAATCTTTTTTTTGTACTGTTTGATCTCACCTACAGCCCAGATTGCATGGAATTTTGTTCTGAAATTTTCAGGGTAGAAAGGGCTTGCTCTTGAATGGCTCTTTTTGTTAGTTTGGTGAAAAATTGTTAATCTGTTCTCAAGTTATAAGGCTCTGAAATGTAACTTCTGAGGATTCTCAGTAGGATCTTTAATTTTTACATTTGATATGAAAGAAGAATTTCTGGCTCATAAAAAAGAATCTTTTTTCATGAGCCAAAATTCTTCTTTCTTGAGAACAATTTTGGTTCAAAGCATGCTCAGTAGGGTCTTTCATTTATATGTTTGATACAAACTTGCATGGCGAGCTGGCCTGTTGTTTCATAACTCACAAAAGAATTCAAGAAATAAGGTCAGCTCCTGAAACAAGATGGTGGGACTTTTTTTCAGTCTTGTTTCATGAGCAGCCATATTGTTTCATGACATGAAACAAACAACTCATGACAGAAGAAGTTCAGCTCATGTAACAAGATGGTGAGACTTAGTTTTTTTTTTCCCAATCATGTTTCATGAGCTATCCTCCTTGTTTTGTGACTTCTTTTGTGAGTCACAAAAGTGGAGTGTCCGCACATGAAACAAGAGCTTGTTTCATGAGCTGACCTCCTTATGTTGTGAGTTATTTTATGACTCACAAAACAAAAGGCCTGCTCACAAAACAAGAATGAAAAAAAAACACTAAGTACCAACATCTTGTTTTTTGAGCTGAGATTCTTGTTTTGTGAGCCTCACCAAACAAGACTTCCAGCTCATGAAAGCTAGAAATTGGCTCACGAAAGAAGAATTTTTTGTATTACAAGAATGACAAATTTTGTTCATAACTCTGCCATTTTTAAAGATTTCAAAGCCACATTTTGAGCATGTGCTTCTTATGATCCTACCTCACAAACCATGGTGGAAACAAACTTGAAACCTGGCCAATAAGGTCATTATGCTGTCCTTCTGCACAGTCATGCTTTTACCATGATTTGACAAACATGTCTTAACTGTTCATGATGTGTGGTTATCAAACAGCTATGTTGATATTTTTGGTTGACAATAATGACACATAACAAAGTTATGACATAAGGATTACTGTGTGTGTATTTGTAGATGCATGGCACTGTACAGGCCAGATGATCCTGCATTTTCAAATGCAGATGAGCCTCTCACATGGGTCCTTGCACATCTGGATCTGTAACTGCACAGAACTGCGGGGTCTAAAGAGGATGCATGATGGGGTGCGGGGATCAAAGGGTCATTCATGTCTGCATATGGAGGTAGATTACCTAGGTGACATGTGTGCATCTGTACCAATGCACTCACTTGGAACACTGTATAGAAGGCAATGTGCATCTTCATGTGAAGTGATAGAAGCAGATTGGCCTCTCATATGGCTTATGGCCTGGAGGGCATTTTGAGCGTCCATCTGTAGCCACATAGAGCCAGAGCACCTGTAGGGTGTTGTGCTTCTGAATGCACATGGTTCCACTGACTTGATGCATGTCATGGACATCCTTCAAGTTGTCTACCTGTACTAGAGGTGGGCAAAGTGCCTAAAATTCACTACTCATAATATTTCACGTAGAACCTGAATTTCATGAAATTTTCAGCATAGTGAAGTGAATAACTTCTCATCTCAAAAGTAACATAAAGTTCACATTATTGTGTATGGACTTCACATTACTTAACCTTTTTTTTTTGCTCTTTAAGGTGAATTTTGCAGTGATTCATAGGATTTAAGGTCACATGGGCTCTATATTGTTTTACACAGCCTCAGTTCAGCATAGTTTGTGTAGCAGAAAGCTAGAGACAGTTTGCTTCCAGAGCTCTGAGATTCAAACCATCAAATAACCTTTAAAAATGCATTTTTGCCACAAAAATGTGTGTCAAAATTTAATACATCAATTGTAGGAAACACTTATGTGTTTATATCATCGAGCATTTATTGATTTTGTGTGAATATTTAATGTTAATTTAGTACATTCAGTCTCTGTACTAACAGGCACTGTAGACGTGTGCTTCAGGGAAGGGGCGGATCTGTGGTGTAGAAGGAAGATTAGTGAGAAAGGCAGTTTTTCCAACTTTTGTTGGCTAGTTTTTTATTATTTGTGTGTTAAGTTACACACAGTACAACTTTATTTTTTATAGTTTCTTTCTGTTTGCTGGGCATTTTTTCAGTCATTTTTAAAGACTGTCTGTATTGTAATTTACTGAACAGTTAACATTTCTGTGGCTGACCTTTAATCTGTGAGCATGGTGTAAATTGTTATGCATTTTATTGCAGCACCACAATAGCAGTACTCTGAATTTCTCAGCCTGTCTGCAATATTTTTCAATGCTTCAGTCTGTGTGGCTAAAGCTGCACCCCCTCCGACACAAAAAACAAGTTATTCTTTTTTGGATTTTTGAAGACTGGTTAAGGTCTTATGTTACTTGTGCCTGTGCAGCTGCATCTTTTTTGTTTTTTGCTTCCCATCCCCCAAAGCAGCACAAATAATAAGTTGCTGTTAATTGTCTGTGTAATCTTTAAAAATGCCCATGGAGAGACAGTCATGCAAAGCTGTTTCTGCCTGGGGCATTGCTGTCAAGATGACTATTAGCAGTGGAAGTAGTTGTGATGATGAGGCAGGTATATCAGGGGCTAGTAGCAAGTGTAGCAGTGTTAAGAGTAGTGGTCATGGCTGTGGCAGTATGCAGTAGAAGGGAAAGGTAGTAGCGGCTCTATTTTTCACAGTGAAATCAGTCACTTCAATGCTGGTTGGAGATGCTGTTGTCCCTGCTGGTAGTAAAGTTAGTGACGGCATGGCTGACAACAGCATGCGTATTGCTACGAGTTCAACCCAAGCAAACTTACCAGGTGGGAAAAATGTTGTTGAATCCGCAGACTTGAGTATAGTTGATGTCACACTCCTCTCAGTAATTGAACATGATTCTGATCATGCTAATGACTCACAGTCTCATGATTCAGCTGATCTTGAGGTTAGGCCATCCAAACATTCAGATGTTGAAGAAGCAAACATGTGGATGATAGTATTGAAGCTGTGGTTGGAATATCTCCCCAGGAGGACAGCATCCAAAGTGAACTTGCAAATGATGATTATGATAATGATGCTAGTGACCCCATTTGGGAATCGGACAAAAGGAAAGTGAAGGTGGCTATCTATAAACAGTCTGTTCATCGATCCCCCCGCAACGTTCTGATGTAGCTGTGTCTGTCGCTGACCCTGAAGTAACAGTCAGTGACTGTGATGTTCAGTCAAAGTCCAAGTGTGCACAACACCAGAAACCATGCAGTACACTCCCCATTTCATTGCCAAAAAAACTGCCATTACATATGCAAGCCCAGAAGTGACATATGAAGAGTAGGGCATCAAAATCCGTAGTTTGGGATTTTTTTCATACAAGATGGTAACAATGAAACAGTTGCAATCTGCCAGCTTTACTAAGCATGTGTGAAGCATGGTAAAAAAGGTAGCCATCTGGTCATTGGGGGCCAATATACTCATCTCATGAGCAACCACATGGCACTGTGGACTCAGCACCAGATGAGAGCTAATGCCATAGTGGGGCATTTCCCTCACCCACCTTAGTAAGCATGGTATCTCCTTCCTTTAGTGTAAGAAGCCATGTCAGTAAAAGTGGGGAAATAACACCAGAGGATTACTACAGGCATAAGGAAGAGAAGGATTTTGAATGTTCAAGTGGTGGTCAGAGTAGCAGTGGTCCATGTAGTAATTTTAGTACATCAACCCCTATGCTTTAAAAAGGTAAACTAACCATATTTATTGGCTTGTCACCTGTGCACCCACCATTACACATCAAAGGTACCTCATCCATGTCAGTTCGCAGAGGAGAGCCATTTGGCATGCCACATGCAAAACATTGAAAAATGCAGCCCACGTTACACAGCCTTTTTGCCCAAAACAGTAAATACCTACCAAATCATGCAGTTGCATGTGAACTCAGTGCTGCCATAGTGGAAATGCTGGCAATTGACCTTTTGACATTCTCCTTTATGGACAATGCAGGATTCTGGTGTTTTGCAGTACGTGCCTGTTCTAAATGGAAGATCCCATCCAGGACATACTTTTTCACTCTTGCTGTCCCTGAGTTATATCAGACAGTGACAGAGTGTGTAAGACATGCTCTTTGACATTCCACATCACCTTACATTCACTTAAGCATGGATATGTGGACAAATGGCAAAATGGCGGGTAGTTCCTATCTGTGTATTATTGCACTTTTGGCACAGCTGCCTGGGGTTGACTGTGATGGTGGGATGGGAAAGCAGTGTAATAAGTCAGTCTGTGGTGGTAATAACCTTCATGGCATTAGCCAGCATGCTACACTTGCAATGCGTAGTGTAACAGAGTCACATACAGGCAAAAACATGCTAGACTTGCTACTAATAGAAACTGATGAGTGGCTGCACCCAGTCCCTAAAAGCTGGTTTCATAGCTAGTGATACTGGATCAAACATTTTAAAATGTATCAGCAGTGGTGGCTTTGTGAGAGTCCCTGCGTGGCCCACTGTTTAAATCTTGTCTTACAGGAGTTTCTGCAGTTCTCTGAAATAAAGCAAATGCTGACTGTTGCATGTCACATCAGTGCCCACTTTGCACATTCTGGAAAGGCCACTGACCAACTTAGGCAGCTGCAGATTCAAAACAGCCTCCTTCAGCACAGCCTCAAGCTTGAAGTTGTCACGAGATGGAACTTGACACTTTACATGGCAGAGTGGTTGTATGAGCAGTACAAAGTCATCTCCAAGTACCTAGTTATGCACACTAGACATGACAGTTCAGGGTCCTCCTTGTCTATGACAACTAAACAGTGGAGACTGATGGACTCAGTAATATTAATTTCAAGGCATTTAAACATGCTGCACAGGCAGTGAGTGGTAACACTGCATCCATTAGTCAAGCCATTCCACTACTGCGGGTGCTGAGGAAGACTTTCTTGAATCTGTAGCCTAGCCTCGATGTGACTGGAGATAGGTCAATCTGTGCAATACTGAAACACATGATTACAATATTAGACAGCAACTGACACATTGCCACTATTCATCAATCTCCAGAATTTGGAATAGTCACAATGCTGACCCATGCTATGAGCATACTGGAGGGAGGGCATGATCAGGTTCAAAATCTGACTGGACAGCTGGTCAATTGGTTCATGGAGCACAGAAGTCACATGCAAAATTCTGCAAAGCACAGCATAACATGGCTGAAGGTCACCATGGACCGAGCACATCCAGTAAGGTGGCTGAGGGGCAAGAGGTGGTGTCAGCTGCACAGTTGTATATTAATCCACTTTGGGGTGCCTTGTCCTAAGTAGGAGTTTGTGACCTAGATGAGTCTTGTGAACCGGTGGATGATTCATCAGGAATGTGTGCATCACAGACCATGGTTGAAGCCTATTTTGCAGAAAACAGGCATCTGACAATATTGGACAATCCTTTGGTGTACTGGAGTGGCAAGGTGAATGAATAGCCAGTGCTGACATCAATAGCACTGAAGTACCTGACCTACCCACCCTCCAGTGTAAAAGGGGAGCAGGTATTTAGTTCTGCGGGCACCGTAGTGTGTGACCGTCATACTAACCTAGCACCTATAAATGTCAGCATGCTGACATTTATCAGAATGAATAAGGGTTACATACCAAGTTGGACAACCACATCTACGTGTGTACCTCATCACGATGATGGTTGTGCTGATGATGCAGGCAAAGCAGACCATCCTGGTGGCAGCGTCAAATGGAGTATCATTGAGGTTGATGAAACATTCATGAAAAAAGAATTTCCAAGTGTGTACAATTCCGGCATTGAGGATTGTGAGGGCTGCTTCCTTCTTGATGATGATGATGATGAAGAGGATGTTGATGGGAGGGAGTAATGGCAAAATTAACGGGGTGAAGGCTGTCGCACATTCCATAATGTTACCATTTTTTCACATCAAAAAATGAAAAACAATGGCCTTGACTATAATATGACAATTAACAAATAAATATTAAAGACATGTCATTATATTTTGACTTCCCCTTTCTTGATTTTAAGGGTACAGTTCACAGAATGTGTGCATCCATTATTACCCGCAGCCCTCTAAACACAAATGTCAATTTGTAGCCACTTAAATCCTGCTGATTGATTGACAGATATCCTCCTGACACTGAAAAACAGTAACGCACACCAGACAGCCACCCTGCTTCTTGTGAGACACACAGAGACATTGTACCTGTGCCCAAGCTATGCACCCGCAGCCAGCCACAGCCACCCTGCTTCTTGAGAGTGAGAGAGAGAGAGAGACATTGTACCTGTGCCCAAGCTATGAACCCGCAGCCAGCCACAGCCACCCTTCTCATCATTAATTTACAGTAAGTATGTACTAATATCATGCACTATGGTTTTGAGTTGCACTGTGGTGTGAATCCTTCCTTTACCATTTTAAAGATGCCACTATCACCTCACCAAATACTGGCAACTGATTTTCATTGTTTTCACAGGTTACAGAATGTATAACTTTGCAGAACTGCAGTACTCCTACCACCTAAAGGATAACATCTACAGGTAAGTATCACTCTTATTTCCTCTTTCATTTTTTATCCAATTTTTGTCCACCAGTGTAAAGCATTCAATGGTGGTATCATACAGGCCATATAATATATTTATTCTTCACAGATTGGACAGGTGTACTGTAGTATGCCAGAGTTGTACAACTTGTTATCCTGATCCTGAAAACCCATGATGTAATGTAAGTATGACAGTGGGGCAATGCGTGTCACTCACTAAACATGTACATTTTTTTAAGGGCTTTACTAATAGCTAGATATTTTAAGCTGGAGAAGGGTTTTACTAATAGCTTGGTATTTTAAGCTAGATAAGGGGTTTTGTAATAGCTTTGTGTTTTGAACTGGATAAGGGGTTTAGTAATAGCTTGATATTTTAAGCTGGATATAACAGAAGACAGGAACAGACATGCTGGGAACTGAATGTGGTGGTGCAATGAACTCACAATAACTTCTTTATCATCTGTTTTCGGGTAACAATGAGGTGCTGTGAACTGCCGTAGGTGGTATCTTCTAATATGAAGATGGACAACAGTTAGGAATGGATATGCTGAAGGCCTGGAAAGAAGACAAAAACATTAATGAAACTTGTTTTCAAATGTGCCCCCCCAAAAAATAGTACTTACCTTACATGGTTTGCCATGTCAGTTTCCATATAGCCAAAGTCATCAACCATCCCAAATGTGTGGAACACAAGTGTGCATATGACCTGAGACAAAAAAAAAATATCGGAAATTATAATATTTTAGTCAACCATAGAGGTAACCGGCCACCTCCCTTAATAAAAATTAAATGTTACAATACCACATCAGGTGTCGGATTCATAACATACTGTATGTCTGGTATGTGGATGTGAACATCATGTCCACCAGGATTAAGTGGAATCATTCCATATGTATTACGATTGCCTAAAAAGGAACAGCTTGACAGACTGCTTACAAAACAGAAGATGCAGTAGAAATTAAATGACTGTGTCTATGCAAAGAAAAATTTCACTGGGGTGAACAATGATTCACCATTGTGGTAAGAATGCACACACAAAGGGCAGTGGGTATCAGTGATGCAGCAGGCATCAACCTCACCACCAGACAATGGTCTCACTAAAGTTGGGACAATGTGATGCACTTTTGGACTTATTCTTTAACTGGACTTTTCATGATGTTAAAGCAGTGGACAACAGCAGCAGCAACTGGCATCACCACCAGGCAATGGTGTCATTAAAGTTGGGACTCTGTGATGTATTTCTGGCCTTATTCTTCATCTGGACTTTTCATGACATTAAAGCAGTGGGACAACAGCAGTAGCAACTGACGTCATCACCAGGCAATGCTCTCAATTAATTTGGGCTACTGTGATGCATATCTGGTCTTATTAAATTCTATTTAATTTATTTGTACACTGGAAAGTATGTGACCAAAAATGCCCATTTTCACAACAACCAGTGTAGGAGTAGAACATGAAAGCAAAAATAAGATAACATGGTACAGTAGATACAAAAATCAATTAACAAGGGTAGCGATTTAAAACAGTACAAAATGGTAAAAAACAGAGTACAGTGGATACAAAAGATTAGATTCACAGGGGTAGTGATATAATACAAAGCAGAATGGTAAAGCAGTTCATATAATAAAACCAGAAGACCAGAGAGTAGAAACCACAATCGTTATCAGGTAGGAACAGACAAATAGGGAGAAAAATAGGTGCAAAAATGTTATTCTTCATCTGGACTTTTCATGACATTAAAAACAGTAGAACATTCACAAATTAGGACATTTGGGGGGTTGGGGCATGGTAGGTGATTTAATGGTATTGTGATTATTGCATTGCTGCTTTACCCAAATAAAAGAAAAAAAGTCATAATTCCAATCTAAATCACACCTCTCACAAATGTATCACACCATTATGTTTTCTACAATAGAAAGGCAGTTTCTAAAAGTTCTTCCTTATTTTTCAAAGGTGTTATCAGGGTTTGCAAAACTGCAGACACTGCGTGCTCTCAATACAGGTGACACTAAGGCGATGCACCGTCCAATTCAATAAAAGTGTACTGCAGCATACAGTTCTGTGCCACAAATGCAAAGTAAATGAAAGCATGCAGTGTCTGAAAAGTTGGTGACCATGGGAAATTAAAAAAATACAATAAAGAAAGTAATAAGAAAAACATTGTTTCTATTGGGGAAACCATAATAAGGGGTGGAACATTAGGGGGAGCTGTGGATTTATAATTATAATGACTGTCATCAAATCCTTGTTAATTTTATGAAGAGTTTTTCAGGGGAATATTATTCACATCATGGTAGGTGAGGTGACTTTAGGGTATTTAGATTGTAGTTGTTGTTGGCATGTATACTACGAAATTTTAACACAGTAAATAATGTCCAAAAAGTAATAAAGCCTGACAATGAAAGCATCAGTGCAAAAATGCGGTTACAATGTTGATCAATACTTTTTTATTCTGTTTTACATTGCCACCTTGTCTGATAACTTGTGTATATGAATGATACCCTTCTTTCAACAATTTAAGTATGCAGCACTACATTTTTTTTCGGACTCGAAAGTAATAAACTGAGGCCTCATTTTAATCGGCCTTGCACCAGGTTGAGATCATTATCCTCACGTGATTTTGGACAGCAACTATTTAAATTCAGTTCTGTTGTAACTACAATGAAGTTGCATGCAGCAGACAGTGTTACATGATATAATGGAACAGCATCTGTTCAAAAACAACTGGGAATGCTGATGCAAACCAGGTCACAGAGTAACATTACAATGAACACTACTTTTATTATTTCTCATTAAAAAATGGAGTATTGCAGAATAACATACATTGTTGAAAAAAGGGTTGCATATGCGTATACACAAGTTATTAGATAAGGGGCAATGTAAAATAGAATAGAAAAGTATCAGTCAAAATTGTAACTGCATTCTTGCACTGATGCTTTCATTGTTAGGCATTATTATTTTTGGATACTGTTTACTGTGTTAAAGTTTTGTAGTATAAATACCAACAACAACTACAATCTAAATACTCTAAAGTACCTCACCTACCATGGCATCCCCCCTCATAATTTCCTATCTTCTGACTGTTGGCAGCTTATACTGTACATCATTCAGCATGTGGTATTAGTGTCCTGTACACATGTGAGAAATAGTCCCCTGTAAAACTGATCAGAAATGTAACAAGTATTTATGAGTTGTGACTTAATTTAGTTTATTTTTTAGATGACAGAGGGTCGACAAAAGGGATGCTGCATGCTTTCAATATAGGTGAAACTGTGGTGTAGCAATGCACGATGAAATAAAAGTGTCCTTAAGACGACAATTTTGTGCCAGAATTTCAAATGAAATGAAAGCATGGAATGTACGCAAAGCTACCGACCACATGACTTATAACATAAAATAAGGTAAGGAGAAAGAACAAAAGCATTTCTATTGTGGAAAGCAGAATGGGGTGGGGGCATTTGGGGGGAGGTGGGGAATCAAGAAATACAGGAGTAACAAAATAAACATAAGGAAGAAAACATTAATTGAACATAAATGATATACTTAGGCTGTAGTAAAAAAAATATTGCTTAAGAAAAAAGTAAAAGCAGATGACAGGATTTTGGGGGGAAGATTTTGGGACATTATATTTTTTACTGGTCCTGTGGGGCCAGAGCTGACCAGCAGTAATTGTTGTTAGCATTGTATGTATCTCCGCATTTTGTCCTTCAGTGCAGTTGAGCTGCTGCACTGCACCCTCAACATTTTTTATCACTTCACCCTCTTCCCACAGCACAGCAAGGTCAGCCTGTGTGGCAGGCTGTTGTGAGGGGTCACACTCATGGCAGGCAGCTGTGGGAGCTGCCATTTCTGATGCCCTGGCCATCTGTTTGCAATGCAGTGCAGGCAGACAGTGTACAGCTTCAGCTTCAGCTGCAGGAGTGGCTGGTACCTCAAGCAGCTTAGCTTCCCACTCTGCATGGTGGTGCCCCAAAAGGTGGGTTCAGTGGCCACCCATGCCCAAGTGGCTTCTCTGACACCCCTGATGTACCAGTGTGTCACACAGTTTACACCTGACTACCATCGGGTCACCAGGGAGGCAGATAAAAAAACTGCCAGACGGGACAGCTGCAGGGAGGATCAGGCACAGGCGCTGGGGGGCACCATATATTACGACCTACTGTGCTGCTGTTTGTGGAGGGGAAACAAGCTTCTGCTGCTGTGTTTGCTGCTGCTATTCTGCTTGCTGCTACTGCAGTTCCTGCAGTTCTTCCACTGCTGCAGGGCTGGCAGTGGCTGAAACACTAGCAGCAGCTGCTGCTGCTGCTGCTTCTGGCACCACATGGCCATTATTGTGTTGCTTTGCCTGACCACTCGCAGTCGAAAGAGGACTGCGGTTAAGCTGAAATTGTCACTCCTGGCTGCTGCGCATTCAAGGCTCCTGCTGCCCACCACTTTGGCCACCTCTCTCCATGTCAAGTAAAACTTAATGTAAATCAAAACTCAAACAAAAAAATACTAGTAGAAATACTAGCAAAACAAATTACACTAACTAAAACTAAGTAAACAAAATCAGCAGCTTTTTAAAAATAAACTAAAACTGCCCACACAACTTTTCCAACACAATACTAAAACTTAAAGCCACAAAAAGAGAACATTAGCTTGACAATTGTTGCCAAAAGCACACTTTCCACACACTCCACACAATGCTACTTAGTCAGCTCCTTCTCAGAAAGAAAGTGAAAGTAATTCACAGACTTCCTGCCTAATTAACTGCCTGCTTGCATCATGTGACCCACAGACAGACATGTGATCTGTGGACTGTGGGAATTGGTGGGGGCTGAAATAATCATGGGATTTAAGAATGCATGGGATAGACATAAAGGAATTCTGGAGGTGAGGGGTAAGGGGCAACAGAGTTCTAGGAAAATATAAACTGAAGTTACAAACTCAAATGGGCAGGCTAGGTGGGCCATAGGTCCTTCTCTGCCGACACTGTCTATGTATCTATGTATCTTGCTAACTTCGCCTTCTCGAACTGTAACGCGAATTGCACAACACAAAGTCCATTAAAGGGAAATTTGGACTTTTTAATGGAAATTTCAAGTAGTGCTACACAAATTTGAAGTTACCCTCTTTGGGTTATCTTCACAGGTGAATTTAAACTTCTCTTCATCTCTAATCTGTACCTACGGTACAGTTACCCAATGACTCCATGCATGGCCTGGAGGGCAATGCACATGTGAATGTGTATGGACAGAAGTGCAGGGCTTGGAGGAGCTTGTGTTTCTATACTTGCATGAAATCCTCTCTCACCATGAAATATTTTTTACAAATAAATACACAGAATAGTAAAGTTCAGTACAGAAATAAATTGTTTTATATAACAATTGAAAGAAGTACTGTACATAAAAAATAATTGTAAAACTGTCATAAAATAATTTCTTAAAAATAATTTTTTTCTGAATTCCAAGTAAAATGGCAAACAAAGAGAAATCATTTTGCTTCACTTGTATTTTTTGAATGTCCATAAAGAGAAAGAAAGAAAAAAAAGAAGTAACTGAAGATGTTTATTCTGCTTCTGTTCTGATGAGGAAGCACTCACTCTATCTGGTTATGATTGGGGGTGAGTGGTTTCTTACAGGGCCATCACAAGTGGAAACTGCTGTGAAGTGGCAACATCCAGGAGGGAGTAGAGGAACTGATGTTTCAGAGCCCCCTTCCTCTTCACCGAAGGTTAGAGGGAGCTCAGGCAGAGGATCCAAGTGTTGTGAAGGATACATGTTGATGTAGGCGTTGAAGGCTTAGTCTTCCCACTGCTGCAGTAGACAGTTTTCTCACACATTTCCTCCAGCATCTGCTGCAACAAGCCCTGTGTGGTCTCAGCAGCAGCAAGGTGCTCCTGGAAGCTGTCCTTAAGCTCCAAAATGTTTCATTTAAAGACCACATCACTGTTGTTGAAAGCGCACTTTGCTTCATAAGTTATATGCTCAAGTCCCTCACAGCAGCGCGTGCTGGCAGCTATTTCCTCCTGTTTACCATGCACTACCATGAGGGACTTGGCAGAAGAGTTGACTTTCTGGGTCAGATGCTGGAGTTCCTGCTCACTGCTGAATGTTGCTGTTTGATGTTCTGAAAAAGAATAAGAACAAGAAAAAAAATAATTACAACAAATACAGCGTTATCCTTTGTAAATATGTTTAACTGCCATTTCTTCCTGTTGGTAGATTGGTTGAGCTGTGGATATCAGGCAGTATTATTCTAGTCACATACTGTTCTACACAGTGACAAGCAGTAAGCATACTGCAACTACAGCTACAGTTGCTTATATGAAGCAGTAGGACATTCAGTGGCCATTACAGGCGATGCTAGAAATGAAAGTATTAGAAAACAGTGCATTTTTCAACCACCAGAAAGATGCAATATGTAAAGAGTTTATGGTTCTGTGGAGGATACCATCACCAGGGCTGTTTCATGCTATGAAAGTAACACAATTCTGCATCCTGAAAGCAAGAAGCATATGTCAGCAATAGGTACGTGCAACTGCACAATGGAGGAGACATGCAGTACTTATTAGTGGAAATGGCTAAAATGAATACAGATTTTGTAATTCTAGTGAAGCAAGGATGCAATGTTGGTGCCGACAGCTTGCAAGGTACTGAGCATATACTATCACCTCTGCTGCTCCAGTCACATGAAGGGACACACACTAGCACATAAATACCATTTTCTTGCACCAAACATCAACATCCAAAGAATCTTGTTTTTTTTTTGCAATGGAACACCTGTTCACTATAAGCAATATTGAAATAAAAACAACAAAGAAACATAATATGTAAGGCTGTACCTAACAATTAACTGTCACAAATACTGTCACTGGATAGCATATACTTTATGTATTGTAAGTAGGGTGGGGTTACCGGGGATTGATGACTGCTGCTTCTCAGCACTGTATGTGAAATGGGGTCATTTCTGTACTCTCTATAGTTCAAAACAAACAACCTCTAACCTTTATTGTTGTAGACAGTGTGTCAACAGCACACATATATTTCCAGTAGCAGTTGCTGTGCCACAGCTGTACAATATAAATAAGTAACCAATGACACATGACAAGGACTGTGATTATTACTAATTATTGATGTCCCCCCAACCTCCAGAAACACATTCTGTGCAAACTGTTAAAATGAGACATTAACAGACTGCTCTTTAATATTGGGGTTGGAAGGAGGTTCCTGTTATGTTGTTTATGAAATGACAGAAAAATAAACAGTAAGCACTACAGTGAGTAAAAGAGGTTGCCCTATTAATGGGGGCAGCTTAGATTGTCATTGCCCCCCCTAAGATTTGCTAAAAGGATAGTGGGGATAGAGTAGGGGGCAGGCAGTATGAAGGGGGTGGGAACAGAGGGGAATGAGGTTGCAAAAGGGGAGGGGTCATGACATCACAAGGGGAGGTGGAGGGCTGTGGAGAGGAGTAGTAGGTGAGCCGACAAGTAAGGGGATAGGCTGAAGGGGTCCAGGGAAGGGCCTGGAAGGGGTAGAAAAGGGGCTGCAGGGAGAGAAATCCCTCTCTCTCTCTCTCCTGCAGCTGTTCCTTCAACTTGACTTGACTATAGCTGCACAGGCATTCTGAAGTTGGGTAGATACTCTCAAGCTGAGGTAAGGTTGGGGGTAGGCCAGGCCAACATTTGTGCAGTATTTCATATAATGCTTTCAAGTGAGTTCAGTTAAATGGATTTTTTTTTCTCTCTCTTCGTAAGAGTTTTCTCAAGAAAATGCTGTGTTTCCAATGTTTTACTTCCAGTGCCATGATTTGCTCTGAACTGTTTTTGGTAGTTTTTAGTGTGGGATGGCCCTATGAGGCATCCCATTTGTGGAAGTTAACCCTGAGTTCCAAGGCTGGTAAGGTAATTTACAGGTTGGTGCCTTTCCAAGATATGGGGATTTTTGCTTTCCAGGGGAGGGAGGTTTATCGCCATCATGCGGCTTCGGGAATGTCAGACAAGATGCCAGGCCACATGGTGCCCACCTCTAATGGGGGAATCACACCCAAACAAAACAAAAAAATGAGAAAGCATCAGTGTGCTTTTTGTTTTAGCCATGATATTGCAATCGTCCCAGTCGCATGTTTTAGAGAAGAAACCGAGTTGGTCAGCGATGGTAGGATGCCAGAACACATGGCATTTTTCTGCAATGGAGCGCCACTAGTGAGGATGAGCCATTGCAAGGGGACTCACACTTGGGGCTGCTTGTGGTGGAGCAGCTAACACGGAGAAGGTCACTGTGATATTCACGACCAGCACAGTTCATATTTTTCATCAGGAGAATTCTGCTCACTTTGGACACCAGACTTTGGTGGAACCTACCTGGTGATACACGCTACAAGGAGTGACTCATTGGATCTGTTGGGTGAGTGACAGCGCATGGCATGCAAGGCACTAGGCCACGTGGGGTAGCGTTTTGGACAGGCCTGGTCAGACATAGATACAGGTGCTGGCCCTGATCCTAGGGTGGTTTTGTCACAGACATAGGGTGGGAGGGGTTATTAAAATTAAAGGTGGGATACAAGCAACACGTTTTGCAATTCCTTCCATGGGAGGTGGATCACCATGTGTTTAAAATCAAGCTATTCTCATTAGGGGCAGGAGGCTGTGTGGTAGGAGATCTCACTCCTTAATAGAGCAGATATTGTGTTGTCTCCCCCGCATGAGCAGGGAGAGGAAGGCACATGCGCAATCTGTTTCAGTATAGAGGGGAGGTGACCTCCAGTCGCGGTGGACAGGTACATGCAATTTGGCAAGTTTGGGGCATCTGGCCTCACCATGGGTGGATTCTAAGTGCATGATCGCAGGAGCACACAAAAAAAAAAAAGAAAGAAAGGAAGTGGACAAAATGGATGCAGCAGCCAGCACGTTTGTTTGTTTTTCAATGGGGGTGAGGATGAGCACATGTAGGCCTTGTTTGTTTTAAAGGCGGACTAAGGAAAGGGGGCTACAGCCTAGCAGAAAGGGGTCTCAAGGATATGGTCAGCCACCACTAACTAGGGCCTACCCTGCAGGGGCCAGAGGCCTCAGTTATAAGAGTTCCATAAAAAAAATACATAACAAAATGAGAAACAATAATAATAACTTGGAGAATCTGGAAATGTAAGCGTAGCAAGGGTGAGGGATGGAAATATATATATATACATATATATAGGTGCAGAAGATGTGATATGGGGTGAATACCCAGGGTGTGGGGGACAATAGTGCATGCAGAAGGGGCCAGCAATATATTTCTAAGGTCAGGACAGCCTACCCAGTTTGTCTGGGTGAGGAAGGAGGCCTAGAGGTGTTTCAAATACTGACTCACTCCATGGTGAATAAGGAGCCCGCGAGGGAGGGAGGCAGGCAGTCCAAAAAAAAAAAAAGTGAAGACAATGTTTGGGCCCAAGCTACACGGCGAGGGGAGAGGGAGTGGGGAGGTGGGAGGCGGGACACACATTGTTCCACCGGGAGCTCCTATAGGGGGTGGATTATACCAAGAAGGGGGACAGAAAAGGGAAGCACCCCCTCCTTTTTGTTTGTTCATAGCTGACACGTAAAAAATAAATAAATAAATGAATAAATAGGGTGTTTTTTTTTCTTCTGGAAAGCCCGGGGGGGAGGTGGCATAATGCTGGTATCGGGGGCCTTATGTTCTTTCTGTGATTAAGTTACAGACTACAGAATGGCACCTAAGAAGGCTCCCAAACAAAAGACTAGCGAGTTCCTGGCACAAAAAGTGGCAGAGTGGATGGATCAAGTGTAGGCCATCATAAAGAAATCCAGGGCAGAGAAGGAAAGAGATAAGAAGGTGGACAAGGGGAAGGACCCCCTCAGCCCAGAAAAAGCAGCTCAACAAAAGACTGACCAGGAGCAACCCTGATGAGGGTGGTGAGCCTCAACTGGATGTGGGTAAGGAACCAGTGGTAGACCTGTCAGTGGAAGACAGTTTAAAGGACTACCTGGCAGGAGCAATTGAGAAGCAGGGAGAGAAAGGTTGGGAGGAGGAGGAGGTGGAGAAAGTGTGGAAGGAATTAAAAGAGGAGAAAAAGACTGAGAAAGGGGAACAGAATATGGGGTGGGGGAAGGGGTAGCAAGGGCAGTTATGGGTGGGCCCCGGGATGACTTGGGGGGACCATGTATTGTAAGCTTTCAAACAGAAAATATGGAAAGGAGAGTATGTGGATATGTTTGCCCTGATTGACAAGGACACAGCAAAAAAGAATGAGCAGAAAGAGTCAGTGGGCAATTCAGAGATGGCGGTAGCAATGGCCATAGTGGGGAAAACCAGTGAGGATACTAGTTATGAGGGAAAAACATTTGGGGCCTGGATGGAGGGTTTCACTCATTTCAGCGTGATTATTTTGCAGAAGAAATCCAAGCTAGCCATACCATTACTCACCTATTTGGCCATCATCTGGGATGCCTATAGGGTTAAGAGTGGATACGGATGGCTTATTTGTGATGAGAAGTTCTGGCAAAGGGTGGCATCACATGGGGATGTCAGGTGGGATGTGACTTTGTCAGAACTGTGGTTCAGGACATTGTCAGCACAAGGGAGTACCTGCAGTGAGGGGAAGAGGGCCAGTGGGACAACAAGTTCAAAGTCTTGCTGGGCATTTAATAAGGCTAACTGCATATGGCATAGCTGTAAATACAAAAACACATGTTCAGGCTGTGGGGGCACTCACCCGCTATCCAGATGTAGGACGCATGGGAACAGGAATACAGCTCCAACACAAGGGCAGCCTTTAAGGGCGGACATTGGGGGGAAGGGTGTATTCAATGGACAAGGGGGTAATTTCTGATGTAACAGCAGAAGGGGAGGTTACGGGGGGGGCATCAGCAGTCTCATATGATGGTACCTAGTCGAGGGGGGGTCCCACCCCTGGCTTGGACCCTGCTGAAGGTAGAGATGGTAATTGCATGGACTAGGGACTACCTGGACAAAGGGGTGGGTTTAATGTTGAGGGAGGGTTTTGCAGAAGGGTTTTATTTATATTACTCAGGATTACAGAACAATATGAGGACCAAAAAACCTGGGATCCATAAAAGGAAAGGGGGACATGGTGGAAGGCAAGATTAAGAAGGAGGTGGCAGTGAGACGGGTGGCAGACCCTTTCCAAACCCCCTCCATTTTTCAATTTCAGGGTTTCCCAATGGGCATCATGCCCAAGACACATAACTGTTAGAAGACATACAAAACATGACAGCTAAAGGGGAGGTTCTTATAATGGGAGACTTCAACATGCCAGATAAAGATTGATCAATATATAGATACATAGCTGCATAGACAGTGTTGGCAGATAAGGGCCTATGGCCCACCCAGTCTGCCCATTTGAGCTTGTAAGTTCAGTTTATGTTTTCCTAGAAGTCTGTTGCCCCTTACCCCTGACCTCCAGAATTCCTTTATGTCTATCCCATGCATTCTTAAATCCCATGATTGTTTAGCCCCCACCACTTCCTCTGGCAGGGTGTTCCACTTGTCCACCACCCATTCTGTGAAGAAATTCTTCCTCACGTTTCCTCTGAATCATCCTCCCTCCAACTTCATCCCATGCCCTCTAGTCCTAGAACATCTTTTTCGCTTAAAAATAGTGTATTCCTGCACCCTGTTCCTCCCTGTAAGATACTTGTATGTCTCTATCATATCCCCTCTCTCCCTCCTCTCCTCCAGGGAGTACATGTTCAGTTCCTTCAACCTGTCTTCATAGGACTTACGATGCAATCCATGCACCATCTTTGTTGCCCTCCTCTGAACCTTCTCTACCCAAATACCAGCAGAAACATCTGCCAGAACTAGATATATAGTGGATTTCCTGCAGGGAGATGGCCTCAATCAACTGGTCCATCAACCCACAAGCGACAGTGTTATCCCACATCTAGCACTGACTAACAGGGAAAGAATCACATATCTCCAGGTAGAAGGTCACCTGGGGGCCAGTGACCATCACTTGGTATGGTTCAATTTGGCCACTAGAACTAAATCATCCCATTCCAAGGCAAAAATATGGGACTTCAGAGGAGTTGACTTAAAAATGGCCAACAGAGTTAAGCTAGACCTGGCAAGAAGAAATACAGGTGTGGGGGGTACAGGCAAATTGGGCAAGCATTAAGGATGCAATACTTGAAGCAACACCCCACTGTGTTAGAGAGAAAAGCAGGAGCAAAAGAAGAAGGAAACTTCTTTGGTTCTCAAAAACAGCAGCAGAAAAGGTCAGAGCCAAAAAGCTGGCCTTCAGGAAATATAAGAGAATGCAGCAGGACAAAGATAGGGAGGAATACCAAACTTCCCTAAGGGAAGCAGGGAAGGCAGTAAGGCAGGCAAAGGCCCAAACCAAGGAAACACTAGCACGAACAGTAAAAGAAGGTGACAAGACTTTTTATAGATACATTAGTGAAATGAGAAAGTCCAGAGGGGGTATTGCTAAGATCAAAAGGAAAAAGGGAGGGAGTGTGAGGAGGATCAAAGAAAAGCATATATCCTAAATAGATACTTCTGCTCAGTATTTACTGTGGAGAAGGTAGAGCAAGGCCCACAGCTCAGCACAATAGACACGGGGTGTGTGTGTGTGCACTAGTCCCTTCACAGAAGAAAGAGTCCTACAAGAGTTCACTAAGCTCAGGGTGGACAAGGCAATGGGACCTGATGGCATACATCCCAGGGTACTAAAGGAGCTAAGGGTGAAACTAGCAGAGCCACTAGTAGAACTGTTTAGTGAGTCTCTGAGCACAGAAGAGGTCCCAAAACACTACAGAAGGGCTCACGTGATCCCGCTCCACAAGACTGGTAGGAGGGAGGATACAGGGAACTACAGGTCAGTCAGCCTTACCTCAGCAGTGGGCAAGATTATAGAGGCACTCCTTAAGGAAAGAATAGTGCAACACCTGGAATCCATAGGAGCACTGGATCCAAGACAGCATGGGTTTATAACAGGAAGGTCCTGTCAAACTAATCTCATAGATTTCTTTGACTGGGTAACCAGAGTGGTGGACCATGAGGAGCAGTTGATGTCGCCTACCTTGACTTCAGCAAAGCTTTCGATACTGTTCCACATAGGTGATTTATTAATCAGCTAGGTAGGTTTGGGATGGGTCAGATGTTGGTCAACTGGGTGGCAAACTGGTTGGCAGGCAGAAAACAGAGAGAGTGGTGGTAAATGGTATGCAGTCAGAAGAGATGCAAGTCACAAGTGGGGTACCTCAGGGATCAGTCGTGGGGCCAGTCCTCTTCAATATCTTCATCAGTGACATGGCAGATGGACTAGAGGGTAAGGTTTGTCTGTTTGCAGATGACACCAAGATCTGCAACAGAGTAGATGATCCAGATGGGGTGGGCAGAATGAGAAGAGATATGGATAAACTGGCAAAATGGTCAGAAGAGTGGCAAATGGGGTTTAATGCAAAGAAGTGCAAGATCATGCACATAGGGAAGAGAAACCCTGAAGCCACCTATAGGTTGGGAGGGGAGTTGCTGGCAATCACAAGGGAAGAAGGAGAACTGAGCATCATCATCACAGATGACCTGAAATCATCTAAGCAGACCACTAAAGCAGTAGGTAAGGCTAGAGGGATGTTGGGGTGTATTAGTAGGGGTATCGCAAGTCATAAGAGGGAGGTAATAATCCTCTTTACAAGACACTGGTTAGGCCCCATCTGGAGTACTGCATGCAGTACTGGAGGCCACCTGCACAAGGACATTAACAAAATGGAGGCAGTCCAGAGAAAGGCAACCAAAATGGTGCAGGGACTGCATCAGAAAACATATGAGGACAGATTAACGGAGCTCAATATGTATACCCTAGAGCGAAGGAGGGGCAGAGGTGATATGATCGAAACATTCAAACAGCTTAAGGGCATGAACAAGGAGAAAGAGTATAACATGTTTCAATAGAAGAAAAATAGCAGGACAAGAGGACACAGCATGAGATCAGAGGGAGACCGATTAAGGGGTAATGTGAGGCAGTTCTTTTTCACAGAAAGAGTGGTGGATGCATGGAACAGCCTACCTCAGGAAGCGGTGGATATGAATACAGTGCAGGGCTTCAAACAGGCATGGGTAGGCATAAGGGAGCAATAAAGATAAGTATGAAGAGATAGGCCATTGACAAAGTACAGGCCTATGGCACATTCATAAGGTAGAAAAAATGGGCAGACTGGATGGGCCTTGCAGTCCTTATCTGCCGTCAACTTCTATGTTTCTATGTAAGAAAGCACCAGGTGAGTATAGGCTGATTCACCACCTACCATATCCCAAAGGGACTTGGTGAACGATGCCATCATACTGGAAAGGAGTGCAGTGTCCTATGCCACTTTGGTCAAAGCAGTGGAACTGATAAAAGCCGGGAAGGGGTATGGGTAGAAAACTGACATAGAATCAGCTCCAGACTACTACCAGTCTTGGAACAGGACTGAGAGTTGTTAGGATTCCAATTTCAGGAAAATATTAGTTTGATGGAGCAATGCCCATGAGGTGTTTGATGGCATGTGCCACGCTTTGAAGTTTTCAGTACTTGCTGCAATGGGGTTTTGTGGTCCACCACAGGCAGGGGGCAGTCGTCCACTACTTGGATGACTTCCTAATCATAAGGCAGGGCAGGGCAGGGCAGGAAAATACACAGACCATGCTACAATGCTTTGAAGGGTTGTGCAGGGAGATTTTGGTACCTTGGCCGAGAATGAGACCAAAGGGCCAAGCAAGCAGCTAAAATTTTGGGCATTGAGCTAGACCTGGAACAGCTGTGTTTCTACCTGCCATTGGGCAAACTTAAGGGCATAATCAAAGGTCTTAAAGGAAAGCATAGAGTACAGGTCAGAACAGTGGGACACATGAAATTTGTCTGCAAGGTAGTAGCCCCAGAGAGGGTGTTACCCAACACATGGATTGGGTGTCAGAGAAAGCCAAGTTGCCACATCACTGGGTAGACATTAACAAAGGTGTAAAGGAGGATTTGCTAACCTGGGAAGGTGTTTTGGCAAGATATAATGGGATAAGATTCTGGCAGGACAATTGGGAGTCGAGAGAGGACCTGGAGCTGTACACGGATGCTGCTGGGGATTTTGGCATGGGGGCATAGTGCCAGGGTGAATGGATATTGGAAAAATGGCTGGCCTGGTGGGTAGAGATGGGCTTCACCAAGGATATCACATTTTTGGAGACATCCTCCATATGGGTGGCTATGGTAGTATGGAGATCACTTTCGGAATAAGAAAGTCATTTTCCAATGTGATAACATGGCAGTGGTGTCGGTGATAAATTGGCAGTCTGGGTCCACTGATGTGGTACTAAGGGTGGCACGCATGTTGGTATGGGAGGGCCTGAGGTTGAATTTGTCTTTTACGGTGAAGCACGTGGAAGGGATTAAGAGCGACATAGCTGACAGCCTCTCATGTTTACAGTTGGACAGGTTCCAGTCAATAGCCACAAGGGCAGCCATCCAGAGAACGCAGGTGCCTACACACCTTTGGGAGACTGGATGGACTGAGCCCAGCTACTCTTTCAGAGCACATGGGCTCCTAACATGCTAAGGGTGTATGAAATAGAGTGGAAGAGTTTTCAGGAGTTCTGGGAGAGGGCAGGGTTGGAGGTAAATGGCCCAGTATCTGAAGCCCAGGTCATTAGATACATGGTGAGAAATTGGGAGGGGGGGATGTTGGGATCCACCATTGGTATCCACCTCACTGGTATAGGGTTGGTCTGCCAAATGCAAGGATGGAGATTCCTACCAGGGATCCGGCCATCTGGCGGATGCAGGAAGGGTGAATCAGGCTGCATGGCCAAACAGCTGGATAGGCACAGACCAATCTGTGGGGCCCTGCTGGGTAGGTTGAATGCTAGCCTGACACATGTATGCTCCTCAGAGAATGAGACTAGACTGTGTTCATATTTTCAGTGATGCAAAAAGGGGCATTTAGGGTCAGTGAGGTGGTGGCCAAGGGGAAGTGGGACACATGGGGAGGGCTACAGGATGAAGAAATTTCTTGGTCGACTGGGGCCGCCATGGTATGGCTCAGAAGGTCAAATACAAACCAGGCCAGCAAGGGGTAAAGGTGTGGAGTTGATCCAGGCTGGGATAATGGGAGGGGTGATACAAACCTTAGAGGCATACATGGTGGTTAGGCTCCAGGGCAGAGGTTGGTTGTTTAGGCACAGCAATGGGGATCTGGCCTCCACCACCCAGGTCATGGATGTTCTAAAAAAGGGATGGGTTTCATCAGGGAGGACACTAAGAGGTTTGCATTACACTTGTTAGGATCAGGGCAGCTTCAGAGATGGACAGGATTGGGGAACCACTGCTGAGGTGTAGAGGGTGGACAGGTGGTCCTTCCAGGTGTACAGGGGTATGTAAAGTGAGAGTCAACATCTATTTTGTGTTTTCCAGGTTTTGACAGTGCCAGGTGGTGTGGATTATGGGCCATTCATTTATCCATTGGGCAGAGCAGTGGGCTGTAACCATGGCAGAGGGTCAACAACTGGAACAAGATCCAGAAAAGACCATGATCAAATGTCAAATGGCGTGGGCAGAGGGGATTAAGATGGAGACAGCTCCGCCATTAATGGATGTTAGCAGTAGGTTTTTGCCAGCCCCACATATGATTGTGGTGCACGTGGGGGGAATGACCTGGGAAACACGCTCTGGATGGTTTTGATCCACCATGATTCTGAAGGACTTTGAGGTGATAAAATCCTGGTGACTGCAGGTGACAATAGCACGGCTGGAAATTGTATCATGGAGATGTTGGAAACATGCTAGGGCTTTGTTAGCGATAGACAAAGCCCGGAAATGGGTAAACAGAAAAATAGCAGATTGGTGTAGAAGGAGGGGCTATACATAAAAAATGAGTAGATTACACATGACACTCCGGGGATGTACCACTCAGACAGGGTCCATATGTCAAAGGTGGGCGACACTGCTCTAAATGGGGCAATCAGAGAGGTAACTGAAAAATGGCAGTGTTTTGGGGGCGGAGGAGGTATTCACTAGCTTTTAATTGGGGGAAGCCCAGAGGCCGAACCAAATGGTCAGCTTATGGGCTAATGGGAAAAGGGGGCCTGGTCGGATATAGGTACAACAGTGTAGGGGGGGCTCCCCATGGGGTAGTTACCTCAGTGGATACAGGGCTAAGGGATCAGGTGGGGATGCCTGAACCCAGACAGAACTGAAGGATGGTGAAGGGGCATCAGGTCTTGTACACCCGAACCAAGGAAGAGCTAAATATTGACTGCAATGCTCTGAAGTCTGTGGATATGTCAATAAAGGTGCAACCCTAAAAGAAATGTTGTAAACAAGAAATGTTGATGATGGTATAACATTGTAAAAGGTTATTGTAACTGAGTATCTACCTAATAAAGCTTCAATTTGTGAACCAAGCATTGGTGTGGGTGTGGGTGTGGCTGATTTTGGGGAGAGTCCATATGACAAAAGAGGTTGCCATGTTAAAGGGGCAGCCCCGATTGTCAATGACCCCCTTCCCCTGAGATTAGCTAAAAGGATAGTGGGGGTAGAGTAGTGAGCAGGCAGCAAGAAGAGGTGGGTGGGAGTGGGGAATGAGGTCACAAAGGGAGGTCATGACATCACATAGATACATAGATACATAGACAGTGCTGGCAGATAAGGGCCTATGGCCCACCTAGTCTGCCCATTTGAGCTTGTAAGTTCAGTTTGTTTTCCTAGAAGTCTATTTCTTACCCCTGACCTCTAGAATTTCTTTATGTCTATCCCATGCATTCTTAAATCCCGATTGTTTCAGCTCCCACCACTTCCTCTGGCAGGGTGTTCCACTTGTCCACCACCGTTCTGTGAAGAAATTCTTCCTCATGTTTCCTCTGAATCGTCCTCCCTCCAACTTCATCCCATGCCCTCTAGTCCTGAAACATCTTTTTCGCTTAAAAATAGTGTTTTCTGCACCCTGTTCCTCTCTGTAAGATACTTGTATGTCTCTATCATATCCTCTCTCCTCCTCTCCTCCAGGGAGTACATGTTCAGTTCCTTCAACCTGTCTTCATAGGACTTGTGATGCAACCCATGCACAATCTTTGTTGCCCTCCTCTGAACCTTCTCTACCCTGTCTATGTCCTTACGTAGGTATGGTCTCCAGAACTGTACACTGTACTCCAGGTGGGGCCTCACTAGTGTCTTGTATAGCGGAATTATGACCTCCTTTTCCTGCTGGTGATGCCCCTGCCTATACATCCCAGCATCCTATTTGCTTTACCTGATGCCTTGTCACACTGTTTCTACCTTGAGGTCATCAGAGATGACAACCCCAAGATCCCTTTCCTGCTTGGTGCATGCTATATCCTCACCCCCAACTGATATATTGTGCCAGGGTTTTTGTGCCCCATATGCATTATCTTGCACTTCTTTGCATTGAATTTCAACTGCCAAACCCTTGACCATTCTTCAAGTTTCTGCAGGTCCTTCTCATACTGTCTACACCCTCTGGTGTGTCTACTCTGTTACAGAGCTTTGTGTCATCAGCGAACAGTGAAATTCTGCCTCTAGATCCTGTGCAATGTCACTGATGAAGATGTTGAATAGGACCGGTCCCAGCACTGATCCCTGTGGTACCCACTGGTCACTCTTCCCTCTGTGGAGTGACAGCCATTTATCACCACCCTCTGTGTCCTGCCACCCAGTCAGTTACCTACCCACCACACTACTGTCCTGCCCACACCCTTATTCCCCAGTTTGTGTAATAGTCTTCTATGTGGCACAGTGTCAAAGGCCTTGCTGAAGTCCAGATAGGCCATGTCCACTGCCCTCCCCTGATCCACCTCCCTAGTCACCCAGTCAAAAAATTAAATGAGGTTGGTCTGACATGACCTCCCTGGTGAAACCATGCTGCCTTGGGTCCTGTAGTCCATTGACAACCAGATGTTCCACCAATCTCTCCTTCAGTAGTGCTTCCATGATCTTTCCACTACCGAGGTGAGGCTGACTGGTCTGTAGTTCTCTGCTTCCTCTTTGTTCCCACTTTTGTATAAGGGACTACATCTGCTGTCCTCCAGTCTTTGGGTACCTCCCCTGTTTCCAGTGATTGGCTGAATAGGATAGCCAGAGGTTCAGCCACCACCTCTCTTAGTTCTTTAAGGACCCTGGGGTGCACCCCATCTGGCCCCATTGCTTTATCAGCTCTTATTACTTCCAGTTCCTTCAGGACCCTTTCTCGTGTAAAGGGACTTGTGTCCATTTCTGCACCATTCTCCCCCCTTTGTACTCCCTTCAGACCCATTACACCCCTCTTCCTTAGTAAAGACTGAGCAGAAATACCTGTTCAATATGTCAGCTTTACTGTTGTCATCCTCCACGCGGCTCCCATCCTCCCCTTCAGTCTCACTATCCTCCCTTTGTCCTTCTTTTTCACTTATGTACCTATAAAAGGTTTTGTCCCTTTAACCACTGATTTTGCAATGTGTTCTTCTGTCTGAGCTTTGGCTTCCCTTACTGACTTCCCTGCCTCCCTTTGTTTCTCCTGGTACTTCTCCCTATCCCCTTCTGCCTGTGTCTTTTGTATTGCCTGAATGCAATCTTTTTGGCTTTCACTTTCTTTTCTACCTCTTTGAAACCATAATGGTCTCTTTCTTTTCCTCTTGCTAACCTGCTTAATGCATAATTCTGTTGTTCTATAATCCCCATTTTAAATACTGCCCACTGTTCCTCAATCCCTGATTCCTGTCCCATTCCCTTAATGCCTCTTTCAAGCATCTCCCCATTTTCCCAAAGTCTGCCCCCCTAAAATCCAGGATACGTGTTTTTGTGTGGTTTGGTTCTGCTCTTTCTGTGATTTCAAACCACAATGACTGGTGGTCACTGTTACCCAGGTGCTCCCCCACTGTTACTCCTCATCACACTGTCCCTGTTGTGGCACAAGGTCCAGTATTGCCTTCTGCCGAGGTTGGTTCCATGACCAGTTGCTTGAGGAAGGCACCCTGAAGGGAGTCCAGGATAAATCTGCTCCTAGTTGATGCTGCTGCTGGGATGCTCCAGTCCACGTCTGGTATATTGAAGTCTCCAACCAGTACTACCTCACCCTTGTCTGCCATCCTTTGGATGGCTAGCATCAGCTCCCTATCTGTTTCTTCCTCCTGGGCTGGTGGTCTATAGACCACACCTGTGCGGATGGCTGGCCCCATTTTCCTTTCCAGCTTAACCCACAGTATCTCTCCCCCATTTTGTTCCTCCTGGATCTGTGTGGCCCTTATGTCATTTTCACATACAGTGCCACTCCTCCTCCCTTCCTGCCTGCTCTGTCTCTTCTGAATATGTTGTAGCCAGGTATGGCCATCTCCCAGTCATGGGTTATCATTACACTAGGTTTCAGTGATGGCCACAATGTCCAAGTCTGACTGTACCATGACAGCCTCCAGATCTTCCATCTTGTTGCTAAGGCTCCTGGCATTTGCACACATGGCTTTCCATGATTTGACCTCCCTAGACTGCTTCACTGTTCTACTCCAGCCCCTTCCTTGGTTGTCATTTATCCCTGGTTCTCCTTGCTGTCTGCCCTTCTGCTGAATTTTGCCCCTTTTCTGCTTATCCACCTTTTGGACACTAATCTCAATCTTTTGCAAACTGCTTTGCAGAGATAGCCACTCCTCTGGTTCACTGGTTCCATTACTAGCTGTAATGGGGCTGGATATATGTATGGCAGGGCAGGGGAGGGCTCCCATTGGGTAGTCTTCCAGGGGACAGGGGAGGGTGGAAGGTGGAGGGAGGGTAGTAGTTGAGTGACAAGCAAGGGGATATTACACAGGGGTCCAGTGGAGGGCTTGGAAGTGAGAAAAGGGGATGCAGGGAGAGAAAATCCTCTCTCTCCTGCAGCTATTCCTTCAACTTCCCACCCACCCACCCACCCACCCGACATAGGTTATATCATGCGGGGGTCCGTAGACGCTGTTGAATGAGGGCAATGGTGACACACAGGTTGTCAAGGTTTGGGTTGCTGGGTGACAGCAACGGTGTCTGGAAAAAGGAGGCCTGGCTGGATATATGTATGGCAGGGCAGGGGAGGGCTCCCCATTGGGTAGTCACTTCAGGGGGGACAGGGCTAGGGGATCAGGTGGGGACACCTAAACCCAGACAGAACTGAAAGATGGTGAAAGAGCATTGGGTCTTGTACACCCGTGCCAAAGAAGAGCTAAATATTGACTGTAATGCTGCAAAGTTTGTGGATATGTGAATAAAGGGGCAACCCAAATGAAATGTAAATAAGAAATGTGGGTGATGGTATAACATTGTAAAAGGTTGTTGTAACTGAGTATCTACCTATTAAAGCTTCAATCTGTGAACCAATCATTGGTGTAGGTGTGGCTGATTTTGAGAGGAGTCCATATGACAATGTTTTGAGTAATGTTTTAAGGAACAACAAAACCATTCTTCAAAACTGCATAATAGTTTGTGATGTAAAAGAACAGAGATTATTTCATGAAAGTACTACATTTCACATTTCTAGTTAGCTGTGAAACAGCACAAAACCAGCTGAAATACATGAAAGGCAATTGTATACCATCATGGTTATTGCTGAAACCTATTAACCAATTATGTAATAAGATGTTTGCATACCCATTTTAGAATATAATGTAATATCAAATCAAATCAAATCAAACTTTATTTGTAAAAGGCGCCTTTCCGAAACCAAGGCATCTGTACATAACATAATAAAATAAATCAATAAATAATTAAAACAGTAAATAAAATTAATCCAAGGCAGCAACATTAAAAATCATTATATGCAAGGCTAAAAAGAAATGTTTTTACATAAAATACATGAGATTATTCAGTAAATGTATAATTTACCTCGATTAACAGCAACCAAACGGTAGCAACAAGCAGGTAGATCTGTGAAAGAAAATCAGAAAAAGAACATTTACAGTATGCACACATGAACAGATTATTTCTTAAGAGCATTATCATTGGTTTTTCACAAAACTATGCATGACGATCATTCAGATTCATCTTCTATGTAACACGAACACCTTGATTTCTGTTTTCTCTCATGTGATATATTGTAAGGAATATTTGCAGCTAGTACAGCTAAATGATTGTATACATTTATGCATCTTTCTTGCCATAATGAGGTAAGAAGTGCAGTACAAGGAAAAGTCATTGTCCTGTACTAGTGTTGTCAATACTGCAGAACAAGCATATTTGTGTGTATATATACTGGACTGGATATTCAAAAGGGTTGCGTCATGTGCAAGTCCGAAATTGCACCATTCTGCCATATTCAGCAGGAGGCAGTTGCGCCCCCCCAAGTCAAGCTGAGCAACAGTGCAATGCTAATGAAGGCATGCTGAACCGGAGGAGGAGGAACCATGCATAAACTGCACACCCTGATATTCAGCGGGCTGTGCAGAGTTGTGCAGGCGCAACCCCCAACCTGTGTCTGCACAACTTTGAGCCAAAAAAAAAAAGGAGAAAGTCGAGGGCCACCCACAGGTGAGCTGCCGCATTGCAGGGCGCAACACAGCAGCTGCCACCTGTGGGTGGCCCTCAACCTACTCCCTGTGCCCCCTGCAGCCCAATTGCAGGCATATATTAACCTCCCCGACTGGCCGATTACGGGCAAAAGTACAGTAAACCCCCTCCACCAGCCCGATCGTGGGCAAAGGTGTAAAAATCCCCTCCCCCAACTGGCTCTCTTCTGCACCAATGGGCGTGCAGCCCTACCAGGCAGTCAGTCAGTGGGCGGTGGGGTGGCAGGTAGGGTGGGATGCTGCCGCCCGCTGGCTGGACGGTGGGATCGGGGTGGTGGGGCTTCATGGGTGGGTGGGGTGGGGTCCACTAGATCATCAGGGTAGGTGGTCCTGGGGGGGTGTTTGAACAGTTTGCAGCCCGCGATCAGGCTTCGAGGTCCACTGGACCACCAGGGATGTGTTCTTGGGGGGGATGAACACTTAGCAGCCCGCGATCGGGCTTTGAGGTCCACTGGACTACCAGGGATGTGTTCTTGGGGGTGGTTGAACACTTAGCAGCCCATGATCGGGCTTCGAGGTCCACTGGACCACCAGGGATGTGTTCTTGGGGGGGGTTGAACACTTAGCAGCCCGCGATCAGGCTGATGGGGGTTACTTTACACTTTTGCCCGCGATCAGGCTGGTGGGGGTTACTTTACACTTTTGCCTGCGATCGGGCTGGTGGGGGGTTTATGTATACTTATGCCTGTGATCGGGCCAGTTGGGGGAGGGGGAATTTTTACACTTTTGCCCATGATCGGGCTGCAGGGGGCATCAGTCCCCAATGGCTGCTGCCTGGCAGGGAGCCAGGTGCAAGTCCTCGAGGATCGGCACACCTGCATGCTAATGGCATGCAAATGGGACCATAAATAGATGCAAATGGCCCCCCCATGCCTTGCATGAATTATGGCCCCATTTGCATGTCACCTTTTGAATATGGGAAATTTGCGCATGGCGCAATGGTACTTGTGCCACCTCAACTTGAATGCTCCACTCTGACCACTTGCGGTGGTGCAAGTTCCACTGTGCCATACACAGTGGCAGTGGCCAGGGGGTGATATTCAAAGGAGTTCCTCAATAGCACAACTCCGTTGAATATCACCCCAGCCACACCCCTGCGCAACTATTTTGTGCAGCGCAAGGGCTTGTGCCACAGAATAGCGCAGTTTGAATATCCAGCCCACTGTGTATATATGCATATGTGTGTGTGTGTGTGTGTGTGTGTGTGTATATGTATATATATATATATATATATATATATATATTCCCTCATGCACTTTGATCTTATGATGTCACTCGTGGCACAGCTACAAGTGACCTCGTATGGTCAAAGTGCACAAAGGGAAATATCAATGATATTTCCACTGGTGCCATGGCATATTTCATTTATGTGATGCCTTTTCTTCATTAATGCTTTTTCTTTTTTAAATTATTTATGTTTTTGAAATATTTGTATCTCAGCAGGTTTCTTTTTATGTACGGCGCTAGCAGTGGTATGTAGAGATGCTAGCATGGTTGCTAAGGTCCGTAAGTGCTGGCTTTGTCAAATGGGTTAGTTTATTGGTCACATTTAATGGAGGTTGGGCTGAATAGTTTTTATAAACATGGTGGCTCAGCTCCCCGCTTAGTAATGGAGCAGGGTTTCAGTCCCGTGCATTACATTTACTTTTTTATTTTTAAATAAAATATACTATATCTGGTTAATCTTGATTTCTGCTGATGTTGGAGACAGTAGAGGATGTTGACAGCCAGTGGAAGAAGTGTTCAGCAAAAGAGGATGTAGACGGACGGATGGCTGAAGCAGTGTACAAGGTACAGAATGGCAGCTGTGGGTGGGAAGGGATTGAGATATTAACTGCCACATAATTTGAGTTTTGGGCAGAGGGTGAGAATGCGTGATGACAATTTAAAAAAAAAGAAAAAAAGAACCTCTCAGAGTGAATGACATTTTCACACTGAGGAGGTTCACAGTTGGGACCTATCTGTTGGGTGATCTTGCAGCTGTGTATGTTAGAGTGGGCTGACTGCAGTTTGCGGGTCTTGTGGGGTTAACTGCAGATAGTGCCTCTCAGTGACCTTCTGTGTGGATAAAATGACCTATAGTGAGGATAAACATGATATCCTCACTGTAGGTCAGACCATACTGGGAATATTAAAAATATTTGCCAGGATTTATCCTCACTGGCATTTTACACACACACATATATATATATATATATATATATATATATATGTATCAGCCATTTACACACACAGGTCATACAAAGGTCACTCTAGGCAGCTTTCCCCTCAGCATGCAAGAAACACCTGTACTGTTACTATAGACACAAATGCAGAACTACATGTGAGATTTCACTGCTGCCTGCAGCTAACTCAGAATTAAAAAACACTATCACATATTCCCCACTCTAACTTCCACCTCAGCACTGTGATACTCTCAGCTTGACTGCAGCCAGAATTCTAAAGTGCACAACTTCATAGAACACTCTGTTCCTCACTGCTACCTGTAGCTAACTCAATTACCACTGAAAACACTCTCACTTCTTCTTCAAACTCTGACTCTCAACCCATTACAATTACTGTGATACTCTCAGTTTGACTGCAGCCAGAATTCTAAAGAGCACAGCTTCACAGAACACTGTTCCTCACTGCTGCCTGCAGCTAACTCAATTATCACTAAAATGTGTCAGCTGTTCCTGACACTGACTCTCATCCCTTTATCATTACTGTGATACTCTCAGCTAGACTGCAGCCAGACTTCTAAAGAATACAGCTTCACAAAACAGTCTGTTTCTCACTCCTACCCAAAACTAACCCATTTAGCATTGCAAAACACACTCATCTGTTTCCCAGAGTTTATAACACTGCCAGCCCATGCAGAAAAACTCACACACAGAATGAGCAAACAGATAAACAGGAACTGAACACAAGACAACATAACAATACTTTTGAAACTCCTAGCCCTATTGTATAAATTGAATACATGATGTGCAGATCATGTGCTATGACAAATATTGTCACTCCTTGATCATGAGCTCTGGATATGTCACGCATGCCTTTGGCACTCATGAGATATCCAGAGCTCACTCTGTAGGAGTGACAATCTTTGCCTTATCACACACATGCCCATCATGTATCCCATCTCTCTCTCTCTCTCTCTCTCTCTATATATATATATATATATATATATGTATTGTGTGTGTGTGTGTGTGTGTGTGTGTGTGTATACAGTACTGAGAGACTTGCATCACCTTTATAATAATGGCCTGTAACTTCTCAAATAAATAATAAAATGTTCCCATTCTAATAGTTACTAGTATTGTACTTAGTAAGGACATACTGTAAGTAACATCAGCCTCTGTTGTATTGCTGTTTTGCTGTGGACCCATCTGGAATGCTACATTTCCCCCTTAAGAAAGATGCCATTTTGTGACATTGTTCCATGTCACTCATAGAGTGCCTCATTGCAGTCTCAATATTTACATTTTAAAGGAAAAAAAAGTTGTATGCTAGTATGTCATATTTAGCTATTGTGCTTCTTAAAACTTTCTTATTTCTAAATTTATAATTTATGTAGTTTTATATGCCCTTATTTTTCTGGTAACGTACTAACCAGTGGTGTCCCCCTACAGTACTTTCAGGTCTTGTACAGCCCTGGTTTTCAAATTTTTTTTTTCTAATAACAACCCCCTCCCAATTGCAATGCCTCTGACTCTCCTTAACATCATTTCTATTTTTTTTTCTTTACTTTGCGGTATTCATGATGTTTTATTTAAATATTTGGATCCTCCTCCCTTGGCGTCCCTCTGTTATGTACAAGACTATGGGTCCAAAAATTCTCCACAACACCAGCGGTCCATTTGCAGAACTAAAAGCACTTGTCTGTATTGTTGCTGAACCTTTGAAGGTATTAAAAGCCTACACCTGCCCAAGAAACTTCCTTTCTACTTCTCCTCCCGGTGAGTGTTTTTCTTGGTGTCTCCATTCCTCTCACTGTTACGTACATGACTTGTTGTGGTGTCACTGTTATGTACATGACTTTTTATGAAAAGAACAGCTTTTAAATAAATTACACCAAATAATTAGAACTAAAAGTGGTGTCTAACTTTTCAGCCAAGGTTTAAATTGCTGATTAATAAAAACAGAGCTGTAAAACAAACAGATATGATCAGCAGGTAAACTTTGACACCTCTGGAGAAAATGCATTCAAAACTAAATGTTTAAACATAACTAAGGTTGCATTATGTACATTAGCACAAGAGTTTCTTGTAGCAGGACTATATCAGACAGTTATACTTATATTGTTGCTTTTGTTGGGTCCCTGTTAACCACATGACTTGTGGTGTCACTGTTACATACATGATGTCTTATAAAAAAATGTTTTTGAATACATTGCACTGAATAATTAGGAAACTCAGCGATGTCTAACTTATACAGAAAGGTTCATATAGCTGATTAAGAAAAAAAGAACTGTAAAAACAAACAAATGCAATCAGCAGGTAAACTTTGACATGCCCAGTGAAAATGCATTCAAAAGTAAATGTTTAAAGACAACTATGGTTGCTTGATGTACATTAACTTAAGTATTTCTTATAGTAAGACTTTGTTAGATAGTTACACTTATATAGTTGCTTTTGTTGGGTCCCTGTTAACCATATGACTTGATGTGGTGTCACTGTTATCTACATGACTTGTTGTGGTGTCACTGTCACGTACATGACTTCTCATGAAAAAAACTGTTTTTGAATAAATTGCTCTGAATGATTAGTAAACTCAATGGTGTCTAACTTACACACAAAGATTCATATAGCTCATTAAGAAAAAAAGAACTGTAAAAACAAACAAATGCAATCAGCAGGTAAACTTTGACATGCCCAGTGAAAATGCATTCAAAAGTAAATGTTTAAAGATAACTATGGTTGCTTGATGTACATCAACATAAGTATTTCTTATAGTAGGACTTTCTTGGACAGTTACACTTATATTGTTGCTTTTGTTGGATCCCTGTTAACCACATGACTTGATGTGGTGTCACTGTTACGTGCATGACTTGTTGTGGTGTCACTGTTACATGCATGACTTCTCATGAAAAAAACTGTTTTTGAATAAATTGCACTGAAAAATTAGGAAACGCAGTAGTGTCTAACTTATCCACCAAGGTTCAAATAGCAGATTAGAAAAAACGGGATGGTAAAAACAAATGGATACAATCAGCAGCAAAACTTCGACATGCACTGTTTTCACAGCAGTGGTGCCCAAAGATAAATTGTGGTGTAATTACAATCAGGTAATGCTTAGAATCAAATAATGAAATGTTGCTTGCTATGGTACCTAAATAGCTTCAATAACCATACTAATTTGGAAAAAAAAACTAAAAGAAATTGAAACAGAAAATTCAACAGAAGGGACACCTTGTAATGTACATTACCTGATCCATGTGCTAACTTAAAGTCTCATTTTCTTATACTGCCAGATGATGAACTATCTTTATATTTGGTATTATATAATCTCCATTTGCACCCAATGTAAAATGATATAGTTATGGGATTTAAGTAAAAAAAAATTGTGTCATGAATGTCACACTTTGTCTCTCCAGTATCAAATACACACTCATATCTATCTGTCTATATATATCAAGATATATATATATATATACACATACTATATATATATATATATATATATATATATATATAGCTGTGTGGACAGTATTCAAGAGACAAAGTGTGACATTCATATACGCAACAAAAAATTTTATAATTTGGCATGACTCAACCTTAATTTTAATGTATACATGTGGTAGTTGCATAATACAAAATATAAAAATAGTTCTGTATTTCTAAATTTGGAAAAATGCCAGTTATTTATGACATGTAAACTACTTTTGTAGGTAACTCAGTGTCCATTATGCATTATTTCCCATTTCTAGTAATAAATAAAATTTTCAAATGCAGTGTCTCTGTCTTCTATTTAAGTGTATTCATTTACAAAATTTAATGATTTGATGTTCTTCCATACCTATGTGTTGCTATCTATACTCCAATGTAGACAGCACTAAAAATACAAACAGGAGGTTACCAAAGTTTCATTACTTCGTGCTTATACTGTTTATGCCCAGTCTACATGCCTTTCATACTTAAGCTGGACATTAAGTTGAAAGATAAACATGAAAAAAATTGCTTGGTTGTACTTGATTTATTATGTGACCATCTCTGTTGCATACTACTACTGTGGGTAATGTGGACACCGCAGTAGCAATGCAACTTGCAAAATACAAGGTACAACTTTTATTAATGGCTTATTATCGACCAAACTGCTAAAACACATTGATAAGTACCATGCCACATCTGGAGCCATTTTAACATCACTGTAGCTCCCCAGCACCAGACTGAGGAGAGGCCCAACCACAGTTAACAACCAGAAAGCACCCAGGCAAGCTATTTGGTACTGTTAACTATAGATGAGGGTGCCACATGATGCTCCCTGGCAACCCTGTGCCAGCCTTTGAGAAGAAAATGATGCCAAAATATCACACAGGCCCACCCTAACCTCACCACCACCACCACATGCATCACAGGGATGCTGCTGCAGCAGGGTTCTTATTCTACACATGGAATACCACATCCAAACTACTCTACAAGTCAAAACAATAAACCAAAGTTCCCCATGAACAAGCAAAGGCAAGGCAAGAGACAGCTGGATGTTACACGACATGCCTGAGCCACATTGGGGTCATTTTGACATCACTGTACCTCCGAAGAGTCAAACTGAGGGAAGGCCCAACCACAGTTACCAACCAGAAAGCCCCCAAGCTAGCTGGTTGGTGTTGATAAGTGTAGATGCAAGCTCTGCGTGGCATCCCTTGGCAAACCAATGGCAGCCATCATGGGGAAAATGATGCCAAAATATCACAGAGGCTACCCTGTGCTCACCACCATGTGCATCACAAGGACACCGCTGCTGCAGGGTTCTTGTACTGCACATGGAATGCCACTTCCAAACTGCTTTGAGTCAGGCCCTGGTGATGTTTTTTATTTTCAAACAGTTCCAAGATATTATGCCAACACTTGACATTTAATTTATAGGCAGTCTCATTATAAATAAACCTGCTAAATGTTTTTGCCAAATGAATCCATACCACTGATATTTTCCAACAGGTACTAGTACACCCAGGCAATGACCAGATTCCAATACTACACATGGGATCCCTCCCATACCCCTGAATGTACTAAGCAATGCCATGAGCAGCCTTTCTGAGGTAAGCCCAAGTGCTGTATTTTTTTATTTTTAAACAGTTCCAACATATTGCGCCATTAGTTGTAATTTAGAAACAGTCTTATTATAAATAAATCAGGAAAATGTTTTTGCCATATGAATCCAAAACAATGATGTTGCCCTATGGGTACTAATGCACCCAAGAAATGACCCTGTTATTACACATTGTACACCAACCCCCCCCCCATGCCAAGAGCAGCTATTTCAGAGGTAGGCCCAAATGCTGTATTCTTATATTTTTAAACTGTTCCAACATATTATGCCATCACTTGATGTCTAGTTTAGAAGCAGTCTCATTCCTACACGTGGTAACCCCTCATAACCTCAAATGAACTGACCAATGCAATAAGAAGCATTTTTGAGGTAGGCCCCATTGCTGTATTTTTTTATTTCAAACAGTATCAATATAATATGCCACCACCCACACCTGATCCCCTAGTGCAGTATGCCAATACAATGATGCTCCTTTATAATCTTACATCAAGAAAGGCAACTTTATAATTTTAAAATAACACCACACACACACACACACACACACACACACACACACACACCCCTACCTTAACCGAGCCAGCATCGCCCCTTCTTTTCAAAAATTACAAGCATCCCTCACAATTTGCATTTATTTTTATTTAAAACATTTTAAGAGTGCAGCTTTTATATTCATTCCACATACAGGACACACTTCTAAAATAGAGCCATCATCACATCACCAGGTGCAACATTCATTCGACAAATACACATTCTTAGACTTTACCAGTAGGAACCCCACAGGTGTTGTTCTTTCCCCATTTAAACATGATTAAGGTCATCACCAGGGGAAAGTTCACCAATATTAGCAATATTCTGAAAAAAATCTAATTATACAATGAAAATCCACTGGATGGATTTTTTTTATTTATCAAGTCTAGGATTTCAAATACCTTTGAGCCTTGGCTCTTTTACAAAGGTTCCACATCAGAGAAATACAAATTATGGGGAACATCAAGACAGACATTACAACAATGTGGACATTGCAAACAGAGTAGGGATTAATACAATTCAAAGGTAGCATTGTAACAAGGCAGCCAGCTGCATTTGTCAGAGAAAATAAACAGATAAGTGCCAGAGTCATAGGGAGAAGGAAGCGGGGAGGGGTGGAGAATGGGATTGTAAATAAAAAACTATAGATCTCAAACAAAACTCTATTTGATTAGATTGATCACATATATGCACAACCCCATTTTGAAGAGGGGTTCTTCACAAACAGTTGAGCCATGAGAGTACACACAAATTTAACTTTTCTGCTCCTAAAGATGATAGAACACAACTGCTGCACTATAGTCAGATAGTATTTAATATGCCCTATTTAAACAGTGCCAGCACCAGAGGAAAGTTCAGCTGATAAACTTCCCAAACAAAACTTTAAAATATACTATTTAATATACCCAATTTAAACACTAACCACACCAGAAAAAAGCTCTGCTGATATACTTCTCATACACAACTTTAAACTATGCTATTTAATATGCCCCATTTATACAGTGCTAGAACCAGAGGAAAGTTCTGCTGATATACTTCCCAAACAAAACTTTAAACATGATTAAGGTCATCACCAGGGGAAAGTTCTCCAGCGTCAGCCATCTGCTGCAATGAGGGAGCAACCCGTCATTGCAGCACGGGATGTAGCAGCTGTGGTATTGTTTGTAGAACATGTATGCAGCTTGCCACTGTATTCTACAAACAATATGTACCTTAATGTTTATTTTCTCCGACGGGGAGCCCACCCCTGTCAGCAGAAAGGATCCCCCATTTTCTGTTTGCCGACGGGGGTGCCCAGTCCCTGTCAGCAGAAATAAATCCCCCCTTTTGTTGTTTGCCGATGGGGGAGCCCAATCCCCATCGGCAGAAAGAACCCCCACTTTTGTTGATTGCCAACGGGGGTGCCCAATCCCCATCAGCAGAAATAAACCCCCCCTTTTGTTGTTTGCTGATGGGGGTGCCCAATCCCCTGTCAGCTACAGCTGTTCCCCCCCAGACTCTGGTGGCATGCTGGGAGCCTACCCCAGTGTGCCCCATGCCTGAAATGTGGAAAACGTCTCATAGCGTTTTCTTGACCTGAAAGAAAGAAACGTCCCTAGTAGTCTCCCCACCCCCCCATAGCCGCACCCACCCACTGCTTTTAGCCTCCCCACCCCCCCTCACCCCCATACTTACCTCTGGAGCACAGCGCGATGATCTTCACTGGACGGGAACACGTCTTCGCTCTTCAAAGCTGACTACGAACTGAGAAATGCGATAAGCTGTATAATGTAATGAAAAGGATTTTCAAGCCTGAGTACATATCTGGCATTTTTAGAATTTTTCCACAAATTTTCAACATGGGGTTTTGGGACCCCTTCTCATGAATTCTTGAACTGTCATGGCGTTAATCAGCCCAAAGGTGGTTTAATGGTCACTGTCGGAATCACCCTTTAGGGCCGTTTAATGAAGCGACAGTGCCAGTGTTCATGAGGTGGGCTCTCAAAAGCCTATGTTGCAAATTTGAGTGGAAAAAATCCAAAAAATCACTGTTTTATGAGCGTGCGTTGCGCGCTGTTACTGCGTACACTGTAACTAGCGAATGTACAATATTTTCATGCCAGATTTTCAACATTGGCATTTTGTCACACCTCCTTGTGAGCAGTATAGATGTCATTGTTCACATCCTGGCCAAAATGTGTTTTCACACTTCTGGCGCAGAATAGCGTGGTCACTGTGGGAAATCAGTGTTCAGGAACATAGAAAAGGAAAAAACACGGCACCAACACTTTCACAAAAATAAGCTGTATTATGCTCAAAACATTAAAAAAGACACAATACAGTAACGCCATGCAAGGTCAAAACAGCTCCAGACAAACAACCGTCCGACCGGTTACGTGCCGAAAACAGTGCCTCCTCAGGGTCCCTGTGTCCCTATGCCGTGTTTTTTCTTTTTCTATGTTCCAGTACTATACACAGGCACAACGTTAATTGGAGCCTCTATCCTTTGTCTTTGAAATCAGTGTTCAGGACAGATTAAGAAAATGACAGTGACACTGTTCATGAGTAGAGGTCCTAAAATGCCTATGTTGAAAATTTGGTAATGATACTCCATAAAATGACTGTGTTACGAGCGTGCATTGCGCAGTTGGAATGCACGCTCGTAACTTTGTGAATTTCTAATATTTTCACTCCAGATTTGCAGCATTGCCATTTTCCCAGACCTTCTTATGAACAGTACTAGCTGCCATTTTTCCCATCCTGGCCAAAATGTGTTTTCCCACTTCCAGCGCAGAATAGAGTGGTCGCTGTGGGAAATCACTGTTTGGGACAGATTAAGAAAATGACAATGGTACTGTTCATGAGTAGAGGTCCTAAAATGGCTATGTTGTATATTTGGTGATGATAGCCCCATCAATGGACTGTGTTACAAGTGTGCGCTATGATCCCACGACCCTTGTAACCTCTAGATTTGTAATATTGTCACACCACATTTCCAACAGTGCCATTTTTTCACACCTCCTTATAAGCAGTACAGCTGTCATTTTTCACATCCTGACCGAAATGTGTTTTCACAGTTCCAGCACAGAATAACATGGTCATTGTGGGAAATCAGTGTTCAGGACAGATTAAGAAAATGATAGTGGTACTGTTCATGAGCAGAGGTCCAAAAATCCCTATGTTGAAAATTTGGTGACGAAACTCCACAACATGACTGTGTTACAAGTGTGCATTGAACTGTTTCCACACACCCTTGTAACTTCGCAAATTTGTAATACTGTCACGCCACATTTTCAACAGTGGCATTTTTTCAACTCCTTATGAACACTGCAGCTGTCATTTTTCACATCCTGGCTACAATATGTTTTTATACTCCTGCAGACAATAGCACGGTCACTGTGGGAAATCAGTGTTTGGGACAGATTAAGATCAACCGAGTGAGAGGGGGGAGTGACCGAGCTCAACTGAGCTCTGTCAGGACTGCTGCGGATTTGTTTGTGGAAGACAAAGGCCCCAACACAAGAGCCCAGAACAAAAGGGCAGCCTGCAGCACTGGGAGAAACAGAACGAGAGAGCGAGTGAGGGAGGGGGAGTGAGCAACCTCACCGAAGTGCTGTCAAGACTGCTGCAGATTTCTTTGTGGGCAGAAAAAGGCATCGATACAGGCATAGGGGCCCAGTACAAAAAGCCAGCCTGCAGCAGTGGGAGAAACAGTATGAGCGAGTGAGACAAGGGGACTTAGTGAGCTCAATGGAGTTCTGTCAGAGCTGCTGGGATTTCTTTGTGGGCAGAAAAAGGTGCCAATGCAGGCAGGAGCCCCATATAAAAGGGCAGCTTGCAGCACCAGGACAAACAGAATGAGCAATGAGAGCTCGGTCAGGACAGCAGCTGATTTCTTTGTGGACAAAGTTGCCAACACAGCCAGGAACTCCATGCAAAAGTGCAGTCTGCGGCGCCAAGAGAAACAGAACGAGCGAGTGACAGAGCGGTAGTGAGTGAGCTCAACGGGGCTGTAGTGTGACTGCTGTAGATTTCTTTGTGGGCAGAAAATGCGGCAATGCAGGCAGAAGCCCAGTACAAAAGGCCAGCTTGCAGCGCCGGCAGAAACGGAATGCGAGAGTGACAGGGGGGTGAGTGAGCTCAGTGGAGCTGTGTCGGGACTGCTTCAGATTTCCTTCTGGCCAGAAAAAGCCACCAATGCAGGCAGGAGCCCAGTACAAAAGGGTAGCCTGCAGTGCCAGGAGACACAGAATGACCACGTGAGGGAGAAGGAGTCGGTGAGCTCAACAGGGCTTTGTTGAGACTGCTGCAGATTTGTTTGTGGGCAGGAAAAGGCAGCAATGCATGCAGGGGCCCAGTACAGAAGGGCAGCCTGCAGTGGCAGGAAAACCAGAATGAGCGAGTGAGTGAGCTCAGCAGGGCTGTATTGTAACTGCTACAAAGTTCTTTTTGGGCATAAGAAGGCAGCAGCGCAGGCAGGAGCCCAGTAGAGAATGGCAGCCTGCAGTGCCAGCACAACAGAATGAGCGAGTGAGAGAAGCGGAGTGAGTGAGCTCAACGGAGCTCTGTTGGGACCGCCATAACATGACTGTGTTACAAGCGTGCATTGAACTGTTTCCACGCACCCTTCTAATTTTGCAAATTTGTAATACTGTCACACCACATTTTCAACAGTGGCATTTTTTCACAACTCCTTATGAACACTACAGCTGTTATTTTGCACATCCTGGCTAAAATATGCTTCTGTACTCCTGCAGCACAATAGCATGGTCACTCTGGGAAATCAGTGTTTGGGGTAGATTAAGATCGACCGAGTGAGGGGGGGAGTGGCCGAGCTCAACTGAGCTCTGTCGGGACTGCTGTGGATTTGTTTGTGGGCAGACAAAGGCCCCAACACAAGAGCTCAGTACAAAAGGGTAGCCTGCAGCACTGGAAGAAACAGAACGAGAGAGTGAGTGAGGGAGGGGGAGTGAGCGAACTCACCGAAGCGCTGTCAGGACTGCTGCAGATTTCTTTGTGGGCAGAAAAAGGTGTCAATACAGGCAGGAGCCCAGTACAAAAGGGCATCCTGCAGCGGTGGGACAAACAGTGCGAGCGAGTGAGACAAGGAGACTTAGTGAGTTCAACGGAGCTCTGTCAGGACTGCTGGGATTGCTTTGTGGGCAGAAAAAGGGGCCAATGCAGACAGTAACCCCGTACAAAAAGGTAGCTTGCAGCGCCAGGACAAACAGAATGAGTGATGAGAGAGGGAGACTGAGCAACCTCAATGCAGCTCTGTCAGGACAGCTGCAGATTTCTTTGTGGACAGACAAAGGTGCCAATGCAGCCAGGAGCCCCATACAAAAGTGCAGTCTGCGGCGCCAAGACAAACAGAACGAGCGAGTGACAGAGCAATACTGAGCGAGCTCAACGGAGCTGTAGTGTGACTGCTGCAGATTTCTTTGTAGGCAGAAAATGTGGCAAAGCAGACAGAAGCCCAGTACAAAAGGCCAGCTTGCAGCACTGGCAGAAACGGAATGCAAGAGTGACAGACGAGCAGTGAGCGAGCTCAGTGGAGCTGTGTCAGGACTGCTTCAGATTTCTTTCTGGCCAGAAAAAGCCGCCACTGCAGGCAGGAGCCCAGTACAAAAGGGCAACCTGCAGCGCCAGGAGACACAGAATGAGCAAGTGAGGGAGGGGGAGTCAGTGAGCTCAATGGGGCTTTGTTGGGACTGTTGCAGATTTGTTTGTGGGCAGAAAAAGGCAGCAATGCATGCAGGGGCCCAGTACAAAAGGGCAGCCTGCAGTGGCATGAAAACCAGAATGAGCAAGTGAGTGAGCTCAACAGAGCTGTATTGTAACTGCTACAAATTTCTTTATGGGCATAAGAAGGCCTAGCATGAGCAGGAGTCCAGTAGGAAAGGCGGCCTGCAGCGCCGGCAGAACAGAATGAGCGAGTGAGAGAAGGGGAGTGAGCGAGCTCAACGGAGCTTTGTCGGGATTGCTGCAGATTTCTTTGTGGGCAGAAAAAGGCGTCAACAGAGACAGGAGCCCAGTACAAAAGGGCAGCCTGCAGCGCCAGGAGAACTGGAATGAGTGAGTGAGACAGACGGACTGAGCGATCTCAACGGACTTCTGCCGGGACAGCTGTGGATTTCTTCATGGGTAGAAAAAGCCACCAACACAGGCAGGAGCCCAGTACAAAAAGGCAGCCTGCAGTGCCAGGAGACACAGAATGAGTGAGTGACATGGGGGAGTGAGCCACCTCAATGGAGCTCTCTCAGGACAGCTGTGTATTCCTTCCTCTGCAGAACAAGGTGCCAACGCACGCATCAGCCCAGTACAAAAGAGCAGCCTGCAGCACTGGGACTAACAGACTGAGCCACTGACAGAAACCCACTGCATGAGCTCAACAGACCAACGCAATCAACATTCGGCATTGACAAAAGCTTGTTTAAGGTTATTTTCATTATTAAAATGTTGCCACAATAAAATAAAAATACATATACCCTTTATTTTACGCATACTATCTCTTGACCATATTGGCAACAGTACAGAGCATGACATGGACAGCCAGTTCTGAGTGCTGTAGAATCATTTTTTGTAAAATCAAAATGGGTTATGGACTGTATGTCATGAGAGATGTTGAGAAATCTGGTGCTCTTGGAGTGACCTCGCTCACCCCCCCAGGTCTCAACTGAGAAAGATAAAAGCCATGAGAAACTGCTGAAACAGCATGTGAGATCACACACACAGGTTTTAGATACAAGATGTTACATGGCAGGCCTGAAGCTAATTATAGGGTAGAATAGACCTTGATCAAGGATCTCCTGTTTTATCTAAAGTTAATTACTGGCTGGAAGAGGCTTGAGTTGAGCATCCGTTTTATGAAGTTTCAAGAGGAGAAAGCCAGTTTAGCAAACTGGTGTGAAATCATAAATGCTGATGTCTGTGTGAAAGAGGAAACTGATCAATATATCAAAGAAATGTCATTTGAACAACATGAGTCATGCTGAGGTTGCAGAATTTAATACTTGGAAAAGACATCCGTTTTTTCTATACATATATTTTTTTATATATTCTGACAGGGAGGAGCTAGGTGACCTCATGCAAAATAGGTGGGGAAAACCAGCTTTTTAAAGATTATTCTGTTTTTCTTCAGAGATACTTCTATCTAGACTCTGACAAAGAAACATCTTTGGAGCACTTTAAGCAGGTATTTAGAGAGAGAGAGAGAGAGAGAGAGAGAGACAAATCTAAGTACGGTAGTAAGAATTGCACTGTTTAAAACCTTGTTCTTTTAAAAGATTTGTATGTCTTGTGATATAATAGTTCTGTATTTTGTGTTTTACATATTTTTATCTATTTTAGTAAAACTCTCTTTAGAGCATACTTGGTCTGTCTTTGATTTCTTTCATTTGCAAGAAAAGTATATATGGCTATAGCTGACACTATGCATAAGCTTAAATGGTGAAACCAAACTGGAAAGAGAAGCATTTTAAATCTGAGGTCTTTATTAAAGTTTTAAGGGTTCATTTCTGTACACCTGGTTAGGTGCCTGTAGGCAAAGATATCTGGCCCCCTGAAGATAGAATTATCTGAGCCTGTACATTGGGTACGCTAGCAAGAGGTTCACAGTTTGAATCCCTCCAAGACTGGAGACCAAAGGTTGGTCTGAACTCACAAAACAGACAAGAGAGTTACATTGTTCTGTTAAACTGTCCACAAGACTGCGCTCAGAGGTTGGCACTTTGGGACTAGAGGGCTGACCTGCTGAGTGGGTTTGTGACACAGAGCACAAATTCTGTATTTTTAATAAATTATGAGTAAAATACAGACCTTATTTTAAGTGCACACCCAAGTATCTCGAATACTGTCCACACACCTATATATATACACATATACAACATATGTTGGGATAAGTAACAGGGTAAAAAGTAATATATTGGCTAGGTCATGAAGATATCAATGATATCTTCACATGTGAAGATATAATTGATATCTCCACATTAGCTACATCATACTACTATCTCCACACTCCTGTGAACAGTACTTTCATTTTTCATGCTGTTCTTCAGCTAACCGACCGCTATGAATATATCCAGAGTCTTGCCACCCATATCGAAAATGAGCTCTGTATTTAAATTATTTAAAAATGATCCGTTATGCCTGAAACTTTGCTAAGTAAATGTAAAAGATCAGTCCAAAACTTATTTGGTTGATCCTGCCTGCCATGTTGAGAGTCGCTCTAAAAGCTGCTGTGTCACAGCCCATCTTGTAAAGTAGCATGACTGAGCTGCATCTAATAGTACATTCCATAGTAGCACTTATTTTAAGCCAAGCACTTTGTATTTAAACATTTTTTCTAGCTTTACTCTGCTCTGTTTCTTAAAAAGAAGCCACCAACTGTAGAGAGCCAGAGCACGCGAGTCGGCAGCTTCGGGAAAGTAGACACAAGCCCAAACAGCTGTTGCTATAGGCACTCTCGCTCATGCTTCTGTCTACTTTTCTGAAGCCACTGACTCACTCACTCTCAGCTCTCTACAGTCGGTGGCTTCTTTTTGAGAAACAGACATGACTGAAGCTAGAAGAAGAAGAAAATATTTAAATACAGAGTGCTTAATTTAAAATAAGTGCCACAACACAATATACTATTACATGTCGCTTGGTCACGCTACTCACAACATGGACTTTGACACAACTGCTTTCATAGCGACTCGCAACATGGCAGGCAGGATCAACCAGATAAGTTTAAAAGTGACCTTTTTTTTTACATATATTTAAGAAAGTTTATCACAAATACAATTATTTTAATAATTTAATAATTATACCACAGTATTAATTATGCCTGGCACACTTCTAGTGTTTGCACTGATAAAACCGAATGTGCTCTCTTTGGGGGTGGCATTTGAAAGTCACAGGATCAACCAGATACATTTTTAAGTTTAAATAATAAATGATATATATTGCCTTATAAGATTTTAGGAGGTTGTGTTGCTACAGCCATAACTTACATGAATGTAAAGCATTGTGCTTAGGGGAAGTTCAGGGACAGGTTGTGTCTCTATGTAGAGCATGATACTGAATGTGGGGGTGGAAGGGAGGCAAAACATATGTTGTATAAACAGAACATGACATTGCCTGACTGAAGATATTATATCTATCTTCACTCAGGCCAATGACATCATGATATCTCACACGTGACTTCGCCACTCTTGAAATATCGTGATATCATTGGCCTCTCATGAAGATAAGTATGATATCTTCAGTCAGGCCATGTCATATACCATATACCTATATCTATCTATCTATCTGCCATCTATCTATCTATCTATCTATCTATCTATCTATCTATCTGTCTGTCTGTCTGTCTCTCTCTCTCTCTCTCACTATATATATATATATATATATATATATATATATTCATAACATGGGTTCTGAAAATACTGTCTTCTGATTCTTCCAAACAGGTCGCCTGACCATTGATTAATACCTGATATACCCACAGTTGTATTTTCACAGGGCACTTTATTTTACTATTTCTTTAGGTAAAACTCTAACAAAAGATTGCCCATGTTATAAGAGGATTAACCCACTTCAGGGTATGGATTTGCTGAGCTTTAATCCACACCTGAGTGGTTGAAGCCACCCTGGTTCACCTCATGACTCCAAGCCCCCCATGCATGGATTGATGCTCAGTAAACCCATACCCTGTCATGTGTTAATCTCTTCATATATATATATATATATATATATATATATATACACACACAAATATATATATATACAGTATATCTTGTAGGGGCGTGGTAACACACCTATATTTAGAGTTGAGCAGGGGGTTCTATATTAAACCTCACATTTTGTACTTTAATATCTTTGCAACCATTCAATAGATTTGCAGAAAATGTTTCATGTGCAGTCTCATGGGATAGATCTGTTGACATCCCAAGTTTCGTTCCAGTTGACTGCAGATTCCATGATCCAAGTAGTGAAAAAATTTTAAAAAATTGCTTTTTTTTGCTGTTTTTTTGTCTTTGACTTATGCACAGATGGTTTAGAATTTTGGTCTAAATATTTCAGGGCAGAAAGGGCTTGGCCCACAGATGTGCCTTTCACTGGTTTGGACAAAAAAATATTAATCTGTTACAAAGTTATTCAGTTTTAAAATAATGGTTTCTGAGCATGCTCAATAAAGTCATTTGGATAGCTTCCTGGAATGAAAAAGGAATTTGATCCAAACAAAAAAGGATGAAGGGTGAAGATTCACTCTCTGATTGAAGACTCATCTTGCTGCAGGAAACGTCAGCTGCTATATGAGAAAGTATGGTAACTGCGGTTCAATGTATTTCAATGGGGTTTTCAATTATGTGGCATAACTTTGCCATTTTTGCATATTTTGAGCTCCAATTTTCAACATGGCTTTTTGGGACACCACCTCATGAACAATGCCAGTGGCATTATACAAATCTGGCCAGAAAGGTGATTTCACAGTTACAATACTTCATGAAATCACCATTTGGAAGAGATAAAAAAAGTTTCACTGCCCTTGTTCATTGGGTGGGGTAATAAGAAGGCTATGTTGAAACTGTGGGGTCAAAATATGTTAAAATGGCAAAGTTATGTCCATACATTGACATTTTGTAGCACTCCTTTGTAACTTTGACAATTTTAAATATTTTAACTCCACATTTTCAAAATATCCATCTTTTTACAGTAACTCATGAATGTGACAGCTGTAATTTTTCAAACCTTGGCCAAACACCTGTGGTGTGCAATGGCATTTCAGTGGTGCAGAATCATGTTTTGACAGGGATTTCAAGATTTCCGTTACTGGGTTCATGAGGTGCGGTAATAAGAAGGCTATACTGATAATTTCATTCCTGTTTTATTACATATGCAAGGACCCTGTGCTTCCACAGCAACATATATATACCCATCTAAGAAGGGATGGGAGTGCAAGGCTCACAGATAAATGACAATACAATTATATTGTCTCAAAGAGTAAGGAAGTTATTTGCAAAAAACTTTGTTAATGCATTAGTTAGGGTTAAACTGACAAAAGAAAGGGAATGTGGTGTTATGGTTTCCAACCCTAATACCCCTCCTCCACCCATGAGGCAGCAACAAGAGAAAACATTATTGTTTCACCTCTCCTGCATCTTTACTAATCATGCATGGGGTGTGCCTTGGGGTTGTCAGCCCTAATGCTCACCCTGTTCTCATACACTGTACACATCTCTGGTTCTTTCATGATGAAATTGAGTGAGCTTTACAGCTGACATCCCCAAGGTACACCCTATGCCTGGTTAGCAAAGATGCAGGAGAGGTGAAACTGTAATGTTTTTTCATGTTGCTGCCTGATGGGTGGGGTTGGGGTGTTATGGTTGGAAACCCTAACTCCACATTTCCCCACTTAATTTATTTATTTATCTCTTAAATAAATAAATAAATATCTATCCATCTATCTATCTATCTATCTATCTGACTACTTGTTATAGTGGCAGAGTTGTGCCCCTACAGTTAGGATTGAGTAGCCTGTTTAATGGTAAACCTCAAATTATGCACTTTAGTAACTTTGCAAATAATCAATGGATTTGCAGACAATTTGGTATGCCATGTCCTGTGAGGCAGATCTCTTGACAAGGCAAGTTTCATTCCAGTTGGATGTGCAGATTCTGGGATCTGGATAGGGCAAAAACCTTAAAAGTCACCACTTTTTGCAGTTTTTTTATCATCTTGTGCCCAGACAGTGTGGAATTTTGGTGTGATTATTTTATGGTAAAAAAAAACTTTGGTAACAGAATTGCCAGCACTTTTTTTTGTGGAAAAAAAATATTAATCTGTTGCAGAGTTATTCAGTTTTTAGGTTCCCATTATTTCCTATGGGAAGATCACTTTCCAGGATAGAGGTAAAAAGTTCAACGAAGGATTTGATCTCCTGAAAAAGGATTCATTCTTGTGAGATCAGTTCCTTTATTGCGACGAAAAATCCTATTTTGTGAGGAAAACATCCTTTTTTGTGAGCCGCCATCTTAGGTTTTTTCCTCGTGAACTAAAAAGCATAGAAAATACATAAACATTTTGTCATTTTACAAAACAAACACCAAAACCTAGCTAAACAGGCCCCATTTAGCTAGATTCTGGTGTTTGTTTTTCACGATTAGCCCCAGAAATACTTCTTCTGGGCACCCAAAAGCTCGGGTACCCTGCTTAGTGAGAGGAGCCTTCCACTGTGTTCTTTGTATGAAAACAGTGGATTTTATTTTATTCTGTAGCTGCAGCTGAACTCCTGCTGCTGGCTGCAGTGCAGGTTGTAAGCCCCTTGTTTTTCCTGGTGTCTAGTGGCACTCTTCATTCCCCAATCACTGTCCCCATATATTCCCTGATGTTTAGTGGCACCCTCCACCCTCTAATCACCATCCCGTAGTCCCTTGTTTATTTATTTATATTATCTGACACTGAGATGCCCACCCCAGCATCAAATGCCCAACTCTTCCCCTTTGATTTACTGAAAGTACCAACATCAGGGAGCTTAATCCTTGTGTCAGCATTACAAGCCCCCACCAGCAGTGTGGGACATTGGGAAACTCACCCCCAGTGCCCTGAAATATTTATTTGATGTAAACCTGTAATAATAAAACAGTCCCCCAATGTATTTTTTTAAACCTGAAAAAAAAAAGAAAGAAAATGGTCCCTCATCATCCCCACCATCCCTTCCCCTATCTCAACCCTCCCACTGAGCACCTGCCACCCCACACCCCCCTTATCCTATAAGTACCACTGGGGGTCATAGACTCTCATCTTCTGTGGACTGAGACATATTGTGCACTCTTCAAAGCCAAACCATGAACTAAGAAGTCAAGGTAAGTGCCGTATAATGTATTTTAATGGTGTTTTGAACTCATGTCCATAACTTTGTCATTTTTAGCAATGCTTTTATCAAATTTTCAACATGGCCATTTGGGGCCCCCACCTCATGAACTCTTGTGGTGAAATTTTGTTAGTTGGGCCTGGAAGGTGATTTTGCATTTTCTGCATGAAACCACCTTCCAGGACTGAATAATGAAATTTCTCCACAGGCGTTCATAAGGTGGGGTCCAAAAAAGGCCATGTTGAAAATTTTGTGAAAAAATTCCTAACAATGGTCAGGTTATGAGTGTTCATTTGAAGTTTTCTATGCACGCACATAACTTTGGTAATTTTCAATATTTTGAGTCCAAATTTTCAACATAGCCATTTTTTCACACTGCCTTATGTACAGTACAGCTGTCATTTTTCACATCCTGTCCAAAATGTGTTTTCACACCTGTGGCATGGAATGGTGTTTTGGCACAGATTTGAACATTTCCACCTGGGAGGTTATGAGGTAGACTCATAAGATGGCTGTGTTGAAAATTAGGGGTCAAAATATGAAAAAATACCAACATTATGACCATTTGTTGCAATTTCACTATGCCCGCTCGTAACGTTTGACATTTTACATTTTTTATCCTAGATTTTCAACATAGCCTTTTTATTACCCACCTCTTGCATTGTATGTTATAGCTGTCATTTTTCAAATCCTGCTCAAAATGTGTTTTCACACCTGTGGCATGTAAATGGCATTGCAGTTTCACAGAATTACATTTTTGATGGGGATTCGAAAATGTTCTGTAATGGGTACATGAGGTGGGGTAATAAGAAGGTCATGCTGACAATTTGGTCACTGTTGTTCCATAAATGGGCCCTGTGCTTCCACAGTTATTACACACGCGTTACAGCCGCACATATGTGTGTGTATATGTGTGTGTGTGTGTGTGTGTGTGTGTAACTGTGGAAGCACAGAGCCCTACATTTATGGGACAACAGTGACCAAATTGTATTATTATATATATATATATATATAAACTTGGCTTCCCGGCCAAATGCCCTTTGGGGTAACCCTTGCCTCAGTGCTTGCGCACAGAGGTTCTTTGTCTTTTAAATTGTTTTTTGTTTTAATTGGGTTCACCGCAACGTAACCCAGATAGACCATCTTATGGTGGCTGGTTCATTCCACTGGGGTGTCAAACAGACAAGGCATACTGATGAGTCCTGGTAAGATGAAACAAGTGTCTATGTCTTCTGTCGGCACCCTTTACAAACTGTGTGAGAGGCCTTTTGGCACCATGCATTTCTGCTTAAAGTTGAACCAGCATAATATTCTGTGGTGATTTGCATATGCAACCCATGATGCTTTACATTGTGAGGCATGTGTGATTTTGTGTGTATGTATGTATATATATATATATATATAGCGCTATATACATCTACAGAGGGATGGCAGTGCAGGGTCCTAAGGAACCTTGAACTCCTACAGTAAAATAAGAATCAAAAAGATGGATTGAACTGATTCTAATGTAATTTATGAGCGCCGGAAAAATCTGGAAAAATGCGTTCATCTTTTCAGACTTGCCAAGACACAAGAAACGAAGCACAAGTGCATAACTGATTAAAATAAGTAAAAACAATTGACAAACACTCAGGTAAAAACAAGAAAAACAACTATAAGAACTCAGAACTAATGCAGAAAGCATATTGCTAGACAGATTACTACAAACAGACATTTTTATAATTCTAGGTATGTCCCAGTAACAAAACATGAATTCAAATCAGTGCTCTATGAAACATGGATCAACGTTAGCAAAGTACATATTTTATTATAAGTATGGGAGAAAACAATGGATGTGTCATTAAAGGCAACATTAAGCACGAATGTATTAGCAAGAAGTTTTTCTCTGGCACAGGACTGAAATTGCTAAAAACAATAATTTGTATTTCAGAGCATTATAAGCATTTTAGATACAATACTTTGAACAGCACAAGAGGAATTCTCTATATGACAACAAAAATACAGTATTTCATCAAATGGTATGCATTGCATGAATAGCTATGGGGAAATCATGCCAATGTGGCAGGTGTAAAAAGAATTGTGTAAAATGTCTTAAGAACTTAGTAAACATGATATTTTCCTGCATGTATATTTTTTAAAACCTCAAAGGTGGTATATCTGAGAAAATGAAACTGTAGAATAGAATGTATGAAGCTTACAGGGTAGTTGGAGACCAAGCTTGCCTCTGTAAATATCGCCCCATCTCCATTTTAACATCTCTCTTCAAAGCCCTGGAACCTGCAGTATCTGACCAATTCACTGAGCATTTAGAGAAATACAACCTGCTAAGTATGCAGCAGCACGGTTTCTGTAAACATCGCTCCACCCAAATAGCCTTGATATACTACACTACGCAGATCTATGAGGCTCTGGATAATAGAAGGGCAGTATGATCTATATTCATTGACCTCACCAAGGCATTTGACGCTGTTAATCACAAACTCCTACTAAAGTGTCTCCACTCCATAGGCCTTTCATCTAGCACTGTTACCTGGTTTGAAAGCTACCTCTCACATAGAACACTATGTGTGAAGATCCTTAACATTCTCTCTGAGCCTAGGGAGGTCAGCCTTGGAGTCCCCCAATGTTCCACACTGGGTCCACTCTTATTTAGTCTGTTTATAAACTCACTAACTGTTGCTTGCCCAGCAAAAAGAGTGCCTTATGCTAATGATGCAGTCATTTCTGCATCTTGTAGGGACATTACCACTATAACCACTGACCTGCAGGCCAGTTTTAAATGGCTAGAATCTTGGTTCTCCCATCATAAACTGCTACTCAACTACAAAAAACCTAAGTGTATGCTCCTCACGGTGCCACAAAACAGGAAAAAGCATGGGCCCCTACACATAACAAGTCAAAAAGGTGAGCTGCTAGAGCAGATCAGCACCTTCAAATATCTTGGAGTATACCTTGATGACATGCTCTCCTTCATAGCACACATTGAACACATTGTCAAACTATCTAACACCAAACTGGGAGTTCTCTACCGACATAGACACTCTATGCCCTGCAGGCTCCTAAACTGGTTACATGCAGCTCTGTGTTATCTACCATTAACTATGGTCTAGTGATCTATGGTGCTGGCTCTGACACTGCCCTGAAGAGAGGATCATAACCCTCCTCAGCAAGGCCTGCCGCCTGGTCCTAGGTTCAGACTATCAGATGCATATATGCACCTTGTATTTGGACACTGGTTAACTTCCCCTCCATCACAGAATCAAATACCAGGCTTGTCTACTTGGGAAAAAAGCATTGCTTGACCTTATGCCTGAGTCCACCTCCAGACTATACAACTACACCCAACCAACTGTGAACACCAGAAGTGCTACCAAAGGAGTGTTTCTAGTGCCTTTTAAGTGTACTACACTTGCACAACAATCCCTCTCCTATAGGGGCCCTAAATGTCTTGGGTCCAGCAAAATCAGCCATTTCAAATCCGGACTCCACAACCTGCTGGCATATGAGACCACCTGTAACTGTTAGCCCTTATCAATGCCACCGGAGGACCTTCCACATTTCTCAGCACCCCATACTGCCCTGAACAGCTCCCCCACCCCTTCTCCCTCCCACCCCCTCACTTGACAATGCCTTCTTGGCTGCACCCCCCTGACTTATATCGTCATTGTCCTGGATCTGTCTAGACCCTCTAATTCCTCTACGTGGCAATTCCTCATTACCGTAGACAGGTGGTTGCTTTGCCATGCACTTTCTAATCGCTCTGCCTGTTTTTGCTCAATTGCTCATAGAAACCTATTAATTGCACTTAGTAACCTGTATTTTCAAAGTTGCGTGGCAAAGTCATGTTGTCTTTTTTGCTATGAAGTAGATTAGAAGAGGGACTTGCAGCAGGACAGCTATTGTGTGTGCTTACTCAGTGATTAGTCATTGGCATAGTATTAGTTTTCCACTGCCTTCCCCCTGCCAGACCTCATAACCCCCGCTCCACCCCCCTTGCAGAGGCACTGAAGAAATAGTTCTGTAGAGTTTTTAAAAACACAGGACATGATCATCAGTGTCAAAGTTTGTTCTGCTGTCAGTTGATTATTTTACTGGCACTAGGACCCCGGGGAATTCTAAGCCAAAGGCAGATGTTGATCAATTTCAGGTGGTCATGAAGTGCTAGATGACAAGTGAAATGCTGCAGACTGAGGAATAAGCTGCTAAACTGCTCATAGTTTGTTTACACAGCTCCTGACAAGTGAAATGCTGCAGACTGAGTAATAAACTATTAAACTGCTCATAGTTTGTTTACACAGCTACAGGTAAATTCAGATTAATGTTTACACACATTGACATAGTTTTCTTTTATGATTCAAAACAAGTTTGTTTTTCAAAAGTTTAATAAGATAATCCCCTGCTTTCTCAAAACTTTTCACAGAAGAGAACTGCATGAAACAAATACCTTTCAATACAGTTTGCAGTAATAATTGCTTAAATAGTAGTAAGACAGTGCTGGGGGAGAAGAAGGTGATTCAGGGATGATATACTTTTCAGGGAATGCAGAGGGGAGATGATGTGTTGGTGGTATTAGAAGAAAAAAAGACTGAGGGTTCCAGCAGTGCTCTGTAGGCTGGGACAGACCTTGAGAGAACAGGCTGCAAAATGAGGTGTGGGTACTGGAAAGCAAATACATAGGGGTGGTCAGTACCGGTGGATCCAGCTATGTATCCTAGTAGCATCCACAACCTCATTAGTCCAGCAAAAATCTGTTTAAACCTAATCTTAGCTTTAAATGGTAATATTTTACATTTTGGAGAAGAGTTGCCCCCTTGAAAAAATTCTAGATGCACCCCAGTGATCAGCAGTGCAGAAAAGTACCACAATTATGCACACAAAATCTGCTTTGTAAGGTGCACAACAATACACAACTACCCACAACTCAGGTAAGATACCTAACGTGGGGAACAGCTGCCCCCTTGAAAAAATTCTGGATGCACCCCTGGTGATCAGCAGTGCAGGAAAGTACCACAACTCTGTGTGCAAAATCTGCTTTATATGGTGCAGAATAATTCACAACTGCCCATAACTCATGTAAGATGTGTCTCCTCTACTGGTTTCACAGGGTTGCTGCCTCATCACCCTCCTGATCATGCAGTCATCCTGTAACACTGGTCGAGATGTCTTACCAGGTCCATAGTTGTGGGTGGTTGTAAATTGTTTCACTTCTAATAAAGTTTATTTTGCACACAGTCTTGTGATGCCTAAGACTTAATATTTTACATTGGTCAGATTGTGTGGTGAAGCTGAGACTGCTGTCCCTATGAGTGCATAAAAGTACCCGAGCACCTAGATACTCAAATAGTTAAACTACAGTAGCTGATTTTTTGAATGCACATTCATGAGTGCTCCCCCCAAGTGGCACCCACAATAGGATTTATGCCAGCCACTGTGAAGTGACAGGTGGTGCTAATAGCAGACAGGGTCAATTCCACCATTGGGGTTAGCCCTGAAGTCAGAGGACTAGGTGTGCAACACCAGATGGGGAGAAAAAATCTGTTTTTTTTAAAAATAACCTGTCTCCAAGTAACCCTGGCTTTTCAGTACCCCAGTTATATTTCAGTCATGCTTCCCAGGTTCAGATTTAGGGAAATCACCTTCTGGCTAACTTCAGTGCTGTGTCTCACAGCTTGCAAACTTCAAGGTACTAGAAGCTATAGTGTGGTAGCAGCATGTGCAGAATCTGGAAGGGGGCGTAGTCTTCCTCACAGCAGCATCAGTGTGCAGACTGCTCTGCCCCTCCGTCAGGTGTTCCATGTTACTACTACTATGCATTAATGGAGCAGGAGACCACAGGAGAGATAGCTGTACACAAAAGAAAGGAACAATAGATGTGCAGAACAGCATAATGTACTAACCTACAGAAAATGCCAAGTTGCAAAAATCTGAATACTTTAATTCAAGGCAGGTTATCCCACAGGCACACATAACTGTGCACAGGGTCTTTGAACTTTAATGGAACAGGTGCACTGTGGGAGGGTGATGACCTAGGGTAGCAAGGATTTACATACTATTGCCCCCTCCCTAAAATTATTGATCAGAAGTCAGGAGAGGAGGGGAACCACCATTGACATATTGGTCACAAAACTATGGGGGCTCAGGTCGGTTTAGAGGTATCCTTGACTTCTGGCATGCAGTGCCAGGGAACCAAACCTATTTAACAACAACAGAAAAAGATTGTGGTGGATGGTGAGAAATGATTGCATTGGGAAGAGGGTGAATGATGTAAGAACTTACCTTAGGCTACCCGGAGAACTTTTCGGGCATTTACTTTTTCTTAGGCCCAAACATGGAGTCCTGAGAATCTACAGGGGCTCACCAACCCTCCCAGTTGCCTTGTAGTGTTGTGCTGCTGGGGATGTCTGATGTCTCTGCATTTTCAGCCTTCCCCTCTCCTGGCAACTGTAGTCACCATCAGAGATACTAATATGTCATGATTCATTCAGGCACTGATGTAGTGACTAGCTGATCAAGTGTCTGTACTTTTCTGGGTGGTGGTGGTAATTGATCAGGACAATAAACATTGTACTGGGGCCTCACCATCACTTCTATGTAGCCCCCACAGTGTCAGAGGTGTTTAGAGTGAAGCATTTGGTCAAACCACAGCCATGTGTTTGGAGGTGGGTGAGGTACCATTAACCAGCACTGAACTGCTAACAGCTGGGAAGCAGAGACCACCATGACCTCAGTCTAACACATGGTCTCTGCCTAGAGCAGGGTTGGGGGGAGTGAAGTGTTGCATGCCATAGTGCTGAGCTGTTGCCCCTCACATGGTGATATCCACAATAGGATGAAAATAAATTGGACGAAGGTGATCGATGCACAGGAAAACAGGCAACAGCAAGATGTCTGCCCGGCAATTGCATTGTGCACCTAGCTGGTCAAACTGCATGTTGGTCCCATTGCAGGTGGGCTTCATCCCCCCTTTAAATAAATATAAACATCCCCAGCCTGCACTTAAGAGGATGGACCTCAGTTGGGGCCCCACTTTCCTGTCCACTCACAGTTGCCACTGTATTGAAGTCCCAGCCACCCAGATCGCAGTCTCCCATAGTGGATCAGCTGCATTCCTTCACCCTAAGTCCTGTATCCACCTGATGGTATAAGCCTTCCATGCAGGATCTTGCTCCTTTCATATCCACCCTTAAAAAGCTTTTTTTTTTTCATCATTTCAGGTTTCTTTCCTTTCCCATTTCAACTGCTGCACTAATGGGTGGCACACCCAAAGGCTAAACCTTCCTTTGCCACAGTGTGAATGTGAAAGGATTGACAACAGTAGAACTATACTTACAGGTATGTAGATTGGTCTATTACTACTCATTACTTTAGTTCTTTTAAAGATAAGTTGAAAACATTTACATAGGTTAGTTACAGGCTGCCTTGATAGCCCAGAGTCACTACACCCTGAGGTCAACCTGAATTTGAGAGTAAGCCTGAGTCTCCAATTGTTGGCAGCATGGGGAGGGAGGATTTACCTTCCAACTCCCATAGCAACCCCAATAGTTACCTAAAGAAGTCATCAGATGCATGGGAGATGTGAAGGTTGTAGGGAGGTAGGCAAAGGGGAGGCTTCAGTGAGTGCTGGATGTGCAGTTGGTGTAGCTAGGGCTAGGAAGGAGAGGATTTTGTGTTGTCGGTGTTGAAAATGGGGGAGTGCTTGATCATCTGGTTGAAGTCTGCTCTGCACTGAGACACATAGGCCAGTGCTCTGGAAAGGCAGCTTTCAGTCAGTCTCTCTGATATGAGTGGAGTGTGGCCCAGTAAGGATATTAAGTTTTTGGAATGGGATGGTTTGATCAGCTGACTGGGTCAGAGAACATGACTGGGGGTTATGGAGGGGAAAGATTACTGCAGGAAGTTGCTACTTTTTGTTTGTTTTGTTTTGTTTTATCCTCTATCACCATATCTCTGTTGCTTTTACCTTGAGTTAAAGAGCAACTCTGAACTTCAGTACATGATTTATCATAAGACCCAGCTGTTCACAGTTTAGTAGAAAATATACATTTTTAAATTGTCAATGTTCCTTTCCAAAATTTTCGGTACATCTTGACAGTCCATCTGAAAAGTCTGTATAGAAAACACTTGCCTATCCTCTGTTAACCTCACAGTGCCTTGAGTTTTTAGTGCTCACCATGACAGACTGTGATATCACAAACAGCAATGGTGTGGTTAGCAGGGGGGAGAGTAAGATACATATTGAAAAACTAAGTGAAAAAAGTGCTGCAATACCTACAATATTTAGTAGACCAACGGCATACAGGGAAAATAACTAAAAAACAAAGTTAAAACATAATTAGTATAAATCTAGTGTTTTTAAGTGTTTTATTATAGTAGAGAAATGCTCTTTAACTATCTTTTCAACTTACTCATAAGCTGTATAGTACACTTTGTATCTCTCTGCTCCCTATGTCTACTCATGCTACTATAAGTACCTCATACTTACCTAGTTTTACCTTTATTTCCATAGGTCTGGCCAGATGGTGGCTGTCTACCTTTCAGATAAGTGTCTTGTTTATTTTTGACTACTATAATCTCTCCTCTAAGACCATATACCCTTTACATCTCCAGAACCTTCTCTGTGCTTTCCTTTTAGGTTCAGACAGTTTATCCCAAACCCCAAAGAACCCAGTTCTGTGCACTGTGACTTGTACAGAACAGGTAAGTCATACTAAATTTAGGAGTCAAAACTGAGTTTTGCATCCTCTAACCAGCAGGGCCAATGACTGGGGAAAATCCCCACAGAATTTTCCACTGTACCAGTTGATGTACTTACCATAGTGTTACTCTCTCCAGCACAACCCTGCAGGGCTACCTAAAGGAAACTCTTAACTACTGTATACAAAATCTACTAACATTTGTTAGTGGGATGGTGACAGTTCTGACCCCAGCAAAGGAGGTGGGATTCGTGTCAGGGGGCTGGGGGGATAGTGTCTGGGGAAGGGAGGCAGTAGTGTTTGAGACTTTGGAAGGTGCATAAGCTGCAGTCAGGGGCTTTCGAGGGAGGGAGGGGGCTAGTGCTAAGGCACATGGAGGTAAAGTGTAGAAGGAAGGGTGTATGCATGCCTCTGGTGTCTGAGTAAGTGGTGTCCAGGAGGACTTTGCAGAGAAGGTGTGCATTAAGGGTATGGGTGATTCTCGAATGGCTAAGTAGGAAAGGGTGTGGCTTATGGTACTCAAGAGACAGGAGGGAGGTGATATCCACAGAGATTAGAAAGTGGGGTACCTAGAGAGAGATGGGTGTTCAGATGGACTGTGGTGAAAGTGGCAAAGATTGGTGTGGCTGGGTTGTGTCAGGAGGTGGAGGGAGGGGGTTATTGTCTGGGGTGATGGGGAGGCTGTAGAACATTTGGGGACTATGCAGGGTGTACATTCAAGAGGTCTACTGTCATGGAGGCTGTAAGGGAAACATGCTAGTGCCAGGTGCAGTGAAAAGAAGGGGCTAGTGTCAGAGGGGTCTGTGGAGGGAGGGCAGGCTAGTGTCTTGGTTAGAGGAAGGTGATGAGGCTAGTGTCTGAGCTGTAGGCTAGCTAACTATACAGATCATGGCACTCAAAGTTCCATTTATTCTCAAGATGTGTTCTATTGGTAAAGTACCTTAAGTGTCTTCCCAGTTGTTATTTTTTTAATTTATTTATCGAAGTATATCTGTTTAACAGGATTTGATACAACAAATTGTCCGCCTGGCTGGGGTTACATCACCTGCATCTTAGGAATGTGTCATTAAATGCTCACTGAAATGATTAACTTTAGCCAGTGCGTCCCTTTGTGAAAAAATGCTAGTGGCCTTTGGGTCAATTTGGTGCATTCTGGACAGTTAAACAATTTCTATACTTGTTAGCAGGTTTAATGCTACCATTCAGTGGTGTAGAGGTCAGAGATACTTGGGAATATGTGTATGTCGAGGTGTGACTAAACTACCCTCTGAGTTAGAAGAAATGGATGGGCATAAAAATGAGGGGAAAATAGCAACTGATAGGCCAGAATGGCACCACAATTACTGCAGGCCCTGCAGCACCAAGAAGTACCATATTGCCAACAGCCACCTAGCAACAGCATCCATCATCCCAGGGACTAAATCTGGCCCTTCATAATAGCCACTGATTCCCTCCATGGGGTAAACAGGAGGGGAAGATTCATCATCCCAATCCCACTTCCATAGACTCTCATCAGCCATGGTAACTACCCAAGACTCTCCACCAGTTTGGTATGGAGTCCTGTTAATGGTGAAGGGAAGTATAACAGTTGGGGCCTAATATTCAAATGTTTGCCCAGGTACAGATCCTAGTTTACCTGAGCAAACTGGGTTTTGCACCAATGTCCTATATTTAAAAGGCATTATACGGCATCAAACTAAGTGACTGTTTGGGGGGGGTCAGTCCCAACTGTGTAGAGTGGTCTTTAGTGAAGTGACTGAGGTACAGTGTTGTGACTGTTAGGGGTGGGGATTACTGCTGTAACTGCCTGTGGAGGGTGTCATCCATGTGACTTTAGGGGGTATGGGGACAATGCTGTAATGGTGGTGGGGTGTAGTGCTGTGACCGTTGGGAATAGAGATCTGTTCTGTGACTGTCAGGGGTGGGTGTCCAGTGCTGTGACGTACAGTGGAAGCTTTCAGTCATGTGACTCTCAGAGGGGGTACAGTCCTGTAACTGTACGGGGTGGAAGGGTCAGTCCTCTGATGGTCAGTGGTCAGTGCTGTGGCTATAGTGTAAGTAGTGTAGAGTGGTGTGCACTGGAAAAGGTGATGCATTAGCAAAGCAGACAGCTTGTAATAAGAAATGAAAATAAAGTTCAGCACTAATAGAGCCAGTGCAAGATTTAGTTTCTGGCAATATGCTGGTGTGCACCCACTAGCCCCAGTGCTTCAACCCTTAAGTGGGCCTTCCTCTGGGAGTGGGTCTGAGAAATACAAATGTGCATTTCATTTATACAGATCTCTTAAAGTGTGATACACCACACACTAAAAACAATGTGAAAGTCAATCTGAAAACACAAGTAACTTGGTTACAGACATTTCATTATTCTGCATTTTGTTTATTGTTTTTGACGCTCATGGTAAACAATTAATGATATTAGTATATTACTTAAATTAAACATGCCTCTATTTCTGTTACTTCATTTAATTCTGTAACTTTCTATCTAAAGCAATATTTCTTTTAACTTTTACACTATACTATACCCCTTTTGTATCTCTAGCCTCTATTGTTCCCACTACTGAATTTACTCCACGTTAATCTTTTTCTCTTTACTTTCACAGTCTCCCAGGATGTGAACTCCTTCCCCATCAGATAAGTATAACAATATATCTAACCTTTCTTATCCTTCCTAGTTACTGTCTAAGAACTGTGGATCCTTATTCTATGGGTTTAAGAAACCTCATCTCTTTAAGACTCCTTCTGGCTCCACAGTACCCTGGTATGAAATCCTGTACATATTACCTATACTTGGTAGGTTTACTGTAACCCTCATTATGGAAGGGTTATGTATATGTATTACAATCATATATACTGCAGCATTTTCCTGTTCCATAAACATTTTTTCTTTGCTAGTTGACTCATGCAGGCTGTCAGCCCTGTCCCCACCTCCCCTGTCTACTACTTCCCTGTCCCAGACCACTGAGCTTAAGTTCCCCATGGATTGCTCCCCCCATGATGGGGCCAGGAAGGGGAGAGCCACCCCCGCAACCAGTCACTCACATCTAGAACTGAGCCAGTCATCCAGGTGATAGTATGTGACTGAGGTATGTGGGTAGCCTGTGTTAGCCATTTCCACATTCCTACTCCCCTTGGATTACTGCCTTCACCTGGGGGAAGCAAAGGTTGAGTCAACATGCCTTCCAACCCATGGACAGGACAGCTATCTGACTTAACACTGAGTCTTCTCTCTGACCCTCAGCAGCCTGAGCATGTCCCTGAGCTCAGGTCACTGAAGTAGTGGGAGTCAAGGCACACAGTGCCTCATTCTTCTATACCACTGGACCAGACCAACCTTATACTGCAGCAAGGAAATTATTTATTAACACAGCAGGCCATTGGAGAATGATGGAGCCACTGCACACCAGGGAATGATTTTGTATTAATGGGCTCTGCAGTCAAAGGGTGGGATGTACCTGTGGACACCAGAGAATTTGTTAACTTTAACATGGCCAGCAATCACAGAGTACTATTGTTATTGGCAGGTAGTTTGAAAGAAATATTGAGCTGCTTGAGGTTTCATATAAAAGCAATTTCCCCGTAAATGGCTCCTAATCCCTGTAAAATAGGATTATGCAGACTTGTTGGCTCTGACTAGAGTTTGTTTGTTATGTAGCCACCAGCTGTTTCACTTTTGTATGTTGATTGTTGTCTAGTGTCACCCTTGTTCCTCTCTCTGTACAATGTTTTCACTGATGTAACTTAATGGCTCTGTATTATGTCACCTGACTTGGAACCTTTGTAAATGAGTCTCTGGCACAAAGGTATTAATCTGAATCTTAAATAAATAGATAATTTCCTATATTATATCCATGTTAACAAATTAATATAAAACATTAATATATAAACAAGAAGCTACAAATGTATATGTCATATTAAAATTAATTTAAAGATATGGAGCCCTTTGAAAAATCTAAACAAGAAGCAAAATGTCAGGGCTATAAAAAAAAGAAAATAAAAAGAATTATTGGAATTCATTCCCAGTCTTGTCTCATTTAATTGAAGAATGAATAGGTCCTCTGAACTTTTCAAAAAAACTGATTTGCTACTCCTCAAGAACCAATTATCTAGGACTCTGGTCCATTTCCCATGGAACTACTTTAAATAAATTAATCTTTCCCTGGTGTCTAGTTGCACCCCCCAGCCTCCAGTCATCATCCCCATAATGAATTCATCTTTCACTGGTGTCTAGTGGCACCCCAACCCTCTGATCACCATCCCCATAATGAATTAATCATTCCCTGGTGTCTAGTGGCATCCCAACCCCCCCAATCACTGTTGCCATAATGAATTTATCTTTCCCTAGTGTCTAGCGGCATCCACCACCTTCCAATCATAATCCCAGTAATGAATTAATCTTTCCCTGGTGTTCAGTGGCTCCCCCACCCTCAATCACCATCCCTGTAATGACTTAATCTTTCCCTGATGTCTAGTGGCACCTACCACCCTCTGAATACCATCCCTGTAGTGAATCAATATATCCCTGGTGTCTAGTGGCACTCACCACCCTCTGATCATGATTTCCACAGTGAATTAATCTTTCCCTGGTATCTAATAGCCCCTCTACCCTCTGATCACCATCACCATAATGAACTAATCTTTTGCTGGTGTCTAGTGGCATCCCCTCCATCCTCCAATCATCATCTCCATAATGAATTAATCTTTCCCTGGTGTCTAGTGGCACTCCCACCCTACGATCACCGTTCCGGTCTGAAATAAAGGAAACCATCCCTCTATGTTTTTTTTGTTTGTTTAATCTGCAAAAAAGAAAATGGTCCCTTGCTGATCTGATCCCCACCACCACCCACTCAGCACCCACCACCCCACACTCCCCAGTACACCCCCACACACACCATCACTCACTTGTATAGGTCACAGGGTGAAGATCCACTCTCTGATTGAAGACACGTCTTGCTGCTGGAACCACCGACTGCAATATGAGAAATGAAGGTAAGTGCAGTTTAATGTACTTCAATGTGGTTTTCAGCTTTGATCTATAACTCTGCCACTGTTGCATATTTTGAGCCCATATTTTCAACATGGCCTTTTTGGGACCCCCACCTCACAAACAAGGGTGGTGGAATCATGCAAAGCTGGCCCACAAGTCGATTTCACGGTTGCTTGCTGAAATCACTTTCTGAACTGGACTTGAACATTTTCAATTTGTTCATGAGAGGTGGGGTCATAAGAGATATGTTAAAATATAACAAATATAAAAATGTTATGCGATAATTGGTAATTTTACTATGCTTGCTCATAGTTTTGATCATTTTTATTATTTTGACCACAAATTTTCAACATGGAATTTTTTTATCACCACCTCATAAATGTGACAGCTGTCATTTTTTAAATCCTGGCCAAAATGTGTTTTTACACCTGTGGTGTAGAATCATGTTTTGATGCTGCAGAATGGCATTTCAGTGGCAATTTGAAAATGTTCACTGCATGGTTCATGAGGTGGGGTAATAAGAAGGCTAGGCTGACAATCTGATGTGCAAGTGTGATAAAATGCCTAGGTTATGTGTGAACATTGTGGTATTTCAACGATCACTCATAACTTCACTAATTTTCACTACTTTGACTCCAAACTTTCAACATTGCCATTTTTCCACACCACCTCATAAATGTGATGTGTCATTTTTAAAATCCTGGATGAGATGTGTTTTTGCATATCTGGTGCAAAAGGACATTTCATCCAGTATATTATAAATGAAACATGTTATGTTTTATAAAGCAAATCATAAAATGAGTATCTTGAAAATTTGGGATCAAAACTGACAAAAAAAAAACAATATTTAATTGTTAACAAACCTTGTGTGTAGTGGCACTCTTGACCTCAATGGGTATGCTTTGTGATCCTCTGCTGGTCAGCTGAGTTTGGGGTGAGCTCAGTGACCAAGCTGGATGGGGTGAAAGTAGGAGGATGGTGCTGTTATGCAACACCCTCTGAGTCAGGGAATGAAAGTTGCAGGGTTGTCCACATGGGCCTCAGTACCATACTGTGAAGCCAACTGTCCTTTTGGCAAAGGGCCCTGCACCTCTTCCCTCTTCCCTCTTGGGTGATAGAGGGCCCTTTGCTTTGGCTGACAGATGCAGTCTTTGCCCTGTGTATCTGTAGCTGTGATCCCGGCACTTCCTCAGCCCACCAGACAGCCCCATGAATTCTTCACATCTGTCATTGCACTGAACTGCAGGGCCTTCAATTTGCTGGGCCTATTTTTTCTGTAGATAGATGGAGTCTTCTCTTTGTGCAGAGCATTGGGACCTGTGTGAATGAGGATACAATTCCACTATCTCACAAAGAAAGGACATTCTTTGCAAAACAACTTCATTAATGCACCAGTTAGGGTAACTCAATGCCACAAAAGTAGGGAAATGTGGCATTAGGCTTTCCAACCCTAATGCCCCACCCCAACCCCCCATGCAGCAAAAGGAAAAAACATTAGGGTTTGGGGTCTCTGGAGGTGTGGTAAATCAGCAGTGGTGGGGGAGGCAGTATGGCGCCATGGGTTAAGGCTCTGAGCTGCAAATCTGGAGACCTGGGTTTGAATCCCACAGCCCCCTAGGTGCATACTGTGTGACCCTGAGCAAGTCACTTAACTTCCTTGTACTCCCAGGTTGCACCTGCAAACAAGCTTTCAGCTTAGTGTGTCTCACCTGGTAAAATACTTGGTTGGTGGGGTCTTCCCTGGTGGTTGTCAACCCTAAAGCTTACCGGTCCCCCGAGCCGCTAGCCTCCAATCCAAAGCACAAGGTACAGCTCAAAGTCACTGCCTCATAATGTTACACTCTTCAAAGGTAGAGAAGTATGTCCCAACACAGTTTGTTATACTTTTCTTCATGCAGTGCTCTGTGGACCGTGAGTGAACAAAGGCACCATGTGTGACATTGCACACAGAATGAAGTGAGCATTAGGGTTGACAACCTCCAAGGAAGACCCTACCTCTGATTTGCCAAGACTCTAGAGACCAAAACCTTAATAGTTATATCACAATGCATTTGTCGGGCTAGCAAGTCTAAGAGAAGGAGAAAACCACTTTCGTTCTCCAAGGAGGTGGCAGCCATAATGAGGGAAAAGAAATATGCTTTCAGAAAATACAAGGGAACAGAAAAGAAAAGTGACAAAATAGAGTAGCAAGAAAAACTGAGGCAAGCTAGGAAAGCAATTAGGATAGTAAAAGCTCAAACAGAAGAAAAGATAACACAGGGAGCAAAGAAGGGAGGCAAAACCTACAGATACATAAGGGAAATGAGGAAGAGCAGAGGAGGTATTATTAGAATTGCAAAAGGAGGGCGTCTTATGGAAGATGACTGGGAAAAGGCAGAGGTACTAAATGAGTATTCCTGCTCAGTCTTCACACAGGAAGAAAAGGAAAAACGGACCCACCCTATTCAAAAAGGATAGTCTCCCAGAAGGGGCTGACATGAGTCCCTTCACGGAGAAAAGAGTCCTGGAAGGACTCAACAAGTTGAACATTGAGAAAGCAATGAGGTCAGATGAGATACATACAAGAATCCTAAAATATTTCAATTCAGTTTTATTTTTAACCAGGAAAATACACCATTGAGATACTCATTTACAAGGTGGTCCTGGAAGGACATCAAAAGACTGTACAAGTCACAACAGCATTTTCACAATACAGACTAGATAATACGTAATAAAGTAGACAGTTAAGATGCAAAAGTTATACAAGTTACAGCATGTTTTGTTTTTACAAAACAAAGTGGGTAATACATAACCAAGTTGACAGTCCAAATACACAAACATCAAGTGCCTGCATAAGTGATAAATAACAAACTGTGTATTTAGATTGGAGCGCAAGATAGTAAGGGTGCAGGAAGAGCATGGGTTTAAGGATAGTGGTAGAAAAGTGATAGAGGATTAAGTGTGGTGAGGGAGAGAAATACAGGGGCTAGTGAAAAGTCAAAAATGAGAAAGCAAAACAGAGGCAGACATAGGAATATATATATAGAGAGAAAACAGGGAGGACCAGAGGGAAGATACAAGGGTAAGTGCAATTGCGAAAACCTCTTTATGGAAGAGGCTAGGAGTAACACTGACAGTTTTCCTTCATCAGGGGAATTAGGAGTGTCTTAAAGGAGGATAAGCTAACAAAGTGAATTAGTTTTCGGGTACTTTGAAGTGTGTTCCACAATGCAGGCAGAGCATGGGTAACAGAACAGGTGTCAAAATGGGATCTGGACCTGGGGGTATCCAGCAGAATATAAGTATATTTTTTAAGAGAGTACGCACATGGTGTGAACTTGAAAAAACTGGTTATGTACTGTGGTAGTTTATTGGTGAGGGCTTTAAAGGTCCAAATAGATGCATCTTGCCACTTCCGGGTAGATAACAAGATCCAACCTAATTGGCTGCAAAGCGAGCAGTGGTGAGTTTTGAAGGGAGAATTTATTACAAATTTTAAAGCCCTATGGTACTGTGTATCCAGCTTTGCAAGAAAAGTTTTGGGACAATGACTATAGAGAAAGTCAGAAAAGTCTGAACATGATAGCAACATTGTTTGGACTAGACGTAATTTTGCTTCATAGGTGAGTAACTATTTGGTATGAAAAAGTAGCCCCAGCCTTTGTTTTAACTTTTTTGAAAGCTCTTCAAAATGGTGGATGCAAGAAAGTTTATAGTCCAGCCAAAAACCTAGATATTCGAATTTGTCCACTTTTTCCAGAATTTTACCCATCATAGTTGTTATATACGTGTTGGTGGGCTGAATACTTATGGTAGTTACTTTAGTAGCTGGGGAGAGAGTCACGATTTTGTTTTGTTTTTTGGCAATCAGTAAGAGTTTCAGACTTAACAGATTTTGTAGTACAATATTAAATTCTTGCTGTCAATCCATGCAAATGGATTCAATGGTGAGCAGAGCAACATAAAGCACAGAGTCATCTACAAATAGGTGAACACTGGCAGTAGTAATGTTGTGGTTAATATTGTTGATATATATGGTGAATAATAAGGGCACAAGATTGAACCTTGGGGGACACCTCCCAGAAGTAATTTACAGGGAGAGAGGTCACCCTGCACTTTCACCTGTTGGTACCTACTGATAAGGTAACATGAAAATCATTTGAGGGCAGTATCATCTTGTACAAGATTTTGCAGTAGGGTCATGAGTAGGTAGTAGTCCACCATATCAAATGCTTTACTTAGATCTAGGAATAGCATAGTTATGTGTTTTTTGTCAGCAAGTGCAGTTTGCCAGTCGTTAGTGATTTGTCAAGTGCAAAGACCGTACTATGATTTGGCCTAAAGCCAGACTGTAGAGGGTTTAATAGATTGTGGTGTTCCAAAAATTTTCTTAGTTGAGAATTTACCAGCTTTTTGAGAAGTTTGGACAAAATGGGTAGTAGAGAAATGGGTCTGTAATTGTTTAAGTCACTCGGATCTCCTGATTTAAGCAGTGGGATGTCATGAGTTGTTTTTCATACCAATGGGAGTGCTCCTTCAAGAAGGGACATGTTAAAGAGATGAGTAATTGGTGAGGATAGTTGATAGTAGTCCAATTATAGGAAGGAGGGATCAATTTGTTCTGCCCCTGCACTTTGTTTAGTGTCTAAGGAGGGTAAGAGGTCTTCAACCTGTTTCAGTGTGATGGAGTAAAGTTAAAACTGGTTGGACTGGTGGAGGCATTGGTAGGGGGCCATGGTGTATCATTACTGGTTTGCTGATTCAGCAGTTTGCTTACCGGGAGGTATCAAAATCTAGGCCAGCAGTGGCAAAATGATTATTAAGGGCTTCTAGTATGACTTGTTTATTCGTGTAGGTGCTGTCTCTATAGGTAATTTTTGTAGGCATTGAAGATGAATTTTTATGTCCTTCTACTTCATTTAAGATCTGCCAGAATTTGGCACTATTATTCTTGGAGGACTCAAGTACATCTTGGTAATACTTTGCCTTTTCGGATCTGATCAGCCTGGTGCAGTGGTTCCTAATCATTCTAAAAGCAACCCAATCAGTTTCTAATTTAGTTTTTCTAGCTTTTTTCCAGAGAGCATCCCTATGACATAGTGCACTTTTTAATGTGCTGTTGAACCAGGGACAAGATTTTTTCCTTGGCCTGGTTTTAATGACAGGTGCATGGGTGTCGATCACGTTTAAAACTAGAAACTGAAATGTTGCGTAGGCATCAGAAACAGAGGGTGCAGGATAGAATTCCTGCCATCTAATCCTGCTGCAATCAGCTAGAAAAGCCTGAAGGATTAAAATTGCGGTAGCTCCTTTTGTAGGTGTACCCTGTTGCGGCGGTAGTTTTTGGCATATACCTTACACAGGTGTATGCATTACACAGGCTATAGCCTTGTGGTCACTGATGTCATTGTGGAATACTCCTGTATGGGAGATTCTATAGGGTTTACTGGTAAGAATAATGTCTAGAAGTACACTGTGTGTAGGATTTTTAATGTTGGGGCGTGTCACATCTGAAATCAGCTGATGTAGCCCGTGGGTGACACAGAAGTCCTTTAGAGGTACAGCACAGGTAGAATTCCAATCTAGATTAAGGTCACCCAGGATGTTAGTTTCCAAGTCGGTGGAGTCTAGTATTTTGTGAAGGAGATTTAGTATATCAGGTCCTCCCTGATGGAGGTCTGTAGCAACCTACTACACAAATAGATTTGCTTGACAATATAGAGATTTTCAGTGCAAGACTTTCATATTCCTTATGACTAGAGGAGGTGTCAATGACTAAGACCATGAACATATCTGATACATACATTGCAACTCCACCTCCTCTGGTGTGTCTATCAGCCCTAAAGATATTATGAGATGAGATATTAACATTCTGGTCTGGAGTGGAACCCTTCAGCCAAGATTCTGATATCACCAGTGCATCCGAAGATGTGTGTAGCGCCCAGGCCTGCACTAGGTCAATTTTTTTCAGTAGGCTGCATGCGTTAATATTCAGGAAGCTGATACCTTTTAGCTGAGTTAGGTCAACTGGGGCAGCATTGGGTGTGAATGGCCCTGGATTTAATTCTACATTACCTGAACAGAGTAGTAACAAGAGTAGAATAATTATGATTCCATTTATCAAAACTTTGAGAAGAAGCTGCCTAGTCTGTTTGTGAATAATTAGATTAAATTACATTGTCTGAGAGATGGTATGGCAGTGGCAGATGGATGAGGCATAGTATGCAACTCGCATAGGCATGCATAGCGAAATATAGCTACAGTACTGCAGTCTTAGATTTCTAGCAAGTTCCACACCCTCCAAATTCCTTGTTCCAAGGTATTGTTGTTGTAACATTAGGATATCATTGTACAAATAGTTTAGCCTAAGCTGTTGGTTATTAGCATTAGCATTAGGTGCATCAGGCTTGGGGTTGTGACATTTCATAAAGAGGGGGGCGCTCACCAAGGCTACAAAATAAAGTAGATTGAGTTGGAAACCATGGGGGTATATTTTTATACAGAGCAGTCTCATGGTGGAATAGTAGTTTGTGAGGGGAAACTGTGGTTGATTTTATTAGAAGGATATGAAATTAGTGCACAGAGAACTGAGGAACCATATGAATGAGTAGATGGTTGTAGATAGACAACTAGTTCCCTCTGGGGGTTGTCCTTTCTAGGGAGTAAATGAGGTGATAAGGAATAATCACTTGGCTACACTAATCTTCAGAGGCTTTAGCCTTCTAAAGGACTAATAAGGAATGCACACCTGGTTGCTAAACTTCAGGGCAGTGCCCCTTTAATAGGTGGAGTGAGCCTGAATGGAGAATGGGGTGGATCGCTTGGCCAAAAGGTGCATTTAATAGAGGATGGGAGTGGAGTTGGTGGTCGGGAGTAAAATCAAGCAGAAAGAAGGGCCTGGCCGCAGTATGAGAGCACTCTTAAGGAGCTCTGCCTGCAATTGCAGTTCTCCAAGGGCTATGCTAGCAAACAGAGTTCCATCATTCATAGGCCAGAAAAAATCTTCCAGGAGGAAAGGCACCAAATTTGAATCCAGCCCATACCAGGCTTGTTGGGCAGTGGTTGGCAGCTTCTCCTTTTGGCAGAGATTTGAACCACAGATGCAGTTCAATTTGGGAGGATGTTCACCCAGGACTGCTTGCATTCCCCTGGCTTGTTGGGGAGCGGTGGGTGGCTTCTCCTTTTGGCAAAGATTTGAACCACAGATGTGGTTCAATTTGTAAGAATGTTCACCCAGGATGATTTGCAGTGCCTGGCTTGTTGGGGAGCAGCGTACAGCTTCTCCTTTTAGCAGATATTCAAACCACAGATGTGGTTCAGTTTGGGAGGATGTTCACCTGGGAGCACTTGCAGTCCCCTGGCTTGTTGGAGAGTGGTGGGCTGCTTCTCCTTTTGGCAGTAATTTGAACCAGAGATGCAGTTTGATTTGGGAGAATATTTGCCTGGCAGGACTTGGGAAAGAACTTGCTGCACCACTGGTAAAGCTCTTCCCCATGTCATTGGAGAGTTGGGATGCTGCAGAGGACTGTAAAAAGGCTACGGTGGTAATGCTTCTCTAGGGTGGGAGTAAAGAGGACCCGGGGAACTATCGCACAGTAAGTTTCACCTTAGTGGTAGGAAAACTAATGGAAACCCTGCTATAGGAGAGGATACTAGCATGTTTAGATGCAAGTAATCAATTAGGCAAAGACAATATTGCTTCATGGCAGGTAGGTCGTGCCAAACAAACCAGGTGGGCTTTTTTGACTGGGTCACTGGGACAGTTTACCAAGGAGATGCAGTGGATGTGGTCTACCTGGACTTCAGCAAGGCCTTTGACCCCATTCCACACAGAAGGTTGGTCAGTGAACTAGAACACACTGGGGTTGGTCAAGAAATAACAATCACTCAGTAAAGGGAGGGTATTGAGACTAGTGGAGTGCCACAGGGATCGGTGCTGGGACAAATCCTCTCCAGTATATTCATAGGCATCATTGGGGATGAGCTGGAAGGGAAGGGGAGCCTGTTTGTGGATGACACAAAGATCTGTAACATGGTGGATACACTTGACTAGGCACAAAAACTGGAGGCTAATCTGAAGAAACTAGAGGAGTGGTCAAGACATTGGCAATTGAAGTCCAATGCCAAAAAATGTAAGGGCATACACCTGGGAAAACATGACTCGGGTATAGTATGCTTTATGGGAGGGGGAACAGTTAATGGCCACCAATCATGAGTGGAATTTAGGAGTTATCATTTCTGATGACTTAAAAGTGAACAAACAGTGTGATAAAGCATCACTGAAGGCTAGTGGCATATTGAGATGCATAAGGAGGTGGATCACTAGGAGGAGACAGGAGGTGATCATGCCACCTTACAGATCACTGGTGAGACCACACCATGAGTACTGCAGACAATTCTGGAGGCCACACCTCAAGAAAGACGTAAATCAACTGGAGATAGTATAAAAAAGGGCAACAAAGATGGTGCAGGGTATGCATAGGGAGCAGTACGAGGCTAGGCTGACGAAACTCAACTTATACTCCCTGGAACAGCATAGGGATTGAGGGGATATGATAGAGACATTCAAATGGCTGAAGGTATCAACAAGATCCAGGCTCAGGACCTTTTTGTAGTACACAGCTCATGCAGGTCTAGAGGACATGAAATGTGACTCAAGGGGGGCAGATTCAGGGGCATTGCCAGAAAGTATTTCTTCATGAGATACAGATTTTTGCTAAATGCAACTTAAGATACCTTACTAAGCATGTGTGGAGATGGCTAGGTTATGAATATAACTGTGAAATAATTTTTTCCGCACTTGCTACGGTTACTGAGATATTGGCAAATAAGCATTATGAGGGTTGCTTGGAATACCTCTTGGCTTCTGCTGTGTGACTGCACTTATATGTAGGCCCATGTTCCCACCTGTGCATACTATTTATGCTAAACTGGGAGCACTATACTCATGGGTCGGTGGGAGCGCAGGGCCTGGAGGGCCCACGCTCCCACCTATGGATTCCATTTTGCAAACCTGAGGCGACAGTTATGGATGGGTGGGAGCGCAGTGCTCAGAAAGCCACGCTCATACCTATGCATTCCAAATGACTAACATTTCACTTTCTCAAAAAAGAAGGGGAATTCATTGCAAAACATTCTGTTAATGCATCAGTTAGGGTTGATATCCACACCAACAAAAATGTGGAAATTCTACGTTAGGGTTTCCAACCCTACTACTGCCCCACCCTCCACTTCACACACCAACAGGCATCAGGTGTGTGTTAGATTACTGGGCCTAATCCTCACCTCATTCTCTTGTACTGTACCAGGTCAGCTTGATTACAGATGGAATGCAGTGGGAGTTAGGACCAACGAGTATATATATATATATATATATATAGATAGATAGATAGATATCTGTGTGTGTGTGTGCATATATGTGTGTGTGTGTGTGCGTGTGTGTGTGTGTATATACTGTATATAGCCATTGCAAAAAACTTTGTTAATGCATCAGTTAGGATTGAAGCAACAAAAGTAAGGAAAAGAGGCATTAGGGTTGAGACCATAACCCACCACCCAACCCTACCACCCCACCCCCACCCTCCAGAGACCAACAGGCTTTGGTGTGTGCCTTGGGTTGTCAGCCCTAACTCTCACCTGATTCCATTTGTAAGGAAGCTGAGATGGCAATACAGTATCTCAGTATTCGTAGTAACATGGGGAAAACAATACACTGCAGTTGTAATCATGGCCTGGCAGCCTGCACATGTGCTAGTACACCTAGAGGTGTACTAAGTTGCATTTAGTGAAAAATCCTTATCTCGAGCCATTTCTGAGATACATGTGCCAAAACGTACTTTGTACGCCAAATTGTTATCCTATGGGAAATTTTCAAACTTCAAAATGTTTTAACTAGAGAAGCAATGTAAATTGTATCACCAAATCTGCAAAAGTCAAATCTGTGGGGCAGGCCCTTTCTACCATGAACATTTCAGCCCTTAACTCCAAACCGTTTCTTTGCAATGAAGTCGCAAAGAAACAGTAACCTTTAAAAATGCCTTTTCGTAAGATGGCAAAATCCTTTTGTGAGCTAAACTTTTCGAGATGTTAAACCTTTTCGCAAGTGAATCATTTTTCACAAGGTATGGCCATCTGGTCCTCCCCTCATGAAAAGGGATTTTGACAGCTCACGAAAAGGAATTTCTCATGAATAGGGATTTTGACAGCTCACAAAGAAGGATTTTGACACCTCACAAAAAGGGATTTGCATAATGAATCCTTTTTCATGAGCTGTCAAAATCCCTCTTCACAAGCCAATCCCTTTTTGTGAGCTGTCAAAATCCCTCTTCACGAGCCAATCCCTATTTGTGAGGTTGGACCATCTGGTTATCCCCTCACGAAAAGGGATTTTAACTGCTCACGGAACGGGATTGGAAGCGAGTCGTGAAAACGGATTTTTAAATCTAAAAATGAGCATTTTGAGGCTGAAATGAAGTAAACCAAAAGGATACTTTGGTAGAGGCATTCCACATGAACAAAATTCATTCTTTTATGTCTTCAGAAGACATCCCTGGAGAAATTTATAACAATTTGTTTTTCAGAAAAAATGAAAACAAGATGGCTCGCAAAGAGAGATTTTTTCCTCATGAAGAGGGATTTTATAAATCCCTCTTCATGAGCAGTCAAAATATATTTTCATGAGCCCTAAATCCATTTTCATACCATGCAGCTATCCAAAAGACTGAACTGAGCATGCTCAGAACCCAAAACTTCAAAATTGAATAACTTTGGAATGGATTAATGTTTTTTTCTCCAAGCCAATAGTGGCTTGTTCTTTGGGCCAAGCTCTTTCTACCCTGAAAATTTTAGACCAAATGGTGTGGCCACAGCACAATGGAGAAAAAATAGCAAAAACTGGCCAAAAAAAGTTACTTTTACACTTTTTTCACTATGCGCAGCATGAAAACCACAAATCCAATCGAAGTACCCCACAGGACAGCGCATACCAAATTTCATGCAAATCCGTTGAACGGTTGCAAAGTTATTAAAGTGCAAAACTTAAGGTTTAACATTAAACTGCCTACTCATCCTTCACTATAGTGGCACTACTGTGCCCCTATAATATATTCATTACAAAAAAGCTTTGTTAATGCATCAGTTAGGGCTGAAGCAACAAAAGTATAACAATGAGGCATTAGGGTTTTAAACCATAACATCCCCACCTATCACCCATCCCACCCCCACCCTCCACACCAATAGGCATCAAAGGTGTGCTGTGGGGTCGTCGTCCCTAGCTCTCACCCAATTTCATGTGTAAGGAAGCTGAGATGGTACAGTATAGGAGAATGGGGTGAGAGTTAGGCCCGACAACCCCAAGGCACACCCCAACATCTGAATGTCCTTACTTTTTGAGAAAGTGAAATCTTACCCTTATATGTTTATAGTGTGTTGTGGTTGCACCTCCCTGTGAGCAATAGGGCTGCTGACCCCATGGCACACCACGACACCTGTTGGCGTGTGGATGATATGGTGGTGGGGTGGGGTGGTAGGTAGGTGGTAGGTAGGTATAGGTGCTATAACAGTGTTAGTGGCTCAGCAGGTAGCACACTCACCTCTGAGGCCAGGAGATCAGAAGGCTGTGGGTTCTATTCCCACACCAGGCACTTGGGTTAATATCCGAATACTGACACTGTAGTGCAGCATGAGGGGGTGCTGCACTCCTGAGGTGCCGCCTTTCAGATGAGACATTAAACCAAGGTCCCATCTGCCTGTTCTGGTGGTAGTTCAGGTGGATGTTAAAGATCCCATGGCATTTCTCAAAAAGAGTAGGGGAATTTCCCAAGTGCCCTGGCCAAATTCCCCCCCCCCCATTCACTAAAGTACCACAAACAGCTTAATCTGGTTCAAGGTCAGTTGGCATTCATCTGTATCCCCCTCCCCCGGGTCATGCCTGAAAATAGGCAGAATTTGTCTAGTGCACTTACCCGGTCAACAAAAACTGAAAAAAAAAAATAGATAGATATACTGTCTACATTATTGTGTCATGGTAGTGCCACTATAGTTATGGTTGCACAGTTACTTCAATGTTAAACCCCAAATTTTGCACTTTAATAAATTTGCAACTGTTCATCTGATTTGCCATCTGGTTCCATAGACCTCTAGATCTGGCAAGTTTCATTCTGGTCAGGTGTGCAGTTGCGGAGCTGCGGAGTGCCATCAAATGTGAAAAATACCACATTTTTGTCAAATTCTTTGCTCGGGGCTATGGCCCAAATGGTTTGGGGGGTCTGGTCTAAAATTTGTCAGGGTATATGGGGTCTGGATCACTGATATGCCTTTTAAAGGTTTGGTGAAAAAAAATTAATTTGTTCAAAAGTTATTAAAGATTTAAGTTTCCCTTTATAGCCTATGGGTAAAAAATATATGTCTGCCTCAAAAGCACTTTTTGCTTTCACAAAAGCACATTTGACCACCAAAGATGGGTTGTGCACTTTCGTGCTGCTGCCATCTTGTTTTCAGTTAGTTAAAAAATAGTGTAATTCAAAAAATACTTCCCCTTGGTAAACACCAGGAGTTGTGTTAACCTCATCAGGGACTGAGGAACACGATCCTGACATTACTTTTTAAAAATAATGACTGGAAAGAGGTTTTCTGAGTTTCAGCCATTACGAAAGTGCTGCAAATTGCAACAATTTTCCTGCAACTAATGGCATAGTAGTGCAAAAACTGTCACAGATTGTGGCACTGTTCCAAGACAATCACAGCAATTTGCGGCACTACTTCAATGGGAAAAAACATTGCCCCCAGTACAACAACCCAAAGCCTTTCTGGCCACTTTATGGGCCAAATAATCTCAGAATTGTGTTCCTTGGCCCCGTTTAGTAAATACCTGTTGGTGTTTACCTAATAAAAGTATTTTTCTCCTTTTACTGCCTCTAAGGGTGATGAGGCATGTTTTATTTAATAAAAATATTTCTGCCGATGGGGTGCCCAATCCCAAGTCAGCATGTATCCTCTCCCAGTAGTGTGGAACACTGGGGAGCTCATCCCCAGTGTCCCCAAATATTTAAATGTTTATTCCAACACTGGGATGCCCACCCCCAGTGTCAGATGACCACCACAAAGAAAAAGCCCTTTGTTTTATATTTGCTGCTGACATTGGGGTGCCCAATCCCTGTGTCATCGCTCTCATTGAGTCTGGTTGTGGACAGTACTAGTTCCACAGCACAATGCACGATTTTAGGGATTTCAGGGATTTGATTTTACGATTTTATTCAGTAAAAGCAACTTTTAATGAAGGTTAAATCTCCATTCTCATCATTGTACAGTGGAGTGCAGAGTTATGCTGGACTTCAATTTTGGTGTTTGGGACACACAACCACCTCTCTGCACCTGGCTTCTTAAATCAGCAGTGCACACAGTTGGGGGTGAGTTGGAACATAATCATAAGTATAGAGACGTAGCCCAGGCCTAGAGACTTTCCAAGTAACCCTTGTGCATCAAATGTGTCGATACTTCAGTAACCATAGGAACTTTGGGAAAAAATTCACCACATTTGTAATCATGACCTGGCAGCTTGCACACATGCTTAGTAAGTTGTGCTTAGCAAAATGTCCGTATTACGAACTGTTTTTGAGATATAGGCACCAAAAGACACCGTGGTTGCCACAATATTATCCTATGGGAAATTTCTCAGCTTTGGAATATTATAACTATGGAGCTGATGTGAATTTTATCACCAAACCAGCAAAAGGCACATCTGTGGGGCAAGCCCTTTCTGTTCTGCAAATTTCAGCCCAAAAGCCCAAACCATTTAGTTGCAGTGAAGTGGCACAGAAACAGGCTCATTTTGTGAAGTAATGGTGCAAATTGCAACACTTTCGCTAAATTTGTGAAAGCTTTCACAAAAGGGTGTCGCAATTTGCAAAAGAATGGTGCAACACTTTTGCAAAGTTTTTGAAACTGTTGCACTGTACTTTCACAAATTGCGACACTACCAACGAAAAAAATTTATACACATATTTCTGACCATAATTTTACAAATCTGACACCAGGATCATGTTCCCAGAGCCCCGATTAGGTAAACACAAAACTACATACATATATGAATCTACTGACTTGCACAACCACAGTAAAATAATAATACTAATATACTATCTCAAAAATAAGGGACATTCATTGCAAAAAACTCCATTAATGCATCAGTTAGGGTTGATAGTACAGTGACAAAAGTCAGGAAATTCAGTGTTAGGGTTACCAACCCTACCACCCAACCCCACCCTCCACACACCAGTAGGCATTAGGGTGTGCATTGAGGTCATCGGGCCTAACTCTCATGGATGAAGACAACAAGGGTCAAAAATGTGGAACAGGAGCAATTGAATCAACTGAATCTCCCAGAGGTCCCAGAGCAGCTCTTGAGAAGGACCCCGTATCATACGGTTCCGGATGAACAAGGCCAAGGACAAGAAGAGAGAGACAAGGGGGAGGAAGAAGAGGATATGGAGGACAAGTAGGACAATGAGGACACTGTGGTGGACTGCCCAGCTGCCAGTCCTTATTTGTAGATATAATTCTGTTGTATGTATATTTTATTTATGAAATTCTGTATAGATGTACATGCTAAGGCATGCCAGTGTCAGCACAAAGGCACCTAGGGAAAAGACTGGATTTAAAAAAAAAAAAGGTTTTGACCTTCCTTTGACCTGGAAGACCAACTTGCTTGCTAGGAATCTGACAAGTTATTGTCAAAGGCTTTGGGGATACAGTAACTGATACATAGATACATACACACTGATGGCAGATAAGGGCCTGTGGCCCACCCAGTCTGCCCATTTGAGCTTGTAAGTTCACTTTACGTTTTTCTAAAAGTCTGTTGCCCCTTACCCCTGACCTCCAGAATTCCCTTATGCATTCTTAAATCCTGTGATTATTTCAGCCCCCACCACTTCCTCTGGCAGGGCGTTCCTCTTGTACACCACTCTTTCTGTGAAGAAATTCGTCCTCATGTTTCCTCTGAATTGCCCTCCCTCCAACTTCATCCCTTGTCCTCTAGTCCTGGAACATCTTTTTTTACTGGAAAATAGTGTATTCCTGCTGCTTGTTCCTCCCTGTAAGGTACTTGTATGTCTCTATCATATCCCTTCTCTCCCTCTTCTCCTCCAGGGAGAACATATTCAAGTCCTTCAGCCTGTCCTCATAGGACTTGTGATGCAATCCCTGCACCATCTTTGTTGCCCTCCTCTGAACCTTCTCTACCCTGTCTATGCCCTTATGTAGGTAAGGTCTCCAGAACTGTACACCGTACTCCAGATGAGGACTCAATAGTGTCTTGTATAGTGAAATTATGACCTCCCTTTTCCTGATGTTGATGCCCCTACCTATGCATCCCAGCATCCTATTTGCTTTACCTGCTGCTTTGTTGCACTGTTTCCCTAACTTGAGGTCATCAGAGATGATAACCCCAAGGTCCCTGTCCTGCTTGGTGCATGCAGTATCCTCAACCCCCAACTGATATGTTGTTCCAGGGTTTTTGTTCCCCCTATACATTATCTTGCACTTCTTTGCATTGAATTTCAACAGCCAAACCCTTGACCATTCTTCAAGCTTCCGCTGGTCCCTCTATACTCTGTCTACACCCTCTGGCATGTCCACTCTGTTACAGAGCTTCATGTAATCGGCAAACAGGGAAATTCTGCCTTCTACAGTAGGTCCTGTGCAATGTCACGGATGAAGACATTGAATAGGACTGGTCCCAGCACTGATCCCTGTGGTACCCTACTGGTCACTCTGCCCTCTGTGGAGTGACAGCCATTTACCACCACCTCTGTGCCCTGCCACCCAGCCAATTACCCACCCACCACACTACTGTCCTGCACACTCCCATATTCCCCAGTTTGTTTAATAGCCTTCTATGTGGCACAGTGTCAAAGGCCTTGCTGAAGTTTAGATAGACCATGTCCACTGCCCTCCCCTGATCCACCTCCCATATCACCCAGTCAAAAAATTCAATGAGGTTGGTCTGGCATGACCTCCCCCTGGTAAAATCATGCTGCTTTGTGTCCTGTAGTCATTGGCAACCAGATGTTCCACCAGTCTCTCCTTCAGTAGTGCTTCCATGATCTTCTCCACTACTGAGGTCAGGCTGACTGGTCTGTAGTTTCCCGCTTCCTCTTTGTTCCCGCTTTTGTATAAGGGGACTACATCTACTGTCCTCCAGTTGTTGAGTACCTCATCTCTTTCCAATGATTGGCTAAACAGGATTGCCAGAGGTTCAGCCACCACCTCTCTTAGTTCCCTTAGGACCCTGGGGTGCACCCCATCTGATCCCATTGCTTTACTCAAGCTTTACTCAAGCTTTACTCAACTCTGATTCCTTCCATTCCCTTTTAGACCCTTTCCCAGGTAAAGGGACTTCTGTCCATTTCTGCAACGTTCCCACCCCTTCTACTCCCTTTAGGCCCATTACCTTGCTCTTCCTCAGTAAGGAATGAGCAGAAATATCTGTTCAGTATGTCAGCTTTACTGTTGTCATCCTCCACATGGTCCCCATCCACCCCTTCAATCTCACTATCCCTTCCTTTCCCCTTCTTTTTTCACTTATGTACTGTACCTGTAAAAGGTTTTGTCCCTTCTAACCACTGATTTTGTGATGCGCGCCTCTGTCTGAGATTTGGCTTCCCTTACTGACCTCCCTTTGCTTCTCCTGGTACTTTTCCCTATCCCCTTCTGCCTCCACTGTTTTGTATTGCCTAAATGTGATCCTTTTGGCTTTCACTTTCTCCACTACCTCCTTGGAAAACCATAATGGCCTCCTCTTCCTTTTCCCCTTGCTAACCTGCTTAATGCATAATTCTCTTGGTCTTGTAATCCCTGTTTTAAATATTGCCCATTGTTTCTCCACCCCTGATTCCCTCCCTATTCCCATTAGTGCATCTTTCAAGCATGTCCCCATTTTCCCAAAGTCTGCCTTCCTAAAATCCAGGATATGTGTTTTGGTGCGGTTTGGTTCTGCAACTTCTGTGATTTCAAACCATGGAGACCGGTGGCCACTGTTCCCCAGATGCTCCCCCACTGTTACCCCTATCACACTGTCCACATTTGTGAGCATGAGATCCAGTATTGCCTTCTTCTGAGTTGATTCCATGACCAGTTGCTTAAGGAAGGCACCTTGAAGGAAGTCCAGGATAAATCTGCTCCTGGTTGATGCTGCTGCTGGGAGTTTTCTGTCCACGTTTGAAATACTGAAGTCTCCAACCAGCACCACCTCCCCCTTGTCAACAATCCTTTAGATGGCTAGCATTAACTCCCTATCTGTCTCTTCCTCCTGGGTTGGTGGTCTGAAGACCACCCCTGTGTGGATGGCTGACCCCATTTTCCTTTCCAGCTTAACCCACAGTATCTCTCCCCCATTTTGTTCCTCCTAGAGCTGTGCAGCCTTTATGCCATCTTTCACATAATCCCTTCCTGCCTGCCCTGTCTCTTCTGAATATGTTGTAGCCAGGTATGGTCATCTCCCAGTCATGGTTATCATTATACCAGGTCTCTGTGATGACCACAATGTCCAGGTCTGACTGCACCATGGCAGCCTCCAGATACTCTATCTTGTTGCTAAGGGTCCTGGCATTGGCACACATGGCTTTCCATGATGTGAACTTCCTGGACTGTTTAGCTGTTCTACTCCAAACCCATTTCTGGTTGTCCTTTATCCCTGGTTCTTCTCTATCTGCCCTTCTGTTTAATTTTGCCCCCCTCTGCCTCTCCATCCATTGGGTGCCTATCTATATTTTTTGCACACTGCTTTGTGGAGATATCTCCTCCTTCTGTTCACTGGTTCCACTGCTAGCTATGGGGTGGGGAATTAGGTACCCTCCTTGCTGGCCTGCCACCCCCCTTGGCTAGTTTAAATGCTCTTCCATGTAGCATTTAAACTTATCATTGAATGCTTGGATTCACCTCCAAAATGGATGCAAGCCATCAAGCTTGAACAAGTCCTTATCCCTCTGGGTGGGTCCCCAGTCACCAATGAATCCAAACCCTTCCTCACAGCACCAGTTCTTCAACCATGTGTTAAAGTTCCTGGTGTGTGCACCCCACGCTCTCCCATGTCTCTCATAGATAGTACTTCTGAGAAGGTGACAGATGTAGCTACTTGCTTGAGACCCCTCCCCAATTTTCTAAACTCTTCCTGAACTTCCTTAGGCTCAGCATTTGCCAGGTCATTAGTACCTAAGTGGATAATGACATCCAGCTCACCCTCCAGTCTTGCCTTCCTGTTGATCCCCAGGATCTTCCTTCCATCCCTCCACATCATGGCACCTGGTAGGCACCACACCTCCCTGTCCTCTCACTCATGTTTTCCTGGCTTGATCCCGCTTATGATAGTCCCCCACCAGGATTCACTTCCTCCTCCTATAGGGTCCACTGCTCTCTCCACTGAGGTCACCTCCTCTAATGACTTTCACATCCTTCCCTTCCACTTCTCTGGGTGCCTCTGTTTGGTTGTCCCCATTTGCCAGTGCGGCATATGAGTTCTGGAGTGGAATAGGATGTGGGATGTGCCTCTGCCTGACCACCCTAACCCTCCCCAAGCCCACCATCATCCAAGTGCTCCTCGTTCTTGGCTTCTTTTGAGGTAGTGGCATTGGATTGGGTGGTCTCTGGATAGGGCCAAAGATACTCCTGACCCAGTTTACCTATGCTCTGAATCTGGCTACCTTATACCAAAGTCCAGAAAGATGTCTGCAGATAGGGCAGCACTTCGGCTTCCAGAAGATTTGCCTGAATACTGCTGTCATGCATCCATGGCATTGCACCAATCCCTACATTATACTGCACTTATACTGCTATTCCAGTAGTTGTTTGTTACTGAAGCTCTTCTTCTAGTTCCCTCTTTATTAATTTACTGTCCTGAAAATCCTGCCACTGATCCTCAGAAACTTTTTTAAAGAAGGAAAACAACAATAGAAAATTAGTCAAAACACTTGTGCCGAGGGCAGCCTTCCTCCCCCTTATGCCCCCTCCTACTCCACAACCCCTGCTATTCCCTGTGATTGGCTCCTGTCAATCAGATTTAACAAGGCATTTATTTAAGAGAGGGTGGGGAGGAGGGTGGGTGAAGATTGCAGCAAGTAAAGACAGCAAAGGAATAACAGCAGCACTAAAAGCACACAAAACTAGGTTTAAAACAAAAACAGCAACGAGCAGTTACTGCACTGCACTGAAATGCACTGAAAGGGGCTGTATGCTAGAGATAGGCTCCATCTCAATTTGGGGAAGGGAAATCCTTAAGTTGAAAATAGAGGGGTTCATTGGCAAAAGGTAGGGTTTAAACTTGTGAAGGGGGAGGGATGGGAGAAAAGCCTGTTGAGGGGGATCCGATAAAGAAGGGACTCTGTCTACACCCCCCTGGAGAGCTGGAGGAATGCAGGAAAAGGCTGACTGGCAAGGTATAGACGAGGGGAAGACTGAATCCTCATGGGAACATGAGCAGGGGAAATGGAAGTATAGGGAAAGGGTGGAAGGTAGTCCTGCTAAATGCCAGCAGCTTGGGCAATAAAATGCCTGAGCTCCAGGCTATGCAAACTGAGGAAAAGGTGGATGTGACAGTGGACACTGAGACCTGGGCCACTGCAGGGCATAACTAGAACCTGAACCTCGAGGGTTACACAATGTTCAGGAAGGACAGGGGAAGGGAAGGGAAGGGAAGGAGGGGTAGCAATAATAGTCAAAAACTGCACTGGCATAGGAGGGGCAGAGAAGGTGGAGGGAACTGTGGAGGTGATTTGGGTCACCTTGATAACAAGGGGGGGCAAAAGAGTAAAAATAGGAGTGGTGTATAGACCCCCTGCACTGGCGGAGGAGCTGGAGGAGAGTCTGATGGCAGATGTTAGGAGACACTGCAGACTGGGTAGGGGAAGGGTGGTGGTGTTGGGAGACTTAAACATGCCAGGAACAGACTGGGAGACTATGACATGCTCAGTGGCCAGGGAACAGAGGTTGTTGGATGTCTTTCAGGACATGTTCCTTACTCAGCAGGTGAGGGAACTGACCAGGGAGGTGCATGTACTGGATGTGGTCCTGGAAGACAGTGACCAGATTGGGGGCCTGGAGGTAAGGGACCCATTGGCGGGGAGCAACCATGCCATGGTCTGGTTCTGCCTGGACCTAGAAGGGGTAGAAGGCTGCACAAAGATGGAGGTAACTGACTTCAGGGGAGCAGATTTCAAGGAAATGGGAAGGATCCTTAAGGAGCATTTGGATGGGATTGGGCCAGGCATGGATGCTTCAGTAGGTGGGAAATCATCAGGAGGGGGGTGCAGGATGCTACCAGCACCTGTACAAAAGTAAGACGAAAATGCGGTAGGGCCTGAAAACCCTGCTGGTGGACCAGGGAGGTTCAGGAGGTGGTGAGGGGAAAGAAGGCGACCTATAGGCAATTCAAGTGCTCAAGGAGTGAAAGGGATCAAGGGGAGTATGAGCGGATGGCCAGAAGGCAGAAGGGCCACTAGAGTACTGAGGGCAGCTAAGGCAAGGAAGGAGCAGAACCCGGTCAGGGAAATTAGGAGAGGGAACAGGGTTTTTTTTAGATACATTGGGGGAAAAAACAAAGGGTGAAGGGACAGATTAGCAGGATTAAAACAAGGGAGAGATGGGCACAAGATCCGGGGAAGCAGGCTGAGGTACTAAATGAGTACTTCACCTCAGTTTTCACCAAGGAAAATGGCGGGGCTGCATCATACATGGGAGGAGACGGTGAAACTGAAGGGGGGGACACTTACCGATCGGCGGTTCTGGGAAGGGGACATCACTGGCAGGAGGAGGGAAGACTAAGCAGGAGGATGAGGTAGCGGAGGTGGAAATCATGGCAGAGAGAGTGAGGAAAGCCGTCAGGTCCCTTAAGATGGAGAAAGCACTGGGGCTGGATAAATTACATCCCAGAGTGCTGAAGGAACTGGCGGATGTCCTGGCGAAACCCCTGGCAGAGCATTTCAGCATCTCTCTGCAGACAGGGTGGGTTCCCCAGGACTAGAAGGTGATGCATACAGTGTCTATCCACAAGAGGAGATCAAGGAAAGTGGCAGGGAACTACAGGCCCGTCAGCCTGACATCGGTGGTGGGCAAGGTGTTGAAGGGCATTGTTAAGGAGAGGCTGGGGGGACCTGGAAAAGTCGGGGTGCCTGGACGATAGACAGCAAGGATTCATCCCAGGGAAATCATGTCAGACAAACCTTGTGGAGTTCTATGACTGGGTGATGAGTGCCTTGGACCTGGGCAGACCGCTGGATGTCCTCTTTCTTGACTTCCTCAAGGTGTTTGACTCTGTTCCTCACAGGGACCTGTTGGATAAGCTGGGTGAAATGGGGATGGTGAACCAGATGATCAGATGGATAGGCAATTGGCTCCAGGACCAGACCCAGAGGGTCATGGTTGGTGGGATAGTCTCATCCCCAAGGAGGGGTCATTAGTGGGGTCCCACAGGGATTGGTCATTGGGCCTCTCCAGTTCAACACCTTCATCTCTGACATAAGTAAGGGTATCAGGAGTGAGATAAGTCTCTTTGCGGATGACTCAAAACTGGGGGCAGTGGTAGATGGGAAAGAGGGGAGGGTGGCCATACAGGGGGACCTGGAGGCTCTGGAAAGGTGGTCTAGAAAGTGGAAGCTGAGGTTCAATGCAGGGAAATGCAAGGTACTGCACCTGGGAGCCAGAAACCCGGGCCAAGTGTACACCCTGGGGAGAAATGCTACAAGTCTCGATGGCTGAGAGGGACCTGGGGGGTGGTGGTGGATGTCAAGATGAAAAACTCAGAGACTTGTAGATGGGCAGTGGCCAAGGCCAACAGGATGCTGGGATGCATCACTAGGGGGATCACCTCCAGAAGGAGGGAAGTGATACTCCCTCTGTATAACTGCTTGGTGAGGCTGCACCCAGTACTGCTTGCAGTTTTGGAGGCCACACTTAAAAGGGACATTGAACTCCTGGGAGGGTCCAGAGAGGCAGCAAATTATTTGGGGCTTGGGGACAGGACCTATGGGAGAGGCTCAAAGAGCTAAATATGTACTCAGTGGAAGAGGGACGGGACTGGGGGATATGATAGAGGTCTTCAGGTACATGAAGGGGGTAAATAGGGGAGGAGCAGTCAGGGTGCTTCAAAGGAAGGAGCGGGGCAATCAGAGGGCATGGGTGGAAGCTGGAGGGCGATATTCAGGGCAGAAAGGAGGAGGTGCTACTTCACTGAGTGGGTGGTGGAGCCATGGAATGCACTGCCCAAGGGGCTGGTGGAGGCTGAGACAGTTGAGGGGTTCAAGAGGAGGTGGGAGAGGTATAGGGGAAGGGTTCTGGAAGCAAAATCCAGTGCAACAAGAATATCTGGGACTGGGAAGGGAGAAGTCAGAGATGGCGAGGTGGGCAGCAAGGTCAGTTCCCAGGGTGGGGGCTGACCAAACGAGCAGACATGAAAGACAGTTAGGCCTATTCTGCTGGCATTTTAGTATGTTAGTATGAAATTAATCTGGATCCTTCCTCTTATGGCCTCCTCTGAATCAAAGGGGTATTTCCAATAGTTAACTGACCAAGGGAAACAGAGGTGAATAAAGTGTTTAGGAGATAGCCCTTTTAACTTCAAAAAGCAGGATACTGTGTTCCAAGGTATTGCCTTTGATGAGATGAAAGTAAAAAAACAGGAAACTTCCTTCTAACAGACCTGTGTGAGGTTGTAATGTCAGGTGTCATAAATGTAGGCTGGGTAACATCACCAGGTGGCAGAATATTGTGTTGGGGAAGTGCAAGAGTGACACCTGGTGGCCTAAAATGGAAGGGCCAGCCATCCCTATAAATTGCCCAGGATCAGGGCATTTGAACACACACACACACATTTTTTATCTGGACATTCTGCTTGACACACACCAGAAGCCAAACTGCTAAGACCAAGTGTGGCTGCCAAGGACTAAAAAAACTGAAAACCTTCATCCACTATTTCTGGACTTCAATTCACTGCAAATATAAGGTAGACTTTTTAGGTAACAGTTTTAGTGCATTTCACTGTATATTTTTCCATTTTTGTTTATGTATACTGTAACCCAAGTTAGTGTATGTTCTTTTTAGTTGTAACCATATTTATGTAAGTATTTTAGTAAAAAAATTGTTTTTCTAAATAAATTCTGCTTGCATGAGATTTACATATCTCTGTGTGTGAACTGGGAAACAGTATTAATAATCTTTGAAAACTGTTATTGCTGAAGGGGTCACCATAAGCAACCAAATTGAGAAAAGGTTCTGGAAGGGATCTGGAAGGATATGGAGAATACCAAATGCTCAGGGATGGGTCTGCAGGTATTTTAAACAAGGCTGTTGCATGTCCTGTAGAGAGAATCCATCAGGCTAACATTGTTACCCCGAAGAGAGTGTGTGAAGCCTGGGTCTTCCTCCTTTGTGTAATAGCCAAGGAAAGGGTTCATATTTGGCCACAAGAATTGAGACTGGTATTGTGCCCTTATCCAAAGTTAGATCCTGGATCCTTGTGGCAGAGGTGCAGTCATGACCTCGGCGAGCATTCAAAAAGGATGAGGAGGGTATCTCTGCCCCCCCCCATAATGGATTGCACTTAAGAGTGGGCACTGTGAGCACAGTGAACCTGACCCTAGGAGTGGATTCATGACATATCTGTTGTGCAGCATTGGGTTCAAAGATATTCGATTGCATACTGTTGCAATTCAAGATATTGGTGGCACAGTCATAACAGCTGGATTCGAGCCCAGTGTATCATAGAAACATAAACCTTGACAGCAGATAAGGACCGCATGGCCCACCTAGTCTGCCTATTTCCCTACCTACAGGATACGCTACAGATCCTAGTTAACCAACAGCCTATTTCTTCCTACCCCCCACAAGAATTACTGTATGCCTGTCCCATGCATTCTTGAATTCTCCCACAGGTTTAGAACCCACAACCTCCTCAAGAAGGCTGTTCCATGCATCCACAACCCTCTTGGTGAAAAAATACTTCCTCACATTGCCCCTGAGCTATCTTCAGATTGTGTCCCCTTGTTCTTACACATCTCTTTTTCTGAAAAATGCTACCCTCTTGGACTTTGTTGATTCCACTGAGGTACATAAAAGTTTCTATCATGTCCCCCCTCTCCCTCATTTCCTCGAGGGTATACATATTAAGCTCCTTTAGTCTCTCCTCATATGGCTTCTCTTGCATACCCTGTACCATTTTAGTTGCCCTCCTCTAGACTGCCTCCACCCTGTCTATGTCCTTACAGAGATGGGGTTTCCAGAACCGGACGCAGTACTCCAGATGGGATCTCACCAACTGTCTGTACAGAGGGATAACAACTTTCTGTTTTCTGCTGGTGATGCCTCTCCCTAAACATTCAAGTACCCCCCCAGCCCTCCCTATTGCCTTCTCACATTGCTTGCTAACCTTAAGGTCGTCTGATATGATTATCCCAGGTCCCTTTCCATTTTTGTTGTTGTTACTACCCCCCCCATTGTGTAATCTTCCCCAGGGTTTTTGTTTCCCAGGTGCATTATTTTGCACTTCTTTGCATTTGCTGGATGACAAACTATCATACATTTCAACCGGCATCTCCTTCTCTGAGATGCTGCCAGTCTGGGAGAGGGGGGCAGATGGACAGAAGTTCAGAGAAGGGGAGAGAGGGGAGCTAAACATATGGGTCAAGGGCTGGTGCCAGGAAAAAGGACACAGATTTGTAGGGAACTGGCAATAGTTTTGGGAGTGAACATTCTTTAAATTTGATGGACTGCATCTGACTAAGGAGGGACTCAGTGCATTGGGGCAGAAGTTTGACGTCTTTGCGGAATATTTAAACTAGCAAATGGGGAGACAGGTGCAGCACTCCATACATCAAATGGGAAGAACACCTCTCCCCCCTCAGCTAGTGGTCAAACAGGGATTCAGCATGTTTACAGTTCATCTGCATCACCTGGTAAGAAAAAAGGTCCGTCTCCCCTATACAACGCACTGGGGAAATGCCATACCTCACCCAATAACTAACACACTGAAATCTGGTCAATGGAAAATCAGGTTGGGGGAGCACCTGGGGAACAGTGACCACCAGTCATTGTGGTTTGAAATCACAGAAACAGCAGAACCAAACCACACAAAACCGTATCCTGGATTTTAGGGGCAGACTTTGGGAAAGCGGGGAGATACTTGAAAGAGGCATTAAGGGAATGGGACAGGAATCAGGGGTTGAGAACAGTGGGCAGTATTTAAAATGGGGATTACAAGAACAACAGAATTATGCATCAAGCAGGTGAGCAAGAGGAAAAGGAAGAGGAGACCATTATGGTTTTCCAAAGAGGTAGCAAAGAAAATGAAAGCCAAAAAGATTGCATTCAGGCAATACAAAAAGACACAGGCAGAAGGGGGTAGGGAGAAGTATCAGGAGAAGCAAAGGGAGGCAGGGAGGTCAGTAAGGGAAGCCAAAGCTCAGACAGAAGAACACATTGCAAAATCAGTGGGTAGAGGGGACAAAACCTTTTACAGATACATAAGTGAAAAAAGAAAGACAAAGAGAGGGATAGTGAGACTGAAGGGGGAGGATGGGGGCCGCGTGGAGGATGACAACAGTAAATCTGACATATTAAACAGGTATTTCTGCTCAGTCTTTACTGAGGAAGAGAATGATAATGGGTCTGAAGGGAGTACAAGGGGTGAGAATGGTGCAGAAATGGACAGAAGTCCCTTTACACGAGAAAGGGTCCTGAAGGAACTGGAAGTAATAAGAGTTGATAAAGCAATGGGCCCAGATGGGGTGCACCCCAGGGTCCTTAAAGAACTAAGAGAGGTGGTGGCTGAACCTCTGGCTATCCTGTTTAGCCGATCACTGAAACAGGAGAGGTACCCAAAGACTGGAGGATAGCAGATGTAGTCCCCTATACAAAGTGGGAACAAAGAGAAGCAGAGAACTACAGACCAGTCAGCCTCACCTCAGTAGTGGGAAGATCATGGAAGCACTACTGAAGGAGAGAGATTGGTGGAACATCTGGTTGTCAATGGACTACAGGACCCAAGGCAGCATGGTTTCACCAAGGGGAGGTCGTGTCAGACCAACCTCGTTGAATTTTTTGACTGGGTGACTAGGGAGATGGATCAGGGGAAGGCAGTGGACATGGCCTATCTGGACTTCAGCAAGGCCTTTGACACTGTGTCACATAGAAGACTACTATACAAACTGGGGAATATGGGTGTGGGCAGGACAGTAGTGCGGTGGGTAGGTAACTGGCTGGATGGCAGGACACAGAGGGTGGTGGTAAATGGCTGTCACTCCACAGAGGGAAGAGTGACCAGTGGGGTACCACAGGGATCAGTGCTGGGACCGGTCCTATTCAACATCTTTATCAGTGACATTACGCAGGACCTAGAAGGCAGAATTCCACTGTTCGCTGATGACACAAAGCTCTGTAACAGAGTAGACACACCAGAGGGTGTAGACAGAATGAGAAGGGACCTGCAGAAACTTGAAGAATGGTCAGGGGTTTGGCAGTTGAAATTCAATGCAAAGAAGTGCAAGATAATGCATATGGGGCACAAAAACCCTGGCACAATATATCAGTTGGGGGTGAGGATATAGCATGCACCAAACAGGAAAGGGATCTTGGGGTTATCATCTCTGATGACCTCAAGGTAGGGGAAACAGTGTGACAAGGCAGCAGGCAAAGCAAATAGGATGCTGGGATGTATAGGCAGGGGCATCACCAGCAGGAAAAGGGAGGTCATAATTCCGGTATACAAGACACTAGTGAGGCCCCACCTGGAGTACAGTGTACAGTTCTGGAGACCATACCTACATACCGACATAGACAGGGGAGAGAAGGTTCAGAGGAGGGCAACAAAGATGGTGCATGGATTGCATCACAAGTCCTATGAAGACAGGTTGAAGGAACTGAACATGTACTCCCTAGATGAGAGGAGGGAGAGAGGGGATATGATAGAGACATACAAGTATCTCACAGGGAGGAACAGGGTGCAGGAATACAATATTTTTAAGTGAAAAAGATGTACCAGGACTAGAGGGCATGGGACGAAGTTGGAGTAAGGACGATTCAGAAGAAACATGAGGAAGAATTTCTTCACAGAACGGGTGGTGGACAAGTGGAACACCCTACCAGAGGAAGTGGTGGGGGCTGAAACAATCACGGGATTTAAGAATGCATGGGATAGACATAAAGGAATTCTGGAGGTCAGGGGTAAGGGGCAACAGACTTCTAGGAAAATATAAAGTGAACTTACAAGCTCAAATGGGCAGACTGGGTGGGCCATAGGCCCTTATCTGCTGACACTGTCTATGTATCTATGTAACTATGTACACAAATCCTCACAGCCTGGAAAATACGATCCCAGACCTGCAGGCAATAATGTCAGAGGCTAAACTGGACATAGTAGCAATTTGTGAGACGTGGTTTACCGGTAACCACGCTTGGGAGACTTCAGTACATGGCAATGTACTGTTCAGAAGAGACTGAGGTGCAAAAAGGGGGGGTGGAGTGGCCCTGTATGTCAATGAAAATATCAAAGCTACAGAAATTCAGAATACACATAAGGAGCCAGAAGAACTGTGGGTCACTGTGGAAACAGGAAATGGGACATCCATAAGAACTGGGGTTGTCTACAGGCCCCCAGACCAGGGGAAGCACATAGACACATTACTGTTAGAAGATATACAAAACATGACAGCTAAAGGGGAGGTTCTGATAATGGGAGACTTCAACATGCTGGATACAGATTGGTCAATACCAGCAGGAACATCTGCCAGAACTAGACACAGGGTGTATTCCCTGCAGGGGGAGGGCCTCAAACAACTGGTACAACAACCCACAAGAGACAGGGCTATCCTAGATCTAGTACTGACTAACAGGGAAGGGATCGCAGATCTCCAGGTAGAAGGTCACCTAGGGGCCAATTAACATCACATGGTATGGTTCAATTTGGCCACTACAACTAAATCATCCCATTCCAAGGCAAAAATATGGGACTTCAGAGGAGCTGACTTTGATAAGATGGCCAACAGAGTTAAGCTAGCTCTGGCAAAAGGAAACACAGGTGAGGGGTTACAGGCAAAGTGGACAAGCATTAAGGATACAATACTTGAAGCAACATCCCATTGTGTTAGACAAAACAGGAAGTGCACAGAAGAAGGAAACCACTTTGGTTCTCAAATACAGAAGCAGAAAAGGTCAGAGCCAAAAGGCTGGTTTTCAGGAAATATAAGGGAACACAGTGGGATGAAGATAGGGAGGCATACCAAACTGCCCTAAGGGAAACAAGGAAGGCAGTAAAGCAGGCAAAGTCCCAAACTGAGGAAACCCTAGCACAAACAGTAAAAGAAGGTGACAAGACTATCTATAGATACATTAGTGAAAGGAGAAAGTCCAGAGGGGGTATTGCTAAGCTCAAAGGAGAAAAGGGGGCATGTGAGGAGGAGGACCCTGTAAAGCATCTATCCTAAATAGATACTTTTGCTCAGTATTTACTGAAGAAAAGGTGGGACAGGGCCCACAGCTCAGCACCATGGACACGGGGTTGGGGGGAGGGAGGTGAGCACTACTCTCTTCACAAAAGAAAGGGTTCTACAAGAGTTTGCTAAACTCAGGGTGGACAAGGCAATGGGACCGGATGGCATACATCCCAAGGTACTAAAGGAGCTAAGGGTGGAACTAGCAGAGCCATGAGCAGAACTGTTTAGTGAGTCTCTGAGCACAGGAGAAGTCCCAGAAAACTGGAGAAGGGCTCTTGTGATCCCGTTCCACAAGAGTGGTAGCAGGGAGGAGGCAGGGAACTACAGACCAGTCAGTCTTACCTCAGTAGTGGGCAAGATTATGGAGGCACTACTTAAGGAAAGGATAGTGCAACACCTGGAATCCATAGGGGGACAGGATCCAAGACAGCATAGGTTTACAAAAGGATTGTCCTGTCAAACTAATCTCATAGATTTCTTTGACTGGGTAACCAGAGTGATGGACCAAGGGGGAGCAGTTGATGTTGCCTACCTTGACTTCAGCAAAGCTTTCGACACTGTTCCACATAGAAGATTGATAAACAAGCTGGGTAGGCTCAGGGTGGGTCAGAATTTGGTCAACTGGGTGGCAAACTGGTTGACAGGCAGAACACAGAGAGTGGTGGTAAATGGTATGCAGTCAGAAGAGATGCAAGTCATAAGTGGGGTACCTCAGGATCAGTCCTGGGGCCAGTCCTCTTCAATATCTTCATCAGTGACATTGCAGATGGACTAGAGGTAAGGCTTGTCTGTTTGCAGATGACACCAAGATCTGCAACAGAGTAGATGATCCAGATGGGGTGAGCAGAATGAGAAGAGATCTGGATAAACTAGCAAAATGGTCAGAAGAGTGTCAACTGGGATTTAATGCAAAGAAGTGCAAGATCATGCACATGGGGAAGAGAAACCCTGAAGCCACCTATAGGCTGGGAGGGGAGTTGCTGGCAGTTACAAAGGAAGAAAGAGACTTGGGCATCATCATCACCGATAACCTGAAATCATCCAAGCAGACCTCTAAAGCTGTAGGTAAGGCTAGGGGGATGTTAGGGTGTATTAGTAGGGTATCACAAGTCGTAAGAGGGAGGTAATAATCCCTCTTTAAAAGACACTGGTTAGACTCCATCTGGAGTACGGTGTGCAGTACTGGAGGCCACACCTTCACAAGGACATTAACCAAATTGAGGCAGTCCAGAGAAGGGCAACCAAAATGGTTCAGGGACTGCATCAGAAGACATATGAGAACAGATTAACGGAGCTCAATATGTATACCCTAGAGCAAAGAGGGAGAGAGGTGATATGATCAAAACATTCAAACACTTCAATGGCATTAAAAAGATGAAAGAGTCTAACATGTTTCAATATAAGAAAAATAGCAGGACAAGAGGGCACAGCATGAGATTAGAGGGAGGCCGATTAAGGGGTAATGTGAGGAAGTTCTTTTTCACAGAAAGGGTGGTGGATGCATGGAACAGCCTACCTCAGGAAATGGTGGCTATGAATACAGTGCAGGGCTTCAAACAGGCATAGGATAGGCATAAGGGAGCAATACAGATGAGTATGAATAGATAGGCCACTGACAGCAAAAGACAATGGCACATTTATAAGGTAGAAAAATAAATGGGCAGACTGGATGGGCCTTGCGGTCCTTATCTACTGTCAACTTCTATGTTTCTATGTTTCTATGAATCCAATCTGCCATACTTCTGACCATTCCTCCAACCTTGCCAAGTCCCTTCTCATCCTTTTCCACGCCTACTTGTGTATCAACCCTGTTGCAGATCTTTGTGTCATCTGCAAAGAGGCATACTTTTCCTTCCAGTCCCTCTGCAATGTCCTTATGAAGACATTAAAAAGAACTGGACCCAGTACTGAACCCTGCAGTACCCCACTAGTAACCCCTCTTTCTTCAGAGTGGACTCCATTTACAATTACCTTCTGTGTCCTGTTGTCTTACCCAGGCTACCTCCCTGGGACAGGCTCCCAGGTTGGTTAATTTGATTATTAATCTTTTGTATGGGACTGTGTCAAATGCCTTGCTAAAGTCTAGTAGGCCATGTCCACAGTCCCTCCCTGGTCTACTACTTTGGTCACCCAGTGAAAGAAATCAATGAATTCATCTGACATGACCTTCCTGCTGGCCTCTAGCTACTCAACAATTCTTTCCTTCAGAAGTGATTCGATCGCTTACCCTACCACAGAGGTCAAACTGACAGGTCTATAGTTTCCTGCCTCTGTCTTGCTCTGACGTTTGTGAAGGGGAATCACATCTGCCTTCCTCCAGTCCTAAGGTACCACACCATCCTCCCATGATTTGTTAAAAAGGATAGTCAGTGGTGTCACTAGTTCTCCTCTTAATTCTTTTAGAATTCGGGGGTGAATTCCGTCAGGCTCCCATTGCTTTGTCCACCTTCAGTTTTCGGAGTTCTTTCAGAAACCTTTCTTCTGTGAAAGGACTGGGATTGACCCCCCCCCACACACTCCCTGATGTACCTATAAAATGTTTTATCCCCTTCTAACCGAATTGGCTATCTTTTCCTCAGTTTGGGCCTTTGCTATGCTGACTTCCTTCCCTGCTTCCTTCTGCCTTAACTGATACAGTTCTCTGTCCTGCTCCTTCTGTGTTTCCTTATACTTCCTAAATGCTATCTTTGTCTCCCTAACCTTCCCCGCCACCTCTTTTGAGAACCATAGTGGCTTTTTCTTTCATTTTGATTTGTTTATTTGCTTCACACAAAGGCTTGTTGCCTCTGTGATGGCAGTTTTAATGTTTCCCCATTGTTGCTCCTCCTCTCCTTCTAGCCTGTTTGCTAGTGCTTTTCTAAGGCACTCTCTCATCTTGCCAAAATCAACCCTCTTGAAGTCCACTACCCTCACTTTTGTATGGCTTGACTCTGTAGCTGAGTTTATCATCAACCACACTGTTTGGTGGTCACTTGTTCCCAGATGCCTACCCACTTCTAGATCTGAGATCCTCTCACTGTCCCCATTTGAGAGTACGAGGTCTAAGATTGCTCCCTCATGAGTGGGTTCCAAAACTAGCAGTTTGAGGCATGCCACCTGTAGGGCATCAAGAATGGCCCTGGTCTTGGATGTGGCTACAGCAAAGGTGCTCCAGTTAACATCTGGCATATTCAGGTTCCCCATCAACAGTATCTCCCATTTCTCTGCCATCCTAAGGATGCCTTCTGTTATATCCTTGTCCATTCCTTCCCCCTGGCGTGGGGGTCTGTATACAACCTCTGTGCAGATTGTGATGCCATTTCCAGTCTGTAAGGTGACCTGCAGTGCCCCCTCTCTTCCCTGTTTACTCTTTTGTTCCATTGCTTTTATCCCTTCCCTTATATAGAGAGCTACACCTCCCCTCCTCTCTCCTCCCTGTCTCTCCTGTAGGTTTCGTACCCTGGTATGTTAACATCCCAGTCATAGTTCTCTGTGTACCATGTTTCTGTGACTGCTACAATATCCAGGCATCCCTCTTCCATCAAGGCCACCAGTTCAGGGAGCTTGTTGCCCAGACTATGGGCATTGGTACTTATTACCATCCATTTCTTGATGGCCTTACCCCTTTTGGCCCCATCCCTGTCCTTATTGCCTTTGTTATTTTCTCCATTTACCCCTGCCCTTCTCCCTATCGACATCTCTTTCTTGGTGTACCTCACTTACTACCCTGACTTTTTTTGGGGAGGGGTTAGGATTTCCCTGCTCCTTTCCAGTGCCTCCCCCCTTGGCTAGTTTAAATGCTTGCCAATGAAGCATTTACACCTATCACCTAGGATCCTGGTTCCCCTCCTGGACAGATGCAGACATTATGCCAGTATAGGCCTGCATCTCCCCAGGTGGACTCCCAGTCCCCAATGAAGCCAAATCCCTGAGCTCTGCACCAGTTTTTGAACCACTGATTGATTCCCATGATGTGGGGCACCCTGACCTCACCCATGCCATAGACAGGCATCACCTCTGAGAAGGTTACTGTGTGTGTTACTTGTCTAAGGCCCCTCCCCAACTCCACAAACTCTTCCTGTACTGATCTGATCCCTTTCTTAGCCAGGTCATTTGTCTCTAGTTGAAGACATCCAGCTCCCTCCCCCTTGCAGCTGCTCCATCGATCCTGAGGATTTGCTCTGCGTCCTTCTCCCTTCCTCCCAGTTCTACCCTCTAACACTGGAGTCCCCCACCAGAAGTTGTTTCCTTCCCCTGTGGGGTCCCATGCCACACTCATGTGGGCTCCTTTGTGGAGGTTCCCAACATCCTCCTTGGTCTCCACTGCGGGTGCCTCCATAGAAGAACCACACTTTGCCAGAACAGCATATGAATTGTGGAGAGGTACAACTGGAGGAATGCACCTCTGTTTCACCACCCTCACCCTCCCTGACCCCAATGTGGTCCAACTGCCCCTCTTTCTTGGCAACCTCTGAGGCAACAGCAGTGGCCCTGGTGGTCCCTGGGTGGGAGAGGAGGACCCCAAATCCTGGCCAACTCAGTCTGGAGATGAACAACCTCCTCCCTCAGCCCAGAGAAGTGCCTGCAGATGGGACACACCGCATCCTCTAGAACGTCTCCTGGAAGACTGTTGCTGCACAGCCACTGCACTGCACCACTCCCATCATGTCTTATTTCTGGCCCCTTAACTGTTGTTTGGAATATTTATTCTTCCTCTGTTTATTTATTTATATTTTTTCTCCCTACTTACTTACTGCCCTATGTGTCTTTAAGCTCCTGATCTTCCTGTTCTGAGACAAGAAGTTCCTATATTTCTCAGTAGTCTCCTTACTTGCTCAGAGTCAGACCTCCAGCAGCTGGGGGGCAGAGAGCTACTCTTTTCCTTCTAGAATGGTGAGTCTTTTGTGGCTTTGTGATCACTCCCTTCCTGCTCCCAAACAGGAAGTTCCTGTTGTCCGTCAAATCCTGTGCCTATAAAAGTAGAACTGGCTTAGGGTGGAGGAGAGGGAAGGATGGCAATATAGCCCCAGTAAAGAAGTATAGTTATAACAGCAGCTCCTTCCTCTTGGTGTTCTCTGCCTGTTCTCTGGCAGATTGATCAACTATAAACAGTCCACACACAATCAATGCAGAGATTTAAAAAATATATATATATATATATATATATATATATATATAATTTGTTACAGTATAAAGTGCCCTACCTGTTTCTTATTTTTTCCCTTCAGGTGCAAGCTAGTGCAGCAGTAGATAGGGAAGAAGATGGCTGTCATCTACAGCGAATACACTGCATATTACCTAAAGCACTTGTGTCAGGAATGAGGAGTCCACTGTGAGGGGCAAACCAAAAAGCACCTCATGGAGGTTTTCATGGCAGCCAATGAGCAAGCGACTACCCAGGACCTTGAATCACAGTCAGTGACTGAAAGGGACCAGACCTTGGGCATGGGTTGCCAAGGGATATTGCAGTGTCCAGTGCCAGGGGGGAGGAGGACAGCGAGACCAGAGGGAACCCAGAGAAACTGCACCAGGGGAGGGTCACCACAGTGCAGGAGCTGGAAGGGATCAGGATGCAGCTAGAGTTGAAGAAAATGGAGCTGGAATTTGAGGAAAGGAAGTTCCAGATGGAGTTGCAAGAAAGACAGTGTCAGAGAGAGGCTGAAGAGAAACAGTGCAAGAGAGGCCCAGGAACAACAATGTCAGAGGGAGTTTGAACTGGAGAAGCTAAAACTTCAATGACCAGTGTCAGAGGAGGTAAGTGGCAGGGGTGAACCTGAATCTCCCGGGCTGGGGTAATAAATTAAAATCCAAATTTATAGCTGAATTTAAAGTGGGGGAGGATATGGATGCATTTTTGAATTTGTTCGAAAAGGTCTGTATCAAGGCTAAAATACCAAGGGAATTCTGGAGCTTTCTGCTATCACCACTGCTTACTGGAAAAGGGTATGAGGCACAAGGCCAAATGGACAATCAGGACAATAGTAATTATGAGAAACTTGAAGCTACATTGCTTAAAAAGTATGAATTAATGCCTGAAGCATTCAGGGTTAAGCTCCATGAGCTCTGGAGAAGCCCTGACATGAGCTATGAGGAACTCACCAAAAAGCAACATCAGTTTTTGAAGTGTTGGTGAGAGGGAGTGGAAGTGAACTCTGTAGAGAAGATTGAGGAGGTTGTACTTCTGGAACAATTCTTTTGGGCTTGCCCAACGGAGCTAAAATTCTGGCTAGAGGACCGAGATCCAAAATCAGCGTAGCAGGCTGCTAAGCTCTTGGACCACTATGCCAGGAGCAGGCCTGCTTTGAAGAAAGTGGGGTGGGCTTGGCAGTGCAGAATGGGAAAAGCGCGCCTTCAGGGCTGCTAAAATACTCACTGCCTCCACAGAAAGAGGGAAGCCCCAGGTTACAAAAAAAGGATTTATCGGATAAAAGAAATGATGATTGCTGGTTTTGCAAACAGCCAGGGCATCTTGCTAGACAATGTTCTAAAAAGGCACAGAGTGGGCAAAGTAGTGCTCAAACAGAGTTGGGTACACTGTGTATCCCTGATTGCTTGCCTATAAACATGAGGGAACACATACACCCGGTTACTGTAAATGGGGTGCACACCCATGGATTAAGGGACATGGGGCATCTCTTATCTTAGTAAAAGGGGATTTGGTTGAGCCTGAACAGCTTATACCTAATCAGTTCATAACAGAAAGGGGATTCACTGGGGAGGAAAAAACTCTGCCACTAGCTAGTGTTGTCCTGGACTGGGGTGAGACTGGAGAGAGGGTGTAAAAGTCGGCAGTAACAGACAACCTTGCCCTGGATGTGACTATAGGGAACAATCTCCAGAAGGGGGTGGTGTGTGCGGTGTGCGGTTTCCTGCAATCACATGGCTAAAGCTGATAGTAGTTCCCTGAACCCCTTAGAAGCCCCTGTGGAAAACAATGGGAGGCTGCTTCCCCATCCTTTGTCTCTTGACATGGAGAGTAGTTAAGGGGGGTAGGACTTCTCCATGCAGCAGCTCACAAAACAGCTATGAAAAGTTACTCTGAGGAGGGTGGGGTAACCAGTGGTCAGAAGGTTAGGGATGGCAGTGACCCTGAATGCCCTGATGCAAGAGCTTTGGACCCCAGTTTAGGAACTGAAAGGGGACATATCCCATGCCTTGGGAAAGGGTGAAGAATTTGCAGCTGCTCAGAGGACTGATCCTAGTTTGGAGAGGCTAAGAGCTTGTGCAGAATCTGACAGGACAAAGGGAGGGACTCGAGACATAAAGTATATTGGGACAATGAACTGTTGAATATGCAGGACATAGGGACAGAGGGAGGGGTGATGGGCAGGAGGCTTGTCATTCCCCAGGGGTACAATGAGGGGTTGCTCAAGCTTACTTATAATATCCCCATGTCCAGACATCTGGGATTCATGTGCACCATGCAGTGATTGACCCAGAATTTCTATTGGCCCAAATTCACCCAGCAGGTGAAGGAATATTGCAGGTCTTGTCACCAGTGCCAACAAATAGGGAAGGCAGGTAGTAAAACCAAAGCCACCCTAATTCCCTTTCCCATTGTGGAGGAGCCATTCCAGAGGGTAGGAATGGATATTGTAGGACCTTTCAATACCCCAGGCTCCTCCGGGAATAGGTCTATCCTGACGGTGGTAGCTTATGCTACCCGAGACCCAGAGGCAGTCGTCCTCTCCTCACTTAGGACAGACAAAGAGGCAGATGCCTTGCTAGGGATTTTCTCCCATGTCATGATCCCACAGGGGGTTATCACTGATCGAGGGGATACCTTCATGTCATATCTGATGAAGTGTTTGTGGGAGAAGTGTGGAGTGGTGCAGAGATGCATGACACCTTATCACGCACAAGCCAATGGGCTTGTGGAAAGGTTTAATGTTACCCTAAAATTGATGCTCCAAGCCAGGGGCGTAGTTTGTTATTTTTACGGGGGGGGGCAAAGTAACAAAAAAGTCCTGATTTTTTCACGTATCACGACAGTGAAGAGGGCGGGTGGCTTGCGTAATGCAAACAAATCAACCAGCATCAAATAATGCCCAAAAACATATAAGACTACAGCTGACTAACTCCTGGGAGGGACCAGCCCAGGCCAAGTCAGAACACTTCCACACCCCACCAGTTTTACTGCAGCCTGCTCTCGGCCCAACTCCTCCCGAGACCAGAGTCCAAAAACTGACCGAGATCTGTTTTGTATTCAGTTCTTCGTTCTTCTGCCTTGGGAGTGAGGACTTACTTGTAAAGTTGAAAATATGTGAGAACTTAACTTCCTTTTCAAGAGGACAGGACCTCCCTCAGCTTCAATTCAAATCAGTCTTGACCTAATTTTGCCCCACCTGAACCTCCAGGTGGATAGCTCACCAGTCTCTCACCCCTTTGCTGCTTACATAACCCTTCCAAGTCCAGCCCTTAGTGGATCCTGAACTTTTGAATGTCTGCTTGAGCTAGCCTCCCACCCTTGAGGAGTGCAAAAGCATGTTTCAAGGAAGTGCAGCAAATGGCTGTGCCACCTCAGTATACTTATAAACATGGATGGTATGGGAAACAGCCCAGCATGTGCATCCTCACAGCATGAGCCCTTATTTACAAAGATTACATAAAAAAATGCGATTATACAATGACTAGAATGAATGCTGGCCTCTGATTGGTCAGTCTTGGGCTAGACCCATGATGTTATCCCAGTACATCCGATTCATCACAGGTCTAGTCTCAGCCTCTCCGTGAACCTCTTGATGATTGTTAGCATTAGTGTGGCTTTTTGTATCTTTTCTTAAAAATATTTTTCCACACCAAATAAAACATCTTTAAAATTATTTTTTTTAATTCTGTATAACAACACGCCATTGTATAATAGCAATAATGCCCTCCAGGGTGTGTGTCATGGTAGGATAACGTCATGCCTTATGTATTGGATGCACTCGTGCCCAACCACCTGAGGCGTGACGTTATGCCAGAATGACACAAGCCCTGTCGGGCATTATTGCTTACTTGCACCCAGTGTTAACACTTTTCTTTGTTATAATCAAGTTAATTCATTAGTCTCCCATCCCATCCCATATTTTTCAATGTCATATGCCTGAATCTGGTTAGGTAAGGTAAGCGAAGAGGATAATGCTTTCCTCAAGCAAGCAAGCATTGCATACATAAGCATGGGACTTGCCGATATCTCTCAGGCGGTGCTCTTAACAAGCATGCTGATGTACCTGGGACAGTGCAACAGAACAATATAAATCCCTTAATTGTTCAAGATGATCATGGGCATGGTGTGGTTACACCACAACCCCTACCACTCTCCCTCCCCATGGGCTCCTAAAGAATATGCATCTCTGTCCATGCCCAGGGTTACACAACCCCATCCCAGCAAACACGGACTGCCCTGGCACAAAAGTGGTCGCATCACATGACCTAAGAGAACAGACGCTACAGGAAGTTTGCTGGAACGACTCCAGATACCTGTGCACAGCCTCGCAGGAGTGGTTTTTATTGGCATCACCTATGACAGTGTGTGGTGGGCCGGTTGTGGTAGCCCAGGTTGCCGTGGATACTTCCCCACAGACTACTTCAAAATCGTCTCATCTGACAGTTTTGAAGGGCACAAATGAAACATGGTTGCTTCAGTTTGATGTGGTTTAATACAGTTTTTTTTTGTCTGAGCGTGTGTCTCTATTCTTCTACACACAGACACAGACAGACACACACATCACCAAAAAATGAACTTTTTTTATACCCTGTTTACATTCAGGATAGAGACAGGGTAAAGCAGGTCCAGGCAGTAAAACACAGTAAATGAAACAATGCATTTTACAATGCCCAACAAACCACCAAAAGACCACAAAACAATGGACCTTCCCCCTGCCCTGGGGGGGGATGGTTAGGTCACAGGTCAGGATGCTAAATGTGGAGGAGAGACCACAGAACATCTTGTCGAACCACACAGTAAGGTGAAACTACATAAACATGCACAATTTTTATACTGTAGGATTTCATACTTTCCAACAGTTCCTAATTTTGACACAGAAACTTATCTTTAGTGCTCAGAAGCCCCTTGTACGAGGGAGGTAAGCATGGCATGGACCCAGCAGACTGGCATACATGTTGAAAAAAATAATTCTGTGCCAGTATGCCCATCCGCCCCCCCCTCCTCCATCACTAGTGTCCAGAACCATTTTTTTCAGCATGTGTACCAGTCCGCCCTCGTCAGCACAGCAGCACAAAGCTGGCAGGGCAGCAGAAGGCACAGCAAGCAACAGTGAATTAAATGTCCACGCAAAAAGCTACAGCCCACTCTCCCCACCCCAGACCTGCAAGGCCACTATCTTCACCCAGACTGGCCAGCTCAGCTACTCTCTGCACCCTGATGGACTTGCACAGCCACTCTCCACACTCTGTGTCCACCCCACCAGCACAGCCACTCTCCCCACCACACCAGCACAGCCACTCTCCCCACCCCACCCAACCAACACCATTTCCAGCTCCATTTATCTGGTATCCTCTCCAGGCATCCAGGTCTGTGCCTCCCCATCACAGGCACACAAAAATAAATAAAACCACATTTTATACTGCATTTTGTTTATGTTTCTTTCTTTGTCTGGAAAGAAAGATGTTGAGCTACCGGTCAGCACAGTTTGCCTGGTATACAATTACAACCCAGCCCCACTGACACAATGTCAGTGCCTCCACCCACCCACACAACAGTGCCCCCACCACACCCACACAATGCCTGTATCCCCAACCCCACCCACACAAATGACCAGTGTCCACAACACCACACACACACACACATGACCAGCAGTGTCCCCAACCCCCAACACACACACGACCAGCAGTGTCCCCAACCACACACACACAACCAGGAGTGTCCGCAACCCCACCCACACACACACACGACCAGTGTTCCAACCCCCCAAAAAAAATCATGGCCAGTCAGTAGTCGCTATAACAATAGCCAGGTAGTAGTATAATTGCAACCCCCTTACAAAGGGGGGTTCCTAACAGCCTCCAGTACTGTCTCTTTAAGAGTTGCCTGCTTGCAGGTGTTAGTGGTTTGATGGGACTGGGGTTTCTTTTGTTCGAGTCCTTCCTTGCTATGGGAAATTATATAGTCGCTGAAAAGCTTAGCGGGAGCCTCTGTGAAAGATGTAACTGTTTGGCCATAAATAGTTAAAGTATTAGTGGAATTACAGTTTGTCTAACCTGCTTCTTTTACAGCTGGACTGTGTGTGCTGTGCCCCTCCATTTTGGACCAGGATGTTCTGAAGGGTCCAATAGGGGTAGGGGGTGCCCCGAATGGAGTAACTAGCGACCAACCAGAATAGGACTCTCTAGGGAGCCGACGGACCAATTGAGATATGGCTGGTGATTGTGGGAAGTGAAGATTGGACCGTGGCGCCTTTTTCCGCACCACTGAGAGCAGGACTAAGTGACTGGCACCTGTAGCCAGCCAATGGGATTGGGTGGCACCCGAGCTAGAGGACTGCCCCACACTGCCCAGGGACAGACGCTGTGGCTGTGGACGAGGAAGGAGCTCTGGGCTCCTGCGCCATTGAGTTTTCATGCGGGAAGCGCGTGAGAGGGCAGAGGCGGCCGTTTGGATTGCCAGCAAGCTTCGGATTAAATCCGCAGGCCAGCGGTCAGAGGAGGCTGTGTAAAAGCACAGCTACCTACCAGGCTCACCCTGTAGAGGACTGGAGAATCTGCCGAATCGCACTCGGTCTGTCAGGAAAGTGAAGCTGCAGTGAGACTCCCAATTAGCTGTGCGTTCGGTCGGGCCATAGGAGCAGCTGCCTGGTATGGTACCCCTCTGTTGTTTTTCATATAAATGTGTGGAGAAGTATCTGAAGTTCAGGCTCAGCCCAGCGAGTGATGTGAGAGCGCTTTTCCTTCTGGAGTTCTGAGTATTAAATCAGGGTAGCTCCCTGTTAAACGTTCCTAGCCAGGGCAAGATTTTCTGGTTGCTTTGCTGAGTACATTAGCTGAGCCTGCTGGCACCATCAAATCATAGTAGGAATTAAATGCTCATCTGTGTCAGAGCCCCAACCAGCTGCATCGAGGAACTAGCCTTTAGGGCTTGGGTATCCATAGACAGTAACTTATAGGTTAGGCCTGTGCACAGAGCCCTAGATAAACATTCCTATATTGTAGTGGTAAGCTAATCAACCTGATTCCCCCCGGTCCTTGTTGTCTCCCCTTAAATAAATCAGATTGCATGTTTTGCAAAAGTACACTAGCTAGTTTGTGTATTAATGGTGAAATACTGCACAGTGAATATGGTGTAACTGTACCTTGCTTTTCAAGGGGTCCCTGGAGTGAGCTGATTGGTTTGAGCCGGGGGGTAAGTGTATATGGTAAGGACACTGAAATTGAACTGTGTGGGCCACTAGTGGGAAGAAAGGGGGGTTGCAGTAACCCAGAGGGCTGTGACCGAGTCAACCTCGACTGTTCTAACCCCAACCTCTGGGTGGAGGCACCCGCCAATGGATCTGGGCCCCTCACCCTGTTACAGTTAGGGCAGGCAGGGGTAGTAGCCCTTGGAATAGCGCCCCCTAGGGGTTACATAATCATTTCTTTAGGGTGCATGTTTAGTGCATGATTTTTTTTGCTAGTCTTGTATCACTGCACAGGGAGAACACAAAAAGCTACCCCTTTGGTTGTGTTGGCCAGGCAATGAAGACAGAGACAGCAAGGCCAAGGAATCTGTCTGTTTCACCCCTCCACAGTGGACGATCAGAGAAATCAAAAAAAGTGACAGATTACTTTTACAGCCAGGTAAAGGATGAGGGGGAAATAATGTTTCAACATTTACTAATATTCGTATGCTAGCTGCGGGCACAGGTCAGTGAGATACATCCCTTGACAGGTAAAGGATGAGGTGGAAATGATGCTTTAACATTTATTTATGTTTATATGCTAACACCCAGTCAGCAAGCACAGAATGTTCCCTCTCCTAACCAACATGGACAGTCCACCAGAAACCCAGTCAGCAAACATGGACAGTCCCCCTCTTCACCCCACCTACAAGGACAGACACCCGAACAGTCCCCCCTCCCCATCAGACACTGGGCCAGTGACCATAGAATGCCCCCCCTCCCAACTGACAAGGACAGTCCCACCAGACACCCAGGCAGCCAGCAAACATGGACGGCTCCTCCATATCCCACCAAGGACAGTCCCCACCCCCAGCACACAGCTAGCAAACACAGAATTTCCTCCTGCCCCACCAACATGAACAATCCCCCAAATACCTGGCTAGCAAACATGGATAGTTCCCCTCCCCAACAACATTGATAGTCCGTCCTAGACACCCGATCAGCAATCACCGACTTTCACCCCCATAAGCCAACATCAGTTGTGCGGAGCAGTTTGAAAGTGGTAGGGCCAAGGATGTAAGTGGTAAATTTTCTCCTATTAAATATATTACCATGATAGCAAAAAGTGATAGGGCCACTTATGAAAGTGGTAGGGCCATGGCCCTAGTGGCCCCCCTGTTCCGGCACCTATGGCCAACATGGAAAGATCCCCCCCGACACCCGACCAGCAAATAGTCCCCACCTCCCCACAAGACACCCGGCAGGCAAACATGGACAGTCCCCCTTTTCCACCATCATGGACAGTCCCCCCGGACAAATGGCCAGCCAAGTCCACCAAACAATGGCTAGTGTCACCACCCCACCATCATAGCCAGTGTCCCCACATCACCATGGCCTGTATCTCTACCCCACCAGACCCCAGAATAGAAAACAGACTGTCCCCCCAGCCCCACCAAACAGTGACTGCCCTCCCAGTCCCAAACACTAACCACCCCAGCCCCAAACACTGATCATCCCCCCCAGCCCCACCAAATGAAGGCCCTCCCCAGCACCAAACACTGACCATCCTCTCAGTGAGTCAGCCCCAAAACACACAGACTGTCTCCCTGACCTCAACCCCACAGAACAGACCATCGTCCCAGCCCCACCAAACACAGACCATCCAATGAGTTTCCCCAACAAACCCCACCACACCAGTAGCACAGTAAATGAGTGTCCCCACCCCACCAACATGACCAGTGTCCACACCATACCAAACAAATAGGCCCCCACCCACCCCACCAACATGGACAGCCTCAACAGCCAGCAAATTCCTCCCACCCAAAGAAACATAAGCTGACAGCAAACCTTCCACCCACCCCCAGACACATGGCCATGACCAAGACAACCCCCCAAAGACACATTTCTGGGATGTGAATTGTATTAATTTCAACAACCAGCTTGCAGCACAGTTACTGCCAAATCAGTAGGGCACAGACAGGGCAGCATGCAGCAGGGCACACAAGCCAAGAAGGCAGGTCAGGTAGCCGAGTCTCTCCTAACAGTCCCATTCCTCTCCCGATTAATCCTCCAACGAGACAGTAACTCATTTTTTCTGACACCAGATGAACGTGTCGCATTATGGGTCTGCTATAGCCTGCATGACCGCCGGCTTCTTCACTGTTCTGGGCCTGGCTGTTCACTGACCTGAATAATCCCTCTCGGTGGACTGTGGAACTGGTGGGCAACGGGTGTGGTGTGGGACTCGCCAACAACACAGTAAGTCTTTTTCTGGCCTGCTGGACACAGGAGCTGGGTGTACAGGCAAGCCTGGCCATGCCTCAGACTCATTGCAATTGTACTACTTGCTCCTCCGCCTGGTCTGTCTGATGGTAGAGGCCTTGTGGCTACAGGTCTCCTAGGCTCTCAAGGATGGGAGGCTCAGGTGGCAGCGAGAGAGCCCAGAGCACAGCTGGCTGCACTGAGAAACAGAGAGTAGGTAGTTAGAGGACTCGAGTGAGGTATATTTAAACTGGGCTGTTCAGGACAGGAGGAGAGTGGGAACACTAGACTGACTGAGACACTGATAACACCTGACAGACAACCAACGACTGCTGCACGACATCCTCAAATAGCTATCTCTCCTCAGCCCTACGCTATATGGATGCTGCTGCTGCTCCTTCATGGAAGGCACACAGACAACTAAATGGCGCCACTAACGGAGTACTGCTCACGCAATGGCGCCAGCTTGCAGCACTGTCTGATTGGCTGTAACATGCAGGTTAATATGGTTGCAGGCTTTCAGCCAATCGGAAAAGGGGATAGTTTTTGTTTAAGAGACACGGTGCTGCACTGCCACCCCCCCTCCCCCGGAGAGGTGCAGGCAGTCCGGGCATAGCCCTGAGCCCATTCAATATGAAAAAAAAAATGATAACCAGAGAACAGTGGCTGGACTCCTAAAAAAGCCCTGGTCTAATTTCTCAGGGGGAGCAGCTTGCCCCTCTTCCCCCCCCCGCAATCTATGCCTATGCTCCAAGCATTTGCTGAACAGCATGGAAGGGACTGGGAGAAATACCTTCCCCACTTGTTGTTCTCATACAGGGAGGTTCCCCAAGAGTCGACAGGGTTTCCTCCTTCGAACTCTTATATGGACATAGGGTACGTGGACACCTAGACTTGATCCAGGAGGACTGGGAAGGCAAGCATTCCACCAAGGGAACTCCCATAGTGGAGTGTGTTCTAAAGTTTAGGGAAAAGTTGAAGGATCTTATGGGAGCATCCCAGAGTAACCTGTCAGTCACCCAGCAGAAGCAAAAGGTCTTGTACGACTGCAGAGTCAGAGCTCACTCATACAGTGTAAGTCAGGAAGTCATGGTCCTAATTCCGGGTCCAGAAGGATAAGCTGCAGGCCAAGTGGGCCGGACCATACAAGGTAGTCCTACAGGTAAATGACATGAACTATATTGTAGAACTGTCTGAAAGGAGACATATCCATATAAGGTACTATGTCAAAATGATGAAGCCATATGCAAATAGGGCAGACATGGTATTTGCAATATGTAGTCCTGGGGAGGAGATGGATGAAGAAGACCCCTACTAGACTTGCTGGAGGAAAGCAAGTGGGACTCCCCTGTGGAGGCAATCAAACTGTTGCCCCAGTTGACCCCAGAACAGACCCAGGAAGTGAGGGAGGTCTTAGCGGACTTTTCCCCTTTGTTTACAGCCAAGCCTGGACTAAGTCCCTTAGCAACACACAATGTAGACACAGGGACTCAAGTGCCCATATGGTGGACAGCCTACCAGGTGTCTGAGGCTGTCCTAAAGGACATTAGGAGGCAGGTGGAGGAAATGCTGGATTTAGGGGTAATCCTGAAATCCCACAGTACCTGGGCCTCAGCCACAGTCCTTGTTCCCAAGCCAGGTGGCTCTATTCACTTTTGTGTGGACTATGATGGACTCAACACAATCACAAAGTCTGATGCCCACTCAATGCATCAGATGGATGAAGGATGAACTACTGGATAAGTTGGGAGGGCCAACATACCTTACCACAATTGACCTGACAAAAGGATATTGGCAGGTGAAGTTAACTTCTAGAGCTAGGGAGACGTCGACCTTCATTACTCCAATAGGATTATTTGCATTCAAAGTAATGCCTTTTGGAATGAAGAACACCTCTGACACCTTCCAAAGGTTGGCCAACCAGGTGTTACACGGTACTGAAGAGTATGCAGTGGCATATCTGGATGAAATTGCCATCTTCAGTGCCAGCTGGAAGGAACATTTGTCCCATCTAAAGGAAGTGTTGAGCAGGATACAGCAGACAGGGCTCACTGTTAAGCCTGAAAAGTGCCAGGTGGCCATAGCAGAGGTGACATACCTAGGACATGTAGTAGGGTGGAGGCAGCTCCATCCCAATCAAGCCAAGATAGAGATGACAGAGGTGTGGCCCAGGCCTGAAACCCAGAAGCAGGTTCAGAGTTTCTTAGGAACTGCTGGGTATTATCGAAAGTTTGTACCAAATTTTAGTACCCTAGCAGCTCCCCTCTTTGGCCTGCTAAAGAAAAGAATGCCCAAAAAGGTAAAACGGGAGCCAGCCTGTGAACAAGCCTTGACATGGTTAAAGGAGGCACTGTGTAGTACTCCTGTGTTGGCCAGTCTCGATTACAGTAAGCCATTTGTAGTCCAGACAGATGCCTCAAATGTGGGGATTAGAGCACTCCTCAGTCAGACCTCTAATCAGGGAAAAGATCACCCCACAGTGTACCTTAGCAAAAAGTTACTTCCCTGGGAGCAGGCATGTTCCACAGTCAAAAAGAAATGCCTAGTGCTGGTATGGTCCCTGAAGAAATTGGAGCCATACCTCTATGGGAGGAACTTCGAGGTACAGACCGATCATAACCACTTTGTGTGGCTAACACAGATGGGAAAAATGAATGGTCATCACTTACTGCCTTACAGGGCTACGATATGGCCATTACCCATAGGGCTGGATCAGCAAGTGCCAGCACAGATGGGCTATAACACCAGTTAGAGCAGTGAACAGAATTTGTGAAAATCATACCATGCCTAGGGATGGATTCCCACTAATTCAGTCTAGTAGGGAGGGTGTCACAAACTCCTGGGCTGCCAGTCCTTATTTGTAGATATAATTCTGTTGTGTGTGTGTGTATATATATATATATATATATATATATATATATATATATATATATATATATGTATATATAGCAATTCTGTGTATATATACATGCCAAGACATGCCAGTGGCAGCATAAAGGCACCTAGGGAAAAGACTGGATTTAAAAAAAAAAAGGTTTTGAGGTTCCTTTGACCTGGAAGGCCAACTTGTTTGCCAGACATCTGACAAGTTATTGTCAAAGGCTTTGGGGATAACTGATCAAAGAGGTATTTCCAATAGTTAACTGACCAAGGGAAAGAGAGGTGAATAAAGTGTCCATGAGATTGTCCTTTTAACTTCAAAAAGCAGGATACTGTGTTCCAAGGTATTGCCTTTGAAGAGATGAAAGGAAAAACAGAAACTTCCTTCTAACAGACCTGTGTGAGATTGTAATGCCAGGTGTCATATATGTAGGCTGGGTAATATCACCAGGTAGCAGAACATAGTGTTGGGGAAGCGCAAGAGTGACACCCGGTGGCCTAAAATAGAAGGGCCAGCCTCTGTCCACATATAAATGACCCCAGATCAGGGCATTTGAACACACATTCACACATTTTCATCTGGACGTGCTGCTTGACACACACCAGAAGTCAATCTTCTGAGACCCAGTGTGGCTGCTAAGGACTAAAGGAAACTGAAATCCTTCATCCACTACTTCTGGTCTTCAATTCACTGAAAATATAAAGTAGACTTTTTAGCTAACAGTTTCAGTTCATTTCACTGTACATTTTTTCATTTTTATTTATGTAAGCTGGAACCTAAATGAGTGCATGTTCTTTTTAGTTGTAACCATATTTATTTAAGTATTTTAGTAAAACTTTTGTTTTTCTAAAGAAAATCTGGCTGCATGAGATTTATATACTGTATCTGTGTGTGAATTGGGAAACAGTATTAACAAATCTTTGAAAACTGTTATTGCCAAAGGGGTCACCATAAGCAACCAAACAGAGAAGATTGTCTGTAAGGCATCTGGAAGCATAGGGAGAATACCAAAATCTCAGGGATGAGTCTGCAGGAATTTTTTTACCAGACTGTTGCATGTCCTGTAGGGAAAAGGCCAAATCAGGCTTACAGTATATTGCTACCCTGAAGACAGTGTAACACTTGGGTCATCCTCTTTGTGTAATAGCCAAGGAAAGGGTTCATATTTTGGCCACAAGACTTGAGACTGGTATTGTGCCCTTATCCAGAGTTAGACGGATGCCCTAGATCCTCGTGGTAGAGGTGCAGTTGTGACCTCAGTGAGCATTAAAAAAGGATGAAGAAGGTATCCCTGTTTCCCCCATCACAGACTGAACATAATGGTGAGCACTGTGAGCTCAGTGGACATGACCCCAGGAGTGGATTCATAACAGACACAAATGCAGATCCCAGAGTGGTTGGGGCAGGTTCCAGAATTACAGAGGATAGTACTAGAAGCAACTGAAAATGAACAAGAAAATCTAGTGGTAAATATTTCCTCATATGAACTCACAGAAGCAGAAGTAAAAGTATTACAAAAAGGTTTAAATTTTTTCCCTACAAATCAAATGAACAAGTCTGATATTATTGTGGACCTCCACAGATTTACACATTATCTTGACTAGAAATTGACTTTTGGGGACTGTAACGGCAATGCAGAGAATCAGAATGAAATAAATGTATATACTGTGAACGACTTTATAGAGCAGTCAGTATATATTTCACCTGATAATCAAGGAGTAGCTATTTTTGAACGAGCTTGTGAAAGAGATATACAAGAATGTATGGCATCTATGGACAGACCTAGGTTCAATAATTATACCAAGGAAGAAAGAAGTGCGCTACAGAATTTGGCACCTAATGAGCAAATTGAAATTAAAAAAGTGGACAATGGTGGTGCCATTGTTACTCATGATAAAGATAAGTATAAAGCAGGGATCGACAAATTTTAAAATCTCATGCTAGTCCAGGACAAGTGGCCTTGACAAAAATGGTAGTCCTCGAGTTCAGAGTGGTAGTCCAGTACATTTCAATTGAAATATTCAACCGACTTAACAGAAATAAGTTAAATGGTGTGGCTGTGTGGCAGTGCTTATATATTGTACTATTTCATAGGATGGATGGAGAGATGTAGAAGAACTTCATAAATTAGGAAAAACAATATTTTCATATATTTTTTTGTTAATACAGGCTAGGTAGTAGTACAGGCCGACACTAAGGCACCCCAGGCAGAAGTCTGTATTAGAAGAGATTGGAGAAATGTTACAGAATTAGTTAAGGACAAGCCAAAACCAGCTAGGCCATTGGTTGAGAAGAACATGAAATGGTGATTAAGGGCTAGGCCAGGAAGAAGATGATGGGGCACTGGGAGCAGGAGTACTAGCATCAAGAAGATCATCAGCAGCAGAAGCAGCTAAACCAGAAGATAATGTATCAGCAGCAACAGCATGCCTACGAACATGTCGACTGCCTGGACCAGAGAGCAGCCAGTGGTTAATTGCTGGATCCGGATCAAAGTCATGCAGTTCAGGACCTTCTACTGCTATCTGCAGGAGAGACTGTAGTGAATCCCCAGCCAGCCTTGTCCTGATTTTTGTTTTGATTAGGTTCTGAACAGAAAAAACTCTCACATTTTGCAGTCGATACACTCATTGCCATAAGTATTTCAACTAGGTCAAGAATGTATATAATCTGGGGTGGTTTTTCTTTTAGTAATGTGGTATATACCTGCAAATAGGGTTTTTCAATGGCAGATTTCAATATTGTTTTAAATGCAGCATACTCTGACTTTATATGTTCCTGCTGCTCCTCCGTGAAAAAGTGAATATATTCTGGCAGGTTTGCAAGTTCAGAGGTCCCAAACACCTCTAGTTGGTCTCTTGGCAGATCAAACTGCTTAAAATCTAAGCAGTTGAACCATTTGAGAGGCACCTCTGATAAATTTTTAAATCTGTTGTCAATATACATTATTGCTGCATCTATTAAAGTCTGCAGTTGTCCATCTGTCACAAAATTGATTTCTGGGCAGTTGCCTCTGAATGGGAAATGAACAGTCTTCTCCTCCCCTCCCCTCTTTGTCACAACATATTCCATACATTTCTGTTCTGGTTTGTAATGGCTGAGGAAAGCTGCCATGTATTGCCCTGGCATGGTTTTCAGTTCCATAAGCTGGAGTAGGCAGGTCTCAACAAGCTGTGTAACTTCCAGTATTACTATGTTATCTCGTTGAAACTGCAGTGACAGGTTTTTTAGTATTGGCAGGAAATCTTGCAGTATATGGATAGCTTTTACAAACTGCACACTCTGTGTTTCTTTTAAGAGGCCCTTTGTTTTTGAACTTTCATCACCACCAGCAGTTAAAGATGCCTGTAGGTGTTGTACAACAGTAGGTAGGTTAACCTGAACTGCATGTACCGAACGTGACCTACTGGCAAGCCATTTCACTTGTTTAATTGCAGTAAAGTGCTCCAGATCAGTATCCATCACGTTAGCAATTTCTTGGAGCTCTCTCATTTTTTTGGGACTATAAAGATAAAATTTAAATATTCCTTGAGAGTACTTTCCAGCTTTGATACAAAGGATTTTTTAACACATCGAGAACTGCCAGCTCTAGCTTATGGGCAGCACGATGCACGCTAATTATTTCAGGACGCAGTGTTCCCGCAACTTTGCTATGGTTTCTCCTCTTTCGCCCATCATGACACTGGCCCCATCAAAATTTGCTGAAATAAGAAGTGGTCCTGGATTGTTAACATTTTGTAGGTTACTGAGAGGAAGATTTACTGACTCAATGCAGTTGATATTGCATGGAATACACCTTCTGCATGTGCATGTTCCAGTGGCACAGCTTGGATAAGCAATGTATGCACCTGTTTTGAATTAGGTTCAACAAACCTTAAGAAAACATTTTCCCACTCAGTTATACTGTAATCAGTACTGCCGTCAGCAAGAACTGTCACATACTTAACATTAGCAAGAGTCTGCATCTGGGTTCTGGATATAACTGCTGAAATAGCACTGCAGAAGTCCCTGGCTCGCTTATCATTAGTATAATTAGAATCTAGCTTAATGCCATTTTTTTCCTGTAATTCACAGAGCCACTCCATGTCTGAGAAAGGGTGAAGATTTTTGGCTATGGAATATGCTGTGTTAAACAGGTGTCTCATCTTTGCTTTTGTGGCCTCTTCCAACTGTGCAAAGGCTTGGTAAAGTGGTGACTCACTAATCTCACAACATACTGCTCGTTGGCCACTTTCCAGAATATGTTGGTTCTGGCATAGCACATGTGGATTGGATTTTCATGTGCGTAGTGACTCAATGCAAAGTTGTTAGAGCCTGTGGCAAAGACATTTGTTTTTTTTGAAAATGCTGGAGTTGCAATAGTGGGATACTTTTCACATAGTGTGCAGTACATAAGCCCCTTTTTATCATCGTATCTCAACCATTTATAAGTGAACAACCAATGACACTGAAATAGTCTGGCCCTTTTTTCTTGGTCATATTTCTTGTCTTTACTACTCCCAGCTGCCATCTCATTATCAAGCAGTAAACTACGTTTCTTAGCAAGTGACACAGGGGCTTTTTGAGATAAGGCTACTACGGCGTCTCTGTTTACATCAACTACCTGGTCAGCAGTTATACCCACAGATGCAGATTCAGTTTCATGACTTTTATCTGTGGAAGTAGTACCAGATTGTGTTTGTCTCATAAAAAATGGTGCTGCTGCTGACCAGAGAGACAAGAGACTTTGTTGTTTGGCTTTGTTCGTCTGCATATTGTCCATATAAATTTGGTGGTCACTTTTTTTTTTAAAGACTAATGGAACCAATAATAATAAACTTATTTTAAACCCTGGTGTCTATGTGTCCTTTTTTCACTGGTGGTTAGTGTGGGCTCATCATGGGCTGGATCACCAGGGGACAGATATCCTTTTTTTCTATACACTGGAAGTTGTCTTGTCCTGTAACAAGTCAGGCAGCTGGCTGCAGAACACTCTCCTCCACACAGTCACTCACTCTCCTCTCTCCCAGCACCCCCCCCTCCCCACAGTTAGGCTCCCTTATTTTATTTTACCGTTACTTACACTTGTCTTATATATATTTTTTTACTATATTTCTCTTTTTGTTTCTTGGGTACTTCAAGCCAAAAGCCAGCCAACTGGCTGCAGGACACTGGGTCCTTCATTCCTTTTCACAAAATCTATCTCTCCCAACAGCGCCAGTTTGAGTTATAGGCTTATTTCTTCTAAGTTCTTCTCTTTTTTTTTGCTAACTTTCTCAAGTCAGTCCTTTCCTTCGCCCCGCCTCTCTCCAAGCTCCTCCTTCACTCCTTTACACACAATCTCTATATCTGCACTCTCCTCTCCCAACAGCACTCTCCTTTCCCAACAGCCTCTTCTTTCTTTTATTTTATTTTTTCTATATGCAGCTAAACTGCTGTTTTTACTGGTGGGCAACACAAAGTTCCCTGCCCACAGTAGTAATCCCCTGCCCTTTGCTTTCTTCCTTTTTATTTTCTGTAGTCAGTGACACTTTATGCTGCTGCTAGTTCTCAGGGGTTCCCAACTTCCTTCCCTCTTCCACCCTGCTACACAGACTGTCCCCCCCTCCCAAGTTTCTGTTTGTCCTTGTTTCAATTATTTTTTTTTTTTTTACTTAGTTGTTTAACCAGGTATAGCACACTAAAGCTGAAAGCTTTTTACAGGAGTGACCTGGGAGCACACAAGGAGGTTAAGTGACTTGCTCAGGCAGTATGCAAGTGGAAGCTGTGGGATTCAAACCCAGGTCTGGTTTGCTGGATGTCACCAGATTTGCAGCTCAGAGCCTTAGACCACTGCACTATACTGCCTACTTAATTTATTTTATATGCTCCTAGTCCTTAGTTTGCTTTCACCCTGTTATGCCCAGTTCTGTGACAAGCCCAACCTAACCCTTCTCAATATTTTATTTACCCTGCCTGAACACTCCTTATTTACTCAGATTACTCTCTTCATTAATTTTGCACTTTTGGCAAAACTGGCACGGCACAGGGCAGGTAAATTTGCTTGTCTGCTGCACTAATGCACTTGTGTGCAGTTATCAGTGCCTGCTCAGCCACGTTGTCCCCGCTCCTTAGTCCTCCTAGCTCCTGCCTTCCTCCTCCCCGCTCTTCACTCTCACCAACCCTCCCTCCTTAATTCAGTTTAAAATAATATTTGTTTTCCCGAGTAGTCCACTCCACACACACAAAGTAAGGCAGCACTGGTTGCACTCGCAGTTCCCACTCCCCGATATCCACAACAACGGACTGTGTAATTTGTGTATCCTCTAGTCTCCACCAACAGACAATGAATGAGGGGCTCTAACGCAATGCACATCTTTACTCTCGTCTCCACTACGCGCCAAATCACCACCGCAGCCAATGGGCATTCTTTATATGACTTACAGCTTAAGATTGTTTTCCTCATTTGGCCCCATGCCTGCCAGTCTGACAGCTTGCTCCTCCTCTGTTTTCCTCCGATGAGATGCTGCTCGCGCTCGCACTCGCTCGCTCCTGACTCTGAGGCAAGCTCACACACTCACCGCTTGTTCCTGACCAGTAGGTGCACTGCTCGGTAGGTCAGATGACCACCATGACAGCCGAAGCAGTGAACACCCTACTGGTGGAAGGTAGAACTGCAGCAGCAAAGATGTAAATCAGTGCTAGCCTGTGGACAGGTGGCACAACAGAAAGTGCTTGTCCCTGCACTGTAACTGGTAGCCTGGGATGTCGGGCAATAGGATTTGTCGAACCCTGGTATAAAGCTGAAATGATGAGTCAACTTTCTGATGTTTCTTTTTACAAATGTCTGTCCTGAGATATGATTTGTGATTTTAAAGTTGATAAAGATATAGGGCTAGATATTCAAAGGACTTGCACTGGCACAACCCCAGAAATGTGCCCCGGGACAATATTCAAAAAGGGGACTTGCACTGTGCAATTCCCAATGCACTGCAGCGCAAAGATAATGTATGTGGTGCATCTCTGGGGGGCATGACCATGCATATGCGGCATACTCTGACATTCAGCCCAGGATGTGCAGCACATCTGCTGGCACATCCCAGGGATGTGCTGCATACATGGGCACGAAGTTGAGCCTGTAAAAAAAGGCCCAACTGGTAGCAACCCACAGGTGGGCTGCTGTAGTGCAGGGCGCAACACAGCAGCCACCAGCCATGGGTGGCAACTCCCCCTCAGAACACTGTGCACAATCCCCCACCATTTGCCCTGGTAGTCTAGTGGATCCCCCCTCCACGTCCGTAACCCTGATTACCTGAAATGAAGAATTATTCACATCCCTGGTGGTCCAGTGGTACCCCTCTCTCCGCCCACAACCTCGATCGCCATATGAAAGAATGTTTCAATTGCCTGGTAGTCCAGTAACCCCCCACCCACACAGGGCCCCAGCCCACCGGTTCCCCCCAGTCATTGGCGGACAGCAAACCCACCCCGCATATCTCTGTGGCTGTCATGGTATGACAGCTTATGGTATCTGCTGCAAGCATATTGGTCCCACTGTGGACCAGTGCTTGCAGTGTGTATTGTAATAGGCATTCACAACTGTGTGAATTAATGACTTCATTCACAAAGTTGTGAATGACTATTACAGTATGCACTGGAAGCCCATTAGTCCACAGTGTGGACCAATGTGCTTGCAGCAGATACTGTAAGATGTCATTCAGTGGGCAGCCGCAGAGGTATGCAGGTGGGTTTGCTGCCTGCCGATGACCGGTGGGGGAGCTGGGGTGGCTGGGGTCCTGTGTGGAGTGAGGGTAGAGGTGCTACTGACTACCAGGTAGTGAAGCATTCTTTATAAAGTGACCGCGTTACAGGCAGGGGGGCGCACTACTGACCACCAGGGATGTACATAAATCTGTATTTTGGGTGATCGAGGTTGTGGGCAGGGAAGGTGGTACCACTGGACCACCAGGGATGTAAATAGATCATTATTTCAGGCAATCGGGGTTACGGGCAGGGAGGGGAGTGTCACTGGACCACCAGGGATGTACAGTCCATAGATCTTTATTTCGGGTGATCGGGGTTATGGGAGGGGAGGGGGGTACCACTGCACATATGGACAGCACTGCATGCTGTGCAGGGTGCCATGCTCATTTTGCTTGCCAGTCCCATACAACTCATGCAATTGGGGCCATAAAGACATGCAAATGACCCCATTTGTGCCTTGCATGCATTATGGCCCCGTTTGCATATATGTGTTTGAATATCAGGAATTTGCTCATGGCGTATCTCTGATGTGCTGGCACATTTCCCATTCATGGTATTCAGACCTGTCTGGGGGATGTGTCGGTGCATTGTATTTGCACCAAAGGCATTTTTTGATATATTCTGATGGGATGCGCCTTGGTACATCTTTTTTGAATATATTCCTTTGTTGCTCCAGGACAATTCAGTTGCGCGGAGCAGCCACTTGCACCATTGCCAGGTGCACCTTTGAATATCTAGCCCACACAGTATGTTTAAATGAGATTTTAGTAAATGGGATAATTTCAAGGCAAACATATGAATTTTTGAAGTTTGTAATTCCAGTAAGGGCCAGCATATTTGTCATCACAAAGATACACAAGGATTTACCAAATCCTACTGCACATCCAATAGTGGCCAGCATTGGCTCACTAACTGAATATTAGCAAAGTATGCAGATGAACACATTAAAACTTTAGTTCCCTAATGGCCAGTACATATTAAGGACACTGCACATCTATTAAATCTTTTAAAAGGGTTTAAAATGAGAAGTGAGGATATTTTTGTCACTATGGGCATTACCTCATTTTATACAAATATTCCACATGAAGGGAGGGGTGAAGGCCCTGAGGACATGCTGTATGAGAAATCAGTTTATATATAGAAGAATCATAGAATTTTGATGGCAGAAAAAGATCCCCAGGCCCATCTAGTCTGTCCTTTCCCACCCTTTTATTTACTCTGCCCGTTCTGGTGGCCCCCTTCCCGTTCCCACACAGCCCCTTATGTCTGTCCCATGCAATCTTGAAGTCTAACACTGTTCTGGCCCCCACCACAGCCTCTGGAAGCTTGTTCCATGCCTCCACCACCCTCTCTGTGTAGAACTGTCCCCTCATATTGCCTCTGAATCTCCCCCATAGTCTCAGACTATGCCCTCTAGTTACCACATCGTCCTTCCTATAGAATAGACTGCCTGCCTTCACCTTATTGATCCCCTTGACATATTTGAAAGCTTCAATCATGTTCCCTCTTTCCCTTCTAGTTTCCAAGGAGTACAGCCCCAATTTTCTGCATCTCTGCTCGTACAGTTTACCTTACATACCCTGACCATCTTAGTCGCCCTTCTCTGAACCCCCTCTAACTTGTATATGTCCTTACACAGATGTGGCCTTCAGAACTTGACTCCGTACTCCAGGTGTGGCCTCACCATGGCTTTGTAGAGGGGTATCAGTACCTCTCTTCATCTGCTAGTGATGCCCCTGCCGAGACACGCCTACATCCCATTTGCTTTTCCCACTACCTTGCTGCACTGGTTTCCCACCTTGAGGTTACTAGATACTATTACTCCTAAATCCTTCTCCTGCTTCGTAACCATAATATCTCCCCCCCCCCGGCGTGTATCCTGCTTTCGGGTTCTTGTATCCCAGGTGCATCATGGCATACTTTTTGACATTGAATTTGAGCTGCCAAGTCTCTTCCCATCCATCTAAAGTGCTCAAGTCTTGTCTCATGTCCTCCACCCTCATGCGGTGCCCCCCTTTTGCAGATCTTTGTATCATCTGCAAGAAGGCCCATCCATCCTCTCAGTCCCTTTGCTATGTCACTAATGTAGATGTTGAAAAGGAGAGAACCTGGTACTGACCCCTGAGGTACCCTGCTCGTCATCCGCACTGTCCCAGGGTAAACCCCATTAATCACCACTCTCTGGCTTCTATCTGCCAACCAGTTTTCTATCCACCTGGTTATTTTATCACCCACCCCTGCACTTTCTAGCTTGCTCACCAGCCTCCTGTGAAGAAAGGTGTTGAAGGCCTTGCTGAAATCCAGATAGGCCACATCCACTGCCACATCCCCCCCGGTCGATTACCTGTATCACCCATTCAAAGAATTCAATTTGATTTGCCTGGCATGACCTCCCTTTCATAAGCCATGCTGTCTATCACCTAGCAGCCCATTATCCTCTAGGTAGTCTGTCACCCTCCCTTAAAGAGTGCCTCCATGATGTTCCCCACCACTGAGGTGAGGCTGACTGGTTAGTAGTTCTCTTTCATCTCCCTGCTGCCCCCCCCCTTATGCAGTGGCACCATGTTTGCCTTCCTTCAGTATTCTGGCACCCTTCCTGAATCCAGAGACAGGCTGAACAGCCTCATCAGCAGGGCTGTCAACTCCTGCTCCAACTCCCAGATTACCCTTGTGTGCTACCCGTCCAGCCCCATGGCCTAATCCACCTGCAACCTGCCTAATTCCTCCCTAACTCTCTACACTGAAAGGACTTGGGTCAACCCCTTTGCCCCCACTTCCACCTAAGCTTTGGCCCCCTGCCTTCCCCCACCTCCATAAAAACTGACCAAAAGTACTTATTTAGCTCTTCTGCTTTTTCACCGTCCTCTTTGAATTGCATCTCACCCTCTCTCCTCAGCCATGCAATCCCCTGTTTAGCCTTCCTCCTGTCCCCCACATATCTAAAACATTTTTGTCTCCTCTTTTGGTGCTTTTAGTTATTCTCTCCTCTGCCTCTGCCTTGGCCCTCCTTATTTCCTTTTCTAATAGCCCCCACTTCTGCCTATTGGCTTCCCTGTCCTCTTCTTTCTACATTTGCTTATATTTCCTGAAAGCTCTACTCCTGTCCCCTACAACCCTCACCACCTCCCTTGTTAACCAAAGGGGCCTTCTCCTTCTTCTGCTCTTCGTTACCTGCCTTATGCACATCTCTGTCGCTTTCTACACCCAGTTCTTTATAAAGCCCCATAGTTCCTCAACATCATCTGTCCCCACCGTACCTAACTATTCCCACCTTACTAGCCATCTCATCCTGTGAAAGTCTGCACTCTTAAAGTTCAAAACTGTTGTTGTTGTACATCTTATCTCTCTCCCTGCTATAACCCTGACCCTAACTGTCTTGTGGTCACTGTTGCCCAGTGCCTCTCCCACCTTCACCTCCTCCACACTCTCCCCATTTGTTAAGATCACATCCAGCAGATTGTTGCCCCTCATTGGATCCCTGACCAACTGATGCAAGAATGCTCCCTGCAGCATCTCCAGAAATCCCCTGCTTCTAGGCAAGGTGGCCCCTGGGATGGACCAATCCATGTCTGGGAGGTTTAGGTCCCCCACTAGAAGTATTTCTTCTTTAAGAGCCATCCTTTTGATTTCTTGCACCATTTGTCTGTCCTTTTCCTTCCCCTGTGCAGGTGGTCAGTATACCACCCCTAGCCTTAAGGATTCCCCTGTCCTTTTGCTTAGCGTGACCCACAGGAGCTCAGTCGCCCCTACCCCATCTTGCCCCCCCATAGCCCTAATATTGTCCCTGATGTATAGAGCCACCCCTCCCCCTTTCCTGTCTCCTCTGTCCTTTCTAAACAGTCTTCACCAAGGGACTGGCATCTCCCATGTGTGATATTCCGTCCACCATGTCTCAGTGATTGCAACTAAGCCCAATCCTTCCTCCTGTACGATGGCTTCTAAGTCCACCGTCTTGTTCGCTAGGCTCTTAGCATTTGCTACAAGATCCCTCCACCAAAGCCCCCCCCCATCCATATATGTGTCTATGAACCAGAAATGTTGCCAGTATCCTGGCGGGAGGCCTAAAGCTCCCCACTTCTTCTGGTGTCCGTGTGGCTTTAATTCTAACTCCCTTGTTTAGTTTAAATTATATGTTTTTTCTATGTACTCCCCCAAACTACACTTCAGTACAGCTGCATCTTCCCTGTCTAGGTGCAGTCTGTCTGGGGCAAAGAGACTCTCGTCCTCCCATGTGGACCCCCAGCCCCCTTCTAGCCCATGCTCCATCTGCTCACACCATCTGGCTAGCCATTCATTGAGCTCTTTGATCCTTAGCTTCCTTTCTGTACAAGCTCTTGGCACTGGTAACACCTCTGAAAAGGCTATGGATCAGAAGCATAGGCTACTGCAAAACCTCACAAGTGCCTTAAATCTTGCCTGTACTTCCATCAGACTGTTCCCTGCCAAGTCGTTTGTCCCCAGGTGGAAAAGCAAGTGTGATTTCCGATCCTGTTGCTGACCCCATCAGGGAATATGGTGTATCACCTCTAATGCTGTCATATCCAGCAAACATTCCACCTTGACTGCACTATTTCTCCTCCCCACTTGATAACACTTTATGATAGACTCCCATATAATGAGGACTCTACCCCTGCCCCCCCTTCATCTGTATTACAGACCCTCTTCTCTGAGTTGCTGGTCTCATTTTTACATCCTGATCCTCCTCATCCACCCTTCCTGACTCCTCTCCATGTACCCTGACCCCCTCTTCCTCAGCTATTCCTCCCTCTCCCATCTTATTGGTTAGTGTTTTCCCCACTCTCGCCTCTGCCACCCCATTTATCATTTACTCCCCTTTATTCCCTTTTACTGTCACTTCCCTGTCTTCAGATACCCTCAGTGAACATGTAGTCTCATTAGTCTCTGCCATTGTATGTTCCCCAAGGCCAGTTCTACCTTGAGTCTCCTGTATTCCTCTGAGCTCCCTCTCTCTTCCCTCATTTCTCTCCTTCTTCCTCAGTTCTCCTTCCCTACCTCTCAGCTGTTCCCATGTCACCTGATCTTTTGTCCCACACGCTTCCCCCTCCTGCCTTCCTCATTAGGTTAACATCCTTGTCTACCCACCTCTATTCTCCCCCTTGCCTTTGCCTGTCCTTGTACTCTTACACCTTCTCCTCCTCTTTGCCACCCAAAGCCTCCTTCAAGCTGCCACCTCCTTTGCCCCTTGCTTCCTCCAGGACTCTTTTTTCCATGATGTCTACTAATGGTGAGCACCTATTGGAAATCGTAAGGTCCCCTGCAATATACACTTTACTTCCCCTAGCCAGTGAGGTACCCACCCATTCTCTGGTCCATAGAGTCCCCTCACCAGTAACTCCCAATGCCTGCCAGTCAGTTTTATCTTCCCCATCCTGTCTAGGACCCTTTTCCCTTTGACCTCCCTTGTCCTAGTTTCCCTCCCACAGCTCCTAGCAGATTCCCCCCTCACCCAGCTGCCATTGCAGGTGTGTCTCCCCGTACTTGAACCCATGTCCTTTCACCACCATGCCACTTCATTCCTTAGAATGCTCACCTCTGCTTCTAATTTCTGTAGTCTGACACATATTGGACAACATCCCATCCTCCACAGTGTGTTCATGAGCATGGAGGCCCCAAATCCATTGCATACCACTAATCTGCCTACCATCCACCCATGCACTGTGGCCCCTCTCCCCATCCAGAAGTAGTTATGCCCCTTTACGCTGCCTGAGTCCTGGTCTTTTCTTGGCACTCCCCTACCATTCCACACAGACAAATGCCCCTTCCCCTCACCCCACCTTAATGCAGTCATGCTGACCCTTGTTATTATCAGGGCCCAAATTTTTCTGCTGCACATCGGAGCAAAGTTCTGCAGCAGGACTTCTGTAGCACTCAGCACCAATTTCTGCAGCAATTCTGCAGCACATTTTTACCCTTAATTTTTTCCTTTATTTGTTTTTTTTTGCCATATCTGACACAATGCACGCTCGTAACACAATCATTTTATGGGCATTTGACACCAAATTTTCAACATAGCCAGTTTAAGACCTCTTCTCATGAACAGTATCACTGTAATTTTCTTAATCTGTCCCGAACATTGATTTCACGTACCAACTGTGCCATTATGCGCTACATGTGCAAAAACACATTTCAGGTGAGATGAGAAAAATGACAGTAGTACTGTTCATAAGGAGGTGTGGTAAAGTGGCGATACTAAAAATCTGGAGTGAAAATATTAAAAACGCTCAAAGTTCCAAGCATGCATAGGAACTGCGCAATGCACACTCGTAAAACAGTAATTTGGGGGATTATTTTCACCAAATTTTCAACATAAGGTTTTTGGGAACCTACCTCATGAACTGTGACACTGTCATTTTGTTAATCATTCCTGAAAGGTGGTTCTGCAGTGACTGCGGAACCACCTTTCAGGACTGATTAACTAAATAACAGTGTCACAGTTCATGAGGTGGGGCCCAAACCCCATGTTGAAAAATTTAGTGAACAAATTCCAGAAATGGCTGAGATATGCACTAAAGTTGAAAAATCCATTTATGCCATTATACAGCTTACCGCATTTCTTCAGTTCGCAGTCAGCTTTAAAGAGTGCAGACCTGTTTCCGTCCACCAAGATCATCACGCTGGGCTCCAGAGGCATGGGTTGAGGTGGGGTGTGAAGGTAGGTTCGCAGAGGGTGGTGCGGGTTGGGGGACAAAAGAATCAATGAGGGAAGGGTTTTTGTTTCAGTTTTTTTTTTTTTAGACCCAACGAGGGACTTTTGCCACACTGGGGTGGGCTCCCAGCATGGCACAAGGCAGCTTGGGGGGAGAACATGAAGCTGATGGGGGACTTGGCACCCCCATCAGCAAGGGAAGCTTTTGTCTTGCTGGTTTGGGCTCCCAGCGTGGCACCAGGCAGCTTGGGGGAGGACAGTGAAGCTGACGGGAGATTGGGCATCCCTGTCAGCAACAGAAGCTTTTGCCATGCTGGGGTGGGCTCCCAGCATGGCACCAGGCAGCATGGGGGGGGACAGTGAAGCCGACGGGGGATTGGGCACCCCCGTCGGCAAAGGAAGCTTTTGCCATGCTGGGGTAGGTTCCTAGCATGGTATACAGACATTTGGGGGAGGTCAGTGAAGTCGACGGGGGATTGGACACCCCCGTCAGCAAAGGACATTGTTCCATGGGTGGCCGTGAATTCCACGCGTGATGGCAAATTCCACAGATATTTCCACGGTTTGCCACTCCCACGGAATTGCGGAAAACTCAGTGCCCTGGTTATTTTGCTATAATGCTCCAGTTAGAGTAGCCACTTAATACCAAATTTTCCAGTAACAATGATAAAGCCTGAAGGCGGCTCAGTGCCACCCTTGTCAGCTGTTCCCCGTCAGCTGCCATGGAAACTAGGACATAAGCAAGTGTAGCTCTACCTCCAGAACTTTTAGAGTATCAGGCACAGAGCATTTAATTAGCCTGCATTTTATTTCTTCCAACTTCTGCAGCCTTAAAGAATCCTTCCCATGAGCCCCAATCAACCCCCCATTTGCTCACAGTGCAAAGGCCACTGATGCCAAAAGAACGCCCCAGTACCTTCCTTTAGTCACAGTTCACCCACGGTATCTTTCGTGCCAGTAATCATCAAGACTGGGGTCCCTTCCCCCAGCTGATAAAGGCTCCTCTGTGCCTCCTACTGTCTCCCAATTGTGCTCCTCCTCTACCTGATCCCAATTGGCTAATCACTTCTGGGTATGGTTAGCCAGTGCATTTAATACAGGAGGTGGAGCTGAGTGGGTGGGTGGGGAAAAACAAGTGGACACAGCTCCTCTGGGGTCTTGGTGTCCTGTGCCGCAGCTGGCTATTTAAAGGCCATCTACAGTTCAAAACTTGGTGTCTTCCATCTTGTGGCTCTCCAATTGGTTGAAAGGGGAGAGCCAGAACAGTCCCAATACCGCCGCCAATGCGGCTTGTTTGTTGCCTCTGATTGCAGCCTTCTTCCACCTGCTGGCCGCTGATGCAACCCCCACTGTTGCTGCTACTGCTGCCGATGTGGCCCTCCTGTCCTGCTGCCCTTGATTGCAGCTCTTCCTCAGTCCCTTAGCCGCCAATGCAGTAAGTGGAAACAGTTCCTCTGGGGTCTTGGTGTCCTGCTCTGTGGATGGCTATTTAAAGGCCAGCCACAGTTCAAAACTTGGTGCTTTCCCTCTCCTGGCTCTCTGATTTGTTGAAAGGGGAGAGCCAGGACAGTCCGAGTACTACTGTTGATGTAGCTTGTTCATTGCCGCCACTTGTGGCCTTCCCCCACCTGGTGGCCACCAATGCAGTCCCACTGCTGCTAGTGCTGCTGATGCGGCCCTCTTGTCCCACTGCCACTGATTGCAGCTGTCCCTCAGTCCCTTTGCCTCTGATTGCAGCCTTCCTCCACCTGGTGGCTGCCGATGCAACCCCTGCTACTGCTACTGCTGTCGATGTGGCCCTCCTGTCCAGATGCCACCAATTGTGGCTATTCATCAGTCCCTTAGCTGCCAATGCAGCAAGTAGAAACAGCTCCTCTGGGGTCTTGGTGTCCTGCACTTCGGATGGCTATTTAAAGGTCAGCCGCAGTTCAAAACTTGGTGCCTTCCATCTTCTGGCTCTCTGACTGTTTGAAAAGGGAGTGCCAGGAAAGTCCAAGTACTACCACCGATGCAGCCTTCCTCTACCTGGCAGCAGCCAATGCAGCCCCCACTGCTGCTGCTACTGCCACTGATGTGGCCCTCCTGTATCACTGCCACTGATTGCAGTTTGCCCTTGGTCCCTTAGCTGCTGATGCAGCAAGTGGAAACAACTCCTCTGGGGTCTTGCAATACCAATGCTTTTATTGAATGTATTATGACATTAACAGAAAAGGTACTTAAAAGCAATATGTTTATTTCTGATGATTATTATTTGCAAGTAAAAGGGACAAAGATGGGAGCGGCTTTTAACCCAATTATGCAAATATGTATTTAGCTCAGAGGAAGAAACAACATGTACTTTCTGCAGTTAACCCCTTTTATGAATATGTACGCAGTTATAATCATTTTATTGATGATATTTTGTTAATATGGAATCGACCAGAAAATGTTTTAAGTGAATTTGTGAATTTGTGAACTTTTTGCAATCAACCAATCAGAATTTAAAGTTCATGATAAAGTCAGATTGTGAACAAATTATCTTTCTGGACCTTAAGTTAAACAAAGGGGAGACAGGATAAATAATAACTAGCTTATACAGAAAGAATACCGATAGGAAAGCACTCCTGGAATTAAAGAGTTGTCATCCAAGACATTTGGTAACCAATATTCCGAAGGGTCAATATATATGACTTAAATGGAATACTAGTGACCCAATACAATATGAACAAGATGTGGAACATTTAGACAGCTGTTTTATACAAAGAGGTTATAGCCAGAAATGTAAGGAACTAGACAGTCAGTGGACGAAATAGATTGTACTGTTTTGTTAGAAGCAAGCAATAAAGTGAACAAAACAAGCACTTTAAGTTTTGTATCTGATTTTGCCATACAGAGTTATAAACTGAGAGAAATTCTGGTGAAAAACTGGCATATACTGCAAACAGAGCCCAAACTGAGTGCTGCAGCAAGTTTCCTCTCCAGATGGCGTATAGAAGAAGCAAAAATACTGCAGACTGTATTGTATACAGCCTATACAAAGAAACTGAACAAAGCAGTATTTTGAACCCTTTGCCTTCAGATACTTTTACATGTGGAAATTGTACCTTCTGCCAACATATAAAAACAGGTGTGACTTTCTTGCATCCAATAACTGAAAGATCCTACGAGAATAGAGACTTTATTAACTGCAACACCATGAATGTTTTTTATATGGCAACCTGCAATTGCATTGTACTTTATGTTGGAAAAAACAAAGCAACAGTTTAAAGTAAATTTTGAAGGTTTCCCAAATGCCTTTTTATATATTTATTTATTTCAAATCTTGGAATTACAACCTTTGAATCAGAGACTCATTTCCAAAGGCTCCATGTCAATACACAATACAGACACAGGCAAATACAGTAGACAGTACGATACAGTATACAATGTCAGGGCAGTTTGATGGCAAAATTACAACATGAACAGTATACAGAGATGTCTAATACAGAGTTGAGGCTATAGGCTGTGGGCAACCCAGTAAACAGTACGATACAGGGTACAGTGCCAGGGCACTTTGACTTCTGATTACAGCATGACCATTTTGCAAGGATGTCCTGACTAGTTTACAAAGATGTCTAATACTTTGTTGCGGCTGTTGACAGTGCATAGGATAAATTTAAACAGTTACAGGTCAGTTAGTGGCCAGAGAGTGAATTGGGGAACAGTGCACATGCCTTCTATGCTTGACTGGAGCTGAGTAAACTGGGTAAGTTAGGGGAGGCAGGTAGTGCAAGCTCTAGAGCAGTCTGTTGGGAGACTTTGTCAGAGTGCCTGAGTAAGACTGTAGACTATTGACTGTGAAAGAGGTCGTGTGGCCATTCTGAGCAGCTGGTGAAGGCACTGGTGGTGGACTTAGGGTGTGCAGGTGCGGGTGGAAAGGAGGTGGGTCTTGACTGCCTTTTTAAAGGCACCAAGTTTTTGATGGTTAGAGACCGATGGTGGGAGCGTGTTGAAGTAGGAAGAAGCCCTGACCAGAAAAGACCTCTGGGTAAGTGTGGTTCTAATTCTGGGAATAGCCAGTGCAGTTTTGGTTGAGTTGCATGTGTACACTGTGGGGGAAGAGGAGATTAGGGAGGCAGATAGGCCAGGGGGGGGTCAAGCCAAGGAGGGATTTTTTGGTCAAGAGGCAGGACTGGTAGTGGACCCTCTCGTCAAAGTTCAGGATCTGGGCAATAGAATAGAATGTGTATGTGTGTGCCATGTGGCTTGCAGCAGTTAAGAGCCTGCAGGCTTTGTTAATGACCACTTTTATTTTACAGATAGCTGTTGCATCTGTGGCAGCATAGACCAGCAACCCATAGTTGATCAGAGACATTAATGAGGAGGTTATGGCTAGTCTCAGGGCTTCTGGCATAAGGCAGTTCTTATGGCAATAACGGAGACCAAGGTGTGCAGTGGTAGGAGATGTGAAGGTGTTTATGTGCGCGTGGAAGGAGAGGGCAGAGTCAAAGATAACCCCTAGATATTTATAGGATGAGACCTGCTCCAGGGTGTAGAATGACTGTGCTTGAATATGCAATTGGGCATTTTTTAATTTGCTTTGGTGATGTGCGAAAAGTAGGGTATTGTTTTTTTTCAGGTTCATGACTAGTCTATGATTGGCAAACCAGAGTTCAGCTTGGCTGAACGCGTTCTGGAGTGAAGCTTGAAGGTCAGTTGGGTTGGTCTGGGAGGCACAGATAACGTCGTCATCCGCATAGAGGAGGATCTTTCCGGGCAGGCGGTGGGAATTGTGTTCAAGAATATGCTAAACTCTCAACCCTTACCCCCCACACCACACTGCCTCACCCACCCCCTCCCCTCTCTAATGGCACTTTCAGATATGGGGCCCTCCAGCCCATTCACCTCACACTTTTGCCACCCACATCTACCTGCTGACAATGACCCTTTAGCCTGCCTACTTCTTCCTGACTCCCTCCTACCATATACTAACTATATACTGTTCACCCTGAAATTTGTCTGAAGCTGGCTTATGTTGTCTCTCTCCATTTTTGGCTGTATAATAAATGCTTAGACATCTTTGTGTTTTTAAGACTGTAACCATTGTTGACCTTTGTATGTATGTTACCCCACATCCTTTGATGTAGAACCTTTGTAAATGAGCAGTTCCTGCTCAAAGGTATTTGTAATCCTAGAGTTTAATAAAAAAAAAAAATTAAAAATAAAAAAAAAGCAATGGCCCTAGAATGGAACCCTGCTGGACTCCTGAGTGGATGGGATGCAAGCAGGAGTCTGTGTTAATTATCCTCACACACCGGGACCTAGAAGACAGGTAACTAGTAAACCAGTCCAAGGACCCTTGTGAGAACCACATTAGGAGGAGGGATTTTAATAGGAGGGGGTGATTGACCATGTCAAAGGCCTTGGACAGGTCTATGAACACAATCCCTATGATGTGCCCTCTATCAAGAGCAGTATGTATGTGGTTTGAGAATTCTAGCAGGGCAGTGGTGGTACTATGCCCAGCATGGAACCCATGCTGTTCTTTGCAGAGTAGGTCATGAGTTTTAAGGTAGTCAGTTGGCTGATCTGCCACAACTTTTTCTAGCACTTTGGACAGTGGGGGGAGAATGGAGATTGATCGGTAGTTTCTCAGTGTTAGGGGGTCAATGCCATTGTGGGTTGGTGTAACAAATGCATTCTTCCAGGCTGTGGGAAACTGACCAAGGCATAGGAAGCAGTTCAGGAGGCCCATGAGTGGGGTATTCAGCACATCCAGTGCCAGACGGAGGAGTTTGATGTCAGTTGGGTCATTCAGGGGGCTAGTACCATTCAGGGCACTGGCTAGGTATGGCCTTGCTTCCATGGTGGAGATAGTCCGGAGATAGTAATGTGGCCATGGGTGGTGGGGGGTGTCGGGGGCAGGTGTTGGGTCAAAGAAGTTTGGGGGGAGAATGCAGCTTAGGTCAGTAAATGTCATTGAGTGTGTTAGCAATCTCCTTAGGGTCTGTGGTGACAAGTCCCATATATAAAATTGGGGATGGGGGCAGTGTGTGTGTGTTTCCATTTAGGGACTTTATGTTGTCCCAGAACTTGTGTGATAAACCCCAGAAGGCGGTTAGGGTAGCTCTGTAGTGTTCGGCTTTTTCCTTTCTAATAGCCCAGGTGCAGCTGTTCCGAGCAGCTCTGTATGCCATTGCCAGACAAGCTTCAGATGTTGAAGCTGCAATTTGTTTTGTAAAAGGAGCTGTCACAGTCATTTGTTTTTATGTTTTATCAGCGTTTTGTTCTCCAGTTTTCTGTATGTGACCACACCCCCAGAATGATGTCATACCAGGAAGCTGTCAATGTTTTACATACAGCAACACAGAATTCTTGGTAATTTATAATGTTGACTTAACTGTGCCTTACTCAGAAGTACAGTCCCATATGTTGGTAGTGGTGAGCACTAATATGTAAATGTCCATAGCAAGGCATTGTAGGTAAAATAAGAACGTGTTTTCCAGTTTCCTTACTGTGTGATGCTGTCCCATATTTCTGTATTGGAATCAACAGTATAAGCTTCTGTATGTTTATTTTCACAACAATACATTGTATATACCATATCTGGCTATAAGACTTCTATACTGAGAGATGTAGTCTCCTATTTCTGCAGTGAGCAAAGAAATATAATACCTTGTATACTAATTTACATCATGAGGCATTGTGGGTACAGTACATAGCTGATTTGTCTATCTAAAACTAAAAACTGACAGTGTCCATTTAATAATTTTGTTTCCCTGGTGTGATATCACAGTTGGAGGTTGCAGCACTGAGAAAAAAAGGGTTGGGTTATGCAAATGAAGTGGAGCACCAAAACAAAAGGATATTTTTCATGGAAAACAGCACTATTTGGCAGTTTGAATGATAGGAGACTGATTTACAACACCTACATTTTACTACTCCCATTTGCTATGGGAACCTTCAAAATTTACTTTAAGGTTCAAATATCAGAACACCTGCACAGCATTGCTAGGCAAGATAAGACAAATGCTTTGGCAGTACATGTGGCCCAAAATGGACAAAGACATGTGTTTAAGTTCCAAAGCCTGAAGAAAGTGACTCTAGGCATTAGGGAAGGGGACTTGGATAATAAACTACTACAACAGGAAAGAATAGTGCCTTTTACATGACAGGCTCTGCACTGCATTTTTCAGTGCACAGCAACTAAAGCGCTACCTCTGTTGTCATGTAGAAGCTCCCGCTACCGCATCTAAAGTGGGCATTCACTGAAACGATGTTCCCTGTTCTTTGTGGTTTGTCATTGCATTTTACAGTTTTGCACCACTCACTAGTGCTGTCTAATCAGTAGACAGCTGTCACATCTGTACAAAGATAGCCTCTCACGAGAGACTCCTCGATTTCCCATGCTGCACTTCCTTACATGTAGTCCCAGGGCTCGCATTGTAACTATTGTGTCCGAGTTCAGCTTTCTTTACCCGAGTTCAGCAAAATATATATTCAGATATTAGAAAGAAAACTGAACTCAGGAAACTAGTTACTTTTTTGAGACGAGGGCTACAAGCTACTTTAAAAGTGCTCTGAAAGTGGAGTCGAGATACTGGACATGCGCTTATGCATATTCATATCTAGAGTATGCATAAGTGCATGATAATACACAGATGTCTGGCTCCGTTGCTGGAGCACTCAAAGTATGTTAATATGGACTGGATTGTCCATCCGGAAAGACAAAGAAAATGCTGGCAGAGCCACTGGATTGGTGCACTCCTCTATGTTTTAGCCCTCATTTCCAAAAAGTAACAATTTTCCCAAGTTCAGCCTTCTTTCAAATATCAGAATATATATATTTAGCTGCACTCGGGTCCAATATGGAAATGGCACCAGTGCTCTCTACCGACCCTTCATCCCCAACCCTCCACAGTAGTCTTGGACTCTGGGTCAGCCGGAAAGACAGAGAAAATGCTGGCAGAGCCACTGGATTGGTGCACACTTCTATAGTGTAAAGGGGAAAGGTAGCAGTGCAGAGGGAGTGGTGCGAGCAGTTAAGAACCACTATGATTCAGTGCTGCTCTGTGTAAAAGGGGCTTAAGTGGCAGTATACTCTTAGGGCAAATGGAGTGAGAGGTTTAAATGATGCGTTTAGTCTAGTACCTTTTCTTAAACAAAATAAGTGATTTTATATGTATTTATTATTTGAAAATATGTGCTTTGTATTGTTTTTTATATTAGTTTTTTTATGTTGATTGCACACATGCGCAAGAAAAATGTTGCGTCAGCTTTCTCCACAAGCAGGTTGTGGAGGCATGGCACTGTTGTGCCCAATGCCTCCACAGCCTGCAAAGGCTTGTTCCCCATCCCCCAATGCCATGGCATGCTACTGCTGACACTAGTTCCAGCGTGCCACAACTTTCTAAAAAATCAGCCGCTGCAATCAGGGGCCACCTCGTCATTACAGCATCAGGCATCCGCTGCAATGAGGGAGTGACCTGTCATTGCAGGGCGGGATGTGAAACCCCTGATATTGTTTGTAAACATGGTGGCGGCTTGCCACTCTATTCACAAACAATATAACCCCCTCCCCCCCCACCGTGTTTACTTGCCGACTCCCCATCGGCATTCTGTAAACCCTCTTTGTTCCTGCCTATTGGAGAGTGCCCAATCCCATCGGCATAGTGAACCCCCGCTTTTGTTCCTGCCAAAGGGGTGCCAATCCCATCGGCATTTTGTAAACCCCCTTTGTTCCTGCTGATGAGAGTGCCCAATCCCCATTGGCATAATGAACCCCTGTTTTGTTCCTGCCGACTGGGTGCTTAATCCTGTCGGCATAGTGATCCCCGTTTTGTTCCTGCTGACGGGTACCCAATCCCCATCAGCATAATGAGCCCCCATTTTGTTCCTGCTGACAGGGTGCCCAATCCCCGTCGGCATAATGAACCCCCCCATTTTTGCTCCTACTGATGGGGGGTGCCCAATCCCCGTTGGCTACTGCTGGCCCCCAAACTGAAGCCTCTGCTGGCACACTGGGAGCCCACCCCAGCATGTCAGATGCCCCTGTGAAGCGAAAAATGGTCCTGTGACATCTTTTGTTTTTTTTCCCCTGAAAAGAAGGAAAGAAGGAAACTGTCCCTCAGCGCTCGCCCTGCCCCTCCACCCGCAACCCGCACAACCCACTGCGCACCCTTCCTCCCCACACCCTCCTCACCCCATACTTACCTCTGGAGCTCAGCACAATGATCTTCGGTGGACTGGGAACATGTCTGCACTCTTCAAAGCCGACCGCGAACTGAGGAAATGCCGGTAAGCTGTATAATGTAATAAATAGGGTTTTTCCACTTTAGTGCGTATCTCAGGCATTTTGGGGAATTTTTTCACCAAACTTTCAACATGGGGTTTTTGGGACCCCTTCTCATGAATTCTTGAACTGTCATGGCATTAATGGGCCCCGAAAGGTGGTTTCATGGTCACTGTGCGGAATCACCCTTTGGGGCCGATTAACAAAATGATAGTGCCAGTGTTCATGAGGTGGGCTCTCAAAAAGCCTATGTTGCAAATTTGGTGGAAAAATTAAAAAAAATGACTGTTTTATGAGCGTGCATTGTGCAGTTCCTACATATGTTCATAACTTCGTGAATTTACAATATTTTCATGCCAGATTTTCAACACTGACATTTTGTCACACCTCCTTGTGAGCAGCATAGTTGTCATTGTTTGTATCCTGGCCAAAATGTGTTTTGCACTTCCGGCACAGAATAGCGTGGTCATTGTGGGAAATCAGTGTTCAGGACAGATTAAGAAAATGACAGTGACACTGCTCATGAGTAGGGGTCCTAAAATGCCTATGTTGAAAATTTGGTAATGATACTCCATAAAATGACTGCATTATGAGCATGCGTTGTGCAGGTGGCATGCTCGCTCGTAAGGCTGCAAATTTATAATATTTTCACTCCAGATTTTCAACATTGCCATTTTCACAGACCTACTTATGAACAGTTCAGCTGTTATTTTTCCCATCCTGGCCAAAATGTGTTTTCCCACTTCTGGCTCAGAACAGAGTGGTCGCTGTGGGAAATCACTGTTCAGGACAGATTAAGAAAATCGCAATGACACTGTTCATGATCAGAGGTCCAAAAATGCCTATGTTGAAAATCTGGTGATGATAGCCTATCAATTGACTGTGTTACAAGTATGCGTTGCGCACTTTCCACGCAGCCCTTGCAACTTCGCAGATTTGTAATATTGTCACACCAGATTTTCAACAGTGCCATTTTTTCACACCTCCTTCTAAGCAGTACAGCTGTCATTTTTCACATCCTGACCGAAATGTGTTTTCACAGTTACACACAGAATAACATGGTCGCTGTGGGAAATCAGTGTTCAGGACAGATTAAGAAAATGACAGTGGCACTGTTCATGAGCAGAGGTCCTAAAATCCCTATGTTGAAAATTTGGTGATGAAACTGCATAACATGACTGTGTTACAAGCGTGTGTTGAACTGTTTCCATGCAGCCTTGTAACTTCACAAATTTGTAATACTGTCACGCCACATTTTCACCTGTGGCATTTTTCCATAACTCCTTATGAGCACTACAGCTGTCATTTTTCACATCCTGGCTAAAATATGTTTTTGCACTCCTGACGAACAGTAGCATGGTCACTCTAGGAAATCAGTGTTTGGGACAGATTAAGATCGACCGAGTGAGGGGGGGGAGTGACCGAGCTCAGCTGAGCTCTGTCGGGACTGGTGTGGATTTCTTTGTGTTCAGACAAAGGCCCCAACACAAGAGCCCCGTACAAAAGGGCAGCCTGCAGCACTGGGAGAAACAGAACGAGAGAGCGAGTGAGGGAGGAGGAGTGAGTGAACTCACCAAAGCGCTCTCAGGACTGCTGCGGATTTCTTTGTGGGCAGAAAAAGGTGTCATACAGGCAGAGGCCCAGTACAAAAGGCCAGCCTGCAGCAGTGGGAGAAACAGTATGAGCGAAGCGAGACAAGGGACTTAGTGAGCTCAACTGAGCCTATCAGGACTGCTGGATTTCTTTGTGTGGGCAGAAAAAGGCGCCAATGCAGGCAGGAGCCCCGTACAAAAGGGCAGCTTGCAGCGCCAGGACAAACATAATGAGCGATGAGACAGGGAGACTGAGTGACCTCAACGGAGCTCTGTCGGGACAGCTGTGGATTTCTTTGTGGACAGACAAAGGTGCCAACACAGCCAGGAGCCCCATACAAAAGCGCAGTCTGTGGCGCCAAGAGAAACAGAATGAGCGAGTGACAGAGCAGTAGTGAGCGAGCTCAACGGAGCTCTAGTGTGACTGCTGCAGATTTCTTTGTGGGCAGCAAATGCGGCAACACAGGCAGGAGCCCAGTACATAAGGCCAGCTTGCAGCACCAGCAGAAACGGAATGTGAGAGTGACAGAGGGGGAGTAAGCGAGCTCAGTGGAGCTGTGTCAGGACTGTTTCAGATTTCTTTCTGGCCAGAAAAAGCCGTCGGTGCAGGCAGAAGCCCAGTACAAAAGGGCAGCCTGCAGCACCAGGAGACACAGAATGAGCAAGTGAGGAAGGGGGAGTCAGTGAGCTCAACAGGGTTCTGTTGGGACTGCTGCAGATTTGTTTGTGGGCAGAAAAAGGCAGCAGTGCATGCAGGGGCCCAGTACAAAAGGGCAGCCTGCAGTGGCAGGAAAACCAGAATGAGCGAGGGAGTGAGCTCAACAGAGCTGTATTGTAACTGCTGCAAATTTCTTTGTGGGCATAAGAAGACAGCAACACAGGCAGGAGACCAGTAGAAAAGGGCAGCTTGCAGCGCGGGCAGAACAGAATGAGCAAGTGAGAGAAGGGGAGTGAGCGAGCTCCACGGAGCTTTGTTGGGACTGCTGCAGATTTCTTTGTGGGCAGAAACAGGCACCAACAGAGGCAGGAGCCCAGTACCAAAGGGCAGCCTGCAGCACTAGGAGAACTAGAATGAGTGAGTGAGACAGGGGGAGTGAACAACCTCAACAGAGCTCTGTCGGGACAGCTGTGCATTCCTTTGTGGGTAGAAAAAGCCAGCAACACAGGCAGGAGCCCAATACAAAAGGGCAGCCTGAAGCACCAGGAGAAACAGAATGAGTGAGTGAGAGAGGGGGAATGAGCAACCTCAATGGAACTCTGTTGGGACAGCTGCGGATTTCTTCCTCAGCATAACAAGGTGCCAACGCAGGCAGCAGCCCAGTACAAAAGAGCAGCCTGCAGCACTGGGACAAACAGACTGAGCCAGTGACAGAGGGCCACTGAGCGAGCTCAACAGACCAACGCAATCAACATTTGGCATTGACAAATGCTTGTTTATATTAGTCTCTGCAATATGTACTAGGAAATGTTTTGTATTTTTCTAAATGTATGTGAAGTAGCTACTGCTTTTGATCTCTTTATTAACTGCTATGCCTTTAAGAATGTGCTTTAAATGGTATTACCTGTGCACTAGTAAGCCACGCTTTGAAAAAGCATTAACAGATATGTGAAGCATTGATGTGTTAGCAGGGAGGATATGCTGCATGTCCTTTTTATCTTTATTTAACAAATCTTGTAATTTGTATCAGCACCTATCCTCTGAGGTGGTCAGTTTGTAAGTGAGCTATGCAGCTTGACTCCCTTTTGCCTTGTACTTTAAGTTTTTACATTGAGGCTCCAGCATTCTCTCAGGTAACTGCCTGTTTGGACTGTTTTCTCCATATCATACTTGGGATTTTATCTTAAAACATCTGTTCAGGAGTGATTCCATGACCGTGATTGGTTCAGGTTCTGGTCACCTTCAGTGAGCGCAGAATTGCTGTTTCAGAGGCAAGAAATAAAAAACTGACAAAATAAAACTAGTCTACTTTCAAAGTTCTTGGATACTTTTAGAAAAGTTGAATCAGCAAGATATGACTTGATGTACAAGGAGAGCTTTATCACTGCAAAGTGTGAGACTGAGCTGGGATGCGAGGTATACAGACACAGTTCATACTTTTTGTCGCACAGAAAAATGTTAGTTTTGAAGTACTGGTACTATATGGCTATTGACATTTCACTGGAGACATCCCTTACCTACCAAGGGTTATATTAATTTGTAACATGGCTCTAAACAAGAGATTAAAATAACTAACACATATTGGATAAACTGCAACAGGTGACCATTAAGCAATCATGGATTAATTCCACAGTAGAACCATAGTTGCATATGTAATATCAGTATGAACCACAATAAAATACGTAACACAGTTCTGCAATTATCCATGCTTGCTCCAGCATTTCTTTGCTCAAGTGCAGTTCCCATGGCAGCCCAACAGATGGCAGTAAAACAGTGATGTGCTGTTAGCATAATTTCACAGCCATCGTAAACCAGCAGAATTCCCTGATTTTCCCACCCATGCTCTCAGTGGATCACCATTCACAAGTGAATCACAGAAGGAGAGCAATGGATAATTTTAATGGCAATGTTTGTGTGTGTGGAGTAGTGGGCATCACTACCTTGGTAAATACACACTACGGTAAAGATGAGCCCGCACCCTCTATAACAGAAAGCAAAAATAACAAAGACAGTGTGAAAAACAAAGCAAGATCAAAGAAAGAGGCTGCTTCTATGGGTGAAAAAAAGATAATAAAGAAAGTGAGAAAAACAAAAGGAAATCAAAGAAAGAGACTAACAATACTAGTCAAAACAAGTATTTGAAAGGTGAGAGCAATAAGCGTCATGTTGTTCTATCTGCTGCTGAGCTAGATAATTTAGAGAGGAAAAAAGTGAAGTTAATACTCACAAAAATAGTACTTGGTCTATGAAAGTTTTTTCAGATTGGCTCAATTCAGTACATTTGGAAATTGGTCTAAAAATGGCTGTGAAACAGTGTTGTGCTGCTAGCATTGTTTCACAGCTATCTGTTGGCCTGCCAAGGGAACTGCAGAAACAAAACATGATGATGTATCTTAGCATGGTACCATCATGTAGTGCAACCCATATTTTGTAATACACACAGATGATTTTCAAAGTACATGGCACCAATCCAAACAGTAAGTTAGGAGAAAAAGTACCATATTAGTAAATGTAAAGCTAGCAAGTATAGAATTACTGGTTGAAAATTGTTCAGTTTCTACTCACGATATTACAGTTATCAGCAATCACAGCCACCTGTTGGCCTGCCAAGGGAACTGCAGGAACAAAACATAAAGATCTACCCTAGCATGGTCCCATCATGCTGTGCACCCATATCTTGTAATACACACAGATGAAATTGGAAGTACAAGGAACCAATCCAAACAGTAAGTTAGGAGAAAAAGTACCATATTAGTAAATGTAAAACTAGCAACTATAGAATTTGAAAATCGTTCAGTTTCTACTCACGATATTCCAGTTATCAGCAATCACAGCCATCTGTTGGCCTGCCTAGGAAACTGCAGGAACAAAACATGAATATGTATCTTAGCATCGTACCATCATGCAGTGCAACCCATATTTTGTAATACACACAGATGAAAATCAAAGTACCTAGCACTGATCCAGACAGTACAGTAAGTCAAGAAAAAAACTACCATAATAGTAAATGTAACAGTACATTTTGCAATAATACTACCATGCACTAAAATGGCAATGTTATAAAATAATGTCTCCCTACACCCACAATATATGTAGGAAATGTTCCATTCAGCAGACTGTGTACTATCAATACAGTCTTAAATATAAAGATTCTAATCACTGTGTGTCTTTTTTTTTTGCATTACAGTAAATAATAAATCTGCTTCTTTCTATAAATGTTTGCCATGTTACAAGTGCATTAAACCACTCCAGAGCATGGTTCTACTGTGGAATTAATCCATGGTTTGGTGGTTGGATGCACTCAGCCTGCAGCCTCGTGCCCCAACCTCCCCCCAACCATGGATTAATTCCACAATAGGACCATGCTCTGTCATGGTTGAATGCTTACTGATGTAGTAGTTTGCAGACCACAAGTTAGCATCAGAGCACATTTCTGTATATCAAATTATTTTGCCTGATATCATGCTTAAACAAAGTGTCCTGCAGTTATATATTTAACAGACTGCTGTTCAGCATGTCAGGAAGAAAACTAGTCTGCCTATAAGAATGTTTTGAGTAACTCGGGGGGAGGTGGGAAATAAAATAATCACTCCTAACTCGTCAATGACCAAAACTGCATTTTATAACAACTATCCTAAAACAATTATACTATATGGGACCTGATCAAATTTGATTTTACAGACCTTCTTTAGAAGCAGACAAGTGGGTACTGATGTCAGTGACAAAATGGTTGACTAAAAAACTGAAAAATAAATATGATGAGGGTAGTCATAAAAAATGATGAGGGTAATCATACCTTCTACATTCATTGAGTAGACTGCAATGACGAAGCAGCACAACTGCAGCTAGAGGTTTCATGGCAGTTCCTCTGCACTTTCAGATGTTCGAGCATATGTCTAAGGTCAGTTTTCAAGTTAATCAGAAACTTCAGAGTTGTTTCTTTTTCCTAGATGTGATGTGTCAGTCGTGGCTCACAGCTCAGTCCCAGATGAGCTGCTGTCAGTTTCAGCTACTGTCTGCCAGCAGAGTCTCAGTTTGCATTTTCTTAAAGCTCCTGATCACTGCCAAACCCTCTATAATATGCACAGTGGGGCAACAATCCTTTTGATTTCCCAATACAGGCAAAACTAAGCAGGGGCTAGTTGTAAGGCTTATTTATGCCAATGAGGGATACTCATATTCAAAAGTGATATTTCATTAAAAAAAGTGACTGAGAGTGGCAGCACAGAAATCCAAGGATTATTAACATTCTTGGGCCCCTCATCTGTTACGATGGATAACTTTTTGTACCTGAAATGTTTGACTCTGGTGGATCTGGAGGTATGGCTAGGGCCGAGGGTCTCTGGAATGGGGAGGCCTCAGTACCAGGGCAGCTTACAGCAGGAAATAAAAACATTTATGCATTGATTTAATTTGAAGTAGGCACATGAACGCATATACAGCAATCCTGAGCACACCGGATTGGCTGTTGGTGGCTCTGAACATGACAGATGCCAATTGGCATCCGTACTGTCTAAAACATGGAAGTACAGTCTGCCACTGCCATTGAGCACACCAGCAACACTGCCTCTGAATCAATCTGCAAGGAATAAAAGACCCTTTGGCTGCTAAGGTGGGGTGAGGGCTCCTAAATTTGGGAAGAAGCACAGGGATTTGGGACATTCAGGACATCGGGACACGGACATCAAGACAGGTTGGCTAGATTTGGGAAATCCCCCAAATATCATGACTCTTGGGAGCTATGGGTGAGCAAACAGCAAACGGGACCTCAGCCATGCATGCGCATTGGTTCAGAACTGACAGGCTAAACATAGTGCTGTGTGAAGAGTGAATTAAGACAGCAGAGTGCTTCACGGGCTGTGGAGGTGAAAATTATGCATTTCCTAAACTGTTCTTCGTTCACAGGGTGAGTTCTTTTTTGATTACTAGATGTCTGCAGGGCTTAGCCCACTGCAGCTGTAAAAATGGAAATCCATCTAAATTGATACACCAGTAATTTGTTGGTCTACCTCTTTCTGAATTTTGCACACATTTGCATCCCCAAAAAAAGTTCAATTTGCATCTGAAAAGGATGAAAACTACAATTGGTGGCATTCTGTATCCCACATTGCTGCACATCATGGCTTGTTGTCGAACATGACAGGATCTTTTTTCAAACTAGGGTGGGGGACACAGACACCATTGCAGGGATGCAGACGCAGTACATAGATGTGATTGAAAAAGTGAAAAATGATAGGCAGTGCACATAAAAATCAGCACTTTAATAACTTTCATTGCACCATGTGCTAGTAAAGTTCAATTGCAGAAGAAAATAAGTACAGTGCTCCCTCATTTATCTGCCCCCCTTTATTCGCCACCCCCACCTGCCACCAGTGTGAGCTTCTTTCCTGTTTTCCAGTAATGTTATCTCTCCCTTTCACCAACCTCTGTTATCTGCCACCCTCTTTTAACCACCAAAATTTAGGATGCACAGAGATTGGTGGACAAAAGAGGAAGAACTGGTAATAACTATGCAAAGGCAGTTACATATTGAAGCAGACATGACCGGACCAGCCACCACTCAACTCATCTGTTAAGATGACAATATATAGCTGCATTTGCATCCTTTTAAATGCCCTTCCCTAGGGCTATATGTTGATTTGAAGCATCCATGCCTTGGATAACCGCAGTTCAAACAACATTGCAGAGGAGCTGTGTTCAAATTTCAGGAAGGAGAGCATTTTCATCTTGAGCACCCACTGGTGACTGATTTACAGTCTTCTGGATGTCATAATGTGAGGGTGCATCTTTGTGCATTGGCCTTGACAGCCAGGGACAAAATGGGGAATAATAGCTCACACAGGAAATGCCATATAAAATAGGGAGAAAAATGATGTTCCAGAAGAAAGGACAGGGAAAGGCAAACTTCTCCAGACCATGGTCATGAGATCCAGAGCCAACTTGGCTTAGACCAATAAGGAAATAAGTCTTGGTGGTCTCCATTAAACACCTAGTGCACAGTAGTCCTCAGCACAAAGTCACATTACCATACATAATCTGAAATGCTTTAGTGCAGTTGGCAGTGAGAAGAGGTCATGATGAGCTAAATGAGCATATATCTTATGCTGGAGAGCTATGACATCATTACTTTGCCTGTCAGTGAACTGAATGATTAATTTTTTTTTCCTTTAGAAACCAGTCTGAGTCACCTCATGGGTCCAGACTGTCAGGTTCAGCTGACATTCATGCATACTAGCAACCAATGCAGCACCTGTCCCTCTGGATGTGTTGTGAAAGGAGGGGAGCCAGGGCCGCATGCTGCTACTGTGTGGCAAAGAAAGCATGCCTACAGGTCACATGTTGATATGCTTCTCCACCATTCTGGTCAGTTGACAGGCCTATTGCTCCACCACCATGAGAGGTTCTAGAGACCATGCAGATTCATTTTTGTGAGTCAGCAGTGTGTGCTGTGTAGAGATGCATCAAATTTAAATTTTGCTGGTGAAGTGCCAGCAAAGTGGGCACTTTGCGTTATCACTCCGCTACACAGACTGGTAATTACAAAAGTCTCACTTCACCTTGTAATCATTACTTCACATTGTCATTCCGCTTAATGCAAAGTAAGGTGAAGTGACAGCAGTATTGGCTGCCCCTCACACACAGTCACCAGAATTAATGTGCATCCCCAAAATGCTACTGTCTTGTGTCCAGAAAATTCCCCAGTGATGACGAAGTGAAATGATAGCGCAACAAGAAATGCAGTCTCCCAGAATTAATGACACACTCAGCCATGCATGCAATGGTCACACACAGTCACCAAAATTAATGTACATTCCCAAAATGCTACTGTCGTGTGTCCAGAAAATTTCCCCAGTGCTGATGAAGTGCAATGAGAGTGTAACAAGAAATGCAGTCTCCCAGAATTAATGGCGTACTCAGTAATGCACGCAGTAGTAACACACAGTTACCAAAATTAATTTGTATCCTCCAAAATCCTATTGTCTTGTGTCCAGAAAATTCCCCAGTGCTGACGAAGTGAAATGAGAGTGTAACAAGAAATGCAAAGTCTCCCAGACTTAATGGTGCATTCCTTCATGTGCGCAGTGGTCACAAACAGTCGCCAGAATTAATGTGCATCCCCAAAATGCTACTGTCTTGTGTCCAGAAAATTCCCCAGTGCTGATGAAGTGAAATTAGAGGATAACAAAACAATGCAAAGTCTCACAGAATTAATGGTGCACTCCTTCATGTGTGCAGTGGTCACACACCGTCACCAGAATTAATGTGCATCCCCAAAATGCTACTGTCTTGTGTCCAGAAAATTCCCCAGTGCTGACAAAGAGAAATGAGAGCATAACAAGAAATGCAAAGTCTCCAGAATTAATGGTGTACTGCAAATGCACAGACAGATTAAGATTGCACTGCACACTCAAGAGATGCAGACACAAAGGCACAACAACACCTAAGCAGTGCTCACAAGTCACAAATCCAAATCTGGAAAAGAATATCTTTTGCCAGTTGGGGGGGAGGGTAATGCACGGCAGTAACAGTCCACTACCAGTAAAGATACCACAAAGCACTATAAAAAATTAATGCAGGTGTGGTGGATAGCAGGTTCACACTACTGCATTACTCTGTAACACAATAAAAGGTGTCTGATTTAACGGCACACCTCACACACACACACTTAACACATACTACAAGTAATGCATAGCAAATTGAAAATCTTTAGTAATATAACCAAATGTTTTAAACAAATTAAAATTATACACTGCTGCACCACAACAATCAGCAAAAACTTGTCAAGAATAACTGAAAATATTACTGTATGTACATTAACACAGTTATACAAGAAAAATATAACCAAAACAGAAAGACTGCCTTTTTACCCCAGATAATCTACCTACACCACAGATACACTTCTCCCCCAAAGTACACTTCACAGTACACAGTACACAGTACACAGACTAACTGTTCTAAATTAACATTCAAAATCCACACACAAAAAAGAAACACTCAATGATAGGATGGTTCCTGCAATTGATGTACTAAATTTTGAGCAAAAAAAATGGCTCAAAAAGGCTTTTTTAACAGCTTTTAGAGGATTTGAATCACAGAGCTCTGAGAGGAAACTGTCTCCATCTTCCACTACACATGCACTACACAGAACTGAGGCTGTGCAGAATAATCTAGAGCCCATGTGACCTGCAATCCCGTGAAGCACCTCAAAATTCGCCTTGGAGCTCAATAACAAGGCAACGTGATGCGAAGTACATTGATTTCAATGTACTTCACCTTATAATTGATGGAGAAGTGGTTTTGGGAAGGCAGAATAATGTGAAGTCATTGGTTTCAATGGACTTCGCATTCCTCATCATGATGGAAGTATTCCACTTTGCATTGCGGAGCACTTCATGGATTCCACATTACTCCGTGAATCACTTCATGGAGCGAATTTTAGCCACTTGGCCCATCACTAGTGCTGTGCTGCAGCATGGGACTTAAATTGGGGTGAGGGGTATGGGGGATTGACTGCCCCAAAATTAGCCCTTGTTTTCGACTGGTGAGTCACTAACCTTTAAAAAGTTTGTGTATCTGTGCCTAAATCCTTTCAGATGGTAGTGGATGAAAAGGATCACAGCAGCAAGAGGCGTAACAAAGTAGGATGTACTTAGGAGAAATGGGGACATATGCCCACAGGGAAAAAAATAAAAACACTTAAGAAAAAGCAATGAATGGCCTTACTTGGGCTCTAGTCCAGTAGAATGTGGCTCACCCAGCCAACAGAAGACTTTTCCTGAAGTCAGAGATGTAGTCGTCAATTAAGCAGATTGGTGCCAGGTAACAAAAAGGTAATGGAGCACACCCGGCCCCCCAAGAAGAAACAATCCTGACTGATGTCAGGCAGTCAAGCCTCTGTTTTCTAACCCTCCGGTTAAGAGAAGTGTTTCTTTTTCCTTTTTGGACACTTCCATTTATTTATTCATTCAGCAAAACTGAGTATACATAATGAAAATAAAAATAGCAGCCCTTTCAAAGCCTGGTGTTGGTCAAGTTAGCTTTTCCAATCCAACTGTAAAGAAGGAAAAAACATCCAACTGGAAACTTGCTGGAGCTCCTCCCCCCTGACAAATGGTGGTCCTGATTGTTATTGTGCAGTTACAGTAGGTCCCTGGTCCAGTGACAAGTGAAGAGGAACTGGAGTTTAATCCTGCATGCCAGCATGATGTTTTGCTGACATCTCAGCATGCTGAAAAATAGGGGCATGCCAGCATCTCTGGAACCTTGGCATTCTGATTACTAATATCCTGAGATGCCAGAATTCCTGAAAGGGGGAGGTGCTTTTTAATTCTGTGTTTGTGTCAGATTAAGCCTCAGCATTATTATTAAGTTATTTAGTGTTAGATCTTCCCAGGACTAACAGTAATTACCTTAATAGTAAAACATTTGCATAATTGGATGGAGTAGCCTCTATGTTTTACCCTCCCACGTAGTCAGTTTCTAGCAATCAGATGGGGAAACATGTGCCAAGGAGTCCAGATGTTGCCACACGACAGCTGTACATCTTGGACCCACAAACCTGAAGTGTTCAGATATTTCAGCTCATCTCAAGCATTCAAGTCAGCACTGATCATCTGAAGCTGCTGACCTGTGAACACCAGCACCCACTGTACCCCCCAGATAGTAACCTTAGTTTTTGCTTAGCACAAAAGCTTCTGGCGCTCACTGATGAGTCTGACTCACAGCTCTGGCACTAGCATGTCTTATTTACAGTACATGCCAGTCAGCTGGTAGAGACCTAAGAACATCACTATTATACAAGCACCTACCCTGACATACCAACACCAGTACAGGTGCCATAAACTCAACACATACACTAACTTGATTCCAGCATGCCAACTTCAGTGCCAGGTTTGTGGATTCTAAACCAGCCTGCCAGCAAGATATGCCAGTGCTGGAATGAGCTTCAACCCTACTGCAACAAGTCAGCTAATACTGTAACTTGTGCCAATTGGAAATAAAAAAACTCTTACTCTGAACAGCAACCACTGACTACCACTTTTTATATTATACTAAGAATGGAAGCAGTCAGCAGTTGCCTTTCAGGAGAAAGTTTTTTTAGTGAGCTCCAGCTATGGTGGTAGACCAGCTTGTTGTGGGTTCAGTATCTTCCAGGGACACTGCGTTGATTTCTTTAGTGTTTTCCCCACTAGACCACCTAGTACTTTTAAAGTAAAACAGACAGAGGACAAAGAACTAGGAATAAGGACTCTGCTGTATGAGACAGCTGCCTTATAGGGAGAGCTAGTCACCAATCTTTGGGGGGAACTCTGGAATTTCCTTGATGTTTTCTTTACTAGACCATTAAGAATTTTTTAACTAAAGCAAATGGGGTGAAGCACTAGGAGTTGAAATTCTCAGGGACTGGAAAGAACTTGATGCACTTAAGAGGGAAGGGGTGTTCTGTGAGATATTGATAGAGGGGGTTGATATGTTGTACTTCATCACTGTGTTGGTGCTAAGGCTAGGTAAAATGAGTAGATTCCACTTTTGTAGCATTTTTATGAAATTCCTCACATTTTGACAAATTTTGCTGAGGTTTGGAAAACTTAAATATAGAAACATAGAAATCTGGTGGCAGAAAAGGACCTCTAGGTTCATCCAGTCTGCCTGTTAAACCAAGACCCATAGTAACTCTAATAACTAAAATCCTCAAACTGGCCTGTTTACTGTTGTGGAGGGCTCCTAAATGGATGTTAAGCTCCATGACATTTAGATGGGTGGCATGGAACTAATAAGCACTCAAATTCTGACAATTTATTTTTCTGAAATTTTCTGAAAATACTTCTCTGTACATAACTCAGCCACTTTTGAAGCTAAATATCTAAAAATGTGCATGAATATCTCACTTGAAGGGATTTAGAAACTGTTAAATGGGGAGGGAGTTGATTGCTTAAGTAAACTTTAAGCTGCAGGGTTCATGATTTCACAATTTATTTGCAAATTGTTGTGAAAACCTTTTTTCAAAAATGTAGATGTTTGTACCTTCACTGATATTTTAGGTATACAACCTAAATTTGACAAGCATACCCACTGCCTATGGTTGCTGGACTCTAGCAATGCTGGAGAAATTTGGTTAAGTAGTTTAAAATTTATTGAGGAAATTCTGTGAATTAATAATTATCAAAATGTGCTCAAATACTGTAAGCATAATAGGTAATGCCACTAGAATTCCACTAGTAGAGTTTAACTTCACAAAACGTTTATCAGCATTGAATTCCTTTGAGCTTGTCTAAGCTGTTTGTAGTCTTGCTGTTCCTTCCTGTGTGACTGGTTTTTTCCTCCCTCTGCCTTTTTCTCTGATCTTGACCAGATGTTCTCAATGGACTTGCTGCTCTCACTGATGTCCTTCTTGTATTTCACAGGCACTCACCCTTAAAAAGAGAGCTGCCTACTGTACTCTTGTCTTGTAGGATCTATCTGTTTGCGATAGCCAGAATGTCTCCTTCTTTGTACCCCAGTCATTTTCTTACACAAACAGGTCTCTATAATTGCCTCTAATTTCTGGATTTCCAACTACATTGGGTCCCAGACCAGTCAATGTTGCTGGGTATGATTCTCATCCGACCTGATTACAAGTGAGAATTGTCCCTTTGTAGTTTCTGGCTTCAGTAGGGCGTGTGGGCACGGGGTCATAATATTGTAACACTTTATGCCACCTGCATATATTGCACTGACAAAACTGTGATATAATGCATGCAGCATAAGTCTTTGCTTATGTGGGGGGGGGTTGCCCCCTGCACCTCTATTACGGGGGTCTGTGCCCCCAAACACCCCAACTAAAATATATAACTCGGTGGGGGTCATTAAATATCACACAAAGTGCAAAAAAATAATTTTTCATGTGCCTGGGACCAAGAAATGAACCTGTTCCCAAATGCTCTGCCTGCTTCCGTTGCTGCCAGTAACTCATCCTTTTGAGCCATGGCAGCTGCTCAGTGAAAGGCCATCCCAACAGAGGTAATATCATCTGCCTCTGACAGTGAGAGGGTGCAGTACCACGCACAGAACCATTCGTGGTATTGCACCCTCTCACTGTCCTATACTACGCTGTTGCAGTTTCGGGGTTTTGTCGTACGCTACTAAATGTACGACACTTTGAACCGGTAGGGTGTGTGTCTGGGGGGTACTATTCTTTTGCTACTTAGCTCTACTGCCCTTCTCTTGAAGAACCCATGTGGCATCTAACTTCTGCTACTGGTTACCTCTGCACAAGCTACCTTTCCTGTCCTGTTGTTGAAATCCCCCTGACTTCACTAACCATTGACATGATCCCCCCCCCCTTGGCAGAACCATCTTGGCTTGGCTATGAATTACATTTATCTGTCTTATACTGTGGGCAGGCAAATCACATTATATGCATCATAGTCCTACAATGCACACACACTCCTGATACTGTGATGCCCAACATCATGTTCTGTAATAAGTGAAGATATGCAGATACTTATGTCACAATGACTTCAGTTGCAACTAGTTGTAATGCATGGTGTCACTTGATGCCACTGTTTTTAAAAGCTAAAAATACACAATGTTATCTGCAGAGGTGTTATAGAGTCAGCAGGTGGCATTGTACAAAAGCAATGCTGTGCATGTGTGTGATTCCATTGTCAGTGAGCTCTAGTGGTTAGTTAGCACATTGAAGGGATACAGGCAAGTGCAAAAGATGGCCCGGTACTATTCTTCATGGTTCTTCACTCTAGATACTGATTGACATGACATGAGGGTATCTGTTGCTGGGCATCAGTGTACTTTTACTATGGAGCCCCTTGGGGATGCGGCCTTGTTACCACTCTTCCCAGCCTTTTCCTTCCTCCTGTTCTTCCACAGCAGCTGAAGAGTATAGCTGGGAAAAAATTTCAATGGTTGTAGCTTCCAGAAAAGTATCACTAAATTCCACAATTTTCATACAAGCTCATGAAATCTGACTTTAATTTCTAGTGTTATTTTACTAATTTTGCCTGCTTATAACAAGGCCATCCTTTAAGCAAGAAATTAGAAAGTTAACACACAGCCTAATTTTAGATCCTATAAATGTACTGCAATTGGTGATGTTGCATTTTCTAGTTTTAAAGTTACTGGGACTTAAAATGGTGCAGTTCACATAACCGTGAAATGTTATTTAAACATTTCTGAATCTTTGTTAGCTTATTACTCAAGGAAGGAGGTAGGAAGGTGTGCAGTAAGGTGCATTAAGGTGCATGGGGGAAGGCTGGTGCAAGGATCTGCTACCATACTGCTTTGACCATGCCTCATGGAGGTCAAAAGTAGTATGCAACATTTCTATTTCCACTTTCTTCCCCTTTCTCACTGATCATCACACACCTTGCATAGCTACGTTGTGCAGCCATAAAAAATGGACAAACTGGTGGAAATAGCACAAGAAATGGCAACACTTGCCCATGCTGTCTCCTTGTTTTCTCAGTTATGGCATCAGTTATTATATATTTTGCATCATGACATTCCAGGAAGCATTAAATAGTAAGGCAGAGCAACCCCTTCTGTTTCTGCTGACACAAACCAGATTTAGTGAAACTCAGTACACTTCTGACTAACCATGAGCCCCCCAGCTGGGGAGTATAATTTTTTTTTTATCCAGACTGTTAACTCATCTTTATGACTGATATGTGGCTGGGGAATGTAATGGTGCTCTGGTTTTCTCAATCAATACTGCTGTGCATCTGGTGTATTCCCCTATGGAAAACGATCTTCAATGTCAAGATGAGTAAGTTAGTTCTGACTCAGCTGTGAACTCAGTTTGGATGCTGTTGTTAATTTACAAGTACTGTAGACGAGAATAGAATAGTGTAGTAGTACAACATATTAGCATTCAGCTTTTACTACGACAAAATTAAATAAAAGCATGCAACCCTTCAATACACAAGTAAAATAATTAGCAGTTTAATAAAGACAGAGATGTGAAAAAATGTCATAGCTGAGGCATATGTACTGTACATAATACAAGAACTGAAAATGTGAAAGGGAATGTATTTGTTAAATTTTTTTGCAATATACAAACCTTTATCAGGCAGCATGCACAATGGTGGTTTGCTGGTCAATGCAATTGTTGTAGAGACGTTATCTTTTGTTTAGTGCACAAAGAAATTCACCAGCTACCGTACTTTCTCCTGACAAAGTGAATCCCCCATTAACATGACTGTATTCCTTGGAAAACAACAGTTGGTCTACAAGGGGGCCACTGTAACTAAAACATTATATACATAATAAACCTTTAAAATTTATAGAGAACACATATCCTCAGGCCTCCACCTGGAGCCCTGGGGAACTAAATTTATATCGGACAGTCTGCACATAGCAGAAAGCTCCTTATGTCTTTCTCAAACGCAGCTGTGGCAGCTGCTTGTGATGTCACAAACAAAGCTGCTGAGACCTGAAGCCAGTCACAACACACTATGCAAATTAATAAAATAAATGGTTGCCAGCTAGAGTTACTGATGCATGCTAGTACCTCCATCTGGTTCTAATTTGTTGTTTTTTTTTTCCACAGATGGATAACAGCCTGATGCAGCATTACTTTTCATTTTAACCATAATTGGACAATTCTGAATTTTGAATGCTTGCATTTAACTGTTAAGGCAAATAAAAGGGAAATGCCATCCCATTTTTAATACAGGCTTGAGATACAGATCCACATCCATTTAAAAATTAGCTACAAGCAACTCAAGCTGAGTTCAGAAAAGGAAAACATTTATTTCCAGTTGTGCTCCAAGGGACCAAAACCTATTTCTCAGGTTGTTGGGATTTTTCACTCTTAGTGTATCCTGTCAAATTAGCTTCTGCTAGTGAAAGAAATAGAAAATTATTGCTAGGGGCTTTAGAATTTCATCAGTTAACATTTGAAGGACAAAACTGTCTTTTCCCAGTTTCATGGAAGCCCAGTGGGTCTCTCTGTTGAAGCAAAATCAAAAGAGATGAAAGTTAAAATACAATTAGGAAGGCAGCTTGGAAACACTGAGTAATTCTGCTTTGTGCTTCTCTAACACCATTTTACAAGAAGGTACAGGTGGTACAGTGTTCAGGCAAGCAAAAGATTGTAACAGTATATTGGGTCAGACATCCAAACAGCTACTGTGACAAAGTAATGTTTTTTACCACAGTACAGGGTCTGCTTCCACCACACATGGGGTACCATGGGTAACTAGTGATTGGTAAATGTTTTCTGGTTCAGATTAGAAACAGTTCTAAATCTTACCATTAACGGCTGTAATTTTGTATTTATGTATTTGTTAACTGGGTAGGCACACTGGTCTAAGTGCTTGTTTTCTGTATTTTCCTAGTCTACACTTCAAAGTGGAATGGCTAGAGGCCAGATTCAGGTTCCTGGAAAATCTGTTCCAAAGTTGAAGGGCAGATAAGGAGAATGTTTTCTGTCCTACAGTTATAGAGATGTGGGGGTCAGAAAGTAGTATTTTGGAGGATGGCCTAAGGTTCCTACAGTTCATCTTGGAGAAGAGCAACCGAGATAAAGACTGGTGTTCGGTGTCTCTTAAAAGCTTGTCAAAACAGCCCAGGGTACATAGTCTATGTTCTTGGGGGGGGGGGAGGCGGGATACCAGGACATCAAATAATGCACAGTGATAGGTTTGACAGTTTGCAGCCTGTACAAATCAACAACAGCTGTAAACAGTGTTAAGTTTTTTTTTGCTTGTTACCACCGCAGGTCATGAGAAGTGGCCCCAGGGCCATGAAATGTTGGTTATTGCTAATGATATGTGGTATTTGCAAGTTCTGAATTTAAATAAAAATTTATTTTGATATTATAGAAATGAGAGTCTGATTTTCAGATAGAAAGATTGTACTGTCTGTTGCTATGACTGTTTTTTAATCCTGTATCCTGCTATGACCATGTATTGTTTTGCCTGTACCTTGTAATCCTCCTGGGTCGCACCTGAAAATAGGCACTTGACTATCTAGTGTACTTACCTGGTTAACAAAAGCTAAATAAATAAATTTACCCTTAAAGGGAATGTCTTCAACCTATTTTTTGTATACCTGTGTAGTTTGTAGGCATGAATAATGATCCTGTCTTGCACTCCCCTAATTTCATCCTAATTTAAATATAAATGAGGTTGCTTCACTCTGTTTTGCTCTGATGTTTGTCTCCATTGCAAAAGTCATGGCCCTACTCATGCAAGGCATCATAGGAGTTGATGATGTGTACTTGCACAAGCCAGTGGAAGATATACTTTCATTCACTTCTGTTACTTGCTTGTGAAGTACCTCAATTCTCTAAAAGCATTTTTTTCTAACTCAGATGCACTTTACACTATAGAAAACAACAAGGCACTTACTATGCCTTGAAAGGTTTCATGATCAGTATAAGACAAGAACATAGGGAATGCAGAGGACAGTGACATAACTAATACAGTAAAACTACTGCATGCTTAGCACCAAAACACCATAAAATTCCAAGATACCTTGCTTGAGCTGGGTCATGACCATTGTAATGGAGTCAAGTAGGTTTTCACACCAGACATAAGTACCTTCATTTATGTTTAAATCCTGATGAAATGAGGAGAGTGCAGTAGAGGCAATTGTTGTTCATGCCTACACACTACACAGGTAAACAAAATAAAAGCCTGCAGGACCTTCCCCTAAAGCTTCTTCCCTGCCCCAGAGAAATCTCTTGGATCTATGCCATTGTTCTTTACCTCAACACCAAATGAAGTCAATACAAATAGATAAACTCTATATAGTACTAAATATGTACATAGATATTTAACACTTCTACCTCTGTAATTGGTACTATATTATAGCGTAAATAACTTGAGGCTGTACAACATACTGTAATTTTCTGGGTTATGTATATAACTTGTAGCAATGGACTCCCATGAAAGTAAGATAACATATCACATTTCATGCAGTCAACCAGTATACCTCATGGGCTAGATTTTCAAAGATTAGAGAATGTTGCACGGTGCTTGTGTAAAAAAAAAAATAATTACCGAAGGAGCAAGTTACATCAAAACATGCATCTGTTCTGATTTCATAATGGTGCACACATCAAAAACTGGTTTGCATGTGCCAGGCTAGTTTGCATTGCTTGCATCAAAACAATGGCTGCACCATGTTGGAAAGGAGGCCTGCATCCAAAAAATGATGCATCATCCCCTTATTTGGGATTTTGAAAGCGTGAAGGTAATTTCAGTGATTAGACCAACCAAAGCTGGTGTAAGCAAGCAATAATATCCGACAGGGTGGGCAGTACTGGGCAATGCTGGACCACCTAGGGGCGTAATGAGGCCCAACGCCACAGGCAGAGGGCCTTATAGCCCCAGGAAGGTCCAGTGTTGCCCATAACACACACCCTGTAGGGTATTATTGCACTTAGAAAATGGGCACTGTGGCATTTTTTATATGGGATTTAAAAATAAAAATTAAAAACAGTTAAAAGATATAGTAATAATGAAGTTTAAATGTCTGTATGGTAAAGTAGTCCCTGTTTCTGTGCTGTGCCATCTGTTGTCCACCTCCCTTGCATTGTCTTGTACTTGTCCCACCCAAGACATGGAGTTTGTAGTTATTATCTCCACAGTAGTGTCTTTGCTTCTTTTTTTTATTTTGTTTAAGCAGTGGATTTACTTCCCTTTTTAGTTTAGAAAATGTATATTCTGTTATGTTTGTAACCATTTTTGGAGGGAGATGCAGCATTACACACATACCCACTGATGTGACACCCGGAAGTGTAACAGGTGATAGAACGAGAAACAATTTTCTTTATTTTTTTCATCATTTTTATATTCAGTTTTGGTTCGTGTTCTTATTTTTTCCCTCCTGTGATGGTCAGAGATTGATGTGTGGGGTTGGAGAGTGCAGCGAGGAGAAATGAGAGGTAGCACTGTGGAGGAGTGAGGAGAAATAACTGGTGGCACTCGGGGATCAGTTCAGAGACTTCAAGGTACTGTTGGAGCTGTGAGCCATGGCACAGAGTAAGTGCAGAGCAGAAGTTTCCATTTCAATATTGCAGAATAAATGAGAACAGTTCTTTTGCCCATCAGAGGTTGATCTGGGGCTGTGTTTAGGCATCTGGTAGTAAACAAAGGAGAATTGGTGAACAGTATCTCTCACTAAGCAAGAGAAAAAAAGACAGCAATTTGAAACTGAAAAGAGTGTTTTATTCAATAAAAGAACAGGGTTGGCACTATGATACTGCAGCTGGTTGGCATGCCAGGGACTTTTTATCTAGAGGGCTCTTGCTGCTAGTTAATGTACCCCTGGCAGCCAATCATATTTCTTGAATTCCGAAGCTCATTTTCTAATTGACACTAGAGCACATAAACAGACCCACAGCAGGTGGGCAGATCTGACTATGTTATTATGCATAGCAGTCTACTGCAAGAGTTCTGCACTGTGTACATCGTAATGCTGTCTCTTGTACCGTAGCATGTAAAATATTGCTTCTAGAGACAAGTCCATATAGTACCCAACAGTACTGTCATGTGACTGCTTTGATTGGAATGGTGAGGGTAAATTATGTAGAGGTTTCTTTATGGATTCAATATTCTCCAGCAGGACTAGTTTAAAGCATTTTGGGGGCTTACAATGCAATGGTCTAGGCTTATCTACAACCTTATTTTTTGACGCAGCTTCTGTCATTCTCACCCCATGCCACACATTTTTGATGCAGCTAACATCATTCTTGTCCCATGCATTATATTTTGCATGCAGCTGACCTCTTGCATCATTTTAGGGACTTTCCCATAGTGAACACTTTTCTTACAAACTATGGTGTACAGTATTTGATGCCCCTGGATTTGATGCAAGCTATATTTTTGTCACACTTTGCAGTGGTCTATAGACCCTTTTAAAATCCGGCTCCATGATGTTAAGCTTTCAAGAAATTATAGTGGCATAGTATCAGCACTATAGCTAAAGTTGGGTAGGCACTTTAAGGTTAAATTGCAGTTTTTAACTGCTTATATGTTGTTTGTTTCTTGACAGATTTAATTATTTACAGGTAGTATTTTGATTACCAGGTGAGTGAGCTAAATAATATGCACATTTCCAGTCACAACTCAGGAGAGTACAGTCACAGTGTAGTACAGATACAATGAATATGGTGCAGGGAATGCATAGAATTGCAATACAATAAAAATATGGTAGCAAGCAGGTACGATACAAATTATGCAGGGAAAGTGGAACAGAATAACATGCAGCATATAAGAAAGTAATCTGCATTTCAGAAGAACAAACTACGCACATATAGGGAATGTATAGGTTCCGTGTGAAAATGGCACTGAGAAAACAGTGCCAACCCAAAACAGCAAGAGCAAAACAGCGGCAAGCAAAACAATGCAGAGCGCTACAGCATGCCCCAAAATCAGTGCTGCTACAGTTGCTTTTTCTGCCATGTTTTATGTAACTATCTCTGGGAGGGTGGCATTGAGGGAAAGTGAAAACTTGGGGGGCTATTCCACAGGGGGACACAGGTTGGCAGTGAGAAAATGTTGGGGTGGTCAACCTACGGGTGGGGGGGGAACAAAGTCAGGAGGGCAGGGAGGCAGACAGAACGGGAGTTAAACAACCTTCCCCCAAAAAATTAAAGAATACCCCCACAGCCAATGTGAATGTAATCACTATACCAGATGGCCAGCTCAGAACTGACCTGACAAACACCTCCCTATATTCTTCAGACAATACCTATTCCCTACTGACTCCCTACCACAATGAAAGCACTGATCTTACAATGATATGTTAATAGCACATAGCCCAATTCATACTCACTAATTTTATCTCACCCAAACTGACTCACTGTAATTGAGTCACTGTATTCATGGGATACCAAATGTATACAGGAGGCAGTTACATAACAAACAATGCAAAAGACAATTAAGATGGCAATACCTTATTACTATAAGTAACAGAAGATGCAGTTACAACGTCTGAAAGAGTGTGTCAAAAACAGGTTCAGTTGTCAGAGTCGGTATCATGTCGCAACAGCAACAGGAATGCAGCGAAGACCATCACAGCAACATTTCCAACAGTTTGCTGTGATGGTCCACTAGGTTCCTGACACTGCTGCTTCCAGGGTGCTCACCCCCTCCCCAAACCAGCTCCAACTCAGAGTTGGTTATTTTAAGTCCAGGGAGTGTGGGGGGGGCAAAGCCCACCACAGAAAACACAGTTTACTCCAGGAACAGCTCAATACCAATTGGCAATGGTGTGCTGTTGCTGTACTGATGGTTGCTGTGCTCCGTGTTGCCACGGCATGGTGGAACCATTGGAGTCCTCTATATAGATGTATAATTCCCTTTTAAAAATGGTATGGGATGAGGAGTGCTAGAGGACAATGGGAAGGGAGTTCCCATATTTGTGAGGAAAGGGAGAAGACCTGTTTCCCCTCTTGGTGGAACACCTTGGACAGCAAGTAGAGACTGGTCACCTGACCAAAGGGGGTAAGCCAGGTCATGGGGTTGTAACAGAGTGGCTAAGGAAAAAAGCATATTTGTTCTGAGAATTTTATTAATAAGGTCACCGACGGCAAACAACAAAAAAGCAGCAGGAGACAGCCAGTTTAACCCAGTGTATAACTGGCAATGATGGAAAGATGTTTACAGGCCAAGGCAAAATGGCAGAAGCTATTGTAGGAAATGTCCCATTTATTCATATTACCCAGTGAGGAACTGGAGTAGGTGACAAATCCATAGGTAGGGCTAGAAGAAGGATATCCAGTGGAATAGCGATCAGGGCAGAGGGGATGAGTGCATATTTGATTTAATAGACCAGGGCTAATTTAATATTAATTGTTTTACAAATATTGAAAATGTGCTGTGAGTGATCCAGAGAAGGGTCAAGAGTTAGGCCAAGGTATTTAAATGACTAAATATTAGTGAGAAAAGTACCATCTATACAAGAGACAGCCCAGATATCAGGACACTTTTTACATTCACTTGCGCAAGGAACATCTTACATCTTAAATGGCATTTGAGAGGTGTGTCACTGCCCGAGTCAATTACAGCTGAAACTGCAATGGACATAGCAGTGTACACCAATGACCAGGCACTCTGGTCATGAACCACTAAAATGGGAGTGATTCATTTTTTTCCATAGCCTGAACTACGGTCATGCACATTAGAGTGCACACTAAACACCAATGTGTATGGTTGGAGTTATGGCTACAGCTTTCTCCTGCTGCCCACCACACTCTCTGTCCCTGGTCCTCATTCCTTTACCCCTTCCTTTCAACAATAGCAGCAGTGTGGCTTTCATTGTTAGCGACTCTCGTCGTAGTCTGTGTGCCCAGACCTCGCTTCACTGTAACCCCATCCACACTAATCAGTGGCAGGACTATCAGGGGTGACACTGTCCCCTGGTTCATTCTGCCTTTGAGTGGAGCCCTCTTGCCATCTCACTGCTTCTTTAGTAATAAACTGCCACCCTGTGGCATGCCTGTCACCCTCACGAAATCTAACTGAATTGGCCGCGGGTCATGGCACACCTGGCACCCCCATAGAGGAATTCCCAAGTCAGTGAAGGAACAAAACAAACAAAAGTGCACCAAACATTAAAACAGCACTGTCACCAGTGGCACACAATCAGTGCTACACATAGACAAGTAGTGTAATTCCCAGCAAGGCCCAAAGAAATGATTGCCATCTACCTGTAACCCACCCACTTTTTACAGGTCCTTCCCAGAATCGTCCCTCCACCAGCTCAGCTCCATGCTTCACTGCTCCAGCCTTCAATAATAATGGTATGGGTGTCTGATGTCCCATGACCATCCAAAGTTGAGCTCCAGACCTCGTTCTCTGATTGGTGACTTGGACTAGTCTGACTGTCTTCGGCCAGTATTATTTATTTTATTCATCCCGCCCACCTTTGCCTTCTTATGCACTATATGGCCCACCACCCAAGCCATAAACACCAGCTTCAACAACAGCTGCTGTGTGGCTTTTCATGTTAGTGGCTCCTGGCGCACTCTACATGCCCTGTCCTCACTTCCCTCTCTCTCTCTCTTCTAACACCCTCCTATTTCAACAACAACTGCGGTGCAGATTTCTCTCATGGTCCTTGCATGCACTCCCCCATAGTCTGGGACACTGGGGAGCCCACTCCCAGTGTTTCCAAATCTATGTTTCCTGAATAGTCATGGACACTGGGGAGCCCAATCCCAGTGTCCCTAAAAATAATTTAATTGTACCTGTAAAAAGAAAACTTTCCCCCAATGTCTTTTTTTCTCCCTGAAAAAAAGAAAATGGTCCCTCATCATCTCCCCATCCCCCTTCCCCATCCAGACTTTCCCTCTATGCACCCACCTGCCTGCACTCCCACAAACCCCATACTTACCCTCTGAGGTTGATGGCTGATATATTTTGTGAACCAGTACACTTCTGCACTTTTAAAAGCCAAACCTGAACTGAAGAATCAAGGTAAGTGCCGTATAATGGTTGTCCATGGGGTTTTCAACTTATGTTGATATCTTGGCCAGTTTTAGGAATTTATGCCCAAATGTTCATCATGGGGTTCTTGGGACCCCACCTCATGAACATTGGCACTGTCATTTTGTTACTCAGTCCCAAAAGGTGATTTTACAGAATCACCATTTGGGACTGATTAATGAAATAACAGTGCCAGTGTTCATGAAGTGGGGTCTCAAAAAACCCATGTTGAAAATATTTGGTGAAAAATGTCCAAAAAATGGTCATGTTACAAGGGTGCATTGCACAGTTTCTACACAGGTGATAACTTTTCCAATTTTTTATATATTTTCACTCCAAATTTTCAACATGTACATTTTATCACACCCCCTCATGAACAGTACAGCTGTCATTTTTCACATCCTGCCTGAAACACATTTTCACATCTCTGGCACAGAATTGTGCAGTTATTGTGCAAAATCACCTTTCAGGCTTGGACATTTTTAGGAATTTTGGCCCAACTTTTCATCATGGGGTTCTTGGAACCCCACCTCATGAACATTGGCACTGTCATTTTGTTACTCAGTCCCGATAGGTGATTTTGCAGAATCACCTTTTGGAACTGATTAATGAAATAAGAGTGGCAGTGTTCATGAGGTGGGGTACCAAATAGCCCATGTTGAAAATTTGGTGGAAAAAATTCCTAAAAATGGCCAAGTTACCCAGATTCATTTAATTTTTGTACACACACTCGTAACTTTGGTAATTTTCAATACTTTCACTCCAAATTTTTAACAGCCATTTTTCCACACCTCCTCATGAACAGTACAGCTGTCATTTTTCACATCCTGCCTGAAATGTGTTTTTGCACCTGTGGTGCAGAATGGCACAGTCACTGCAAGAAATCACCTTGTGGAATTCAGTAACAAAATGATAGTGCCACTGTTCATGAGGTGGGGTCCCAAAAAGCCCATGTTGAAAATTTGGAGAGAAAATACTGATAAACACCCAGGGCATTAGAATATCCAACTGTAAAGTCCCACCCTGCAGAGACTGACAGGCATCAGAGGCGGGGTGCCTTGGGGTCTTCGGTCATAATGCTCACACCATTGCACCCCACCTGCACCCAGAAGACAGTAACAGGTGTCCTCCAAGACACCCCCTGATGCCTGTCATTCTCTTCAGGGTGGGGTGGGGCAATAGGATTAGAAATCCTAATGCCTCATTAAGGAAGTAAATCAGGGAGTGGCGGTGGGCATCACCTAACTTGGTTTCAGCAAAGCCTTAGGCACCGTCGAACATAGAAGGCTGATTAACAAGATGGGTAGTCTGGCCATGGGGTACAAGCTGATAAACTGGGTTAGAAACTGGCTTATGAACAGGAGGCAGAGGGTGGTGGTAATAGGATCCAATTGGGGGAGAGGAGGATAACCAGTGTGGTACCTCAGGGATCAGTCCTGGGACCAGTCCTGTTCAATGCCTTCATTACAGACATTGCCAAAGGGCTAGAAGGAAAGGTTTGCCTGTTTGCAGATGACACTAACATCTGTAACAGAGTGAATACTCCAGAATGGGTGGAGAAAATGAGGAGGGACATGGAGAGGCTTGAGCAATGATCTAAGGTGTGGCAACTGAGATTCAATGCAAAGAAGAGCAAAATAATGCACCTGGGAAGAAGGATCCTGGGGAGTGCTACAGGATGGGGGGAGGTGGTGATGATCACCAAGGAAGAAAGGGACCTAGGAGTTATCAGTTCGGATAACCTAAAGGTGTCAAAGCAGAGCACAAATGTTGCAAGGAGGACCAGCGGCATTCTGGGGTGCATAGGCAGAGGTATCACTAGCAGAAGACATGAGGTGGCCATGCCATTGTATAATCCACTAGTGAGGTCTCACCTACAGTACTGTGTGCAATTCTGGAGGCCGCAACTGTGCAAGGACATTGACAGGGTGAAGGCAACCCATAGAAGGGCAACCAAGATGGTACATGGCTTGCAACACAGAACATAGGAGAGATTAAAGGATATCAATATGTACTCACTGGAGGAAAGGAGGGAGTGGCAGGACATGACAGACATGGTCAAGTATGTCAAGGGCATAAACAAGGTGCAGGGGCAGACATCTTCTAATGTAGAAGGAGAACATGAGGAGGCATGATATGAAATTGGACAGGGGTAAATTAAGAGGAAATGTGAGAAAAGTTTTCTTCAAAGTGCGGGTGGTGGTCACATAAAATAATGTACCATAAGAGGTGGTGGGAGCAAGCAAGGCAGAGGGTGGTGGTAAATGGGATCCAATCCAGGGAGAGGGGAGTGACCAGTGAAGTACCACAGGGATCAGTCCTGGGACCAGTTCTGTTCAATGTCTTCATTAGTGATATTGCAGAAGGCCTACAAGGAAAGGTTTGTCTTTTTGCAGATGACACCAAGATCTGTAACAGAGTGGATACTGCAGAAGGGGTGGAGAAAATCATGAGGGACTAGGAGAGGCTTGAAAAATGGTCTTAGGAGTGGCAACTGAGGTTCAGTGAAAAATAATGCACCTGGAAAAGGGAACCCTGGAAGAGCCACAGGATGGGGGGGGGGTGACATGCTGGGGTGCATATACAGTGGTATCACTAGCAGGAGGCAGGTGGTGGTGGTGATGTCATTGTATAATACACTAGTGAGGTCTTACCTACAGTACTGGGTGCTATTCTGGAGGCTGTAACCATGCAAGGATACTGACAGGGTGGAGGTGGTCCAGAGAGAAGGGCAACCAAGATGGTACATGTCGTGCAACACAGAACACATCAGGAGAGATTAAAGGACCTCAGTATGTACTCACTGGAGGAAAGGAGGGAGTGGGGGAACAAGACACACTTTCAAGTACCCCAAGGGCATAAACAAGGTGTGGAGGGGAGACATCTTCCAGTGTAGAAGGAGTACAAGAATGAGGCGGCATGATGTGAAATTGGAGGGGAGTAGATTAAGAGCAAATGTGAGAAAAGTTTTCTTCACAAACATGATGGTGGGCACATGGAATAGTCTGCCACAAGAGGTGGTGGGAGCAAGCAAGGCAGAGGGTGGTGGTAAATTGGATCCAATCCTGGGAGATGGGGGTGAACAGCAGGGTACCTCAGGGATCAGTTCTGTCACCTGTCCTGTTCAATATTTTCATTAGTGACTTGCGGAAGGCCTACAAGGAAAGGTCCACCATTTTGCAGATGACACCAAGATCTGTAAATGAGTGGATACTGCAGAAGGGGTGGAGAAAATGAGGAGGGGCCTGGAGAGGCTTGAAAAATGGTCTGAGGAGTGGCAACTAAGGTTCAGTGCAAAGACATGCAAAATAATGCATCTGGAAAGAGAGAACCCTGAGAAGAGCTACAGGATGGGGCGGAGGTGCTGACGATCACCAAGGAAGAAAGAGACCTAGGTGTCATCAGCTTTGATGACCTAAAGGTGTCAAAACAGAGCACAAAGGCTGCAGGGAGGGCTAGTTGCATGTTGGGGTGCATAGGGAGAGGTATCACTGGCAGAAGGCAGGAAGAGGTGATGCTATTGTATAAAGCACTACTGAGGCTTTACCTAGAGTACTGTGTTCAGTTCTGGAGGCCACACCTTTGCAAGGACATTAACAGGATGGAGATGGCCCATTAAAGGGCAACCAACATGGTACATGGCTTGCAGCACAAAAGTTATGAGGAGAGATGAAAATACCTCAATACATATTCACTCGAGGAAAGGAGGGAGTGGGAGGACAAGACACATTTTCAAGTACCACAAGGGCATAAACAAAGGTGCAGGGAGGTGACATCTTCCAATGTAGAACAAGTGCAAGACTGAGGGGGCATTATATGAAATTGAAGGGGCCCACATTAGGAGAAAATGTGAGAAACTGTTTCTTCACCAAGAGGGTGGTAAACACATGGAATAGTCTGGCACAAGAGGCGGTGAGAGCAAGCAAGGCAGAGGGTGGTGGTAAATGGGTTCCAATACATGGAGAGGGGTATGACCAGTGGAGTACCTCAGGAAATGATCCTGGGTGTCTTCATTACTGGCATTACAGAAGGGTTAGAAGGAAAGGTCTGCCTGTTTGCAGATGACACCAAGCTCTGTAACATAATGGATACTCCAGAAGAGGTAGAGAAAATGAAGAGGGACTGGGAAAGGCTTGAAAAATGGTCTGAGGAGTAGCAACTGAGGTTGAATGCAAAGAAGTGCAAAGTAATGCAACCGGTAAGAGAAAACCCTCAGGACAGCTACAGGATGGGTGGAGAAGGTGCTGAAGATCACCAAGGAAGATAAGGACCTAGGAGCTATCATTTCTGATGACCTACAGGTATCAAAACTGAGCACAAAGGCTGCAGGGAGGGCTACTGGCATGTTGGAGTGCATAGGCAGAGGTATAACTAGAAGAAGGCAGGAGGTGGTAATGCCATTTTATAAAACACTACTGAGACCTCACCTAGACTACTGTATGCAGTTCTGGAGACTGCATCTGCACAAGGACATTAACAGGGTCAAGATAATCCACAAAAGGGCAACCAACATGGCACATTACATGGCTTACAGTACAAAACATAGGAGGAGAGGTTAAAGAATCTCAATGCATACTCACTGGAGGAAAGGAGGGAGTGGGGGACATGATAAAAATGATCAAGTACTTCAAGGGCATAAACAAGCTGTAGGGGGAAGATATCTTCCAATTTAGAAGGAGCATAAGACTGAGGGGGCATTATATGAAAATGGAGGGAGCCACATTAGGAGGAAATGTGAGAAACAGTTTCTTTACTGAGAGGGTGGTGGACATTTGGAATAGTCTGGCACAACAAGGAACAAGTGCTGCATGAGTGTGTTTGCTTCACTCTAAATCGCAACTCCGTGCAAATCACCAGTTAAACTCTCAAATCTGAGCCCTGCTAATAACGAGTGGCAGGTAGAGGGGTTTAGTGGCTCATGTCAGCATAGCTGAGGACCACAAATCTTGGGGGCTAATTTTACTTTATTTTTATTTCACGGACTGCTCTTTGGTGCTTACAGTAACTTAATTTAGCCTGTGGTTGTAGCGCTTTTGCACCACTACATTTTAAAGCTTCATCAGCTGTTTGGCACTTCCGGGGAAAACGGAGCTATATAAAGCGCTCTGCAGCAGCAATTAAACTGATTGAACAAGCGCTGCATGAGTGTGTTTGCTTCACTATAAATCGCAACTTCATGCAAATTACCAGCTAAACTCTCAAATCTGAGCCCTACTAATAGTGAGTGGCAGGAAGAGGGGCTTTATGGCTCATGTCAGCATAGCTGAGGACCACAAATCTCGGGGGCTAATTTTACTTTATTTTTATTTCACTGACTGCTCTTTGGTGCTTACAGTAACTTAATTTAGCCTGTGGTTGTAGCTCTTTCACGCCACTACATTTTAAAGCTCTATCAGCTGTTTGGCACTTCCGTGGAAAATGGAGCTATATAAATCACTCTGCGGCGAGCATGAGCAGGGCGAGCGTGTGGTGACACACATGAAGACGCTCGCAAAGACATGTGCGTCAGCACGTGTTTAGCATGTTTGGCGGTGTTTGGTGGTGCTTCAAGGGTGAGATGAGGTTATTTTCATTTCAATTTGGGCAAACTTGAGTGGTAATTTCTATCATGGATTCTTTAAATTCCATGATAGCATCAAATACTAGCACACAACCAGGGAGTGATTGTCCCACTATTATGACTCTGGATGGTGAACTTGGAATTATATGTAAGCCATGCAATATGTATCTCTTGTTGAAATCTACAACAAATTCAACAAAAGGTTATACATGTAAAAAATGCCTTGATAATAAACGGCTACTAGAAGATATTGAAATGTTTTCAGTTAGATTACAACAGCTGGAAAAAGCCAACTGGCCATCTGTGAACATTTTAAAGCACTACACAGCCCCTCCCCTACAACTGAAACTATGGATAATATGATATCTTTTCACTCATCCACCTGCTTACCCTTGAACATAACCCCGAATAAAGATGCATGTTATAACAGTAATATTGGAAGTAACTTAATAGCTACCAAAAATGTGACAATGGAAGCAAATACCATTAATTTGCAAAATTAGAAAAGAAATAGAGAGGATGATTCTGAATGGTCAGTGGCAACCAGTTCAAGGGTTTGCAAAAAAGGGCGTAGAGCTGACCAATTTTGTTTACCTATCCTTAATTCTTTTTCAGCACTTTCCAATCTATCTGATAATAATTGCTTAATTGAAAATAACCTAGACCACTTAGGTTATCATATGTTAACAAGGGAAAATGAAATTTTTGACACCACACTTATTGATTCAGATTCACAACCATCTATTAGTGAAACAATAGGTGTTTTTACAAATTCTAAATGTAGGCCTAAGCTGATGTCAGCTAGTACAGAAACCCCAATAATAGTAAATGACAATTCTTCATCTCAACCAAATATAAATTCTACGTTGTTATTAAATGAGTGTTCAGGCTTCTTAATCAATGCCCATCATATACTAGATTCGCCCCCCACTGTCATTAGGACTTTAGCTCCACCTACGGACATTACTGAATCAAATTTTCAGGACTCTACATGTCAAGTCTATGTATTAGGGGACTCTATTATTAAACACTTGGACAGGGCAATTTGCAATCCAGAAAAAGCTACAAGAACATGCTCCAGTTTTAGGGGAGCAAAGATCACTGATATTACCAAAGTGGTGAATTATATATTTATGGATGCTGGGAATAACCCCTTAGTTATTATCCATGTAGGAACCAATGATATAAATCAAAACAGTTCCCTACAGATCAAAAAAGACTTTGTGGCTCTAAACAACTTACTTGTAGAGAGGGGATGTACCATATGTTTTTCAGAAATACTACCAGTTCCCAGGGCAACTGATAATATAACTTGTCAAATTAAGGAAATTAAATGAATGGTTGAGAAAATGGTATTTTAAACAAGGCATATGCTGCATCCCACACTGGGAGAACTTTGATGGCAGGGAATCCCTCTTTAGTTGGAATGGACTGCACCTCAGTAGGAGGGGAAGTGTCTCATTGGGCAAAATAATAGATACTGTTATTAACAAACATTTAAACTAAATAATTTGAGGGAGAATTGGAATATTCCAAATTCTCTTTACACAAAAAATAATGTCAGTACTGGGACAACACTTAACTTTCTGTCCTTTAATGTAAGATCTCTAAATTCCTTAAAAATGGCAGAACTTTCAGCAAAATGTATCCAACTGGACTTAAGTATCATTGCCGTTACCAAAACTTGGTGGGATCAATCTTCACTTTGGACTAGAAATATCCTAAATTATAAACGTTATCATAAGGACAGAACAGACAGCAAAGGTGGTGGTGTATGTCTCTTTGTTAGAGAAGATATTACCGCGCATGAAATTCCATCAATCACCTTGACTGAATCAGTATGGATTTCCATTCAACCAATTGATTGTCCCAAAATTAACATAGGGGTGTGCTAGAGACCACCATCAGCAGATATCCAATATACTACTGAATTATTACACTTAATATTGGAATTATCCCAGGAAAATTATATTCTAATTTTTGGGGATTTTAACATGCCTGGTATAGATTGGAATCTGAATATAAGTAATAATAACCATGATAGGTTATTTATGAACACAATTAGTGATTTAGGTTTGGACCAATTGGTAAATCAGCCTACACGTGGCAATAATATCCTGGACTTTGTAGTTGTAAATAAAGGCTTTAATATCTCAGGGACTAATATTATGTCACCTATTGGCAACAGTGATCACAATTCCATATTTGTTAGTACTCACCTACAAACTCTCAAAATTAATAATAACTTCCAATGCAGGAATTACAATAATGCAAATTTTACTAGGATCAATCAGGAATTAACAAGAATTGATTGGTTCAAATTATTTAAAGATAAAGGAGTAAATGAAATGTATACATGTTTCATAAATATTATTCATTCTCTAGACAATAAGTATATTCCTTTAAAGTCAAAATGCAATAAAAAAGGTAAAATTCCTGTCTGGTTTAATAACACTATTAAACAAATTAAAATCAAGGAACATTTATTCAAGAAATTAAAATCTAATCCTAGTTCATCATTGAGAGATAAATACAAAACTATTTTGGCTACACTAAAAAAATCAATCAAATCTGCTAAATTAAAACTAGAGTTTAAATTGGCACATTCAAAACCTAACCAGAAATCCTTATTCTCCTATATTAATGGAAATAGATTTAATAACAGAAATATAGGACCTCTCTGTAATGACGGGATTACTATAACCTCAAATAAAGATATGGCAGACTATTTCAATAGGTATTTCTGTTCAGTCTTTGATCAATCAAGAAATCTTGTAACTAACATCAACAGTAATGATTCTTGTATTCCATTATTTCAGTTAAAAGAAATAAAAAAAATCACTATCTAAGATTAATAGAGCGACTAGTTCGGGACCTGATAATATTGATGCCATAGTTCTTCTTGAAACACTAGACTCAATTATTACTCCTCTTCAAATACTATTCAATAAATCATTATTAGATTGTAAAATACCTGATGCTTGGCGTACTGCTTTGGTTACACCTACTTACAAAAAAGGGCTGAAGTCTAATGTCCAAAGCTATTGTCCAATTAGTCTGACCTCCATTCTGGGAAAAAACATAGAACAATTAATTAAATGTAGATTAGAAAATGCACTGGAAAAATTGAATATTTATGATTTGTCTCAGCACGGATTCAAATCAGGTTTTGCATGTACAACAAATCTTATATCATTTTACCAACATATTACTAAACTATTGGATAGTAATGTATCTACTGATGTATTGCTGTTAGATTTTAGCAAAGCTTTTGACTGTATATCACATTCTTTACTAATAAACAAACTGCATAATTTTAAAATCCCATTTTGACTAGTAAATCGGATATCAGAATGGTTGTTCAATCGCACCCAATTGGTTAGAATAAATGGAGTTCTATCAGATCCTGGGGTTGTTGCAAGTGGGGTCCCGCAGGGATCTGTTTTGGGGCCGGTTCTGTTGAACTTTTTTATTCATTATATGGTCATAAAATCTAACAACTATTTATCAAAATTTGCTGATGATACCAAACTCAGTAGAAAAGTTGCACCCCAGAAAATTTTAAATTGCTCGAACTAGATTTGTATACCATTGAACAATGGGCTAATAAAAACTTGATGCTATTTAATATCAACAAATGTAAGATTTTGCATTTTGGTAGGAATAATCCATTTCACGATTACTATCTAAATAAGCAGTAATTGGAATCATCTAGCTGTGAAAGAGATCTTGGCATCCTGGTTAACAACAAACTGTCATCAGATGATCATTGCAGTAAAGTGGTTAGATCTGCCAATATTGTAATGAGACAAATCAAAAAAACATTTATTAGTAAATCAGAACACAATTTAATACCATTGTATAGAGCATAGGTTAGACCCCACCTGGATTATGGTTCTCCCTTCTGGAGTCCTTATTTAAAAAATGATATAAATCGTCTTGAACAAGTACAAAGAAGATTAACTAAATCCATTCCTAGACTGAAAAATAAATGTTATGAGACTAGGCTACAACAGACAAGTCTTTATCCATTAACAATGAGAAAAGAAAGGGGAGATTTACTTCTAATGTATAGGTTAGTTCATAATTCCAAGTTGTTTAACATATGTGGGTTAGCATATGCTGACAAAAGAATTGTGGGACGATTACACACTAAGCAATTAATAGTAGAGTGGGCCAATAATAAAAAATACGATAACTTTTTTAGTATAAGGGTGGCAAAATCTTGGAATTCTTTACCACCAACTATTATAGATGCAGTAAATTTTGATACCTTTAAAACTAGGCTTGATCTCTGGTTACTAGCCCAGAGATCTGATTAATATCCCACTGTTGCGGGAGGGCAATCTAGATGGGCCCTGTGCCTTCTTTTGTTCTAATTTTGTCCGGCAAATCCAGTAAAAAACAGGTGGTGAGAGCAAGCAAGGCAGAGGGTGGTGGTAAATGGGAAGGGTATGACCAGCGGAGTACCTCAGGGAATAGTCCTGGGCATCTTCATTACTGACATTGCAGAAGGGATAGAAGGAAAGGTCTGCCTGTTTAAAGATGACATCAAAATCTGTAACATAGTGGATACTCTAGAAGTGGTAAAGAAAATGAGGAGGGACCTGGAGATGATTGAAAAATGGTCTGAGGAATAGCAACTGATGTTCATTGCAAAGAAGTGCAAAGTAATGCTCCTGGTAATAGGAAACCCTGGGAAGAGCTACAGGATGGGTGGGGAAGGTGCTGAAGGTCACCAATGAAGATAATGACTCAAGAGTTATCATTTCTGATGATCTACTGGTGTCAAAACTTAGCACAAAGGCTAGAGGGAGGGCCAATGGCATGGTGGGGTGCATAGGCAGAAGTATCATTAGCAGAAGAAGCTGAGGGAGACTCAGAAGCCATAGTCAAGTACACGGCTTATGGGCACACTGGATGAGCCTAGCTGTCCTTATCTGCTGCCCTCCACATTCTCTCTTTCTCTCTCCCTGGTCCTCGCTCCTGTGAAATCCCCCCCCAGCTTCTACAATAGCCGTGGTGCGGCTTTACTTATTAGCGCCTTCTGCCATCCAGCACCCTCTCTCTCTCTCCCCAGTCCTCACTCCTCTGAACCCCTTCCCCCAGTCATCTACATTACCTGTGGTGTGGATCTACTTATTGACTCCTGCCACCCAGTGCACTTTCTCTCTCCCCAGTCCATTAAGGCCAGTGGGAGTGGCTTCTCTGACTAGCAGCTCCTTCCAGCATTTACAGTGCAGCTTTCGCCATGCAGCATCCGCCCTTTTCACTGCTGCCTCCTCACGCTCTGTGAAGCCAGTACCAGTACCAAACACCACTGCACATACCTGCAAGTGAACATTCAGCATTGACAACTGCTTTCTCAGCTTTGGAGCACTGCCAAATAGCATACAGTGAGATTTGCTGGACTTGAGAATTAGCGTGTTTAGGAAGAGTCAGGACTGCACCAAACAGAAGTCAAGGCTGAGACTTGAGTTAATGCTGGACAGGTGTTTTGTGCTAGCTTGGATCACCTCTTCATTTGTACAAAGCAGAGATGAGCAAGATACTGGGATTTGTGAGAAAACATTAACAAAGATAATAAAGAGGAGGGGACAGAAGATCAATCCTGAGTAATGCCAACATTAATTGTTGTGAGGTGAGACTCGGTTTTGTCAATGTTGACAAGCTGCTTTCAATCCTTAATACAACTATCAAACCAAGTGACCACCTTAGGTGAGATACCAAGGAAACACATTTTGATTTTAAGTAGACAATCATTCACTAAATCAAAGGCCTTGGTTAGGGCGAGAAATACAGCTCCTGTTAGTCTACCCTTCTCTATGGCAACCTTGGCATCATTTGTAAATTGCAGAAGTGCTGTAGTTGTTCTATGGCCTTGTCAGAAATGAAAGTAGGCATTTGAAAACAGATTGCGCTCACATAAATAATCAGCTGTAAGGGCTGCAACCAACTTCTCAAACATTTTGCTTAAGGCAGATAATATGGCAATTGAGTGATAGTCTGCGACAAGCTCAGGGTCACCTTTCTTAACAATGTGAATGATTTGACCTACTTCCAAACCCTCAGGTCAATCCCACAGCATAAAGATAAACTGTAAAGTCTAGTCAGAGGAGGGGCCAAGTACAAGGAGGAAGTCTTAAGCAGACTTGGCTCAAGGCCACTAGAATCAGCACTACTGTTAGCAGGATTGGATTTGTGGCCAGGAATCTCCAGACATGGCAAGTCTGGTGAAATTTGGTTGAGTGTTTGTTTTTAACTAGAGGTGACCAAAACATGTGAAAATGACCAATGTTTTCAAAAATAAGAACAATTCACATGCCATTGCCTCCGGCATGCACAGAGCAGTCATGGTGACATGGATCTGCCTTCTGGTTGAAACCTTGAAGCTGCCATTACTAAAAGAAGCTAGGTGGTTACTGGGAGCCCAACCCCTGTTCGGTCAACAACCCCCACCTACCCCTATTCTGACACTAGGTGCTCAAGCCTGGTGTCAGAAAGACTCAGTTTAAAAAAAGAAACTTTGCAGACACCGTGAGAACAAAATCAGTACCACCCAGGACCCCCCCCCCCCAATTCTAACAATGTATGTCCAACCCTGGTGTTGGGAAGATTCAATTAAAAAAAATAACTTTGCAGACACTGGGAGCCCAAACCTGGTGAAGCCGAAGATGACCCCACCCCAATTTTTACACTGGGTGCCAACCCCAGTGTTGGGAAGATTAGATTTCAAAAATATCTTTTCTGGAAGGAGACTACATATTTATTCAAGCAATAGTATCTGACAGGGTGGGCAGAGTTGGGTAATACTGGACCACCCTGAGGTATAATGAGGTCTGACACCATAGGCCTTATAGCCCCTCAAAGGTCTAGTATTAACATAGAAACATAGAAACATAGACTTTGATGGCAGAAAAGGACCACTTGGCCCACCCAGTCTGCCCATTTCCCCTACCTACTGGATAAGCTGCAGATTCTAGTTAACCAACAGCATGCTTCCTGCAACCCCGCACTATAATTGCTTTGTGTCTGTCCCAAGCATGTTTGAATTCCCCCACTGTTTTAGACCCAACGACCTCCTCAGGAAGGCTGTTCCATGTAACCACCACTGTCTCCGTGAAAAAGAATTTCCTCACATTACCCCTGAGCCATCCCCCCTCTATCTTTAAACTGTGCCCCCTTGTTCTAACACATCTCTTTTTCTGAAACATGCTACCATCCTGGACTTTGTTGATTCCCTTGAGGTACTTGAAAGTTTCTATCATGTCCCCCCTGTCCCTCCTTTCATCAAGGGTATACATATTAAGCTCTCTCAGTCTCTCTTCATATGGTTTCTGATGTAGACCCTGCACCATTTTAGTTGCCCTCCTCTGGACTGCTTCCATCCTGTCTATGTCCTTGCGTAGATGAGGTCTCCCAAACTGCACACAGTACTCCAGATGGGGTCTCACCAACTGTCTGTATAGAGGGATAACCACTTCCCTTTTTCTACTTGTGATGCCCCTTCCTATGCATCCCAGTATCCCCTTGGCTCTCCTTACTGACTTCTCACATTGCTTACCCACCTTTAGGTCATCTGATATGACTACTCCCAGGTCCCTTTCCATTTTTGTTGTTGTTAGTACCTCCCCTGCTATTGTGTACTCTTCTCCTGGGTTTTTGTTTCCCAGGTGCATTACTTTGCACTTCTTTGCATTGAATCTAAGTTGCCATATGTCTGACCATTCCTCCAACCTTGCCAAGTCCCTTCTCATCTTTTCTACCCCCTCTTGTGTATCAACTCTGTTACAGATCTTTGTGTCATCTGCAAAGAGGCATACCTTTCCATCCAGACCCTCTACAATGTCACTTATAAAGATGTTAAAGAGGATCGGACCCAGTACTGAGCCCTGAGGTACTCCACTAGTAACCCCCCTTTCTTCAGAATGTGTTCCATTCACTATTACCTTCTGTGTCCTGTTGTGCAGCCAGTTCGCTACCCAGGCTACCACCCTGGGACCCACTCCCAAGCTGGCTAACTTGATTATTAATCTTTTGTGCGGGACTGTGTCAAATGCCTTGCTAAAGTCTAGGTAGGCCATATCCACAGCCCCTCCCTGGTCTATTACTTTGGTCACCCAGTCAAAGAAATCAATTAGATTAGTCTGACATGACCTTCCTGCTGTAAATCCATGTTGCTTTGGGTCCTGTGCCCCTGGCTCTAGGTGCTCAACAATTCTTTCTTTCAGAAGTGATTCCATCATTTTCCCTACCACTGAGGTCAAACTTACAGGTCTGTAGTTTCCTGCTTCTGCCTTGCTCCCACTTTTGTAAAGGGGAATCACATCTGTGCTCCTCCAGTCCTCAGGTACCACCCCATCCTGTCATGATTTGTTAAAAGTGTGGTCAGTGGTGTCACTAGGTCCCCTTAGTTCTTTTTAGGATTCTGGGGTGAATCCCGTCAGGCCCCATTGTTTTGTCCACCTTGAGTTTTAGGAGTTCTTTCAGGACTCTTTCTTCTGTGAATGGACTGGTATCAACCCCCCTACCCAGAGTGCTTCTATTGTCTGGTTTAGGTAACTGCTCCTCATCTTCTTTCGTGAATACTGAGCAAAAGTATTCATTCAGTATCTCTGCCTTTTCACTGTCTCCCTCTGCCCACCTCTCCTCTCCTTTATTAATCTTCACTATCCCTCCCTTAACCTTTCTATGCTCCCTAATGTTCCTATAAAAGGTTTTATTCCCCTTTTTGACTGAGTTGGCTATTTTTTCCTTGGTTTGTGCCTTTGCTATTCTGACTGCCTTTCCTCTTCTTTCTGCTTTAATTGATACAGTTCCCTGTCGTTGCTCCCTCTGTGATTCCTTATACTTTTGAATGCAGCCTTTTCTCCTTAACCTTCCCTGCCACCTCTTTTGAGAACCATAGTGGGTTTTACTCCGCTTTGTTTTCTTTATTTGTTTTACACAAGACTTGTTGCCTCTATGATGGCAGTTTTGATTTTTCTCCATTGTTCTTCCACCCTCCTATTTGGCCATTTGCTAGTGCATTCTTCAGGTGTTCACCCATTTTGCCAAAGTCAGCCCTTCTAAAGTCCAGTATCCTTGTTTTTGTATGGCTTATCTCCATGGTTGTGCTCATTGTGAAGCACACTGTGCAGTGGTCGCTTCCCAGATGTCTACTGACCTTCTAAATTTGTGATCCCTCTCTCCATTTGAGAGTACCAGGTCTAGTATTGCTCCCTCCCGAGTGGGTTCCAGCACTAGCTGTCTAAGGTCTGCCCTGCAGGGCATCAGAATGACCCTGCTCTTGGATGTGGCTGCAGTACATGTCCTCCAGTTAACATCTAGCATATTCAGGTCCCCCATCAACAGTATCTCCTCTTTTTCAGCCATTTTGAGAATGTCCTCTATCATTTTCTTGTCCATTTCCTCCCCTTGAGACGGGGGTCTGTATACAACCCCTGTGCAGATTGTGATGCCATTCCCCATCTCCAAGGTAACCCAGAGTGCCTCTTGTCCTCCCCCTTTACTTTTTAGTTCTGTAGCTTTGATCCCTTCCCTTATGTATAGAGCTACTCCACCTCCTCTTTTGCCTTCCCTGTCCCTTCTGTAGATTGTGTACCCTGGTATGTTGACATCCCATTCATGGTTCTCGGTGTACCATGTTTCTGTGACTGCCACAATATCCAATTGTTCATCTTCCATCAAAGCTACTAGCTCAGAAAGCTTGTTTCCCAGACTACGGGCATTAGTAGTCATTGCCCTCCATTTAATGTTGGCTTGATCCTTTTTCCCCCATCCCTGCTCTTATTGCTCTTATCTATTTTACTATTTACCCCCATCCTGCCCTGTGTTTAGCTCTGTACCTCAGTGTTTACCCTACTACCTGCCCTGTTTTGTGGGGGGAGGCTTGACTTGTCCTGCCTTTTATCAGTACCTCCCCCCTTATCTAGTTTAAAAGCTTGCCAAGGAAGCATTTAAACCTGTCACCTAGGAGCTTGGTCCCCTTTGTGGACAAATGCAGACCGTCATACCAGTATAGACCTTTATCTCTCCAGGTGGACCCCCAGTCCCCAATGAAGCCAAAGCCTTGTGCTCTGCACCAGTTTTGCAACCATTCATTAAACTGCATGGTGTGCAGTACCCTAGCCTCATTCCTGCCATGGACTGGTAGCACCTATGAGAAGGTTACTGTGCTTGCTACCCGTCTGAGGCCCCTCCCCAGCTCCACAAATTCATTCTGCACTGCACTGATCCCATGCTTAGCTAAGTCATTTGTCCCAAGGTGGACAATGATATCTAGTTCTCTCTCCTGTGATGCTGCTTCTACAATTGTGAGGATTCGCTTCTTGTCCCTCCAAGCCATGGCACCAGGCTGGCAGCTTACTTCCTTCTCTCCCTTCCCCAGTTCTACCCCCCTAACAATTGAGTCCCCCATCAGTAGCTGTTTCATTCCCCTGTGGTGTCTCTTGCCACCCTTTTGTGGGTCTTCCTTGTGGATGTCCTCAGCATTCTTCTGGGTCTCCACTGAGGGTGCCATCATAGAGGAACCTTGCTCTGCCAGAATGGCATCTCATTTGTGTAGAGGTACAACTGGGGAGCTTCACCTCTGGTCCACCACCCGCACCCTCCCAGAACCCACTGTGGTCCTACTGCTCTTCATTCTCCGGAACCTCTGACTCAGTGGTTGTGGCAGTGGTGCTCTTTGGGAGGGGGAGGCCTCCTTAGTCCTTGCTAGTTCAGCCTGGAGGTGGGCAACCTCCTCTCTCAGAGCTGACAGTTGCCTATAAATAGGACAGCAATGCAGTTTCCAGAATGTTTCCCGGAAAACTGCTGCCCCACAGCCAGTGCATTGCACCACTCCCCACATGTCCCGCTCCCTTATTCTATACAATATGTAATTATATATGTATTATTATTTGTTTTGTGTAACTACTCTTTATGCACGTTGCAGGGTTATTAGGAATATGACAGTTCTGCCCCAAGACCTGTTGAGGAAGTGATGTCAGAACTGTGGCTATAAAGGAAATGCCACTGGGGGATGGGTGGTGGGTAGTGCACAGCCACTGGTGACTGTTAGAAACAATCAGATACACAACTGCTCCACCACCCTGGTGAGTACTGTCCTTATAGTAATACAACTAACACCACAATTTACTAGACCACAGCTCCAACACAAAACCACTCTACTGAGTCCAGGGATAAAATGAACTCACTCCCTCAGCCAGCAGGACACTTAAAATGTTACAAAAATATCCTTCCAAATGCTAGGTCTCAACCCCTGCACTCAAGCAAATTCAGTTGTATCTCACTCTGGTTACAAAATTACTACCCTTTTAAAGGAATCCTGCAATTCTCTGCTTAATGCCAATAAGGAAAAATACAAATAAAACTTTTTGTAGAAAGTGTATCTCCCTTCTTACCCAGTACTCTGCAGTATTATGCCCTAATCAGGTTTCCAGATCCTAAATGGAGTTGCAGTTTGTTCTTTGCAGTAAGTTTGAGCTTCCAACAGACACTTTAAAGTCAGTGTGACTGGCTTCTAACTGTGAAGGATGTCTAAGATAAGCACAGTGCTGAAACCCCACCCAGAGCCAATTGATTGACTAGTGACACCTGTGATGTAAGCAGGCCTTTTCAATGCAGGCAGACTGCTATGTCTGATTCCAATACACAAAACCTTTCAGTGAAACCAGGGCTAAAAAATTAACTTCTCAGCCAGCAGGACACTTAAAATGTTACAAAAATATCCTTCCAAATGCTAGGTCTCAACCCCGGCACTCAAGCAAATTCAGTTGTATCTCACTCTGGTTATAAAATTACTACCCTTTTAAAGGAATCCTGCAATTCTCTGCTTAATGCCAATAAGGAAAAATACAAATAAAACTTTTTGTAGAAAGTGTATCTCCCTTCTTACCCAGTGCTCTGCAGTATTATGCCTTAATCAGGTTTCCAGGTCCTAAATGGAGTTGCAGTTTGTTCCTTGCAGTAAGTTTGAGCTTCCAACAGACACTTTAAAGTCAGTGTTGCTCATGTTGCCCACCCAGGAGGGCAATATTGCACTTTGAAAATGGGTTACTTGTAAAATTCTAATAAAATATTACAAAATAAAAAAAAATTAATAGCAAATCAGTTTCCTTGTAAAGTAGTATCTCTACTGGCATGCTCACCAGCAGAGGACACTGCTGAGTTTGACAGACTTTTTATCTCAATTTCACTTTTTTTTTGTGTTGTGTGTTTGCCATTTAACCCTCCTGAAGTAGCAGTTCCCCTTTCCCAAGCAGTCTAGACTCTTGGAAAACAGCATGAGCATGATTGGCACGGTTGGGGGATGAGAAGAGTAGTACTTTTCTGAATGCCTCTACCACAACTTAAGACGCACTTCTGGGTTGTGGCAACACAGACAGAGGGCAATTGTCAGGTATATATAACTGTAAATTTTAGCTTAGTGTGGAGGTGGAGAGCAGGGGAGTTTGACAGAAAAGAAATTTATTTTAAAAAATGTATTTAATTTAAACCACTTATAGTGGTTTTGAATAGTGTGTGGGAGTTGCTTGTGTGTGGGGGTGTAATTCACTCTTTTCTTTTGTTTAGTGAGTGGGAAAAATGGCATCTTCTAAGGTTTAGAATTCAAACTGGCAGAGCGATACCAGTTTGGTACTGAGGCAGGGCAGGCTTGCACTTGTTCTTTCTGGGGCTCTACTGGTACTTAATTTGCCAGCTTGGCATGACTCTCAGCCAATTCACAGTGCAGGATATCTTCAGCCCATTTTCTAAAGTCACAGAGACTATTTCTTACTCAACACATCTGGAGGTACAAGGGTTTCTGAACCTCAGATCGAGCTGATCCTGATCTCTGACCACTCCCCATCACATTGCTGTACTTGGTGCTGAATTGATGTCTAGGTTCCCCCAGACAATATTGCAACTCGGCTCTACTACAGTGCAAGGGGTTCCAAGAACAGGTCAAGAAGGAGACTGAATTTTACTTTACTACTAATGTCTTCCTGAATGTATCAGCCACCATCATGTACGAGGTGGTAGAAGCATAGCTAATGGTTTCCATGATAGCCTTCTGTGCATCCCAGAAGAACTCAGGTAGGTGAACAAACCACCAAACTGACTCAGAAACTCTGTCACGGTTAGGCACAGTACAAAGCTGACCACAGAAATGGCCAGTGCTACAGCCAGTAACTATGGGGCTCAAGTGTAAGGTAAACATGTTACTCCAAAGACAATCAGAATGATTTCTGCTCCACTCCAAGCATATATTTTTCAGAGGACAGAGAGAACTGGAGAAAACTGCTTGGGTACAGATTGCTGAAGTAACAGGCAGAATCTAGAATCCCGGCCTTATGCAAAGGGGATGATACTATAGCCATAATTCTGGCATATAACAATACTACAGTGGGAGAGTACTACACTTAGCTGTATGTCTCGCACCCATCACAGACCCCACCTTCACAGCATGAGGTTATGGACAACACCAGGTTACCAAGACTTTCATCACAGCTCAGGGAGACTCTAGACATTCCACTCACAGAGACTGAATTAAAGGAAGCACTTATACCCCTCAACTCAGGGAAAGCCCTAGACAAGGATGGCTTCACCACTCATCTATACAAAATTATACCAGACCAGACATTACCCTTCTTAATGGACATGTGTAAAGAAGCACAGAAAGCTAAACACCTTCCCCCCATGTTGATAGAGACCATTATAATGTGTTGCTGCCCAAGAAGAGCAAAGATTTGCTGGATTTCTCAAACATTTGGCCAATATCTCTTATATCAACAGATAAGAAGATTATGATAAAAGCTCTTGCCACACATCTTCAAAAGGCCATAACCAGTCTGGTCTATCCAGCACAGGCAGAGTTTCTAAAAGGAAGCATGGGTGCAGACAATATTTGGGCCTTGTTGGACCTATTATGGCATGCTAAGTACTCAAATACCCCAATGGTAGCAATTGCAGTGGACTTCAGGAGGGCCTTTGATTCAGTGGAGTGGAGTTACCACTACCAGGTCCTGGAAGCACTCCAGTTTGGGTGATCATTCCGCAAGGGGATGTTTACTATATATACTGGCAAATGGAGCATGCCTCTCCCTGCCATTTACCCTTCAATGTGACACAATTCAAGGGTGACAATTGTCTCTTCAATTGTATTTGGTGGCCCTAGAGCAACTCATGAGGAAACTCCAGGACATTCCACAGATTCAGGGCATACAGGTACATTTTCACACCTCCTTGGTTGATCTGTATGCTAATGACCTGCTGATAATGATAGCAGAATGCTGGGAAGCCCATTCTGCCACTGATGACCACATTAGATCAGTTTGTCAGTGTGTCAGGGCTAGAGATCAATTGTGCAGAATACTAGGGTAGGGTTGAGGGAAGGGGAGCCACTAGGGTCCAGTGACCATAACTCTATATGGTTCAACCTATCCCTTGGGACAAGTAAGACCTCACCAAAGGCTGAAGGCCTAGATTTCAGAAGGGCAGACTTCTACCAGATGAGAGAGCTGATCCAAGATAAGTAAGTCAGAGAGGACAGCATCAGGGATGTGGAGGAAAGTTATGGGGAGGGAATCAAGGGGTCATTCTCAAGGCAACAAAGTCTTGCATGAGAACAGTAACGAAAAGAAAAAGGTACAAGAGACCAATATGATTCTCTAGAAAGGTCAGAGAAGCAGTGAGAGCCAAAAAGAAGACCTTCACCGGGTACAAGGAAAAACAAGAGAAGGGAGAATGGTAAGAGCACCAAATGAGAACAAAGGAAACCAAAAGGGTGGCCAGAGAAGCAAAGGCAGACACAGAGCTACATACTGTGGAGGGGGCCAAGGGTGGGGAAAACAGTTCTTTAGATATATTAGAGGAAAAAGAAAGAAGATAGGAGGAGGAATTGTTAAGCTAACAGAGGAAGGCAGGGTCATTAAGGGAGACAGGCAGAAAGCAATCATTCTTAATGACTACTTTTGCTACGTATTCACAAAGGAAAACAGAGGGCCTCTGCCATTGAGTGGCATCAAGGCAGCTGTAAGGGGAATCCCTGAGATGAGGCACCAAGTATTTATCAATGAAAGGGTTTAGAAAGTGCTGGTAGCCCTTAAGATAGATAAGGCCCAGGGTCATATGAGATGCATCCGAGGGTGCTCAAGGATTTGGCAACAGAACTAACAGAACCCCTGGTTGGGCTATTCAATAGCTCAGTTCAGACAGGTAATTCTAAAAGACTAAAGGGTTGCAGCTGTCGTCCCTCTACATACAGGTGGGGCAGTCAAAGAACAACTGGATAACTACAGACTTGTCAGTCATATCTCTGTTGTGGGTAAACTGATGGAGATGCTAGTCAAAGATAACCTCACAAACTACCTGGAGAGCAATGGACTCCAAGGTAGTAAACAGCAAGGGTTCATGGCAGGAAGGTCATGTCAGACCAACCAGACAGTATTCTTTGACTTCAGCAAGGCTTTTGACTAGGTGCCTCATACATAGAAACATAGAATTTGACAGCAGATAAGGACCGCTTGGCCCACCCAGTCTGCCCATTTCCCTGCCTGATGGATAAGCTGCAGATTCTAGTTAATCAACAGCTTACTTCCTCCTGCCCCCCACTAGCATTGCCTTATGCCTGTCCTATGCATTCTTGAATTCTCCCACTGTTCCTGACTCCACAACCTCCTCAGGAAGGCTGTTCCATGCATCCACTACTCTCTCTGTCAAAAAATGCCTCTGAGCCGTCCCCCCTCAATCTTCAAATTGTGCCACCTTGTTCTTGCACATCTCTTCTTATGAAATATACTACCCTCTTGTACCTTGTTAATTCCCTTGAGATACTTGAAAGTTTCTATCATGTCCCTCCTCTCCCTCCTCTCCTCAAGGTACACATATTAAGCATCTTTAGTCTCTCCTCATATGTCTTTTGGTGCAGACCTTGCACCATTTTGGTTGCCCTCCTCTGAACAGCCTCCACTCTGTCTATGTCTTTGCGGAGATGGGGTCTCCAGAATTGCTCGCAGTACTCTGGATTGGGTTTCACTAACTGTCAATAGAGAGGGATAACAACTTCTTGTTTTCTACTGTTGATGCCTCTTCCTATGCATCCAAGTATCCCCTAGCCCTCCTTACTGCCTTCTCACATTGCTTGACCACCTTTAGGTCATCTGATATAATTACTCCTAGGTCTCTTTCGATTTTTGTTGTTGTTATTAACTCACCCCCCATTGTGTACTCTTCCCCTGGGTTTTTGTTTCAGATGCATTACCTTGCACTTCTTTGCACTGAATCTGAGCTGCCACTGTGATTTGACCATTCCCCAACCTTGCACAAGTCCCTTTTCATTCTTTCCACCCCACATTGTGTATCAACCTTGTTGCAGATCTGTGTGTCATCTGCAAAGAAGCATACCTTTCCTTCCAGGTGCTTTCCAATGTTACTTATAAAGATATTAAAGAGGACTGGTTCCAGTACTGAACCCTGTGGTAACCCCCTAGTTACCCTCCTTTCTTCACTGTGGACTCAGTTTACTATTACCTTTTGCTTCCTGTTGTCCAGCCAGTTTTTTTATCCAGGCTACCACCTTGGGACCCACTCCAAGGCTGGCTAACATGTATATTAATCTTTTGTGTGAGACTGTGTCGAATGCCTTGCTAAAATCTAGGTAGGTCATATCCACAGCCCCTCCCTGGTCTACTACTTTGGTCACCCAGTCAAATAAATCTATTAGGTTCATCTGACATTACCTTCTTGCTGAGAAACCATGCTGCCTTGCGTTCTGTGCCCCACTGGCCTCTAGGTACTCAAAAATTCTTTCCTTCAGAAGTGATTCCATCATTTTCCCTACCACTAAAGTCAAACTAACTGGCCTGCAAGGTTGTTGAGGAAGCTAGAGGAACTCGGTAGAGCAAAAGAAATTGTTAGGTGGGTGAGAAGCTAGTTAGAAGGGAGACAGCAAAGGGTTACGGTTAACAGAGTCAAATCAGAAGAAAGAGTGTTCACCAGTGGGGTGCACAAGGATCAGTTCTAGGTCCAGTCCTTTTCAATATGTTCATTAATGACATGAGAGGAGGAATCCAGGGCAAGATGTGTCTCTTTGCAGATAACATTGTGCTCTGTGGCAGAGTAGACATTGAGGAGAGGGTTAGGCAGATCCAGAGAGACATACAAAAGCTAGAGAGGTGGTCAAAGGTTTGGCAGTTAAAATTAAATGCCAAAAAGTGCAATCTGATGCTTATAGGGAACAAGAGCCTGAGGACAGTGTACTGGATGGGGAGGTTAAGCTGTGCACAACCTCTGAGGAAAGAGACCTAGGGGTTATCATTAATGACTCATTATAACAATCAAGCTGGTGTAACAAGGCCTACAGTAAGGCAAACAGAATGCTGGGGTGTATAGGAAAGTGTACTGACAGCAGAAGGAAGGAGACATTACCTCTCTATAGATCACTGGTGAGGCCCCATCTGGAGTACTGAGCCCAGTTCTGGAGTTCTCACCTAAGGAATGATAAGGACAGGCTGGAGACAGTGCAATGCAGGTTGACCAAAATATGGTGGATCAAGAACATGAGGCACTAGTGGAAACTGACGAGGTAGATTTAAGAGGGAAGTGAGAAAGTTTTATTTCACAGAAAGGGTAGGGGAGCTATGGAACAATCTGCCAGCTGATATGGTGGGTGCCAAAACTATCAGTGGTTTCAAACACAGCAGGGACAGATTGAAGGGCTCAGTGGTTGCTTAGGGTGATAGTATTAGGGCAGGGAGTGCGATGGTGGATAGTGTAGGTTAGAACCCTTTATGGACAATACACCCTAAGTTTATTAGGGTTTATGGGCAGACTGAATGGCCAGTGGTCTTTCACTTTTGTCATTGTCTATGTTTCTATGTTACTGTAATGTTCATGAACATTAATTGCACTAGAGAATGCTGTATGAGAACACAGCTTGTATGGAAGAACAAAACCATTACATATTTGGGGATTCAAATCACTACATGGTTGGCAGACTTTCTCCCTTTCTATATTCTCCCCCTTACTCGTGACTTAGAGAATAATTGCAGATGCTGGAACAAACTACAGTTATCACCAAATGCAAAGTCTAAAGCACTATGACTGTTCGTGTACCCCCTTTGTTTGTGTGTTCTATATAGCTATTGCCAAATAAACCTAAAGTGATAAAATGGTACATTTCAATAGCTACTTATCATGCTGTTCATGCACTGAAACTCTCTTTTGATTGGCTAAACAGTGGAGAGCACAGACTGCCCTTCCCCCCCATGTAGCAATCAGGCAGAAAACAGTTCTGAAAACAAAGAAGACACTGAGAAGTAAAACAACCACAGAGTTCTAGAAAGCTGGAAATGGTGGTGTGAAGCAAAGAAGATTTGCTGTTTGGTACAAAGAACTGGGAATCTTCCCCTGTGCTCTGACTGATTATGCATTGTAGTTGGTATTAAACTGGAGTTCTTGTTTGGTGAATATTCTGAGACCCTGGTGTGTTCCAAAGTTAGAATTTGCTACAAGAGAGCTACAGAAACTAAGGACCTTTTAGTTGTACAAAAGGAATTCCACAGAGACAGAAAGATTCAATAGAGATTTGACCATGATAGGCCTACCCGTAACTAGTGGTGAGTGAAGTGGGCTCAATCCGCTCCGTGAAGTGATTCGCGGAGCAAAGGTGGATTCACGGAGTGCTCCGCAATGAGAAGCGGAGTACTTTGTGTTATAATGAGGAATGCAAAGTGCATAGAAAACAGCTGCTTCACGTTATCCGCCTCCACTGGTCACTTCTCTTTCAATTTTTAAGGTGAAGTACATTGGTGGCAGTTCACTGCACCTCACTTCGCCTTGTTTTTGAGCTCCGAAGGAGGATTTTGCAGTGATTCATGGGAGTTCAGGTCACATGGGCTCTATATTGATGTGCACAGCCTCAGTTCGAGGTAGTCTGAGTATCTGAGCAGAAAGGAGTAGGAGACAGTGTGCACTGATAGCTGTCTGTAGGAATCTTTTAAAAGCTGTTCAAAAAGCATTTTTGCTTTTTTGGGGGGGATCCAACTGTAGTTCATCGATTGTAGGAAGCCCTCCTGTACTCACATCATCGAGCGTTTTTGTTTGTGTGTGGATTTTGAATGTAAATTTACAACATTGAGTGTACGTGTGGTGAAAAACAGTGAAGTGTGCTGTGTGGGGGAGGGGCATATCTGTGTGTAGGTAGATTTAATTTGGAGAACTAGTGATTTCTTTCTCTTTTGGTAATATTTTTGTTATATAACTAACTGTGTTACTGTATACATAGTAAAATTGTCAGTGATAGTACAAATTTTCTTGCTGCTTGTTGTGTGAATGTGATGCAGCATTTCATACGGTCAGGTTGTTTAAATTACAAATTTACATTACATGGCACTGAGTACACTGAACTTTTGCATTTGCATTGCATTCCTCGTTCAGCATTGTACACAAAGTGTTCTGTGTTCTGTGTGCAGTGTTGCGTGCATCAAATATAATACACCTTTTAAAATTTGTGACACAGGTCAGTGTAAGTGCAACTAAGCGCAGCAGTGTGAACCTTCCATCCACTGCAGCTGCCTGATTTTGTACTGCGATCGTGTTCTCTGTTCTTAGTGTTGCTGCTTGTGGTGCCGTGTAAAAATCAGCACTGTCTGTATTCAGTGCCCCCCCACCCCACGTTGAAAAGGTATTTTTTACCAGACTGGATTGTTTTTGTGACCCCATCAGCACCACTGTTTACTGAAGTTGTTTTAATTCTGTGACAGTGTCACAACACAGTAGTCCTTTATCTGTTGCTGAAGCCACAGTTGTTTATTTTGCTTTGCATCCAGCTAGTGAGTAGCGACCCTCCAGTCAGAAAATGAATGTATCAAAATCTGAATTTGGTAATAATATTTGTGGTTGATCCCCCAAAATGCCTGGAAAGAGACATGCAAGTAAAGCTGTTTCTGGCTATGGCAATGTTGGCAGTAAGAGGGTCTGTGGGCGTGGTAGTAGTACGCAGACAGAGAAGTGCATTGCTGATGTGAGGAAAGGTATTTCTCCTGCAATGTTTTTTACAGCCCAATCAGTAGCTTCACTGATGGTTGGAGGAGATGATGTTTTCCCAGCCGGTGGTGTTAGTGTTACTGCTGTTAGTGGTGGTGGAGGTAGTGTTAGCATTGTTGTGTCAAGTTCTAATTCCGACCAGTGTACCGTATCCAAACATATCAAGTGTGAAGCAGAGCAAGACAGTGACAGCACAGATGATGTCATACTTCCCAGTAACATCCCATTAACTGAACCTGATTCTTATGAACATGTCAACGATAGCATACAATGTGATATTCCATTCACCGTGGCACTCTTAACATCACTCATTTTCCATGCAACAGTGATTCACAGTGTGGTGAAAAAATATCAGGTGTTGGTGGGTGTAGATGCTGATGATGAATGTGATGATGCTGCTGATGATGATGATGTTGCTGTTGTTGCAACATGCAGTCCACATGTTAGCATCCAAGCAGAAGATGTGGAAGTGTGTGACAGTGACGTTGATGAATATGATGATGATTTAATTGACCCCATTTGGGAACCGGAGAAAAATAAATTAAAAGTGGCTGTGTCTGAATCTGTTTGCAGGAATCCCCCCCTGTAAAAACTTGTGATTTACTGTTACCGGTTTTAGTGGATGATGATGATGATGATGACGACCCAGTACTCAATATGGTAGGCAGTCGTGGTGGTCAGTTGCAGTCCAGGTGTGCCGTGCCAGAAACATCACATGCCCCTCCCACTTCAGTGCTTAAAATAACAGACTTAAATAAGCTATATCATCATGGACATGTTAAAAGCAGAGCATCACAGTCCTTTGTTTGGGATTTTTTTGTTTAAGATGCAAATGATGATTCAGTTGCAATCTGCCAGGTTTGCCATGTGCATCAGTCGAGGTAAAAAGGGGAGCCATCTTGGGACAGGAGGACAACATACACATCTTAAGAATAGGCACTTGGCTCTGTGGACCCAGCACAAGCTGGCAGCTAATACCAGACTTGGGCATTCACCCGTATCACCGGCGGCAACCATAGCCAGCATGTTATCCCCTTCCATGACTGTTAAGTCCAGTAGGAAATTAAACAAGTGCAGTAGTGTGGTAATAAGAGCAGAGGGTTACTGCAGGCAAGATGAGGTGGAGGACCATAATAACTTTGAAATGTTGTCCAGTGCTGGTGAGAGTAGCAGTTTTTGTGGTGGTGGTGGTGGTGGTGGTGAATGCAGTATGTCTAGTGCAAGTGGTACATCAACCCCGGTTGGCAAATCCCGAAAAATAACATAATTTCTGGGTTTGTCATCATCACCTGTGCAACCGTCTTCATCAAATGTCCACACTCCACCCCCTGCCAATGCCATTCATCACAGAGCACAACCATTTGTGACCAACAACACACACTGTATGAAATGTTTAAATCAGCCCACGTTGCAGAGTGTTTTTGCGTATAAGCTGAAGTACCTCCCCAATCATACTGTGTCACGTGAGCTTAATGCAGCTGTAGCGGAAATGCTGGCAAACAATCTTTTGCTCTTCTCCTTTGTGGAGAATTCTGGGTTCCCACAGTTTGCAGCCCATGCCTGTCCAAAATGGAAAGTCCCATCCAGGACATACTTTTCTACCCGTGCTATACCCGAGTTGTTCCGCACTGTCTCAGACTCAGAAAGACATGCCCTTCAACATTCCTCCTCTCCATGCATCCATTTAAGTATGGATATGTGGACAAGTGACAAAACAGCAGGGAGTTCATATCTGTGTATAACTGCACACTGGGCGCAGGTGCCGGGGGTTGTTTTTGATGCTGGTAGTGTGAATAATCAGTGCAGGAAGGTAGATTGTCATGGTAGCAATCTTCCTGGAATTCACCAGCATGCAACAATTGCTATGCACAGTGTGACCTGTTCACACACTGGTGAGAACATGTTGGACATGTTACTGACTGAAACTGACAGATGGCTAAACCCTTTGTCCCTGACAGCTGGGTTCATAGCAAGTGACAAAGGGTCAAATGTGGGGAAATGCATCATGAATGGTGTTTTTTTTCATGTTCCACACATGGCCTACTGTTTAAATCTTGTGGTTCAGGAGTTTTTGCAGCACCCTGACATAAAGGAAATGCTGATCATTGCACAATGTATCTGCTCTCACTTTTCAAGATCTGGAAAGGCCCACGACCAACTGCAGCAGTTGCAGATATAAAACAGCCTGCCTTAGCATCACTTGAAGCTGGAAGTTGTCACCCGATGGAACTCCACTTTATACATGGCAGAGAGGTTGTATGAACAATACAAAGCCATCACAGAATATCTTGTTATGCACACTAGCCATGACAGTTCTGGGGCCTCCACGTCTATGATGACTGAACAGTGGCACCTCATGGACTCTGTATAATTTTGTGGCCTTTTGAACATGCCACACAGGCAGTGAGTGGTGAGTCTGCCTCCATTAGCCAATCAATTCCACTGCTATGGGTGCTGAGGCAGACATTGGTGAATGTACAGCATAGCCTTGAAGTTGCCAGAGATGGTGGTAGCAATACGTTGCTGCAACACATGCTGACAGTATTCGACCAGAATCGGCACATTGTAAGCATTCAGCGTAGTGACAACTTTGCCATGGCAACAATGCTAGACCCATGATACAAACGTGGAATTGCATCAGTACTGGGGGGAGGGCCTGAACAGGTAAAAAATATCAGTGGTCAACTGATTTGCTTGGTTCACAGGGCACAGAAGTCACATGCCAAGGTTTGCAAACCTCAGCAGCATAATCCAGCTGAAGGTGTAGCTGGAGGATCAGCAAACATATCATGCAAGGGTAAGGGGACTGTAGTTCCTGGTGGTCTGTCATCCAAAGTGGTTGGTGTCAACCCGCTTTGGGAGGCTTTGTCCCAAGTGGGTATTTGTGACATCTATTGATTCCTGGGAACAGGCTGATGCATCAACTATTGGACTTAGTGCTGCACAGAGAATGGTTAAGTCACATTTGTCTGAAAACAGGCATCTGACAATAAGTGAAGATCCTCTTTTGTACTGGAGTGGAAAGGTCAGTGAATGTCCAGAGCTGACTGCAGTGGCACTGAAGTACCTCACATGCCCACCATTCAGTGTAAGTGTTGAGAGGGTATTCAGTTCAGCAGGTGCAATAGTCAGGGATCATTGGACAAACCTGTCTCCTGCAAATGTTAGTTTGCTAACATTCATTAAAATGAATTAGAGGCACATACCAGCACAGAATGCAACCTCGGTATTCATACCCTGGCCTAGTCATGGTGGTCTTGCTGATGTGGAAATGGAGCATCCTGGTGGCACTGGCAGTGGCTGCCTGAAACAGCCCACCATTGATGTAGATGATAACACAATGGAGAAAGAATTTCCCAGTGGTCAGACTTCAGACATCGATGACTGTGAGGGCAGTTTTTTTTTTTATGAGGATGATGATGTGGTTAAAGTTGGCAGGTTTTAACTGCAGTATTTAAAAGGTGGTGTGCCCCCCCCACCCCAGACCACCACCACCGGGACTGATGTTATCCAAGTGTACTGCCGCCATGAGTCTGTCTGCACACCCCGGACCACCACCACCGGGACTGATATTATCCAAGTTTGCTGCCACCGTGAGGCTGTCTCCCCACCCTGGACCACCACCACCGGGACTGATGTTATCTAAGTCTGCTGCCACCATGAGTCAGTCTGCCCCCCATGGACCACCACCATCACGGGGACTGATGTTATCCAAGTCTGCTGCCACCATGAGTCTGTCTGACCCCCATGGACCACCACCATCACGGGGACTGATGTTATCCAAGTCTGCTGCCACAATGAGTCTGTCTGCCCAATAAGGACCACCAGTCTACCACTGCACCACCACCACCAGCTTCTTAATATTTAAACCATAAAGTGAGTATGTGCACTCATGGTTGCTTTGTGCCTCACTTAAGCTGTCTGTTTTCTTTTCTGTAGCTTTTCAGAGCCGCAGTGGCAAAGCACATACAGTACACTTATTTTGTTTCTGTTACAGGAGAACAAAAACAGGCTCCATCGCTAATATTACTCATTGGGAAAGATGCTGCAGCTATACCGTACAGAGAGGAAGTGATGTAATGTCCATGTGAAATCCATTCTGTTAGGTATAAAGATTTTATTTCATCCATTTCATTGCTTTGTAAAGACTGCTGCAAATATGGAAAACATCGGGTTGTCTTAATAGTTGACAAGATGTGTCTCTGAAATGTAACTTAGTTGACAATAAGGATTGAGATTTGAGAACCAGGGAGGGACAAATAACAATGAAGTTGTAACTTTTAAGAAGTCATTCATTTCTTTTTTAGGAAAATTTGTGATACTTTGTTGTTCTGTCAAAGTATGCTACCCCATGTATTATTCCATGTAATTTCCCGGGTCAGCCCTGAGAAAGGGACCTTCGGGGCCCAGCAGGCTTACCCGGTTATCAAAATTTAATAAATAAATAAATAAAGTAGCCTTATCAAAAAATGTTTGTCAACATGATCTGGCAAACCCCTCCCTGACCTGAGCTTGGGCACATATGCAACATGCAGAAGTCATTTCATTCGATGACCATGACCATCATTAAGAACCGGACTCCAGAAGGATGCTGCTGAAATCTGTGAAGAAATAAAAAAATAAGAAACCATTACAGACAAAACTATAATTATGATCCCCCCCCAAAAAAAAGAAATACTTACTTTCATGTGCTTGAGAATTATCCATTTCCATTTAAGTGCAAAAAGTTCTCATTGAGCACTGGACGGTGCACAGCAACAGTTCAGAGACAGAGTCACCTGTGTGTGATGCAGAACAATAGCATGAGTACATGTCCATGTCAGTTTCTACTCCCCTCATAACCTACAAAATACACAACCATGTATCTATATACATATATCTATATATATATATATATATATATATATCTACTCACCAAGGCTACTATTAGTGTACATCCAAAGGGCACCTTTCAATCCAGTTGAGATGATCACTTTTCACTTTTCTGCACACAAGGAGGATGCATTGTGGGCCTGCAGAAAAAATCTGGGGACTCTGTGCCACCACTGTGCGCATGACTGAGTGCACCATTAATTCTGGGGGACTTTGTATGTGCTGAAACAGTCTCATTTCAGTGTGTTACCACTTGTCAATTTTCTGGACTCATGGAGGATGCATTCTGGGCCTGCAGAAAAAATCTGGTGACTCTGTGCCACTTTTGTACGTATGACTGAGTGTGCCATTAATTCTGGGAGACTTTGTATGTGCTGAAACCATCTCATTTCACTATGTTACCACTTGTCAATTTTCTGGACACATGGAGGAAGCATTCTGAGCCAGCAGAAAAAATCTGGGGACTCTGTGCCACTTTTGTGCGCATCACTGAGTGTGCCATTAATTCTGGGAGACTTTGTATGTGCTGAAACAGTCTCATTTCACTCTGTTCCCACTTGTCAATTTTCTGGACACATGGAGGATGCATTTCTGGGGCTGCAGACAAAATCTGGGGACTCTGTGCCACTTTTGTGCACATGACTGAGTGCGCCATTAATTCTGGGGGACTTTGTATATGCCGAAACACTCTCATTTCACTGTGTTACCACTTGTCAATTTTCTGGACACAAGACAGATGCCTTTTGCGGATGCAGAAAAATGAGGCACCAAACCAGCACACACACGCAAAACACACAGACACTTAACAGAAGGAAGGGGCCGCAGAATACAAAGTGTAACGCATACTGAAGACAACAAAAAAAGGGCATAATTACATACAAGGGTCAGGGATGGTGGAGGAATACATTTTATGATACAGCAAGGAAGATGGGGGCATGGTGTGAGAAAACAAAACTAATGTGGGATCCTACGGTGATCCAGCAGCAGTTTCAGCATGGACATCATTTGAAGCTGATGTCCCTCTATGTCATCCAGCCGCTGCTCCAAAGCACTCATCCTCTTGCTGTTCTCCTCAACAGCACTGCAGAGAACTGCCAAGTCAGACAGTGTAACACACACTTCTCTGGTGTCCACTCCTTCGACAGGCTGACCTGCTGGTGGTGGTGGTGGTGGGGGTGCTGGTGGAGTAACGGGTGCTGCTGTGGCCCTCCTCTTCTTAGGGATGCCGCTATGCACAGCGGCACCCTCTGCCATGGAACAGCCAGCAGGTGCAGACATGGTCCGTTCTGTGGCAGCCTGCCACTCCAACTGGTGGTGATTAATCATATGGATGCGCTGGCCCCCAGTCCCCAGGTGACTCCACCGGAGGCCACGACTCACCTCCACCACACATAGGTGACACTTCACCACACTGCTGTCCCCCATGACACTATCAAAAAACTGCCAAACAATGGAGGTGTGGGGAGGACCTGGGACAGATGAACTGGCAGTAGGCTGCTCACACTGCTCAACAGTACTGATGAGATCCACACCTGGGCTTGGGGGAACAGACATATCCTGCTCCAAAGGACCTTGTGCTGGACTTGGTGGTGGTGGTGGTTGAACTGCCTCAGAGTCAGGAGGCGGTGCTGGTTCTGCTTCCGGGATTTGGACACTCACAAGTTTAGAGTGGTCCAACACAAATGGGTGCCCATGCCTGCCATGCATGCTCACGGTATGACGATGTATAATACCACGCTCTCCCAGAGCTGCCCCCTCCCCAGACATTCCCTCAGCCTGCTCCATCTCACAACACAAGCACAACACACACACAGTCACGCACACACACACACACACACAACTAAGTAAGTAGGTAAGAAAAATAAAATTTACAGAAAGAACAAATTAAGTAAAAAACAATAAAGAAAAGACAAAAAATGTAGCTTTTAAAAAAGCTGTTGGGTTAACTATCAAATTTTAACTCTCCTCCTCTGCAATCAAAGCACTCCTTTCTCTAGTACACAGTCCTCTCTCTTAGTCTGCATAGGAGAAAGTGAAACTGTCTGTGTGACTCACTTCATTCCTGCCTGGCTAGAGAGCATGTGACTTACAGTACTGTAAGCCATGTGATGTGTGGGGGGGCTGCCAACTCTGAAACACCAAGTGGATCACTTAGAATCATAATGAGGAACACGAAGTCTATTGAAATCAATGACTTTGCTTTGTCATTCAGCCCAACACGAAGTGGTAATGACAAGGCAAAGTGAGCACTTTGCATTGTCTGCTCCACGTAGCAGAGTGGCAACGCAAAGTGCCCACTTCATGAGCACTTCACTAGCGGATTTTAAATTTGCTACATCTCTACCCGTAACCATAAAAGAAACAGAAAACTATATTCTACAGAAGAAAAAAAACTGTTAAATCTTCTGGATCTTGAACAGTGGAAATTCAAGAGACTGTCAAGGGACTAATAATGTTGACTTTTGCTTGTGCTAATGTGTTTTATTTTTTTCTTCACTTTTATCTTATGTCTGCATTGTTACTGGGGAGGCAACAAAAAAAATGTAATGCTAGCAAACATACAACATGGTCCTGATTTTTTTTCCCTAAATGCAACACAGCTTCTTCATGTAGAAGGCAACCATATTTGAACAAACACCCAAGGTGTTTTTTTAACCTCAGAACTGGTGCCTACTTGAAGGACTAGGTTACATAAATTGTGAAGCCAGCCAGGAACCTATTGGACCATTTGAATTATTACCTGGAATGAGGTGTGTGGTCAGGTTGTTACTTAATATATTAACTGTGTGCTCTAATTTTAAAACATTACTGTGAAGCATATAAGGTGATACTGTGTGTAAGGTTTAAGCGGCTCCTGCCATGATGTAAAGATATATTGCTCCAAAGCAGTGGTGTCTTTAAACTCAATCTAGCATTTGAAAAGTGCAACTTACACATCCAGCACCATGGATATACATACTTATGTAAACATTATGATTTCAGAGTGAAAACTATGATTTTTGTTATTGGTATATTCCCCAGTTATTCTTTTGAAAAAGTAGCACAACATTTTGATTACCATTGAAAAGAATGCAATTTAAAAGGAGTAGAAGGAACAGAGGGGCAACCAGAGGAGACAGTTGTAGTTGCATATAAGTTAGAATTTGTTGCGGCCAGACTTGACTCATCCCTACTTCAGTGCTGCCCTAGTCACAGGTACCCAAAAGTACTGTGGGAAATTAGAACTGCTAAAATCATGTATGAGAAGACATATGGAAGTATTGCCATCCAAAGGTTTCTTGGGGATTTAAAGATCATTCCTTTTTTTTATTTATTTGGGCTCAGATATTTTAATAGACACCTTTTTACATCTGACATTGCTCAAATTATGTGGTCCATCAACATCATCCTTGCCAAGGGGTCCAGGCATATTCAATAACTATTTTTAATTATTTAAAATAGCAAAAGTTTACATTATTGTGTTATTTTATATTAAAAAATACCTTGCCATACTGTCTTAAAAAGGGGCCCAAATTCTTTCAAAGTTTTCTATTTTATTTATTTTTATGTAATTAATTTTCTCCAGATTCATATCAATCAGATATTTTACCCATGTTTCAAATTCAGTGGAGCAGTGTCTTTCCACTTAATTAAAATATATTTTCATGCTATAATCATAGCAATGCTAAGAAGCTTTAGTTGTTCCTCCTTTAGTTTTATTGGAGGCAATATTAACAATGTTAAACATGGGGATACCATGACCCCAGTTTTTATTGCTTTTTGAGTTATATGCATTATCTTAGACCAGTATTTTGATAAGTATGGACAGGAGTGCAACATATGAATAAGTGTGCCAGATGTTCTAGCACATCTTGGACATTTTTCAGAAGCACTAGCATTAAAATAATGTAATCTTGAAGCAGTATAATATGTTCTATATATAATGTTAATTTTGGATTTATTGCATTTTACTGGCCATTATATTCATATTGAATGTAGCAATAATTTCTTGCCATACTGCATTTTGTGATATTAATACCAAGCTCACTTCCCATTTCTTTATATTTTTAGTAACATGGCAAGTAATGGTATAGTGGAATCCAGCAATGAGATAGGTCTAAAGGCAACCCATGACACAAAATGAAGTAGGCATTAATTCCCTAGTAATGCCCGCTTGTCAACAGGGGTGCATTTACTTACAAAAAGAGAGACAGGTTAATTACTCCCGATCTGACATGTCATTGTGGTTTTTCACCTGTAGATCGATTCCTCCCTATAGGTGGTGCTATCGAGAGACACACAGAAATCTCACCCACTGTGCCAACAGAGAAAGTGGAGCAAGGTGTTTTTTCATTATATTTTGTCATTCAGAGTATATTCCTACCCACCCCATGGAACTCTGGCACTGAGCAGTCACTGTAACAGAAAAGCATGAAGTCTAAAAAAAATGCATTACTACTGAGCCGCCCTATGAAGCTTCAGACATGAACAACCCAGTCTCTTTCACCATGAGGCAGACCCCAGTACTCTAAGAACAGAGCCGTAGAACCAGATGGGGAGTCAGCTGTCAGATAGAAGATAGACAGCAGCTTGCAGAGGCTGGCATCTACACACACAAAGAAATGTATCTCCATGGTTAAAAAGTTACATATTGAGTCCTCACCTTCATTTTTATTTCCCCATTCAGAAGTGTAATGTGGGTAAAGTAGCAAGGTTTTAGTTATACAGCTACATATCTGTATATATTGAAATCTACAGTGGTGTCCCCCAAGATAAAATACATTTTTAACACACTCTGCAGTATGCTGCAGCATACCTACTTAATAAAGCAATGTAATTTCAATAGCATTTAGTCCCCTTTGTCATGTAGGAAACTGTGGCATTCACTTCATCCTGGCAGTGTCACATAGAGGATTGTGTATGATCAGTCATACACAACCAGGTTATTCTTGAATCAAGCCATTTCCCTGCTGACAGTAGACCTCGAGAGCGAAGCTCGAGAGGTCTCCTGTCACCAGGGAAACAGTGAGATTCAAGAATAATCCAGTTTGTGTATGATTGCTCATACACAATCTTTTATAGTGTATGGGCAATCATGCTTACGATTATAGTGAAAGAAAACACAACATTTTAAATGGGGTTAACATGACACTTTACTCAGAATTGTCACACAACAGCTTTGGCTATGGTGCTGGTCGACTGCTGATACAGAATTACATTTTTACCCACTGAAACAACACAAGAAGCAGAGAAAAATGTCCATAGGCTCAGAAAACAAAGTATTTTTCTTATCTGCTACTGCGCAGCTTTGGCCATCACAGATCTCACTGCTGTCCTTAGGATCAGGTGAACACTCCCTTTCTTCACATTCACTGTCGGATTGTGGCTGATTGGTGGATGTCATTTTATTTATTTAGCACTTTGCAGATGTTGTTTTTTGCTACTGACTTAACCGTTTGTACTGTGTGTGCAGATGTGAGGTGAACGTTTCTTGGCATGAAAATCCATGCAGCGCGAGACAGCATTCCATGTTGTTGCGCTTCACTTCTGACATACTGAGTGCAGCACAACAGCCAGTATGACGGAGTGAATGCAGCACAACAGGCAGCATGACGTAATGAGTGAAGCACAACAAGACGATTGTCAGCATGGATTTTCATACTGAATAACGTTCCACCATACACTATATTTTCCTGAATGACAAAGGGGACTAATTAGCATTGAAATTGCATTGCTTTATTCAGTAGGTCTTTTGCAGTATTCTGCAGAGTACTGTAAAATGCTGCAGAATTGCATTTTGTCCTGGGGGATACCACTGTATATGTGGGATGCAAATTATATTCATTTTGTACTTGTATGAACGTTTTGAACTTTTGCTCATTCATTATATCTTTGATCTTCTGAATTCCTCTAGTTTTCCAAATCTGATAGACTTTGTCAGTTATAGATACTTAAAAATTATAGTTCAACTGAATGGGTGAATAAGGTGAATTTTTTTATGTTTTCTTTAATTATCTGATGTGCCTTATACCAGGCATTAATTGTACAGTACAAGTCACATTAAACTGTTACCTCAACTCACTGGTGTAGCATTGTTCAATGAGTTTCCTAATCTGTGCAGGGTTTAATTCAATGAATTAGTAAGAGGTTAGTCTTGGTTTGCATCTAGCTGCTATGAACTATAAGCTTTATTTTCAACTGAGTGCTTTTGAGTTTTATTTCAGAAGGCAGACTAAACAACTCTTAAGGAATGCTGTGATATTTATAAACAGTGCTCTTAAGGAATGCTGTGATATTTATAAACGATGCTCTTAGGGAATGCTGTGATATTTATAAACAATGCCATGAAAATGCAACTACTGCCATTTCACTAAACAGTTACAAGTGAGCTGAATAGGCAGTGAAGGATGGTTGGAAAAGAGTTGAAAGCTTCAACAGTTTGAGTTGCCAATCTAGTAGCATCACAAAAAAACAATTCTACATCAGCGAGTTGATGGAACAGTTTAATGTGACTTGTACTGTAGTTGCAGTCGTTGGGCTGGATATTCAAAAGGGTTGTGCCATGCGCAATAGGGTTGCACCTGCGCAAGTCCAAAATTGCACCATCCTGCCATATTCAGCAGGAGGCAGTTGCGCCCCCCAAGTCAAGCTGAGCAACAGCGCAATGCTAATGAAGACATGCTGAACCGGAGGGGGAGGAACCATGCATAAACTGCACAGCCCGGTATTCAGTGGAATGTGCAGAGTTATCTGCAAGCGCAACCCCCAGCCGTCAGCACAACTTTGAGCCAAAAAAAGGAGTAAATCGAGTGCCACACACAGGTGAGCTGCTGCATTGCAGGGCGCAACACAGCAGCTGCCACCTGTGGGTGGACCTCAACCTACTCCCTGTGCCCCCCCCTGCAGCCCTATCATGGGCATATAGTAACCCCTCCCCCAACTGGCCTGATCGCGGGCAGAGGTTAACCCCCACCCCCAGACTGGCCCGATCGTGGGCAGCAAAGAGTCAACCCCAAGAACATATCCCTGGTGGTCCAGTGGACCGTGAGAGTCCGATTGTGGGCAGCAAAGTTTCCAACCCCAAGAACATATCTCTGGTGACCCAGTGGACCATGAAGCCCGATCGCGGGCAGCAACATGTTCAAACCCCCAAGGACCACCTACCATGGTGATCTAGTGTCTCCCCACCCACCACCCACCCCACCACCCGCCCCCGGCCCGGCGGTGGGTGGCATCATCACCACCCTGCCACCCACTGCCCACTGATTGACTGCCGGTGATTCACACCATTGGTGCAGAGCAAGAGTCAATGGGCTTGCAGCTCATCTGTACAAGGCAGTCCAGAAATGTGAATTCATTCATTCAAATATCTGGACTGCCTTGTATGGTATGGGCTGCATGCCCATTGGCTCTTGCCTGCACCAATGGGGTGCAGTCCCACCGGCAGTCAGTCGGTGGGTGGCGGGCAGCAGATGGGGATGTTGCCACCTGCTGGCTGCTGGGGAGCAGGGTGGTGGGGCTCGTGGGTGGGGGACACAGATCACCAGGCTATGTGATCCTTGGGGGTTTGAACATGTTGCGCTCGCGATCGGGCTTCATGGTCCACTGAACCACCAGGGATATGTTCTGGAGGGGTTGACGCTTTGCCCCCGTGAATCGGGCCATTCGGGGTGGGGATTTTTAACTTATGCCCATGATCGGGCTGCAGGGCATCGGTCCCTCGACGGCTGCTGTCTGGCAGGGCGCAGGCGCAAGTCCTTGGGGATGGTACAACTGCATGCTAATGGCATGCAAATGGGGCATAAATAGATGCAAATGGCTTCCCTACGCCTTGCATGAATTATGGCCCCTATTTGCATGTCACCTTTGAATATGGAAATTTTGCGATGGCGCAATGGTACTGCACCACGGACTTCAATGCTTCACTCTGACCGCCCCAACGGTGGTGCCAGGTTCCTGCGCCATGCACAGTGGCTGTGTGGGGTGATATTCAAAGGAGTTGCTCAATAGCGCAACTCCATTGAATATCGCCTCGGCCACACCCCTGCGCAACTATGTTGTGCAGCACAAGGGCTTGCGTCACAGAATAGTGCAGTTTGAATATCCTGCCCGTTATGTTTAATTTTGAGTTCTTGTTTGTATTATGGTAAGCTGAATATAGTAATTGCACCATATAAACTGAATTAGGTACAGTATATCCTCTAATGCATTAATCCATTCCCAAATTGTGGCTGTTAGAGCTGCCAGATAATATTCATACACATCTGGCAGTGCAAGTCCCCCCTCTTTTTTTGATTCAGTAAGTTTAAAGTACATTATTCTGAATGGTTTATTCATTCATATTCTGTACATTTAGTAACCATCTTCTTTATATTATGAAAATAAGTTTGTGGAATATGAATAGGTAATGATTGATAAAGAAAAAATGTATTTAAGCAAAACCTTCATTTTTATTATGTTTACATGGCCTATAAGTGTTAAAGGTAAGTCTTTCCACCCATCAAGTTCTTTTTTGAATATTTGCAAAAGTAATTCATAACTAGCTGTAAATATTTTTTTTAAGATCTGCAGGAATCTGTGCCCTCAAGTATTGAATTTGTGTGGAGATTTGTTGACAATCATATCCATTGAGCATTTCTATATTGTGTTGATTATTAAGTTTTATTATGACTGTTTTGCTCAAATTAATTTTATATCCTGATAATTTGCCATATTGTTCTGTAGTAGTTAATAATTCTTTTATTGATATTACGGGTTTAGTTAAACAGAGCAAGATATCATCTGCACATAGGCTTAATTTATTTGCAGTATTTGTGGTGCTAATACTGTAAATATTTGGATGATTTCTGATTCTTTCAGCTAAAACGTCTATAACCATTGGGGGCGGAGCTAACCAGCCAAGATGGAAGCTGTGTAACTAAGCTGCTGCAGTTCCACTTTTATCCATCCTCGTACATCAGAATTCTCATCACCCATATCCCCAGGATATTTCTTCAGATTTGCACTCTGTACATTGAGCTGAAGCTAAATCTACCTAAAGTGAGTAAATCGGACAAGGGATTGCTATTTTATTGTCTGTTGAAGATTTTCTCATTGCTACCTCAGGCTTGTAAGACATTTACAAACCATCAGGCTCCAGCAGGGGAGCAGTCCCAAGAGAAGAGATGGCCCACTCTAATCAGCCTCAGATCCCCCTTACTCAGATAGTGGACCAACAACTGGGTAATATTACCTCTGTGCTAAACAAAGTATTATTGGATACAGCAGCACTTAATTCCACCACCTCTAACACTAAAAAGGACATTGAGAAATTAACCTCCAGAGTGGTGGATACTGAACTTCAAATTAGACAACAAGACCAAATCCTACATGACCAATTTCTCCAAACTTGGGACCATCATAACCAGATACAGTATCTACTGGTCAAGGTTGATAACCTTGAAAATCGAAGGAGAAGGAAAAACATTCGGATTGTGGGGCTCCTGGAGGGGACTGAGGGCCCAGATATGATCTCCTTTTTGCAAACTTCTCTTCCAGTAATGCTTAAACTGAACAACCCCCCTCCCTTGGAGCTAGAGAGGGCCCACAGGTCACTAGCCCCAAAGCCTCAGCCTGGGGACTGACCTCGTCCAATACTGTGTAAATTTGCCAGATACACAGTTAAAGAAGTATGTCTGAAAGCTGCTAGAGATCTCAGAATGCTGCGTTGGGACGGGGCTCCCATTCAGATATGGCAGGACTATTCATATGATTTATACCGGAGACGTAGAGCCTATGGTCCAGTAAAGCAGGACCTTTACAAGTTAAACCTTACGACCTCTCTAAGATACCCATCACAACTGCGTGTACTGTATAAGGGTGAGCAGCTTACCTTTAACTCCCCAGTTGAGGTGGAACTCTTCTTGGAGGATGTGAAAGGGGCATGGTAGCCCCCCCTTCTATGTCTATGTTTATGTCCTGTGCTGGCGAGCACGTAGGAAAGGCCCGCTATGTGTGACAAGTTTTGCTCGGATTGCAGCAGGCCTTTCCTTAGATGTGCTCACCAGCTTAGTATGCATGGTGTGGTATCGCTGATTGGGGAATGAGGGGTGCATCTACTGGTGCGTGCCCTGCATTTGCCCAACAGCAACCGCGCCTCCAAATCCCCACTGCCACAAGATGTTGGTTGCACACGCGCGCCAACATAAAAAGGAGGAGGGCACAAAGAGGGAAAGAAAAGAGAAGAAAAAAGAAGGGAAGGAAAGGCAGAAACAGAGAGAAAATACCAGAACATTGGTTCGGCTAAAAGTACTGTAGAAAGGCAGAAATAGAAACATCCCTCAAGAGGTTTCTCATCTCCCAGTGGTCCTAAAGGGAGCACAATGAGATCCTCACCCGCCCAAAATATCCAGAGATTAAAACATCCACCAAATAACACAAATAAAGCAGGGGAAGGAAAAATATGGAACATCAAGCACAAAAGAAAAAAGAATATAACAAAACCCCCAATTACTCCCAAAAATGTAATGTCAGCTAATAGAAGAGAAAAAAAGGGAGATAAGATAACCTATCCCCATTCTCTATATAGGGCTGCGGAGTTGCTAGTGGAGTGTGGCATACCACATCAGAATCTGCCAAAACCTCCATTTTATCGGCCATTTCAGATACTGTTTAAAAGTACAAGCATTAGAGAAGGTGATTATTTGAGCGGCAACTGCTTAAATAGCACAGCTTTTAAAATATTTAGCAGTTTAATATGTATACTCTTGAAGAAAGGGGGGACATGATAGAAACTTTCAAGTATCTCAAGGGAATTAACAAAGTACAAGAAGGTAGCATCTTTCAGAAGAAGAGACATGCAAGAACAAGGGGGCACAATTTGAAGATGGGGAACAGCTCAGAGGTAATGTTATAAAGTATTTTTTTCACAGAGAGGGTTGTGGATGCATGGAACAGCCTTCCTGAGGAGGTTATGGAGTCATAAACAGTGGGAGAATTCAAGAATGCATGGGACAGACAGAAGGCAATTCTAGTGGGGGGGTAGGAGGAAGTAAGCTGTTGATTAACTAGAATCTGCAGCTTATCCATCAGGTAGGGTAATGGGCAGACTAGGTGGGCCAAGCAGTCCTTATCTGCTGTCAAATTCTATGTTTCTATGTTTCTATTTAGTGGCCCAGAAAAATTGAGTTGCACCAGGAGGCAGGTCGTCAGCAGTAGAGCATCAAGTGAGTCATCCCATACTATCCTCTTCTAAACTAGTCCTTGGTAAACAGGGTTCAATCACCCACTTGGTGGGTCTGCATTCCCCATCCATTAAACAATAGCAGTCCTCCCAGGGCCAGACCATACCTATTGTAGTTGAACTGAATGAGAGCCAATATGCAGTGGCTGGGGCACCGGTGCCTTTCCCCGGATAATACCGACTTGCAAGCTTGCAAATACTGTTCATAGGCGTAGCGGCAATCTGCTTCATTGTGCACTTTGCGATGGCCTGCCAACAGATGAGCCATCGGGACTGCATGAAGGAAAAGAAAGGCAAGGAAATACAAGCATTTTTCAATGCCGATTGTTTGCTTTTCACATTTGCTGCTGCAGTCAAGTACCACCTTGGCATCAGACTGTTCAGGAAAAACACTGATAGTCCAATGACGGGGCACTCCCTGATTGCAGCAGCTAATTTCTTTCAAGTTGGTGGCATGCTTGAAAACTAGTGTCATATCCAACGTGCTCACTCATTGGTGACACTGAAACAAGCCCCAAAAAAGCAGTGGCGGCATTGGCCACAACACTGTCGAACCTCCACAACCCACTACTCCAGCAAGCAGTCACAAAATGTTTCTTACGCATGTGCACAAGAAAACATAAAGAGGACTTTCATGGCTCAAGTCAAGTAAATGATGCATTGCCCCCTTTCTGTATGGAACAAGGAATGATAGCTACAAACAATGACGATGTTCTACCCATAGGCCTAGTAGGATCAAGATACCTTGTCATTGAATGTACTGAGGACATGTATGTGTGTGAATTCTGGATACAGGTTTGCAAGTGATCACATTTTCTGTGGCATTTTATCAGGCTTTCCTGTCATCTTTACATTTGCAGCCTTTAGGTGACATATTGGAGGTGGTAGGGGCAGCAGGTCGAAGCGTACCATGTTTAGGCTTTATCAAAGTATTTCTGCAAGTTCCTGAGAATGTTACAGGCACAAAAGACACTGGGAAAGATTCACAAAGTGGTTTGGGACTAAGTCCCACACCGCAACCATAGTGGCGCTCTGAAATCGCCGCAGCCACAGAGCACCCGATTTATAGCCGCAGCAGTTGCAGAGGGTGCTAAGGCGGGTCCCACTGTCCATAGCAGCCTCCTGCAGCTGCAGTGCTGTCCCTGGCAACAGCACCCAAATGCTGCCATAATCCATGGAGCTGGTCATAATCCAGCTCCACCTTTGAGAATACCTGCAGCTGTGGGTAACCTGTGGATTCGCAAGTGGCAACCCCCTCTCGCTGAGGTTTCCCTGCAGCTGCGGGACCTTCCCCGTGGTTAGTGAATCCTGCCCACTGTATCTACACTTGCATTAGTATACCCCAACTGCTGTTTGAATGCTAAAGTACCATTTTATATGAGCACTGTACTAGGAAGAGTGGGGCATGTTTTTTTGGGGGGGAATTAATCAGATCAGAGTTTAATCAAATTGTTATAGCAGGTGCTAAGTAGTAAGAAGTGTGTGTGAATAATGGACACATTGGCTGAGTGAATGTTCCTTTTAATGGCTCCATCAGTGTTCTACCTGGTCAAAATAAAGCCTTAGAAGATATAACAAAGGTTGAACTACTGTAGCTGAAATCTGAAACTAGCATCCTATAGAGGAGCCTACAACTATGTCTTTGCCTGGTGGGATTTTTAGCAACAGTTTTGTTTTATTCTGCCAAACAGGAAAACATTTAAACTACCAGTAGTGGTGAGAAATGAATCAAATCATCATGACCCTCTTTTCCCCAATCATGTCTTTGCTGAACTTTTTATTCCAAAAGACACAGTTCAACTAGAATCAGAAACGGAGAAATCCAGTGCACAGATAGAAAGGCAGTGCCTAACCATACCCAAAGTTATGTGTTGTAATACGTAAGGTACAAGAAAAGGAGGGATAGTATTTGAGTTTGGTCATTCCCCACTCCCTAACTATTAGAGAGAGAGAGAGTGTTCATAAAGCTTTAGTGGATCCCAAAGGAGTTTGCATAGAATCCAAAAAAAGCAGTTAAACACCATATTATACTCTCTGTTGATGTGCATATTCAAGGAATGCTCAAGAAACAGATACACAATGGACAGAGAGACACAGTTAACATTTGCAAGAGCTCTCCTTAGTGCCAGGATCATTTGTGAGCAAGACAGCAGTTGAGTGTTAAGACCTGGTTTTAGCTACCGAAACCCAAACTTGGAAGCCAAATGTGTGGGAGGCAACCTGATTTACTTTATACTAGCCCAAGAGCAAATCTTTATCCCAGTGTAGTGAACCTTGCATAAATCCCACAATGTTATGCATTTCACAGGACAAACAGTTAACAAGAAACTCATACTATGCCATTCAATGGGTTTTATTTTAAGCAAGAAAGACTTGAAAATGTAGGATATAGAAGCAACTGGCAAGTAAGGAACAGTCTCTTTCAAATACATTTGTGCCAGTGCACTCTCATTTGAAGAACATGACACTGCTGACAGTCTTTTGTTTCCCCCGGATAGAAGGTGTTGCCGGAAAGGTACATTCTTTGAATAATTCCTTTTTAGCAGATACCCTTGGAACAACATTTCCATTTTCAGCTTGGCATATAACCAGTCAAGATTGACAGGTGATAGTTTTTAGCAAAACATACACGCACATAATCCACTCAATAAACCAGCAGCACCCCTCTGCCCCACTCCAGTAATATCTCACTCCCAGCTTTTTTTGTCTCTTGTCAAAGATGAGACACCAGCTAAGAAGTTATCTGGCAAGGGCTTAAGTCATTGATAAGCACTTGTTTTTATCTGATACATGGGTTGGGGGGTTTGATCCTTCTTGGCATTCTCTACTTCAATGGTCACATAGAAACATAGAATTTGATGGCAGATAAGGACTGCTTGGCCCACCCAGTCTGCCCATTTCCCTACCTAATGAAAAAGCTGCAAATCCTAGTTAACCAACAGCCTACTTTTTACTACCCTCACCCACTAGAATTGCCTTATGACTGTCCCATGCATTCTTGAAATCCACCACTGTTTTTGACTCCACAACCTACTCAGGGAGGCTGTTCCATGCATCCACAACCCTCTCTGTGAAAAAATATTTCTTCACATTACCTCTGAGGCGTCCCCCCTCAATCTTCAAATTGTGCCCCCTTGTTCTTGCACACCTCTTTTTCTGAAAGATGTTACCCTCTTGGATTTTGTTGATTGCCTTGAGGTACTTAAATGTTTCTATCATGTCTCCCCTCTCCCTCCTTTCCTCAAAGCTATACATATTAAGCTCCTTAAGTCTCTGTTCATATGTCTTCTGGTGCAGACCCTGCACCATCTTAGTTGCCCTCCTCTGGACTGCCTCCATCCTGTCTATGTCTTTGCGGAGATTGCGTCTCCAGAACTGCATGCAGTACTCCAGATGGTATCTCACCAGCTGTCGGTACAGAGGGATAACAACTTTTTGTTTTCTACTGGTGATGCCTCTCCCTATGCATCCCAGTATCCTCCCAGCCCTCCTTACTGCCCTCTCACATAGTTTTCCCACCTTTAGGTCATCTGATATGACTACCCCAGGTCCCTTTCCATTTTTGTTTTTGTTAGTATCTCACCACCCATTGTGTACTCTTCCCCTTGGTTTTTATTTCACAGCTGCATTACTTTGTAGTTCTTAGCATTGAATCTAAGCTGCCATACATTTGACCATTCCTCCAGTCTTGCCAAGTCCCTTCTTATCCTTTCCACCCCACCTTGTGTATCAACCCTGTGGCAGATCTTTGTGTCATTTGCAAAGAGACATACTTTTCCTTCCAGTCCCTCTGCAATGTCGCTTATAAAGACATTAAAGAGGACTGGTCCTAGTATTGAACCCTGTGGTACCCCACTAGTAACCCCCCTTTCTTCTGAGTGGACTCTGTTTACTATCACCCTCTGTGTCCTGTTCTCTAGCCAATTTTTTACCTAGGCTACCAACTTGGGACCCACTCCCAGGCTGGCCAATTTGTATATTAATCTTTTTTGTGGAACTGTGCCAAATGCCTTGCTAAAGTCTAGGTAGGCCATGTCCATAGCCCCTCCTTGATCTACTAATTTGGTCACCCAGTCAAAGAAATCTATTAGATTTGTCTGACATGACCTTTCCACTGTGAATCCATGCTTCCTTGGGTCCTGCGCCCTTCTGGCCTCTAGGTACTCAACAATTCTTTCCTTCAGAACTGAGTCCATCATTTTCCTAATCACTGAGGTTAAACTAACAGGTCTGTAGTTTCCTGCTTCTGCCCTGCTCCCACTTTTGTGAAATGGAATAACATCTGCCCTCCTCCAGTCCTTAGGAACCACCCTATCCTACCATGATTTGTTAAAGAGGGTAGTTAGTGGTGTCACTAGTTCTACCCTTAGTTATTTTAGAATTCTGGGATGAATCCCATCAGGCCCCATTGATTTGTCCACCTTCAGTTTTAAGAGTTCTTTCAGAACCCTTTCTTCTGTGAATGGGCTGGTATCAACCCCCCGTGTCTAGAGTGTTTCTATTGTTTGGTCTAAGTACCTCCCCCTCTTCATTTGTGAATACTGAGCAAAAATATTTGTTTCATATCTCTGCCTTTTCACAGTCACCCTCTGTCCACCCCCTCTCCATTATTAAGCCTCACTATCCCTCCCTTGGTCTTCCTTCGCTCCCTGATGTACCTATAAAAGGTTTTATCCCCCTTCTTAACTGAGTTTGCTATCTTTTCCTCAGTTTGGGCCTTAGCTGTTCTGACTGCCTTCCCTGCTTCCTTTTGCTTTAATTAATACAATTTTCTGTCCTGCTCCTTCAGTGATTCCTTGTACTTCCTGAATGCTTTCTTTTTCTCCCTAACCTTCCCTGCCATCTCCTATGAGAAACATAGTGGTTTCTTACATCATTTTGTTTTGTTTATCTGCTTCACACAAAGGCTTGATGCCTCTGTGATGGCAGTTTTGATTACTACCCAATATTCTTCCACCCCTTCTTCCTGCCCATTTGCTAGTGCATTCCTTAGGCACTCACCCATTTTGGCAAAGTCAGCCCTCCTGAAGTCCAGTACCTTTGCCTTTGTATAGCTTGACTCTACTGCTGTGTTTATTGTGAACCGTACTGTTCGATGGTCACTAGTTCCCAGATGGCTACCCACTTCTAAATCTGTGGTCCTCTCACCATCCCTATTTGATAGTACCAGATCTAAGATTGCTCCCTCTCGAGTGGGTTCCAATACTAGTTGTCTAAGGCGTGCCCCCTGTAGGGCATCTACAGGAACTAGAAGGGGGACAGGATCAGATCTACAGTACAGTACAGTTGCTTCTTCTTGTTGTTTTACATTATTTCTTGTGGATTCTACTTGGTAGAAGGTTATTTCTTTTCTTTCTTACTACTAAGGGGCTAGCAGGGTATTGTTTGGGGCTGTTGGAATTTTGAAACCTGTTTTGGTAGCTATAAGTGGGCTCATTTGTTTGATTCACTGTGTGGCAGGCTGCATTTGTAGAGGCCTATTTCTTCTGTTTTAAAACATAATTGGTGTGATTTAAACGGGTCTGTTTCTTTGAATTGGAGACCTATATCTTCTAATTCCAAGCCTATTTTGATGTGTTGTTGGTGAAGTTGTTTGAAATGGAGTACTGTTTCTTTGGGTAGCAAACCTATTTTGGGGGCTTTGAGTAGAATTGTGATTCATTGTTGCTGGCTTCACTAGCTGCAAAGTTTGAGTGCAGAGTGGGGGAAGGGTGCTAATGGTCTGGCTAGGTCTCACTCAATTAGGGAGGCAAAGCTGAATCAGGTGTGGAGTCAGTGCTTTGGCTTCTCAGAAGGAACTAGAAGGGGGACAGGATCAGATCTACAGTACAGTAGCTTCTTGTTGTTTACATTGTTTCTTGTGGATTCTACTTGATAGAAGGTTATTTCTTTTCTTTCTTACTACTAAGGGGCTAGCAGGGTATTGTTTGGGGCTGTTGGAATTTTGAAACCTGTTTTGGTAGCTATAAGTGGGCTCATTTGTTTGATTCACTGTGTGGCAGGCTGCATTTGTAGAGCCTATTTCTTCTGTTTTAAAACATAATTGGTGTGATTTAACTGGGTCTGTTTCTTTGAATTGAGACCTAAATCTTCTAATTCCAAGCTTATTTTGATGTGTTGTTGGTGAAGCTGTTTCAATCTGAGTCCTGTTTCTTTGGGTAGCAAACCTATTTTGGGGGCTTTGAGTAGAATTGTGATTCATTGTTGCTGGCTTCACTTGCTGCAAAGTTTGAGGCAGAGTGGGGAAGGGTGCTAATGGTCTGACCAGGGGCCTCAGCTACCTGATTGTTTCTGGAAGACTTGGCTGGTCTCACCCCAAACCCCTCACACCCACCACCCCTGGTCCATTATTTCCTTTATACCAGGGTTCTGACATCACTTCCTCAAACAGGCAAAGGATATGCACTCTGTCATAGCAGAAGCAGACATCCAGGAAAGGAACAGCAAGTGAAGAGGTGATTGCTCTTCAGTGGAAAGGAAGTAAAATGCAAATCTAGGAGCTTTTATTATTACTTTTTCACTGATATTGCATTGGGGAAAGGAGAAGTAGGAGTTTAAGAAGGTTGTGCAATGGCTACTTCAAGTCTCTTTTTGAGTGTGGATAGGAAGGATAGGAATATAAAAAGCAGTTGCTCAATATATCTAAATGTGTGCAACAAAGGAGGTAAGGGAAATAAAGAAAATGTTTTGCACTGATAGAGTGGGAAGGGGAGACTTGGGGGAGTGTTTGGTATCCTGAATCTGGAAGGGTGGGGATTGCTGGTGGGCAATGACAGCAATGGGTAGGGTGGTAGGCTGCAACAACTGTGGTGCACCAATCTTTCTAAAAATTGCCTGGAGTGTGGGAGGATGTTTAGTGTGCAACCACATAGAAAAACTTAGAAAGGAGATTGAGGTTCTGCAGGAGGAACTAAGGCAAGGCAGATTAGGGGTGGGTTTAGCCCAATACTGGAGGGAGGAAGAAGGGGAGATGAGGGAGGGTGATTTAAGTCAACAGTGGTGAGGAGAGGGTCAGAAGAAGGGAAGCAGAGACAAAGGGGCCCAGGCCAGGAAGAACAATTGCCGGGGAAACCAGGTCAGGAGACAAAAGACAAAGGGAAGGAGGAGATAGGGACTCATGAGGGGAGGTGAAGAAGTGGCAAAAGTCATGGAGTGGAAAGGAGAGAACAGGTTACTATGAAGAGAGAGGGAGTGGGCATTTGTGAAGGGCCTTCAGAAAATAGTTGTGCACTGCTAGAGAGGAAGAAGGTGGAGGAGGGAAATGATGAAATTAGAAGAGTAATTGATAAATGCCTGGACCAAACTGGAGTGGGAGGAAGTTCTGCTGGGAGAATTGCAACAGGGGTAAAGGGGAAACAATGTGCAGGAGGAAGAGAGGAGCTGGAAATGAGAGAGAGAGAGAGAGAGATGAATGGAAGCAAGCAGGGAGTAAGAGGGGTGGAATCTTAGTGCTGGGGGACTCAATACTAAGAGGAGTTAGGTGGGGGTAGCAAGGGGGATAGGCATAGTCGCATTTGGGTGGAGGCCATGCCAGGAATGACAGCAGAAAGGGTGGGACAGTCTGTTCTGAAATATGCTAGAAGGGGTAGGGACAAGCCTCATTTAATTATACATCTTGGGACAAACAACCTGGCTGTCAAGACAGTAGATATAGTACAGAGGAGGTTTGAGGAACTAGCAGAATTATGTGAGGGGGCAGGAAGATCAGTAACTTTTTCAGAAATACTTCCAGTGCCAAAGGCAAGCACAACAAGACAGCTGAGAATAGAGGAATTTAATGGATGGCTAAGAACCTGGTGTTGTGCTAAAGGGTATGGGCTGTTGGGGGGTGGGGAGGACCTGGGAGGACAGTAGTCTCTATGCCAAGGACAGACTACACTTGAGTGAGGAGGAAAAAGTGTTGAAACAGAGGATGGAGGAGTAGCTAGAGAAGTTTGGAATTTAAACTAGGAGTGGGGGTGGCAGTTGGGAAGAGATATGCAGAGTCCACAGGTTGGGAAACCATATGAGCTTACCCCCATAACAGTGACAAAGGACAAATGGCAAGTACTGTTGGTGATGCTAGGAAAGGAGGGCAGGATGGGAGGGAGGAAAAGGGTGAAGGTGGTTACCCTTAATGCTAGGAGCCTTGGGAGAAAAACTGCAGAGTTACAGGTTCTCATGGCAGAGGGAGAGTGGACATTGCAGCCAGCACGGAAACACAGGGCCACCCAATACAATGACTGGACCTCGTCTGTACCAGGGCACAGGTTATTCTTAGGGACAGGGTGATTGGAAAAGGAGGGGGGTGGCACTATATGTGGGAAGGACTGAAGTGTGTAAGGGAGGAAGGAGGAGGGTACTGAGTCACTTTGGATGCAAAACCAGGATTCCAAGAATAGGATTCATAGAATGGGAGTGGTGTACAGGCCACCATCTCAGACGGAGGAGTTAAACAGGGAATTAGCGGGACAGATCAGGAGGACCTGCAAGAAGGGTAGTGTGGTGATTGTGGGGGACTTCAACATGCCAGGAGTGGACTGGAGCACCCCAACAACCAGGAACAGAACGGAGCAGGTACTGCTGGATGCCTTCCAGGACAGTTTCCTGCTGCAAATGGTCAGTGAACCAACCAGGTTAGGGAATACCCTTGATCTTGTGCTGGCAAATGGGGACTTTGTGAGAGAACTTACAGTGGAGGAACCGCTGTCAGGGAGTGACCACCAATCAGTATGGCTCACATTGGAAATGGGCAAGGAAGGAATGGAATCTGGCACAAGAGTGCTAGACTTCAGGAGGGCTGACTTTGGGAGGATGGGGGAAGTGATAAAAGGGTACCTGGCCAGAATTCAGTCTAGTATGGACACTAACCAGAGGTGGAAGCTCATAAAGCTGGGGATAGTGGAGGCAACCAAGACCTGCTGCAAAGCCCAGAGCAAGAAGGCTAGGGCTAAGAAACTGAGCTGGTTGAGTAAGGAGGTCATGGAAAAGGTAAGGAGGAAAGAGCTGCCTTTAGGAAGTACAAGAAAACAGGGAGGGAGAGGACAGGAGGAGTACTTGACAGAATCAAGGAGGTGACAAGGGCAGTAAGGGGAGCCAAAGCATCTACGGAACTCAGGCTGGCACAAGACATTAAGAAAGGGGAGAAGGACTTCTTTAGGTACATCAGGGAGAAAAGGAGCTGTAAGGACCATAGTAAGGATTAGAAAGGAGTGGGGTTGGGTGGAAGCAGGGTGCGATAAGGTGGAAGCACTAAATGAATACTTCTGCTCAGTATTTACTAAAGAGAAGAGGGGGGTGACACCCAAGGTGGGAGAAATGGCAGAAGCAGGGGGGAAGTGGTGACAGATGGGGAAATCATGGAGAGCAGAGTTTGAGAGGGTTTGAAGGCACTGAGGGTGGACAAGGCGCCAGGCCCAGATGGCATCCACCCCAGGGTACTGAAGGAGCTGGCAGAGGTCCTTGCAGGACCTTTGGCAGACCTATTTAATGCCTCACTTCATTCGGGCTGTGTACCTCGGGACTGGAGGATGGCTCATGTGGTGCCCCTCCACAAGAGTGGCCACAAGGATGAACTGGGAAACTACAGACCAGTGAGCTTCACATCCATTGTGGGTAAACTAATGGAGACTATCCTGAAGGAGTGGCTGGTGGCCCTCCTAGAGGCCAAAGGACTACAGGACAGCAGACAGCATGGCTTCATATGTGGCAGATCCTGCCAAACCAACCTGGTCGAGTTCTATGACTGGATAACTAGGCAACTGGACAGGGGCCATGCAGTGGATGTCCTGTATCTGGACTTCAGTAAGGCATTCGACTCAGTGCCACATGGAAGGCTGGGAAGGAAGTTAGTAGGCACAGGGATGGGTGCAAAGCTGGTGAGATGGGTAGGAAATTGGCTCCAGGGAAGGCAACAGAGGGTGGTGGTGGGTGGGGAGCTCTCACACCCAAGGGCAGTGACGAGTGGTGTTTCACAGGGCTCGGTGTTGGGAAAGGTGTTGTTTGGGATATTCATTGCAGACATATCATGGGACATCAAGAGCAAGATCAGTCTGCTGATGAAACCAAGGTAGGTGCGGTGGTGGATGACCTAGGGGGAATGGCAGGGGTTGCAGGATGATCTGGCAAAGCTTGAAACCTGGTCAGACACCTGGCAACTGGGGTTTAATGCCAAAAAGTGCAAGGTGCTGCATTTTGGGATGAAGAACTGATGGAGGAGTTATCAGCTAGGGGGAATGCAGCTAGCCCAGACAGAGGAGGAGAAGGATCTGGGTGTGCTCATTACAGGGTCAATGAACAACTCGGCACAATGTAGGAAGGCAGCTGCAAAGGCCAACAAAATACTGGGTTGTATTGCAAGGGGTATATCCTCGAGGAGGGAGGAGGTGATTCTGCCACTGTATAGGTCATTAGTTAGACCACACCTGTAGTACTGCGTGCAGTACTGCCGTCCGTATCTGAAGAGGGACATTAAGTTACTGGAGGGGTGCTGCAGGGTGACAAAGATGATCAAGGGCTGGGGACTTATCATATGAGAGGAGGTTGAAGGAGTTGAACATGTACTCACTGGAGGAGAGGAGAGACAGGGGTGACATGATTGAAACCTTTAAATACATGAAAGGAATAAACAAGATGGGTACAGAGGGCTGTTCAAAGTAAGGAGGGAGGGCCACCAGGGCCATGATATGAGACTGGAGCGAGGAAGGTTCAGGAGGGAGATGAGGAGACACTTTTTTACAGAGAGGGAGGTGGCTGGGTGGAATGCGTTACCTGCAGAAGTGGTATGCAGTAGAACAGTGGACTGCTTCAAATGAGGATGGGACAGGACAAGGGGGAGGGTTAATGAAGGGGAAGGGTGGAAGGGAGGGGCAGCTGCAGAATAAGGGGTGCTAGCTGCACATTTGAGCAGACTTGATAGACCTCTAGGCCTTTATCTGCTGGCAAATTTTGTATGTTCATATGCTCGTATCTAGAATGACCCCACTCTTAGAAGTGGCTGCTGCAAATGTACTCCAATTAACATCTGGCATATTCAGATCGCCCATCAGCAATATCTCCCCTTTTCCTGCCATTATAAGAATACTTCCTATCATTTCCTTGTCCATGTCCTTCCCCTGAGCAGGGGTTCTGTATACAACCCCTGTGTGGATTGTGGTGCTGTTGCCTGTCTCCAAATTGACTCACAGTGCTTTCTCTCCTCCTGGTTTACCCTTTTGTTCTGTAGCTTTGATTCTTTCCCTTATGAAGATAGCTACTTCTCCTCCTCTTTTACCCTTCCTGTCTCTCCTGTAGATAGTGTATCCTGGTATGTTTAGATCCCAGTCATGGTTCTGTGTGTACCATGTTTCTGTGACTGACACAATATCCAGATGTTCCTCCTCCATCAAGGCCACTAACTCAAGAAGCTTGTTACCCAGACTATGGGCATTAGTACTCATTGCTTTCCATTTTTTGATGGCTTTACCCCTTGTAGCACTATCCCTGTCCTCACTGACTTTGCTTTCTCCAGTCACCCCTGTCCTGCTCCCTACTGACCTTTGTACCTTGGTCTTTCCCTCATTTAGTACCAATCCCATGACAGATGTTTGGAGCTGGTGGGAGTCTTGTTCATGAAGGACTAGTCGCATCATGACTTCGAGGGATGGTAGATTACACAAGATTGTTCGTGTTGTTGTCTTTCTCCTGAGGTCCCATACTTTTGAATTATTGCAAATAGACTTGTTTCTGTAGTTGCCATGATCACAGTAAGTACCAAAATGTTGAAAAATATCAACTTGATGGTGTTGGATGTTCAAAACACCATAGTTGATGGCATTATGTGTTAAGTAATATATACTTGTTGATGGCATTGTTGTTCAAACATACCATAATATCTCTTGAGAAATGGTCATATTTTTATATAGTACATTTTATACAGCAAACATTTTTCATCTCACATCATCAGACATTAAGACAGCTAAGCTGAATTTTGCTTATATTTCAGTTGGGAACATTTGATAAACTTGTTTTTACCTAAGTCAACAAAATGTAGTATGAACCTTTTCCTAATTCATTACATTTTAACCCGTGCTGTGCCGCAGACTGATATATCAGTCCAGAATTCCTATATGTTCTAATTCTGTAAGCAGTCTAAGGGTTAACACACATTGGCTTTATGATAAGCAACACTATGGGGCACTAGTGTTTCAAAAACCTCTACAGAGCAAAGCTGATAATACTTATAATGCAATAGTTTTTACATATTCAGTGCCATTTATGTGGTCTGTTTCTAAACAAGGTTCGTGATGGCACTGAATCATACATTAATCAGAAAAAACTACTCAATTTTAACCTACAGAAATGAGAGATTTGCTTTTAGCAGAAATAGAAGAAAGTTAAAATAAAACTTTACTTTCATTATATGTTAATCAGGCATATAATCCAAGTTCAGACTTGACCTGAAATATGTGACCCTCTGTTGCCCACAGCCCATTCAACTCACCAATAGATGCTGTGCAAAAGAAACAATAGGACAATCTGTGTGTTGACTACTGTAAACTAAACATGTGGACAATAAAAGATGCATGTACACTTCCCAGTATAGAAGCAACATTCTCTGCACTTAGTAGGGTAAGGTGGCTGTCAGTTCTTGACTTGAAATCATGCTACTATCAAACTGAAATGGCTGAATAAGGTAAAGAAAAGACTACTTTTGTTTGTCTCATAGGGCTTTGAGAGTTCAGTAGCATGCCAGAAGGAGATACCAATGTTCCAAGTACTTTTCAAATCCTCATGGAAAAGTGTACTGGAAGCATGAATCTCGAGGGAATAACTACATTTGTTAATGACATCATTATTTTTCAAGTACCATAATATAGCATGAAGTTCACCTGTTCAAGCTTTTGCAAAAGTTAAATGAATATGGGGTGGGATTTTTAAATCAGTGGACAAAGCACTTCTGTCCGTATTTCAGACCCATGTTGCATCCATGCAAATGTGTCCAAATGTTGGCATCCTATTTACAGATACTTCGATACATCTGCAATAATTCCCACAGTTTACATGAATTTCTGTCACAGCTGCTGGAATCAAGCCCATTTTGTGGGACGCAACTGCAGAGTTCCATCCTGGGAGTTAGACCAACTTTTCTTGGTCTAACTCCCGGGATGGATTTTGACAGTCATGTCAGAAAAATAGACATGGCTCTTTGAAAATGTTGCCCATGATCAGAAACGGTCACCTGACAAGTGTACATTTTTCTAGACTTTACTGTGTTATCTTGGTCACATAGTGTCAGGAAATGCAGTGGAAACTGATCTTGAAAAAATTCTATGAATAAAGAATGACCCAGATCAAATACTAATAAGGAACTAAAATCTTTTCTGGATGGGGCATGGCTTTGCTCAATGCAAGATGGCTGCTCAACCTGAGAGCTACTTATCCCTCACTTCTCAGTCCACAATTATCCCTCCTACACAGTGTGCACTTTGGCACCAAATGACACCTGCCATGCAATTCACAGTGCCAGCTATTACCTGGTCAATAAATGTTTTGATTTTGAGTGTTACCCACCCACCCCCGAGATATCACCAAAAGCAACTTTCTCTCAGCAGCATTGAATCAGCAGCTCAGGATGTTGGTGGGCAGAAAGAGCACTCTGAATGTGGAGATGATCAAGGCAATGTTCTCCAGCATACTACAAGAACTGGTTGAGGTAAAAGCAGCCTCATTACAGACCACCAAAACTGTAACTGACCCAGATGTGAGACTGTACCACACTAAACTAGTGGCCATGTCAAATGGTGTGGCAATTCAGGAGCTCCAGGCCACAGTGTGGGAGCAAAGTCAGCTAATTCATTACCTCCAGGATAAAGCTGATGATCAGGAAAGTCACATCTGCAGAAACAACCCACAGTCTGTTGGTTTTCCTGAGGGTGTAGAGCTGAAAGACACCACTGCTTATCTGCAACACACTCTTGCTATGGTGCTCAGCTGAAGGGATGTCATATATTTAACACAGAGCAGGCCTACCACTCCTTGGCACCCCCCAAGACAGGTGATCACCCACAACTGATCCTTGCCTGCTTTCTGAGTTTTGCTACTAAGGAAGATATTCTCCATAGATCCAGAGAGCTGGGATGACTGTTGGCAAGACTATGAGGTACATACTGTATATATCAGAACTTTTCAAAGGAACTCTCCTCCAAGCAAAGAGATTATACTGTGGCAAGGCATATTATGCACAGAACTAGACTGCAGTTTTCTTTGTGCTACCTCACCACTATGTGGATCCTGCATAATGGGGTATCCTGTCTCTTTTGCACCACTGAGGCCCTGATGGACTTCTTACAGAAGAACTGACCAAAGGAGACAAGGGCTTTAAGACACAAATCCCTTGGGTCATCTAACCACCCCAAGCACACACTGGAGAATATGGATACTAGTGCACCTGTACCTTTGGCAGAAGACTAGCAAGAAAGGCTTGGGGAATCTGAACCCTGGTCACTGCCTTAACAGAGCTGCAAATGTCAACTAAATCAGCAGTGTGACAAGAAGGACTCCTGGGCCCAGCAAATCCTGTCCCATAGTCACATCCATGGAGAAGGAATCAGAGGGCGCTTCAGATGGCTTGGCTTCAATCTTAGCCAAGAACAAATATGCCTCACTTTGCCTTGCCTTGTTTCTGCCATAAAAGACTCCAGCTCCAGTGGAAAACTCAGGTACCTCAGTCTGCCCAGTCTCCTCAAGCAAGACTGACCTGTGCTGAACTCCTACTGAGAGAAATCCTGGGCATCAATTATGGCAGATGCAGTACCTCTGCTACCCGCTCCCATCAAAGGGGCCTGCCTTACAAATACTAATACAGCAACTGAAGCTTGAATGGCACTGCATACAACAGACCAACCTTCACCTTCTGATTGAACTGTGAGTAATTTTCTGTGGTTAATCGACTCTTTATAAACCAGGAGAAACTGAGAGGGGGTATTTGGAATTGCTAAATCTGGTCACATGGGTCATAAGGTCTGTCGCAAGATGCTTCAAGTCAAACCTGCACCAGTAATTGTGTCCCTGACCTCTGTAGTCCCCTTCCCAGCTCCTTCTGGAATGCTGCACAATGCATGGTCCAACTTGGCCTGTTTCTTGGAGATTCAGTCTCCCCAACAGCTGCTTACTTACCCTTAGTGGATTTACTTGCTGGGTCACTGCAACTCAACCTGCGCTCAAGACACTTCATTTCAGGAACTTGTTGCAGATAACTCCTTCATATTTAGTTTCCTCTGACATTCTGGCCCTTAGGAGTCCTCATGAGGTTGCATCTGGAACTGTTCACCATGGGCAGAACTGGATAATATGAACTGGGCAGCCTGGGGACTTTTTACCCACATTCTGACAAGATATACAGGAAATGATTCTACATTCCATGGCTGCCACTGGTTTCACCCTCTTGGATGCCCCCTCAAGTATATGGATATACTACTGGGGACTGGCTAAGAGATTTAACAAATTTAGGATCCAAAGGTAGTCCACCATGCAAGCTGACAACATGGTCATAAAGGATACAGGGACCATCGTATGGGGCACTAGGTCAGTCATGTGCTTCATGGGAGGCTCCCCAGCTGCTTGGCTTTTTCAAAGCCTTCACTGTGCATCAATGCTTGACAATGCTGGAAGGCTCTGAGGCTCTACAGATGACTCTCTTCCCTTGTAAACCATATATGGGATGCCCTAGGATTTTGTCTACAGAGCACAAGCAGGGTTGCTGCATACCTTTCTAGTTCTGATGTTAATCCTTAGTGCTTCTTTTTCAGGTTGTGCTCTTCTGATTCATTATATTTTCTACCCAGATCATGACTCTTAATCTAACCCACAGTTTCTCTTGTAGTAGCTGTGGGGCATGGTAATATACCCTATAATATACAGCAGGTATAACCACTGCTCAGCTGTGGGGCAGATAGGGTGGCTTGGCGTGAAAGCCATGTACGGACCCCCATTTGACAGTTGCTGCGCCTTAATCATACCTGTTGCAGCCCCCCCCCCACATGCCTGCACTGTCGGGGTGGTGACGAGTTGGGGCAGGCAGTAGGCCTAGCTTAAGGAGTGGGAGACTAGGCAACGTTGGTTGGAGCTTTTTGTTCCTGAACCATCCTCCTTAGAGAGCACAGTGTGGCATAAATTGCACCAAAAGGGGCTGTAACCAAGCATTTAGTTGCAGCTTGGGAGCTAAAGTAGTAACAGGAAAGGAGTGTTATTAACAAACACTTCCTTATACTGCACAAATATCACAGTTTTAAAAATGGTGCCAGATCAAAGCCCCAATTTACACCTGGCTATTTGTTGACCCGCAAGGTAAAGATCCTGAAGCTTCTCTTTGTAGAGCTTTCTTATCCAAATCCCCCCCTTGAGCTCATGTGTACTTTTTCAATTCCTTGAAACTGAAATTTATGGTCACCCCTAGCATTCTGATTAGGTGCTGTCATTGCATAAGTCATATTTTTATTCAGAATGGCATGACAATGTTTCCCCACATGAGTACCACATTTTCTGACCATCTTACCAACGTAATAGGCCCCACAACTATACATAGCCACATATAGTATATCACACCAACAGTGTCACAAGTGATCAGATCTCTTAGTTCCATAGTTTGCCCTGTTTTAGAGTTTATGAAATCTTGTCTTTGTGAGATCACACCATAATAAGAACATCTTTTGCAGGGGTAGTATCCTTGGCTATGATTAGGTGCCCAAGTACTCCTCTCCCCATCTTCTGTTGTGGGGTGTGGACTAAGTAGTCAAGTAGAGTGGTAGCCCTGTGGTATGACATATGTGGTGGATTTATTTTGAACTGTTCTAAAGCCTTGTCCCCTCTAAGCACTTGCCACTGTTTTATAATAATTGTGCCTATGCACAAAAAAAAGGGTTACCTATGCACTGGGTATCTTAGGCACGTAGGCAACAGTACATGTGAATGTCACTCAGCAGGGGTCCCATGGCATTCACAAGCAGTGCATGGTCCAGATGTACACCAGATTCTCATGTCCCACAGGCATCTACATGCCAGGCAGTCCAGCGGGAGAGATGGGGACGTGCCGACACTACACACCATTCACATAGGCGAGTAGTCCTGCACACAGGGGGGTAAAGAAAGGTTCTAGATATGGCAGTGGGGGACCCTGCCACAATTGTGGTATGCACTGAACCCTGCACACACAGAACCCCCGTCCAGTGCCAGCTGCAAGCTGTAACACCCCCACACACATCAGAGCGCCGCCTGATCACGGCTGCAAGTTGTAGCACTCACCTCCCACATTAGAGCCTCTACCTAGTCATGGCTACAAGTTGCAACACCCTTCCCCCACATCAGAGCCCCAGACATGTCCTAGCTGCAGTTTGCAGCCCCCACTATCCCCCACCTGGTCCTGGCTGCAGGTTGTAGCAATCCCCCCCAACCACAGGTCCATCCTGGCAGCCCCTGTGCATTATTGCACAGCATGAACACATCATAAACCCTGATCCTGGCCCCCCAAATGGTGGTTAGTGGCCCCCACACAGCACCAACATCACCCCCCATCCCCTGTACCTGCATGTTGGTGCTACTGTGTTGAATGGCAAGTGACTTTCCTCCTCACAACATCTTGGTCAACCACCATCCACCTGATGCTTGGAGTGTGCCTCCAATTTATAGGGAATTGGACGGGGGGGGTGGCATTGTCAGTGCTGTGGGAGGCACTAACTACCAATGTGGGGGCATGGGTGCCAGGATCGGGGGTTGGGGTGTTCATGCTCTGCAGTAATGGACAGTGGCCACCAGGACAGGAATCTGGTTGGGAGGGCATCACTGACCTGTGGACCAGGACCAGGGCTGTGATGAAGGGGGAATGAGAACATGTAGCTGGGATGAGGTGGGGGCTCTGATGTGGAGAGGGTGCTACAACTTACAGCCAAGACCAGATGGGGCTGTGATGTGGGAGAGGGTGCTACAACTTGCAGCCAGGACCGAGTGGGGGCTCTGATGTGTGGGGGTTACAACTTGCAGCTAGGACAGGCAGGGACTCTGATGTGGAGGAGTATATGTGTGCACCAGGCATGGCATGTTGCCCCAGGGATGGGTATCAAGCAGGGTGAGGGTCCACTAGACAATGGGGACCAACTGTGCATTCCCTGGGTGCCTGGGTGTTCTCTTCATGCACCTGGACCAGCACCTTTCCACAATCCCCTGCTCCCGTGGAACAGGGGATCCACTCTGGGACCCAGGATGGGCATCTGATGGGATACCTGCCTGGATTTAATACTCCACCTCTTTCCATGCTCCGTGATCCTGTGTGCTGGGGGTGGGGGCTGCTGACAGGTGGCCAGCGATAGTGAATACAGACCTGTACACACCTGTCCGCAGGCACTGAGCTACGTGAGTGGGGCACATGTCTCTGGTGTGTATTTTCTGCTTTTTCATGCATAGGGCCCAATATTCTCAACATACTTGGAATAAGCTGAGTATGTTATAACAAAGTCCATTCTGCTCTGCTCATCAGAAACTTTCCTGGTCCTATATAAAAGTTCTCTATTCTGTCCCCTTGCAAATTACTCAGCATTTTCAACGTGCCTTCTTGAATACCCTTTTTACAGAAATCTTTTCCTCAAATTTTCTGCCCCCCTTTTCAAAAAATTCCTCAGTATTGCAATTTCTTATGAGGTGAATACATTGGCCTTTGGGGATATTGATGACCATGTAACATGGGTGACAGCTTGAAGATAAAGTAAGGTGTTTCTATCAGTTGGTTTGCAATAGACATTAATATTCACCTGTCCAACTTCCCTCATTGATATCTCAAGATCCAGAAATTAATTCTGTCAGGGTCCAAGTTGCAAGTAAATTTGAGATAGGGGTTCATGGAATTAAGACATAACTTCTTGTAATTCCTCTGTCGTGCCATGCCTTGTGCTACAGGTGATCATAAATTTCAGTTTCAAGGAACTGAAAAAGTATGCCTGAGCTCAAGGGGGTGGGGGGTGATCTGGATAAGAAAGCTCTACACAGAGAAGCATTCTGGATCTTTACCTTGTGGGCAAATAAATGGGCAGGTTTAAACTGGGACATAGACCTGGCACTGTTTTTGAAGCATTGATGTTTGTATAAGGACGTGTTTGTTAATAACTCTCTTTATAGTTTCTACTTTAGCTCCTAAGCTGCAAATAAACACCCTGCTATAGCCCCTTTTGGTAGAGGTTCCTGAGTACCCAACAGAAGATGGCCTGCAACTGGGGATGCTCCAAAACCTTATACAATTAATAAATAGCAGGCTTTAGAGTCACTATACCTTTTAGCTAAGAACAATGCACTGTGACAAATATGAGTTAGAGCTCAGTATGGCATAAATTGTAGCTTTATTAAGCACTAATTACCAATTAAATACTGGACCTCTTTTGACAGTTAAGTTTTTAGCTTGTGTCCTTGTTGATATGTCTGTTAATTGTTAGTGGTGTGCATGTATAGCTTTAAGACAGCACTATTTAGTGTTGTCATTCACTGTGCATTTTGCCTTTGAAAAAACACATTGTTTGTGTGAAACATGTCAGGCAGCTCACAAGCAGTGAGGCTTGTTGACTTTTAACTTGTTTGTAACTGACACCTGTTAAATAAAAGCCTTTGCTATAGTCTGTGCTTTTTAGTCTTTATCCGGTTGAGTGCTCCAGGTTTTTTGTTTTATGCCTTAGGGTGTTTCTTCAGTAGGACCTGATCCTTGTAGCGCGAGACTTTTGGCGGATTGTTACTCTGCAGGATATATCTGATGGTAGCACCTAGGAAGCCCTGAAGGCCACCTTCAGGGGTAAAACTATTAGTTTTGCAGCCACCGATGTCACCAGAGAGACAAGACTCTCTCCACTCTGAAGCATGACTTACAGGAACAAGAGGCCCTGTAAAACGCTGCCTCACACCAGGATTCCCAGCTCTGACACACAGACACAGACAGACACACACACACACACACACACACACACACACATACAAACACACAAAGAGATCATGAAACTCAGGCTAGAGATCAACACTTGCTGGCAAGAAAGGCAGAGATAGTTGTCTATCTTGTGGCTCTGGCACAAATAGTGGGAGGCAGTGAAAGGTCTCAAGGACCCCTCACGGCAGGTTAGGGCTGCCTCCAAGGAGGTAAATATCATTATTTGTCACTTTTACTCCACCCTTTACTCCTCTCCAACTACACCTGATGCACTGCCATTCAAAATTTTCTTCAGTCACCTCCACTTCCCTAGTTTGATGCAGCAACAGGCAGAGTTGCTATATACACCACATACTCCAGAGCAGATAAGTAAGGAACTGCTTCCCTTAAACTCTGGTAAAGCCCCCAGGAGGAGGATGGTTACCCAATGGATCTTTTTTTAAGCCCATATCCTACCTTATCGCCTTACTTTTCTGCCAGGTCTATAAAGAGATGGTGTAGATTGACCCCCCCACCCCCGCAGGAGGCCACATTTACTGTTCTACCAAAAAAGGAGAAATAAACAACCCTTCCCAATTGGTACCATCCTCTTCTACCATTTCACTAATAATGGTAGAAATCCAATCTACAGCAAAGCCCTAGCAACCAGGCTAGACACCTTCCTACCCAATCTTGTACACCCATTCCAGGTGGGCTTTGTCAAGGGCAAGCAGAGCTCCAACCACGTATGCTCTCTAATTAAGCTCATGCATGTCACCTCCTCACCACAGTGATAGCTATAGATTTTGAGAAAGCATTCAGTTCCATTGAGTAGAGCTGCCTACACTTGATCTTAGCACACCTGGGACCGGGAACTCAATTTTGGGCATGAGTCCAAACCCTTTATGGCACCCACACTGCTAAAGTCTTGACAAACTCACTTCTCTTGGACTCAATCCCATTGGCCAAAGGCACAAGGCAGGGCTACCCATCCTCCCCTCTCCTTTTCATTCTGGTTACTGAGCCTGTCATTCACCAGAACAACCAGATAGAAGGCATCCAAATAGGAGAAATGCCTACTCCACTCTGCTACTGTATATGTGGATGATATATTGATCCTCATGGGGGATATACGGTCCTCATTAAACCCCCTACTGGATCTTCTTACACTCTTCACATCCAAAGTAGGATAATGGGTAAATCAGTCAAAGGCAGAAGTATTTTCCCTTAACAACAAGTGTGAGGCCTCAACCTTCAAGCAGACCAGCCTCAAATGATCTCCCAAAGCCATAACATATCTGGGTCTCCATATTATTCCAGAAATTCCCAAGCTATATGATACTAATCTCACCCCATTACTGATGGACCTCAAAACTGAGTGTGACCAGTGGAGGCCCCTGCAGTTCACTTTGACTGAGAAAATCTCTGCTTTCAAGATGGCAACAGCACATAAACTTTTATGTCTTTTTTCATCTCCCTTCCACCCCTCCTCCAAAGTGGATCTCTTCCATTGACAAACTCATGGGGAGTTTTATTTGTGAGGGTTTCTGCCCACACTACACCTGTAACAAGCTCTGCTTCTCTTGGAAAGATGGAGGCTGGAACCTCCCCTGGGTCGCAGATACCTCTGGGTCAACCATGCACCACAGTCACTCCACTGCCTATGACCCATGGACATTCATTCACCACAGTGGGTAGATACGAAGGCCTCACAACTCCCAGGACAGTCCCAGGCATCACTCCTTTGCTCTCCCACCCCCTAGGCTATTAGGCCTCACCCAATTATATCCCCATCTTTGGCATATTGGGGCAAGCTTCATAAATGGTTAGGGATGTCCATCTTTCTGGTGGTTCCATGTCAAAAAAGCACATAAACTTTTATGTCTTTTTTCATCTCCCTTCCACCCCTCCTCCAAAGTGGATCTCTTCCATTGACAAACTCATGGGGAGTTTTATTTGTGAGGGTTTCTGCCCACACTACACCTGTAACAAGCTCTGCTTCTCTTGGAAAGATGGAGGCTGGAACCTCCCCTGGGTCGCAGATACCTCTGGGTCAACCATGCACCACAGTCACTCCACTGCCTATGACCCATGGACATTCATTCACCACAGTGGGTAGATACGGAGGCCTCACAACTCCCAGGACAGTCCCAGGCATCACTCCTTTGCTCTCCCACCCCCTAGGCTATTAGGCCTCACCCAATTATATCCCCATCTTTGGCATATTGGGGCAAGCTTCATAAATGGTTAGGGATGTCCATCTTTCTGGTGGTTCCATGTCAAAAAAGCACAAAAAAAAACCAGCGAGCACAAAAACCACAACTAAAAAAATAACGTGTACACAAACAGTAAGTGCAAACAACAGTGATCATTCTAAATGGTGAGAACAGTGCCACAGTGACTTTCTGTGGGGGCTTTGCCCCATGCACCCCCTTCAATTATATATTCAACACCAGGTGGGACGCAACTTCGGGAAGGGGAGAAACTCGAGAGGGGGGATATTCTCCAAAGGGACGCAACTCAGGGTGAGGGAGAAAGTCAGAAAGGGGAGCGATTTCAGAATCCAACTATGAGGGGTTGGGGATGACAGAACTGGGGGGTAGACGCAAAGCCCAGCACAGCAGTTATAAATAAAAAAAAAACACCAGGAACAGCCAGTCTCAAACCCAGGTCTTGCAAACCTAACAGGCACACAGCTGATGACGGTAACCACCAGGCTACACTGACAGCTTGATGGCTCGGCACACAGCAGCTGATTTCACTACTGAGGGTCACTGCTTTGCTGAACTGCCTCACTGACAAAACCACTCACTATAAAAGCCATCTCACTCAAAAGACATTCACTCTCTTTCAGTCGCTGTAATTGACTCACCCATATTGGTTTGCTATCTTAATGTGATACCTTTCTGGTTCGACTACATCCCTCTATGTGATAACCCCCTGCTCAAGGTGGACAAAAAGCCACTCTGTAGGCATAATTGGAGAGGGAAGGAGAAGTTCTTTCTTAAGGATGTTCTGGCACAACATAGACATGTGATGAACTTCCTTCAGGCCCTGCAGATTCAATGGGATATATCCAAGGCAGACCTTTGGTAGTTATTTCAACTCTGCAGTGAGTGTAAAGCCTGCTGAAGAACAAAGTCTTGCTGTCAGCACCACTGCTGCCAATCCTATAGTGGTTGATCCTTGCAGAAGGCCTAGCTGACAAAATTTAGGGGGAGATCCATAACTATATTCCCAGTCAATATGTCAAGTCTAAGAACAGATGGGAAGCCATGCTTAATACCCCTTCTCAGAGCATGATTGGGTTGCATGCTGTTGAATCTTCAGTCACAAAACCTTCCAGGATGCATGCAGTAAACTCAACCAAAACAAAATCCTACACTCTTGGAATAGGATCCCTGCGGTGCTCCACAATCTTGAATTACTGCCATCAGATGAGTGTTGAAGATGTGGTGCACTGGTGGGGGGGGGGGGGGGGGGGGATATCCTACGCATCCTATGGTCCTCTTGCCCTCCTGTTCAACCCTTTTGGGACAAGGTCTTTATTAGGACTTGATGTGCTACACACCCCAATATCCCACTCAGCAGTGCCCCTTATTCTGAGAATAACCTCAGTGGCCCCTACTCTTATGTCAACTTTGCACAGATGACTAATCTTGCCAACATAGCAGGTTAAAAGCTTCTCCTCTGCAGGTGGCATACAGGGACATTCTCTCTCACCAGGAGCTGCTGTCCAGCCTTACAGAAGTAGCAGTCCTGAACAGACTGCCCACATATCCAATGACTCAATGGCAAAATATTGGATTTGCTATTCACCGTACTTCAACTCCCTAGCACCTAGAATTGACATAGGTTGACTGCCACCCTGCCACACACTTTAAGTACTGACCCTTGTTTATGGGTGCATTGAGCCATACACCCAGCTACGACCTCTGTACTGGTTACTGCTGATTGTTTTAAGATCTCACTGTATGAAAAGTATTATACTGTATGTTAGATGCTCTGGAATTTTATGTTAGCTAATATTGTAGCATATGATTGCAGATGCCATTCTGAACTTTTAGGGACGCCAGTTAGCTCCCACATGTGGACAATTTCTGTGTTCCCATTCTAAGACTATTAACTGTATGATGTATTACCATATATCTTACTGTCTCTATTCTAAGTTGATGTGTGTCCACCTGTGTCTAAAAGATGTATGCTAATAAAAAGATTAATTACAACAAAAAAAAACTGTGATTTGTAGGTTATTACTGCAGATTTGTGTAGCATTTTTTTTCCAGATTACAAGACCTCTTAATAATCTGATAGTAGGTTACTACCCACAGAAGAAAAGAGAAAAAAGACAGAAAAGCACAACACTCCACTGTGTGTTACCAACAGGCAAATTAATGAGCTGTGGACTCTGGAGTGTCAAAAGGCTTTTAACGTTTTAATACAGAAATTGACAAATTGCCCCGGTTTTAGGATATTCAGAGTCACAGCTTCCATATATGCTGCATACTGACATCAGCTGAGATGGGTTGGAGGCAACCCTTTATCAGGAGCAAGACTTGCAAGCCAGAGTGATAGCATATGCCAGCTGGTGGTTAACTAAAAGTGAGAAGAACTACCCAACCCAGAAGCTAGAATGCTTAGCCCTCAAATGGGCAATTAATGAAAAGTGTCATGATCTTCTTTATGGATGCACAGTTTAGGGTCATGACAGACAATTATCCCCTTACATACATCCTGACTACAGATAATGCAGCAGGGTATCACTGGTTGACAGCATTGTCCTTGTGTGTTTTCACTGCGAAGTACAGACCAGGTCATCAGAATAGGGATGCAGGTGGCTTGTCACATCATCCACAGCTCCCTCCTCAGGATGACTAACAATTTCATCAGGTGAGTGACAGAGTTCGACAGCTTTACGACATGGGTTTTGGATTACTGTGAGTTAGAGACTTCTCCCTGGAAAGGTGTTGTAGCTATTTGTAACCAACTGGATCTCAGACTTTCAGAAACAGATGAAGCTGTGCATGTTCCTCCCAAACTACTAATAGCATCATTTGCACTGTGCAGTTCCAGATAGTTTTTATAAACCGGTGCCCTGGCCAAATCAGCTCTCACTCTCTGGAACAGAAACCAAGGATCAGTGTAAATTACAAAGGGATGATCCTGTTCTCAAGGTGAGTTTTGATTTCTTGGAATCTGGGACAAGGCCAGCTACAACACAATGGTGTTCTGAAGCTGCAGATGTCAGATTGCTACTACGAGAGTGTCACAAACTTATTTTAAAGGATGGAGTGCTGTACCAAATATGTAAGAGTGATGGGGATCATTTTCAACTGTTTTGGGTGCTCATGACCAAGTGGGAGACCTTGGGTTTGATCATACACTTGATTTTGCCCACACTTGCTTTTATTGGCCTAAGATGACAACATCCATAGAAACAAAAGGTAAAATCTGTGAAAGGTGTTACATGTGATATAAAGCCAGAACAAGCAGTTCCACTAGTAAATCTCGAGACTACCAACCATTAGAACTGGTATGCATGGATTGCCTCTCTCTTGAAACACACAACAGTGGCACATGGAATATCCTGGTTATTTCCTATCATTTTGTAAAATATTCTGTTGCAGTACCAACCAATGACCAGAAAGTGAAAACTGTTGCTAAAGTATTATGGGAAATCTTCATTGTTCATTATGGTTTTCCAGAACGATTACACAGTGACCAAGGACGTGATTTTAGTCTTGCACCATAAAAAAGTTGTGCAGCTTTGCAGGGACTCAGAAAGTCAGGAGTGATCCATGCCATCTTCATGACAACCCTGTCAAGTGGTTCAGTCGCACACTTCTGGACATGCTGGATACACTCAGACCATAAGATAAATACCACTGGAGAGATTTTGTGAAGCCATTTGCACATACATACAACTGCACAAGAAATTACCATACAGGTTTTTCACCATATGCTCTCATGTTTGTTTGGCAGGCAGCCGAGGTTGTCTATTGACCTTGAACTGGACATAAACCCTAAGGATCATGACTCCAGACCACTACCCATTCTCAATATGTCCAGAATCTCTAACACAGACACAAAAAGGGTTATGAACTGGCTACTGACAGTGTGGAAAAATCAGGTATCCACGACAAAAGATGTTATGATTAGAAGGTTCAAGAATCTATGCTTACATAAGGAGACAGAGTTCTGTTGAGAAACATGAATATAAGAGGTAAGTACAAAATATCCAACAGACGGGAAACCACAGTGCACCTTGTGACTTAAAGGACAGGTGAAAGTCCAGTTTATGTTGTAAAACCTGAGAATAACTGGGGATGTGTGGTCTGGCCACTGGGAAGATGGCAGCCTAAAAAGAGAGCTCCCGCCTAGATAGTGGCTATCCATGCTCGATCGCCACGATCCCGTGGAGTCCTAACTAAAATAAGCAACTTTATGTACAGGTGACATCCAGTACTTCAGGCGACATGCATTTTAAATGGATTTCGGGTACCTGTCACCATGTCTACGAGCTCTCCTTAACCTCCTGTAGGCTGGGAAGGCCCCGACTGCACCACCAGAGCTATCGTGCTGGCCATCAGAGTTCCTGATCGAGCATGGCAGAATATTTAATTGGGAAATGTGTCTCTTTGGGGTCCAGCCTTGCCTCCCTCCCCCCAATGATCAAGTATGAGCTCCTCGACTCCCACCACTGCTCCAATCGCAGCCTCTGTAAGTGGGGATATGCCTAAGGCTGTTGGTGAATCCCTCCAGCATACTTACTCACTTGTTGGAGGTCTTAATTTCCAGGGTGGACGGCCTCAGTTTGTCTCTCTCTAGCACAGTTACCAAAGTTAAACAGCTCCAAGACAAAGTTAATGTGCTGGAACAAAAGGCCGAAGCCAGTGAAGACCAGCAGTCACAAATATGGCAAAAACTGAAACAGCATGAAGAGCGCCTTGCAGCACTCTGGGGTGGAGCAGAGGACCACGAAAATAGAAACTGCCGCAATAATCTGTGGATTATTGGTATGCCAGAGGGGTGAAAGGGCAGGCCATGGAGAAATTCTTAAACCATACTATCCCGCTTATTCTGGGGGAACGATGGCAAGGCCCCATAGAAATTGAAAGGGCCCACAGAGTGGCCACTCACTACAACAAGCAATCCGACAACCCGCACCCTATAGTAGCTTATCTGCTTCATTACTCAACTAAAGAAAGGATCCTGAGGGCTGCTAGGGACATCAGAGAGCTGCACTGGCAAGGAGCACCAGTTTAAATCTTCAGAGGTTTCACACAAGAAACAGCAGCAGAAAGAAGGGCTTTTAGCCCTATCAAGCGATTTCTGTATCAAAATGATTTTCGCTTCCGTTTTAAAAACCTTACCAGGTTTTTCGTCAGCAAAGGGGGCCATGAGATTGGTGTAGGTCACCCAGTAGAATTGGAAGGATGGTTGGCTCGATTTTGGCTTGGTCTGTATCCTCAAACTACCACTCCCAGGAAGCTTTGGGAGCCCCATGCAACCCCGCCTCCTCCTAGGAACCTTTCTGATGGTCGAGATATCCAGGGGGCTGTAATGGTGACAGGACCTGTGCTCCCATCTGGCAACCCCGCTTACAAGAGAGGCAGCAGTCAATCACATATGCCCAGCCTGATGTCCACACCACAAAGGTCGGAAGCTGCTTTTTCCCATTGTCAACAGTGAGCAAGAATTAGCCCTCAGCGCTCGCCTACTAAGGTCCCCACTGCAAAAATCCTGAGGGAAGATCTCCTCATTGCATTGGACGATAAAGATTTGGATTTCTCTACTAATTCGGAAATGGAAACCAAGATCACAAGGGACTGGGCAGATTTTCCAGACTCCACCTTGCTCGAAGTGGCAGAAGATCCCCAGTTGGTAAAGCCTGGCTTTCTTTTGTATGCTGCAGCTGCAGAAGGTCGTTGATCCTGGTATACTCCCTCGGGGCACTCCCGAGCTGGCCGAAGGACTGAATTCATAAACATTTGATATGGTTTGCAATTCTGGATAAGCGCTGTTCATTGTTGGTTTTTCATTATAAGTTTACCCTCGTCCCTCACTTCTTATTTCCACATATAGAGCGGATTATGCAAGTGGTGTCCTGTGTGGCTCTCACACAAGAGGGATGGACTTTCACTACTCCTGAATGGATTCCAAGAGTTCCTTGCCATCTCAGCTGTATACTCCTGACTGATCCATAAAAGGATAGGCTGATCTCCCCCCCAGTGCACTTAGCTCGCATGAATCTGGTGCTGCAGGGCCTTGCTAATAGGGCTTTATTGGATTATAAATCATGAGCAACTCTACGGAGTGCAGTGCAGTGCAGTAAGTGGAGGATGGATGTCCCCACCTCCCCCCTCCCCCCTCACAGGACCCCCCGTTACTCTGCGTATAGGCACCCTGGTTAGTTTGCCTTAAGCATTATATGGGTGGGATTTATCCTCCTCTCCCTCCCTCCTCCACGGAGTTGGGATGACTGACTATGGATGGTGACCCGACAGAGAACATCTCTGTCAATTTTGTTGGTGTGACCACTTGTTTTACTCGCAACCCTGTACTGAGAGCAGGAGCTAGCATAGCTGTAGGGTGTTAGCACAACCCTCTTGTGCAGCGACCTCCACTCTCATAGCTGAGATACCAATTGGTGTCCCATTCAGGGATATTAGGTGGCTTATTAATATCTCCAGTTGTTTGTTGGTATAATATTTTTCTTTAGTCAAGTGAAATTGATTGTTCTTTCTCTCTCTTGTCTTATAGCAGCAGTTTGCAGTTTGACAATTAAGATTTCTGGTTCTCTCCAGGCAATGCTTCCACCCCTGTTTACGCTATTCCTGGGTTGGTCTGTACTCCTAGATGTAAGGTATAATGATAAGTTGTTAGACACTCTTAAAAGTCTCCTTCCTCCTCTACACATCGCAGTAAGTATGCATCCTTTATTCTATATGGGAGGAATGATGGGGCCGAACCCTTCCCCATCCCAGACCCGTAGATGGGTATCCTGGAATGTTAAAGGGCTCAATCACCCAATTAAAAGAACAAAGGTTTTGCAGCATCTTAAGTCTCTGAGGGCGGAAGTGGCACTACTTCAAGATACACACCTCATAGCCAAATCCAATGCTTGGCTAAAGAAATCATGGGTGGGTGAAGTGGCGGCTAGCTCCGTTCCCTCAAAGTCTAAAGGGGTCACTATTTTGTTGAGGCATTCCTCAATCTGGAAAATTGACAGGGTAAAGAAAGACATGCAGGGCAGATGGTTAGTGTGATACGTGTTATCCTCACCAGAGGAGATTTGATATTGGGCAATCTCTATGCCCCAATAATGACCACGCAGATTTTTTTCCAGCAGTGAGTCAAGCAATATCGAAACTCCAAGTGGACGAGCACCCCCTTCCCATCATACTGGGTGGGGATTTCAATTTGGTGCAGGACATTTTCCTGGACAAATCATCACCCATTTCACATGCCACCCCTAAAGCAAGGCAATCCTTGGCGGACCTACAGGAAGAGTAGGCCCTAGTAGACGCCTGGCGGAAGGACCATCTTACTGATAGGGACTATACTTTTTTTTCTAGCCCGCACCACTCACACAGCCACATTGACTATTGGTTGGTGAACGATGCTGTAGGGAGAGGGGTTACAGATGCGGGGATAGGCTCGATAGTGATCTTGGACCACTCCCCGATCTGGCTCTCGTATCTCCGCTCTGTGCAATCCTCCCATTAAGTCTGATGGCGCTGTAAACCTTGGTCTTTAAGGACCCAAACTTTGGCCAAATACTGGCCTCTACCATAAAGGAATATTTCTTTCTAAACTCAGACTGTGGCATTTCTCCGAGCATAGAGTGGGATGCCTTGAAAGCGGTCCTACGGGGCCACATTATCGCTGTCTCGGCAGCAAGGGATAAAACCCTCAAGGCCAATCTTACTTCCATGCAGGCTGAACTTGTAAGCTTGAAGCTTAGGTTTAAAGCTAATCCACAGCCCAATGTTAATAAGGACCTACGTCGCAAAATACTTAACCTTAAATATCAGATTGACGTAATACTGCATCAAAAAGCCAAATGGCACTTATTACGTTCCAAACAGGAATTTTGGGCCAATGGAGAAAGGTCAGGAAAACTCCTGGCTTACTGCTTGCATAAGCAACAGGGGGCTACTAGGATACATTCTCTTTCTGGACTGCATCGGGAACAATAGCCTCTACCCCAAGGGATGAGAACCAAACAATGCAGCTTTTCTATGAATCCCTGTATCAATCCTGTTCTTCTATTAATCCTGCTGAATTGGGCCAGAGGCTGTTGGGTTTTTGTAGCAGGACACAACTTCCCTCCCTATCCCCTGAGCAAGTGACCATGTTGGAAGCACCAGTGTCCTGCGATGAGTTAAATCTCACTCTAGCCAATATGGCCCGAGGTAAAGCACCCGGCCCCGATGGTATGTCAGTGGAACTTTACCAGGCACTCGGTTCAGACATCTTCCCTCCAGTGTTATCAGCCCTCCTAGACTCACATAAAAAGCATATTCTCCCACCAACCATGAGAGATGCTATCATCACTCTCCTTCCGAAGAAGTCATCCGATCCATTGGATTGTGCAAACTTACGGCCAACATCCCTGCTGTCAGTTGATATTAAAAATCATGGCAAAAGTGCTCGCCACTAGATTGAGTTCAGTGCTCCTCTCTATCATTCACCCTGCACTAGCTGGTTTCTTTAAAGGGAAAACAGGGATGGACAATACACACCTTCTACTTGGCCTTAAATGGCTGGCTTCCAAAGCCCCCTCCCCACCCTGTGGCTGCTTTGGCCATAGATTTCGCCAAAGCTTTTGACTCTTTGGAATGGGTCTTTCCACATGAAACTCTTAACATGTTTGGGTTTGGGCCATACTTTAAGCAGTAGGTACACACTTTATATGCCTCCCCGACGGCATGTATCCTTACAAATAGTGATATCTCTCCCCCATTCTCCCTTCATAGAGGTATCAGGCAGGGGTGTCCGCTTTCTTCCGTTTTGTTTCTCATCACCTTAGACCCATTGATATGGGTGATTATCACAGACCCTCAGATACAGGGCATTGAGAGCAAGGGGCACACATATGTTGCCATGGCATATGCGGACGACCTCCTTCTGACTTTGACCAATCCCCGACAAGCACTACCTGAGATACTTCTGCTTCTGGAAGAGAATGCTATACTCTCAGGTCTCCAGATAAATCAGAAAAAGACTATTCTGGCCCCTCTCAACTCATTATGTACAAAGGACTGTGTACAAGGCACCAATATTACCTGGGCGGAACACAGTTTCAGTTATCTCAGGGTTCAAACTCCTGTTAAATAGACAGCCCTCAAAATAGCCAACTTCTCTCCCCTGTGTACTCAGTTAGCCATCGAAGTGGAATGATGGTGCAAACTCAAACTGTCTCTCCCAGGTAAAGTATCGGTGGTACTCATGCTGCTCTTGCCATGGGTTTTGTTCCTCCTAACCAATCTGCCCATTCCCTACTCTGCAAAACTATTTCAGCTCTTGGACAAGTTAGTATCTAATTTCCTATGGGACTATAAACCACCAAGATGGAGCAGGCACAAGACTAGAGCACATTGGACCAGAGGTGATCTCGGTGTGCCTTGGTTTTATGGCTACCACCTAGCATGTTTGGCGACCCAGGCCACTATGTGGTTTCTGCCGAGTACATTAGCAACCCCGCCTTGTGTTCAACTAGAAACTGATTTTGCATGTCCTCATACACTCTATTGTCTCTTAACACCTCACTCAAGGATTGATTCGCAACTCCCCCCTAAAATTGTAGATACTGCCCGAGCTTGGAAGTTATTATTCTCTAAATCTCATACTCCTAAGATGGCAGGGCACCCGCTGATACTATTTGCCCCTATCTGGCATAACAAACTAGTCCAGATTGAGGGGGAGGGACTTTGTTGGTCGAGTTGACAGCAACAAGGTATCCGGACAGCCAAGGATTTAGTTGTTCCCGGAACTCAGCAGCTGCTGTCATTCGAGCAACTGAGGAGTAAATATTTTTTGCCAAACAAAGATTTTTGGTGTTATCTACAGATCCACAGTGCTCTAACTCCCCTCCTCACTAAAAATACAGATTACAAGCAACGGCAGTGGTTTACTGACCATCTGGTGTTGGATACCCAGAAAGGTCTTATGGGTCACTTTTATAGTACTTGGAGGGATTCTCAACCTGATCCCACACAGGCCTGTAGGACTCAGTGGGAAAAAATTCTAGGGGAATCAGTTTCGGAAGAGCAATGGCTGTCCTATTGTAAAAGTGTCCATTACTCCTACAGGGACCCCTAACAGTCATTTTATGCAACAAAAACTACTGTTGTTTTGGTATCGCACCCCAGAGCTATTGCATATGAGGGGTTTGCTTGACCACAGCCATTGTTGGTGATGTGCACAACCAAATGCCCACATCAAACATATACTTTGGTCATGTCCTTCTCTTGCTCTCTTCTGGGCAATGGTGGCTAAAGACATCTCTAAAGTACTGAAGGTTATGATTATCCTGTCAGCCCCGCTGGTGCTTTTAGGGGATATAAGCCAGTTGGTAGCTCTCCCTAATCCCCTGCAGTACTGGGTACTCTCCACCATACTGTAAGCCAAACTCCTCCTACTCATGCATTGGAGACAACCCATAATACCTAGCAGACCTGTGTGGCACGCGGCTATCGCCCGCCTCTCTCAGTTTGAATGGCTCTCTTTGCTACAAGGATCAAACATGCATCCGTACTATGCTAAATGGGGGCCTTATCTCCAGTATGACTTTTTGAAAATTCCAACCCAGCTCAGGAACCCTCCCTGAATTCCCAGGGGACTTTGAGATTTCTCTCCCCCGGGCCTAGTTATATTGATACAGGCGTGCTTTAAGGTTAAGGTTGGGTGAAAGCATTGACCTCTTTTTGTTAGTATGTTAAGAGGTATGCAATATATACTTATGACTGACATTATCATGTATCAATATGCAGTTGCAGTATTTTTCTTAGACCTATAGAGTTTACAGTTACTGCTGGTGTGTCAACACAGTGTGGATCCCACATGATTGTATTTTTACACCTGTCATAACACTGTGACCTGTAGTATATATGTTAACAAAACAGAAACTCAATAAAAAACATTATTCGATTAAAAAAAAAATAGAATAACCATGGGATGGAGCGTGCACTTCATAATGATCTTTTTTTACCCTGTGGATTTCTTCCATTGTCTCAAGCAGTATTGTGGACCAGCCAAAACTGCTGCTCAAGCCCCCATTTACATGGCTTAAGACCAAACAAGCAAAACTTGCCACTGAAATTCAGAATGTGTCCAATTTTTGTGATGATGATGGAAGCATTTGTTTTGCTGAGCCATTTCAGAATTTATGTTCTTTACCTATCATACTAGTAAACAGCTGTCAGCACAGTGAAAATCTGAATGAGTGTAAAAACAAGCTACATACAGACTTATGGGACCGAGATCTTTCTACTTTACATTTGAACACAGATGCCTTAATTTTTCTGCCACAAAGAAGCATTTCACAGGAGTTGACTGAGGAAATTTCTAAAGTGCCAGAAACACAGGTTTTGCACCATGGGCTGATTCAGTAGAACCTTCAGAACTGGAGCTAAATTCTGAATACAATGGTGAGAATGATCCTGCTAGAGAACTTCAAGATGTTAACATGGACAATTCAGTGGAAGAGGATGCACCTAAAGGTAAAATGTTTAATGATGGAAATAATTTTCACAGGACGGTCACAGAACAAGAGACTTCTGAAAAAGCAACAATGCGAAAAGCTGACATAAGTAAGACACCCTGAGAGAGTGTGAAATCAGCCAGACAGGTTGCAATATCATGAATTGGGAAAACTCACTATCATTTGGTGTTTAGTCTTCATTGTAAGATTGGGAAAAACACTGGGCCAGATTCTCAAAAGGTTATGCATGGCGTAAAGTGACTTGGGCCAACAAAAATGGTGAAAGTAGCATTTGCGCCATGAGTTACGACATTTGGGATTCTGCAAAGCAGCCTGCTTCGTGTTGCAGGCTGCTCATGCTAAAGTGGACTTACACCGCCATTTACACCATAAACCCCCTGTGACATGGTGTAAGGGGGTTTATGGCAACAGTTGTGCCCTATTCAGGAAGGGTGGCTGCCAGATCCCCAAATTTGCAATTCTAAAACAACCCCAGAGGACATCCATCAAAGTACATTTAAATGAGCTAATAGCTGGTGTAAGTGTACCTTGCGTCACTGGAGGTTGTGACAATGCAGTAGATACCAAGAGGGCTATGGGAACCACTCATGCCTCAATCCCCAAAATGTGTGATAAAAGTCCCACAGTGCTAGTGGCCCCCCCATGCCCTGATCCTCCAATATATATAAAAAATGCCCCACAGGGCTAGAGGATCCCCCAATGCCCCAATCTCCCAATATATGTAAAACAAGCCCTGCAGGGCCAGAAGATCCCCCCAGGCCCTGATCCCTGTACCCCAAGTGTGAGTGATAATAGAAACTGTGACCAAAAAAAAAAGATCCCCATTATCTCTGGTAGTCTAGTGGCTCCCCACCCCCACCCAGCAGTGCAAGACCACCCCACACCCTCGATCCATACCCAGCTGGTGACTGGCACAGTCCACGTCTCACCACCACAGCCAGTCACCGACTGAGCTCTGTAGGTGCACATACTACTGTAAACAGTACATGCTAAATGACATGAGCTGTAATGCAGCCAGGGTCTCCAGTTGGATTTATGTCAACCACAAGCTTTTTTTTGGTTTTTTTACCAGGAGAGACACACTAAGCTGAAAGCTTGTTGTTTACAGGTGTGACCTGGGAGCACAATGAAGTTAAGTGACTTGCTCAGGGTCACACCATATGCAAGTGGGGACTGTGGGATTTTGCAGTTTACATAAATCCATCGCTGTGATGGTAATCAACAGCTTAGTTGTCAAACTGCCATCATAGAGCCATAGAGATACGTGGTATAAATTGATGCTTTGACATCATGTTCTGTTATGATAATACAGCTCTCATGGACTATGAGAGTTCAACAGCCATAAAATGGGGACCCACCAGGACAGTTACAGGGGACTGGAATGAACCGTAAAAACAAATTTAAGCAAACATATATTCCTAACAGCTACATGGAAACAGGTGTCTGTTGACATGGAAACAAATAACATTTACAAGATATGATATGATACGATGTGATGTGATGTGATGTGATATGATATGATATGATATGATATGATATGATATGATATGATATGATTAGTCTATATTCTTTTAAAGGAGGATGTGGAACCAAGAAATCAGGGCAGAATCTTTGGCCTTCTCCTGGCCCTTGACCAGGAAAAGGCCTTTGATTGTATTTCACATGATTTTCTGTTTCAGATTTTACGGCACTATGGGATCTCAAACAGTTTTGTTTAATAGATTTGGTTACTATATTGCACTGCTCTTATAACTCCAATATTGCATGGTTGACAAAGGACTATAATCTCTATCAGAAAGGGGTAAGACACGGGTGCTCCTTTAGTTCCTTATTGTATGTTTTTGGTTTAGATCCTCTAATTAGGAAAAATACCAGATATCCTGGTATGCAAGTGATAGTCATGCAGAAAACCTTATTTTTCCAACCATGCTGGCTTATGGTATTTATCTATTTATTGATTTGGAATATGGATTCCATTCAAGTTGTATTAGGTGTATTAGAGTCCTTTTGAAAGGTTGTCAGGGTGAGAGTTAACTTGCAAAAAAGCAAGGGGGTGGCTTTGGATCCTTTCAAGGAAGCCTGCCCTGACGATGTCTCTGGTGTTTAAATTGGGGAAAATGGCCCTATTATGATTCTGGGCATAAAGTCTGGAGAGGGTACTATGGCCAGGGCAAACTCGGAATCCAAGCTGCTAATGGTTCAGTATAAGGTCACAGAATTTGAAAAAGTAGCCAGTCTCTAAGGCTGAAAGAGTCTACATGATCAAAACTCCTTACCAACATTTTTCTGTATATTAGTTTTGCTTTTCCCCCTCTAAGGAACTAGAAGCTAAGGTCTATAATATCTTAAGGCTGTTATGGGGAAGCCATTTAAGCCCAGTAAAAATGATCCACACTTGCAGGAAACCATGGGATGGTGGCCAAGGTATGCCGAATCCCCTAGTGCTTTTCCATCATATTGTTTTCATACATTTTCTGAAGTTCATGTTATTACAGTCATCCAAGATTTGGATTCCTTTTGGAAGGTTGTGGTGCATTTCACTCTTTTTGTACTTGGAAGGTAGGTGATGATCTGCTTCTAGGATGGACAATGAAACTGCTTCCTGGTTTCTTAAGTTCTTGTCTTAAATTAAAGACTATGGAAATAGTATTTTTTGCAAGTCTCCTCTCTGCTAGGACTAAATTGTATGAGTAAATCATAAATTCCTTTTTTTGCAGAACCAGTTTATGAAGCAGGCAGAGGAATATCACTCTGATCATGAGACAACTTTTGGATCACAGAATCCCTGCTAAAGTGAGGGATATGTTGTGGTTATGCACCCAGGGTAAACTACAGGTCCAAGGTAACCCCAAACTTAAGAATGTTTTGGAATGTTTCTGCCTTCAGGAATCATGTTGTCAAACATTTCAGGCCATGCACCTCTTGTTCTTTACCTGCCCCTATATTACAAACTTTTAGTTGGAACTGAGAGGCTCCTGGAAGGCCCCCATGTTTCCTTACAATGTTATATGAAAACATAATAAATAGTTTTTTCCCTGATTCTTGGAATCTTTGGGAGTATAGTACCTTATGTGTCATTATGGCATGCTGAAATGGTACATTTTGGCAAGCAAGGTGCTCCTTTTTATTCCAGCAAAATTGTTCCTTTGGACATTCTGCGTCTGCAAATGAAGTGAGATCTGTATATGATCAGAAACATAAACAATTACCTAGACAGCAGTCCTCTGCTTTTTGGAAAAAGGTTGCATAGATGTAATTTGTGGATGGAACTTTTTTGTTTTTCGTGGGGGGGGAGGGGTTGTTTGTTTTTTCCAGTATAAGCCATGTGAAGTGTCTTCGGAGAGGGGCTTGATTAGTATTGTTTTCCTTTTTTAAATACATTATTATTCTTTGCTGATTATGGGTTTCCGAATGCACAGTGATTGTATAATTCGGATCGTATTTATAGTTTTTATTTTTATATATATTCTGTTTTACCAATAAAAACTCCCCTATGCAAATCAATTAAAAGTTGCTAGGAGTTACAGAAAGCCTGTCTATATGCTGAATTGTTTCAGAAAATTGAAATACTGGGTGTATCGGTTCCACTTTTATTGGCTGGAAGCAGGAAGGAGGTGTATAATGTCAGTATACAAAATTAATGTATTTCAGAAGCAGTATTTGGCCGAAGGCAGGTGTTCCTATTCAGTCTATCATTAAGCAACTTCTGGAACCTCAGATACCTGCAAAGATGTGGGTCAATGTGTGGCTGAGTTCTCATGGATGACATAATGTTAAGGGGAACGAGAAACATTAAAGTCTTAGGCCCCCATATTCAAAAGGTTAACATGGCACCAACTGGGATAGTGCTGCACTATCTGTGAATAATGCCAGTGCTCTGGGCTGAGCCATATTCAGAGGCCCCTAGAGCATCAAGCTAACCCAGCAGCATGATCACACAAAATGTACTGCTGCACCTGTAGAAATGAGGGGTCCCCCACTCATAAAGGACACAGTGGTATAGCCATAGGTTTTTGCAACACTGTTTATCACCAGTGACTGGGCACTAAGGCTACAGTATGCTCCCGAACACTTGGTCCACATATTGCAGGCTGTACTCTTTAGCATCTAATGGTTTCCCCCTGAACACCCATTCAATCAGTTGTACATTCTCTGGTGGCTAGTGGTTCCTCCACCCCCAATTACCCATATGGCAGATAAATACCCTTATTCCTGGTGTATAGAGGACCCCTCCGATCACCCAAGGTGCTATAAATACCTTTGTCCCTAGTGTCAACAGAGTACCTCCCCACAACTGATTGACAAGCCCTCATCTGCCCATCTGCTGAGGACCCCCACCCTGTATCCTACTCACCCCAGTCAGCATATTTCAGATGACAGCAAGTGGCACAACCCTCCACTCATGTCCTTGGCTGCCTGCCTTCTCACTGAACTTGATTGCAAGTACAGTACTCACAACTTCACTCAGTGACAGTCAGGTGGTGACCAGTAGAGGAAGTGACCAGAAGGCTGTGCCGAGCACAGTGATATGAGGTACAGTTACCAGAATGGGGGGGCGGAGTGGGGGTCCTCAGTGGGTGGGATGCTTCCATTAAATTGGGGGAGTGGGGGTTCAATAGACACCAGTAACAAGGGTAAGTATAGAACCATGGGCGACCAGGAGTGGGGGGTCTTCTAGACACCAGGCATTTTATAGCAGTTTTGGTGATCAGGGAAAAGGTCCACTTGATACCAGAGAAAACTGTGAGTACAGCATGTTGGGTGGTCCAGGGGTTCCACTAGACTCCAGGTATAAGGATATTTATATCACACTGGGTGATTGGGGAACATTAGACACCTGGGACAAGGGTAAGTGGTATACTTCCCGTAGAGCAACACTTCTACAGTAACATACGTTGATGCCAACAACATTGACATGTCATTGTAGAAGTCTGCCCGGGACCCAGCAACACTTTCCCCCATCCTGCACCCCCTCCTGAACCAACTCCAACTTGGAGCTGGACTCCATTAGTACGGGGGGTGTGGGGGAAGAGTCCCCCATGTGAGGGGTTTGGGGACAAAGCCCTCCAAAGAAAAAGCAGTGTCCAAAATGCATGGCTCCCTGACGACTGCAAATCACAGTCGACATGGAGTCTGTTGCTGTGATGCCAGTCAACAACCTAGTTGTTGAACTGGCATCATACATAAATAGTAAGTATAGTACCTTGGGTGATGGGGGCTGCAGGACAAAAAGGAAAAGGGTGGCTGATGACCACGTGATGTCTGCAGCAGTGTAGCTGCCTGGCTCCAGAGCTTCTACCTACTCATCCACAAATTTTCGCCACTGTGCTCCATTCTGATTGACAAAAACAGCTTGATTAGTGGTTGCCCACCTGTAGCTCTCATCTACATGATTTCTGGATCGACATTGGCACCACGATGGAAGCCGATATGCGGCAGGCCCCACCGTGCCACATAACACCAGCTACTCCCAAGAAGGCACCCAAGAAGTCTAAATCCCAGGGCTCACAAATATACCAGCAAACCACTCAATCTGCCTCTGCCGTCCCTCTGATGGAAGATTGCTCTCTCCAGGAGCTGCTTCCCTTTCAGGAAACCTTGACAGACATCTCTACAGAACTGAAATCCCTACAGGATGACATGGGGAAGTTAGGCCAAAGAAACGGGGATGCAGAGGCCTGTACCTCCTCCATAGAGAACTAAAGAGATAAAACAGACCCTGAAATCATTAAACTCAGACAACAGATCTCTAAGCTACAATTAAAAACTGAAGACTTAGAGGGACCAGTCGCAGAAATAACATTTTGATCTTTGACCTACCTGAAGCTGAGGAAGGCACTGCTATGATTACCTTCATCCAGAAACTCCTCGCTAAAGTGGTCGAGCTCTCTCTTCAACACAGCCTACCAAATTGAGAGGGATCACTGCTCCCTTCGCCCACCACCTCCTGACAGTGCTCCTCCCAGACCTATCATCTTGAAGTTTCTCAGCTATTTAGAGAAACAGCATGTCCTCTCCAAGGCAAGGGAGCTTCAATCTAGCCTATGGGATGGGAAACATTTAAGATTTACTCAGGACCTACCAACCAAGACCTGTCAGAAGCAAGAGTCTTTCCACCCTATAGTGAGAAAACTGATTGCTGCTGGGATCAAATTTAAGATGGTCTACCCCGCATGGCTGCAGGTCCAGATTGATGGTACTCAATTCGCTTTTGATACACCAGATCAGTCCAGTAAAAACCTAGCCAGTCGCTTACCAGACCTCTTCAAAAACACCTGAATGCTAGCATTTAAACCCTGTGGTGGCAATCCTATGCTGGTGCTAGAATGTATATATCTGTGATTTGACTGATGTGCAATGTTCTCTGTCCCCCTCGATGGTTGGTAGTCCTGCCTTCTCCCAGATGTATCTCTGGACGCTGGATGGTGTCATGAACTTCTGCAAATTGTCTTGTCTGGAAGCCCCCTCGCTAATCATGGAGATGTGCACCTGTACTTGAATTGTTCTGCAGATCCACTAAATTTGGAACTTTTTCCCACTAAGGACCTGGAACTGCTTGGGTCAGATGCAATGTCGAGGGGGTGGGAGGTTTCTGTGTACACCTGGTCTGTTTGTATTTTAGCTCCTACTGGGTATAGTTCAGCCCAATCCAAGAGCTCTTAGTATCCAGGGAATCCACAGTCTGGGTTTAGATTTATGTACCTGGGAAAGGGGTGTTGCTCTGACTATCTCATTCCCCCCTCCTCCCTGTAGCAAGGCAGAATATTTACTGGTTATTAAATGCCTGTAGGGGAGAGGGTGATCTACCCTGGGCTTTATTAATTCTCTCTCCAGCTCTCCCCTGTTGCCATGCCAGTTTTGGTCTCACCCAGGTCACCAGGATTCCCCGGGGGCCAGCCTCCCAATTAATGGGGCCAGCTATCTATACCTCCACTGCATGGTTACCTGGCCAGTATCTTTATGTGGAGTGAGCTGGGAATGTAGCTTATTGATCCTCTCTTATCTCTTTCAGGTAAGCCCTGAACTCTCCTCAGTTAACGGGCCAAGTGGTTGAGACATACTGTAGTCACTACAGCTTTCATGTCATGGGTGGGTGGGTGGGGGGTACTGTCTGCAGTGCGGTCTCACCTACAGGCTGAGGCTTATCACGTTCTGAATGGTTGGAGGGGTAGCCCTGTCTTGCTTCATTTATGGGTCTATACTCTTATCTGCCAATCAGTTAAGGGTGCAACACTGGAGGCAGGAAGGGGAAGCCACCTCAGTGTCCCAAGCTATTTTTTGTGCTCCTTGACACAGTTCTCATTGGCACGAACACATTATACCCCTCCTTAGGAAGTTTCTGGACAGGTGGGTTAGGCAAGGGCTTATGGGGTTATGGTCCCTCATAGCATTATGTTTTCTGCACGCTCTTTGGTTGGTTAACTTGAGGAAGGTCCTTGTCCTTGAAGAAGCCAGAAGGGGAAGGAAACATATTCAGTTCAATGCTTTACAGTAACTGGTAATTGCTATTTTTCTTTTAAACTTAGATTGTGGGCTTTTAGTGACACTGTACTTTCTTTGTTGTCTTTACTTAGAATTGTTTATGGGCTGTTGAAAATTTAAAACATAGTGGGGGTGTATTTCTTTGCTGTCTTTAATTGCTGCAAATTTTCGCCCCCTCCCTCCTGTTCCCCCAACTCTTAATTATATGCCCTGTTAAATCTGATTGCCAGGAGCTAAACACAGGGTATAGTAAGGGGTGTGGAGTAGGAGGGGCATAAGGGGGAAGAAGCCCACCCTCAGCACGACAAGTGTTTTGACTCATTTATTTATTTATTGGTTTATTTTCTTTTTTTTTAAAGAAAAGTATCTGAGGATCAGTGGCAGGATTTTTAGGACAGTAAATTAATAAAAAGGGAACTAGGAGAGCTTCAGTAGCAGACAAGTAGTGGAATAGCAGTATAATTGCAGTATAATGTGGGGAGTGGTGCAATGCAGTGGCTGTGGGGCAGCCATATTCAGGCAGACCTTCTGGACACTGAGGTGCTGCCCTGTCTGCATGCATCTCTCTGGACTGTGGGATGAGGTAGTCAGACTCAGAGTGGAAGTAAACTGGGTCAGGAGTACCATCACCCCTATCTAGAGACCACCCAGTCCAATGCAACTGCCTCAAAGGATGCTGAGAACGAGGAGCACTTGGATGACAGTGGGCTCAGGGAGGGTTAGAGAGGTTAAGCAGAGGCACATCCCAGATCCTATTCCACTCAAGAACTCATATGCCACACTGGCAAATGGGAACAACCAAACAGAGATACCAAGAGAAGTGGAAGGAAAGGATGTGGAGGTTAGCCAAGAAGGTGACCTCAGTGGGGAAAGCAGTGGACCCCAGAGGAGGAGGAAGTGAATCCTGGTGTGGTACTCCATCATAAGAAGGATCCAGCTAGGGACACAGGAGGAGGAGGACAGGGAGGTGAGGTGCCTACCAGGTGCCACGGCATGGAGGGATGGAAGGAAGATCCTGGGGATCACTGGGAAGACAAGATGGGAGGGTGAGCTGGATGTCATTATCCACCTAGGTACTAATGACCTGGCAAATGGGGAGCCAAAGGAAGTTCAGGAAGAGTTTAAGAAATTGGGGAGGGGTCTCAAGCAAGTAGCTACTTCTGTCACTTTCTCAGAAGTACTACCTGCGAGAGGTAACGGAGAGCATAGGGGTGCATGCACCAGGAACTTTAACTCATGGTTGAAGAACTGGTGCTGTGAGGAAGGGTTTGGATTCATTGGTGACTGGGGACCCACCTGGAGGGATAGAGGTTTGTTCAAGCCTGATGGTCTGCATCCATCCTGGAGGAATCAAGCACTCAATGATAAGTTAAATGCTACATTGACAAGCATTTAAACCAAAGGAGGTGGCAGGCCAGCAAGGAGGGAACCTACTTGCTCACCCCCCACAGCTAGCAGTGGAACCAGTGAACCAGAGGGTGGCTATCTCTACAAAGCAGTGTGCAAAAGATGGAGATTAGCACCCAAGAGGTGGATAGGCAGAAAAGGGGCAAAATTCAGCAAAAGGGCAGACAGCAAGGAGAACCAGGGATAAAGGACAACCAAGGAAGGGGCTGGAGTAGAACAGTGAAACAGTCTAGGGAGATCAAATCATGGAAAGCCATGTGTGCAAATGCCAGGAGCCTTAGCAACAAGATGGAAGATCTGGAGGCTGTTATGGTGCAGTCAGACCTGAACAATGTGGCCATCACTGAAACCTGGTGTAATGATAACCACGACTGGGAGATGGCCATACCAGGCTACAGTATATTCAGAAGAGACAGGGCAGGCAGGAGGGGAGGAGGAGTGGCACTGTATGTGAAAAATTACATAAGGGCCACAGAGATCTAGGAGGCACAAAATGGGGGAGACATACTGTGGGTTAAGCTGGAAAGGAAAATGGGGCCAGCCATCCGCACAGGTGTGGTCTATAGACCACAAGCCCAGGAGGAACAAATAGACAGGAAGCTGATGCTAGCCATCCAAAGGATGGCAGACAAGGGGGAGGTAGTACTGGTTGGAGACTTCAATATTCCAGACGTGGACTGGAGCATCCCAGCAGTAGCATCAACTAGGAGCAGATTTATCCTGGACTCCCTTCAGGGTGCCTTCCTCAAGCAACTGGTCATGGAACCAACTCGGCAGAAGGCAATGCGGGACCTTGTGCTCACAAACAGGGACAGTGTGATGGGGATAACAGTGGGGGAGCACCTGGGGAACAGTGACCACCAGTCATTGTGGTTTGAAATCACAGAAAGAGCAGAACCAAACCACACAAAAACATGTATCCTGGATTTTAGGGGGCAGACTTTGGGAAAATGGGGAGATACTTGAAAGAGGCATTAAGCGGAATGGGGCAGGAATCAGGCATTGAGGAACAGTGGGCAGTATTTAAAATGGGGATTACAAGAGCAACAGAATTATGCATTAAGCAGGTTAGCAAGAGGAAAAGGAGGAGGAGGCCATTATGGTTTTCCAAAGAGGTAGCAAAGAAAGTGAAAGCCAAAAGATTGCATTCAGGCAATACAAAAGACACAGGCAGAAGGGATAGGGAGAAGTACCAGGAGAAGCAAAGGAGGCAGGGAGGTCAGTAAGGGAAGCCAAAGCTCAGACAGAAGAACACATTGCAAAATCAGTGGGTAGAGGGGACAAAACCTTTTACAGGTACGTAAGTGAAAAAAGAAAGGCAAAGGGAGGGAGAGTGAGACTGAAGGAGGAGGATGGGGTCCGCGTGGAGGATGACAACAGTAAAGCTGACATATTAAACAGTTATTTCTGCTCAGTCTTTACTGAGGAAGAGGAGGATAATGGGTCTGAAGGGAGTACAAGGGGTGAGAATTGTGCAGAAATGGACACAAGTCCCTTTACATGAGAAAGGGTCCTGAAGGAACTGGAAGTAATAAGAGTTGATATAGCAATGGGGCCAGATGGGGTGCATCCCAGGGTCCTTAAAGAACTAAGAGAGGTGGTGGCTGAACCTCTGGCAATCCTGTTTAGCCGATCACTGGAAACAGGGGAGGTACCCAAAGACTGGAGGACAGCAGATGTAGTCCCCTTATGCAAAAGTGGGAACAAAGAGGAAGCAGGGAACTACAGAACAGTCAGCCTCACCTCAGTAGTGGGGAAGATCATGGAAGCACTACTGAAGGAGAGATTGGTGGAACATCTGGTTGTCAATGGACTACAGGACCCAAGGCAGCATGGTTTCACCGGGGGTCATGTCAGACCAACCTCATTGAATTTTTGACTGGGTGACTAGGGAGGTGGATCAGGGGAGGGCGTGGACATGGCCTATCTGGACTTCAGCGAGGCCTTTGACACTGTGCCACATAGAAGACAATTACACAAACTGGGGAATATGGGTGTGGGCAGGAAAGTAGTGTGGTGGGTAGGTAACTGGCTGTGCGGCAGGACACAGAGGGTGGTGGTAAATGGCTGTCACTCCACAGAGGGAAGAGTGACCAGTGGAGTACCACAGGGATCAGTGCTGGGACCGGTCCTATTCAACATCTTCATCAGTGACATTGCGCAGGACCTAGAAGGCAGAATTTCACTGTTTGCTGATGACACAAAGCTCTGTAACAGAGTAGACACACCAGAGGGTGTAGACAGAATGAGAAGGGACCTGCAGAAACTTGAAGAATGGTCAGAGATCTGGCAGTTGAAATTCAATGCAAAGAAGTGCAAGATAATGCATATGGGGCACAAAAACCCTGGCACAATATATCAGTTGGGGGGTGAGGATATAGCATGCACCAAGCAGGAAAGGGATCTTGGGGTTATCACCTCTGATGACCTCAAGGTAGAGAAACAGTGTGACAAGGCAGCAGGTAAAGCAAATAGGATGCTGGGATGCATAGGCAGTGGCATCATTAGCAGGAAAAGGGAGGTCATAATTCCACTATACAAGACACTAGTGAGGCCCCACCTGGAGTACAGTGTACAGTTCTGGAGACCTTACCTAGAGTACATAAGGACATAGACAGGGTAGAGAAGGTTCAGAGGAGGGCAACAAAGTTGGTGCATGGATTGCATCACAAGTCCTATGAGGACAGGTTGAAGGAACTGAACATGTACTCCCTGGAAGAGAGGAGGGAGAGAGGGGATATGATAGAGACATACAAGCATCTTACAGGGAGGAACAGGGTGCAGGAATACACTATTTTTAAGTGAAAAGATGTTCCAGGACTAGAGGGCATGGGATGAAAGTTGGAGGAAAGGCGATTCAGAGGAAGCGTACGGAAGAATTTCTTCACAGAACGGGTGGTGGACAAGTGGAACACCCTGTCAGAGGAAGTGGTAGGGGCTGAAACAATCACAGGATTTAAGAATGCATGGGATAGACATAAAGGAATTCTGGAGGTCAGAGGTAAGGGGCAACAGACTTCTAGGAAAACATAAACTGAACTTACAAGCTCAAATGGGCAGACTGGGCAGGCCATAGGCCCTTATCTGCCGACACTGTCTATGTATCTATGTATAGTTTCATGTTTGAACGTCAATGAGGGGAGGGGTGGGGGGAACGAATTGTTCACTGTTATGGGACACAAATTGTTTGGGAGGGGTTGGTTAGGGAAGCACAAATATTTAGTTATCTGCTTATTATACTGGGCCATCTTGGGGGAGGGTTTGTATATAGTTCATGAGGAGGGTGAGTTTTGGGACCTATGTTCAGTCATGTCTACCAGATCACCTAGGTAATTTGTTTGAATATTCATTAGTGGACATGTTGTTATTTCTCCTGGGGTCCTTTATCTGTTGTTCTTTCTGGGACCTGGTGGTTATCATTTAGTAGTAGGTCAGGAGGGTGGGGGGTGGGACTGAGTGTGCCCTAATATATCTGGACTTGGTGATACAGTTATTAGTTACCGTGATTATGGCTAACAATGCTATTAACATGCTAACATGGAATGTAAGGGGAGCAAGAGAGCAACTTTAAGAGATATCAGATAATTAAACACATAACACTGCTCCAGGGTAAAATTAGCTTCCTGCAAGAAACTCATCTACTCAGTCAGAAAGCTAGCTGGCTGTGAAGGCAAGGTATTGGTCAAGTTTTTGCCTCTGGAAAATCTACCTCGAGTATGGGGGTTACTATCCTAATTGTGAAAACTGTATCCTTCCAAGCTAATCAAGTTGTCTCGGACTCGCAAGGTCGATTTATTTTTGTCAAGGACTCCTTGGACTGTAGAGAGGTTGTTTTAGGCAGCATTTCTGGACCAGTAGGGGGTGATCCCTGTTTTTTATGGACCTAGAAGATAAATTGGCCCCCCTTTTGCCAGCTCCCATAATCCTTGGGGGGGGGATTGGAACATTCCACCCACACAGGACTTGGACCATTCCAATCAAACCCTCACGCCTTCAATCCCCTCCCAACATGCTCTCAGTGATCTAATAGACTCACTTGGGCTATGTGATCCCTAGTGGATTTTTAACCCCCACCTCTCGTAATTGCACCTTTCGCTCGGCCGTTCACCACACATTGTCTTGGCTTGACTATATCTTTATTAGTCTATCCGTCCTAATGGGGGTGTGCAATGCTGGCCTTGAACCTCAGATTCTCTCTGATCATGTGGTGGCTTGTCTTCTGTTTAATTTTACTCTAGACCTATAATGGGATACAACTTGGAAACTAAATACACAGCTTCTCAAAAAACGATTTTGTTGTCTCTAAAATAAAATCTCTCATTCAGTCCTACACAGAGACCAGTCTTAACTCAGTCCCCAGAGGGGACCATGAATGGTGTACTCTCAAATGCATCCTTAGGGGGGAGTTCATCCATCTTGCTTCCAAAAGAAAGCCCATCAACGAGAGGCCATATCCCTTCTGAACTGTATAATGGAATTAGAAAACTCCATTTCCCCATTCTTTCCGTCTGACTCCTTGAACACATTACTGTCCATTAGAGACAAGTATGCTGACATTTTAAGAGACAAGACAGAATACACTGTACTAAAGACCCAGTCGAAATACATTGAACAAGGGGAAAAGACAAGGCTCTCGTTAACACTTCGCTTGAGAAAATTAGAAAGCTCTAGAATTATTGTAGCCATTTCCTCCCAAGACGGCTTCCTCAAAACCCTTCCTAAGGAGATAACCCATGAATTTGAAAGTTTCTGTGGCACACTATATGGACAACATGCATCCCCGCCGGGAGAAGCTGAGATATTGGCCTATTTAGACACAATACCTCTCCCTCACCTCTTGGAGAATCAACAAGCCCTTTTATCCTCACCCATTTCACTTAATGAGATCACAGCTGCTATAGATAGTCTGTTGATGGATAAAGTCCCTGGCCCAGATGGCTTTCCTTCCAATTTTTATAAAACGTTTCCCAAGGAATTATCCCCTCTTTTACTATGCCTTTTCCAGTATATGTTTTCAACTGATTCATTGGACCCTTCTATTTTAGAGGCTATAATCATTCTCTTTTTGAAACTGGACAAACCCCCTTCTCAGCCATCCAGTTACTGGCCCATTTCACTCCTTAATTATGATATTAAAATACTTACTAAAATTTTAGCCACGAGGATAGGTAAAGGTCTGGTATGGTCTGCTTAGCCCAGAACAGGTAGGTTTTGTGTTGGGCCAGTCCTCACTGATCATTTACGTAAGTTGGCCCATATTTTCTCAGTTGCCAAAGATTTCCCCACCCCTATGGCCTTAATTTCACTTGACGCGTAAAGGGCATTCGACAGAGTGGACTGGGCCTTCCTACAGGCCACTCTGCGGAGAATGGGTTTCCCTCTGACTTTCCTGCAGTGGATTCATATCATTTATTCTTCCCCAACAACTAGAATACATTGCAATGGTGTATTCTTTTGCTGTTTCCCTCTTTGCACAGGCATCCATCAAGGGTGCCCCCATCCCCGTTTTTATTTCATCTCTATCTTGAGCCTTTAATTAGGTAAAAAATTAAAGCCTCCCCTAACATTTCTGGTATCCCAATTGGAGAGACAGTGCAGACTCTATTGGTCTATGCTGATGATAACCTTCTACACCTTTCACATCCCAGTGCCTCTCTTGCAGATACTGTAAGGGTAATAGACAGGTACAGCTCCCTCTCCAATTATAAACTTAACTGTAGTAAAACAGAAATCTTCCCTCTCAATTGTCACATTTACAGGGCCAATTTTGACCACCTTGGTATGAAATGGCCCCAAAGATACATTAAATAGTTGGGCATCTTCCTTTCTAATGAGCCCTCTGTCATGAAGAAACTCAACCTAGATGACCTAGTTATCTCCCTCCAGCAAGACCTCAAAAGATGGAAAGCAATCCCAATTTCCCTGTGGAGCAGGATTAACATAATAAAAATAAATATTCTACCCAGACTGCTCTATCCCTTAAATTTATTAAACTTATGGCTTCCCACCTCCTTTTTTAAATACATCCATGCAGTCATCACTAAATTTATCTGGCTAGACAAATCTCCTAGATGTTTTTACATTAAACTGGGCCTCCTTAAAGGGCTGGAGGGTCTCCAGCTTCCCAATTTCTTACTTTATTACTGGTTCAGCTACCCATACAAGTGCAATAAATGGCTCTCTATACCTCAGGCATATCCAGAAGGGCCTACATACCTCCCTGGCTACAAACAGAGTCTACTGTAATTCATAATCTTGATTTCTTCAGTTCTGCTATCCTTTTCTTCTCCTGGAAAACCCTACCAGAACCCCTTCAGGATTCTGTGATTGGGGTCTCCATTAAAGTTTTCTCACAACTTTCTGCATTTTTTAAACTCCATCCCACCAAGGACATTTCACAACCCCTCTTTTTCAATAATAATATTAGAATTGGGGACATGCAATTTTAGCCTCCTGGCTCCCACAGTTAACCGAAACTAAAGTGTCAGATTTTTATTTCCAAGGGTCCCTCCTCTCCTCCCCAGAGATTCTACAGAAACTCCAACAGGGCCCCTCACAGATCTTTAAGATCTTCCAACCAAGACACCTACTGCTCCAACATTTTGGTTCTACTTCCGTGTATTCTGAACTATCAGAATTACTCAGGCTACTAAAAGACCTAGCACACAAGTATCATGGTATCGCCATGATTTACTCCCTCCTCCTTGACAAGCTATCCCTAGTCCCACCCGGGGTCCTTGGATCTGGAAAGTCCTGTTGCCAAATCCTAGTTTCAATTAGGAGCATGTCTGGAGGGATCTCTACAGATATACTACCCAAGACCAGCTCAGGCTCACCCAATTTCACATTTTAAATAATATGTATTAAAACCCAGTCAAGCTGGCAAAGATGGGATGTCTCAGCTACTCTACATGTACCAGATGTGGTAAGGAGGAGGGTACACTCTTACATATCTTCTGGTTCTGTGAGAAGTTACCCAACTCTGGGCCTTGATTGAATCCCAGGCTGACCCCTTTCTGGGCTTGGAAGTTCTCTTCACCCCAGAGATTTGCATCATAGGAGACTATAGCTAGATTGTGATTAAAGAACAGAGATATATGGCCCTAATTTCTCTAGCACTGAAGAAGTTGGTACTTAGGCATTGGCTGGATCCGACCTCTCTTTTGTATTGAAAGTGGCTATAGGAACTGTCCTTCTGTCTCAGGACAGAATGTTTGATTGCCAGTACCTGTCACAAACTGACTCTCTTTAACAAAAAGTGGGGCAAGCTTTATGAATTATATTTGAACTGACCAACATTTTGGTCTCTCCCGCTCTCCCCTATGTCTTATATTTCATGGTCTTCTTTCTCTTTTACTTAGATGATCTTTTGAGTTTTGGGCACACTCCATGGGGGTGGGGGATTGTTGGTGGGAGAGGTGGAGGGAGGTGGAGGGGAGAGTCTTTTTGGCCTGTGCAATTTACATGATCTATTTCTTATTGTATGTGTTGTACTGTAAACTTAATAAAGTTATCTAATTGTTTTAAAAAAAGGAAAAGGGTGCTTAAAGCACCTTGGATGCTTGGGAGGTCCACTAGACACCAGTGACAATGGTGCTTATCATTTCTGGGTGTTCAGGGTGCCGGCATCTCAGTCCTAGCACAGCAGCACTGGCAAAGTGGTGAAAACAGAATGGATTACCACACTATTAGAGCATCAGGGAAACTGTGCACCCTGCTGGATGTGGAAAAAGGCACTACATGCAACAAGAGCACCAGACTGGAGAGGTGCACACAATGTGGGTGTGCACACGGCAATGCCCCTCTCCATGGTGATGGTACACAAACCGCCATAAACCCCATAAATGTCCCCAGGAGCAACTGCAGAAACATGGATGGAATATCAGTCCCTGACACGGCAGATGGTAAAACACAGACAGAGACACAAACCTCCATATCCCATGAAGGACACAGCATCCAGAAAGCACATGGCACAAAGGCAAATGGACTGCATGGTGAGGACCAGGAAAGCACACAACGGCAGAGTCACCCCACAGTGTGAGAAGGAGGAGTAGAACAGGAGGGGGCGTGGCAACACAGTGCGGAATGAATGCTGAATGCAGCCAGCATCCCCATTGCCATGACAACCAAAGCAAGCACACAGCTGAATACAGGTACAGTGCATGAGGTGCCAATCTGCACAGCACTGTCTCCACGGCAACCATAGATTGGCAGGCCAGACCGGGGCTGGCCAGGCAATTGTGTGAGGCTGGTGGAATGAGTGTTGCCACATTGACACCAACACAGCACACAGTGATTAAATGGAAAGCAGAAAGGGAAGGACAGTGAGGCCAGCCAAACAGCACAGACAGGGATGCACACAGGGTGTGGGACAGAGCCCTGCATGCTGAATGTGAGCACTGCATGGGAGGGCTGCTATATGCAATGTAGCCAAACAGGAGGCATATGGGGTGCACACAGAGACACTAGAAGAGTGCACAGGCAGGCATTGCTCCCTGCACCCTGCAGACTGCAGTCCTGTGGAATGTGCACATCCTAATTAAGGCATGACACAGGGAATGCAGGCCATCAGGGTGTACAGGTGCACTATATCATGAACAGGTAATGTTCTGCATTCCCCATGGGGGACAAAGCCAGTGCTGGAAAGTAATGCACAACCAACACAGGCAACAACAGTCCACACACCATGCCACTTGAGTATGTTGATAGTCCGCCGGGCAACAGGCTGTTGCTGCTAGATGGCAACCTGTACTGGAAGAAGTGGAATCATGGTGACAAGATGTACTGGAAATGCAAGGAAAATCAGGGTGGTCACTGCAAGGCACATGCCCACACGACACAGGCTAGGTTGTCACAGCACAATCATGTGCCAGATTGTGCTGATGATACTGTGCGGTGTGTGTGCATGCTGACATAAAGAAGAGGGCACTCACCACACCTGAGACACCACAACAGATGGTGGTAGCATGTTGCAGCACAACAGAAGAGTCAGTGGATGGGAGGATGCCAAGCATGGAATACCTCCAGAGATCCATGCAGCGTGCCAGGAGGGGTGCGAACACAGCACCACAACTGCCAGCAACATTGGCTGAACTTTAAATGCCAGAGGAATACAGGGTCACACAGAAGGGAGAGCTCTTCCTGCAGTGGGACTCCGAGAATGGGCAGGACAGATTCCTGCTGTTCTCAACATCATAGAACCTCCAGTACAATGAACGCTGTGCAGATTGGTATGCAGATGGGACATTCAAGTACTGCCCACCCCTGTTATATCAGCAGTACACCATACATGATGTGGAGTACAGCAATGTCATCCTGAACGTGTACGATCTGATGGCAAGCCACACCACAGCGGCATATGTGGCTGTATTCAAAAAGCTGAAGGAGCTGCGCCATGCTCTGACTCCACGGTCAATCATGGTTGACTATAAGCAGGCTGCATATAAGGCCTTCCACACAGTGTACCCAGAGGCAATCCTGAAAGGATGCTTTTTTCATCTGTGTCAGGTGGTGTGGCACAAGCTGCAGTAGCTGTCAGATGTACTGTAAGCATACATGACCAGTGCTGATTTTGCTATGTATATCCGACTCCTGCCTGCCATGTCATATGTGCCACCCAGTGATGTCATGGCTGTCACAAACCCACTCCTGAGGATCAGGTCCACTGAGCTCACAGTGCCCACCCAAAAGTGCAATCCATGACTGGGGGGCAGAGATACCATCCTCGTGTCTTTTAAGAATGCTCGCCGAGGTCATGACTGAGCACCAGCCTCAAGGATCCGGGGCATCCCTCTAATCTCTGGATAAGGGCACAATATCAGTCTCAAGTCTTGTAGCCAAGATATGAACCTTTCTTGGATGTTACACAAATGGGGAAGATCCAGGCATAACACTCTCTTCGGGGTAGCAGTGTGCTCCTGATTTAGTCTTCTCCAGCAGGACATGCAACAACCTGGTCCAAAATCCCTACAGACTCTTCCTTGAGACTTTGGTATTCTCCCTGTCTCTACCCAGATGTCTCTTACAGACCTTAGTTCAATTGGTTACTTATGGAGGCACCCCTTAGCAATAACAGTTTTTCATAGATTATTTATAACTGTTCCACAATTCACACACAATTTATAAATCTTGCTCGGGCAGATTTCTTAAAAAACAAATGTTTTTACTAAAATACTTAATAATCATACAGTTACAACTAAAATATGCACTAATTTGATCACAGAATAACAGAAATAAAAGTGGAAAATATAGATGAAAAATGCACTATAACCGTTACCTTATCTAAAATCTACTTTAAGTCCGTAGCGAATTGAAGTTCAAAGTAAGTAAATGAAACATTCAGTTTCTTTCGTACTGGCAGTCTTGCTTCTTGTATTTTCAAGAGAAGAATGTCCCTTGTAGATGCTCAGCAAAAATGAGAGTGAATGGTTCATGTTCAATTCCTTATATAGCTGGAGGAAGCCTGAAGAAAAAGAACTGTCTAATCTCAAAGGGGCCTTCTCTTTTAGGACAGTAGATGTCACTCTTGCTCTTTCCCCACAATCTCATTTTTCCAGTGGTCTTTGAAGTTTTTACTGTCATACTGGGAATACAACTGACACTTGTAAGAGAATTCGCACAGGTCTGCCAGAAAGGATGTTCCTGGTCCTCTCACCTCATAAAATGTAACATACTGTAACAGTTTCCTGGAATCAGAGCATCCTGCCTCTGAAGTGCATGGTTTATTACAGGTAAATGGATTTCAGCATATATCTGTTAAGGGACCTGGAAATGCAGCCTTAGCTTCCTGGCAAGCAGCTGACTCTCAGGTCAGATGAAGGTAAAACATTTTTAAAGGAAATTCAGTCTCTCACTCCATGTGCCCCTTGCATTAACACTGGCATTCCTGTGGCATGTACACATACACAAAATCACATTTATATATATACACATATATATATATATATATATATATATATATATATATATATATATAGAATTATGTCTGCAAATAATGACTGGTAGTTGGCTAGCTCACAACATCCCTCCCTTCCTCCTAGACTGAATTTGTGGGAACATGCCCTCTAATGTATGGTAAGGTTTTCAAAAATTCTGTTTCTGTTCTAACTGGCAAGATAGCCCATCTCTGTTAGTATTGGCCGATCCAGCCTTGTGGGTAATTGTCATATTGTAGGCCTGTAAGACAATACTCCTCCTTAAGAGACAACAATTTGTTTTACCCATCTGATTTAGCCACACCAGGGGGTTATGATCAGTCTGTACCTTGAAGTGCCTCCTGTACAGGAATGGCTCTAATTTCTTCATGGCCCATACCAGTGCAAGGCATTCCTTTTCCACTGTGGAATATGCCTGCTACTGGTGAAGTAACGTTTTACTAAGGTATATGATTGGGTGTTCTTTTCCCTGATTAGAGGTCTGGCTGAGGACTTCTCCAATCCCCACATCTGAGGCATCTGTCTGGACTACAAATGGCTTACTGTAATCTGGACTCACCAACACAGGGGCACTGCACAGTGCCTCCTTTAGCCATGTAAAGGCTTGTTCACAGGCTGGCTCCTACTTTATCTTTTTAGGCATTCTTTTCTTTTGCATGCTAGATAGAGGAGCTGCTAGAGTGCTGTAATTTGGTACAAATCTTCTATAGTACCTGTCAGTCCCTAGGAAGCTCCTAACCTGCATCTAGGTTTCAGGCCTGGACCATGCTTCTATCACCTTAATCTTGGCTTGATTTGGATGAATCTGCCCCCACCCCACTACATGGCCTAGGTATGCCACCTTCGCCATAGCCACCTGGCACTTTTCAGCTTTGACAGTGAGCCCTGCCCTCTGTATCCTGCCCAGCACTTCCTTTAGGTGGGATAGGTGTTCCTTCAAACTGGTACTTAAGATGACAATATCATCCAGGTATGCCATTGCATACTCTTAAGTACCATGTAACACCTGGTTGACCAACCTTTGGAAGGTGGCAGGAGCGTTCTTCATTCCAGAAGGCATTACCTGGAATTTGAATAACCCTACTGGAGTGATGAAGGCCAACCTCTCCCTAGCTCTGGCAGTTAACTCCACCTGCCAATACCCTTTAGTCAACTCAATGGTGGTAAGGTATATTGCCCCTCCCAACTTGTCCAGTAGTTTGTACGTCCATGGCATTGGGTGAGCGTCAGACTTCATGACTGCATTGAGTCCATGATAGTCCACACAAAAGCAAGTAGAGCCATCTGGCTTGGGAATGAGGACTATGGGTGAAGCCAAGGGGCTGTGGGATTTCTGGATTACCCCAAAATGCAGCATTTCCTCCACCTCCCTCCTAATGTCCTTTAGGACAGACTCAGACACCCAGTATGCTGTCCACCATATGGGTGCTTGCATTTCCATGTCTACATCATGTGTCACTAAGGGGGTTCATCCAAGCTTGGTCATAAACAAAGGGGCAAAGTCCTCTAAAACCTCCCTCACTTTCTGGCACTGTTCTGGGGTCAGCTGGGGTGACAGTTTGATTGCCTCCACAGATGACTCCTGCTTGCTTTCCTCTAGCAAGTCCAGTATGGGATCTTCTTTGCCCACACCCTCCCTAGGACTACACACTGTAAATACCAGTCAGCTCTGTTTGCATATGGCTTCATCATGTTGACATGGTACATTCTATGAGTATGTCTCCTGTCAGGCAGTTCTACAATATAGTTCACAACATTAACCTGTCAAACTACCTTATATGGCCCCTCCCACTTGGCCTGCAGCTTGTCCTTCCAGACTGGGATTAGGACCATGGCCTCTTGACCTGTATTGTATGAGTGAGCTCCGGCTCCACAGTCATACCAGACCTTTTGCTTCTGTTGGGTAGCTGACAGACTGCTTTGGGCTACCCTAATATGTTCCGTCAGCATCTCCCTAAACTTAAGGACATATTCCTTGATGGAAGTTCCCTGGGTGGCGTGCTTGCTTTCCCAGTCTCCCCGTATCAAGTCTAGGGACCCACACAACCCTACATCCATAAAAAGGTCAAAGGGGGAGAACCCTGTTGACTCTTGGGGCACCTTCCTGTATAGGAACAACAGGTGGGGAAGGTATTTCTCCCAGTCCCTGCCATGCTGTTCAGCAAACGCTTGGAGCATTGATTTTGGAGACCATTAAACCTTTCCACAAGCCCATTGACTTGTGGGTGATAAGGTGTAGTGCGTCTCTGCACCACCCCACACTTCTCCCACAAACACTTCATCAGGTCCAACATAAAGGTACCCCCTTGATCAGTAATAACCTCTTACAGAAACCTGACATGGGAGAAAATCCCTAGCAAGGCATCTGCCACTTTGTCTGTCCTAAGTGTGGAGAGGGCAACCAACTCTGGGTATTGGTTGGTGTAATCTACCACTGTCAGGATATACTTCTTCTTGAAAGAGCTTGGGGTACTCAAAGGTCTCACAATAGCCATTCCTACCTTCTGGAATGGCTCCTTCTCAATGGCCATGGGAGTTAGGGAGGCTTTAGTTTTACAGTATTATCTGCTTTCCCTATTTGTTGGCACCAGTGACAAGACCTGCAATATTCCTTCACCTGCTGGGTGAAGTTGGGCCAACAGAAATTCTGGGCCAATTGCTGCATGGTGTGCATGATTCCCAGATATCTGGACATGGGGATGTCATGGGCAGCCTTGAGCAATCGCTCACAATTCCCCTGGGGAATGGTAAGCTGCCTGCCCATCACACTTCCCTCTGTTTTCTTGTCTTGAGTATATGACAGTCCATTGTCCCAAAATACCTTATGTCTCATGTCACCTTCCTGTGTTCTGTCAGATTCTGCAAAAGCTCTCTCAGCTTCTCCTAGCTAGGATCAGTTCTCCGAGCAGCTGCAAATTTTTTGACATTTTCCAAAGGCATGGGACATGTTCTCTTCAGTTCTTAAACTGAGGTTCATAGCTCTAGCATCAGGGCATTCATGGTCACTGCCATCCCTAACCCTCTGATCATTTGTTACCCCTCTCTCCTCAGAGTATCCTTCTCTAGCTATTTTGTGAACTGCTACTTGGGGAAATCCTACCTCTCTTTCACTACTTTCCATTTCAGGAGAGATAGGCTGGGGAACCAGCCTCCCATTTTTTTCCACAGCGGCTTCTATGGGGTCCAGGGAACTACAAGCGGCCTTTGCCGTCTGACTTCAGGTAACCACGCACACCACCCCCTTCTGGAAATTGTTCCCTATAATCACATCCAGGGCGAGGTTGTCTACCATGGCCACATTTTGGACCCTCTCTCCTCCTGTCTCACACCAGTCCAGGAGAACACTTGCTAGTGGCAGAGTTTTCTCATCCCCAGTGAATCCCCTTACTGTTACAAACGGATTAGGTATAAGCTGTTCAGGCCCAACCAAATCCCCTTTTAGTAAGATAAGAGATGCCCCATTACCCTTAACCCATTGGTCTGCACTCCATTTACAGTAACCAGATGTATGTGCTCCCTCATGTTTATAGGCATGCTTTCAGGGATAGACAGTGCACCCTACTCCGAGCACCACTTTGTCCACTCTGTGCCTTTTTAGGACACTGTCTAGAAGATGCCCTGTTTGTTTACAAAACCAACAGTCATCATTTCTTTTATCCAAGAAATCCCTTTTTTGTAACCTGGGAATTCCCCCTTTCTATGGAGACAGTGAGGATTTTAGCTGCCCTGAAGGTGCGCTTTTCCCTTTCTGTGCTGCCACACCTGCCCCACTCCCTTTCAGAGTAGGCCTACTCCTGGCATAGTAATCCGAGAGCTCAGCAGCCTGCTGCGCTGTTTTCTGATCTTGGTCCTTCAACCAGGTTTTCAGCTTTGCTGGGCAAGCCTAAAAGAACTGCTCTAATAGCATAATCTCTTCAATTTTTTCCACAGAATTTGCTTCTACTCCCTCCCACCAACATTTCGAAAACTGACTTTGCTTTCTGGCGAATTCCTCATAGCTCATATCAGGGATTCTCTGGAGCTTACAGAATGTAACCCTGTATGCTTCAGGAGTTAGTTCATACTTTTTAACTAAAGCAGTTTTAAATTTCTCATAATCTTGGCTATCGTGATTGTCCATTTGGCCTAGCAGCTCATGCCCTTTACCAGTAAGCAGAGGGGATAGCTGGAAGATCCAAGACTCCCTGACTATTCTGACCTAGATACAGAACTTTTCAAATGAATTTAAAAATGCATTCATATCCTCCCCCTCTTTAAATTCAGCCATTAATTTTGAATTTAACTTATACTCCAACCCTGGAGTTTCAGGTCCACCCTTCCCACTTACCTCCTCTGGTGCTGGTCATTGGAGTCTTTGCATCTCCAGCTCAAATTCCCTCTGGTGCTCTCTTTCCTCTCTCAGCCTCTCTCTTAAGATGTTTTTCCTTTTCCTTTGGCCTCTGTCTCTGAAGCCATTATTCCTTTTCCTTGGCCTCTTTCTGATACAGAAAAAAGAAAAATGCTGGTTTTCTTTTTCCTGCATCTCCAGCTTGAACTTCCTTTGATCAGATTTCTTTTGCTGCTGGGCTTCAAACCTTTTCTGCTTGAATTCCAGCTCCAGTCTCCTCAACTCTAGCTGCAGCCTGATCCCTTCTGGCTCCAGCTTTGTGGTGACCTTCCCCTGCTGCTGTGACTCTGGGTTCCCTCTGGTGTTGCTGTCCTCCTCCCTGGGACTGGACACTGTGTGGTCCCTTGGCATCCCCATGACCAAGGTCTGGTCTCTTTCAGTCACCTGCTGTGTTTCAAGGGTCAAGGCAACCGCTAACTCATTGACTGCACTGAGATCCTCCACGAGGTGTTTTTGGTTTGCCCCTCGTACTGGACCCCTCTTTCCTGACACAACTGCCTTAGGTAGTCTGTAATGTATTTGCTATAGCTGGAAGCCATCTTCTTCCCTAACTACTACTACACTAGCTTACACTGAAAAAAAAACAAAACAGGTAGGAAACGTTATACTATAACCAAATTATATATTTTTAAAATCTCTGCCTTGATTGTGGGGGGACTGTTTAGGGTTTATCTATCTGAATCACTGGGCTTGAATCCAGCTGTTATGTCTGTGCCACCAATATCTCTTGAATCACAACACTATGCAACCATATCTCTTGGATCCCCCCAATGCACACCAGACTTGTCATGAACCCACTCCTGAGGGTTAGGTCTGCTGAGCTCATAGTACTAATTGGTGGAGACAAACAGGGATATTCTCCACATGTCCTTTTAGAATACTTGCTGAGGTCATGACTGAACACCAGTCAAGAGGACCCGGGGCATCCCTCTAAACTCTGGATAAGGGCACAATACCCTGTCTTGAGTCTTGTAGCCAAATACAACCCTTCTTGGATGATACACAAATGGGGAAGATCCAGTCATCACACACTCTTCGGGGTAGCAGTGTGCTCCTGATTTAGTCTGCTCCACCAGAACATGCAACAACCTGGTCCAAAATCCCTACAGACTCTTCCTTGAGACTTTGGTACTATCCCTATCTCTACCCAGATGTCCCTTACAGACCCTTGCTCAATTGGTTGCTTATGGAGGTACCCCTTAGCAGTAACAGTTTTTCACAGATTATTTATAACTGTCCCACAATTCACACACAATTTATAAATCTCACTCAGGCACATTTCTTAAAAAACAAATGTTTTTTTTACTGAAACACTAAAGTTGCTTAAATAATAATCATATAATTACAACTAAAAGATACACTAATTTGATCACAGAATAACAGAAATAAAAGTGGAAAATATACACGAAAACACACTATAACTCTTACCGTATCTAAAGTCTACCTTAAGTCCATAGTGAATTGAAGTCCAAATAAAGTTAATGAAAGATGCAGTTTCCTTTGTACTAACAGTTTTGTTTCTTGTATTGTCAGGAGAAGAGTGCCCCTTGTAGATGCTCAGCAAAAATGAGAGCAAATGACCCATGTTCAATTCCTTATATAACTGGAGAAAGCTTAAAGAAAAAGAACTGTCTAATCCCAAAGGGGCCTTCTCATTTAGGACAGTAGATGTCACTCTTGCTCTTTCCCCACAATCTCATTTTCTAAGTGGCCTTTGATGTCTCTACTGTCTTACTGGGAATACAATTGACATCTGTAAGATAATTCACACAGGTCTGCCAGAAAGGAAGTTCCTGGTCTTCTCACCTCATAAAATGCAACATACCATAACAGTTTCCTGAAATCAGAGCATCCTGCCTCTGAAGTGCATGGTTTATTACAGGTAAATGGATTTTGCCATATATCTGTTAAGGGACCTGGAAATGCAGCCTTAGCTTCCTGGCAAGCAGCTGACCCTTAGGTCAGATGAAGGTCAAACATTTTTAAAAGAAATTCAGTCTCTCTCTCTCTTTCTTTCTCTGTGTCCCTTGCATTAACACTGGCATTCTTGTGGCATGTACGCATACACAAAATCACACACACACACAAAAAAAAAAAAATATATATATATATATGTAACATAATTATATCTGCAGATAATGACTGGTAGTTGGCTAGCTCACCACAGTGGCAACCTTCAAGGAGATGCTCACATGAGAGTTTTGTGTGGCATGGGAGGAACTCCTCGCACCATTGATGGATTACTTTGAGAACAGCAGGCTTGGGTGGCCAATCTGGAGTGACATCCACTGTGAGCCAATCTTTCCAGTCAAGGTCTGGAACTGGTCTCATGCTGCATGGTCCAGGCTTCTGAGGACCATCAATGCAGTGGAAGGATGGCATCATGGGTTCAATTCACTGCTGGGTGCAGCCCATCCTGGGATATGGACCTTTATTGACTGCCTGCAGTCAGAGCAACTGCTAAATGAGATCAAAGTGCAGCAGAACATGGCTGGAGCACCAGTGGTGGCACCATGGAAGAGGTATAAGGACAGGAGCCAATGGATAATGAAGCTTGTTGAGCAGTTTGGAGACCACACCATCCATGCCTACCTCAAAGGGATAGTGAAGCACTTCTTGCTGCAGGACTAGCTCCTGTGGTCTGCCCCCTGTGGGTGCATGCCCACTGGCATGTCCCACACCCCCCAGACCCCCAGTTTATCTGTGTCCCTGTACACATCCATAGCATCCAAGTAAAGTGTGTGTTAACTGCAGTACTGTCTCCTTTGTCTGTGTGTGTGTGTGTGTGTGTGTGTGTGTGTGTGTGTGTGTGTGTGTGTGTGTGTTGTCCATGTATGTGTGTGTGTGTGTGTGTGTGTCTGCTGGTGTCAGGTGTGTGCACAGCAGTGTGGTGACCAGACATGGTACCATGCCTCATCCCCCCCAGCAGGCATCACACATAGCTGTGCCATGCCACAGACATGCAGTGGAATGGCATCTTGTGCTCTGGTGCCCCCATGCAGCCTAAACACAGTGCCATGCCCCACTGCTGAGCATCAGTGGTGGTGGCAGTTAGCCCACATCAGAATAGAGCCAATGCCCCCTGCCTTCCCCACAGTACTACCCTGGCCCATTCCCTCCACCACACCAGTATCCTGTGGAGGTCGCCCATGCATGTATCATGTGGTAGCCCCCTGGCAGTGATGCAGATTGTGCCCCATGGCAGTTTACTTGACATCAGGGGCCATGGGCAATGTGCAATGCTCTTGCCTAGTGATGTCAGCTATGGACATGTGTTCATGGGCTGCCTAGTCACCAGACAGGAACTGCCTCACATGGCATTGGATAGTGATGTCAGCAGCTCAGGCTGCCTCCCAGCTTTGTGCATACTGAAGGTATGACTGAGTGTCATTATAAGGCACAGTGCCCAAACCACTAATTTGTCTGTGTACCCATCTTGTCACCGTGGTTATGACTTTTGTGCACTGTTCCCTACTCTGCTGCCCAGATAACACCTGCAAGTCAGGGAATGTGGCCCAGCCTGACCACAGGGGCCTCTCCAGTGCTCCACGGTAGGGCCATTGAACATGACCTACATGCACCCCCATGCACAACTGCTGTGGCTGTCATTTGGACACCTCTTGGACACCTATTGATGCCTGCATACCTATTGGTGTAGTGCCACCAGCAGCACTACCCGACCTCCACCATGTGACTGTTGCACCTTCCAGGTATGTGGATTGGCTACACGCTGGCCACACTATTGTGACCCCCTGTTGCCCATTGACTGCTGCCTGCAAAGAGCCCAGTCACACCAGGCACCAGGTGCCTGAACTAAAAGTGGGCAGCAAGCACACCCCATCCTCCCCCATGGCCAGCTTCTGCCCCATGCTACATAGTCTCCTTGATAATACAGGACTATGCAGCATAGCCACACACCCCTCTGCTATCAATGGACTCATTAACAGCTGTGTCCTGTGCATGTGTGTATCCCCGTCCCCTGCTGCAACACTGGCTAGCCACATAGCAGTCTAATATGACAAACAGTGACTGACACAGCAGCTCACCCTCCATGTGCATGCACCATCTGCATGGACATATCACCGTACTTGGTCGTATACTGATTCCCGAGGGTCCTGTGCTCATCGGGTGTTACACCATAACCATTGGCACATGCTACACTATGGTCATTCTGTGGGTAGCTGACCATGGAACATGGAGGGTGGTGTTCTATGCTGGTAGCTGTCTGCATTCTGGGTCTTCCCTGAGGCTGGCTGGTGGTGCTTTGGGGAGTGAGTGGGGTGGCCCTGTTGCATGGGACACTGCTGTGAATGTGTCCACTGGACACAAGGGAGGGTGTTGCAGGGGCATACTATGCAGACATGCCCTGGAGGGGAATGCATGTCCACAATGGGGGACACATCTGAGGTCCATGACATGCCATGGGTGCCTGTCATGGTCCACCCCAGCTGTGCAGCATGGCTAGAGGCATCAGCGATGGAGTATGTACAGTGCATGCTGTCCCATGTCATATCCTCCCTGTCCCTTTTCAATCTTCCCCGGTGTCCATTGTCATGCCCTCCCTCTCACCATCCCTTTCCAAGAACCCCTTGGTATCTAGTGTTAACCCTCTCTGTCCCAACCATGTCACAGTTCTCACTGGCACCCTGTTGCAGTACCACTTTCTCCCTGTCCCTGTTGGACTACTCCCTGGAGTCCCATGGCAACCCCATCTACACCCCATTCCATTCCCAGTAATCTCTGGCATCAGCTGTCCTCCCTCTCACTGTTCCCTGGCTATTCTTCTTTGGTGTCCATTGCCCCCAGGATATATTGTGTCAGCACAGATTTCCCATATTGTTGCTTTGACACAGATCTCGACAGAGCAGGGGTGAGGCGGGGACAGTAAGAGAGAGTGATAGGGAGACAAGGATGCAAATAGAATTTCAGTAGGTGAGACAGTATGGCAGACAGTAGAATGCATGATGGACAGAATGGATGAATAAGGAGAAAGATGGTAGACAGACAGATGGAAAAGATGGCAGACAGATGAATGCAGTGGGCTATGGAGGGGATGGGAATGGGTGGGGGGTGCAGTGCCCTGTCTGGTCAAGCATGTGGAGACATGTACAGAGCAGCAGCATGTAGCCCGACTGCTGCCATGGTGGGCAGGCACAATTGCCACACTCTGTTTCAACCCCCAAGGGGTGGCCTGTCCATGACAGCAGAGGGGTCAGTGGTTGCTACATACTTGTTACCATACATGTGGGGTGCATTGGGGAGCACTGTTATGGCCAGAGACCCCTCGCACTAGTGGTCATGGGCCAATGCACTGTCTGCACTACCATTTATTTATTTATTTATGACTTTGATAACCGGGTGAGTGCAGTGATCTCAGGGACTGTTATCAGGCATGACCCGGACCATAACACAAGGTGCAGGGTGACAGTGGAGTACAAGGTAACAGTAATACACATGAAACAGATTTGATACAAGCAACAATAGTAAGGACAATATAGAGGTTTGATGCATAGGTCTATTTGAGAACAGTGAATACAAGGTTTCAATATCAGACATGAGGAGCTTTGGTACAAAACAAACAAATCGTAGGCACAGAGTACAATGTCCACCTGGCTAATGGGGGTTCCCATCACACATGTCTGCCTGCAGTCCATAGCGTCATCCCCCAAAAGTTATCCACTCCCACTGGTCACGGCCACCCACCCCTTGCCCACATGTGTGCGGCCACCATTGCAGCACATCACAGCCTGCCATGTAGGGTGGGCTAGTGCAGTGGTGCTGGGCGTGCACCTTTGTGTACCTGCTGTGGGCTGTTCCCCTGGTTCAGGGGCATGGCGCCAGAGCCCGTCTGTAGTGGGTGACTGGTGGGTGGTGGTCTTCCCCGCCTGCTACGTATGCTGAGGGGGCTGCCATCCATGTTACCAGGGTCACCATGTGGTCAGCTGCATTCGGGCTTTGGTGTTGTTTCTTCATCGCTATTACTGGCCATTGTCCTTGTGTCGCAGTGTGCCTGTTACTGCCACAGTGGTTCCACCACCACTGTGTGTCTCTCGGGTGCACATACCTGTGCTGTATTCCACCCTGCCCCTGGTATTTCCCTTGTGGCTTGCATTGCTGCCATGGATCACTGGTGCTGTCTGTGGCAGCATCCATGGTGCACCTGCCCTTCCACCTAGTGGCACCCATGATGATCATGCAGGGGAGGGCCTCAAGCTACCAGCATGACTGTCATCTATGTGGGCTATGCTGGTGAGGGGTCAGGTACACCATTAGAGGCCTTGGTCATTTAGTAGCCTTTTGCACAGTGGCACTGGACCGGTTGCATGTAGTGGGTACCATGTCTGCCTTTTCTTGGTGCCCTGTTTTTCCACAGTGTGTCTGCAGGGGCATTTTGTCGGGCACATTCTTGTCCACCGTGCCTTCCATTTTTGCCACACCTCCAGTGACCCTGTTGGTGTTTGGTGGGTGGATTGGTGGTGTGTGGTGGTGTGCACTACTCACCAGCACTACATTTGGCGGGCACCCTTTCTCCCCTGAGCACTGTTGTTGTGGCATTGGGCTTGCAGTCACTTTAATGCTGGTGCTCTGATTGATGGTGCTACTTTTGCAGGTGTGTTCCAAGGGTGGAGCTCTGCTTCTCTGCCACATGGGCAATTGGAGGGTGGTGGGAACCATAACTAGCCACCGGGGTTTTACAGTGATGGACTGAGCAGGTGTTTGGGGATAATAAGAACCACTGTACTCCAGGAATATTACAATGACAGACTGAACAGGCGTTCATGGGGTGGGGGAACCACTAGACACAAGGGATTCTGCCTTACCTAAGCCAAGCATAGGCACTAAGGGGCCAAGCAGCATGAAAATGACCTAATAATAGATATAAAAATGTCCCCTTTGCACCTTGCATACCCAGTGGGCTCATTTGTATCCTAGGGCTGAATATGGCCAACAGGAGCCCTGGCACTATCCCACTTTGGGTAGTGCTGTCCCCAGTGGGCACCCGTGTGGGTCATATTCAGCCTTGGGCCCTGTCAGCATGGTGCATTGTCACTTTGTGCTGTGCTGGAACTGCCTCATATTCAGACAGTTAATGAGCTCTGCCATGTGCGTTGTCTGGATATAGCTTAGAGCCAGCTGTGCACTATGTGCCTCACAGCACTACTGGCTGCATGGTGCTATCGGCCACCTCTGTATACTAGGGTATTAGAGCTCAAATATGTAGTTTTCGCACCTGCAGTGATAAGGCAGAGAGCTAGAAGACTTATTTTACACTTGTCCTTGCAACTGAACCTTTTGGTCCAGTCTGGCACAGGCTTGGCAGTTACCAACATTCAGAACATTGTCCTATGAATCTCTAATGTTGGGATATCTGTGCTAGAATTGAATAACTGGACATAAAGCCCTCCATTTATGATTTTTGCATGTCTGAAATGGAATATATGTAAGCAATAAAACATGGCTGCATGTTGGTAGTGCCGATGTACAAACAGGCCTGTGGCACCTCCATGGGCAGTAAAATGGCACCTGCCTACACCAGTGTTTATGCTTATAATTTTGAACAGCCATATATATTACAGTCCAATGAAACCCCCTACTACCAGCATATTAAGGTTTGGTACTGATATACAGATTATGGGCTGGATATTCAAACTGCGCTATTTTGTGGCGCAAGCCCTTGCGCTGCACAAAATAGCTGTGCAGGGGTGTGGCCGGGGTGATATTCAAAGGAGTTGCGCTATTGAGCAACTCCTTTGAATATCACCCCCTGGCCACAGCCACTGTGCATGGCGCAGTGGAACTTGCGCCACCGCAAGTGGTCAGAGTGAAGCATTCAAGTTGCGGTGGTGCAAGTACCATTGCGCCATGAGCAAATTTCCCATATTCAAAAGGTGACATGCAAATGGGGCCATAATTCATCCAAGGCACGGGGGGGCCATTTGCATCTATTTATGGCCCCATTTGCATGCTATTAGCATGCAGGCGCACCGATCCCCGAGGACTTGTGCCTGGCGCCCTGCCAGGCAGCAGGCATCGGGGACTGACACCCCCTGCAGCCCGATCGTGGGCATAAGTTAAAAATCCCCACCCCCGACTGGCCTGATCGCGAGGCAAAGTGACAAATAACACCCACCCCATCAGCCCGATCACGGGCAGCAAAGAGTAAACCCCCCCAAGGACATATCCCTGGTGGTCCAGTGGACTGTGAAGCCCGATCGCGGGCAGCAAAGGTTCCAACCCCCCAAGAACAAATCCCTGGTGGTCCAGTGGACTGTGAAGCCCGATCGTGGGCAGCAAAGTGATTAAACCCCCCTCAAGACCATATCCCTGGTGGTCCAGTGGACCGCTAAGCCTGATCGCGGGCAGTAAAGTGATTAAACCTCCCCCCCAAGACCATATCCCTGGTGATCTGGTGTCCCCCACCCCATCCACCCATGAAGCCCCACCACCCGGCTCCCCGGCAGCCGGCGGGCGGCAGCATCCCCCGCCTGCTGCCCCACCACCACGACTGACTGCCCAGTAGGGCTGCATGCCTATTGGTGCAGAGCAAGAGCCAATGGCGTGCAGCCCATACTAGCACAAAGCAGTCCAGATATGTGAATGAATTCATTCACATATCTGGACTGCCTTGTACGGTATGGGCTGCACGCCATTGGCTCTTGCTCTGCACCAATGGGCGGGCAGCCACTGGGCAGTCAGTCAACAGGCAGTGGGGTGGCAGGCGGGTGGAATGCTGCCGCCGCCAGCTGCCCAGGGGAGCGGGTGGTGGGGCTTTGTGGGTGGGTGGGTGGGGACACTAGATCACCAGCGATATGGTCTTGGGGGGGAGGGAGGTTTAATCACTTTGCTGCCCTCAATCGGGCTTAGCAGTCCACTGGACCACCAGGGATATGGTCTTGTGGGGGGAGGTTTAATCACTTTGCTGCCCGCGATGAGGCTTAGCGGTCCACTGGACCACCGGGATATGTCCTTGGGGGGGTTTACTCTTTGCTGCCCATGATCGGGCTGGTGGGAGGTGGGTGTTATTTGTCACTTTTGCCCGCGATCAGGCCAGTCGGAGGGAGGGGGATGTTTACAACATATGCCCATGATCGGGCTGGTGGGGAGGTGTGTGTTATTTGTCACTTTTGCCTGCGATCAGGCTAGTCAGGGGGAGAGGGGTGTTTACAACATATGCCCCCAATCCGGCTGGTGGGGGGTGGGTGTTATTTCTCACTTTTGCCTGCGATCGGGACAGTCGGGGAGGGGTTACTATATGCCTGCGATTGGGCTGCAGGGGGGCACAGGGAGTAGGTTGAGGGCCACCCACAGGTGGCAGCTGCTGTGTTGCACCCTGCAATGTGGCAGCTCACCTGTGGGTGGCCCTCGACTTACTCCTTTTTTTTTTGGCTCAAAGTTGTGCAGGCGCAGGTTGGGGGTTGCACCTGCACAACTCTGCACAGCCCGGTGAATATCGGGCTGTGCAGTTTATGCATGGTTCCTCCCCCTCCAGTTCAGCATGCATTCATTTGCATTACACTGTTGCTCAGCTTGCCTTGAGGGGGTGCAACTGCCTCCTGCTGAATATGGCAGAATGGCGCAATTTCGGACTTGTGCAGGCGCAACCCTATTGCGCATGGTGCAACCCTTTTGAATATCCAGCCCTATGTGTTTTTTTTTTATATGGACTGGCTCAAAATCACTACTACATGATTTCTATGGTTACTTAAATTCTTGTAAGGATAATTTGAAATTCAGCTGGGAACACAGTCTGAGCAGGGCCTCTTATTTGGATTTTATCATAAAGGTAGATAGAGGGATGTTGAGCACAGGTTTATTTAGAAAAAGTACAGATCGCAACACCATTCTACATGCCGCTAGTTATCACATCTCAGATTTAATTTAAAGTATTCCCTTCTCACAATATGTGAGAATTAAAATAAATTGTAGTGAAGCAGTTGAGTTTGAGGATAAAATGAGAGAAATGATTTTAGGTTCAGCGACAGGAGTTACAGGCTATGAATCTCATCAAAGCAGAGCACAGAGTTCAGAATATTAGTCGGGATACACTCCTGGCAGGTAGGACATGAATAAGACAGGAGGGCAGACTTGTTCTTGTCGCTAAGTATAACAGCCAATTTTATCAGATTAAGAAAATTATTAATAAATATTGGTATTTGCTTAGTAGGGTACACTCTAATGTACCAGCTTTCAAACTACCTCCTTTAATTGCAGTAATAAGAGTCAAAAACTTTAAGGATAGGTTAGTCAGATTGCAATTTTAGATCCCAAGAGACAGAGGGAGTCAGCTGCTTTTGGGACTACTCCAGTCAGGGATGACACCATGTAGTCGCTGTTCTGTATGTAACCATATACCTAAAAAGAAAAGTTATTGTTATTCTTTCACAGATGTAGAGTACCCTATATGTGAACACAGAGATTGTGATAACCAGTGTGTAATCTATGTGTTGTAATGTCCCTGCGATAAGCTTTATGTGGGGAAAATGAAATGTTCTTTGAAAACATAAATACAGAAACACAAGGGGGACATCAGGCACAGGGATAAATAATATTCTGTAGCACAGCACTTCATGGATGCAGGACATCATGGTGCATCCCTTAGATTTTGGGGGTTGGAGTTAGTCCTGCCACCTAAAGGAGGAGGAGATCACATCAAAATGTTGGACCACACAGAAATGTGGTGGATTTTTAATTTTCAGATATTTTTTCCTAGAATTGGCATGAACACTAATGCCATCTGGTCTTCTTGCTGGTGAACATCAGGAATTGGGGGACATTTTAGATTCTGTTATTTGTACATGTTAGAATGTTTATTTAGTGAGTATGACATTTTTATAGTATTTCTGTTTCATTGTAATATTTAAAGTTGAGAGGTCGGAGTATGATTTCAGAAGGAGTATCCCCTACTTTCCTTTAATCTCTCCCCCTTTTATGTTTCATAAATGTACATTTCAGTTCTCATCTATTTATCCCCCCATTTGGTCTTTTGTGTCTATCATTCATTCACCCCCCACACACACACACTTTCTTTCCATTTTAAAAACATTCATTATTTTTCTGCTTTCCCTTTTCCCTCTTACATTCCTTCTGCCAGTTCCCCCTCCTTCTTTTGTGTCTGTTTTTTTTCTTGCACTTTTTCTATATCCTCATTTTCTTTATAGGTATAGAATTTGCCCTTATATGCATGCAAAATAACAGGTATTCTTCTGTTTGTTAATAATCCAAAGTACCGTATTTCCAATAAAAACCTCTTAACCTTAAATAATATTTCATGTTGTTAAATGTCAAACCTAAAGTATCAGTAACATGACTGACTAGCATTCAGTGCTATTCGAACCTGCACCTGCAGCTTCACTAGGCAGTGCACCTAGTGTTGTCAGTTGCTTTAGCAGCTGAATGTGAGTTATCATGTGCATTGATGCCCTGTACATCTGATGTCATCAACAGGTGTGGACTCAAAATGTTTGCATATCCAAGCTGGCGTTCTCTCTCAGAGACACCATTAAGCAGCACGCTAGTAGGATAAGCATTTTCACGTTTACATAGTACAAGTATTTCACTTATCAGGAATTTATTCTACAATGTTTTATACTAAGGAGCATTTGTCACTTTCTGCTTACAGATTGTTTGAAGGATGACTTAAAAAGCTACTATTTTGAATCCATTATTAGAGGTTGGGCATTTAAAACAGAAAGGTAAATCAAACACACTAATACGCTGGCTACGTGAACACTGCAGTGAAGGGGTTAAAAGCACTTGTGTGCAAGATGAATTATGCACTGAATACAGCAGTCATGGTTTAGTGTATTCTACTGTATCTCAATTTAGAAAATGCATCATGCTTCATTCATAAGGTGTAACAAAAAGCAAATAGAGAAGAACTGTTTTTTGTTTTTTCTTCCCCCCCCCTCCATTTTATCTTCCCTTTTCCCTGTTTTTTTCCTTCCCACTTGCCATGGTTTCATATGAAGTTATGGATTCATTTTTATTTTTATTTTTTTATATTTAATTATCTTTCATTTGTCAGCATTTGTTAAATCATTTTCATGAATCACATGTTGTTCTTTGGGGTAAAAACCCCTAGCACTGACAACATTGCAAATATATTACAGCACTTCTGGTCCATAGTAGTCAACTTTACTACAATCTAACTAGAACAGTAACAGTAGGTGCTACTGTCTGGGATGTGTTCCGTCCTTTCACTATCTATAACTAGCTGTCTGGCATCCAGAGAATACCCATAACAGGAGTCTATCGGGGACATTCTGTATCTCCGGTGTAACAGATAATTATCTCTTTAGTACAGTTCAGGCATCTCACTCTTAACCACTGTCATGGAATAACCATCTGGTCCATTTCTGTTGATATATCTGTGGCTTTTGCTTAAGACTGATCATTAACCTTTCCATCAAATGTATGGATTCAACCATCTCCTTCCATTCCCCTACCCCCGGGGCCCTCGGCTGCAACCAATTCCTTGTAATAATTTTTAGGGCTGCTACAACCAGGATCTTCCATAGGTATCTGGCATCCTTATCTTTAACTTCCCCTGGGATTAGTCCCAAAACCAAGTGTTCAGGTCCTAACTGTGTCTCAATTGCAAATCTCTTTTCTAGATGTTTCTTAACCTTCCTCCAATAAACAGTGATACCTGGACATGACCAAAAGACATGTGCCTGTGAGGCATGTTGTTCTCCACAAGCCCTCCAACACCCAGCCGTGGCCCCTCCCTTCACATGAACCATTTGTGTTGGTGGTACTAAGAAATATCTGGTTCTCAACTTCCAACAGAAGTCCCTCCACACCAAAGAACTAGAAGTTGACCATGTACTTCTCCACATCAGAGACCAGTGTTTATCTGTTATGTGAATTACTAAGTCCTGTTTCAATTTTTTCTTTATGTGCTGGGACATGTTGGCCATATCTGCCACATAATTATTATACAGCAACAAAATGGCGTGGTCAGCCCCCTTGCCCCCCACACTCTTTGAAATAGTCCTCTGTCTTCCAACACCAGGTCCTCCAGCATTATCTTGTTAATTTGTATATTCAAATAGTCTCTCAATTGGTAATACCTGATTTTATCTGTCTGCTTCAGGCCATATATTTCTTGGATTGCCTCAAAGGAGAGTAGGGTATTCCCCAACATTATTTGATAAGGCGCGTACAGACCCCTTCTAGCTTGTTTCTGATACCACTTATCGAGTGTTGCTGGTATAAACTGATGGTCATATGCCCACCATCTATACCTCCACAGATTCCTAAATGTGGCCCCCCTGCTTATTCCCCTCCTCCATCCTTCCAACACTGCCCTTGTACCTGAGAGACCGAACGTTTCCCCTGTGTCCAGAGGCCCAAACATCACCACCTGCAAAGGGGGATCCCTTTGTTTCCAAAGATCTATTCGCTTCCAATGGGTGTCGTATCCCAGATTGCCCCAAAGTAGTGCAACCCTCATCTGGGCTGCCACCCAGTAGCCCTGAAAGCATGGGAACGCAAGGCCCCCCTCTTTCTTAGGAAGATAAAGCAAGGATCTTCTTAATCTAGGTTTTTTACCCTTCCATAGATAGGAGAAAAACATACACTGCCAAGTCTCCAGATCCGCTGGAGTTAACAGACATGGGACACATTGAAATAAGTAGATAAGGCTTGGTAGTGCATTCATCTTGAGGACTTGTGCCCTAGCACTAAGTGAGATGGGTAGAAGGGACCATCTTTGAAAGTCACTTTTAAGCTGTGCTATTATAGGAGGATAGTTCAGTTCTTTCAATTGTGTATTGTTCCTCCCCAACTTTACCCCTAAATATCTTATCTCTGTCTGATCCCATAACATGGGGTACTTACTTTTAAGCTCTTCAGATGGGGTAAAATTGAAACAGAGAATTTCCGTTTTATTATTATTCAATTTATAGCCAGATAACCCCGAAAACTTATCCAGCCATCTGAATACTGTTGGCAAAGACTTGACTGGCTCTGCCACATACAAAAGAACATCATCAGCATACAGAGCCAGTTTGTGGGTTTGTCCCTCCATATTAATCCCCTTTATGTCTGGACACTGATGGATGCTCTGAGCAAGGGGTTCAATTAACAGGGCAAACAGTAATGGAGAGGGAGGACACCCCTGTCGCTTTCCTCTTTCTAAATTAAAAGTCCCAGAGATATGCCCATTCGCTCTGACCTGTGCTCTTGGAGATTCATATAATTTAAATATAGCCAATATCAGCTGCCTCGGGAACCCAAACCGGGAAAGGACCTCTTTCAGAAATAACCACGATACCCTATCAAATGCTTTTTCAGCGTCAAGACTTACTATCAATGCCGGTAATTTTTGCATGGAAATTTGATCTATTATATGTGTTGTTCTACGGAGCTTATCCTGTGCTTGTCTGCCCAGTATGAAACCGGATTGTTCTATCTGTACTAAAGAGGGAAGGTACTCCTGAATACGTCTGGCCAAAAGAGATGTAAGTATTTTATAATCAGTGTTCAATAGGGAGAAAGGTCTATATGAAGGGCATTTTGTTGGGTCTTTTCCCGGCTTGGGTATCACCGCAATCACTGCTTGGGCCCAAGAAGGAGGTTCCGCAGCCTCATCTCTCATGACCTCATCAAAAACCTTTCCCAGAAGTGTCTGTATCTGGTTTTCAAAACATTTATAGAACTCCACAGGGAGTCCATCCGACCCAGGACATTTACCCACCTTAAGCCTTTTAATCCCTTCCCTTATTTCCTCTGGTCCACAGGTCTCACTAACCTTTCCCCTTGCTCCCTAGTTAGGCCAGGTAGTTTAAGCAAACTCAGGAATCTCTTTATGTCTTCCCTTCCTTCTTTTGTGTCTCCTGCATATAACTTAGTATAATATGTTCTAAAGGCATCTGCTATTTCATGGACCCCTTGAACCATTTTGCCTATCCCTGGATGCCACACCTTTGTTATTGTTGCTCTTGCCCATTTTGCCCTCAACCTGCAAACGAGGTAACGCAGCGATGGAGGTCCCCCCTCATAATGTTGTTGTCTCAAAAACAGCAGCCTCTGTACCACCTGATAATCCAAAATTCCCATCAACTCTCTCTCGTAGTCCAACAACTGTCTCCTCCGCTCCTTGTCATACTTTTGTTTTTGCTGCCACTCCAAATCTGCTATCAGCCCCATTAGCTTAAGTCTTCTGGCCTCCCTCTCCCTCTTTTTCCTCGAGGCCAGTTAGATAAATTTACCTTGCAGGACAGCTTTTGTGGCATCCCAGTGGATGGCCTGTGTGGTATCCTGCTCTGTATTATCTAGAAGGTAAGCCGTATAGGTTTCTACTATTTGGTCCCTGATTTCTTTATCTTTCAAAAGAGAGGTGTTCAGCTGCCATAAGGTATTCCAGCGAGTCTCCCCTAGGTCTATTTTTATTTATATGAGCGCATGATCAGACAAGAGTAAGTCCCCTATCCAAGTGTCCTCGATTCTCTGTACCTCAGTCTCCGTGACTAGAATATAGTCTAGCCTTGAATATGTGTTATGGGCTGCAGAAAAAAAGGTATAGTCCCTCTATCTAATGTGTTGGTGTCTCCAGGTATCTAATAATCCCATTTCTCCTATCAATTTCTGGATTTTCCTAGCCGTTCTGCATGGTTTCCCTCTTACCCTCGAGGAGGAGTCATATCCGGGTTCGAGGGCAGATTAAGATCCCCCCCACAAATTATGACTCCCTCCCCCCACTCTAACAGAGTGGCTAGAAAGAAACGACACTCAGGTAATGTTGAGCCAGGGGGGAAAGTACATGGATGCCAGTGTGACACATTGCCCCTAAATTTACCTTTCAGCATCGCATATCATCCCTCCTTATCTGTCTTAGCCTCCTTTTTTTCAAATGGGGAATTAGAAGGCACCAACACCACCACTCCCCTCCTTCTACCATTCTTATAAGAGGACACAGCCATTTCCCCAAAACCCAATTTTAGGAACTTATTATGCTCCTCCATCGACAAATGGGTCTCCTGGAGCAATTAAAAATCTGCCGCAGCTTTCCTTACCTAGCTCAATATTTTAGATCTTTTAACAGGGCTTGTAAGGCCATTAACATTGTAGGAACAAACAATCATACCCTTAGCTTCCATCACAAGGGTCTGTATTTAAAAATATGTTCTCAGGGTCCCCCCCAGACTCCTCCTTGAGACCCCCCACACACATCTCCCTTCTTTACTTCAATTACCTCACTCTTACAATGGAACACATCCCAGATATGAAACAACATATAAACCATTACTTGATAACAGTAGCTCAACTTGACAGCCAACTGGGCTTGTAACCAATGCATGATCTTTGACCTGCAAGGTAGAAGTCCCACTTTTTGGGGCTCTAGTCCCTCCTCCACCTTATACCAATGGAGGCAAGTTCAGAGGGGTTACCAGTGTCTCTACAATGGGAGACCCCCCCCTCTAGAAAGCTCTTGTTCGTGATTTGAAGCTCTTTGCTTTCCTGTATGACCAATTATTCTATTGATCCAAAAAGCTTTTCATTGGGGCACTGCGTGCCTAAGCACCTTTCAAAAGAAAATGATGTTCTGTGCTGATCTAACCATCTTCCATATAAACATTTACCTTCTGACCTAATCCCAATTTCATGTCTTCTGTAGGGCCAGAGGAATCTCCCTCTATCACTTGCACAACTGGGGTACCCCCCGAGGGGGGAGACGTTAGTCCCACCTCACGCGGGAGAGATGCAAACCCCAAAACATACCAAACAAGAATCATTACTCCCTTCCCCAATCCCCTTCCCCTTCTCCAGAATTCACTAATCCAACTAATTTTGTTTATTTTGTTCATTAATTCCTCCATAGTATTCCCCTTTTCCCAAACCTCAAAAGCTTCTTATCTTTCCATCCCCATGTTTTGTGTTATTAATGCCCATTCTTGTACTACCGATATCTTAAGCCCATAACACTGTACAGTTTCAAATATAATGGTCCACACTTTGTATGTTTCTTCTTGATCCAGGCCTCTTCCTCTGTTTCAGCTCCATAACTGGAGCTCTTGTTTTACTTTTACAACAGATCCACTACAGTGGCCCCTTTCCAGTATCTAACTGAAGATTAACCCCTATATATTCCCCCCACCCACTTCCACCCTCTCCCCCCTCAGCCATGTAAACAATAACCCAGTTCCTGATGATGATGTGATTCTTGCACTTCTGTTTCATTTCCCTTCGCCCTCCTTCCACTGCATCCACGTTTATATTTACTCATAAACCCTTCCACGTCAAATCCCATTTCCCTGAGGCATCCAATATGTGCATAGCTTTATAACTGCTGCAGGGAGTCAGGAGTCGCTAACCCCCCCGCGCATTCTCGTAAAATCGTATAATTATTAGTCATGTGCCATGTAATCAGAATAAGCGGGCGTAGTCCCCAGTTATTAAAGTCTTGTTAATTTCTCTTCAAGTGCTCTGAGCACATTGTACTCCCTTAAGTCCCCATCATAGTCTCTTTTAAGTCAGTACTTGCAGTGTATTCCCGTTTCGCATCTTCATCCTTCAGCCATTGAGTTGTTATTCAGCACAACATCTTGTTCTCTAGGAGGGTTGCCTTGTTCCTGCTCTCCTCATTCTAGTTCTATGTCTGGGGGTTTTCTTTTGGCTAGGACCTTGTCTCACACCCCAAACATGTCCTTGCTTAAACCACCATTCACTCTTTTTGGGCCTCTTTTGAACCAGTTCCGCTCCCCCAGCTGCTGTTGAATCCGCCGTCCCTGCTCCTCAGGTATGTGCAACCCCATTCTCTCCACAAACTCCTTAGCTTCTGGCAGCTCTTGAAATCTCAAAATACCTTTTTCTGTTTGAACTTTCAGCCTAGCAGGGTATTCAACAAAAGCCTTTGCCCCTTTTTGCTGTAGTAATTTCACCACCTGTAGCACCTTCCTCCTTCTAGCAAGCAGCTGTGGGGTTAAGTCATGGTAAAAAAACAGTCTGACATCTCCAAAATAGTTTTTCTTGACCAAACTAGGGCTAACACCTCCTCTTTGGTCCTGTAATCCAGGAACACAAGCACTATCGATCTAGGTCTGGCCTGATCTCGAGGCTGTGGTACCAATGATCTATGAGCCCTAATAATGTCCAGCTGCTTATCGGTAGGTAAATTGAGGATCTCTCTTATAAATGAGTCGATAAAGTCTATTGTGTTCCCTGATTCCGTTCCTTCTGGTACTCCGTGGATCCGAATATTGTTTCACCGGTTCCGGTTCTCTAATTCCTCAAGCTTCTGTTCCAGCAGCGTGATGCTATGATGCAGCTCCAGCAAGGCCGAATTGTGCACGTCTGTGGTCTGGGTATATTCTGTCATTACCATCTCAACTTCTTGTGTTTTCTAGTGTAATTTTGCAATGTCTTGGCATTGATCTAGTGCTTTAGCCTCCAATCTCTGCAGAGTATCATTTATTTGTTGTAGGGTTTGGCAGAGCTGCTGGGAAGTAATCGTGCATTCTGTCTCTTGAGCCATACTCATGGCCTTCTCCGTACTTTGTACCATGGATTCATGCTCTGCATAGGCCTATGCTCAGCGGTTTTGTACCTGCTCAGCTATCTTTTGTTTTACAGCTCCATTCAACTGAATCCCCTTCAAACGATGTTTGGGTCCCATTAGATAGCCTTTTGTTGATCTTTTGGTCGACAGGATTGATGTTTTCTTTATGGATTAACGTCAATTGTTTCTGGTCAGTCATTCAGCACTTGGTTTAGGCAGCCATTAGGTCCGTGCCCCAACCGGAAGTCTGCCTCTTTTTTTTGATTTTTAAATGGTTATCAGACAGACTTAGTGTAAATCATATTTCCTGACTTCACAAAACACAGGACTGGTGATACTAAAGCATGGAAACTTTTGATGCTTGCCTAACCAGTTTTCAGTGCTAATAGAGCCCTCACCATTAGCTCTGCTAGGCAGTATGTCTAGCATTACCAGTTGCTTAGCAACTGTGCACTTGATGATCATGCGCATCAATGCCTACTGTATCTAACATTATGAGCAGGCGTGGGCTCAAGAGGATGACATGTCTTTGCCAGTGTTTTCTTCTTGAGACATTATCAGACCACATGCTAGTTTTGTAAGCTTGTGTACATTTAGATAGCAACATCTTAATTATTTTGAGTTTTGTAAACATGCTTCAAAATATATTTGTATTAAGGTTCTTATTGATTTTTTAGAACATTACTATATATAGTTGGCTCCAGCCACTTATTATCCCATAGATGATTTTATAGTTAATATAACTGATTTACTGGCTAGCTATAGTTGGCATTGTGGTGATGGGGATAAAAGCACAAATGTGCTAGGTGAATTTGCACTGAAAACTCAATGTCTTGGTCAATTTAATTTTTATTAATTATGTTATATATATTTGTGTTTGTAGAGCACTTATGTACCATTCAAGCACACACTTTTTTTTCAGTTTAGAACAGTTATATCACAATCTGAGGTAGAAGTGAAGTTTAAAAAAAATATGGAATGCTTTCTTTATATACAGTGGCTTTAATGACTGATAAGATTTGTTCTAATTTTTAGAAAAACTTAAAAAGAATTCCCCTTGAAAAAGCCTGATTTTGTACAGGAGAAATGGGGAATTTTTTTTTTGAATTAAAGAAGATATTTGGAGACATTATCTGGTTTATGGCATTGTTTATCAAAACAACGCAACACTTGCATGATATTCAGCACACTAGTACTGCATTAATGCATGGTCAGGTGACTGGCCCTAGCCAATCAGTACTTGAAGACTTCAGTACCCATTTTACAAGGATAAATACAGTAGATGTCACTTTGTGCTGCAGCCCCTGTTATGGTGTTGGTGCATATTGTCAATAATTAGCTTCAGTTGCTCAGAGAAAGAGAATTCACAGTTATGTCCAGGAATCTATTTTCTGTTCTATGGGAAAACAATGACTCTGACCAGTATGGAACACAGTCTGAATCTGGGTTATTCTCAGACCAGGGTATTGTTGTCTTTGTTCCCTATCCTTTCTGTTTATGTTTATTCAGTCTTTTTTCCTGATCTTGTTTAAACCCCTTTATTCACTAATTATATTCTTTTAGACATATTTATATCAAACAATAGCTGATATGTTATGTTTAGTATGTGATGCTTGTTTTTTATCTTTTTTCCCTAATAAAAATTCCCATGCTCCTGCAAAAAGTGCCTTGGATTATTTTACTTCCACCTGGACACCCACCAGGATTACACTCAATAGGAGCCCATTTGGTGCCAAACACAGTGCCCTCCTGCTCCAGTGTTAGCTACAGTCCCCAAGCCCAGTAAACTCAGAAATTGGCCATCCCAAATGTCAAAGATTATTGAATGGGAGCCCCACAGCAGTTTGAGTCATTCAGTCCTGTGATCAAAATGTTAATCCAATATGTTCTGTAACCCACTTCCACTGTACACCTGTAGACATGGATGTGGGGGGGGGGCTAGACTCCAGAAAATTAGGGAACAGAACAACATGGGGGGAGGTGACATACTTATCTCATACCATGTAATAAAGGAAAGATTCTCATTTTGCTCTCCACAGTCCTTAGAGAAGAAAAAATGTTGATTCCTCCTCTCAGGCAGTTATGGCAGAACACAGACACAAGATCAGTGCACACAGGACAGTGAGATCAACCTGGAAGCTTCTGATAAGCTGTCAACAGTACTGGAAGTGCAAAAGAGGTAAAGCGGCATTCCAGACAGCCAAAATGCACCAGAACTTGTAAGTTCCATGTTAGACATAGGACTTTTGTCAGTCAGCATTAAGTACCTCTCATATGCTGCAAATCTCACAGAGTGATCACAGTAGCTAGCACAGCCTTCTAATACTGTAATGTAAATCCTACACCAGCTAAACAAACAAATTCTGGAAAGGCTGATTGGGCTACAGGTGCAGAATTTGGTGTAAAAATATAGAAAATTATCAAAATGAAAAGCCTTCATTAGCAAAATGTAACATAGGCTCCTAGAGTTGCTGTTTTGTAATATTTATAGACCAATTTTTGAACACAGCCTTTTTATGACCCCACCTCATGAACAATGGAACAGCAAATGTTCAGCTCCTGCCTGAAAGGTGATTTCATGCAGGGACTGTAAAATCAACATTTGGGATACAAAAACACATTTTGGGCAGGAGTTGAAAAATTACAGCTGTTGCATTCATAAGGTGCTATAAAGAAATGGCTATGTTGGAAATTTGGGTTAAAAAATTGAATATTACCAAACGTATGAGCCTGCATTTGCAAAATTCAACATAGCCTGATAACATTTTTGTTTTTAAACATGTTTACACCAAATTGAGGCCATAGCCTTCTTATGACCACACAACATGAACAATGTCAGAAAAAATTTTCAATTCTTGGCCAAAAGGTGATTTCATGGAGGGACCATGAAATCATCTTCTGGGATATAAAGAAACAACAACAACATTTTGGACTGGATTTGAAAAATGACAGCTGTCATATTCATGAAGTACTATAAAGATATGGCTATGTTGTAAATTTCAGATAAAAATATTGAAAATTATCCAAGTTATGAGCATATGTTCATAGAATTCAACGTAGGCTCATAACTGTTGTTTTTTAAATATTTTTATACCAAATTTTCAACATAGCCTTCTTATGACTCCACTTCAAGAACAAGGGCAGAGAAAAGTTTCAGCTCCTGCCCAAAAGGTGATTTCATGCAGGGACCACAAAATCAACTTTTTCGACAGATCTGCCTAATGACAGTTCAATTGTTCATGAGGTTGGGTCCCAAAGAAGAAATGTTGAAAATTTGGGCCAAAAATATGCAGAAATGCCCATGTTATGCCATTAAGTTCAAAACCCCATTGAAATACACAGAACCGCATACCTGTTTCTTCAGTTTGTGGTCTGGCTTTGAAGAGTGAAGACATGTCAGTGGTACAGAGGGGACTATGGCGTTTGACCTCTGATTGGTAAGTAAGGGCTTGGGGGTGTGCGGTCGGGGGTCATGGGTGCTGAGTTGGAGGGTCAGGTAGGGGGAGTCTTGGCCACAAAAGACAGCGATGAGTGGTTTTCATTTTACAGGTACAAAAAAAAAGACCAAGATTTCTGCATTGGGGGATTAGTCCCCCCCCCCCCACTGTCAAGGGAGGGTTGAGTGGGGGGATTGAAATCCTTATCGTGACCCTGGGAGATTGGGCACCCCAGTGTCACTCTTATGTTTTGGGGGTGCTGAGAGGAGGAGGGTGGGGGAAATTTGTAATATTAAAGAAAAAAACAAATGGTGGTCACAACAGAACATAGTGCACTCTGCCATGTCCAAGATGGCTGTTCTATTGGGCATATCCCGCATGCACAGTACAGTGTGGTGGCAATCTTGGACACAGCAAAGTGTGCCATGTTCTGCTGTGACCAATTTTTTTTTTTAATTACGGATATCCCCCCCACCTAACCCTCCCTCTCAGCATCCACCTCTCCAAAACATAAGAGTGACACTGGGGGTGCCCAATCCACCAGTGTCTTGATCAAGATGGTGACAAAATAGTGCAGTAGGAGCAGAGTGCTCCACAGATGTGGAGGCAGCTGTGGTAGAACTCCAACAGGTTCAGGTCATGAAGAATGCAAGGAACGCAGAGTCCTTATTAGATTGCAAGAGGTCTGCAGGGCTCTGCTCACTGCAGCCCTAAAATACATGTTACGATTGGTTACATTCTGTAGAGATTGTTGATTTAAGATTGGTTACATTCTGTAGAGATTGCTAATGCAGTTGGTAGTTTGATTCTGATTCTTTTTTTCCTTTTTTAAAGTGAAAAATAGACTGCCCACCATACTGGTGTTACCATACTAAAACATCTTTCTCTACAGTCCTTGATCAACTCCCACCGCATCTTTTCTAGACTTGGGAACACTCCCAAACAGTCTAGTCACTCATCATGCAGTGTGAAGAGAGGAGATTATTGCTTCATAAGTGACTGCTTTATTTAACAGTGTATCTAATGTTCAGGAAGTAATGTAATATGACTAAAAAACAGATTTGAAGCAAAACATGGTTGGGTATAAACATACCATTAGCATGCATTTTAGTTTTATTAAGCAAGGAAGCAGATAAAACAATCAGCAGTATCAATGAATTTTAGAGAAGGTAAGCAATCATAAAATGTGTGTTTTCTACTAAAAATAGTGCCATGCAAAGAAGGCTGACAGTGTCCATTTAATTGGCTTTTGTCACATGTAATTGCTGCACTTTCCCATTTTATGTCAGGCAGATTAAAGTCACCCACTATGACCCCTTGGCCTTTTTCTGACATAGATTTAATTTCTTCAGTGAGCTCTACAAGACTGTCATTACTAACACTTGTTGACGTGCAGCAATTCCTTGTTATTTAACTTGCTGGTTTTATGTTATCAGTTTTAACCCAGTTTTTAAGAGAATTTCATTTGTCAAGTTAGTGATGTTTACGTTGTTATGCATAAATAGCGCTACCCCTCCACCTCTCCTTCCCACCCTGTCCTTATGCATTGGTTTATACCCAGCTGCAGACTTATCTCATCCATCCTCTGGATCCCTCCAAGAGTGTTGCACTGCAAAAACGTGTGGTCTGTCTCTATGAATTAGGAGATTAAAGTTTTGAATTTAACTACACTCCTTGCATTTAAGGATATAATGTTAAGATACAGTATTTGACGGTTTTGTTATTTTAATAACCTCTGAAATTTTATAAATGCTGTTACTTTGTTGATTAGTACTTGTCTTAACCTCTTTTTATAGATTTTGTGATTTCTGAGCATTTATGTTGAGTCTCTCCCCAAAAATGTTAGCACCTTAAGAGTTAAGATGTAGTACATCTCTTGGAAATAATTTTTTATCTCATAAAATCATATCCCAGTGTTTGATAAAACAATAATCTTCTTTAAAAGTCTAGTAATCCAGAAATGAATTAATTTGGATGATTTCTTTTTTTTTGTCAAATGCTTTGGGGACAGTTAGGATTTGTGAAAATTTTGGTGTAATGCCTATTGTGTTTGCTTTTTTTCTAAGTTCAATAATATCACCCTTTTTTATGTTCATCTTTCCTTCCAATATGATTGACTATATGTGAATAATTACTTTGGGCACTTTTTTCCTAATTTGTGTACAGTTTTTCTAGTTTTTTTGTTAATGTCCCTGATTTTTGCTCCTAGCAGACAAGTTACTATTCAATCCATGTTATTGTTCTTTGTCATAGTTTGGTCTATATGTCTGACAATGGAGTTTCCTACCACCATTAATTTATTTGTGACATTTTCCTATATCTCATGACCATTCTGTTCTGTTAGCAGAGAGTGTCTGTTTTGACATGCCAACCCCATTTCTGAAATGGAGTTGTGGATCTGGGCTCTCCTCCCCCATTTTGCTCCCTTACTGGGATGTACCAAAGATCAGTCTTCATCCTTCCCTTCATCCTCCTCATATCTATTTCTTTTCTTATCACATTAATTTCTGGTGTTCATTATTTGCTGTTCTATAGAATTTACCTCCCCAGATACAAGTTGTTCCAGTATTACTGGTGGTTGCATTTCCATTCTCTAATTATGTACATCTCCAGGCTTTTTATTTTCTATATGTGTTTGATTTCCTGCCTTAGATTACCTAATTCTTTTTCTAGGGAATCAATTTGTGTGCAGAGTTTGCATGCAAATGTTTCTTGAATTTCAGGTGTTTCTGTGCCTATCAGAGAAACTAAATTATAGACCTTGCAAATGATCCCAGCCCATCCTTCTTCCAAACAAATCATGCTCATGTTGTTGTTATTCATTCTTAGGCAAGTGTAAGGCCCCTGTTTATGGAGAATCCTGTGGGCTCCTGGCCTCCCACGGCTAACATTGCTCCATGTTGACTATCACTTGAACAAAGCCCAGCTAAAATATGGCTGCTTGACCTCTGGTGAAACCAGATGCTCACTACTATTGCACTATTTAGTGTGTTTTTTTTAGAAAGCTTAGGGGCAATGTGAGAAGTATTTTTTCACAGAGAGGGTGGTGGATGCATGGAACAGCCTTCCCGAGGAGGTTGTGGGGTCTACAACTGAGGGAGAATTCAAGAATGCATGGGACAGACATAAGGCAATTTTTGTGGGGGGGTTGGAAGAAATAGGCTGTTGGTTAAATAGGATCTGCAGCTTATCCTCTAGGTAGGGAAATGGGCAGATTAGGTGGGGCAAGCGGTCCTTATCTGCCATCAAAGTCTATGTTATGTTTCTATGTAAACAAGTAAAACTCTGCCATACTACAGCCTATGCTGTCAGGCAACTAAAATGTCTCACCATAAAAAGAATTACAGTTTTTAAATATAGCTGTCTTCAAGGCTGCTCCTGGATTTTGTAGTCCCAGCTATTGCTTGGGACTACACTTCCCAGCAACCTTTACACACAATATAGTCTTAAACAAAAAGAGATGGAGATAGAGCAGAATATAAATATGTATGTATATATTTGTAAGGAATTTCATTTTCTGAAATGTTATTGAATAAGGCTGTGTCACACATGCTGGTCAATTTCATTTTAAATGCCAATGTGGGGTTTCTAGGCATTATATATATTATAGCCATATAATTTGTAACTAGTGTCATTTAGCAACCTTTCTCTCTCTCTCTCGTTTTTCCATATCCATCCTTTCATATAGTGACAGTATTGCCACTCTTATCATCCTGTTTTAATTCCAAATGTTTTATTTATTTATTTATTTATGTTTTTGGTAACCAGGTAAGCGCACTGATCCAGTGGACCATTTTCAGTCATGACCTGGGCCACAAGGTGGCAGTACATGGATACAAGCAGTAGATATAATATGCAATTTACATATCCTGTACAAGCATCAATAGATAACAATAGGCAAACACTTACTTGTGGTAAAAAACAATGGTAAGTGAGGTACCACAGGGATACCTGCAGCAGTACAATGGGAGAAAAGTTATAGATTCACAAGTAGTAGTTTAGCATAACAGACTTAACAATATCTTGTCTAGTTAAGGTTTCTTGTTCCAGAGTTCATCTAGAGCTGTTTTTTCCTTAGGTTATGTACAATATTCCTATCCATGCCATCAAAACATGTATCAATTTCTTTAGATGATTTTTCATGGGAAACATGGATAGTAGGGCTCTGGGTGGGAGGACAGATGGTAGATATACATCAAAAATATGAATTAATGTTAAATGCATCACTTCCTGTCACCTCCTGCGTTGATTCAAGACTAGTAATCATTTCTGTTGGCAAAATTACACTACCTTCATTCTCATTTAAATCGGTATCTAACATATTCATAAATATTGACAGTTCACATTTTTTATTATCAGTACAGTTTAGATTGTTTTTCAAGCTACTACACTCACAGTTCTTAAATGTCTTTTTCTTTGGACCCTGGAGAAATTAGTTATGCCTCTAAGTTCAAAATCCCATTGAAATACATTGAATGGCATACCTGTTTCTTCAGTTCGTGGTCCAGCTTTGAAGAGTGAAGATGTGTCTGTGGTCAAGAGAGATTACATCGTTGAACCCCCAGTGGGTAAGTTAGGGTTTGGGAGGGATGGGTGCTTAGTGGGAGGGTCAGGTGGGGGTCTGAAACAATGCAAAAGACAGTGATGAACAGTTTTCTTGTTAAAGATTAAAACTAAATATAAAAAAAGACCGATATGCTGATCGCGACACTGGGGATTGGTCACCCCAGTGTCACTGTTATGTTTCTAGGGGGGTGCTAAGAGAGAGGGTCTGGTGGGGAGAGGAAAGAAAAAAAATAATAACAAATAACAGCATATGTGTGGTAGTGTGGGGTGGATGAGGATTCCTGCACTGGAGGATTGGGCACCACCCCGTGCCACTGTTATGTTTCAGGGGGAGAAGGGTGGTGGGTGCTGAGAGGGAGGGATGGGTGTGGGGAAGCTATAAAAAATATATGGGAAAAAAAAACAAAACATAACTGCAGAAACAAACAAATAAAAACACAACTGTGCATGTGAGGTAGTGGAGGGGGTTTGTGATCAGGACACCTGGGGATTGGGCACCCCCTGTGTCACTATTATGTTTCTGTGGAGGGTGGTGGGTGCTGAGATTGAGGGTCAGGAGGGGTGCTATGTATTTCAGCAGTCATGGACCGCCGAAAGAAACAGAAAATTGCGCGAGCATGGAGTGTTCTGACGTGGAGGTGACTTTTTTTGACACGTTACCAAGTTGTTGGTTCACAAGGAGTGTGGAAATGCTTTTTTCTCAAAGCAAGAGGTCTGCAATGCTCTGCCCACTGCAGTCCTAAGAAGGTAAATTCTGTAGCAGTTCTGAAAAAACACAAATAGTCACACTTTCTATACTGAGGGAAAAAAGTCTGCATATCCCTTATTTTCTGCAATTTTGTCCGTGTTTGCAAGTGCAGGATTCTATGGAGAGAGACTATAACAATCTTATTCCTGTAGATATAACACAAGCATAAAATCATTTGTGATCTACAGAATCAGTCTTGAAAAACAAAGAACCCCCAGGTACCAGCCAATTCTAATATTTAGACACCCCTCCCAAAAAATCTTGCCCTTGCAATATATGCTGATGATGTGGTTCTATACAGATCTCACACCAATATGTGTCAAATTCAATCTGGCCTACAGGTGGATTTTGCCTCACTTGAATCCTGGTTCCAATCAAGCTTGCCTACTCTTGAATGCCAAACATTTTGGCTAGTTATAAAGTCACAGAACTGAATAAGTGGCCAGTCTTTAAGGTAAAAAGTGTCTACATAATCAAGACTTTGCTTACTCCAATGTTTCTGTATATTGGTTTTGCTGCCCCCCCCCCCCAAGGAATTAGCGGCTAAGATCTATAATATCTTTTTGGCTTTTATGGGGAAGCCATTTAAACCCAACAAACTTTTTTTATATATATATTTATGTAAATCGGAGAAATACCTTTGAGCATTACTGCTCACTTACAAAGATTCTCAAGTAGGTAGAAACAATTCAAAGTATGTCCAAAAGGTAGGCTGCATTATGACAGTTGCGGGTGTATACACAAGGTAGATTACAACTGGCAACAAGAAAGTGAGGGGCTTGCATTCATTTACATTGGCTCCATGTCAGTTTTTTAAGTGGTACCATAGTTCTAGGTTTATACAGAAGGTAGGTTACAAAAAGGCAACCAGCAGGAGACAGACAGCCCAATGTAAGCATTGTCATAGAACCCAGGACAAGTTATGTGGGGCAAAACAACCCACAGTGCTGATAAATAACTCAAAGAGTGTATGTTAGGGACAGCTACAAGGTCCAGGCAAGAGTGCCCTCAGTAGTTCTCTTTTGAATTGTCCAATTCTCGAGATCAACTGGTATGGCATGTCAATATACAGATCATTTAACCAGTGGGGGGTCCTGGTCATGAATGCCTGAAAATGGTCCACTCTTACAGGAAACCAAAGGATGGTGGCTTTGTTATGACTGATATCCTGTTGCTTTTTCACTGTATTTTTTTTTGTACATTTTCTGAAGCCCATATTATTACAGCCATCAAAGCTTTGGGTTCCTTTTGGAAGATCATGGTGCACTTCACTTATTTCTGCTTGGGAGGAAGGTGGAGAGCAGCCTCTAGGATGGACATTGAAACTGCTTCCTGGTTTCCTAAGTTCTTATTTTTTAAAATTAAGATGGTGGACATTAAATTTTTTTGCAAGTTTCCTCTCTGTCTAGGGCTAAATTGTATGAGTAAATTATAAACTCATTTTTTGCAGTAACAGTTTATGATGCAGCCAGAGGAATATCGCTCTCTGTGATCACAAGACAACTGCTGGATAAGAGAATCCCTGCTAAAGTGAGGGATATGATGTGGTTAAGCACCCAGGGTAAACTATAGGTTAGAGGTAACCTCAAACATAAGAATGTTCTGGAATGTTTCTGCCTTCGGGAATCATGTTGTCAAGAAACTGACTCTATGCATCACTTGTTCTTTACCCGCCCCTATACCATGAACTTTTAATTGGAATTGGGAGGATTCTGGAAGGCCCTCGTGTTTTCTTCCAGTTCTTTTTATGAAAATCTGATATATTGTTCTTTCTCTGATACTTGGAATCTTTGGGAATATAGTACCTTGTGTGTCATTATGACATGCCTGCAACAGTACATTTGGCAAGCAAGGTGCTCCTTTTTATTCCAGCAAAAAAAGTTATTTTGGGCATTCTGCTTCTACAAATGAAATAAGATCTATATATGATCAGTAACATTAACAGTTACTTAGGCAGCAATTCTCTGCTTTTTGGAAAAAGGGAACATAGATGTAATTTTTTTTGTGTTTTTTTTTTCAGTTTAAGTCATGTGAAGTGTCACAGGAGAGGGGGTTGATTAGTATTTTTCCTTTTTTAAGTACATTATTATTCTTTGCTGATTATGGGTTTCTGAGGGGACTCTGACTATCTAATTCTGATGATATTTAAAGTTTTTATTTTTATATATTATGTTTTACCAATAAAAACTCCCCTACTCAAATCAATTAAAAGTAGTTAGGAGTTCCAATAAGACTGGCCCTATGTGCTGAATTGTTTCAAGAAATTGAAATAGTGGGTGTATCATTTAAATTTGTATTGGCTGGTAGCAGGAATGAGGTGTATAATACCAACATACAAAATTCCTGCACATCAGAACCAGTATGTGACCCAAGGCATGGTGTTTCTATTCAGTCTATCGTGAAACAACTTCTGGAACCTCAGATACCTGTGAAGATGTGGGTCAATGCATGGCTGAGTTCTCATAGATGATGTAATGTTAAGAGGAACCTGAAACATAAAAGTCTTAGGCCCCCATATTGAAAAGGTTAACATGGCACTAACAAGGTTAGTGCTGCACTATCCATTAATAATGCCAGCGCTCAGGGCTGGGCCATATTCAGAGGCCCCTAGAGCATCACGCTAACCCAGCAGCATGATCGCACAAAATATACTGCTGCACCTGTACAAATAAGGGATCCCTTATGCATAAAGGGCACAGTGGTATAAGATTTGTTGCCACTGTTTACCACCACTGACTGGATGCTAATGCTGCCCCCCTGAGCACCCAATCCGTGAACTGCAGGCTGAACTCTCTGGCATCTAATAGTTCCCCAAAACCCAGTTCAATCAGTTGTTGTACATTCTCTGGTGGCTAGTGGTTCACTCACCCCCCAATTACCCATGTGGCAGATAAGTATCCTTGTCCCTGGTGTCCAGTGGACCCCTCCGATAGCCCCAGGTGTTATAAATACCCTTGTCTCTGGTGTCTAGCAGACTTCCTCCCCACAACCCCCACCTTCACTCCACTTACCACAGTCACCGTACCTTAGACAATGGCAACTGGCACAGCCCTCATTTCTCTCACCTCCTCAGCTCCCTGCCATCTGACTGTCACTGAGCACTGTTGCAAATACAGTATTCACAACTGCACTCGGTGACAATCAGGTGATGACCAGCCAAGGAAGTGAGCAGAGGACTGTACTGATTGCTATTGTCTAAGGTACAGTTACCAGGGTGGGGGAGTACAGCAAAAGTACTCAGCAGGTGGTCAGGTGGGATGTTGCCAGTATGTTGGGGGAGTGGGGCTTAGTAGACACCAGGGGGATCAGTATGTGTAGCATCATGGGTGATCGGGGTGGGGGTCTGCTAAATACTAGGAACAAGGGTATTTATAACTCCTTGGGTGATCAGGGGGAGGGTCCACTTAACAGCAAGGAAATGTGAAAGACTCTTGACAAACAGCCAGTGCGGCTTGAAACATAAAGGAAATAAGTGGGTACTGTGCATGTACACTTTGGTGTGTTGCCTTACATTGCTCAAACATGAATAAATGTTTACTCTGATGAAGGAACTTTACTTCACATGTGTCTTTTGGGAGATGTGTGAGACCAGCTATTTCTTACTTCTGAAAAGTATAAGTAAACACTTGGGTGATCAGGGGGTCTGCTAGACACCAGGCACAAGGGTATTTATATCACCTTGGGTGATCGTGGGGGGGTCCACTAGACACCAGGTACAAGGGTAAGTCTAGCACTTTGGGTGATCAGGGTGTCCACAAGACACAAGAGAAAAGGGTATTTATAGCACACTGGGTGATTGAGGGTGGTGGGAAACATTAGATACCAGTGATTTTACAGTAACAGATTAAACAGGTGTTTGGGGTGGTGAGAACCACTAGTCTCCAGGAATTGTACAATGATGAATTGAACAGGTGTTCAGGGGTTGGGGGAACCACTAGACACCGGGGATTCTGCCTTTCTTAAGCCCAACATGGGCACTAAAGGGTTCAGTAGCATGCAAATGAGCCCATAATGAATATAAAGATTGTCCCTTAGCACCCTGCATACCAAATTGCCTCATTTGCATGCTAGGACTGAATATGGCCTACAAGAGCCTTTGCTCTATCCCATTTTGGGCACGATATCTCCAGTGGGCATCCGTGTGGGCCATATTCAGCCTTGGACTATGTCAGCACAGTGCATTGTCACTTTGCCACATGCTGGCATCACCCCATATTAAGACAGTTATCAAGCTCTGTCGTGCATGCTAACTGTCTGAACATAGCTCAACCAGCCATGCGCTATGTCCTCCGCAGTACTACTGGTTGTGTGGCTCTATGAGCCGCCTCTGAATATTGGGCATTAGTGACCAAATGTGTAGTTTGTCCACCTACAGTGATAAGGAAGAGACAGTGGAACACTTCTTTTACACATGCCCTTGCAATTGAACCTTTTGGTCCTGTCTGGCACAGGCTTGGCAGTTACCAATATTTAGAATATTGTCCTATGAATCTCTAGTGTTAGGGTGTCTAGGCCAGAATAGAATAACTGGCTGCAAAGCACTCAGTTTATGATTTTTGCATGTCTGAAATGGAGTGTGTGAATAAATACAGTAGATGTCCCTTTGTGCTACAGCAGAAACATATCACTGTTATGGCTTTGGTGCTCATGGTCAATAATTAGAGTCAATTGAACAGAGAAAGAGAATTCCCAGTTATGCTCAGGAAGGTTTTTTACTATTCTGCAGAAAAACAATGGTTCAGACCAGGATGGAACACAGTCTAAATTAGGGTAATTTTCAGACTTGGGTATTGTTGTCTTTGTTCCCAGTCCTTTCTGTTTCTATTTATTCTGCCTTTTTTCCTGCTGTTGTTTAAACCCCATTTTTACTAATTATATTATTTTAAAAATAGTTATATAACACAATAACCAATATGTTATGTTGAGTGTGTTATGCTTGTTTTTGATCTTTTTTCCCTAATAAAAATTCCCCAACCCCTGCAAAAAGTGCCTTGGATTAGTTTACTGTTTTTGATCTTTTTTCCCTAATAAAAATTTCTCTACTCCTACATAAAGTGCCTTGGATTAGTTTACTTTCACCTGGACATCCACCAGGATTACACCCAATAGGAATCCAGCTGGTGTCAAACACAGTACCCTCCTGTTCCAGCATTCGGTACAGTCCCGAAGCCCAGCAAACTCAGAAATTGGCCATCCTGAATGTCAAAGATCATAGAATGGCAACCCCACAGAAGTTTGAGCCATTCAGTCCTGCGATCAACATGTTAACCCACTCTGTTCTTTAACCCACTTCCACAGCACACCAGGAGTCCTGGGGAAGGAGGAGGGGCTAGAGTCCAGAAAATTAGGGGGCAGAACAACATGGGGTGGGGGGGGGTGACATACTCATCTCACACTGCGTAATAAAGGAAAGCTTGTCCTTTTGCTCTCCACAGTCATGTTGAATCCTCTTCCCAGTAAATTAGGGCTGAACACAGACACAAGATCAGTGCACACAGGACAATGAGATCAACCTGGAAGTTTTTGAAAGGCTCTCAACAATACTGGAAGGGCAAAAGACATAAACCAGTGCTACAGACTGCCAAAATGCACCAGAATGTGTTAAGTTCCATATTAGACATATGACTTCTGTCAGCCAGCATTAATAAGTACTTCTCATATTGGCAAATCTCACAGAGTGATCGTAATAGCTAGTACAGCCCTTTAATTATGTAAATGCTACACCAGCTAAACAAAAATGGTACATTCTGTAGCAGTTCTGAAAAAATACAACTAGGCACACTTTCTATACTAAGGAAAAAAGTCTGCATATTGCCTTATTTTCTGCAAATTTTCCCCTATGTTTGCAAGTGCAGGATTCTATGGAGAGAGACTATAACAATCTTTTTTCTGTAGATACAACACAAGCTCGGTACAGGCTCCATCCATATCTGACTGCATCTTTTACCCTCCCCCCCACCTGATCCCCTTCAGGATAGAATTCCCAATCACTGTCACCCCTCCTTTTCCACCCCCCCCGTTGACCCTCCTTCCATCCCCCTCCCTGTCATGGTCATTGACCCTTCCCTGTCTAGCTGCTGCTGGACCTAAGACCCCTAACACCAAGATTCCATCAAATTCTCCCTCTGCTTCCTTCATTTCCACCCTCCCCCTCCTTGCTTTTTCTACCTCCTGCACTTTGTTCCTTCCATCTGCCCCTGTTTTTCCTCCCTCACCAGTACTCCCCCATCTATCTTTTTTTTCCTATGCCCCCATTTGCTCCTCTATACTCCCCCCTCCCTCTGTCCTTTTTCCCTCCAGTACTGCTGGATGATCCTCCTCCTCCCCTCCCTTGCCTATCATCTCCACCAATGGCCAATACCTGTTTGAGTCTGATGGGTATCCAAGCACATTCCCACTGACCCCTCTCTCCAGCATTGGTACCAGCCACCCTGAACCCCTGTGTGGTCTGCACTCTCCACCCACTGTTCCTTCCTTCTTCCTGCCTCCTGTCCCCTACCCAGCTACCTTCTGTGCTTCTCCTTTCCATGCCTCTTTTTGGCCAAGACATACCCCCAGCCAAGACATTTTTCCATTTAGTCACGATAGCTCCTGCTACAGTCTCCCTAGCCTTGAGCAAATTGGACACACCCCCAGCCTCCACAGGGTGCTCACGAATATTGCCACTCCACAGTTGTTACACCACACTGTTCTCCCCCCCTTCATATCTCCCACCTCTCTCCCTCCACCGATCCCCCCACACCTTATGCTGCCACTGACCCACCTCCAGGCACACCCCCGTGCTGTGCCCCCTCCACCAACTTCCACAATCCTTTTCCCTGTTCTATTCCTTCCTCCAATCACTGTGCCCCCCCGGTTCCAAGTGCTGAAGTATGGCACAATGTTACCCCTAACTAAAACTTCAGCTACGCCCAGTATCCCACTATCCCACAGTTATTTCTGGGGAGCCTTTCCCCATTCCAAGGCTAAACCTAAAGTTGAATCAAAAGCTAAACAGTGCAAGCACAATACTACTGTAACATCAATTGCAATAGCAGTCAAGGATCAGCAATTTCATTATCATTCAATTGATCAGAGCACACCTACCCTCTAGAGAATTTATCAGAGCAAGCCCACCACCTCTCTACAGTATTAACAGTTATGGAGCAGCAGCTTCAGTAGCATTCAATAGATCAGAGCACACCTACCCTCTAGAGAATTTATCAGAGCAAGCCCACCACCTTTCTATAGTATTAACAGTCATGGAGCAGCAGCTTCAGTAGCATTCAATAGATCAGAGCACACCTACCCTCTAGAGAATTTATCAGAGCAAGCCCACCACCTCTTTATAGTATTAACAGTCATGGAGCAGCAGTTTCAGTAGCATTCAATAGATCAGAGCACACCCACCCTCTAGAGAATTTATCAGAGCAAGCCCACCCCCTCTCTATAGTATTAAACAGGGCAAATCAAAAACATTAAACCCATTGGCTGCTATAACCCTTCATCAATATCAATAAAGAACACTCAAGTTAACAACAGTTAGGCTCAGTCCTAGTCCACCACTACATAGAAAATCTCTTTTCTCCTGGAGCAGCCTCCTGATGGCACCCTACTTACTCTGTCTCCTCCCCCAGCAAAGGAGGAGCCCAAGCAGAATATTTAAAAAGTCATAGGGGTGGGGGGCGGTGGGTTGGGCAGAAAACTCTCTCACTGTGCAGCCTTCACAGCTGGCTCCCACAGTGCAATCCTCACGGCCGGCTCCCTATGGGTTGTGTGGGGGAAGCAGGGTCCCAGCAGGAACCAATGTTGCCTACCTTCCCCAGCTGCTAACAGTGCCTCTCCAACATGGTAAGCCAAGATGCAGGTACCACAGCTGTTTTAATGTTCCCAGTGCTGGCATGGGGGGACCAGATTAGCTGAGCCTTCCACTCTCCCCAGCGTCTTCGTGCCACACTCTGTCCCAGAGCTTTGTTTCAGAGTGGCCCTGAATGGACAGCCATGCTGAGCTCCTTCTGCACCCTGTTTCCTCCTGTGGTGCAGTTCCAAAAAAAAATCTCCCTTGCTGTGCAGTCCTCACGGCCAGTTCACGCAGTGGAAAGTCTCTCGCTGTGCAGCCCTCATAGCCAGCTCCTGCAGTGCAGTCCTTATGTCTGGCTCCTGCAGTGCAGTCCTCCTGGCTGGCTCTGATGGGTTGTGTGGAGGAAGTGGGGTTCCACCGGGGACCAAGGCTGCCTAACTCCCCCAGCTGCAAGCATTGCCTCTCCAACGTGGCATAGTTGGGGCACATGTAGATATAATGACTACAGTGAAGTATCTGGGAGTCCAATTAGGCCAAGGAATTTCCCTCAGGTCTCATGTTGAAGTAGTGGTTAAAACCTGTGCCCAGAAACTGGCCCTGTTTTACAGGATATACTCCTACTTTACTATACAGACCAGGTAATTGATCACCAACAGTGTCCTTCTTACCACTGTCACTTATGGGGTTCCACTTCTATCATCCCTCAAGTAAACTGATCTCTCTAAATTGAAGTTTGCCTACCATCATATATCATGTTTTACTATCAGAGTCTGCAGCCAGGAACATCATTATAAGGCACTATCTGCATTAAAACTGGCCCCCTCTGGAGGGAAGGCTTCATCTCCCTGTTATTTCTATGGCACACAAACTCCTTTACCCCTCCCTCAAAACATCTGGCTGACTTTATGAACTTCAGACCACTCAGAAAGCCCCTTGGTGCAATTGAACTGAAACTTGCTAGCATGCCAAAGGTAATCTCTGCTGTTGGTCAACAATCTTTTGTGTCCACTGTACCAAGTCTATTGAACTATATCCCCCCTATAGTTAGGGAATACCTGACCTCTGCATCCTTCAGGTCTGCTGTGAAGGAGTATCCATTTGTTAATAGTCACTGTGCCTGCATTAGCTAGCGAACAGTATCTGTGTTGGCCCTCTGGCACAGTGGTAGAGCTACCACCCATGGCACCATGACCGGGGTTCAGACACAAGCCCAGGCTGCTGGAGGGCTGCTCAGTGGGGAGGAGGAAAACAGAGCATCCGATGGACTGCTGTCTTCCTCCGGGGATGCTTGGCACTTGACTGGCTCTTGCAAAACCTGGAGGTTTGACAGCCTGAGATGGATTAGTGGAGGAGACATGGTAGACATTGGCATGACATCATTGCACGTCATGTCTCCCAGGGAAGAAACAGAGGAAAAAGCTTGACTGCCACAGGATGCCACCCCCTGTGCTCCACAGGCCTTCACCTTTGACTGTGGCACTCCGCTGATCAACCGAACATGAGATCCAATGGAGGGAACAGGAGGTCCCTTCCGAAGAACCTGCCCGGGGAGGAGATAAGTCATGGAGGAACACCTAGGAAGAGGTAAGTCCCGGGGAAGATGGGTGATGGGACTGGGAGCATGGTTGGGCTGATGGAGGCTGATCCGGAGAGGTGGAGGAAAAAAAGCTTATGATATCTGTTACTCTGACTCACTGTACTTGTCTATGAGTAGTGTCCATGTTCTATAGAACCAAGTGCTTCTGAATATTTTTCTGTATCCTTTATCTAACTACCAGCCTGCTGTTCACATCTGTCTGCACTCGATTTTTGTATTTACTTGTGTAACCCCCCCATGGGGGGGCTTACACTATTTGCTCCCCGGTTTCCCGTTCCCCTGTCCATTTTCGCTGCCACCTGGCCAGGTCCTTGTAATGCCCCTAAAGTCTTCATCCAGCCCCACAGTGTGTTTCAGTGTGAATTGGTTCTGGAGGAGCAAAGCTGTGCATCCGCCACACTTCAGCTGCACAAATGTGTGAGTCGACAGTCTGCACATGTGCAGTAGCACATCCTTGTTTTCTTACCACAACTGCGGTAAACCAAATGCCTAGCTGGTGCTCCCAGTCCCTAAGCCTGGCTGGTTGGGGGTTGGAGACATGGAGGAGGCACAAAAGAAGCCTCTGGGTGCTTTGTTTAAGGTGTGCCTATCAGTGTTGGGACCTACCTCATGAATATTAATGAGGTGTTATGAATATTAATGAGTGAGCCTGCCTGCTGCCTAGAGACAGTGTATTTCAGCAGCAGTGACAGGTAGGGGGCTACATAAAAATGTTTAACTCTGCAGTGGTGTGTTAGGGCACAGGTACAGCTAACAGACAGTGGGGAATTTAATAAATGAATATGTTTATTCTGGCTGCACCAGGACATTGAAGTGGGATGTGGTATGGACTGTAGTTTGAAGTTTTTGTGTCAGCAGCCATATTTACAGCCTTTGGCTCCTTCCTAACCAATCAGCAGGCCAGGACTATTGCCAGAGACTTATGGGACTGTGTAAAGGGCTTATGGGAGAAAATACAGGGACAATTCTTGGCGCCCATTTGAAAAGCCAATCAGTTGTCGAAAGAGCCTGATGAATATTAATTTTTCAAAGGGACACTTGTTTCAGTGAACCAGGAGCTGCCTAAAGCTCCCAAAACCCCAGATACTTTCGGTTCTGGGTTCAGTTCAGTGGGAGCACCTCCACAGAGAGGGGGGTCTCCAATTCCTTGCTAAAGAAATGTGGCTGCAAGGTTTAAGAGAGGCCTTCCTGGGTGTTGGTAGCTACTTGTCCCCCAGGACCTGCATTTTACCTTTCCACATTTTGATGGAGTTCATTTAAGGAATCCTGATTTGCAACTTCAGCTGTGAGAGACAGCCAAGATTGTTTGCTGCAGTAACTCTACTGCAGAATTCTGCAGAGTTGGGCTTCATCCTGGTGGGCTTCACTGTATATCAGGAATGGAACCCAGGCCCCTTAAACTTGATCTGGTCAGCAAGGGAGAGGTAGTATCCCATTGGTACATGGTGTCACCAGGGCTACACTTATGCAATGTCCGTTATTGTCATCTGTATGCAATTATTTCAATGAATATTATGTAATTAATCCTTTCTCTCTCTCCTGAAAAAGGGATGATTTGTCTCAGCAAGCCTACCCAGTTATCAAAATCCAATAAATAAGAGTTCCATTGGTTGAAATGCAAATTATAGCCGGCCCATCGGTGCGGTGGTAGTGCTACCACTTGCTACGCTGGCGACTCCAGGTTCGGGAACTAGCCCGGGAGCTGGAGGGTCGGGTGGGGGGCAGAAGGCTGAGCGTCCGTGGGACTGCTCGCCTTCTCCAGGGAGGGAGGGAGGAGGGACAAGGTTCAGAGCTTGACTGATCCCAGGCAGAGGCCTGGGGTACAGCAAGGGGCCTGACCAATCCAGGAGGGTTGGGCATGCCAGACGTCGGCGGAGCTCCGCCTTGACGTCAGGGCACATGGCACACCCAGAAAAACAAAAGAAAAACACCTCCATCGTTCCGGGTAAACAGAGCACCAGCACAGACCTCAATGGTCCTCTGCCTGTCCCACACGGTGGCCCCGACAAAGTAATGTTAGTTTGGGGTGCTTGGCTCCCACCTCATCCCCACCTGGGGGGTATATCCAAGGCTACATGGGGGGACCGCCGTGGGGCTCCAGGCATGGAAGGAACCGAGGCAGATGCCAGGCACTCCTGAAGAAGCAGAGCGTAGGGGGAAGGGAAGGCGAAAAAAACAGCAAGTTAAAAAAAAAATGCAAATTATCACATGATTAGCATATAGTTACCATGTAAATGCATGCACATTATATGGTTCAAAATGATGTTTAAAAACAAGAAACATTTAGCAGCTTTCTTGGTTCTGACGAAATTCACTTAAAGTTAATCATACAGAGCCCACAATGACTTCTGTTACACAATCTGATTGCTACAAACTGCACACAAGGTTGCACTGTTATAGAGACATACCTTATGAAATGAGAACAGCAACAGGGAATAATGGATTCATTAGTAAAAGATGATGCTATGTACACTCAGTTAAATCTATGGCCCCAATGTTCAAATGCTGACACTCTTACTTAGAATAGTCACTAGTTTGGTACCAGTCTAAGCACGTGGTCAGGACTTCAGTTTCTACTTTATGGGAAGATATGAGAAGGCTAATTAGAAGAGAATGTGAGGAATTACTGAGCAAGCACCACATGAGAATATTGGGCCAATTCATACTACTCTATTTTCTTACTCTTTATGTAAAAACACATTAACCCCCCTTCCCCATCCTGCACAACAAGTGATCAGCAACACTCGTTTTTAGGGAGGAGCACACTAAACAAAAATCCACTTACTTGACTACCTGGGTCTGAGGTGACCTCTTGGGTGATCAAATGTCTTTTGAACAGCTGCATGCTGCAGATTACCTGGTTAGTAGACAAATGCTTTGTAACTAGTAACAGAAGGTCCAAATAAGTTGTAATGTCCAAACAGAATCCATTTTTTTGCATTATCTTTTTATCCCCACCAACCTAGCCGCCCACTCCATTGGGCAGCCAACCCTCACTTTGGCCGCATCTCCCCATTCTGCCATCCACTGCTTCCTCAACTGCTGTCTTGACTGATCTGTTTTATTCCTTCATCAGGGGCCCCCCTAGCCATGGGGGCAACTGGGAGAGGAGATTGAAGTGCCCATAGGCACTTCATTGCATCTGCATTGGGCAGCGAGGGTGCAGCTCAGGGGCTTCCTGACTTTGCAGCAAGGGGAGGTGGGCTGCTGTCATCTGGCTGGCATGGGTGGCCATTGTTTTTTTCTGCCCTCCCACCACCCCACCCTAACTGGGCTTGAGTGTGATGGCGATCTGAAGCAGGGATGTGCGGGGACATGTTGAGGTTGCACACTGCTTTGCTTGTCAGCCAATCCACCTCCAGGTGCCAAGACCCTGCCCACCCCCCAGTAGGAAAGTGTCTAGTGGAAGCTCTGGAATCCCTCACTGCCAGCCTCCACTCCTGACAACCGGGCTCAGGGTGCAAACCTGGGTCACCAGCGTGCCGAGTGAACCCCTTAGCTTGGCACCATGGAGCAGGCCACAGAATCCAGTTTAATGAAAGTAAAAGCTCATGACCATATTATTATAAGGGGGAAATCATAATTCCCAGCCAGGAGGGTTTTGGGCAGTAAATATCCCACAGTAGGGAAAGTCTTTTTGTAAACTTCATTATCCCACACAGGAGGCACGCCTTGAGGGCACTGTCCCTTTAATCATCATCTTTAAGACTCTATGAGGCTACATATATACACCCTGAGGCACAAGTTAATAAACTGTAGCTATGGGTTTCATAAGTAAATTTCTAAACAGAACCCAGCATTTGGTAGATTGATTCAGAATCTATATCTGCAGTATTTAACAGCACCAGCAACAAAATATTAATAAAGCTATGGGGTATTTAACTCGGGGCTTACTCGGGGATTCCCTCCTTCCAACCTCCTCTAGACCCAGTACAATCCTAGCCACTGCTGCCAAAGGGGATGTCGGTGGCAGCCAATAGGCTCCCACACATCCACTTCCATGTGGAATTATGGCAGCCAACTCAAGGCCCTTGAGTCTACGCAATCTCCACCAATTACATGGTTCTGTTTGTGATAGGGTAGAATCCTATATAACTGGAAGGACTCTTTTCTATATCCTTATTACTAAAAAGACTTGCAACAGCATTAAACCTTTATCTGGAAAACTATCCTGCTTTTTCTTCTTGCCCCATCAGATTGGCCTTCTGTGGAGGCTCTCCCCCCGCCTCCCCATCTCTGTCTTACTAAATCCACTGTATTCTCTTTTTCCATTCTTTCAGGTCCTTCCTAGAGAATTCTTTTTTTTTTTATTCTGTATTTTTGCTGCTCACGCTCTGCCAAGGATCTACCTGGTCACAGACCCCTTATACCCCCACTTTCAATTGACCTGACTCCAGACACCCCCAGCTTGCCCCCTTGGGGTAGGATCATGACAGCTAGGGTGTCAGTACCACAAATCATGGGACTAGAATCATGGATCCAGCCCCGAAAGCTGATTAGGGCAGGGGCAGGCTTCATAGAGGTGGTCGTGAGCTGTATTTTTCTTAGTTTTCCCCGAGGGATGGAGACGTGCCATGACAACCTGTGTCTTTTCCCGCCCCTCTACTTCTGTCAGATGCTGGCACCAGCGATTCCTTCCAACCTCCGCTAGGAGTCCTCCCATGCTGGACATTCTCCCTGACCTTCCCCCCCCCAAAGAAGGAGAGCAGCCTGGAGGTGCTCAATCCTTCTTCCCCGGCCAACCTCCAACTCCCCGGGTCCATTCCTGAACCCGGGTCACTGGCGTCACAAGCAGAAATCCAACCGCTGTGCCAGCAGGCCGGCCTTTCCCGGAGAATTCTGATAAAAACATATGAAATGTGCCTGAGTGGGCTACATAATGTAATGTAAGCAGGTAAGCCTTGTAAATAGGGATTTTCAGAACCCTAATGGTTGTATCACTGTATAAATAAAATTTTACCATACCATACCATACCATACCATACCATACCATACCATACCATACCATACCACATCATGTTATGAAGTGCCATGTGCAGAAATAAACTGCAGACATAAAAATGCAAAACTCATAGTAAACATTAAAAACACAAATTTCATGTTTTAATGTTTTATTATGTTAAAAATATACTGCAACCTTTGTCTGATGTAGGTTAAGAATAAAACAATGCCAGTTATTATGTTATTTATTCTCCACTAGAGGTTGTATTGGGACCTAGTATACAAAAATGGGGCCTTGCTGTTTGTGAAAATGTTATTTTTCCTTTTGGTATACTGTTAAAAAGCCCTAGATTGGGCCAGGTGGCATAGAGGGTTGAGGAGCTGGTGCCTTACCTAGACCCACACCGGCAACCTGGGTTCGGGAACAGACTCAGGTCGTCTGGGGTCGGTAGGGGGAGGATAGGATTGAGCATCCGATGGACTGCTCTCCTATCCTGGGGTGGGTTAGGTACTGTCTTCGCTCATGTAGCGGCCCCCAATGGAGATTGGAGGCACTGCATGAAGCGACGCAAAGGGGGAACAAGAAAAATGGGAAAACCACTCCGGAAGTTAGCCGGATGATGGCTGCCGGCCCCAGGCACCTCCAAAGACTCCCTGAGAGCCACAGAATACCTCAGCAGATCCCAGGACTGAAAAAAATAGTGTGCAGGCTCCTCCCGCTGGTGCCTTCCCCTTCGGAGGAGTGGGGACCCATCCGGTGAAGGGTTACACCGGGCTACCCCGCAGAAGGCTGCAAATGTGAGGTAGGTGGTCAGAAGGGGGATAGCAGGGGGAATGTCTGTGACCATGGCAGCCCGAAGGAGAGGCAGCTCTGGGCCACTTGGGGGGAGCTAAACAAATAATGCAAAAAAAAAAGCCCTAGATAAACAGAAAAGGGGCTCAATGCAATACTAAGATATGGGTAATTCATTAGCCCTATTCCTGTGCTCTGTAATGAATTCAGTTCTTGTATGAAAATAAAACAATGGGAACCTTTTTTACTTACCTGTTCCCTCGGAGGTACATTAGGGGACTGCCAGCCCCAATGACAATGCCTTTATACTAATGAAGAGTAGAGACCTCACAAAAAGGGGAGAGGCCAATCTGTTTTGCAAAGTCATGCATGAACTTTTTACACAGGAGGTAACTTACTCTTGTTTAACATTAGTAAAAGTGCTGTATCCTGTTTAAAATGATTATCAGCATTGCAAAAGCGAAAAGGCTGTAGAAATAAAGATATTTGATTGTGAAAACTGGGGAAGGTCACATGATATGTTGGGGGAGGGTAGAAAAGGCTAGGCTTTCTGAGGTTATGTAGATTGATGATCAGAGGGATGCTGACCTGAAAGGAAAGAGGACATGTGAGTTTTCATGCCTTGGATAAAGTGATTGAACTGAAAGAAATCTGAAGAAAGATTGTTTCTGGAAGTACTGCTGTGTTTCAGCATTTATATTTGATATATTTTCTTGAAAGAAAGTTATTTTTTTTATTTTTTATTTACTTATGGATTTCTGATCAATAAATATCACACTCTGAGTACAAAACTACTTTCCTGACTATTTGTTCATCTGTCATCCCACACCTTCATAGCTGGTGTCAGAGTGTGATGAAGTTACTGGAACATTTGGACTGGGCAACGGGGACGTTTCCAGTTGATATTGCCTGGATAGCCAGATGAACAAATGTACCAGGAGCAACTAAAGGAGATACTGAAGACCAGAATCCAAGGAGCGTTGACCAGAGCCATGGTGGAACAACTGGGAGAAAAGCCACTTCCAGGAATGGACCTAGGAGCACAAAGCATGAAGAAGATGGAGTTTGATGACAGCATACATAGACTTATGCAGGAGTTTTTGACAATTATGTTGAACTGTACCCAGAGCAATGCATAGCAGTCCATAAGTCCAACAAAGGTACTAAACCATGGGCAAGACAGGCCAGAGATGCAAGACAGTATCCAGATGGGGGAGACCTTGTAAGACTGATCCAGTAGCTGAGTGGATGATGGCTTGAGGCAGAACAATGCCATCAAGAGGCTGAACATTGGTGCTGGGAGTTGATGGAGAGGTCCCAGTCAGAAGGCTTGGAGGAAGAATCAGAGGACAATTCCCAGACACAGCAGGAGGAGGAGGAGGAGGAGTTCATGGTGGAACAGGACCTTCTAGTGTTGCTCGTGTTCCCAGATTGTTATCTACTGGAGGATGGAGTTGCTAGCTTGAATGTCAGTGAGACCCCAGGTGAGACTGAGACTCAGGATGCTGTATTGGGAGTAATGATTCCAATCAAGAAGGAAGAGGCCTAAATAGAGACTGAAGGAGAACTTTGCTTGTTTTGAGCCATCTGTATATAGTCACAATAATGTTATGCAAGACAGTCCTGACTAGGCTAGGCTTCAAGCTAGGGATGCTGTTATTAGGAAGTTGAGGCAATATGTAAAAGTTGAAAAAGGAGTACAGGTGAGGTGGGCATGAGACAGTCCTCATGGTATGAAGTAAAGCAAGGTATTCTTTACCACATGAGGCCCAATACCTGTACCCAGGGAGTAGACACCCAGGTAGTAGTGCCAGAGACCTATCAGCAGCAGGTGATGGAGGCTGCACACACCAGTCCCTGTGGGCATTGGAGCCATAGCAGGATGTTGGCTTAGTTGACACTGTATTACTACTGGCCAGATTTGTGTAGGCAGGTGGCAGCCTATAGTAGGACCTGTCTGGTATGCAATGGGATAGAGGATCCTGCTGGAAACAGAAAGTGTATGTACAGCAGAAGGGTTGGTACATTAGGACTGGCAAGGGAGTATCAAAAGGAAGGGATCACAGAAGAAAAAAGATGGTATCCTTGGAGGAGGGTAAACCTCCCACCCAGGATTCATGATACATATTGGTAACTGCTATTATTAATGTACTTAAATCTCAAAGACCCCTTGAGGTTGATTTAAGATGATGTTACATGAAGAACAAACCCGATGGTATGATGCTTGTAATTTGCTGTTATTTAGAGCTTAAGTATCATTTTGCAGATTTTGATTAAGGGATCCTGGGGTGAAGCTCCTGAAAGGGGTGGGAGCTCCACCTCTTCAATGAATATGGAAGGTGGCAAGTAATCCAAATGTACTACTTCCCTCTCGTTAGCTGCCTTGGTACTCCGAAACAAGCATGTTGTACCTTTTTTTCTGTACTTGTATTTTTCTATATCGTTATCATTTTTATGCAACATGTTAATGCTTGCCCATAGTTCTGTAATTGAATTTGTACTGTTTTTTTGATTATGCAGTCTGTAACTACCTGTTTGTGTCAAAGGACCTCCTTGTGAATGAGCTTGCTCAATGGAGATTTCCTACAATAAACTTGAACTTCTTGTGTGGGGGATGTGTGATAGGGTAGAACCCTATATAACTGGAAGAACTCTTCTAGCTCCTTATTACTAAAAATACTGTTGCAACAGCATTAAACCTTTATCTGAAAAATGATCCTGCTTTTTCTTCTTGCCCCATCAGGTTTTTTTTATTTATTTTTATTTATTTCTTTTGTTAACCAGGTAAACATGCAGTGTGAGCCAAGGCTCTTTTTCATATGCGACCCAAGACTATAAAATAGTCACAAGATGTTATAGAAAAAGATAACTTTTACATTCACTTAATGCAGGAATACAAATATATGACATATAAGACAAACAATATTATACAAATTATTTAAAATAGCAGTGACATTGCAAGCTACTCAATAAATGATGCTTCAATTCCTTTTTGAATAAATTATGACTACTCATAGTTCTCAATTCAGTTGGAAGATCATTCCAGTATTTTGATGCTTGGAAAGAAAAAGCTTGAGCACCCATTTTAGTTTTAGTGACTTTCAAATTTAAACAAGAAAGAAAATTTGATCTCAAGTTTCTCAGAGCTTCCCTTACAGATATCAGAGAATACAAGGGAGAGAGACTTTTTTGCCTCAATACATTATCTGTTTTACAACAAAGAGAGTAAATGGAATTCAAGTTAGGTGGTAGAAACTCTGAAATTTGATATAAAGTACAATGACGTGTACTATAAGGCAATCTATAAACAAATCTACAAATACTATGAAAAGTCATTGTTAAGTTATTTACCACATGTTTAAACAAACTAGTAAACAACAATGAATTATAATTCAATTAAGAAAGTAGTATACTTTGGGCTATATGTTTACTGCCTTGTAAAGTTAACACATTATGTTGTCTGAATAAAACCCCTAATTTTTGATTTACTGATTTTGTTAAAGTCAATATATGATTTGAAAATGTTAAATTTGAGTCCAAATTCATTCCCAAATATCTAAAACATTGCACCTGCTCCAAATTAGTTCCATTTTTACCAAAAACATTCAGTTTCCTTAATTTACCCAACTTTTGTTTAGAGGCAAATATCATACTCTTGGTTTTTTAAATATTCAATGATAATTTTAAGTTGAACAAACAATTTTCTAGACTCTAAAAATCTACAGTCAAATCTTGGGCAATTTTATCTAATGAATTAGAGCTATTATATAATATCATATCATCAGCATATAAGATTGTCTTAGCCTTAAGAATTTTACTTGGTATAATATCCACAAACATGGAAAACAATAGGAGTCCCAAGACTAACCCTTGAGGTACACTGTTTTCTAAAATTCTACTCTTTGACACTGAACCCTCATAAAGAACTTGTAGTTCCCTACCTGATAAATATCTCTCTACCCATTCTAATGACAATCTCAATAATCCCTTGGCAGCTAGGCTCCTGAGCAGCAGGTGATGGTCAACACGGTCAAATGCCTTGGACAGGTCCACAAAAACAGCACCAGTGAGCTCGCCCCCTCCATAGCCTCACTGGTGTGGTTTGTGAACCTGGCCAAGGCAGTTCCTGTACTATGAAATTTCCTAAAGCCATGCTGCTCAGGAGCCTGAAGCCCAGTCAATTGTAAGTAATCACTAATTTGTACCTCTGTTTTCTTTTCTAAAATTTTGCCTAAAGGATGGAGAAGAGAAATAGTGTGGTAATTCCCCAAATCTTTACTATTTCCTCCCTTAAAAATTGGGTCTTATTATGTTTTTTTCCATTGTTGTGGAAAGATCCCTATTTCTAAGGACAAATTAAATATTTTTGTCAAAGGCTTATACATGTATGAAGATATTAACTTCAAAAGCCTTGGCTGAATATCATCAATTCCAACATTTTTTAAAGGAATTTTCTTCTAAATTTTCAGTACCTGATCATGCTCTATTTCTTTAAATTGAAATATTAAATCATTTTGAGATGCTATAACTGTGTTCTTTAAGTCCTGATCATCTTTATCTACACTATATTTACCCATATCCAAAAATTGTTGTAAAAAGGCTGTACTTATTTTTTGTGGATCTTTTATTGTAACTCCTTCAACAAGGAACTCAGCTGATTGTACATCTATGGGAGGAGACACCAAAGATTTGATTGAAGACCAGAATTTTTTGGATTTGACAAATTTAGATCTTGCTGCTTTGTATAATAATCAGATTTACATAACCCTAATTTTATCTTACATTCAAATATCCTCGTTTAGTTGACGAAAACCTGTTTCTACTTAATTGTAAAGGGTGGCCTTTTGTATCGACATTAATTTGTTTGAAGTATATGCCCATCTCCGACATTAGATTACTATCATTTACAATTTCCCTTACAAGCATATGGTCACCCCTTAAGCTTCTTTTTCTAGGGACATTAGTCCAAATTTCTTTAATCTCTGATCACAGTTCAGGGATTCAGCACCATACATGTATATAGTAGCTTTTCTCTGAATCTTTTCAATTTGTTTACTATCTTTTTTTTGTAGGAAGATCATAATTGGGATGCGTAATCCAGCTATGGACGAATGTAGGTAAAGGGTAAAAAAAAGAGAGTCCTGTCTTAATTTTATATTTCTTCTGATGGCCCACCATACCTTATTTACCTTATTGATATTTTCTGACAGTTGCTTTTCAGAGTTTAATTCTCTAGCAATAATAACACCTAGATCTTTTTCGACATCTGATTTCTTTAAATATTGGTTATTTAAAGTATAACTTGCTTTAGTGTTTACTACTCCAAAATGCATCACACTGCATTTGTTGATATTAAATAATAGACCCCATTGTTGGGACCAGAGTGTGAGTTTGTGTAGCTCTTTTTTTATTGTAGCAATTTCCTCTGCTGAATTACAGGGGCCTCCGATTTTGCAATCGTCAGCATATTTTATTATCCAACTATCCAGATTTATAGATAAATCTGCAATAAGATGTAAAAAATAGGTGGGGCCAGGACTGAACCCAGTGGGACACTACTAGTGACTGGACTCCAGTCTGAATGATGGCCATCAATTAATACTCTCTGAGAGCAATTTGAAAGCCAGTTCTTAATCCAATTTAGGTAACATGAATATATATTTAAATTATTTGATTTAGCTATTAGTGCTCAGTGTGGTATGGAGTTGAAAGCTATTTTGAAAACCAGGAAGATGGCATCACAGGTTACCTTATTATTCAATTTGTTACTTAACTTGTTCATAAAAACATAACAGGTTTGTGGATCATAAATGACCCTTATGAAAACCATGCTGATTTTCATCTAAATTTCCTAAGGTAGCTCTTAGTCTGTCTTCAATTATTCCTTCCAGAAGTTTTCAAAAAAACAGGTGTGAGACTAATAGGCCTGTAATTTTTGACTTCGCCTTATCACCCTTATTGTGCAGAGGTGCTATGTTAGCCCGTCTGCAGTCATCAGACACCTCCCCTGACTGGAGACTAACATTGAATAGGAGATGTAAAGGGACTACTAGATGTTTGTACATTAATTTAACCATATCTGTTGCTATGCCATCAGGTCCAGGAACAGAGTCAGATTTCATACCTCACTGGAAATAATGGACCTCACTGGAAATGAACTTGTTTCAGTAGAGCTATCCGATTCATTCATTTTGTATATGCATTGAATAACATTTTTCTACTACTAATACTACTACTGCAGACCTTGTAATTTACCATTGATTTCTTTCTTAGAGACGCAAATGTCAGTTGTAACATCAGTTATATTGATGTCAGGGGTAGAAATTACTTTATCAGATGCTTTGCTGAAATGTTCATTCAATATATTTGTCATTTCAGTGGGATTGCTGATTGTGTTTGATGTAGGCTAAGAATAGAATATTGCCAGAGTTATGTTCTTTATTCTCTACTGGAGGTTGTATTAAGGCCTAGTATGTAAAAACAGTGCCTTGCTGTTTGCTAAAACATTATTTTTCTTTTGGTATATTGTTTAAAAAGCCCTAGATAAACAGAAAAGGGACTCATTGCAATACTAAGATATGGGAAATTCATTAGCCCTATTCCTGTGTTCTGTAATTAATTCAGTTCTTGTACAAAAATATAATAACTGGTGACCCCCATTATCAACCCGTTTTCGAGTACTGTAAAAAGTCATATCAACCCACAGGTTGATACGAAAAAAGTTGTATCAACTCGCAGGTTGATAACATTTTTACAGTCTCGCGCAGAGAAGCCTGCAGCACTCGCATTCCAGACTAATTAAACAGATTGTGGCACCACGAGATGGTTCTCCAACCATAGATTCAAACTCACAGCATAACCTCCATTTAAAAAAGAAATGTACAAATCCAAATGAGAAAGCGTAATCATTTGAAATGAAGTATTTACCAGCTGAAAATCTCTCCACTAAGAGTGTACTTTCCCCAACTAACGCTTATTATTTCCACAGCCGGCATGAACTTTCACCTCATTTCCACAGTGACTGGAATGACCCTGACCCATCGACATGACGAAACAACATACACTAAAGCCGAAGGACTTGGGTAAATGATTTAAATTGAAAGAAAAGGTTTTTTTCTAGTTGTTTGATATATTTTTTTTTTACTTCATTGCTACGATTGTGATTTACTTGACCCATCAACTTTCAATCAATCAATCAAGTCTTTATTTAACCAGGCGTTCATCGTTGAGCAGAAGCTCATTTGCAAGATGGACCTGGGTGGAGCATGAATAATTGTATATACAGGTCAACACAGGTATTTACAAGGCAATACAGATAATACTCTACAGAGAGGAAGAAAAAGAAGATCATATGTACATAGAATTATACAGATTACACAGTATTTACATACATAGAAGTGTCTATAGGAAGATAAAGCAGGTTATCTAAGGTTGCAGGAGGAAGTAACGGAAGAAAAAAATAAAAATAAAAATATACACCAGGTAGAGGTGAAGGTAGGGGGGAAGAGAGGGAGGGAAGTAGGGGGAGAAAGGCTGGGAGGGCACGGTGCACAGAAAGGAGTTGGTAAAGCTGGATGTAGAGAAGGTGGATGGAGAAAAGGAGGTATGTGTGAGCCCGGGATTGAATGCTATAGTACGGGCATGGTAGGATGTCACAACCAGGGTAGTGAGCTCCTATCCGAGGTTGGGAAAGGAAGAATAAGGGGATGGATGGGCCTAGTGTTGATAAGACAGGGGGATAAGAGAGAGAACAATTAGGCTGGTGAGGAGCAAGCTGGGGGGGTCAGTACTTAAAATTGGGTCTAGGTGTGGCTATATACCAGTACTGGGTCTGAGTGGGTGAAGCAGTTACATACTTCTCTGATTGTATGGAAATAAAGCATCTTGAAAGCATTTATACCGATTAGAGTGCTTAATTTGAGGGTTTTTTGTAGATCGTTCCATAAGGTAGGTAGCACGAAGCTTATGGCTGCCCTGCCGAAGCGGGATTTTGCTTTGGGTACTTTAAGTGTAATAGCTGAGTAACTTTCCATGCGATTTCCAATTATACCAGGGGAAGACAGCAGGAGATATAGTAAGGCAGCTTATTAGAGATGGCTCTATAGGTGCAGAGAGCTGCTTGTGGCGCCTGAACTTTAGTGATGTCCATCCCACTGCCGACATAGGGTGCAGTGATGTATGTCGAAGGGGAGTCCGCCATAAACCTCAGTGCTCGATGGTAGAGTGTGTCCAGTTTAGCCATGTAAGAGTTGGGGCATTGGCTGTAGAGGAAGTCAGCGTAATCAACCAATGATAGGAAAATGGATTGGACCAGTTGTTTCTTGGCATCTCTGGTGAGAAATTGGCTGATTCTAAAAAACAGTCCAAGCCTTTGCCGAAGTCGTTTTAGCAAGTCCTCGATATGTTCAATGACTTTACCCAATTCGAACCCACGACCATAAGCTAACATAGTCTTTTTGCACCAGTTATTATAAAAAATAAAACATATGTAGTGGGTTGACATGCATTTTTTTTTCACACCCTCGGTGTATGATCATAGTGAAACCTCTCAAGCTTCGCTCTCGAGGTTTCTCTATTATCACACACCTTTGGTGTGAAAAAAATTACATATCCACCTACTACATATGCATTATTCTCTATATAGCAATAGGAGCCTTTTATTCTTACCTGTTCCCTCTGAGGTTCCTTAGGGGACTGCCTGCCCCAGTTACAATGCTTTTATACTAACTAGTGCCCTCACAAAATGGGGAGTAGCCAGTCTGTTTTGCAAAGTCATGCATTGACTTTTTACAGAGGAGCTAACTTAATCTTGTTTAACATTAATAAAAGTGTTGTAGCCTGTTTAAAATGATTATCAGCACTGCAAAAGTGAAAAGACTGTAGAAATAGATATTTGATTCTGGAAACTGGGGGAGGTCACATGATATACTGGGGGAGGTTATAAAAGACTAGCTTCCTGAGGTAATGTAGATCAATGGTCAAAGGGATACTGACCTGCAAGGAGAGGGGACATGTGAGTTTTTCGTGCCTTGGATAAAGTGATTGAACTAAGAAAGGTTGTTTCTGGAAGTACTGCTGTGTTTCAGCATTTATATTTGATTTATTATCTTGAAAGAAAGTTATTTTTTGTTACTTGTTTATTTTATATGTATGGATTTATGATAAATAAACATCATGCTCTACATGCAAAACTATTTGTTTATCTGTCATCCCACAACTTCACACTATTCCAGGACCTGTGTGGCTCATCACACAATTTAGAAAGGTTTAGAGGGGGCATTTATCTCTAAGGGACTGCAGCTTCTGTGATTCCTGCCACATCACCCTCTGCTCTGCCAGCCCCCACAGAGCAAAAGATCCTGGGCCAATTGGTAGTACCACCCTATTAAAGGGTTACCACCCTGCTACCCAGCGGGGAGTACAATAGTACCTAATTCATTTCTTCTCAAAGTCCAGGACAATTACGTTTCTATCACAGAGGCTGCATACTTAGTTTTGTGAGTAATGAAAAAACATCCCCTGAGGATCTGCATACTGTAGGATTCACCGCTGCTGCCATTATTGCAAGGCTTGGGTGGGTTCCACGTCTAGCAAGTCCTCTAACTCCTTCAGCTGCTTGCTGCAGCTCTTTCCAACTCATCTCTTCAAACCGAACTAACCACACCCAATGACTCACCAGTTACCAGGAGCTAGCCACACCTCCCGAAAACCCCTAGCCAATCCAGCCAGCAGGAGGTTACCGGGGGGGGGGCTAGAATTAACCCAGTGAAAATGGACCCCATTGTAAATGAGCTATGCTCAACCGGGCTATCCTTTTCTTGAATTCAAGATTAAATAATTACAAACAAACAAACCCTTAGAGGTCCGTAGACCCACAGGGGAGCTTTCCCTACCTGGGGTTATACACACCTGTAAAGGCTTCCATTTTTTGAGGGGGTGTAGCTTACACACAATTTTAAGAAAGGGAATTAACAATTTATTTATAGTGAATGGTTTGGGCTTATTCTGCACTGAAATTGCACAAGTCAATAACCCTATTGTGTTCCTTCCCCTGGCTTATTGTGCACGGTCCATATGCAAATCCCCACTCCATATTGTGCATGTTCCATATGCAAATCCTGCCTTATTGTGCACATTCCATATGTAAATCACCACTCCCCCCCCCCCCAGGAGCTTGCATTCACTCCCACTGACTTCTCTGACTGTTTTCTTTCATGGCACTTTAAAGTACCTCAGAGAAGTCAGAACGGTGCTTCTGTGAAAAAAAAAAAAGGCAGGCACAGCTCAGTCAAGTGTTGGTCAATCCCACGGACTGTTCGAAAGAGAATAATCCATAATTAAGCCAGAAAACAAATAGACTGCTCCAAAAACTCAAAAAAGACATTGCCAGTATACCAGTGACTCCCACTGCCTGGTTTCACTTCTGTGCTCACTGTACTTCAGTGTCACACTAACTGCAGTTTAAGAAAAAAAAAAAACGTCAGCCGCATTTTTTTTAAAACCATACACTATAAGGAATAAAATATTGGTGCCCATATACAACCTGCCTTGTGTTTCTATCTTGAGGTTGAGATACCATCATGGACCTCTCGTACTTCGCTCTCAAGGTCCATATGCTGATATCTCAGCCCCTCGATGGAAACACAGGCTTTTTGTGTATGGGCACCCATACATTATTTCTTATATTTATTTGCAATTTTGGATCAGGAAAGGTACACTGAGCTGTAGCATCTTGTTTCAAGGTGCATCCTCTGGGCTAGGTTACATAGTCCTGTTTTATTGACAGGGGGATGTTGGCCAGGACAGCAGGGCAAATTCAGCACTCTTACTGTAAGTGCTGTTGGAGCTTTACCTTCCAACTGGCCACCCACCAGAGGTTGGCAGCAAGGATCACAGTTTGATGTATTATCCAAAGGATGGCACCTCAGCAATGAAGCCCCACCCCCAGCAGTGAAGCCCCCCCTCCATTTCACACTTCACTTTTAGTACTAGATATTAGCCCAAGTTCCTGACGTGGGACTTAGACCCATGACCTTCTAGTCTCTGTCTCCAGAGGTGAGCATGCAGTCTACTGCGCCACTACCATGTACTGAATAAGATCATCTGGCATTCTTAAGATTACACAGTGAACCAGTGACTATTGTGGGATTCCAATCTGTAATCTCCCATTTGACAGCTTGGTAGCAATGTCAGCGGACTATATTGTTTTCCTGTCCCCAAATTGTGTTTGATAATATTGAACTGTATCCTGTAAAGGCCAGGCTTCCAATGGTGGCTAAAGAACTACAAGCTGTTAAATTGCTTCAGAAATGCACTGTGGCATTTTTACTGTTCCAAGTTTCTTAGTGCACATAGTTGAATTGCAATAAACCATTTCTGATGGTTTGGAAAACTTCATAGTCACTTGTGGGACACTATTTCCTGGAAAAACACAGTGATAAATACAGACATCTACCATCTGACAGTGCCAATACATTATTTAAAATTCTTAATTCCTGTGCAACATGAACCACAAAAACGTATTTTGGCACCATTTCATTTTGCATCAAAGTTTGTTCTTTAAAAACTGGACTCTGACATTCAAGAGTTTTTCAGCAGTATGGAATGCTATGCTTGTAGGCAGGGACTTCATGTGTTGCCATGTAGTGAGTAATGTGGTTATGACCAATTTTGCAATCTGGGATTGCCAAGGCAATAGTTTATGCAGAGATCTAAGAATACTTTTTATGTATGTATGTGTTTATTATTTTAAAAGTTTTACAAGGAAGGGTACAGTCAGGTCATAGAGGTAATAGCTCCTTTTCAGATGTGTTCTGGGGAAGGGAGAACAGAGGGATCACAACAGAGGTTTGATACAAGTCAAAATACAGTACAGTAAAGTATCAGTGCAATAAAGGTGCACAGTGTATCATAGTAAAACAATAGTAGGAAAGTGTAATCATATAACAGTGCAACGGCAAAATCAATGGAGTAAAGGTGCAAGTAGAATAAACAGTATAAGCAGCAGAAGCAGCAGTGAAGTAATATACAGTAAATTAATGACAAACAATAGAGAAAAAAGGCAAATAGAAAAAAACAGAAGGTACGCTACTGTACATCACACTTACAACAGTTGCGGAGGAGAACTATGAACAAGATAAGTAGGAAAACCAGGGTCAGGAACAGCATCTGCAAAACACAAAGTTAACTTTCTAGGGAGCCTGCAGTGATAGGGCATAACATATGAATACTTTGGTAGACTGGCCAACCTTGTGCATTAATTAGGATTTAGAAGGTGAGCAAGCTTAAGAAACCTAATGGAGGGAGAGATACCAGGAGGAGGAGTCAGTTGCAGGTCAGGGTCATGAAATAATTTAGGATTGTTTTCAAAGAAAAATGGATAGCAGGAGAAAGGTGGAATCAGAGTCAGGAGAATCTGAAGACAAAGGCAGTTTGAGTGCAGATGATTTTATAAGGAGAAGGGTATGGCAGTGATTGTTAGAGCTGCAGAAGGAGTAAAGTGGAGAAGGGGGGCAGGTGAGGAGGGAGCTAAGAAAAGAAGGAATAATTCAAACCAGAATTTAGAGATAAAAGAGGCACAGTGGGAGAGGTGCCTAGCTGTAAAAGAAGGCACTGAGAGGGAGGTGTAAGAGGAGCAGTGTTGAGTGTAAGGGGGACAGTCGAGGGTGAAACAACAGAAGGAGTAAAAAAGGGGTTCAGTCTGGCAAGGGAGGATTTAGGTGTCCCACAATACACAACATTACAATAGTTAACGACATGGAGGAACATCTTTATGATGATCTCTCTGCAGGCAGGAAGTGGGATACACACTTTGTTTCTGTAAAGTGCATCAAGCTCAGGGTGGAGTTTTTAGATGGCTAGTGTCCTAATGGCAGAAGAAGCCAAGCTAATGGTCTGGCCAAACTCTGAGGTACTTGAAGAAAGCAACTTTATCAATTTTGACATCATCCATGTTCTTAAAAGCAGTTTGGGACTGAGTTCTGGCCAGACTCTGTCAGGAGCAGATATTCTTTATGGGGCCTACACAATTTCAAGTGCAGGGTACGTGCTATAGGCACATACCCTAGCCATGACAGCCTGTACCAGAAGAAACAGGTACACTGCATGTCATATATGATACTTGTGAACCCATCCATGGCCTGTCCCACAGGTGCAGTGCAGCATGGCAGTGGATGGGGCAAAACTTGGGCAGCGCAGCAAAAACAGGTGGGCATTCAATCAGATGCCCATTCTGCTGGTAGACCACATGCCTGATCACTGTGGAGCAGGGGATTCTGGGTACTGACTGGGGCTCATGCACCACCGGTTGTTGCTGGCTTTCAGCTCCCTGTCCTCCAAAAATATCAAGTTTGCCATTCATGTGACGGTGGGGGCACTTATCAGCTCTGGCATGGTGCATATGGCCATAGCCTGCACCCAACTGTGCCAGCACTCTGCACCTTCATGAATGGTATGGAAGCTGGTCCCACCCCCAGTCACACTGGTGCACCATGTGCACTGTACTATGGCCCAACAGGGGATCTGGTGTGGATGGGGCCTGTACCCCTTCCATGAATGCCGTGGGGTTCGATGAGACAACCAATATGCAGGTTGCTGTCTTCAGGAAGTCTACACACCATGTATATGTGGCATGTAGGTTTCTTGCATGGAGTTCTACATAAATATTTGACTACTTTGCTATGGCATATGTAACTGAAGCACCTGATAATTCAATGCATAGTGAGAGTCTGCAGTGCTATATTGACACATTCATATCTGGTAGTGAAATAATTTTTTTTGGGGGGGTGCAGTTCAGGTGTTTTTTTCTTTATTTTACTGGTGGTGATGGATCAGATCCTGTACATAGGGCCCTAAGCCTAAGTCAACATAACAGGTGATTTCAACAACTTGCCCATTGGCCATCATGGGGTCTCAAATATCAGCAGGAGTTTACGCACTGAGGTAGCACCAGTACAGCTGAATTTGTGGCAACATCACAATCCAGAGCCTTTCCATATGCTGCAATGGCTATATCTGGATTTGGCCAGTCTGTGTCCTGGCAAAACTAACAGTCACAAAATTTTCACTTTGTGCATGGGTGCCCAGCATACCAATAAGGGATTTGCAGTGTTTTATTAACTACTTACCTTTCCAATGTAGATGGCATTTTCTTTAACTGAGTTTCTTCTCATCTTTAGGTCTTATAACAGAAAGGCTCAAATGGTACTGTAAAACCTATTTTTCAAGCACACTGCATATTAAGTACATCAAAATTTCAATGTCATTTCTTATCATCCTGAATGCAATTAAGTAACGTGCAACCTGCATATTAAAGATAAATATGTATTAAGATACATTTCTTGGTCCCAAAGGCATTATTAATAAAAAAGTTCTGTAGTTGTCATAATTCTGAAACTGTTAAATTATGGTGCATTCATCGGTAAATCTTTTTCATGTGCTCAGACAATTATTTCCTAGAATAAACTATTTTATCCTTGCATAAACTATAATATTTTGTATAAACTGTAAGGCCCACTACTACATTGACCACTCTTTTACCGGTTTTCTGGTATATCATGCAGGAAAAACACAGAAATACATATTTTTTGAAGACACTGCAGAACACAGAAGGATCTACCAAATAATAAGCTCTTATAATGCTAAAACAGGGAAAAAGCAGCAAGAAGTCAGATCCAGCAATGAACAAGTATCAACAATGCCAAATGTTTGCTTGCAGTGTAATAGGGCTTTAAAGTGCCCCTGATGTTGTTGGGATAACTCAGAAAAACATAATGGCCAGACATAATTTAGCATATATTTCACTCATTTTTGTAATTATTACCATTATTTGTTTATTACTGTGGACTTTCCATGGAAACAGGATCTCTGCCCTATTTGCTCTGTCTGCTTGTCTACTTCTGTAGTTGCAGTTCTGTTTATGACATCCCGATCTGTTGCTGTGGAGATAATGGTGATGTTATGAACAGGGCATTTTGATGCTATGTGTAGACAAACAGCCAAAGCTAATAAAGTCTAAGGGACAGTAATCTTGTTTTTATGTCAGTTCCCTCAGTGGTAAAGAAAACGGGGAAAGAATTACACAAAATATAGTTCTGGCTGAATGTTGCAGATGGTAAAAGCACAGCACTGTAAAACAGTGGGTTTTAGGTTCAGCTTCCCTCAGGGCCACAAACAATATTGTGTAAGGAAATTTGCACTACAATGAACTAGTAGAGTGGCCAGTAATGTGAAGGGCTGAGATGATGGATGCCTCACCACCACCACACTGGTGACCTTGGTTTGGGAATGGGCCAAGGTCACTCAGAGTCTGGTGGGGAGGGAGGAAGATTTAGCATATATCAATGGATCTCCTTCAGGGGGACAGTGTGTACTGTTTGACTGCCACCTAGTGGATGGTAGGTGGCACAGCAGTGATCACCAAAATTAAAAGTCAGAGGCTGGCATTGAAAGCATGCACCATCTTCACAGACTACATGTGCACCAGTGCACACCCCCTGACTCTGACTCCAGGAGAGCAATGGGGAGAATAGAACCCCCTGTCTGCAGGATGATGTTGCAATCCTAAATGCATCACACCACCACCATCCATGGCAACCACTCACACAATGAGATAAGACATAGATGGAATAAGTCCTGGAGGTGGGGTTAAGGGGCTGGGGTTTAACAGTGGAAAGGGACAGATGAAGAGGAACAGGAGGATAAAGTGCATGTAAAAAAAGTATCGCAAAAGTATGTGAACTATAAACTGAATTGTGCCTAACTCACATTTTTTAAAGTTATTCAGCTAGTATCAGGGACTCTTTAAAGTGATCATAAACAATGTATAATTTAAATTGATTGTTGGTGTTTCCTGTTCATTATTGATATGCTGTTAACATATCTGAAGCTACAGTGTTTGTATTCTGCATGGCGTTTTTTTTCCCAGCTCTGTTGAGTGCTTTCAAATTGGCACTTCCTATCTGTAACTACAGGGAATCACATGTTCACGGACAAACACACACACACACACAAAGCTTCATGATGTCTGTTAGCTGGCTAATGGGAAGAAAACCAATGTGACTGTGGGGCTTTCTCCTGTGAACTAAAAGCAGTTTGTGCTCATCAGCCAGCTAAACACTGTCATCATCAGCCTTCTCAGAATTTGCTTTTGAGAGGCAAGCCTCCTGCATTTCTACATCCATTGGCTTATACAGTACACACCTACATAGTCCGCCACACTGCAGTAACAATATGTTCGCTTTGCGCATGCATGTAAGCAAACATAATAAGCATTTGTCAATGCCGAATGTTTGCTTACTGGCATTGGCAGTGGTAGTGTAGAAGTTACAGAGCTGCGTAATAGGAATGGCAGTGAAGTATTGAACTGAAGCTAACCCCACCATCACCCTGCAGAGAGTGACAGGCATTGGGGTGTGCCTTTGGGTCGTCAGGCATAATGGCCACACCATTTCACCACACCCCACCCCTGCAGACACTGACAAGTGTCACGGTGTGCCTTTGGGTCTTTGGCTTGCGTTAATCCCATTCCATCAGGAAATATGGTGAGATGGGTGCGGTATAGGAGAATGGGGTGAACTTTGGGGCCAAAGAGTCCAAGGCATACCTCGATGCCTCTCACTGGCTGCAGAGTGTGGAATGGTATGAGCAGGGCCCCTACTTTTCTGCGGCAGAGTGGGACCAAGTTCTGCGGCAAGACTACCATTTGCCGCAGAACTTCTGCGGCAGTGGTTTGTAATTTCTGCGGAAGTTCTGCGGCACTAACAAACTACCACATCACAGTGACAGCTTGTCATCCTGACTTCACTTTCATGTCAGTGATTATAGCAATCAGGATGGTGAAAAGCACAGTAACACTAGTTCAAAAAATAACAGAATCATAAAAATAATTTTATGCCTAAAAAAGCAAAACAAATGTCTCTCCCTTAAGGTCCTAGCCTGCTGTGTAAATGACATATGCAGAGGGGATCTTATGTGATAAATAAGGTATTTCTATATGCATGCTATCTATCCCACTAATGAGGTTCCCACTGTGTATCACTTATATATTTATATGCAGTCTGTAACATAAATACAGATGTGTGTGTGAATGTGTATATGTGTGTGTGTGTGTGTGTGGTGAGAGAGACAGAGATACTCTGAGTGTGTGTATATATATTTTTTTAATTTCCATGAACTTGCATCCTCATTCATACAGGTCCCATTAGAAATGGAATAGAGGAGTTATTGCAGACTCATTTTTGATGCCAACCTGCTTTCCCTGACACACTGCATAACACCATCAGGCCATGACATGCATGTGAACCGATTGTGAGATAGAGCTCTCCAGACCAACACAATGTGTCCACCATGTGACAGAACACTGCACCATACCTTCCCAGGCTCCAAGCTATGATGTGTTCCACCAACCCTTGTGCTGCCCAGCCAGTTCCCAGAGCTAATCTCTGAATCTGAGTTGCTGGCATGGAAACACAGCATTCTACCCTCTGGCCCAACAGCTTTCCCTGCACACAATATTTCTCCATAACTTTTAGGTGATTCTATCAACCAATGACAATATGTAATCAATAACCCTGGCAAAAATGCGTACAGTGCAATTATTTATTTAACAGGTCTATTCTTTCAACAGGTCTATACATTATTATATTCCACTTTTCTGGGCATAATTACTTTATTTTTCTTAAAAATGACAGTTACATTCATTTTACCAGTTATTCATTTCAGATGGCATCTCTATACCTTAAAGGCACAAATAGGTCTGTACAAAGTGAGGTATGGACTTAACAGGTCGGTGCTATTGACAAGGTTTTGTTTAAGTTGGCCCTAGTGTAATAATGTAAGACTGAAAATTGTATTAGGCTGTAGTGCAGGTTGAACAAATATCACGCTTGATGTGCTGTGCCACCGTCCCTGGCAGTGGGAGCTGTGGTAGATAAATGACTGTTCATTTCTGTTGCAGAGTGCAGCCATTTCCTTAGCTAATGTATGATGTTATAGCAATGATAACATAACATTCTGAGTATATAGGGGGTTTAGGATATAAAAAGAGGGGAAGGGAACCAGATTCAATGGAAAAACAGAAATCTTAATAAAAAATCGACAAGAAGAGTGAATTCTGTAGATTGCAAGTTCTGCGCAAAATTCTGCAGCCGCAGAATTCTAGGGGCCTTGATTATGAGCATTGCAGACAAGAATCCCCAAGTCACATCCCTGATGCCTGTCATTCTCTACAGGGTTGGGCATTATGGTTGGAAACCGTAATACCTCAGGCATTCATTGGTATTTTCACTCCAGATTTTCAACATGTTTTTTTTGTGACCCCCTACCTCATGAACAGTGGCAATATCAGTTTGTTAGCTGAAAGCTGCTTATGCACAGCGACTACGGCATTTAGTACCACAGGTGCAAACACATTCCGAACAGGATGTAAAAAATGACAGCTGTACTGTTCATGGGGAGGTGTAAAAAATGGCAATGTTGCAAATCTGTAGTAAAAATATTAAAAAAATTGGTGAAGTCACGAGCGTGCATAGAAACTGTGCAACGCACACCCGTAATGTAATCTTTTTACAGCAGATTGTCAACAGAGGCATTTTGGGACCTCCGATCATGAACAGTGTCAGTGTGATTTTCTTTATCTGTCTCAAACAATGATTTCCCACAGTGACCATGCATCTCTGCCCTGAAAGTGTGAAAACACATTTCGGCCATGTTGTGAAAAATGACAGCTCTACTGTACATAAGGAAATGTGGAAAAATGCCACAGGTGAAAATCTGGACTGAAAATATTACAAAGTCATGAACTTACGATGGTGCGTGGAAACTGTGCAATGCTCACTCGTAACACAGTCATTTTATGGACTTTTGTCACCAAATTTTCAACATAGCCATTTTAAGACCTCTGCTAATGAACAGTGTAACTGTGATTTTCTTAATCTGTCCCAAACATTGCTTTGACACTGACTGCACCATTGTGTGCTACATGTGCAAAACAAATTTGAGCAACATGTGAAAATGGCATTTGTACTGTTCATAAGGAAGTGATAAAATGGCAATGTTGAAAATCTGGAGTGAAAATATTGAAAATTCGCTAACTTACGAGTGTGCATAGGAACCGCGCAATGCACGCTCGTAAAACAGTCATTTTTAGGAATTTTTTCACCAAATTTTCAACATAGCCATTTTAAGACCTCTGCTCATGAACAGTGTCACTGTGATTTTCTTAATGTGTCCCATACATTGATTTCACACACCAACTGCGCCATTGTGCGCTACATCAGCGGAAACACATTTTGGGCAAGACGTGAAAAATGACAGCTGTACTGCTCATAAGGAGGTATAATAAAATAGCAATGTTGAAAATCTGGAGTGAAAATATTCACAATTCGTGAACTTACTAGCGTGCGTAGGAACTGCACAACGCACGCTCGTAAAACAGTCATTTTTAGGAATTTTTTCACCAAATTTTCAACATAGCCATTTTAAGACCTCTGCTCATGAACAGTGTCACTGTGATTTTCTTAATTTGTTCTGTACATTGATTTCGCACACTGACTGCACCATTGTACGCTACATGGGTGGAAACACGTTTTGGGTGAGATGTGAAAAATGACAGCTATACTACTCATAAGAAGATGTGGCAAAATTGCAATGTTGAAAATCTGGAGTGAAAATATTGAAAATTCGTGAACTTACGAGCCTGCGTAGGAACTGCACAACGCACGCTCATAAAACAGTCATTTTTGGGAATTTTTCCACCAAATTTTCAAAATAGGCTTCTTGAGAGCCCTCCTTATGAACACTGGCAGTGTCATTTCATTAATTGGGCCCGAAAGGTGATTTCACGCAGTGACTGCGAAATCACCCTTCGGACCTGAATAACCCCAGGACAGTGACATCATTCATGAGAAGGGGTCCCAAAAACCCCATGTTGAAAATTTGGTGCAAAAATTCCAAAAAATGCCTGAGATATGCAACAAAGTTGAAAAAACGCTATCTATCCCGTTATACAGCTTACCGGCATTTCCTCAGTTCACAGTCGCCTTTGAAGAGTGCAGACGGTTCCTGGTCCACCAGGATCGCTGGCAACAGACTCCGGAGAGTATGGGGTGGGGTGGGGGAGGCATGGTGCACAGTGGGTGGGTGCGGTCTGGGAGGGCAGGGAGAAGCGCCGAGGGACAGTTTTAATCTTCGGGTTTTTTCCAAAATGACGACGTTGGACGCTTTGCTGCTGGGTGGGCTCCTGTGCTGCACAAGGATGGCTAGTTGGGGGTGTGGAGCCGACGGGATTGGGCACCTCATCGCCACAGTATCAGTTGCCACGCTGGGTGGGCTCCCAGCATGGCACCCTGTACTCTGGGAGGAGGACAGTGGAGCCGACGGGAATTGGGCACCCTGTCGGCTATACGATGACTTGCCACGCTGGGGTGGGCACCCAACGTGGCATGTGGAAGACTTTGGGGTGCAGCACAGCTACGGGGATTGGGCACCCCGCTGTACACAGTGTGCATGGGGTGGGCAGCATGCAGTATGCGTGTGTGTTTGTGTGTGTGTGTGTGTGTGTGTGTGTGTGTGTGTAGGGGGAGCTGCGATGAGCAGGCGTATATCTTATCGCTGCTCACGAAGCATAGCTCCCTTCTTCAACTGTACACCACTGCATTTTGGAGCTGTCATAGACAGCTCCAGCATGCATTGGCGGACTGGGGCGCGCCTGCCAACACACTGACTGAATTGGAAGAGGAGGTGACACACCTCTGAAAACTCGGATGATGGCACAATGTTTCTTGCACATGCATGCAAGCAAACATAAAAGTACAGAAAAGCAATGTAGTAATGAGATTTGTAGACTCTCATGTTGCTAAGAGATACTAGAATTTGATTTCACATCATCCAGTTTGTTGTGTAAACATCTGACTTAAAACAAAATAGCTAGGGTAAAACAAGCATTGGCCAATGCAAAATGTTCACTTGCTTATGTTTGCTGTGTAGTTGTTAAACATAAATGGTGCAGCAGTTAAAGTGATTTATGAAAGCTTCCCAAAGCAAATGGGCATAGTAACCTGTTATTTCAGACCTATCACTTCACCAGCAGGCAGTAAAAGTGAAACATCACTTACACAGCATGGCAAATGATCGTTTTGACCTACCTGCATCATAAAAACTTTCTTTCAGAGGCTTTTCTATAGACTGAACTGCAATAAACACTACCAAAATAGGAGACTGCACTTTGATTAGGGAGATAGAAAAATCACCTATTTACTGTACCCACAATGCCACACTATGTAAATAAGTATACAGGCTGTTATATTTATGTACTCACTACAGAAACAGGAGACTACATCTCTCAGTAAATAAATCTTGTCAGTTATATACTGTAGGCACAATTCCTCATTTTGAAAATAAACATATGAGATCTTATATTGTTGTAGCCACTACAGAATTAGGAGACTGCACCTCACAGTAAGGAAAATCGAAAACAACTTGCTATTGTACCCACAATGCCTTGCTATGTACAGCTACATATTAGGTGCTATAATTCCATCACCACTACCAAAATAGGACACTGCACCTCTGAGCAAGGAAAATGTAAGCAACTTTATAATTTACCCAGAATTCCTTGCTGCTGTATGCAGATCAGTATATTAGCTGTTGTACTACTGTAACCATTAACAAATTAAGAGCTAGCTGATTTAACAAAAAATTGACTATTTTATCTCCAAATACAGCTACAATAATAAATGTAAATATTTTTGCAAGCAATATTGTAATTCTTTTTTTTTTATTTTACAGCCTTAACACATGTGAAAAGTGCAATAAGACACTTCAGAGATATGTAATTATGCTGTAATAATTGCACTTTGCAATTAGATGCACCTTTTGAATGAAAACGGGCATGAAAATGCCAAAAAACACTGTTTTGAAAAGCAAAGCCGAGATTCTGAGCATGCTCATTGATCATTGGCGCTACTGCACATGCTCAGAATCTCGGCTCTGTTTTTCAAAGTTGTTTCTCTCAGGAGCCCTCATTCACTTTCCCTCTTCAATGTGCAGCCAGTAAAAGTGATTGATGGCTCCCTTACATGACATCATTCTGGGGGTGTGGCTGCAAGCTAGCAATCAGAGAAAACTGGAGGGAAGCCAGAAACAAAACACTGATAAAACGTCATGGAAAATGACTATGACAGATTTTTTTTTTACAAAACAAATAGCAGCTTCAACATCTGAAGCATGGCTGGCAATAGCATACTATGTGAAAAAGGCATTCAGGGAACTTCCATAAATCACTTTAAAATCATAGTAATAACATGAGTTATAAGAGTGAACTTGTCATGACTGGGAAATGAAGAGAGTCACACAGCACACTGTTGTTTTCTTAGATTATGACCCTGAATTTTCAAGACAGTATTTCTATTACCCCAGGATATGAACATGGCAGCTGTCATTTATCAAATGCCACCCAAAATGTGATTTTGTGGAACGACCATGAAAGCAGATTTTGAGGTGGATTTGAAAAGGACACCTGCCATATTTACGAGACGGGGGAAATGAGTATAATGAAAATATGGGTTTCAAGTCAATCAATCAAAATCTTTATTTAACCAGGCAAACATCATTGAGCAAAGCTCATTTGCGAGATGGACCTGGACAGGATGCAAAAAAATACACAGAACATTGAACGCAATAAAATTATACAATATTTAAATAACATAGTCAGGGATAAATATAATACACAGGGTAATGATAGTGGTAGTGCATGAGTACTGTATACACACATGAGCAGCTAAATACAGGCTATAGTCAAGACTGGACACTATGGTGTGGTGAAGGCAGAAGAACAAACACAAGTGAGAGGGGCAACAAGGGAAGTTAGGAAGCTAATAAGAAAATGAATGGAGTTGTGAAGGTTAAAGAGGGAGGGGGAGGGTAGGCAGGGAAACCCGTAAGTGTCATAGCAGCAAATAGTGATACCAGCGCCATGGGTAAGGACAGACTCCAGATAAGGAGAGTGAAGAGAGGCAGAAGGTAAGGTGAGTGCCTCAGGGTCAGGGACGTAGGGGGCATGTAAACAAGAGGTATGCCAGTTTACGACAACTGAAACCTATGCAAGGGAGCAGACTACACAAGGAAAAGCAAAAAAGGAATGCTATGAAAGCATTAAAGAGGGAGGGGAAGGGGTCAATGAGATGGGGTATTAAATGTACTGTAATATTTCATCAGACAGGTGACCAGCAAGTCACTGAGGCATGGAAGGGGAGATCAGGAGAAACAATTGCAGGTTTCTTTAAATGAACAAGCATAGAGAGTTTTAAATGCTGATATGCTGATGCTGTGGGCCAGTTTCAAGGTTTTTTGCAGTGTGTTCCAGCACACAGGTAACATATGGCTCATGAAAGCCCTACCAAAGCGTGATTTGACCTTTGGCACTGCCAAGTAGATGTAGGAGGCACTTCTCAGCATATACGTACCTAACACACTTAGGGATAAACAATCCAAGATATATTGAGGCAGCTTCTTGGCGATAGCTCTGAAGGTCCCAAGGGAGGCATTTCTCTGTCTTCGGTAAGTGAAAGATGTCCATCCCATGACATTGTATAGAGAGCAGTGGTGAGTATTGTATGGAAGATCGGTGATAAATCTTAGGGCTCTATGATAGAGCGTGTCCAGTTTCGAGAGTGCAGCAGATGGGTCCTGGCTGTACTGAAAGTCTGTGTAATCCAGGAGGGAGAGGAAGGTGGTTTGGACCACTCTTTTCTTGGCAACTCTTGTAAGAAGATGCTTAATCCTATAAAACAGGCCCAACCTCTGTCAAAGCTTTTTTGACAGTTCTTCGATGTGGTTGAGAAAAGAGAGTCTGTGGTCAATCCATACTCCCAGGTACTTAAACTTGGATACATACTCCAAATGTTCACCAAGAAGGGTGGTGATCAGAGGCAGTGTTCCAAGTAAGGATGGATATCTTGAAGGCACAAGGGGAGAAGAACATTGCCTTAGTTTTTTTAGGCACTTAGAAGCAGCTTTTGGTTAAGAAGCTGATGCTGCAGAAGATTGAAATCCTGTTGAAGGTGACTGCAAGCAGCCTCATGGGTATGTCTACTGGTGTAAAGAACCATGTCATCTGCAAAAAGATGTATATTGGCATTTTTGATGCAGGCATCTACACTGTTAATATATATTGTGAAAAGCAAGGGGCCTGGTATTGATCCCTGTGTCCAGGGCCCCTACTTTTCTGTGGCACAGTGGGACCAAGTTCTGTGGCAAGACTACCATTTGCCACAGAACTTCTGCGGTGGTGGTTTGTAATTTCTGCGGAAGTTCTGTGGTACTAAAAAACTACCACATCACAGTGTCAGCTTGTCATCCTGACTTCACTTTCATGGCAGTTTTTATAGCATTCAGGATGGTGGAAAGCACAGTAACACTAGTTCAGAAAATAACAGACTTATAAAAATAATGATATGCCTAAAAAAGCAAAACAAATGTCTCTCCCTTAAGGTCCTAGCCTGCTGCATAAATTACATATGCAGAGGGGATCTTATGGGATAAATAAGGTATTTCTATACACATGCTATCTATCCAACTAATGAGGTATTTACTGTCTATCACTTATATATTTGCATGTGCTTTCTACACTACTCATGAGGTTCCCACTGTGTATCACTTACATATTTACAGTATATGCAATCTGTAACATACATACAAATGTGTGTGCGTGTGGTGAGAGAGACAGAGATACTGTATATGTGTGAGTGTGTGTGTGTGGGTGTGTATATATATATATATATATATATATATATATATATATATTTATATATTTTAATTTCCATGAACTTGCATCCTCATTCATACAGGTCCCATTAGAAATGGAATAGAGGAGTTATTGCAAAACTCATTTTTGATGTTAACCTGCTTTCCCTGACACACTGCGTAACACCATCAGGCCATGACATGCATGTGAACCGATTGTGAGATAGAGCTCTCCAGACCAGCAAAATGTGTCCACCATATAAACAGAACACTGCACCATACCTTCCCAGGCTCCGAGCAGTGATGTGTTCCACCAATCCTTGTGCTTCCCAGCCAGCTCCCAGAGCTAATTCTGAACCTGAGTTGCCAGCATGGAAACACAGCATGCTACCCTCTGGCCAAACAGCTGTCCCTGCACACAACATTTCTCCATAACTTTTAGGTGATTCTATCAACCAATGACAATGTGTAATCAATAACCCTGGCAAAAATGCATACAGTGCAATTATTTAACAGGTCTATTCTTTCAACAGGTCTACACGTTATTATATTCCACTTTTCTGGGCATAATTATTTTTTTTTTCTTAAAAATGACAGTTAAATTCATTTTACCTGTTATTCATTTCAGATGGCATCTCTATACCTTAAAGGCACAAATAGGTTTGTATTACAAACAGGTCTGTGCTATTGACAAGGTTTTGTTTAAGTTGGCCCTAGTGCAATAATGTAAGACTGAAAATTGTATTGGGCTGTAGTGCAGGTTGAGCAAATATCACCATGCCTGATGTGCAGTGCCACTGTCTCTGGCAGTGGGAGCTGTGGCAGATAAGTGACTGTTCATTTCTGTTGCAGATTGCAGCCATTTCATTAGCTAATGTATGATGGTATAGCAATGATAACAACACATTTTGAGCATATGGGGATTTAAGATATAAAAAGAGGGGACGGGAACCAGAATCTATGGAAAAACAGAAATATTAATAAAAATCAACAAGAAGAGTGAATTCCGCAGCACTGCAGAAGTTCTATGGCAGATTGCAAGTTCTGCGCAAAATTCTGCGGCCTCAGAATTCTAGGGGCATTGCCTGTGGTACGCCTCTCAGGAGGAGCTTACTATAAGTGGAGAGAGTTCCTCCTCTTCTTCTTTGACCTGCTGGAATCAATCTACTAGATAATTAGAGAACCATCTCAAGGGAAGGTGGTCCAATCCAATGTTCCTGAGGGAAAGGAGAAGCAGGTCATTTCCAACAGTATCGAACACCTTGCTAAGGTCTAAGAATACTGCACAAAGTTTTTGGCATCAAGTTCATGTTGCCAGTCATTCATAACTTTAGCAAGTGCCGAAATGGTGCTATGCCATGGTCTGAAGCCAGACTGCATAAGGGTTAAGGAGATTATATAATTCCAAATAATCCCTTAGTTGTGAGCTCACAATTTTTTCTAACAATTTAGACAGGATGGGGAGTAAAGAAATAGGTCTATAACTGTTTAGGTCACTGGGGTCTCTGGATTTAAAAGCGGAATAACATGCACAGTTTTCCATACAGAAGGAAGGACACCCTGAGAGATAGATAGATTAAAAAGGTGGTTAATTGGCACAGCCAAGACGTGACAACAATCTTAAGGAAGAAGAGGTCAAGCAGATCTGCCCCTGCACTCTTTCTAGTATCCAGTTGCTGCAAAAGATCTTCAACATCTTTTAGTGATGCAGGTTGAAGGGAGACTGACAAACTCATGACAGGGACTTCGGGGTCCTGTACACCAACTTGGTTGCAGAGCGCACTGGCAGGGGAGGAGTCAAAGGCTAGGCCTGCAGTAGAGAGGTGATTGTTAAGAGACTCAATGATGGATGGCTTATCAGAGATTGTAATGTCTCCAAGGCAGATTTTCGCTGGTATGGGCATTTCCAGATGAATGGCCTTCTACTTCCTTTGAGGTGCTCCAAAACTTAGCTGAGCAGATAGAAGCAGCATCAAGTTCTGTTTGGTAGAAATTAGCCTTAGCTTCTCTGACCATTTTGGTGCAATAGTTCCTAGCCTTCCTAAATGATAACCAGTCTGCTGGGAGTTTGGTTTTCCTGGCCTTTTTCCAGAGTGAGTCTCTCTTAAGCAAGATGGAGTTTAACTGTGCTGACAACCATTGGCAAGATTTGTTCTTCGCATGGATTTTAATTATGGGAGCATGTTTATCTAGTACCCCCAGCACAATTTTTTGGAAGATGTCATAGGCCCTGTTCAGACTTTGCCAGGTAGAAGTCCTGCCAGTGCAGGGAAAAGTGTAGCTCTGTGATAAAAGCATAAGGGTCAAAGTTACACCAACATCTTTTAAAGGTAAATTTGGATGTAGATGCTATTTTAGGGATAGATCATATACAGCCAATAAAGCAGTGGTCGTTAATGTCAGAGAAAAAACTCTTGTGTGAGAAAATAGATGTGGTTTGCTATTCATAGTGACGTCTAGTAGGGTGCTATTGTTAGGGATCTTCTTATTAGAACATGTAACTTCAGTAATAAACTGAGACACGCCAAGTGTGTCACAGATATTTTTAAGTGGTAAAGAGGCACTGGAAGACCAGTCCAAGTTAAGATCTCCTAAGATGATATACTAAGAGGGCGAAGAACCCAGGGAGTTGAGAAGGTGGTTCAGAAGCTGTAATCCTGCTGATAGGGCCTATAGCACCCAATAACAGAGAGTGAGGTAGTGGGAGATATTTCAAGTTTGAGGGACAGACTTTCGAACTCTATGAATTGAGGTTGAGTCAATGACTTTTTATTAAAAAGTAAAAAAAAATTGCAACATTAATGAGTAAATGTTGAAAAATTTCACCTTTATTCATAACTTTGTTGTTTTGTGAGATTGTGACCCAAAATGTTTAATAGTCTCCTGGACAAAACATCATTTTACTGCATGAGCATAAAAAGATGTTTTAGGCAGGATTTGAAGAAGGATGCCTGTCATGTTCATGAGATGGTGTAAAAAATGGTTATGTTTAAAATTTGGGGTCAAGATGTGGAAGAATTTCAAAGTTATAAGTAAAAGACTGAGCCCACCACCAGTTTTGTTGAAGGGTTTTGGACGATGACAACGGTAGCCACAAACAGGAAAAAGCTGTGGTCATTGTGCATCATCTCTGCCATTCTGTAAAAAAGTACTATACAGTAGCACGTATGAAAATAGTCAGCAGAAGCCCACATTTGGACCAAAAAGTAGGGGAAAGGGGTTCAAACAAGAATTAGGATTTGCACAAGAAACCCACTTCCACCTTGTATTTTTCAGCCTGTGATCAGGCAAGGACTTCAAAGAGAAAGGAAAAGAGTGAGCTAAATTAGGAAGGCAATTAAATATTCTAATTCTGCCGTAGGTGAAGAAAGGGCACACCCAAAAGACCTATCACAGTTCAGACTGATACCAGTTTATTCATATGTTTTGCAAGCAAACATAATCAGCTTGATTCCACGATAGGGAAAGCTGGGGTATGTGCTGAGACTTGTTCATTTATTTTATTATTGCCAAACTGCTTTAATGTTAGTGTTCAAAACACAACTAAGCAGAGTAACACAGCTCTTTACCTAAACTGACTGAGTGTAGGAACATTTCAGAACTTCTGTTTTACTTGCTTTTTACCACCATATAAGAATACATTAATTTCATAAGTTGTAAGCACTGCATCATGGTTATGCAAATAATATGGGTTGTGCAGCATCTGTGCAATTCCCTGAGAAACACAGTGCTAAACAGTAATACAGATATAGAGTAAAATACAGGAGAGAGGTCTCAAACAGGAATTAGGAGTTGTACAGGTATACCTACTTCCACATTGTCTTGTGACTGGGCAAGGACTTCAAAGGGAAAAGGAGGAAATGGGCTGGGACTGGGCAAAATTTAGGTGAAAATTCAGTATCCCAATGCTGGGATAGATAAAGAAGGGGCGCACCACCAAAAGTCCTCTCACAGGTCAGACTAATACCAATTCATTCTCATGCCTTAAAGATGACAAGATGGGCACCAGGTTGGGCTGACTATCTGCTTGGCTATAAATCTTCAACTTTTAAGAAATATTCCATTTGTTTGGGTTATAAGTTATAAGTGGAGAATCCTTTAACTAAAAGTGAAGCCTCAGAGTGCTTCATTTACAGCTGTTCATTTTAAACGTAATTTTAACAGTCATTAGCTAGCAGTATTAATAGGGTATAAGGATCATTAAGGGGCAAAGTGAGGAATTGTAGAAGATAGTTTTCTTATTTTTAGGTAGAATCCCATTCAGTTTGTGGTGCCATTTTGGATTAATTCACTTATAAATTGAAAAGCTTTCTGGTGCACCGTTGTGACAGGCAATGTGAGTAAACGGGACTCACCAGCTGTAGTTTCAGTGTGAAGTGTCCTGGCATGAGCCAGTCAAGGTTCGATGAGACTGAGGAGCCAGCCAAGGCTTGATGAGACTGGATGAGACTCCCAGAATGAGTGGTCATGGTCGGAGGAGCAGAACCAGATCCATGCAGTGGAGTTGGGCTGTGCATGGGCCAGCACATGCCCAGAAAAGGATGCAGCAGACATATATATATATACAGCAAAAGAATGTACAGTAAGTGCTGAAAAGGAAGCAAGCAATAATATGTGTATCCAGTATGGGAAAAAAATAAAATGGAATCCAAGGGCCCGATTCCAGAACACATGGCATAACTCGCAGGTGTATTCAAGCTGCATCATGCGCTCCTACACCAGGGACACTGTGCCTTACTGCAGGACAGGCAGGGTCCCTGGCACCTAAGACCCGCGATATGCAGCAGCTGCAGGCTTGCACCACAGGAATAGCACAACAGACCTAGGTGCCACACGTCACAGACCACATGTAACTGTCCCCCTGGAGTTCCCCCACCCAGTAACATGCCTGCAATCCTCTGGGGGCATTGGGGAGGTAGGCTTGGGGGCACAGCACATAACAGACCTGAGTGGAACCCCGAGATTCAGGGTTGGGGGCATCACTGTGCTGGGGGGTCTGTGGGGCATGGCAATGTGTTTTCCACTGCACTACAGGGGGGCATCCATTGTTTTGCCAGGACAGATGCCCCTTAGACCACCTCCATGCTGGTCTAACCCGCTGCACCATTACGAGACTTGGAATGGCGTATCTGGGTTACGGCAGCTGCCTTTTCAGAATAGGTCATGGGTGCTGCCATAACCCACCCTTGTGCCATGCCGCAGTGGGTTGCAGGCATAGTGGATGGCATAGTGCACCTTTGGTGCAACCCGTATGCGGCAAGGTGCAAGCCATGACTCAGAATCGCAACTTGTGTATCGCATGGCACAAGGTGCTCTTCATGCCATAGGGTTTAGCATAAATCACCTTGCACCATGTGTAAGGTGTTCTGGAATCGAGCCTCTTATGTTAAAGCAGTTACAGCTATGCTAATTTCTAGCAAAAACTCTGTTGATTTTATGGATAAGTTGAAGCAGTGTAAAAGCATGAAAGCAGACACTATTATTATAGAATTTTCTAATTTTATGCAAACTTTTGAATCAAATCTATCTAATAAGCCCCAAATTAATAAAAATACTGATGTTGGGAGAAAATATCCATGGAATGGTAAGGATTGTAAAAAGCTAAAAAAAGAAATAAATAAAGTTGGTAGACTTCTTGGAAAGCAAATTTTACCTTCATCACTGTTAGCTCTGAAAAATATGAAGATGGAGTACAAAAACAAGCATTTGTCAATGCCGAATGTTTGCTTGCTGGTGTTAGCATTGGAAATACAGGAGTTAGACAGATGCATAGTAGGAACGGCAGTGAAGTATAGAACGTCACACCAACCCCACCTCCAACGTGCAGAGACAGACAGGCATTGGGGTATGCGTTTGGGTTGTCGCTCATAACATTCATGCCATTTCACCATGCCTTGAGGTGTTCAGCTTTACAGTCACCCCACTCCATAAGGACATACGCTGAAATGGGTGCAATATAGAAGAATGGGGTGAACTCTGGGGCCGAAGAATCTAAGGTACACCTTGATGCCTGTCACTGGCTGCAGGCTTGGGGGGGGTGGGGGTGGAATGGCATGAGCATTACAGTCAGCAATCCAAAGGCACAACCTGATGCCTGTCAGTCTGCACAGGGTGGGACGTTATGGTTAGAAACCCTAATGCCCTGGGTGTTCGTTGGTATTTGCACTAAACATTTTCAACATGGCCTTTTTGTGAACCCCACCTCATGAAAGCATTTGGGACCTCTTCTCATGAACAGTTGTACTGTGAGTTTGTGAATATGTCCCAAACTTTGAGTTCCCACAGCAACTGTGCCACTGTGTGCCAGATGTGCAAAAATACAGATTGGGCAGGATGCAAAGAATGACAGCTGCACCATTCATACCGAGGTGCGAAGAGATGGCAATGTTGAAAATCAGTAGTGAAAATATTAAAAATGCTGGAACTTCTGAGCATATGTGGAAACTGCGTAACACGTGTATAACACAGTCATTTAGTGGAATTATTTCACCGAATTTTCAACATAGGCATTTTGTGACCTCTGCTCATGACCACTGTCAGTATGATTTTCTTAATCTGTCCCGGACATTGATTTCCCACAGCAACTATGCTATTCTTCGCCAGATTTGTAAACGCATATTTCAGGCAGGATGAAAAAAAAACAGCTGTACTGTTCATAAGGAGGTCTGAATAAATGCCAGTGTTGGAAATCTGGAGTGAAAGTACTACAAATTTGTGAAGTTATGAGGGTGCGTGGAAACTGCACAACACATGCTTGTAACACAGTAATTTTATGGACGTTTGTCACCAGATTTTCAACATAGGCATTTTAGGACTTCTGCTCATGAACAGAGTCACTGTGATTTTACATATGAACATACATACTAACATACAAATCTGCCAGCAGAATAGACCAATTGGTCTATCTAAATCTGCCCGAGTGTGCAGCAAACACCCTAGAATGCAGCTGTCCCAGCCTTCTCGCCCTCAGTTCCTCCCCCGCTTGTCCCAGCTCCTGCCAGACTCTTCCTCTTGCGTTATCCCAATCCTTCTTAAAGCTGTTGACTGTCCTATATGTTACTGCCAACTCTGGCAGCACATTCCAATTAGATATCACCCTCTCAGTGAAGTAGTGCCTCCTCATTTCCCTCTTGAAACGTCCCCCTTCCAACCTTAATCCATGCCCCCTTGTCTCTTTTCCACTCCTCAGTTTGAACACCCCCTTGGTGCTAAGTTTATTTACCCCATCAGGTATTTAAACACTTGAATCATATCCCCACTTCCCTCTTCTCCTCCAGTATGTACATATTCAGCTTGTTCAGCCTAACATCATATTCCTTTCCTTCCATCTGCTTTAACATTTTTGTTGTCCTCCTTTGTAGCCCCTCCAGTAACTTTATATCTCTCCTCAGGTGTGGCCTCCAGTATTGCACACAGTACTCCAGGTGTGGTCTGACCAATGATCTGTAGAGAGATAGGATCACATCCCTGTGTCTAGCTGAGAACCCCGTTGCGATGCACCCCAGCACTCTGTTTGCCTTTGCTCCTGCTCTCCTACATTGGGCAAATTTGTTCATGCTCCCAGTTACAAACACCCCTAGGTCCTTTTCCTCCTCTGTGATCCCCAACCTCAACCCCCCAACCAATATTCCCTCTTCTAGTTCTTAGGCCCGAAGTGCATCACCTTACACTTGTTTGCACTGAATCCTAGCTGCCACTCCACCAACCATGTCTCTAGTTTGGTTAGATCCCCCTGCAGTTTTTCCCATCTGTCCTCTTTGTCCACCACTGCCCCCAATTTGGTATAATCTGTGAACAGGCTAACCCTGCTCCCCACTCCATGTGTTATGTCGGAAATAAAGAGCCCAAATAGCACCGGGCCCAGCACTGACCCCTGCATCACCCCGCTTGTCACTGCTGTAGGTGTTGAGAGCTCTCCCACCACCACCACTCTCTGCACCCTCCCCTGTAACCAGGTCTCTACCCATTTAGTCAGCTTTTTTCCCACCCCCACTGCCGTTACCTTCCTCCCAGTCTCCCATGAGGCACTGTATCAAAGGCTTACTGAAGTCCAATTACAGGACATGTACCACATGGCCCCTGTCAAACTCCCTTGTCACCCAGTCATAATAATCTATTAGGCTGGTTTGACAAGACCTGCCTGAGATGAACCCCATGTTGCTGCCCATCTTGGAGGCCATTACTCTCTTGGAATGCCACCAGCCTCTGCTTCAGTATTGCCTCCATAAGCTTACCCACTATGGATGTAAGACTGACCATCCAATAATTTCCTGGATCCTCCCTCGGCTTACTCTTGTGTATGGGCACCACATGGGCCTCCTTCCAGTCCTGGGGCACACACCCTGTTTCCAGGGAGGTGTTGAACAGATCTGCCAGTGGCTCAGCCAACAGCTCCACCATCTCTGTCAGCACTCTGGGGTGGATGCCATTGGGACCTGGTGCCTTGTCCACCCTTACTGCCCTCAGCCCCCTCTAGCACTCTAGTCCCTTTGATCACTTTGTCCATCACCTCCTCCCCCCTTTTGCCACCCCCCAGTCCATGCTGGTAGCGGACCATCCCTCTCCCTAGTGGAAACAGAGCAGAAGTACTCATTTAGAATTTCTGCTTGCTCCTCGCCCTTTTCCACCCAATCCGCTCCCCGCATTATCCTCACAATATATTCCTTACACTTCCTCTTTTCCCTGACATACCTTAAAAAGTCCTTTTCCCCTCCCTTTATGCCCTGTGCTAACCTTAATTCCCTGGAGGCCTTAGCTTTTTACACCCTCCTGGCCACCTCCCTTGACCAACTCCTGTAAGCCTCCTTTCCTCTCCCTTCCCTGTTCTCCTGTACTTTCCAGTATGCAGCCCTCTATGCCCTCACCCCTTGCAGCACTTCCTTGTTTAGCCAGCATGGTTTATTGGCTCTGCTGTTCTTACTCCTGGCCCTGGTGCAGGCTACTGTGGCATCTGTTAGCTCAGTCTTTAAGACTCCCCACTTTTGTTCTGCATCCATCCCAGCCTTATATCCTAGAGTCTCCCTCACAGTATTGGTCCCATCCTCCAAAAGTCCACCCTACTAAAGTCCACCACCTTAGTGCCTGTGCCTCCTGTCTCCCTGCCCAGTGCAAGAATGAACCACACTGTTTGGTGGTCGCTACCCGCTAGTGGGTCCTCCACCCTTACCTCCCTCATCACCTCCCCATTTGCCAGTACTAGGTCCAGAGTGCTACCAATCCTTGTGGGCCCACTAATTGCATCGGAAGGCCATCCTGGAATGCATCAAAGAGCACCTGCTCTCTGGTACTGCTAGTGGTCGGGGTGCTCCAGTCAACCCCTTGTAGGTTAAAATCCCCCACTATCACCACACTCCCACTTCTACAGACCCTCCTTATCTGCTCTGCCTACTCCTCATCCAGTTCCCCAGATTGAGCTGGTGGTCTGTACACCACTCCCAGCCTCAGCTTTCTGTTCTTGGAGTACAGAAGTTGCACCCAAAGCACCTCTGTCCTCTCCTCTTCTCCCTCGTCCATTATACATTTGATCCCCTCCTTCACACAGAATGCAACCCCCCCATCCCTCTGGTCCCTGCTGTATATCCTGTATCCCAGGATTGCCGAGTCCCAATCATGGTACTGTGTGGCCCAAGACTCTGTCACTGCAGCAGTGTCCACCTTCCCCTCTGAAAGGAGCACCTGAAGCTCTGCAGTTTTGTTCCCCAGGCTTCTTGCGTTGAGAGAGACCACCTTCCACCCATACTTCTCCTTCTCCTCATTCTTCTCCTTGGCCTGTGTCCCTCCTCCTGGTAGTCCGCCCCTTTCTCCTCATTATTCTTATCGGGTGGTGGTGCCTTCTGTATTACACTCAGACCACTCTGTCTGTCCCCTCCCAAGGTTACTATGCCTCTGCCTTTACCTATATCTAGGGGAGTGAGCTCATCAGGCTCCCCTGTCCAGACCTATCTACCACCCTCAGTCTTTTGGCCACCACACTAGTTTAAATCCACCTTAGTAGAGATATTCCCGTCCCTTCCCTGCTCAAGTGTAGCCTGTCCGCCATGTACAAGTCACTATTCCCCCAGACCCTACCCCAGTTAGTCACTAAGCCATCATTTTGTGGTGTGGCACCAATCTCTCAGCTACTCGTCCTTGATTCTGCCCTTCCTCCCCATGCTTGCACATGGTAGCGGGAGTACCTCTGAGAATGCCATTGACTCCCCTACCCTCTCACACTGCCTGCCCAACTCCTAGAACCTCCCCCTCACTACTTCCACAGTCTCCCTGGCCAAGTCATTTGTACCCACATGCAACAGTAAATGAGGTTTCTTCCTCCCCCTTGCTGAACATTTGAGCAGTGCCTTTCCCTCCTGCAGTCAACCCAGAGATAGCTTCAACCCAAATACAGCTGTGCCTTCTCCCCTTCTGCCCCATCTCACCCCTTTCAGTATAGAATCCCCCAAGACAAGTGCCCCCCATCCCTTACCCCCTTTCCCTTCTAAAGCCCCTTCCTCCACCCCGTATTCGTTCTTCCCTGCCCCTTACCCCCACCAGCTGCACCATCTGTGACTTCTGTATCTGCATCCTCTCTGCACAGAAATGGGTTGGGGGTGCATGATGCCGAGGGGAATTGGGCACCCTCTCGGCACACAGCAGAAATCGAGGGGGAGGAAACATTATGCCAACAAGGAGTGGGCTCCCCAATAGGCAAATTGAACTGGAAAGGGAGGACTGGGCTCCCCATCAGCAAATGAAGGGGGTTGGGGACATGCGACAGGGAGATTGGGCACCCCCCTTGGCTCTGAGGCAGCCACATCGAGCTGCCATGTTCCTGGTACTGTTACACCAGGCAAGGTACTGGCACGCAATGATGGGTCACTCCCTCATTGCAGTGGAATTGCTAATGATGAGGCAGCCCCTCATTGCAGCGGCCAAATCCTTTCAAGTTGGTGGCACTTTTGCAGAACCAGTGTCATCAGGACACTGGGCCTGCACTGGGTGCACACCAGCAAGCCCACAGATGCAGTGCTGGCATTGACCACCACACTGCCGCACCTCCACAACCTGCTTCTCTCCTAAGCTGCTGCATAATATTTCTTGCGCATGCACACAAGCAAACATAAAAGTTATTCATCTTAAGTGAACTAATTATAAAAAGTCTCTTTGGGAGACATTACAAAATGCTATCTGGGAAAAGGATATGCAAACCTTTTGGACAATGATTGCTTTCAGCTGTAATGAAAATGACCTTAGATATAATTTGTAGTCTTATTACTGCAAATGACTTGACCAAAAATGTTAAAGAAATTTATAAGGGAAAGACAGAAGTTATTTCAGACTGTAACTTTAAAAGGGTGGAACTTTGGAACAATGAAGAATATAAGATCACTGAACAAGACATTATATTTGCAATAAAAGCCCAAAAAAAGAAACAAAGCAGCAGGTATGGATGGTATACCCGCTGAAATATATGAACACAACCCTGAATTTTGGGCTAGTCTATTAGCACCTATATTCACTTTAATAAGTACATACTTAATATTGCCATCACAATGGAATAAGAGTATTATTGTTCCACTTTTTAAAAAGGGAACAGGCAAGATGCAAAGTGTTGCAGACTTATTTCCCTTTTACCTATAATTCAACAAATATATACAAGAATGATTCTTGAGAAAGTTCATATGTGAGTAAATGAAAATAATATAATATCCAAATTTCAATATGGCTTTAAGAAACAAAATAGCATTTTAGATTTGATGTTTACATTGCAGTATATTCTGGATATTTATGTGACTGGAAATAAATGAAGATATGTACTTGCTACATTGATATAAGATCTGCCTTCAATGCTATAAATGGAAGTTTGCTATGGGCAGCACTTAAAAAGTTAGGGATTGACAATAAACTATTATCTAAATTAAAGCTTCTTCATACTGATACTTCAGTATAAGTAAGGTTTACTACTGATGGTGCCCTCACAGAAGAAATATTGATCCATACAGGTGTAAAACAAGGGTGCTTATTGGCCCCTATTCTTTTAAACATATAAATTTAAGCAATAATGCATGACAGGGTGTGGTATATCATGGGATATCATCACGCCTCGGGTGGTTGGGCACAAGACTTCAGGTCAAGTGCATCCAAAGACCTGAGAAGTGATGATATCCCATGATATACCACACCCTGGAGTGCATTATTGCTATTATGAACTGGGTACAAATTTTATCAGTGAACAAATTAAAAAAAAAACTTTTAAAACCTGAAGGTGTGAATTTTTTTGGAGCGTTGGAGTATCTGTTGCTTTGCCTGAAGAGGAGTGAGGGATCTGTGGAATGGTGTGATAGGAGGAAATGAAAAAAAAAAGACATCCTGTGGTCTGTTTCAGGATTATTGATGGAGTAGCAGTTTTAATTGTATGTTGTTGTGCTCACGGTTTTCCCACGGCTTGGTGCTGCTGAAGCAACGTGTTTATCACCGATGCGTCAGCGGTTGGATGAGTTTTCTGCCAGTGGTCAATGAGGAGGCTGGTGGCCAGAGGGTTTTAGAAGCTGTGATGATGTAACCTGATATCATCATGGCTTCAAAGACATCTCAGCCAATCAGCTTCCTGGATTTTCAATCCATAGTTCATAAGATATTATCACAGTTCACTCTGCACTCATGCAAATATTTGCCATATTCCACAAAGTCGCACATCATGTGTGTGATTTATACAATAGGGCTAGTACATTTTAGGGACTTTTTTTATGTGTTCTCTCCCTGTTTATTTTGGTAATTGGGTAAGTTTTTTTTTGGGAGGGGGGCCTGGGAGCACTGGGCAGTTAAGTGATTTGTTCAGAGTCACACAGTATTGAAATGGAAGTTGTGAGAATTAAACACTGGTGTGGGCTGCTGGATGTAGGAAGTTGGTCCATTGCTTGTTACTCTAACCTCTAGGCTATACTGACAGCACTGTTTGGCCCTGTCCACACTGCAGCCCGAAAACCCATCTGTAACGTTACCGAGGGTGCAAACCGCGATCGGTAACGGCATGCGATTACACTGGTAATGTTACAGAAGGCATTTTCATATCGTTAGAAAACCACCTGGCGAGGTGGTTTCCACAATGGTTATGGAACCGGTCCCACCCTGGGACCGTTACCGCCGGTAGTGTGGACTGCCGGTAATGGTCCCCTGCAGGGCACAAAGCGCAGTGCAAACTGCATTGTGGGATCGTGTGCTGCTGTAATGGTCGCCTGGATCCCGATGTGTGGACCGGCAGTGCCGGTCCCGTAATGGACACCGCCAAGGTGTGGACGCACTGTTACCGGGCGCAAGTGGTGTAGTGTGGACGGGGTCAAAGTCTGTGGTCTGAGTGTGTGTGTAAGTGCTTCTGAATAGGCTGGGAGTGTTAGATAGTATGAGGAACAGGTGCATGTGATTTGCAATGATAATTGTATTACCTGCAGCTAGGAGTGAGAAACAGACTGTTTATTCAGTAAGTTGCAGGCTTCACTGAGGCAGAGAAACTGTTGCAGTCAGCACCCAGAAAGATAAACTGGTTTATGAAGGAGGCTAGTTTGAAGATTAGAGCAGCACAGTAATGTGCTAGGATTGTCAGAATAACTATGGGACACAGGTGATTGTCTTTTACAATGCTAATTGAGTTAGTTGCAGGATTCAGTGAGAAAGAGAAACTGTGAAGCTATTACATGCAGGCTGCAGTGTAGATAGTCTGACTCTGGTGACATCACCATTGTGAGTATATTTGCTGGTGATGTAGACACTGTGGGTTTAGCAGGAAATAAACCCACAGTGTCTATGTCATCACAGAGTTATTCCACTGCAGTGAGAAAACATGTTTTTATTGTCAAGGTTACATGCTCACCCCTATTATATAAATATATATATATATATATATATATATATGGAAGCTATAATGGATGGATTAAAAGGAGTTGAAACATTTCCACCACACATTAATGATGAAAAAGTAAGCTTAAAGCTATATGCAGATGATGCGATATTGCTTTCTCAAACACCTCAAAGACTTAAGAGAGGACTTAGTAATATTGGTGCCTATACACAAACCAAATAGTTGCCTATGTGCCATGCAACTAAAAATACAAGGGTGTAGTTCTATATTTTCTAGTTCTATTAATATTTTATGTGAAACCGAGTCAAAGGCTTTAGAGTAATCTATGAATACAATATCTATAGGGAGTCCATCATCCAGTGCAGCACTAACAGGCCCAAAGAAGTGTAATATAATTGTGAGACAATATCTTCCTGGGGTGAGACCATGCTGAGTCATACCAGAGAGACCCTTGGTTTCAATATGTTGCATGATAAGGTACTACATTAACTCCTCTATTATTTTTCCTAATACCGAAGTCAAACTTATCGGTCTATAATTGCTAGCATCCTTCCTATCTCCTTTTTTATAAATCAATGTTACATTAGCTTCCCTCCACTCACCTAAAGTCTTCCCTTCTTGAATAGATGCATTAAAGAGCATCATAATAGGTCCAGCAAGTTTGTGTGAGAGTTCCTTCAGTAGTCTTGGATAAAGTCCATCTGGACCTACTGATTTATCTGTTTTACATTTTTTGAACCTTTCCAAGACATCCTTTTTGATAAAACATATATTTTTGGTATTACTAATATTATCTGTACAGTTTATAGTCTGCATTTCTTTCAGTTCAAAAGTTGTCAGGAAGTACCTTTTCAGTTCATTTGCCATATCCTGTTCTTTGTAAATTATTTCTTCTCCCACTTTCAGTGGCCCTATTTCTTTCTGACTGCCCCTTAGTGAGCCCACATAGTTATAAAAATAGTTTTTGTTATCCTTGACTGATGTTTCCATTTTCTCTTCCGCTCTTATCTTAGACTTCCTAATTATGTTCTTACATTTATTTGATGCCTTTTTATATTTTTCCCAGTTCATGTCTGTCAGATTATGTTGGTATCTTTTATATAATTGCTCTTTCCTTTTGATACCTTTTTTTTAACTGAAATTCTCCACCTTGCCAGGAGTCTACCTTTTTTGTTATATTTTAATATTTCTGGCACCCAGGTATTAACATAATAATCATTTTTTTTGTCCAAATTTCATTCATTTCTTAACCTTTTAACTCTTTTTGCCAATTCCATTTATTTATGTAGTCTGTAATGTGTTTATAGTCTGCTTTGTAATCACATCTAAAGGTTGTCATACCATTAACCTTTTTATTTTCCATATTTGTCTCCACTATAATCTTATTGTGGTTACTGTCTCCCAAAGGGCCCTCGACTGTTATACCTTTAACCTTTTCCTCAAAGTTACACATCACTAAATCCAGGATCTTATTTCCCCCTATTGTTTTCATTAACCAGTTGTTCAAGTTTTTTTTTTTTTTTGAATAACCATCTCTATAAATCTGTTTTCAATTCCTGTAATACCTTCCCGCTTTGTCCAATTGATATTTGGGTAGTTGAAATCTCCCATTAATATAAAGTCTCCATCAATATTTACTTGCTCTAAACTGTCAATAAAACTAATACTGTCCTCTACTTTCAAGTTGGGCACTCGATAATCCAAGCATAGGTTAACTGCTGTGTAGGCAGTTGTATCTTAACCCATATTTGTAATATAGTATCTGAAATATTTCCCCCCCAGGATTAAATTCATATGCTTTTAGTTTCTTATTAAAACACCTGTATATACCACAATTCCTCCACCTCATTTTCCTATGCAATCTTTTCTAAATGCATTATACCCAGTTATTTTGGTACCCCAGTCTCCTTCCTTAAACCAAGTTTCTGTAATTGCACAAAATGATATGTTATCATGAGTCAACCTATATTCCAGCTCTGTCAATGTATTTCTTAAACTTATAGCATTTGTTAATAAAAGTTTAAGTGTATTCGACTTGATTTTTAAATCATTTTTTGTATTGTTCTAGGTTTCATACTATTGTATGTTACAACCTCTTCTGTATCAGTTTCCTTTAGGTGCTCTCTCTTCCTCCGAATACTTAGTTTAAAGTCTGCTTAATAGCATCTGTAAACTGTAAGGCGAATATGCTACCTCCCTTTCTGCTAAGATGCAATCTATCATGACTATAGTAGGAAGGATTACACTCAAACAGTTCCCATGTTTTAATGCTACTAATACCTTGCATTAAGCCTCATTGCCTGATCCAGTTGTACAGTTTAAGTATTTTTCTATTCACACCCCAGTTCATTCTAGGTATTGGTAGTACTTCCGAAATAACTAATTCACACTTTGCTTTAATCACCATGTCATATATGATTTTGATAGCACTGAATATGTTCTTGACACTATTGCCATTAATGTCATTTTCCCCATATGTATCAATATTAATGACTGTTCAGCTATTTTACTAATCAAATCTGCAACAATATTCAACGTATCCCTGACTCCTTCCCCAGGAAAACAGCTACTAATTACATTTTTCTTTACTGATTGTAGTTGTAATGTGATCTGTCAATCTGATGATGGAATCCCCCAAGATGCAGATTTTCTTATTTGTATTTGTACTTGCTGTATGTTGTGTATCCATATCTTCTAGTGTATTGCTGTTACAGTACAAGCCATTTAGATGGGACACACTTTAGTGGGATGGCCACTTAAGTGGAACATCTCTTGAGGAACAGATTTGTTATAGTGTTAAATATACTTGCTCCTGTTTGGTTAAACAGGACTCCATTAAACGGGAGAGCGGCTTTAGTGAGATACCTGACAGCTGAATCAAAGTAGATTACAGCCAATTACCTTGACATCACAGTGGTGTTTTCTGCATACATTAGTCATGTAATTGGCTTTAATCTGCTGTAATCAACTGGTAACAGTTAACAGTAAACAACCTTTCTGATAAATCCAATTCTGTAACATTATCTAACAGATCAGCTCCCTGCTCACTCACTTCCTCTCACTTCCCTTCCAGTTGCTGTCATGTCTCTCCTAGGGTTCTCTCCTCCTAGTAGAGGTGTGCAAAAAAAAACTTCCACCGGCAGAATTTCCGCAAAAGTTGGAATTTCACTTCTGTGAAAGAGTGGAAATTAGATTAGCAACTTTTGCAGAAATTCCAACTTAGATCAGTGGAATAAGTAGATAAATTGTGGATTATTCTATTAAACTGCAGAGAAGAAATTTCACAGAACTGATAACTGAACTGCAGTATAATTACATGTATTGCAGAATAATTAATTAAACTGCGAAAAAAATCCTCAGAACTGTTATTCTGCAGTTCATGTGTATTATTCGCAGTTCAGCAAAAAAAATTCTGCAGAACAGGACAAAAATCCTCCAAACACATTTGGAAGATTCTGATGTCACCAATGGTGAAAGTTTGGAAAATTCCATGAAATCTCTGAATTTTCGCAGAAGTTCCACAAAAGCAGAATTTGCAACTTTCAACCACCTCTACTTCCTAGGATTTGGGTGGTTGAAGCAAAGCACAAGCATTAAAAAAAAAGGAAAAAAAATCTCACCCTCAGAGAGACGCACAGCTGTGTCATGTGTGTCAGTTCACTGTAAGGCCAGTGAAAGATGCACCCTTCCCCCCCATGTTCCTGACAGAGGCACCAAGCATCAAGAGACACAGATAGCCTGCAACAGTGAGCAACATGCACCTGCATTCTGCATCCAGCTGTCCTGTGCCCTTGTTACCGATCCCACATCTGCTGTCTGTCAGATCTGTCCCGTGCCTTGTGCCTGACGAATTGCAGCAGCCCCATATAGCTGGTCACAGCATTGTGTGTGAATGGGCAGCTGCACAGCAGAGAGTAAACTGGGTAAGAATTCTGTGCTGTCTTGTCTCTCCTGCAGTTCTCTTCTTCTAGAGCTTGGGTAATTGAAGCAAAAAGCACAAGCAGATAGATGAGCAGCTGATAAGTGCAGATAAGCTCTAGTTCTTCACTTGATGCAACTCCACCCCCCCCACCCCCAATTCCAGCACCACACACCAAAACAGCAACTTTGGTTTTCTGAGATGGTCACGTAAGTGGGATGATCAGCATTCCACCCAGCCATCCCACTCAAGTGGCTTCTACTGTGTAAGTTACTTTCGCATTTTGTTCTCCGCAACCTTCATCATTTATTTGCATAATTTCACCCGGTTGCTCACAGTTTTCTGACTGGCCATTGTTTGCAGGTGTGCATATATCACTAGCTTCATTTTCCACATTATCAATAAGCTGAATTAAGGGGGTGAGCTAATTTTGCATTGGAATTAAAAATTCCATGGGTCTTCTACCCTTTTTTGTGTACCTACAAGTATTTGTAGCCTGTGGTATGTCCTCACCTTCCTGATCTCTTGTTCTCTTCCCTCATGTATCATTACTGTGTTCCCTTACTCCTTCCTTGTAACCTTTTATATAAACTTCTGTTTTTTCCTTTGTGGTGTTTTTCAGATACTTTACCTCTAATTCTAGTCCTATTATTTTGATCTGCATTTCTTTGAGTTCCACATATTGTGTACATGTTGTATAATCCACATCTTCAGTGAATGTGATACTAAAATTATTACATGTATCACATTAACTCCTGTTTGCCCATCAGCTAGAGTTACATATACACTATCCATATTTTCTTTTATATATATATATATATATATATATATATATATATATATATATATAGATATGATACGAGCAATTCATTTTTGGAAACATATAACAAAAATGGAAAATAACCAAATACCAAAAATGTGTTGGAATGAATTCTTAAAGAACAAACATATGAAATGGTACAATGAATGCTGGTTTATAATTTTGAATATGAAACCAAAAAAAACTATGTCTGGAAAATCTGTGGTCAAGAAAAGATAAGTCAGATGTTGATTTATTTGTTAGCAAAGCTGTTCAAATAGTTTGTGATACAGCCAAACAAATAGATATTGAGAAAATATGCATTATAGATAGTATACATTTTTATCTGAAAATAAAGCTAGACACAGAAGGTGAAAAGTACTTGACACACTGAGACTATAAAATACACAGGGATCTATTGTGTAATCTTGCATACTGTGTGACCCTGAGCAAGTCGCCTAACTGCCTAGTGCTCCCAGGTCGCCCCTGAAAACAGGCACTTGTGCCTAGTGGGCCTAACCCAGTTACCAAAGACTAAAATAAATACTAAAAGGAAAAAGCTTAGACTACATGCAATATGTAGTTATCAAACATGGCAAACTTAAGAAATAGTGGAAGTTCTTGTGTACCTGACTGGCTGATAATACTAAGCCATTTGTGCTACATGTCTTACTGCAATGTGAGATCTTAAAGGAAGAGAGAGAAAATGGATAACTCCACTGTTGAGTGCTATACAGAATGACTGTGACAGAGATAAATGCATTTTTCTGTTAAAGATGGATCATATTAAAATAATGTACAGCCTGTTCAAATTTTTATTAGTTGCACAACACCACTTTTGGGGAAAATTTTATGACAACGTAAGAATTTAATTCATAATTGTGGATGGTGAATTTTTTTTCCTGTGATTTGTTTATTTAGTTTGTAGATGTTGTGTTGTGTTTATTGTATGCTATTGAATGTTTTTAGTAATCCATAAATAATTGAAATGTAACAAATTCTGTGGAATGTTATGCAATTGCTAAATAAAAATTTTAACCTTGACCCAGTCTGTGCAGCTGCAGTGGAGGGAGCAGTTGTAACGGTTTGAGGTGCAGACTGGTACTGTTTGTCTTCTGGATGTGAAGGTTTGTCTGCTTGCCCTGTGGATTGCCTTTCTAGTGCCATTGAGGACTGGTTTTGGCTGTTGATTTACCAGGACAATTTCTCCCTGGAAAGCTGCTGTGGGCCAGCAGAGAGTGGTGAGAGAGCTCTCAGGCTATAAAACTTTGACAGTCTCCCATATTCAGCATTTGTACTGGTGGTGGTGGTGAGAGAACCACCTGTCATTGCATTGTTGGTTCATACTGTATTTCTATTTCAAGAAACTATTCCTATTGTGAGAGAAGAGGGTACAATGTTTTGCAGCTAGTATTGGTTTGGACTTATTGTCATTTTTCCATCTGGAACTTTATTTGGTGCACCACAAACTAAATGATTGATAGATTATCTTCTGTTTATTTAATTATTTTGTATCTATTTATAATGGGTTACTAAGAAAGTGGTGTGGGTTTTTGTAGTACAAGTTATTTTACATTTTATCATTTTAAAAAATTGTGTGAGTCAGGGTGTGCATGAGTATGGACTGTGATTGTAATTTTGTGTACATCGGGGTTTGATTGTGGGTTAATGGGTGATGTAAGGACATTGTTTTAAAGAACTGTGTGAGTTGAGTGTATGCCTGATTTCTGATTGATGCTGCATTATGTGTTCATTGGGATTTGATTGTGGGTTTTTGGGTGGTCTGAAGGGGTTTATAGGATTGTATTTCAGTATTAGGATAGGATGTGTAGATGTTTTAATGAAAACAGGCACATCTACTCTGGTGACCACCTGTGGCTGCTTTGTCCATTCATGGGAGTCTCATTAGTTCTCCCTGAAGAGGTCCTCAACCACTGCAGGGAACTGGGGATCCTATGAAGGAAAGGTAAACAATGCTGAGGAGGTCCCAAGTATGATGATCAGAGGGTAGGATTTGTGCGGTGGGGTTGAAGAGACACCTGCGGTGGGAATCAGGATCTGAGTCTGCCATGCCTGATTCCCTTCCCCAGTGGCCTGCCTAATTTCAATGAGCAGATAGTAGTCCATCTGGCCAGTACTATTTCTCCCCTTGAGGCCATTCTGTGTAACACTAGATCACTGAGGAATAAGATGGCACTGGTGGAGGGTCTCATCACTGATTCCTCAGCTGACCTTGTTTGTATCACAGAGACCTGGTTGAGTGATAACTCTGGACCTTTTCTGGGGTTATCTGTCTCCCCTTGTTTTTCTGTGGTGCATTGCACAAGGAGAGATCACAGAAAGGGCAGGGTGACCATTTGCTTTAGACCCACTCTGGGATTCCCTGCGTTCCCCATGAGAACTTTCACATTGTTGAATGTGTGATGGCTATATGTGGTCCTGGTGTCAGTTGTAGGATCTTACTCATTTACTGACCCCAAGGCAGCGGGAGTGATTTTCTGCAGGAGTTGGAGGACTTCATTGCTGAACAGATGTTGGATGCTGCCAGACTGTGGGTGGTGAGAAATTTCAATGCCTGGGTCAATGATGAATCCTCGCAGTTTGGAGAGGATCTCTTCCAGCAGATGTCTTCACTGGGACTGACACAGATTGTTGCCTCTCACACCCTTCAGCAGGGTCACACACTGGACTTGAGCTTGTCATCGGGACTTGACATCTGTGCAGTTAAGATTGATTCAGACTCTTGGTCGATAATCCTGCATTGTTGTTCCAGTGTGGAGTCCCCTGCTTAACTACTCCCCACTAAGGAGATTATCTTGTGCCATCCAAAACATAATTTGAGCCTTGCAAACTCCAGGAGGCACTGGATGTCTCAGGTATGCTGCTGGCATGTGCACAAGGTCCTGAGGTGGCTGTAGAGTGCTATGATATGGCACTTTTGGCTGCCCTAGACTTTATTGCACCAAATTACATTCATCCCTTAACCTTCCATCATAGTTTACCATGATAATGTGCTGAGCTATACCAGTTGAAGACTAAGGAAAAGAGGCTGGAGCATTCCTGAAGAGGATCCAGGTCTGTGGAGGATAGATTGGTGTTGAGAACACACTATGTTGAATATCAACAGGCAATCAACCTGAAAAAGGCAGAGTTCCTGTCACAATCATATGCCACAGGGAAGAACCACCCCGTTCAGCTTGTCCGCACTGTTGACAGGCTGTTAAATCCTTTCTGTCGGCAGTCCATAAGAGCATTTTACACAGAAAAGTTTGAGGAGTTTGGGCAGTTTTTCACTCACAAAGTATCTATCATTAGATCAGGAATTTCTTCAAGCAGCCTGATATGGTCTGGTAGTATTAATACCTTTGGTGATGTAGATCTGCCTATCTGGGATAAGTTTCAACCTGTTTCTGAGCCCAAGATGCTCTGGGCAGTTTCCAGTTTGCACTCCACCAGTGCACCCCACCAACTATATGCTGTATCTGGGACCAACATGGCTGATTCTTGACTGGGGTGAGTTTTTTTTTTTTTTTAGTCTTTGGTAACCGGGTAAGGCCCACTAGGCACAAGTGCCTGTTTTCAGGGGCAAGCTGGGAGAACTGGTCAGTTAAGTGACTTGCTCAGAGTCACGCAGTATGCAAGTGGAGGTTGTGAGAATCAAACTCAGGTCTGGTCTGCTGGATGTATCACGCTTGTTCACACCTCATTCCTCTAACCACTAGGCTATACTGCAAGCCAGTTCCTGGGTCCAGTGTTCGAGGAGATCATAAATGGGTCCTTGAGAGACGATGTCTTTCCAACAGTCCTTAAAAATGTCTGTGGTCATACCCCTTCAGAAAAAGCCTTCCTTGGACCCTGACATTCTAGTGAACTACAGGCCTGTCTCTAACCTTCCCTTTTTAGTAAAGGTTATTGAGAAGGTGGTGGTAGAGCAACTGACAGATCACCTGTAGCCTTTTTCCACCTATGACCCTCTCCAGTTGGGCTTTCAGCTCTGCCACAGCATGGAGGTTGCTCTTGTCAGGGTAAACTATGGCCTTCTCCTTTCAAGGGACCAAGGGCAACATTCCATCTTGGTGTTCTTGGAGTGCTCAACAGTATTTGACACAGTTGACCATAGGGTGCTTTTGGATCACCTGAGGAACTATGCGGACCTCTCCAGTGCAGCTGTGCACTGGTTTGAGTCCTACATAACCGGGAGAATGCATCAGGTAACCATGGAGAACCTTACCTTGGAGCTTCTGTGTTGTCTTGTGGAGATCTTCTTTAACAGAATCTCTTGCAGCAGGTCATACACTTGCATGTCTGCCAGAGGGTGCTCTTGTCATGGTAGCTTTCATCAGCAGTGCTGACTGGGGGCCACACATGATGATGTCAGTCTATGTATACGTATCAACACGTGGGCGGCCCCTAGCAGTCTCAGTTCTTTTCCTGCCATCTCCCACCTTGCTTCAAGTGCCACTTTTACTGACAGTGTGTCGATGCTATCATCAATGAGGAAAGTTCATGATTTTTTGTTTTCCATATGTGCAGATTGGATTCCCTTTACTGCAAGTGCCATTGTGGAAGAAAGATCTACCAGTATGATAACTTCTCACTCTACGTTCACTGTCTGAGAGTTGTCCACAGTGTCCACTCCTGTGCTCACTGCCAGGAATTTACCCATGCTACGCATCATTAATGACTCAAGGAATTATAATCCTATCTCATGGAGCAGAAGGTGGCTGTCCTAAAAATGGAAATGCAGTCCCACTCCTTGTCATCTCAGCCGATGTTGACAGGCTCCCAGGCATCTCAATCTAAGCACCACTCTTCATCAAAGCATAAGCACTAAGACAAGAACAAGGCCTCAAGTGGTAAAGGTAAGGACCTCAGCCATTGATGGCTTCCACCTCTGGCAGCTCATCGATGACTCAGGCATCTCCAGCTCTGCTGGAAAAACCCAGATGGTCCTTGCAGCATTGTCCAGAGCTATGAGGCCTCCCCAAAAGTCCAACAACCTCCTTCATCGACAAGTTCCTTGCCAGTGCTCTCGTCAATGACCCTTACTGACTCTTTTTCGGTCCAGGCCACTCCGTTGACAATTTCACAGCCTTCATTGATAACCCATCCCTGGTTCTTCATTGACAACTCCCATTTTTAAACATTCGGCAATGTGTCCTTTTACTTCCCTTACTAAGTGGTCATCTAGCATGGGTCAGGGGTTTCCTTCAATGGAATTACCATCCTTGCCACTGTCGTCACTTCCTGTTTCTTACTGGGGCTCAGCAGTTCTGGCATTGGGAATGATGTTCCAGCCTGCGAGCTCTCAGCTTTATCCAGGACCTCAGCCCAGGCCATCTGTGATCTCCACCTTTCACATGGGGTCCATGGGTGCTCCTCCTCCTTCCTCCACCATCTTGTCCATGACTCCTACCATCAACGTGGCCTCACTGATGAAATTTGTGCTGGAGGTCATGCAGGCCATGCAGCAACCTCCACCTCTCACCTGTCCCTCACCCTTTCCTAGAAAGAGGGTTCACCATGTGCCTACCCCACCTCCTCCTTCCAGCCCCTGGAAGAAGAGGATTTGGATTACTTTGAGGAGGAAGAAGAGGAGAATCCAGCTGATGATGATGATGGGGTGTGCACCCCTTCCAGCACTTCTACTGTGTCTTTGGTGTGGGAGGATCCCAGGCTCTACACTCCATGTTCTCCTCCAGATGACCCCACCTTTCTGGAAATTATGACACAGTTATAGCAGGTCATGGGGTTTGACACCACCATCCAAGACTGGCAATGCCATAACTTGGCTGATTATCTGGATCTACCAGAGGACCCAGCAACTGTGGTTACTCCCCTCATCCAGTCCTAGCAGGATGCTGATTCTGCAGCTTGGCACCATGGTCTCTCCCATCTCGAAGAAGGCAGATCACCTTTACCTGGCCCTCACTGACCATCCCTTTTTTAACACAGCTCCAAAGGTGAATTCTGTGGTCATTAGTGCTGCCCATGATTGGACCAAGCATCCTAAACAGTTGAGCTCCCTGCCTCCCGACAGAGAGTCCCACAAATTGGACTTGATGGGGAAACAGGTCCATGCATCATCCACCTTATTCTTGTGCATCCACAACTACAGTACATGGGGCATATGCTCAAGTACCAGAAAACACTTTGGACTGCTGCCTCAGACATGACAGCCAGTCTTAGGCAGACCACTGACACTGACCAATTGATGGCTATCCTTAAGATGGATACTAGCCTTTCTCAGCATCTCCTCCATGCAGGCTGTGATGCCATGGACATCTCTGTCCATACCGTTGCAATGGATATTACCCTTCACTGCTATTCCTGGCTCTGTGTTTCAGGCTTTGTCCCAGATGTGTAACAGACCATCTTGAATGCTCCCTTTAATGGGCATAAACATTTTGGGTCAGACATCGAAAGCATTCTTAATGACTTACAGGCCTCAGGTCGCACTGTCCTTATGGTACACATGATGTACCACACTCAGCAGCCTGTCTCCCAAAGGTGCCCATATTAGTCTTTTCAGTTTAGGTGTGTCTCTCGCCAGAAGGGGGCTGCCCCCTAGGAAACACCAACCAATCCAACCTCCTGGCAGCACCTCTGCCCCCAAGGCTGCCAGAGCCGCCCCTGCTGCAACCGCAGCCACCCCTACTTCCTTTTGACTCCTCCAGCAGCCTCCCCTGCCTTCCTTTGCAGGCCTTGGAAGCAGACTGGGAAAACAATCCATGGGACCAGACAGCTGTACCTGTCTTGTTCTCCTGATGATGATCTTGTGGCTTCAGTGCTCAGCCAGTGTTTGGTTGAAATAAATTACTAGATGGCCTCAGATTGGTTCTGTCTCAACTCAGGTAAAACAGAGGTTACAGAGACTGAACCAGGTCACAGGGTCTTGGCTGCTGTGAATGGTGTAGCTCTCTCACCAGTGGGCGGTTGATCTCTCATGGCAGCCAATGCAGTAAAGAACCCAGGGGCCATTTTGGATTGCAGATTAACACCTAAACAACAGGTGTCATCTGTGGCCCAATCTGGCTTTTACCACCTTCAAAAGATTGCAAGGATCATGCCATGCCATGTCTAGCTCAGGTGGACCTAGTGACAATCATCCGTGATTTCATCGCCTCTAGTTTGGACTATTGCAATGCTTTCTTCCTAGGGCTATCTGGAGGTTTGATGCAATGCCTGTAGCTGGTCCAGGATGCTGTAATCCAGATTATTAACATGTAAAGCTCCATGTGTTTTGGGATGGACCACTTAAGAGCTCCTGGTTCCCTACCACCCAGTTTTCCCTCTCCGCTCTACCAATGCAAACCTGCTTCTTGTCCCTCTAGCAAGGCTGAAGTTATTGGGTGACAGTGCTTTTGAAGTAACTACTACAGTGTTGTGGAACTCACTCCCTTTCTATATACTGTACCCATGGCCAACACAGTGGAGGCCTCCAAAGCCTCTCTGAAGACTTTTTTTATTTCAACAGGAATTTCTTGATTAATTAATGTCTTTGCACCTTGGAGGATTCTTTCTTACATTAAATTGTATGTTTAAGCAATATACCACAATAGGGTGTGGGTGATGCCAGGATTTACCCATGTGTGGTATGGTTTGTTCACGAGGCCACAGGCCGAGTGAGTAAACTAAACCTGAAGTGGCTAAATCCTGGCATCATCCACACCCTGGAGTAGCATATTGCGATTATACAATGTTCCCCTTCACTTTGTATATAAAAGTAAAAAATAGAGTTTTTGCAGATTAAATGCTTTTTGTGGAATGTACTGTTGCACAAAAAAAAAAAATAGTTCCCTTTTTCTATATAGAATATTGAGATGCTCAGTGTCCCCCAACCCGCAACCGATACTGTTACAGTATGTATTCGTATTTATTTTACTTTTTTTTAATTTTGCAGCACAGATGACTGTCTGAGAGGCATCCTGTCAGCAGTATTTTGTTTAGTAAGAGAGCTGGAACTGACCATTACCGGCTGAGAGAGCGAGGGGCATCCTGTCAGCAGTGTTTAGTAAGAGAAGTTGCTAGCTGTTACGATGGCTGCTGCTGCTTCTATTGGGGGGAAGGGTCTGCTCAGAGCATGTGTGGCAAGTGGCTGAGGGTTATTAAAATAAAGAGAGATCCTGGGTCCCTTGATGGTTGCTGTGTTGTGGGACTGAATGTAATTAGGGGCAATGGAAAGTTGATGGTTTGTGCAGGAAGAGTTTGTAGTCAGGAGGGAGAAAAGCTAAGCCACTGTCTTATGTTGGCCTGCATTGCAATTAGTGTGCAGCTTCATTGTTCGGTGAGTGTACTGAATAGTACTTTGAGACTTTCAACACTGTGTTTGAAATGGAGATTTTTATTCTAAAAATTATTTTTAAGGGGAGTGTATCTGTGTGTCCTTTCCTGGAACATTGTACGGGACCCGATGTGCGAGGGTTCAGAGCAGGAATGGCGGTACTGTGAATTGAGAAATTTGGCTTCTCTGCTGTCCGTTGCTGTCTTTCTGAGTCCTGGTTTTATGGTGCTTGGAGTAATTTGAGGGAGAGTTTTTGATGTGACTGACTGGTGGCTGTCACTTTTTTCCATGGGGTGATGCTAAGATTTACAACAGCTAGAAGGTGCCAGCCAGCCAATCAGAGTGCTTCATTTTCATAGCCATTAAATAATAACAAATTTATGTTACAATATGGTTATGCTTGAACTCTGTGCAGTGCTCAGATCCTTTTTGCACTGATTACTTTATAAGTACTCCTTGCCTAGCCTTGCTACTGAACAACATCAGCTTGAGTACAAGGATATAGTAACCTGGAACATATGTGCTGAGCCTTGTTTATTTGAGCACTCCGCTCAGCCAACGAGGGGTTGCTAGAGATTCCAAGGGTAGTTCTGAAATCTTCCGGTGCTCGGGCCTTCGTATTCGCAGCACCGACCCTTTGGAATTCTCTACCCCATTGGATTAGAGAGTGCACGATGGTAGGTGGCTTTAAAAAAGCTTTGAAATCCTTTCTGTAGAGAAAAGCGTTTGGGGAGGATATTGAACCAATCTGATTTTATTATTTATTATGTGGATGATATTATTTATTTTATTGATTTTTATGATATGTTATTTGGATGTATTTTAAAGCCTGTTCTGCGCCTTGATTTTTTGAAAGGCTCAATAAAAATAAAGATTATTATTATTATTATTTGTGTTGTAATAATTCAAATGCTTTAATGTCAGTGTTCAAAACACAGATAAGCAGAGTAAGACAGCACCTTACCTAAACTGATCGATGAGTATAGCAACATGTTAGAAAATCTCTTTTACTTACTTTTTACCACAGTATAAGGCTACATTAATTCCATGGGTTGTAATCACTGTGTCATTGTTATGCAAATTATATGATGAGGATGCTAGCTGAACATTCGAGCAGACTTGATTGACCATGTGGCCTGTTTCTGCTGGCAGTTTCGTATGTTCGCATATGGGTTTTTCAACATCTCTGCAATTTCCTGAGAAACAAAGTATTAAACTAGGAAGCAGTATAGTATCTTGATTAAGAGCACTGAGCTACAAACCTGTAAAACTGGATATGAATCCCACCATCACCACTTGCATACTGTGTGACCATAAGCAAGTCACTTAACTTCCCTGTGCTCCCAGGACACAGCTGGAAACAAGCCGCTGCTTAGTGTATACTTTTTGGGGCAAAAATTGTTAAAAAAAAACTGCCACACATATGAAAGAAGTAAGCAGCAGCACATATGTGGAATGGAAAGCAGACATACAGTACAGTTTCAAGCAGGAACTAGGAGTTGCAGAAGAAAACCCTCTACCTTGCATTTTCTATCTTTATGATAGGGCAAGGAGCGTGAAAGCAGAAAGTGGAGAGTAGGTGAAATTAGCGATTCTGTGTGGTACATAGCTCAGTGCTTGTGATACGTAAGAACTGGATGAGATATGGTTTGTGCTTAGATACGTTAGAGCTGGATTGGTGCGTAGGACAGTGCTTGCAATATGTGGGAGCAGGATGATATGGTTAGTGCTTAGGTATGCTGGTGCTGCATAGAAACATAGGTTAGTGCTTGTAGTACACAGGAACTAGATGAGATATGGTTGGTGCTTAGATACATTTGAACTGGATCTTTTGGCCTTTCTCTGTATCCCACCTTTGGCAGAATGCTAGTCAAATGTAGGATTGAAGGCCCAAAAGAAATGTAATTTTGTGATTGCCTCCTCCAACTCTGGAGAGTGTGGCCAGTAGCACACAGGAGAGGAAAAAAAACCCTTGGGGGAAACCTCGGAGGACCCATGGTTGCTGACCTGGCCGTCCTCTGGCCATACTAAAAGAGAGTAATCCTAAAGTAACCAAGTATTAATAAGCTGTTTTCAAACCTGAATCCCAAGTTTTGATTGAAGAGTAGATCTTGAGTTTGATTGCAAGCAAGTAATCCTGGAGTTGAGGTACTGATGATGAGTGTCTACCAAGAAAAGATGGTAGCATATCTTGTTAGCGAATCCCAGTCCATTATGTCTATAAGTGTATAAGAGGAGTAGATTACATATCAGGCAATTCGAACAATAGCTGTGCGCAGAATCACATCTTGGAAGGGAGAGAATGTAGAACTGGTTGACGGTCAGTCCTGAAGTACGAAAAAGAAGACATCCATTCCAAAGATGCACTGGATTATGATAAGCAAATAGCGAGTCCTCCTTTATGAAGCAGAGTAGGAGAGAATATTCATCCAATAAGCATTATTACAATAAAAGTGCCAGGCTCCTAGCAAGGTGAAGTGGGTATGCAGAGTGCAGACTGCCAGTCTGTGAGAGAGAGAAGCAGATAGAAACCTCTAGGCCCCATGGGGGCGAAGCAGAAATGGTTAGAGTAAGCAATATAGGCCCATTGAGGGTGAGTAAGAGTGCGTTGAGCAGGAAGCTAAGCGATTTGCAGGTGGACTGGATAGAAGCCTCCAGGCCTCCTTGGGGGGTGAAGCAGGTATGAGTAGAATAAGCAATATAGGCACATTGAGGGTGAGTAGGAGTGCAGTGAGCGGGATTCCAGGCCCTTGTGGGCAAAGCGGATAGAAACATCCAGGGCCCCTTGCGGGGCGAGGCAGGAATACATAGAGTAAGCAATATAGCCCTGTTGAAGGTGACGTAGGAGTGCATTTGAGCATGAATCCAGGCCCTATGTGGGCAAAGTGGATAGAAACCTCTGGGTACCATTGCGGGGAGAAGCAGGAATGTGAAGAGCAAGCAACTTAGGCCCCATAGAGGGCATATTAGGAGTGCATTGAGCAGGAAGCCAGGCCCTTTTCGGGTGAAGTGGATAGAAACCTCTAGACACCTTTGCGGGGCAAAGAAAGAATGTGTAGGGCAGGCAATATAGGCCCAATTGAAGGTGACATAGGAGTGTGGTAATCATGAAGCCAGGTCCTTTGTGGAGTAAAGCTGGGGATATGATGGACCCCATGTGATCCGCAATGACTGAGGTCTAGTAGAGACAGCAAGATCCCCATATGGGTTGGCTGAAGAGACAGAATAGGGGAGAGCAGCAGCAAGGCCCAATGCAGGCAAAGCCAGAGACATGGTGGACCTATGTGGTCCACCTGTGCATATGTTATAATATGGAGGCGAGACTTTATGTAGGTCAGCTAAAATTAAATGAATTGCTTAAAGCAGCACTGGGCCTGATGGCATGGCGAAGAGGCAATAATAACAGATATGGCAGGATAACACTTGTAGCATAAGCCAGAGCAGTAGGCCATCATGTGGAGACCCATTTTGATGATGGATGTCCTTTGATGCTGTCAAGAGGGAAGCAGAGGTAAGATCGGCAATGTATTCCTTGACAGGGAGCAGAGCCAGGTACAGTCTGGTGAGAAGTTAGAAAACTGTTCTCGCATGATTACTGTAGAAAGGCAGATAAAGGCTAGAATTCTTTGTTAGATTTCCAAGTCCTGTTGTCTAAGTCAGTGATGAGCAGGAAGTCCTCACTGAAGATAAAGTTCCAGCAGATGGAGAGATCCAGCTAGGAGTAATGTCTGGATGAGGGATGATGATTAATCCAATCGGGGAAGCACTGAGTGAAACATCAGCTAAGTGTTCATGGACAGTCAGCATGATTGAAGATGATTGCCAACGGGAATATATTTGAAGACGTAGAATTCTTTGAGGAAAAATGGTCACAGATGCCAGATGGGAACGAAGGTGAGATAGGAGTCTATGAGAATGAAGGCTTGCCTGAAGCAGGAATTCCAATGCAATTGTAAGTTACAATCTAGTACTTTATCAGAAGGGAGAATTGTTCTACAATGTCCAAGGATTGAGGAAAAATCTACATTGGGCAAGAAGAATGTCCTGAGGCTCGATGGATTCAGGCCCATCTTGCAAATGAGCTTGCTCAGGGATGATTTTGCCTGGTTAAATAAAGTTTGATTGATTGATTGATTGATTGATTCAGGATGGCGAGACCAACTAAGTGAATTCATCATCGCCATAATATGAGATGCTCCAAAGGAACAGAGGCGAACCCCCAGTGAGTCTGTCTGTATGACTTGGGTACATTTGATGAAGAGAAGCTGTCTTGAGGGGACCAATGTCTGAGATGAAGGAACCCCCACGGTTAGCGGTTGCTGTAGTAAATGAGGACAAATGTGAGCTTTCCAAAGTCCCAAGGCAAAGTGGAAGCTGGAATCCTGAGCAGGATAACTGGAATGTGATGGATTGCCAAGAGGCATTCAAATATAGCCAGAATGAAGCTGAAACTCCAGCAAGGTGAGTCAAAGTGATAAGAAGGTCCCTAGTTGGTCCACCAGGAGAACCGCAGGAGGTCCCACAGAGGACAGCATGTAGGGTGATCGAGGAGCAGCTAGAGCAAGTGGTGAGTTGGAGTGGCAGGACCCCCATGTAGGTCTGCCGGAGGAGGAGTAGAGGAGTGAGTCAGACTAGCCTCCATGCAGGCTAAGTGGACTGGCAGGACCCCCACATAAGTCTGCCTGAGGAAGGAGTAGAGTGAGCAAGCCCAGCTAGGCCTCCACGTAGGTGAGCTGGATGGGCAGAGCTGCACACAGGTCTGCTCAAGGAAAGTGTTGAGTGAGTGAATTGAGTCAGGCCCCCACATAGGCAAGCAAGACTGGCAGGACCCCCACATAGGTCTGCTCGAGGAAAGGAGAATGAGTAGGTTGAGCTAGGCTTCCACATCAGCTAGCGGAACACTGGACCCACTTCCATGAGTTTCGGGAAACATACGAAGGACAGTAACCTTGAAGGATGATAGGAATGTCCAGGTCATCCGAAGAAATGAGAGATGTCACATAGAGCTGATCCACGAACACTTGAGTTGGATCCAGAATGGAGGAGTCTAAATGCAGAAGAAGAATTGAAGGATGATGAGCAATAGTCTAGACAGACACGCAGCTGGCTGTAGTGCAAGTCTTTCATAGGAAAAATTCAGATGAGCAGACTGTAAGACAGTTGAAAGGTGAACAGGCTAGGGAAAATGGGGGAACCCCACATGGACTGCTGAGGTGAAGAGGGAAAAATGGTAGAATAAATTGAACTGCCCTGTTAAGGAGCACAGCAGTTGGGAATAGCGGACTCCCACATGACTGCCATAGAAGACTAAGAGCATTGATGCATTACCCCTACTGTATATTAGAAGATGGTGGACCGAGTTTGTCAGTCTGCCAGTGCTTCAGAATAGTACTGGTGAAATAGGGCCAGTTGTAATTGTAGTGTAAAGTAGAGTTTGAGTTTTCCACCCCAGCTTCAGCCAGTTGCATAGCTATAGTGGCATGGCACAAAGCAAAGAGGCTGAATATGTATACCCTCGAGGAAAGTTCTCTGTGAGTGAGGTGAAAAACTAATGTATAGTAGTTATTTCAGCTGAAACGCTGTTGAGGCAAAATGGAGACAATCTGGAGCATTGAGTAAACAAAAGGTGGGCTGCTGCCAAGCAAGGAATGAGGAATCCGAGGAGCCCACTGCAAGTTAGGCACAAATGAAGCAGCATTGTTTGGAAGCAGCATCATATGCGAAGCACTGGTCATTACAAGTCATTGAGGAATATGGAATACAGGGCACTATATGGCAGCAATCCTGTGCAATTAGAAGGGAGTCAAGTAACTCAGATGGAATTGTGCTGTAGCCATCCTAAACAGCTCCAAGCAGGGGAAGGAATTGAGTGGTCCAGTCAGCTGCTTGAGGCGAGTGGTGGTAGTCCTGGGAACATGGAGCTGAGGAACAGCTGAAGCAGCACTGAACAAACCAGAAGGCACTGAGCTGAATAAGCTAGGCATGGCAGACTGCTGTGAGGCACAAGCAGCCGATCTGGAAAAAAAACAAAGGGAGGAACAGGAGGAAGCATGAGGTACAGGGGAAAGAAAAATGAAAAACAGAACGGGAGGAACAAATGGGGGCTAGAGAGCAAAAAGGGGGTCAAGCAAACAAGCAAAAAGGGAAACAACATGGGGGTCTTGGAACAACAGAGAAGTGAGGGAAGAGGGGGGCAGGAGCCAACAGAAACAAGGAAGAGAAGGAGCAGCCACAGGACCACACAGCGATGGCACAAGTGAGTACGACTCACTCTAAGCAGAAAGGGTGTTGCTGGCATGGTTAAGTAGAGGATGGGGGAGGAGCTGTCCCCCCCCCCACAGAACCACAGGCTGCAGCCTTATAAGAAGATTCAGTATTCTGAAGCTATGATAGGCGGAGGAGGGGTATACCCCCAAAAGCCCTCTTATAACTCAGACTGATGACAATATGATTGAATGCTTTGTAAGTGAATGTAAAAATTAAGCACTAAGCTGTAACTATTGAACAATAATGTTGCAGAATTTTATAATCTAGTGTGCAGAACCATAGAAAATAATGCAAAGAAATTCAAAAACTGTAGAGTAGAAATCTTTCATGTGCATTGAAAGAGCTCAGTTTACTGTGATTATCTTTTATTCGTTTGAGTAGTAACTGCAGCACCGTTATGCAACTTGGTTATACATTATACAAGTATGTTTCACATTGGATGGCCACACCTATAAATACCCAGATATGTGTGTAAGTAGGTAATCTATTGTGGAGACTAGCTATAGCTTTCTCTGTACAAGGGTTAACAAGGATTTCATTCACCCATTCCTGTAATGTCGGAATAACCGTATCTTTCCAATGCTGTAATTTAAGTTTTTGGCAGATAGTGAAATCGTGGAAATGTGAAATCTCCTCACCTTAACCTTGATGGAAGACAGGTCTCCTAGGAGACAGATGACAGGTGTGAAACTATCCTGCAAACCCAATAAGGGGTCCAGGAAGGTTTTAATAGCATCCCACAAAGAAGTTATTTTGGGACACGACCAAAATATATGGAGGAGTGTTCCTTCTCCCTGGGAACATCTGACGTATATGTTTGACTCGAGAAGACCCCATTTCACTAACTTGACTGGGGTATAGTACATATTGTATAAAATGTGGTATTGCATAAGGCGCAATCTATCTTGGGACACATATTTATGACAGGACGTCCATAAGGCCTGCCAGTTGAGAGTGTATTGGGGAAAAATAGATCCCCAGAACCTAGTCGGTCTGAAGGAGCCCCCATACCGTCTATGAAACAAATCATGACATAATTTAGAAATGACACCCGAGGACCCTAATAGGGAGGAGGTCTCTGGAATCAGTGCCCTAACTGACTGGCAAGGGGGGGTATTTGCCCAACACCGTTATAAGCAAATGCTTTAATTGGACCACTTTAAATTGTGAGTATACTGGGATATTAAATTTCCAGATAAGTTCATCTGCTGAAAGCCACTTTCTCTCATCATCCAAAAATGTGGATACTATCCCATTGCCCAACTGGGGCAACCATATATGGGGGATCAGCTGTTTATTCATGGTGAAGGTCGGAGAGTTACAGATAGATTGGGACAAGTCCAAATCAGGAGTATAGCGCAGAAAAGAACTAAGCTGCGCATATACTTTCAAGGAAGTCATAAGAATGGGACATTTCTCAGCACCTTGTAACTGGGACACTTTTACATAAAACAGAGTTAAGGGATCTATGTTCATAGACCGGATTAGATCTAGTTCTATTTTGAGCCAAGTTGGTCGCAGATTCTCGGGACCCGGACAGACCCATTTCAGGCATTTAGCCAGATGGCTGGCCCAGTAATATATTGCCAAGTGAGGAATCCACAATCCCCCATTGAGTTTAGAGGTGGCCAGCTTGTAGTATGCCAGTCGGGAGTACTTATTTGACCAAATAAAGCTGGTGAAGGTTCTATGCATTTTCTGAAATCAGGTTAAAGGGATAAATGAATTAAGAAGAGAGAGGGGATAAAAAATTATTGGGAAGATATTCATCTTGATTATGTTAATTTGGCCCCATAGTGAAACCGGGAGTTTGGACCATCTATCCAGATCCTGAATAATTAACTGGGAAAGAGGCTCCAAATTTTCTTTAAACCATGCTGAGGGATTACGCGTTAGTTTGATGCCCAGGTATTTTAGCATCCGGGGTGCCCAACACAAGCCGAAGGGGGTAATATCAGTCTTAAAGACCTTATGATTCAGGGGAAAGAAAGAGGATTTATTAGCATTTAGTTTATAATTTGAAAGGGCACTAAATTTAGCTATTTCCCCTAACAAGGCTGGAATAGAAGACACTGGGTGGGATAAATAAAGAAGATCATCCACGTATGCTGTAATCTTGACCTCGTTGCACCCCACCCAGATGCCCTGTATCCACGCGTTGCTGAGGATATTTTGAATGAGAGGTTCCAAATAAAGGTTGAATAAGAGGGAGAGGGGGCAACCCTGTCTGGTACCTGAGTATAGAGAAAAAGGTCTTTGCTGAAGGGGCTTTATATAATGCACGGATCCAGTCTATAAAGATGGTGTGAAACTGAAAGGCCTTGAGAACCTGGAATAGGAAATTCCAGTTCACACGATCAAATGCCTTCTCGGCATCCAGAGAGACCAACCCGGCAGGAAAGGTGGCATCCCTGGACTCTGAGAAGACATGTGAAAGGGTGCGCAGATGATCTACGGATGAACGTCCCTTCATGAACCCCACCTGAGCCATACCTATCAGGTCCGGAAGAACCATTGTTAATCTATCAGCCAGTATCTTCGAAAGGATTTTGATGTCTTGATTTAAAAGGGATATGGGCCTATAGCTTTGCACTAAATCTGGGTCTTTGTCCGGCTTGGGGAGAAGAACAATCAGGGCTTTGAACAGATAGGCATCTACCACCACTCCAGATAAAATGTGCTGAAATAGCCGGTGAAGCACCGGCAATAAGAGTTCTTGGAAAGCTTTATAAAATAGTGAGGAGAAACCGTCCGGCCCCGGAACCTTGTCCGATGGCAAGGTTCCTATAACCTCCGAGATCTCCTCCTGGGATATTGGAGAAGCTAAAAAGCTCCTGTGTTGTTCTGTTAGGGTAGGCAGATGGGAGTCCATTAAGTACTCCTCCAAAGTCTTTGGACAAGGAGGAGACTCCATGTCCCTGTATAATTGCTCATAGTACAGTGCAAACTCTTGTACTATCTCGGAAGGGGATACTCTCAGGGACCCATCTACCTGAGCCCGGATTGGGGGAATAAATCTTGCAGATTCCTGTTGTTTTAACCGCAATGCGAATAATCACCCTGCCTTTTCTCCCTGATCTGTATAACTAGCTCTGGTTCGGATAATAGCTAATGCCACCTTTTCCCTCAGCAGATCTAGGTATCTATCCTTGGCTACCAGAAGCTTCTTTCTGTCCTCATTTGAAGTGCTGACAGAAAGGTTAGCCTCAAGGGACTGTATTTGGGACAATACAGATAATAATTCTTCCTCTTGTGTCCTTTTCCTCTTAGATGCTAAACTAATAAGAATTCCCTTCGGGCTCTGTTATTTTTAGTTTAGTTAAGAATTTGAATCCAGGATTTCCTCATGCAAACCATGAAATTAAGACTTTAAGATGTATCCACTTAACAAGATCTTGCTAAATTATGTGAAAGCAAACTTTCAAGTTATTACCCAAGAACAAACAGGAACATGGTTGTGAGACTCCTCCTATTATTTTGAAAATCCCAAAGCTGAATTATTTTACTAAAAGTGAAGATGGAATTGATGTACTTCCAAAAGGCAGGTATCAGAATGCTGACATAGAATTAAGAACTTCTCCCTGTAACAGTTAAGGCATTGGAACAATTTACCACTCTATTTTGATTTCTTCTCTCTATAAAATAATTAGAGCAACTACCAGTCTTGTCTGATCTTTTTCCTGATCCTATCTTAAAATTATTTATTAGATCCACTATGTATCACCATAATGGAAACATTTGCTTTATTTGTATATAAAACTAGCCTAATTATAACTAAAGTTAAGCAAAATAACATGGCTTGTATACGTATGAAACAATTTATGACTGATAATATTTCATCTTCCTTTAATCAACTCATATCCCTGGTAAACTTGCCTTTTTTTATGCATTTGTTTCCTCTTTGAGACACACATGCAAGGACCCTCATTCTGCTATCACCGTTGCATACAACCCACCCTACCAAGGATTTGTTATGGTTACTCCTCATTCCCCCACCACCCTCAACACACTTTGTTTTACTACCCCCAAGTTACTCCCTGGGATCTGCTCCTTTGGCATTTTTTCCCTATAGACATCTAGCTACCTGTGGTGGAGGTGAAGGTGAGGGGATTCTCCCAGTAGTGAGGCAACTTGGGCCCCGTGTGGTCCCCCAGTTGTGCATCATCCTCCCTGTGCTGTATACACTGTTTACTTACTCTTCATGGCCCCAATCAGGAGAACACAATGTGATTGGCTGTGGGTGAGTCCTGATGCAGCCACTCTGCACACGTGTTCTAACAGTCCCACTCTCAATCATGATTTCCCTGCACAGCCACCTGTGATCACCCAAGTGGCAGTAGGGCAGCTGGAAGTAATAACCCACCTCCTCAGATGGGGAGAACATTTACTGGGATGCTTGATCTTCCACCCCTGGCTGGTCCTCCAGTTGCCCAGGCATATTCCCAAACCTGGGTTACCAGTGTCGCAAGTGGTAGCACTACTGCTGTGCCAGTGGGCCAACTTCCTAGTAAACTTGTTGGAACACTTTGACCATGGTAATTTTCCTTAACCATTCAACATCATGGAATATAGTATTTTAATATTGATTGAATATTGTAATTTGCATGGACTTTCTTATATTGTTCTCTGAGAAGGTCATAAATATAGTAGATCATATAGGCTGCAAGACCTCTAAAGCACTTATTTATTATGTAAGGGGTCTTACATTGCATTGTATTAAATGGATCTGAATCTTGAGATTTATAAGACATGTGTACATAAGCAATAATACACAATGGGGTGTGCACTGAACAGATCTGACCACACCCGGGGGGGTCTAATAAGGCAGGTGGCTGCAGGCTGAGTGCCTTTGGCCCTTGGAAGTGCAGTGAGATTTGTGCAATGCACACCCTAGAGTATCTTATTCTGCTTATAAAATGAATTTATAACACATTTATAAAAAAAAGACACTGATAGGTTCTTTAAATTTCAAAAAATGTTAATTTATTTCTTTAAATATTTTTCCTCAGGAAGAAAAACGTTCCTCAACTTTAGGGAAGTAAAACAACAACTTTTTTTGGAATTTTTTTAGTAAATAAAACCTTTATTTTTAGACAGAAAGATAGATGGCATAATACATCATTAGGACAAAGTCCTATTTACAAGATGGTCCTGTAAGTATGTAGTTTCAACCAAACTGAAACATACACTACAATAAAACATTAAGGTGCATAATTATAATATAGATACATAACTTACATATAATACATCCACAGACTCATGACAGGATACAAAACCTAATATGCTACAGTAAGACATATTCAAGTGCATAATACAGTTCTAAAAATACATAACTCCCTAAGTCACTGCATTCATATTGCACAACATAATGCAGGGTCAGACTGGGAAGCAAAGGGCCCACCTGGAAAATGGTCAAGGGGGCCTTGGTACTGGCCCAGGGGGGCCCTGTTACAGAGTCATGGGGGGCCTTGGCACCAGTCACAGGGTAGCCTTGGTACCAGTCACAGGTGGGGCCTTTGTACCAACCACGGCAAGCCCTAGTGTACAAACTAGCCCAATATTTATAGCCTGGTACACCCTGGCATGCTGTAGCCAAGTATAAGATATCAGCATGTATTCCATTTAGAAGAAAGCTATTACATTACTGGTAAAGTTACATTAACTATTTCAGAGGCTTCAGTCCCATTGATTTAAAGTGAACTCTCTGCTACCTTGCAAAAATGCTACTATCCATGAACTGCTAGCCCCATCCTTGCAGCAATACTGCAGGAAAGCAGGTTACCAATTTAGCAATACTTGCTTCATTAAGTGATCCAGCAACATTACATTTATCCCTGTACATGACTGCAGGTGAGCAGAGAGTTCCCCTTTCAAACAAAATCAATGGTTAAGCTCAACGCCCTGGCAAGGCATCTCCGGAGGTTGAGGCCCTACCTTTTCTTACACTTTCCCCTGTCTGAGCAATTTGTGAGGCAATATGATGTAAACAGGAGGAAAAAAAGAGTGCAGTGCAATGTGTGCTATGCTAAGATTCTGCCAAAAGCAGCCTATGTGCCTCCAACATGGTTGCTACAGTACTATTGTTAGCCCCAATTAAACAAAATGAAGATGTAACTTACAATGCTCTACCTTAAGACAGAAATGTGGTTGCGCCCATTTGAAGAGATTGGTGTGTCGGCTTATTGTATACACAGTGAAAAATATTTCCACCAAGGCGTTTTCACAAAGTCTTGAAAAATTCGTAATTTTGCTTTGGGTTGCCTTTAGATCTACATACACACAGTTCCACTCAGCTACTGCTTTCTGTTCATATGTCTAAGTGTTCTATGACATTAACAACACCACTCCATGCTGTGCATCTCAATGGTCTGGACTGGTGTTATTGATGTCACAGAATGTTCAGGCAGTGAATGTTTAGGCAGTGTGAAAAGAGCAGCAGCTGCGGAGTAGAGGGAGATTCAGGGTAGTTACAAAGGCAATAAAATTAGAAGTAACCAAAAAATGTCCAACTCAATAAAAGGACAACTGAATGCCATCTAGAGATGTAAACGCAGTGTTGTTCTACTGTATATTGATGTTAGTGCTGCAAGTGTAGCATTTCATACTGTATTAAACAACTGCACTGTATTGTGGGACATGATTTTAGTCAAATTGATAAGATGTACACTGAGTCATGGCAAGTTTCCAGCCAGGTACAACCCGGGTAAAAGGGGAAGAGGAAAAGCACAGGTGGTGGTGTTAGTGAACGTGACAATGCATATGTTTAAGTGCAGCACAAATAAAATGGTTGGTGACAGTTCTTATGAACTTGCATAGAAACTGATGAATTGGGCCAACTCAAAATGCATAGTGCCGGAATGAATTGAGGCCAAGCTGGTGCTCAGGTTAGTCAAAACAGGGAAATAGCTGTGAGGTTGCTGCAACTGAGGTTGGAGTGGGGGAAGGGAGGAGAGGTAAGGGGTGGTCAAAGGCCCAGCCATGGTAAGAAAGGGTTTAGAAAAAGGGTCTGCATGGAAACACTTGAAAATGGGCTTTTGACTCAAGTGCCTGTTACACAAAGAAGGTCTATCCTAATCTTTCCCTACACTTTCCCTAATTCTAAACATTAGCTGCACTGTAAAATCTCTGTTGTATGTTTCTCATTGTCATTTGATCAGTTATACATTAGTCTGCCAACAGTGTCATGAGTGTAATTTTTACTTTAATAAAACTGAACTGTGCATCCACTGTTTCATTGTCATGTGATCAGTTATACATTAAAGTCTGCCAACAGTGCCCTGAGTGTAATTTTTATTTAAAAAAAAACTTGAACTGTGCATTTGTTTTAACACATATAAGGTATAAAAATACAAATTCAATTATATGGTCTCCATACAAACAAAACCAATGACCAGAACAGTGCATACAATTGTTTATAGTCAGAAGAAATTAAAAATGTATACTTCCACTCAGTTAAGTTTCTGGATCTCTTCTGCATGCACTCAGCTCACATTACAGCCAAGATCAGTATGATAAATATCCCTTTCTTCAGTTCAGACAAGATCACTACAGCAGGTAGCAAATCGACAGTAGCCAGTCTAATCCATTGAATCTTTCTGGACCTGGGTACCTGAACCCAGCATCCAGCTTCGGCCCTCTAGTAACAGTAGCAGCAACCTTCCAGTGTCAAACTGACAGTACTCACTTGTATGCTTCAGATCACTGAATTAGTTTCTGGATGACATCTTCTGCGCGCACTCCATCAAGAAGGTCTCTCTAAATGGCCATAATCATTTATTTATTTATTTTGTTTTTGTTGACTGGGTAAGTGCACAAGACAAATCCTGCCTATTTTCAGGCATGACACATGGGAGGGGGATACAGATGAATGCCAACTGACCTTGAACCAGATTAAGCTGTTGGTGGTATTTTTAGTGAATGAGGGAAATTTGGCCAGGACACCGGGGACATTCCCCTACTATCCAGTAGGGGGAGACTCTGTCCCCAAGGCTGCTTTCCAAGATGGCTGCATGACAGAATGCAGAGGAGGAAGTGGAGGAGATAGAGCAAGAACTGGATGCTGGAAAACTGTCTACTGAACCAACAGAGAAAGTACTGGAACAAGAGGGAGTCTGAGAAAAGTCCTAGAGAAGCTGTGCATGAAATATATAAACCCACTGACTAAGTCTGCTAAAACTTCTTGTTTTCCTGAATTACCAGAGGATAGCTTTTCAGGCCTAAGTGATGATAATATTACAGTGTTGGATGTTCAGGGGAAGCAGAGTGATTTAAACCCTGCAGAAGCAGAAATCATGCAACAAATAGAGGCCGAAGAGAAGAGTTTTTTATTTAAACAAATGCAGCTTCATAAAAAACTCAGAGAACTTCAAACTGACAAAAGAGCTGGATCTGTCAAACTGACACAGCTGGATGTTAATGACGTAGTAGCATCAAATGAATCTTCTAGAGATTGGGCAGAGGCTGTAGAGCAAGTGGAGCATCTACAGCAACAGCTAAACTCAAGAACAGCAATAGCATCGGGAATGGCAACTACAGGCAGTAAAGAGCCTGGTCTAGGACACGCTAGAACCCCAGAAACAGCCCAGACATCATCCTGGTCAATGGAAAAGGCCTACAGGGGGCTGGATGGGAAAGAAATAATAGTACAGGTCAGTGGGCCTCTGGTAAATCACCTATACAAATGCCAGTACCTTCTAATATAACATTGCAGTAATTCAGGATAAACAACATATAGACTTGGAGGTACTTCTGAGTTAGCTCTTACTCAAAATCCTAATTTACAGCTTCCACAACAGCAGACAGTCCCTGAGAAAGAAGCAGCAAATACTAACACTGGGGGATGCCCCATTGACTCTTGTGCACCACCACAAAGGCCTTTGAATTTTATAAATAAAGAAACATCTCGCTCCTTTTCTTCTTTATTCAAATTCTCAATTTTTCCTGCTAAAAGGCATAATGTGGTTCATTTATCATATACAGGAGGTATGCCTGAGCCACCAGACAGGTTGTTTGCTGCTAGAAATCTTTTAAAGGAATCAATGAGGTTTTTTCTAATGAAATATATGCACTCATTCACATTTCTGGTGAGACAACAATTGACATTAGCTTCAAGTATCTGAATGGCTTGGAACGTTTTTGGATAAAGTATTTGACTTTAAAGAAAACAGCCTTGTGGGCCCCATTTATTGCAATTCCACTAACAAAACCCGCCCAAAAAGTGATCACGGTACTTTTTAGAAATGAAGGTGTCAGTTTGAACGATCTCACCTACTGGTTAAAGCAGAAATGTACAATTATTGAAGAGCCTACAGCCATTTTAGACTCAGAAAAAATCTGGACTGGGGGGTGGAAAGTGAAGGTCCTGTTCAAAACCATAGATACTGGTGTATTGCATTTACCAAAATCTTTCTTTTTAGGTAGAGATTGAGGGATACTCTTCTATGCAGGACAGCCAAAGATGTGCTACAAGTGTGGCTCAGTAGCACATTTGAGTAATATCTGTGATCAGATCAGATGCAATGTTTGTGGAGAACTGGGGTATTGCACTAATGACTGTAAATTTAACCTTTGTGATGAGTCTGGACATACTTTTCAGAATTGTAAATGGGCAGCTCACAATAGCCCTGAACAGGCAGATGGGGAAGAACAACGTTTGTTAATTACCCTTACACAAAAGAATAAGTTGGGCTTTAATAAACAGCAATCACAGAGTAGGAGGGAAAATATGGTGCCCCTTTCCCCATTGAATCCTGTAGTGTCCCACCAGCCTGATACACCTGTTACTGACATTATTTTAAGCGATCAAGCCCAAGAGAATACATCAACCCAAATAAATTTAATACCTGAGATGTACACAGGAACTATGGAGGAGGAGAGACCCTCAACCTCTGGTGTAGAGCAGGTAGGAGCTTTATTGCCCTCTCCCCCTCCCCATCCAGTGATTGATCAAGATGTCACCGTACCTGCAGTAAAGCATAATACTCGATCCTCTGTCTTACACACACCTCAGAACACAAGTTCACTACCTATATCCAACAAGTTTGATTTATTACAACAGGAAAACACAGAAGCGGACTCTGATGTCTCTTCTATTGCATCTTCTGTACCTGAAGTCACTACAGACACTGAAAAGCCAGAGATGGTAAAAAGGTCCCCAAAAAAGCAAAGAAAAATTAAAAAGGCAGAACACAAGATGGGGAAAATACAAATAATTTAGTGAGCCATGCATATTCCCTTCTCATATTATACTATTACTGTAAATAGTATAAAGAGGGACAGCAAAAGAAAGATCATTTTTCTTTTCTCTTGGGTCTCCAGTTTGGCATTTATTTTTTGCAAGATGTTAGACTGTACACTCTGAAAGAAATAAGGTTAGCTTCAAAAGGTTGGTTTGCTGGCACCTCCTATTGGTCCATTGGGAAGGAACCCTGTTCGGGTTTAGGACTTTTGTTCAAATTACCTGAGATGCAACTCTTAAAAATATTTTATGTTGTCCCAGGCAGAGTACTGATTCTTGATATGCTTATACAGGGTCTCTGGTTTCGGTTGGTAAATTTGTATGCACCCCAGACAAAAGCTGAATGCTGCGATTTGTTGAATCAGATCCAGGCTTTCTTGTATGGAGCACATCACATAGTGTTTTCTGGGGACTTTAACTGCCCCCTACTGGCGAAAACCTCTAAAACATATTGTGATTCTAATCATTTGGCAAAAGTTGTAGAAAAAGCTAAATTAAAAGATTCCTACTTCCATCTTATCAAAGCACATACTCCAACATTTCAAAAGGGACCTCTAACCTCCAGAATAGACTATATTTTTACATCCAAATATATTAATATCCTCTCAGCAACAACATATCCAGTAGAATTCTCTGATCATGCAATTGTGGGTATAAAACTAGGAGCCATGTAGGATTTACAGAGAGGTCTGGGTTTCTGGAAATTAAACATCTCACTTTTATTAGAGGAATATGTTTTACAAATGCTATGTCATCTTGTAGTGGCAAGGAAATCTGTGTTTCTTTTCTATGATAATCTCTGTCAATGGTGGGTAGATATGAAAATGGATGTACAGAAAACTTTTCAACACATAAGTAAAGACAGAAATCAAAAAAAAAATTTAATTACCTATATCATAGAAAATTGTTGCAACACCTACTCTCTACAACACAAGAGATGGGACAATATCTCATGACACAAATAAACACAGTAAAGTAACAAATGAAGGAGTACCATGCCCACAAAACGCAGACTCTATACTACCAACAACAGTTTGGAGTAAAAAGGAAGATAAATGAAGTATGCCCCTTTAATAATTATAATGCTACTATAAAGGTTAAAAAAATGAATTCTTTAACAGGAGAAGATGGAACACAGTATAAGACTAAGGAAAAGATTTTAAATATTTTAAATCAATATACTGCTAAAATGTACGATTATTTAGAGGTGGACCAGGAAGTTTGTGTAAAATATCTCACTGATTTGAATATTCCAATTATACCAGCAGATATTTTGAGGAAACGATCTCAACCCATTCAAATATCAGAAGTACAGGAAGCTATTGCTATGTTGGCAGGGGGTAAAGCCCCGAGACCTGATGGTCTGCTAAATGAAATTCTTAAAACCTAGCACAGCAAATCTCAGAACCCACTCGGGTAAACCACAAAACACTAAATCACACTCTCTTGGATTGGTCCCTCACTTCACACCCTCACAGGATCCTGGCCTCTGGCCTTCTACCCGATGCCTTAAGTGACCATCATGGCATCTAGTCTGTAAAAAAAGTCTACAGACCTAAAGCACCCATTCCCCGAATCCTAATGACTAGATCCTACAAGTCCCTGGTCCTCTCCGCACTACTTAATAACTTAGCCAATACCGACTGGTCTCTCATCAACTGATCCACCTCCATTGATGAGGCCTTGGTGTTCTTTAAGTCCAACTTCTCTGCCGTCTGGGATCACTATGCCCCCCTAAGGTGCACCAGAGTCAGAGGCATACACTTCCCCTGGATCTCAACTAAAATCCTAGCCCACCTCAGGAATAGGGATAAAGCCTGGAAAGCCTACAAATCTTCCAGCTCTCCAACTGACCTCCAGTTATATCTCACGTTACGCAATGCATGTACTAAGAAAATCCACCAAGCAAAAGCTAATTATTTCAAGGCATCATTCTACACCACCTCACATCAGCCATCCAAATTCTAGAAAGTGGTAAAATCGCTTCTCAGTCCTCCTTCGCAGCCCCCAACTCCTACCCTACTGATAGGTGAACTCACCGTCACAGACTCTCCAGCTGTGGCCTCACAGCTCAACTCTCACTTTACAAATTGCCATACAACTCTCCTGCTCTGTCCTCATCCTACACTGCCACTCAGTGTTACCTCCCCCGTCAATGCCACACCTACAACCCACTCTCTCATTTCAGCCCATCACCCAGAAAGAGGTTTACAATGCACTGATCGCCCTTAATCCTAACAAGGGCAAATGCCTAACAGGCTTGGCCTTGAAAATGCTCCACCTCTCAGCCCCTGCCATAGCAAAGTCCTTGGCCACCCTATTCAACCTATTCTTCTCCCTTGCTGAAGTCCCCTCTGAATGGAAACATGCAACCGTAATCCCCCTTCACAAGGGAGGGGAGACCTCTAACCCAAACAATTACCGTCCTATTTCCCTACTACCTATTCTGGCAAAACTCCAAGAGAGCCTAGAACTCTCTCGTCTATCACCCTTTCTTGACTCCTCCTCCTTCTTCATCCCCTACCAGTCTGGCTTTCGGAAATCCCACTCAACTACCTCCTCTCTTCTCAGGCTCACTGACTTCATCCTCACTGGTATGGATGTTGGCCACATTACAGCAGCCATTTTCATCGACCTAGCCAAGGCATTTGACACCGTCTCCCATTCATTACTCCTGACCAAACTCTCCAATGCTGGGCTGTCTAGCTGGTCCACCAGTTGGTTCCACTCATACCTTGTAGGCAGGTCCCAATCAGTCAGAGTCAGTTCTGCCTCCTCAGCCTCCCTCCCTGTCACTGCTGGGATACCGCAAGGTTCCATTCTAGGCCCCATCCTGTTCTCCATCTTTCTAAATGACCTGCCGTCTGCCTGCCCTCACACCTCCATTCACATGTATGCAGACAATACCATGCTATATACATCAGGCACCTCAGCCACAGAAGTTATGACCAGATTGCAGTTGGACTTTGACCAGGTCCAACTCTGGCTGCATTCAAATCAACTCTCCCTCAATGCCAAGAAAACCGTCTGTGACTTTTGGGACTAGACAATGACTTTTGAGGCTCCCCTCCCCTATCACATTCCATACCCTGGACGGGACACCTCTCGAGGCCTGTACCTCGTTCAGGTACCTCAGAGTCTGGCTTGATCCACACCTCAACTTTTCTGTACATGTTGACTCCATACTTAAAAAGCTCCACCCCAGGCTCGGTGCACTTTATCGCAACTGTGACAATATCCCAGTCTCAGCCCGGAGGGCCATCATGCAGAAAATGATACTCCCAGTCTTCGACTATGGGGATGTTGTCTACAGTGTGGGTCCCAAGTCCACCTTAGCCAGACTGGATCCCCTCTTCCATGCTTTCTGTCGCTTTGCCCTGAACTGCCCTTACTCCACCCCCCACTGCACCTTCTACCTATCCATGAACCTCACATCTCTAGAAAATCGTAGGCTGTCCCACTGTGCCAAGATCTCAGCCAAGTACTGGTCCCAGTTGCTCCCCCCACCTCACAAATGCCCTAGCCAACACACTCACTCAAGTGTATTCACTCAGAAATAATGACTCATAAACCCTGGTTGTCCCTCACCAATCCTCTGCTGTAGGACAGGCAGCCTTTAGCTACCACATGCCTAAGTTGTGGACCTCACTCCCAGCAAACATTCGTCACTTCTCCTCCTCCCCGGATCTTAACTCATTGCTCCTAGATCACTTCTCCCCTACCTGCTCATGTGTCTAGGCCATGTAACAGCCCTCAGGTGGCAACCTTATCTGGCACATCCTATTTAATATTTAATGTTTACTAGCATAACCTAATTTTATTGTATTGAATCTTACACTGTGTCTGTCAAGAGTCTTATCAATTGTTCCCTTATGCTAATCATATATATTTTCTTAAACCATTGTGTCTGTCACTAGCTTGTACTATATACTATGTATTTTGTATTTGTACCATTCTTTGTACTTGCTTACACTCAACCGTGTATGTACCACCCCTCCCCCAGGACACATCTGGAATCGAGCAGTAGCCTGCTCAGTATGCCTTCCTGGTAAAATGCTTAAATAAATAAATAAAAACCATTGGAGGAGAATTAATGACTGAATTAACTACTATGTTTAATTTTATGTTAGAAACTAAAGAAATTCCTTTGACTATGAATATGGGTATATTAACACACATTTACAAGAAAGGGGGATAAAACGTCATTAAATAACTGAAGACCAATTAATTTATTAAATTCAGATTTTAAATTATTAACAAGAATTCTGGCAAAACGCCTGGCTTTAGTGGCAGATACTGTTCTCTTGGAAGCACAAGCCTATGCTATTCCAGGTAGAAAAGTGCAGGATCACTTATTACTTATCAGAGAATTTGTGGAGTTAGGTAATACTGCAGGTTAGGATGGCTACCTGGTCTCTCTGGACCAGGAAAAAAGCATTTGACAGGGTCAGCCATGTATTTTTATGGGAAGTCTTATGGAAATATCAAATACTGGAAGAAGTAATTTGGTGGTTACAAAGTATTTACAATGCTGCAACAGTAACACCAGTGGTACAGGGCTGGAAGGGCCCCTTGGTACATTTAAAAAGAGGATTAAGGCAGGGTTGCCCATTAAGCTCCATTTTATATGTTTTTTATATCAATCCATTGTTAAGGACTATAGCTAATAATGTGTCAGTACTACCAGTACAAATAAGAGATGTAGTTTTTCCCCATAAAATAATAGCGTATGCAGATGATATGACTCTTCTTGTCAATAGCACTCAGTCTTTAGTTACAGCCATAGAAATATGTAAGACTTTTGGGAAAATGTCAGAAGCCTCTGAATTTAGAGAAATGTCTTAGACAAAGATTGAATTCCACCTTAGCTTTTAGAGGAATGGTTGTAGGGATTACTATACACGTTTTCCCCCCTCACAGCGACATTTCGCCAGTGAGGTCCCCCACAGCAACTACAGTGCCTAGCCATGGTGGGAGACCCACTGGTACCCGGTGCTGTCTGTTGGGGGTCCTGCACCCCCCTCAATCAGCTCCGACTGAAGTTGAGAATCCTTAAGTGGGGGTGTGTGGGGGCGAGCCCCCATGTGTGGTGTTCGGGGTCAAAGCCTCCTGAAGAAAACAAAGACAGCAACAGTGAACTGGCAGTCGACTGCAGAATGTGGTTGACCTGCCGGTGTCACTGACGGGGCGTTCGACAGAATTTCTGTCAGACTTCTGTTGTGGATCCACTATACAACCTGAACCTATGAAAATCTTAGGGATCTGGTTTGGGCCTGGTGATATGGAAAAGTTAAATTGGAAAGAAAAAATAGAAATTGGGAAACAAAAAGTCGGCCAGTGGAATGGAGGGAAATGGGGGAAAAAGAAATGGGTATTTCTTATTAAAACTTTGCTGGTCCCTATTTTTTTGTTTTTAAGCTACATCTTCCCACCTCCAAAACATAGGGAGACAGAGTTACTTAGCATTTTTTTTTCAAGCTTGCTGGGGAAGTAGATAAAATCCTATAAAAATAAATATTCTTTATTTATCGTTAAAACAAGGAGGGTTGAATATTTTAAATCCTATTTTATTTTTCTACAGTTTTTTTTATACATACAAATATTAAACCTTTACTTGGACAAAATGTTATGGTATGGGGAGAACTACTCAGGAAAAAATGTTCCCAGTGGTTAAGTCTGTGGGACCTAAAAGCATTAAAAGTATTAAAAAAATCAATAGAAAGGCCTGAGTACATTAGATGTACATTTTTGAGACTCAGGCAATGGAAAGTGACTACACAACAGGTTCAGACCTTATCTAGGAAACAACTCTATTTCTGGTTATTGTCAAATATATGTCACGAAGAAGTAATATTTAGAAAATGCCCAGGTGAGCACAGAGAATCTTTACTGCAATTTCTAAATAACTCTAGAGTTCCAGATCATATGTGGGACTTTCACTGGCTAGCATGTAACAAGAAAATAAATGTTAAAGAGAATCAAAAACACAAGAAAGTAGAAGAAAGATTATGTAGTAGATTAAGCTGTATCCAGCAAGAAGAAACAGCCCATCACTTATTTTTCTCCTGTTCTTTTATTTCGGGGTGTTGGGGGGGTTTTAGCAAAGAAATGGAAACAGCCTATATTAGTACTATAACACATCAGAATTTAATGTATGGAATATTTACTGTTGGATGAGAGCGTTGGAATAAGGGTACACTGTAGTTAATAATGCTTATCCTGAAGTGAAATATTTGGCTCATAAGATGTGGATATACACTACAACAAAAAGAGAGTAATCATGAAGAATTATATAATAAAGTGAGGTTAGAACTGACTGAATTAAATAAGTCAGTGAAACAGACTTCATCCAGGAGTTGGATTATGGAAATTTGGAAATGTTTACCTTGGGTGACAGATAATGATGCACCTATAACTTGAAATTTGTTGTCACTTCTGTTTTAAATTTGCTGTAATGAATATCTATGGATTAATTTAATAGGGGTTGGGGAGGGTAGGAAATTAACATTAGTCTAGGGTCTTCTCATTTGGGTTTTCTATAAATTCTTCTTTATAGCTATCTAAAACAAGCATTTGTCAATGCCGAATGTTGACTGCGTTGGTCTGTTGAGCTCGCTCACTGCCCCTCTGTCACTCCCTCAGTCTGTTTATCCCGGTGCTACAGGCTGCTCTTTTGTATTGGGCTTCTGCCTGCATTGGCACCTTTTTCTGCCCACTAAGAAATCCGCAGCTGTCCTAACAGAGCTCCGTTGAGGAGACTCACTCCCCACCCCCCCACTCACTCATTCTGTTTCTCCTGAAGCTGCAGGTTGCCCTATTGTACTGGGCTACTGCCTCTGTTGGTGGCTTTTTCTGCCCACAAAGAAATCTGCAGCAGTCCCAACACAGGTCTGTTGAGCCTGCTCACTCCCCCTCTCTCACTCACTCGTTCTGTTTCTGCCGGCGCTGCAGGCTGGTCTTTTGTACTGGGTTCCTGCCTGTGTTGCTGCTTTTTCTGCCAACAAAGATAGCAGCAGCAGTCGCGATAGAGCTCCGTTGAGCTCACTCACTCCCCCTGTCTAACTCGCTCATTGTGTTTCTCCTGGCGCTGCAGGCTGCCCTTTTGTACTGGGCTCCTGCCTGCATTGCCACCTTTTTCTGCCCACAAAGAAATCCGCAGCTGTCCCAAAAGAGCTCCGTTGAGGTCGCTCACTCCCCCTGTCTCACTCACTCATTCTGTTTCTCCTGGTGCTGCAGACTGCCCTTTTCTACTGGGCTCCTGCCTCTGTTGGCACCTTTTTCTGCCCACAAAGAAATCTGCAACAGTCCCGACAAAGTTCCGTTGAGATCGCTCACTCCCCTTCTCTCACTCGCTCATTCCTTTTCTGCCAGTGCTGCAGGCTGCTCTTTTCTACTGGGCTCCTGCCTGCATTGCTGCCTTCTTCTGCCCACAAAGAAATTTGCAGCAGTTACAATAGAGCTCCGTTGAGCTTGCTCACTCCCCGTCTCTCACTCACTCATTCTGGTTTTCCCACCACTGCAGGCTGCCCTTTTGTACTGGACCCCTGCGTACATTGCTGCCTTTTTCTGCACACAAACAAATCTGCAGCAGTCCCAACAGAGCTCTGTTGAGCTCACTCACTCCCCTTCCCTCACTCGCTCGTTCTGTGTCTCCTGCAGCTGCAGGCTGCCCTTTTGTACTGGGCTCCTGCCTGTGTTGGTGGCTTTTCCTGACCACAAAGAAATCTGAAGCAGTCCCAGCACAACTCCATTGAGCTCGCTCACTCCCCCTCTCTCACTCACTCATTCCGTTTCTGCCTGTGCTGCAAGCTGGCCTTTTGTACTGGGCTCCTGACTGCGTTGCCACCTTTTTCTGCCCAGAAAGAAATCTGTAACAGTCATGATAGAGCTCCATTGAGCTCGCTCACTACCATTCTGTCATTCACTCATTCTGTTTCTCTTGGTGCTGTAGGCTGTGCTTTTGTATAGTGCTCCTGGCTGCATTGGCACCTTTGTCTGTCCACAAAGAAATCTGCAGCTGTCCCGACAGAACTCCGTTGAGGTCGCTCAGTCTCCTTCTCTCAAGCGCTTATTCTGTTCATCCTGGCGCTGCAAACTGTCCTTTTGTACGGGGCTTCTGCCTGCATTGGTGCCTTTTTCTGCCCACAAAGAAATCTGCAGCAGTCCTGATAGATCTCTGTTGAGCTCACTCAGTCCCCTTGTCTCACTTGCTCGTACTGTTTCTCCCACTGCTGCAGGCTGGCCTTTTGTACTGGGCCCCTGCCTGCATCAATGCCTTTTTCTGCTCACAGAGAAATCCACAGCAGTCCTGACAGTGCTCTGGTGAGTTCTCTCACTCCCCCTCCCTCACTTGCTCTCTCATTCTGTTTCTTCCAGTGCTGCAGGCTGCCCTTCTGTACTGGGCTCTTGCGTTGGGGCCTTTTTCTGCCCACAAACAAATCCCCAGCAGTCCCAACAGAGCTCAGTTGAGCTCAGTCACTCCCCACTCGCTCGATCTTAATCTGTCCCAAACACTGATTTCCCACAGCGACCGTGCTATTCTCTGGCAGGAGTACAAAAACATATTTTAGCCAGGATGTGAAAAATGGCAGCTGTACTGTTCATAAGGAGGTGTGAAAAAAATGCCACTGTTGAAAATGTGGCGTGAAAATATTACACATTTGTGAAGTTACAAGGGTGTATGGAAACAGTTCAACACACACTTGTAACACAGTCATGTTATGGAGTTTCGTCACCAGATTTTCAATAAAGAGATTTTAGGACCTCTGCTCATGAACAGTACCACTATCATTTTCTTGATCTTCCCGAACACTGATTTCCCACAGCGACGACATTATTCTGCGCTGGAACTGTGAAAACACATTTCGGTCAGGATGTGAAAAATGACAGCTGTACTGCTCATAAGGAGGTGAGAGAAAATGCCACTGTTGAAAATCTGGCGTGACAATATTACAAATCTGCGAAGTTACAAGGGTGCGTGGAAAGTGCACAACGCACACTTGTAACACAGTCATTTGATGGGCTATCATTACCAAATTTTCAACATAGGCATTTTAGGACCTCTGCTCATGAACAGTATCACTGTCATTTTCTTAATCTGTCCCAAACAGTGATTTCCCACAGGACCACTCTATTCTTCGCCAGAAGTGCAGAAACACATTTCGGCCAGGATGGGAAGAATGATAGCTGTACTGTTCATAAGTAGCAGTGGGAAAATGGCAATGTTGAAAATCTGGAGTGAAAAGATAAATTCACAAAGTTACGAATGTGCGTGCAAACTGCGCAACGCACGCTCATAACACAGTCATTCTATAGAGTATTGTCACCAAATTTTCAATATAGGCATTTTAGGACCTCTACTCATGAACAGTATCACTGTCATTTTCTTAATCTGTCCCGAACACTGATTTCCCACAGCGACCTTGCTATTCTTCGCAGGAAGTGCTAAAACACATTTCAGCCAGGATGTGAACAATGACAGCTGTACTGTTCACAATGAGGTGTGAAAAAAATGCCAATGTTGAAAATATGGCATGAAAATATTCCAGATTCGTGGAGTTATGAGCATGCGTAGCAACTGCGCAACGCACGCTCGTAAAACAGTCATTTTTTTTATTTTTTCAACCAAATCTGCAACATAGGCTTTTTGAGAGCCCTCCTCATGAACACTGGTACTGCCATTTCATTAATCGGCCCCAAAAGGTGATTCCATGCAGTGACCACAAAATCACCTTTTGGGGCTGAGTAACACCATGACAGTGCCAGAATTCATGAGGAGGCATCCCAAAAACCCCATGTTGAAAATTTGGTAGCAAAATTCCAAAAAATGACTGAGATATGCATTAAAGTTGGAAAAAAAAAATTTATTCCATTTCACAGCTTACCAGCATTTCCTCAGTTTGCGGTCAGCTTTGAAGAGTGCAGACGTGTTCCCAGTCCACGGAAGATCATCACACTGAGTTCTGGAGGTAAGTATGGGAGTGAAGGGGGTGTGGGGAGGCAGAGGTGCGCGGTGGTGGGCGTGGAGTTGGGAGGGGGCAAGGAGACCGCCGGACAGCCTTCTTTTTTACAGGTTAAAAAAAAAAAGACATCACGGGACTGTTTTTTATTTTAGAGGGGCATGTGGCACACTGGGGTGGGCTCCCAGCATGCCACTGAAGTCTTTCTTTTGGGGGAAGCTGTAGCTGATGGGGGATTGGGCACCCTCGTCGGCACACAACAAAAGGAGGGGTGACATTATGCTGATGGGGATTGGGCACCCCATCGGCAGACAATAAAAGTGGGGGGGTTAAATAATGCCAACAGGGAGTGGGCTCCCCCATCAGCAGCATAAACATTGGGGCACTGAAGCCGACGGGGATTTGGGCCCCCATCAGCAAATAAACACGGTGGGGAGGCTTAATATTGTTTGTGAACACGGTGGCAAACTGCCGCTATTTTCAGAAACAATATCAGTGGGTCAAGATCCTGTCCTACAATGACGGGTCACTTCCTCATTGCAGCAAATGGCTGAGGCTGCAATGCGGAGGTGGCCCCTGATTGCAGTGGCTAAATTTTTATAAGTTGGTGGCATGCTGGCTGAATTAGTGTCAGCAGCAGCATGCCACGGCATGGGGGAAGTGGGCCAAGCCTTTACAGGCTATGGGGGCATTGGCCACAACAGTGCCATGGCCCAACAACCTGCTTCTGGAGAAAGCTGCCGCAGTATGTTTCTTGCACATGCGCGCAATCAACATAAAAATGTATGATTGTATTACTTATTAGAGTTATCCTTATTTTTCTTTATCTTGTGATTTGAGCATTATTTTGGTTGATTTCACACTGTCTGTATTCATTTGTTTGTTTGTGCAATAAAAAATGCCCCTACTCTTCCACAGTTAGGGGAGCTGCTGGCCGTTTTCAGAATGGCCACTTGGCAGGAGCTGGTGGATGGTATGGACATCAGTGAAACAGGGGAGAGGGTCTCCTCCCCTGGTCGCAGAATACAAGAGGCCTTTATGGATTTGAGTAAAACAGAAGAATCTATGGAGTTTATTTTGAATGGAAATGGAGGGGAAGATTGTTTGCCTTCCCAAAACATACCTTTGGAGAACGATCGTCAGGCTTCAATGGAAAATCAACACATAAGTGGAAATCCTCTTTTAACCAGTGTTTTGGATCCTTTGGATATACCGGAGAAAAAGCTAAAAGTTCTAATGATACCGGAATTTAAAAAAACTAAGGATATATGTGAGAACAAGAGCTCCAAGTGTTTTGACAGCAATTCAAATAATTATGTTGCAGAAGCATCAAAGAAAAGCACTGCCCAGGCTTCAGAGCATCTCCCCTGTCAAACGCCGACTGAAACACTGACATCAGACCAGAAAGGATCAGCTGGCAGTAAAATCGTGACAGATAGTGAGTGTCTAAATCTGGTTCCTTTTTATGTGATGAGTTCTGAGACTGATTTGGTTAAAGATGCAATTGCCGATAAACCAAGTTCTCTTGTTATGGAAGCAGGTTCAGCTGAGGAATTGGCCTCAGGAGAAGCAAGACAAGAGGGGAACAGGCAAGAAAAACTTTTCACAATTGGTTCTACTTTTCATTAGGTAGAACCGAGGCAAGAGCTCACGGCCTTACTAAACAAATACCAGGTGAGGGTGTTGTCTTCCAAACGGACCCATTAAAACAGGACCATGTAACAAACTTTTCTTTTTCTGCTAAAGGGCAGACTGCAGAAATTTTTTCAGAGGAATCTAAGCTTAAAAGGGTGGCTGTAATGTCTGCAAATCATAACTTGATTCCAGCTCCCCTACTACAAGAGGAGTCTAATCACCCACAAGCAACTCCTGAGAAGGTAAAAGACCAGTCTACTTCGGATCTTATTCAGTCTGCCTTCTCTATACCCTCAGAAACTAACGTCTCTTCTAAAATTTGGTACCCTGATGTAGCCTTCTCTGAGTCAGGATGGGAAATGGGCCCCACAGGAAAATGGATTCCTGACACAGATTGGTCATCCCCCTCTTCTCCCGTCTCTCAGCAATCTACAGATTGGGCCCCTACTATCTCAGACCCTGTCAGTAAGGTTCTACCCTCTTCTTCAGACCAGGATGGTGGTACAAACAATACTTTAAAAGCAACTGGTTCAGATCCTATTCATAAATTAACAGAGTCAAAGGATCCAGGAGAGAACCCTGAGGGCTGCTCTCATCCCAGACCTCTTCTATCTGATCTTTTTTCTCAAAAGAAGAAAGAAGCAGCACCACGGAGGAATGCTGTATGAATACATTACAAGGGAGGCATAGATATAAGGTCTGATCGAGTTTATGTAGGAAAACACCTTCTTAAGGAATCCTTAAATTTTTCACCAAACGATGTCTTCGCTTTCATTAACATTTCTGGGGAGGACAACTAAGACATAAGCTTTAGATCCCCATTTCTGCTGGACCTTTTCTGGGAGAGATAATATCAGCTTAAGTTTTCTCCCTTATGGTCCCCCTTTCTAGTTATTCCCTTAACCCAGCCTTTGATAAAATTTGTGACAGTAATGTTCCAGAATAAAGGGGTTCATGTGGAGGACATAACTTTTTGGCTGTCCCAAAAATGTGAGGTGCTAAGTGCCCCCAAAGCTCTGCTGGACTCAGAACTTTTTGGGACTGGAATCTGGAAATATAAGGTTAAACTAAGACAGTCAAACAATGAAATTGAACATATCCCAAATTCCTTTACTTTGGGGAGGGACAGGGGAGTTTGTTTTTATGCTGGGCAGCCCCGGGCTTGTTATAAATGTGGGACCCATAACCACTTGTCCAGCTCATGCGACACTCCTCACTGTGAGATTTGTGGGGAGGTGGGGCATGGCAGTTTCCAGTGTAATAATATGTTGAAATGTGAATTATGTGATGAATCAGGGCATGGATATAGAGATTGCATGTGGGCGGCAAAAAACAAAGCCTCAGTCATCAGCCCTGAATTGCTAATCCAAAAAACACAGGATTAAGCCTTGTTAAAACCAAAAAAAATATGAGATCTGATCCCCCTCCCTCACCTCCCAGGGGCCCAAAAACAAAGAATCTCAGTATTAAGGTTATTCCTGAATCAGTTCCACCTGCAAATAAAGAAAATAGAGAAGCCCCTCCAGAACTATCAAATGTGATTGACTTCCCCCCGTGTGTTACTAGGAGGTAGAGGAACCTAAAATCTCAGTCCCTCCCCAGAAACAGGCCACCCCTCTGGATAAAAGGATTACTAGGAGTACAAATCCCCCTCCCCCTGAAGACCCCCCTAACTTTGAAATGGAGAACTCCTATGAAATTTTGGATACTATGGGGGGTGATTCTGATATGGAGATAGGAATAGCAGGCTCTGCACAAACTTCCAGTAATAAGATTGCCCAAGCTGATTATAAAGGGAAGAAAAGAAAAGAAGGAAAAAAGGTCCTTAGGTAATACCTCTGGCTAATTTAAGTATTGGGTCTTTAAATTGTTGCAGTTTACTTAACACGTCAAAAAGACTTGCTCTTTTTCATTCTCTTTTTCAGGAAAAATTGAATATTAGTTTTTTACAAGAGACCTAGTTGTGTACGGCAGAACAATGTTGTCTCTTAATGGCACAGTGGATTTGGGGTCCTTCCTACTGGTCCTTTGGACAGGACCAGGCAGATGGGGTGGGAATCCTTTTTAGTTCTTATGATTTTACTTTAGAAAAATTGATAGATCTAATACCTGGTAGATTATTGATCATCGACGGTAAATGGTGTCAGTTAAACTTTAGATTTATAATTGTTTATGGTCTACAAACCAAAGCTGGGAGAGTTTCTTTATTTAATACTATTTTACCTTTTCCAGCTACTGCCAGTCACATCATTTTGGGGGAGACTTTAATTGCGAACTCCCCCATCCCAGGGTAGGGACCTCGGGGGGGACAAAAAAATATATTGTGACTCCTCATCCCTGGGGATAATTATTAAATTAGCTAATCTAAAAAATGGGATGAACTTTCAACATTCAGGGCCACAAATATACCTTTAGGAAAGGGAAATTAGCCACTACTATAGATTATATATTTTTTTTCAAATAGTTTACTATCCCCTTTTTATAATGCACTTCCCAGTGAATTTTCAGACCATCTTTTGGTTACTTTGAGGTTTACTTCATCCTTCCCTAAACAAAAGATGGGTAATAGATGGAAACCAAATACATCTACACTAAAAGACCCAGGGGTGGTAAAGGGTATGACCAGTCTCCTATGGGCTAGAACATCTGTGGCAGATTTAGATGGTGATTTGTGGGAATGGTGGGAGGATACTAAGGTAGATATCAAAAAATGGTTCCAGAACTATGGGAAACAAAGGGTGAAAACACAGTTTTTTCATTATTTAAAACTCAGAGCTAAACTGCAGTATTTATTCTCCAGGGCAAATACTTCTAGAGAAGACCTTTCCTCACAAATCGAGCAAATAAAAATAGAAATGAGGGCATACCAGTATGACAGGGCTCAGACCTTGCATACAGAGCTTTCTTTTGGGACATAGAAAAACCCAATTGGAGACCCTTTTGAGGCCTTCAAGGGAAGGAATGCTACGTCATGTATGGAAGATTTACAAGATGAGAAGGGGGATCTCATAAACGCCAGTTTAGGGATTTACAATATAATTTAGAACTATGTGAGGACACAGGATATTCAGGACCCTCCAAAAAGGACTGAAATTATTGATTTTTTACAAAAAGTTGAGATCCCCCACCTTCCACATATAGAACTCCATGAGCTTGCTAACCCCATTTCGGTTTCTGAAATATCAAACGTTGTTCTTTCACAAAAATTAGGTACTTTGCCAGGTCAAGACGGCTTGCCCTATGAGTTCTATAAATGTTTTTGTAACATCCTGGCAATATGTCTTGAAATTTTTTTTTATCTCTGCAGGAAAAAACCTCTATACCTACAAACTTTTCATCAGGCTTACTGGTTTATGTCTTTAAAGGAGGGGATAAAGTAAAATTGACTAATTGGAGGCCTATTACAATTTTGAACTCCGATTTTAAAATATTATATCAAGTATTAAAAGACAGATTACGGGGAGTGGCCAGATATTTGATATACCCCTTGAAGTTTTGTGGTATTCTCAAAAGGAAAATCCAAGGTGCTTTAGTAATCCCTAGGGAGGTAATTGAATATGTAAATAGGGAAAAAAAACAGGGTTGTATTCTGTCTTTAGATCAAAATAAGGCCTTTGATAAAGTTTCTAGGCCCTTTTTATTTTTAGTTCTAAAACATTATGGTTTACCTGTAGGTTTTATATGATGGATTAAATTAATGTACGAGTCTGTAGTTGTATATCCAGTTATTAAAGGGAGATTTAACCTTCCCATCTTTGTAAAGTCTGGAGTGAGGCAGGGGTGTCCTTTAAGCCCCTTGTTATATGCATTTTCTCTCAATCCCCTGCTTAGAATATTAGCCTCAACCAATCTTCTCCCGGGTATTAGTGGAAATCAGGGTGAGGATTCTGTGGTGGTACAGGCCTATACAGATGATATTTGTGTTTTTTTATCTGATATAATACAAATCCCTACTGTATTACAATATCTTGCTAGTTATGGGAAGGTTTCTAACTCTAAATTAAATCTGGAAAAATCTAAAGGTCTCTTTATAGGGCATGGATCAAGTAGCCAAATAAATATTTTGGGTATTAATGTTTCTTCAAGCCTTTGTAAGATATTGGGTATCCTTTTTGGTTCTCAGAACTGTCCTTATGAAAACTGGGATTTTGCCCTAAAAAGGGCTGAGTTAAAGGTACAGAGGTGGAAAGGGTGGAGGCTTTCCAAAATTAAAAGGATCCATATTATAAAAAAAATTCTTATACCAGGGTTACTATATATTGCTATGGTTTTCCTCCCCATATAGGCTTCGAAACTCATTTATATGCTTGTTTTTTCTCCATGTTATGGGGTAGTAGATTGAACCCCATAAAGCACTGTTTTACTTGCTTACCTATAACTCAAGGTGGACTGGATATGGTGGATCCTATAGTCCTTTTCTATGCTTTATTTCTTTCACAAAATCTGAATTTTGAACCACTTAACCCAGTGGGCGTACAACATTTATGATTAAGAATAATTTTTTATAGCTTTTTTGATTTATGGGATATTCTGCTTTTCAGACTCCCAAAACACATTTATGTCTCATTGTATTTCAAACCTTGTGCTCTAAAGCTATTTAAATGGTCTATCTTTGATTCAGTGGTAAGAGAACATGCTGGGGCTAAGTTATACAAGGTTATTCTGGGGAAGATTCACCAAGTTGAACCAGAGTTTGCAAATTTGCCCCCTTCCCTTAAGAAGTTTGTTATTAAACAAATGAATAATGAGAGAGTACCCCAGCATATGTGGGAAGTTTTGTGGCTCTCAGCCTATGGAAGAATAAATATTAAAGGTAATGCAAAACACAAAATGATGTGTGAAAGGTATTGCCCATATCTTCAGTGTCATGCTTTAGAAGAAACAATGGATAATTTGTTATTTAATTGCTCTTATATGAAAGGTTTATGGCTTTTTTGAGTCAAAAAGGGGAATTTAAGCGGTTGTTAAAATTAGATTATCAAATCCTGATTTAGTTTTTTTTTCCACATCTCCTTACCCATTATGACCATGGTACATTAGTAGTCCTTTTTTGTTGTTTGAAGTTTTATATTTGGCAGGCCCAATGTCAATGGGTCTTACAGCAAAAACGTATGTCTTATGATACCTTATATATATTAGTCATGGAAGCAATGAGATCTGTTTACTTAAAGGATAAAGCTATTAATACCTCTCAAAGTTTTTCAGTGATGGAAAGGATTATCTATTTTTATCAAATATAAGTAAATGGGAACCATAAATAAGAGTTTTTTTTGTTTAGTATGTTTTGTTGTAATAAGCTTATACTATATGTGTGAAACAATAATTTATTATTTCTTCTTTACAAATGTTAAATGATTTTTCAAATGTACTATTAATGTGAAATATTACACCTTTTTGTTTTGATGTGCTTTCAATAAAAACTCCCTACTCTGCTGTAGGGGAACCCTTACATCCTGGCTTTCTTCCAAGATGGCTGACCCTGTAGGTGCTGTGGAGGACATGGAGGTGTTGGAGGCAGGGGAGCTGGTCTCTTCCCCTGTCTCTGTGCAGCGAGAGACCAAGAAGGCTGGGAAACTTACAGATAATGAAATTGAACAGATGGCTCAATATGTTGGAAAAAAGACATCTTCAGCTACAATATCAGGTCCTTCTGTGCAAGGTCTGCCTCTGGTTTTTGTACAGGCTGATAAACAAGTTGTGGAACAATCTAGCGTTGCTACAGAACTAAATACTGCTACTACAGAACTAAATACTGCTACTACAGAATTAAACACAGCTCTAGGACCTGAAACCAAAATTATTGACATGTTGCTAGCGTTGGAAAAACAGCATTATTTGGCAAAGAGAAAAGAACTTTTGGCTCGTAAACAATCTGACACTGTGTCAAACAGCGTTTCTCCTGATGACTCACCACAGCTAACTAAGACTGCTTTGATCTCTGACACGGCTAAACATGGAGTGACACCTCTTCAGTCTTCCTCGACCCACTTGCAGAACCAAATAGCGTTTGAATGTGAGGCAGCTGCACTTCTCTCTGGTGGGGGAATGTCTGGAATGGCAGTAATGGCTGATACACAGACCAGCCTAAGATGTACCCCATTGCTGAAATCTGGAGAACCAAGTAAGGACTGATCCGTAGACACTGCTCTGTGAGCAGTGGGCTGGGAAAAGGATCCCGATGCAGGGCTTAGGCACTCAGGGCCATCTCCTGTTCAAATTTTCAACGTGGAAGATGTAGGTAATATGCAGGACATTTCTAAGGACCCAGATCATTCTCTATCGCCGGATCTTTCTTTACCCTCAGAGTTACAACTGACACAAAACCTGACTCTGCATCTTCCTTGTGATGAATCTACTGTGGGGCCCACTTCTGATACAGTGACAGCCGCACAATGCTTAAAATCCTAGGGCCCTGGGTATCATGTACAATGAGTAAGACACTCTTTTGTACCTACTAATCCATCTACTTCTAAGACTTATGCCACTAGCTTTTCTGTCCCCACACAACAAGCAAAAAGGTATAATGCGGTTCGACTACAATATGCTGGTGGCATGGAAGTCTTACAAAGCCTGCACAAAAAAACATTACCATCCTATTCAGGAATGGGGGGTGAGTTTAAATGATATCACTGTCTAGTTAAAACAGAGATGTACAGTTTTGAATGACCCAGAGGCAATCTTTGATACTGAGAATCTGTGGACGGGGTGATGGAAAGTGAGGGCTTTGCTTAAAACCACAGACACTGAGATACTCCATTTGCCAAACAGCTTTATGTTCCGGTAGAGACAGAGGGGTGCTCTTTTATCCTGGTCAACCTAAGGCTTGTTACAAATGTGGCTCAATCAGTCATTTGAGCAGCATTTGTGATAAAGTAAAAATGTGTAGTCTGTGGTGAAATAGGCCACTGGAAATCGATGTGTAGAAGAACCTAAATGTGTTCTATGTGAGGAATCTGGCCACAATTTTCAACAGTGTACATGGGCTACTCATAACTCCCAAACTTAGCAGATGGAGAAGAGCAAAGATTAATTATTACCTTGGCACAATGCATGAAACTTACTGAAAATGTTCAGTTTCATCCAAGGCTAGGACCTTCATTTCAGTCCTTAGATCCACAACCTTAGACTGCGGTTCAGCCCTCTGCTATCTCTGAGGCAGAGGTAAAGACTCCTGTAGATGCAGCTGCACAATGCTTAAAATCCCAGGGCCCTGGGTATCATGCACAATGAGTAAGACACTCTTTTGAATAAAGAAGAGAAGGGAAATCTTAGCCCCACCCCAAAAAAAAATCAGGGTAAATAATGAGGTAAACACCAAGATAGAGCAGTTGATAGGGAGAAGGGCAGGGGTAAATGGAGAAAAAGACAAAGGAAGTAGGAACAGGGATGGGGCAAAAAGAAATAAAGCCATAAAAAAATGGAAGGTAATGAGTACCAATGCCCGTAGTCTAGGTAAAAAGCTCCCTGAAATGGTGGCTTTGATGGAAGAGGGATCCCTGGATATTGTGGCAGTCACAGAAACATGGTACACAGAGAACCATGACTGGGATGTCAACATACCAGGGTACACAATCTACAGGAGGGACAGGGAGGGAAGAAGAGGAGGAGGAGTAGCTCTCTAGGTAAGGGAAGGGATCAAAGCAACAGAGCAAAAGGGTAAACAGGGAGGAGAGAAGGCAATGTGGGACACCCTGGAGACTGGAAATGGCTCCACAATCAGCACAGGGATTATATACAGACCCCGTCTCAGGGGGAGGAAATGGACAAGAAAATGATAGACGGCATCCTTGGGATGGCAGAGAAAGGGGAGATATTGCTGATGGGGGACCTGAATATGCCAGATGTTGACTGGAGCACCTTTGCTGCATCCACATCCAAGAGCAGGGCCATTCTCAATGCCCTACAGGGGGCATGCCTCAGACAGCTAGTTTTCGAACCCACTTGGGAGAGAGCAATCTTAGACCTGGTACTCTTAAATGGGGATGGAGAGAGGATCTCTGATCTTGAAGTGGGTAGCCATCTGGGAACAAGCGACCACCAAACAGTGTGGCTCACGATAAACTTAGCTGTAGAGTCAAGCCATACAAAAGTGAAGATACTGGACTTCAGGAGGGCTGATTGTCAAAATGGGAGAGTGCCTCAGAAAAGCACTAGCAAATAGGCAAGAAGGTGGGGTGGAGCAACAATGGGGAAACATCAAAACCGCCATCACAGAGGCAACAAGCCTTTGCGTGAAGCAAATAAACAAATCAAAATGAAAGAAAAAAACACTATGGTTCTCAAAAGAAGTGGCGGGGAAGGTAAGGGAGAAAAATATAGCATTCAGGAAGTGTAAGGAAACACAGAAGGAGCAGGGCAGAAAACTGTACCAATTAAAACAGAAGGAAGAGGGTAAGGCAGTCAGAATAGCAAACGCACAAACCGAGGAAAAGATATCCAACTCAGTTAAAGGAAAACTCCATGTTAAAATCAGAAAAAGATATGTAGTAGTCTTTTTTTCTGTGTTCTAAACAGTTCCCAGCATTTTCTTTTCCTCTGGCTGTGAGAGATGTTTTTTCTAACTTTCCCTAACTGTTTTATTGCCCTTGGAGGTTGCCATTCTGGTTTCTTTTATGTCTTCTAGTCTTCCCAGAGTGCCCTTTGGTGTGATGTCTAGTTGCCCTTGCAGTAAGCCAGTGTCTTGTTACAGGGTCTGTCACAGCTCAGCCACAGAGAAAATACTTCTTCCAGAGAAGACAAACTGCTAGATTTTGGGTGAGTGTAATCATTATTATTTTTTGATATCAGTACCTTGTCCTGCTATGCTCTGGTGTGTGTGTGTGTGTGTGTGTGTGTGTGTGTGTGTGTGAATCATGTCACTGTTTACTCTATTCCTCTCAGTCACTTTCAGTTTTTGCACCAGTACTAAGTAGCAAAAATTGAACATCACCCTATAGGTTGTAACATAGCAGGACATGGTACTAATATCAAAAAATAATAATGATTACACTCACCCAAAATGTAGCAATGTGACTTCTTCTCTGAAAGAAGTATTTTCTTTGTGGCTGAGCTGTGACAGACCCTGCTAAATCTAGGGGCATAGCTACATCACTGTCACATGAACCAGGGTGCATCATAGGAGAAAGAAAGACAATAAACCTATTTGTGATGGAGATCCCCAGGGGTCATAAAACTACCATACAGCTAGCAGGCTAATTTAGGAAAAACTCCTAATAGCAGACAGAGGGAAGGACACACTAGGACTTAACATACATATCAAAACACTCTACATAACATATGTTTTTGCACATTCTGGGTGGACTTCTTCTTTAAGAAGGGGGATAAAACATTTTATAGGTACATTAGGGTGCAAAAAAAGACTAAGGCAGGGATACTGAGGCTGAACAAAGAGGAAGGTGGTTGTGCAGAGAGCGACAGTGAAAAAGCAGAGATACTGAACGAATACTTCTGCTCAGTATTCACAATGGAAAAGCAGGGGAAGATACCTAATCCAGTCAATAGAAGCACTCTGGATAGGGGGTTGATATTAGTCATTTCACAGAAGAAAGTGTTCTGAAAGAACTCTTAAAACTGAAGGTGGATAAAGCAATGGGGCCTGATGGGATTCACCCCAGAATTCTAAAAGAACTAAGGGAAGAACTAGTAACCCCACTGACTACCCTTTTTATAAATCATGGGAGGATGGTGTGGTACCTGAGGACTGGAGGAGGGTGGATGTGATTCCCCTTCACAAAAGTGGGAGCAAGACAGAGGCAGGAAACTACAGACCTGTCAGTTTGACCTCAGTGGTAGGGAAAATGATGGAATCATTTCTGAAGGAAAGAATTGCTGAGTACCTAGAGGCCAGTGGGGCACAGGACCCAAGGCAACATGGATTCACAGCGGGAAGGTCATGTCAGACAAATCTAATTGATTTATTTGACTGGGTGACCAAAGCAGTAGACCAGGAAGGGGCTGTGGACATGGCCTACCTAGACTTTAGCAAGGCATTTGACACAGTCCCACACAAAGATTAACAAACAAATTAGCCAGCCTGGGGTGGGTCCCAGGGTGGTACTAAATAAAACACTGGTTGGACAACAGGACACAGTGGATAATAGTAAATGGAGTCCACAGTGAAGAAGGAGGGTTACTAGTGGGGTACACGGTGTTCAGTACTGGGGCGGTCCTTTTAATGTCTTTATAAGCGACATTGCAGAGGGACTGGAAGGAAAGTATGTCTCTTTGCAGATGACACAAAGATCTGCAACAGGGTTGATACACAAGGTGGGGTGGAAAGAATGAAAAGGGACTTGACAAGGTTGAAGGAATGGTCAAATGTATGGCAGCTTAGATTCAATGCAAAGAAATGCAAAGTAATGCACCTGGGAAACAAAAACCCAGGGGAAGAGTACACAATGGGGGGTGAGATACTGACAGTAACAAAAATGGAATGGGACCTGGGGGTAGTCATATCAGATGACCTAAAGATGGGCCAGCAATGTGAGAAGGCAGTAAGAAGGGCCGAGGAGATACTGGGATACATAGGGAGATGCATCACCAGTAGAAAACAGGAAGTTGCTGGCCTTCTGTACAGACAGTTGTTAAGACCTCATCTGGAGTACTGTGTACAGTTTTGGAGACCCCATCTCCGCAAAGACATAGACAGGGTGGAGGCTGTCGAGGGGAGAGCAACCAAAATGATGCAGGGTCTGTATCAGAAGACATACGAAGAAAGACTAAAGGAACTAAAGATGTATAGCCTCGAGGAAAGGAGGGAGAGGGGGGACATGATAGAAACTTTCAAATACCTCAAGGGAATCAACAAAGTCCAAGAGGGTAGCATCTTTCAGAAAAAGAGATGTGCAAAAACAAGGGGGCACAATTTGAAGATAGAGGGGGGATAGCTCAGAGATAATGTGAGGAAGTATTTCTTCACAGAGAGGGTTGTGGATACATGGAACAGCCTTCCTGAGGAGGTCATAGAGTCAAAAACAATGGGGGAATTCAAGAATGCATGGGACAGACATAAGGCAATTCTAGTGGGGGGGTAGGAGGAAGAAGGCTGTTGGTTAACTAGGATCTGCAACTTATCCGTTAGGTAGGGAAATGGGCAGACTAGGAGGGCCAAGCAGTCCTTATCTGCCATCAAATTCTATGTTTCTATGTTGTACCTACTAATCCATCTACTTATAAGACTTATGCCTCTTGCTTTTCTGTCCCCACACAACAAGCAAATAGGCATAATGCGGTTCGACTACAATATGTTGGTGGCATGGAAGTCATGCCAGACCACATTTTTGTGGGGCAAACTTTAAAGATTCTATGAAATTCTTTGCTTATGAAATTCATGCTTTAATTCATGTGTCTCAAGAACACCATTTTGATATTAGTTTTAAAACTTTAAATGGGTTGGAAAGATTTTGGACAAAATTTCATAAATTGAAAAATACTCCTTTATGGGCCCCCTTTAGGGCTATCACCCTTACTAAGCCTGCCCCAAAAAAATTACCATCCTATTCAGGAATGAGGTGGTGAGTTTAAATGATATCACTGTCTGATTAAAACAGAGATGTACAGTTTTGAATGACCCAGAGGCAATCTTTGATACTGAGAATCTGTGGACGGGGTGATGGAAAGTGAGAGCTTTGCTTAAAACCACAGACACTGGGATACTCCATTTGCCAAACAGCTTTATGTTCGGTAGAGACAGAGAGGTGCTTTTTTACCCTGGTCAACCTAAGGCTTGTTACAAATGTGGCTCAATCAGTCATTTGAGCAGCATTTGTGATAAAGTTAAATGTGTAGTCTGTGGTGAAATAGGCCACACTGGAAATCAATGTGTAGAAGAACCTAAATGTGTTCTATGTGAGGAATCTGGCCACAATTTTCAACAGTGTACGTGGGCTGCTTATAACTCCCCAAACTTAGCAGATGGAGAAGAGCAAAGATTAATTATTACCTTGGCACAATGCACGAAACTTACTGAAAAATGTTCAGTTTCTCCAAGGCCGGAACCTTCATTTCAGTCCTTAGATCCACAACTTCAGACTGTGGTTCAGCCCTCTGTTATCTCTGAGGCAGAGGTAAAGACTCCTGTAGATGCAGTCCCTCTCCCGGGTGGTCCTGAACCTGAACCCCCCCCTCCACATACTGCAGAAGGGATTTCTAGTGTGGGAATCTTAGTGCCTGACCTCCCCCCCAGATTTGTCTACAGGCAGAATGCCCCCCCCCAGAAGCTGTTACCCCTAGATCCAGGACTACATGGGGCAGTAGGAAACAAGGGTCACCCTTCTCTAAGGTTTTGAAAATGGATAATATCCCCTTAGGGAATAAATATGAATTATTATGAGATCCCTCTGAAAACACAGACTCTGATTCCTCGTCTGTAATTTCCTCTCATCCAGAACAAACTCCAGATACAGAGGTTCCTGTGGAAAATGCGGGGTCCCAAAAAAGAAAAGCAAAACCTAAGGTGAAACATAAAGAAAGTATTTCTAGAAGGGGAAAATCTAGATGAGGGGACATGTGACATGTAGGACACATTATTTCTGCCTATATTAATAGCTCCTTCCTTTTCAATTCATACTGTAAATGTGAACAGTATAAAGAGACAGGCAAAGAGGGATACGGTGTTTTCCTTTTTATCTTGTTTAACAATAGGGGTAATATTGTTACAAGATGTGAGGTTTCATTCCTTAATTGAGATAAAGCAAGCTCAAAAAGCATGGTTTTTTGGTCCATCTTTCTGGTCCTTTGGACAGGAGACTTGTTCAGGATTAGGTATTTTGTTTAATGTGCCTGACATAGAAGTTATCAAAGTGCTGGACTTATGTCCAGGTAGATTATTGCTCATGGATGTTAAAATTTCTAATGTGGCATATAGATTTATAAATATTTATGCACCACAAACGAAGTCCCTTAGAACTGATCTACTGAAGATTGTTCAGCCTTACCTGTATACTCCCCACTATGTTGTCTTTGGGGGAGATTTTAATTGTGGATTATCCACCAAGGAAAGATCACGTAACACAAAAGCATCAAAAATATTTTGTGACTCTAATTTTTTTAATTTCAGTTTTGAACTCTGCCAAACTTAAGGATGCATACCTCACAGTAGAAAATGCTCATACACCTACCTTTCACAAAGGGCCTTTGGCCACACGTATAGATTTTGTTTTTGTATCACAGCATTTGCTGCTCTCAAAAGCTAAAGTAGATGTGGCCGAATTTTCTGACCACAATCTCTTAACCATTGCCTTAGGTATAGTCCAAAATAGAGTTCATGGTCCAGGTACGTGGAAATTGAATACATAATTATTAAGTAATGTACATTATTAGAACAACTTAAGCTTTTTCTGCAGGCTCGGAAATCAGTTTTTATTTTATATGATGATTTACAGTTTTGGTGGTCTGATACAAAAACAGATTTGCAACACTTGTTGAAACAATTTAGTAGAGATAATAATACTACACAATATACTGAATACTTGAGGAAACGACAACATCTACAAAAGCTTTTAACTTTGTCATATACTACAGGCCACGATTTTAATAAACAAATTAGTAAAGTAAAGGCTGATCTTACAGCATATCATTTAAAAAAATTTACATTTTTGAAACAGCAACAACAGTTTGGTACTACGGGTTTCTTTGCTGCTATTTGTCCTTATGAAAGCTGTAAAAATTTAATAGAAAATAGAGTTTGTGAGGTCCTTTTGGATGAATATCAAAATGAATGTACCGATAATTTGGGAATTCAGAATTGTGTTGCTACTTATACCAGAAACTTATTTGGTCCTCTCACATCTAATGTAGAAGGGGCCTCTCATTATCTCATCAATATTGAAGTCCCTGATACCTCTCAACCATTGACAGATTTAACCATAAGGGATATACAACAGCAAGAAGTGGAAGAGGTGATTAACACCTTACAATCAGGAGTAGCACCAGGCCTAGATGGCCTTCCTAATGAAATTTATAAGATAATAGGTGCAGAATTAGAGCAAGAATTGGCTACAGTTTTTAATTATATCCTTCGAGCTGATACTCTACCATTAGACATGAATATGGGAGGTCTGATTTACATATATAAAAAAGAAGACAAAAAACTTTTACAAAACTGGAGGCCTCTCAGCCTTTTAAATACTGACTTCAAGATTTTGGCCAAAATCATAGCACTTCATTTGTTGAAAATTGCACAGCACATGATTTCCAAAGCACGATTCAGCACCATCCCAGGTAGAAGTATATCAGACCATCTAATTATGTTAAGGTAACTAGTTGAGAGGGGAAATAATGATTTGCTTAATGGTTTGTTGGTCTCTTTAGACCAGAAACAGGCCTTTCACTCAGTTAATCATGAGTTTTTGTGGCTTACTTTGCAACATTATCATGTATCTGATAGGACTACTTCCTGGATTAAAAATCTGTATTGTTCTGCTACAATAGTTCCCATTACAAACGGGTGGAGGGGACCCATGATACGGATAGAAAGCGGGGTACAGCAGGGCTGCCCGCTTAGCCCTATCCTTTATGTATTTTTTCTGGATCCTCTGCTACAGTACATAAATGATTCTCAGAAGATAGTTTCAATATATACCCCATTACATTCCATCCTTCATAATGTCATGGCATATGCTGATGATATCAGTTTAGTTGTGGCTGATGTACAATCGGCTCAAGAAGCAGTGCATAAGTGTTTGGCGTTTGGGGCTATATCAGGGGCTGCCTTGAACCTGAACAAGTGTATAGGTAGATGGTTAGGGAATGGTGGTCAAAGGGACACTATGATTTCAAACATCAGGATAAGCCAAGATCCTGTGAAAAGTTTGGGAATATTGTTTGGAGATGGTTTAATGGACTTTCATAACTGGGGCCCTAAAATAGATATTGCTCAAGCTAAAGTGGCTCACTGGAATAAATGGAAACTAGGGAAAAAGAAGAGGGTTTATATGATCAAACATATTTGATTCCAGTATTTCTTTTTAAAGTTATATTTTTCCTCCTCCTAAAATCTTAGAAATAAGACTATTCAGTATACAGTATTTTTTCAGGCATTGTGGGACAGTCGCCTCAATCCAATCCAAAGAAATACAACTTATTTACCAACCATGCAGGGTGGTTTGAATATGGTTCATCCCTTATTTTTTTACAATAGTATCTTTTTGATAGCAAACATAAAACCTTTATTGATCAATATGGATAAAGGCTGGGAATCATGGGTTTTTGAGTCTTGTAGCCCTTAGTTCCAACAATGGGAATCAAACAGTTTAAAATCAGTTAAAAGTGCTTATTTCAAACCGAACTATGTTAAGGAAACCTTCTTGAGGCTGAAACAGTGGAATATTTCGAGTATTATGATAATGACCCATCATAGCAAGAACTTGTATAAGTTTTTAGTGGATCAAATATGTGCTGTGCCTATAGTTTTTCAGAAGTGTCCAGAGATACATTGGAACAGCCTCACAAAACGTTTACAAAACCCTAACATCTCTTCAAGGATGTGGGATTTACATTGGCTGAGTTGCCATGGAAGAATAAATGTAAAAGTGAACCAAAAACATAAACAGATGTCAGACAGATTTTGTAGTAGATTAGGTTGTATACAACAAGAAGAAACCATTGATCACTTATTCTTCCATTGTACCTATATACAGAGTTTTTGGGCTTTTCTTGCGATTAGTTGGCATGAGCCTTTGTTTGCCTCTGTATCTTATCTGAATTTAATGTACAAAGTTTTTACATGACAGTGGCATAAATGGAACACTGACTCTTTGAATGTTGTTTTTACAGTATTGAAATGGCATATTTGGACAGCACGGTGTCTTTTTACTTTATAGAAAATAGACCAGTCCCATCAAGTTTTGTTGCAGAAAACTGAGACTGATTTGAAACGTGTACTATTCAGAACTGAAATCTATGCACTGTCAAATGCTTTTAGAATTGTGGAAATGGTTACCTTGGATAACAAACTCAGATGTTCCTGTAACGTGAATTGTATGTACTTTCCTTGTAATATTATTGGAGTGATTATCTGAGATATTATACTGTGTTGTGAATCAGTTTTCTTGTAAATAAAATTTTCCCCTACTCTTTTTGATAAGTGCCACGGGATTTTTAACATCCACCTGAACTACCACCAATCCAGGCAGATGGGACCTCGGTTTAATGTCTCATCCGAAAGACAGCACCTCAGAAGTGCAGCACCCCTCTCATGCTGCATTACAGTGCCAGTACTGGGATATTAACCCAAGTGCCAGATATGGGAACTGAACCCACAGCCCTCTGATCTCCCAGCCTCAGAGGCGAGTGTGCTACCTACTGAGCTACTGACACTGTCATGAATCATAAATGCCTCTAGTTTCTCTTGTCCCAGCAATGAGCACAGTCAAGTCTTTATTATCTTTAGCTTGCTGAAAGCTCTCTCACAGGACACCTGGGTAAACGATAAAGTCAACAGGTACTCATAGACAATGAACAAGGTTGAAAATGCAGATGAGTGCATGTTGTATTGTGCCAAAATTATATAACAGCACATTAGACATTCTTTACAGGACTTGCATTTGTCTGGCAAATCTCCTCTTCTCTCTTGTTCCTCATTCTGGTCACGAGTTTCACCTTCATGAGTGTCAGAGTCTTCAGAGTCATGAAAGTCAATATCCTCCATTAACACATCTGCACTATATTCTTCAGGCAGTGATCTTTGCAGTTGTCTGAATATTTTAGCAAAAGTTAACAACTCCAGTTTAAGTCTGCTATGATCTACTTCTGCCAACAATGCCACTTTCTGCAGACTTTCATCTGGTATGCCATCTTGAATTACACTTGTGAAGTGATGTGGGTCCTTGCAGCTGGTATCCAGAATCAGTTGCTTATTGTTATCAAATTGATCACCTAAGCTCATCCGAACTTGATCCATAATGCGAGTGTGCACATCACATTCAAATCACTTCACGGGATCTGCCACTCGTTCGTCACTGACATTTTCCCCTGGCATTTTCTTCTTCCTGGCTACCCTTTTATTTGGCAGATGATCCTCAAGGTCAATATCAATACCTAAATCATAAATTTCTTCTTGTATTCTAGCAACAAAGTTAGAAGCTTTTTCCTGGATGTTCATAAATTCAGACTGTTGCAACTCCATCTTAATGTGATCCACCATGCGCCATGCCAAAGATAGTCTAGTCCCTTAGTCTGCAGATACTTTGATACTGGCCCAATTACTATAAAGATATTCATAAACACAAAGGCTATCAAAATGATGTCAAACTTTTTCCATTTGTCAAGCAGTGAATCTGCCTCACTGGCAGCTTTAGCACCAAACTTTCCAGAGGTACTAAGAAAAAGCAAAGTCTGGAGAAGTGACACATACAGATTCTTCTCTTGGTTTTCATATGCTCTGAAGATGCATGCCAGTGCTCTTGGTTTTGCCCACCATCTAGTTTCACCAGTCTTTTGAAGCCATCTGAGTTTGTCCTGTCCCGTCCCATCAATGCTAGATTTCCATATAGTCATCCTTTTGTGAGATTCGCTAATGAAGACTGATTTCCTTTGTAGCAAACCAAATAGTGTCTTTGCTTCCACAACAGCTTCACTACAATCTGAGAAACATAAATTGAGAACATGTGCATAACGCCAGGTATAGACAGTTTGGCAAATCCTTTTTTATCAAAGCTCGTAACCCCACAAACTCACTCCTCATGTTGGCTGCACTATCAAATGACTCCCCCACAATGTTCTTCATATTGAGTACATGCATTCAAAGTTCTCCTTTAAAACCTTGTGCATTTCTTGTCCAGAAGTGTCCTGTACCTCAACCACAGTAAAGAGATGCTCATGAACTTTAAGGTCCTTCACATACCGTAGAATGATAGTCGCTTGGTCAGTCACACCAATGTCCTGTGTGATATCCATCTGAATGCTAATCTTCTGGTCCATAGCATCTCTTACAATGCTGTCTCTGAAGAATAATCTCAATGATTTGATTTACAGTGGTCTTTGACCACAAGGTAATCAGCCCTCCACAGCCACGAGCTTCTGAAGTGCCATTTCCTTTCTCCATTCTCTGCTTCCTTCTCTTGCTCTGCTCTACTGCTGTTTGGATGTGTGTATTCAGAGGAACATCAAATTGGGACAACAGAAGAATCAGCTCCAAGAAATTTCCATGGTTAAGTGCTGGGTCTTACTATATATATATATATATATATATATCTTTTCCACGATATGGCAGGCACTGGCGTCCAATAAACTTGACAACTTCAATAATCCTCCTCATGACATCTATGTTCTGCTGGACTTGCTTCCTCTGACTCGCAACCATATATTTTTTCACCAGCGTTTCAACATCAGCATGTACTAAGCATGCCAGATACACATCCAGAGCTGCATTGTGAGCTCTGGAATCCTCGTGTTCTATCATGCCTTGGTAGATGTGTTTAAAGTCTTGGTATCCTGTAACAAACCTAGTTTCCACATCTTAAAACGCTGTGCAGATACTGCAGTGGAGAGAATACACCAGTCAACCACCTGTACCGTGACCCAGTTCCTTGGTATAACTTTGTTGCTCCCAGGAAGAGTCCGTGTGTAGATTTTTGACGGTTTGTATGGTAGGACTTTAACATCTGCAAATACAGGCTGAACTGGATGCCTTTGTACAAAGGCAACCTATTCATGTTGTGAGGCAGTCCTTTTGGGGCATTGAAAATTGGGATTTGTAGTCTTCACAACATCAAGTTGCACAACTGTTCCCCTTGCAGAGTCCACTGGCTGTATTTGTTAAATATTTAGATTCTGACTTGCAGTGCAGCTGGTCACACACTGAGCCACAGTTTGACCGCCTTGTATTTCAGCTGCATCCTCAAGAGTAGTTTTGTTCTGTGGGGTAGTCACTTTGTTTTGTATGCCTGTAAACAGTGATAGCTTCCTTTGTTTTGGATCATTTGATGCTGCCAACAGTGCAGACAAATTAGCCAGTTTCCTTTTCTGTGCACCAGATTTGACTTTGCTCAGCTCAGACATAGTTAAGACTCTGATTTCTACCACGCAATAAGGTAATCATCCAGACACACTACTGTTCTCTCTTAAAGGCAATAACTGTATCAAAAAATACGACAAACACACAACAGACAACCGAACCAGAAAGGACAAACAACTGAACCCAAAATTCAGCCAGATTTACCTTTGCTAGTTCTGCTCCTCTGGTCAAGCTACACTGCCAGTGATGTCGTGCTGCACCAAGCTTGGTCTGTCAGTCATCGCACACTGTCCACTTTGCTCTTGCTGCTTTTACCTGCCCATTACAGTAATCTGGAGTTGAATTATATGGCAGACAATTATGCAACAAAATGAGTGGCTGACCAGTACCACTAAACAGATTTCCTTTCTCTATACATAAGAGAACCCCAAAAGAACCTCCCAGATAAATGAAGACTTGCAGATACCAACATGGCTTTATGACAGGAGCGGCATTGTGCAGAATTTTGAACCCATTTTCCATGAAAAAGTAAGACAGTTTGAAACTGGATTTTAGATGCTGGTATAGCATAGCAAAAGCACTATGCAAAACAGGAGGTAAGTAAGTAAGTAAACTATTTTTTAAGTGCCTTTCAAAAACCAAGGCACTGTACAACAGGAAAATCAAACCATACAATTAAATAAACATTATTAAAAACCTTCAGAAAATGCTTTACAAAACAAATAGGTTTGGAGCTCAGATTTAAAACTTGAGATGGTCAGGCATTCTCTTATTTGTCGAGGTAGAGAATTCCACAGGAAGGGGGCAGCATAAGAAAATGCACGCACCCCAGATGTTTTTAAATGAACTCTGGGAATCTCTAGCAATCCCTCATCAGCAGATCATAGTGAGCAGGAGGGGCAGTAGGGAGTAAGAAGATCTTGCAGATACTGGGGTCCCTGTTCATGTAGGGCTTTGTAGATCAGTGACCCAACCTTAAAGGTGATCCGCCACTGAACTGGCAGCCAGTGCAGTTCCGACAACACAGGCATAATATGAATAGTCCTGGATGTACCAGTCAAAAGCCTGGCCACTGCATTCTGCACTAGCTGCAAGCGATGGATATCAACCCCAAGAAGCCCTAGGTAAAGGGCATTGGAGTAATCAAGTCGGGTGGTTACGAAGGTGTGGACCAATATAGAAAGGTCAGCCAGAGGAACCAGGTGTTTCACCTGGGTGACATTCCTAAGATGATAAAAGGAAGATTTGACAACAGCAGACACCTGCGATTTCAGGGTCAAACCATCATCAAAAATAATGCCCAGGTTATGCACCCGGTCTGAGGTCAAGAGCTGGACACCATCAAGCTATAAGCCTGATGGAAGCCCAGCCCTAACACCCTCCTCAGGGTGACCTGGGTCCACAACCAACACCTCGGTCTTATCTGGACGTAACCTCAGCCAGCTAGTGCTCATCCAATCTCTGATTTTGGTTAGACAGCTGTTAAGCATGGAGATCACATCATTCTGTCCAGGAATAAAGGACAGATACAGTTGGGTATCATCTGCATAACAGTGAAAACCCAAACTGTATCAACTAATGATATCTCCCAATGGCAGCATATAAACTGCGAACAACATGGGTGCCAAAATGGAGCCCTGAGGCACCCCACAGGACAGGGAGATGGTGTCAGAGGAATAAATTCCAGTCACAACCCTCTGTGTCCTGCCTGTAAGGAAGGATCAAAACCAATGTAGAACTGTACCAGACAGTCCACAGAAAAGCCACTGGCACTCCAAAAGCACACCATGGTCCACGGTATCAAATGCTGTACAGAGATCAAAGGACAAGAATAGCACAAGCCTTTTGATCTCTTGCCATTAGGAGATCATTTAAGACCAGGACCAGGGCAGTCTCAGTGCTATGTCTTTTCCTAAACTCAGATTGGAGAGCATCTTAGACATTGTGAGTTGTAAGATGGTCATCCAGCTGCTGCAGAACCACCTTCTCAATAACCATACCCACAAAGGGTAGGTTAGAGACAGATCTGTAATTAGCTATACAGTCTGGGTTCAAGGAGGTTTTTTTAAGGAGTGGTAGAAAGACCACCTCCTTGAGGGGATCAGGAAAGACTCCCTGCTCCAAGGACTTTCAGACAATTTCAGCAAGGATTGGGCAGATAACAACTACACAACCTACCAATAGTGGTGTAGGACCCGGATGCAAACTACAGCTGGTTGGTCATACAGTCTGGATGATCATCACAATGTCCATGAATTCTGGCCTACTAAAGTCAAGCCAGGCAACATGGGTGCTCACCACCTCTCGCCGATCTCCGCAATCCCTTAAAGAGAGAGCTGTGCCGATACCAGACCTAATGCTGGCAATCTTATCTGCGAAGAATCAAGCAAGCTCGTCACACTTTATTTGTGAAAAATCTCTTCCAGACTGAAGACAGGCTGGATTGCACAGTCTGTCCACAGTCCGGAAGAGCTGAGATGGTCAATTCTGTGCAGCAGCAATCTCACCCTACAGGAATTCTGCCTTCTTACGGGTGATTGCTGATTGATAGACCACATAATGGTCAATCACCCTAAGCCTGTCAGCATCCAGGTAATGCTAACCATTTCCAAAACTGCATAGCAGTAGACCATCAGCCATTTTCGCCAGTGGATTTATGGCAAATCTATAACACAGTGGACAAAGATGGAACAGGACTTACACCAAAGTCATATACGAGTACAGCACAAGACCTCAATATGTAGAGAACACACACACACACACACACACACACACACACACACACAATATGAGAAAGCCTTCAAATATCTCAACAGAATAAATAGGGTACTGGAGGGTAACATCTTTCAGAAAAGGAGATGCTGAGGAATGAGAGGGCATGACATGAGGTTGGAATGGGTAGACTAAGGGGTAGCATGAAGCAGCATTACTTTACCGAAAGGGTGGTGGATGCATGGAGTAGACTTCCCAGTGGAGGTGTTGGGGGCAAACAGTGGAGAAGTTAAAGAAGATGCATGGGACAGGCATAGGGGAACCCTAGAGATAGGAGTGAGAAGGTGAAGCCACAGACAGCAGTAGGAACTCTTTTGCATGTACCATGCAACAACCAAAGTCAAACCGCACAAGCTTCCAAAAGGCAGCCCACACTATGACCAGCCTCAAGGTGAAAACAGTTTCCATGACATTCCATCTGGCCCTATGTTTTAAACATGAAATGCTTCAGACTTACAGAACTTTGAGAAGTGAAGCGAAGAACAACCTTTCAGCTGAACTGTCAACCAGCAGTACAGGCAGAACACATGGCTAAAGAGCAAGAGCTGGGGTTCATTAAACTCTCTCCAACCCCAAACATACATGCAGCTTGACCAACTTTACTATATTAACTCACTGAGGCTGCAGATACTCTGAGAATTCCACCACATGTGGCCTGTATACCTTTACCAGTGTAACCTGGAGCTTTTGAAGCAAAATCAAGCCATAATCAACATGCCACAAATGCGAATGCCTCAAACTGAACCATAAGTGCTACACTCAAAAGTATGAGTGGCAAAGTTGTTCAGCATAAAATTACCTTTCCAGTGGTGCTATGCAGGCAATTGTACCCACTCCAGTTTGTTAATATTTAAGTTTTAAGCAGCGACGTCCTCAGTGGGACAAGATCTCATGAATATCTTTTCTGCTGCCACCTACAGGGGTCTTGGGGCCTCAATGAGTTAAGCCCACAAATAAAAGCTCCAAATTCCTTAGGAAACAAACACGACTCCATACTGGCACTTGTTTGACTACAATGCGAGATGAGCATGGGGGTGTGCTCCACTGACTAAGGGGCAGGTTTTTTATCCAGTTATGTGCAGATTTTGACAAAGGAATGCCACTGCTTGACTAACATGGTCCTTGTTAGTGAAGCAGCAGCATTTCTTTGTCAAAATTGGCATTGAAAATAAAAAACTGACTTAATAGTCAATGGGGCACACCCCCATGCTCACCTTGCATAATAGTCACAACACACGCCAGTGTGTGTGGGGGTCTCCTAAGGAAACTGGAGCATGAGGGCCTTATCTGCAGTACTGAGTCCAGTTTTGGAGGCCATATCTCAGAAAGGACATGGGACACAGAAACCCAGGAGAGGAATACATGATGGGAGGGTGTCAGGTTCAAACCACTACAAGTCAGGAGAGAGACCTGGGGTTATAATATCCGATGACCTGAAGTCAGCCAAACAATACAAAAAAAGCAGTGGGGAAGGCAAACAGAATGCTGGGGTGCATAAGAAGGGGTATAACCAGTAGGAGAAGTGAAGTGGTGATGCCACTATTGATCACTGGTGAGGCCTCATCTGGAATACTGTGTCCAGTTCTGGAGACTGCATCTCAGGAAGGATATAAGACAGAATGGAAACAGTCCAGAGAAGAGCAACAAAAATGATATGTGGACAGCACCCACAAGCCTTATGAGGAAAGACTCGAGGAACTACACATCTATTCACTGGAAGAGAGGAGGGAGAGAGGGAATACAATAGACTTTCAAATACATTAGAGGAATAAACAAGGTACAGGAGGGAAGCATATTTTAAATAAGAGCAGGCACAAGGACAAGGGGACATAACATGAGGCTGAAGGGAAGCTTAGGGGGAATCCTTGAAGTATCTTTTCACAGAGAGGGTGGTGGATCCATGAAATAGCCTACCAGCGAAGGTAGTGAAAGTGAACAGTACAGGGATTCAGAAGTGCAAGGGATAAGCATAAAGTCACCCTGCTGTACAGCAGAGTGGGGGAAAGGTAGTCCAGATAAGAGTAGGGATTGCCAAACCAGGGAATGGAAATCCAAGTCAGAGATCTGGGACACATCTAAACAGAATCAGGACTTAAACTGTACAGCCCTGTAAAGTCCAACAGACCTGCTGTGCAGTTCCTGCTACTGCTGTACATGCGCAGTTGTCTTCTGTGGCACCTCCGCCCTTGGAGCACACTTACCTCTTGTCAGTCAAAAATCCTCAGCACCAGGGGTGGGGAACGCTCATTGGGAAGTTCAGTTCTCAAGGGAACACGGGGCAGAGTCCAGAGCATGCAGGTGGGGTCCAGAGAATGTAGGGCAGGGCTGCCATACCTCGGTGTCGTGGGTTGAACAAATCAGGTCACACAGGAATCAACAAATTTGGTACAACATACCTAAATGGTATGATTTTTATTAAACAAACAAACAAAAAAATTAAATCCAAAAAAAAAATAACAGCTTACAGCAGCGAACTTCTGATAATAAACAAACAAAATAAAACTTGAAAACAGCACAGCTTCCTCGCCAAGGGTCTAGCAGTGGAACATAATCTTGTGCAGTATAACAGAGAGCAGGAGGTCCTCACGTGAACTCTCCCTAACACCAACTAACCTGAGGATCTAGGCTGGCTTCTTTTAAAGAGTGGAGCTCCACCCCTTAGCTCAAAGCCCCACCTAATTATTAAGCTATTTACAGGAAAATGTCTTATTTCTTTGTACAATCAATTACATAGCATTTACATAAATGAAAGGCATAACAAATAATCCATTATTATGACATCAACATAAACACCCTAATGCTCTATCAGATATGATTGCACATTTCTTGCAGAGTGGGCTGCATTATAGACAACTCCTCCCCTTTTCTAAAGGTAACCTAGGAGCTGCAGCATATAAAGAAAGGAGAAAGGTGCTGCTGACTTTCTATAGGAGACAGCACTTTGCAAGGACACCAGCACTGATTGGAGACTTGATACTCCTGGGAGTTGTGTAAGTAGACCACATTTTAGTTCTTCTCTATTATCTTGTATTTTAGTTAATTTGCTAACTGTTTAACCTTTTCAAGAACAGGATATTCCAATCTACACCTGTACATATCCTAAAGAAAAACATTTAAACTGGCATTGGTAATTTCTTAGTTTGACTGTCAATCCCAGCTTGCTTTTTACATTGTGAAAAAAACCTTTGCCTACCAAGTCTGTTTACAGACCTTTAGTTAGTTTCATTCTTTAAGTCTGTGCAGCTCATTTAGACCATTTCTGCACATTTAAGGGCAATGCAAGGAAAAAGTGCTTATATTTAACTGGACCATGATGTAGAAGAGCAGAAATAGGAAGGGGAAGAAAAATAGTTTCAATTGTAATACACAGCGTCAGATGGCCAGTCTGACTGCAGCATATTCTGTATGTTTTACACAGAAAGGGGGGGTTAGAAAGAGACAGGAAGACATAAAATGAAGGTGTAAAGTGCTGTTGTGCAACAGTCTTTGGAACAGATATAGGAGAGAAGAAGAAAATGTCAGGTTCAGCTAAGCACTATTCACATGGGGGGGGTTCAACTACCACATTTCCCCCTCTTTAAGAACAAACCAATAATTTGGTTTGAAGACCACATTCTCTTTTCCACAACATAAACCCAAGGGAATGGGATGGGACTTCCACCCACCCTCGCAGAAGTCCCACCCCAGGGCACCCTATAAACAAAAACAATAAATACAATTAACATCATTCATTGTCATACGTCATACTTTGCCCTGGGGTTGAAATAGGATACTGTATCCCATTCTAGATTAAATTTCCTTAAGCACCATATCTAGAAAAGAAATCTACATTTTTATGTTTGCTGCCTGGTCTATGCTTAATCTCAAAATGATAGGGCTGTAGAGCCAAGTACCAACGGAGAATGGCGTGCATTTTTATCCTTCATCTGGTTAAGCCAGCATAAAGGGTTGTGATCCGTAATTAAAGTAAAATGAGACCCCCATAGATAGAATTTCAATGTCTCTATAGCCCATTTAATTGCAAAACATTCCTTTTCAATTGTAGCATACTTCTGTTCTCTGGGATATAGTTTCCGGCTGATGAATAAGATGGGATGCTCTTCTCCACTGTTATTTTGACACAATACAGCACCTAGACCAGTTTCTGAAGCATCTGCATGTAATTCAAAAGGTTTATTAAAATCTGGAGATTGTAACACTGGTGCTGAACACAGTATAGCTTTTATTGTCCTAAAAGCTAAATCACAAGCAGGTGACCATGGGATTTTATTTGGGACTTGTTTCTTAGTCAAGTCAGTCAATGGGGTTGCAATTGTGGCGAAATCAGGGATAAAGCGTCTATAATAACTAGCTAAACCCAAAAAAGATCTCACTTGTTTTTTTTGTTTCTGGGACTGCACATTGGGCTACTGCCTCCACCTTCTCTATTTCTGGACGTACTATTCCATTACCCAAAGCGAAGCAAATATCTTGTCTCATTCATGGCTAGGGTACACTTGGAAGGATTAATAGTTAAACCAGCTTTTCAATAGTATATAAAATATTAGACAAATGGGTAAGATGTGTTGACCAGTCTGAACTGAAAATCACCACATCATCCAAATAAGCAGAACAATAGGAAGAGTGATCATTCAACAATTTATCCATATACCTTTGGAAGGTGGCAGGGCCCCATGTAAGCCAAATGGCATATAAGCAAACTGGTATAACCCTTAGGAGTGCTAAAAGCTGATTTTTCTTTAGACTGTTCTTCCAAAGGGATCTGCCAATAGCCCTTTGTGAGATCGAGAGAGAGATGTATTTTGCCTGTCCAATGTGATCTATTATATCATCCACTCTAGGAATTGGATAGCTATCAAACTGAGATACTTGATTGAGTTTATGGAAATCGAGACATAAGCGGATACCCCTTCCTTTTAGGTACAATTACCATAGGGATGACCATGGACTTCTAGAAGGTTCAATAATATTTAATTTCCGTAATTTCTCAATTTCCTGTACAACCTCAGATCTACTTCTTTCTGGCAATCAATATGCCTTTTGCCTTATTGGGACAGAATCAGTTTTAATTGTATGTACTACATCAATGGCTTTACCTGGGATAGTCGTGAAAACTTTTGTATAATGTTGTAGTACATTTTCCAGTTCTGCATGTTGCTGACTGGTTAAATTTGAGTTAATATGTACATCTCTAATAGTTTCCTCTGATTCAAGCCTTTTATAGGCAGAATCTAATTCAGTGTCTGAACTACTGGGCATAACATAAAGGTCAACTTTAACATCAGAAGTAAGTCTCTCATGCCATTTCTTTAAGAGATTTGCATGATAGATGGGTGTACACTTTTGTCTCCCGGGTATCTCAACTTGGTAAGTGACAGAACCAGTCTGGGAAACAATGGAGGAAGGTCCCTGCCATTTCATTAAAAGCTTATTGTCATTGGATGGCAATAATAACAGTACCTTTTCCCCTGGAAGAAATTGTTTTTCCTGAGTTTTACTATCATAATAGCATTTCTGCTTAGTTTGGGCTACCATATTTTGTTCATGTGCCTTTTGTGTGTACTGCACTAGTCACTTTCTAAGATTAACCAAATAGTCTAGGATATTGGTATATTTCACTGTGGCCTCTCCCTCCCAAGTTTCTTTAACTATGTCAAGAGTTCCCTGGGGGTTTCTTCCATACAGCAAACTGAATGGTGAAAATCCTGTTGAGGCTTGTGGGACCTCTCGGTATGCAAACAGGAATAGGGGAAGATATTGATCCCACTTTTTACCTTCTTCATCCACAAATTTCCTAATCATATGTTTTAATGTCTGATTAAATCTTTCTGTAAGACCATCGGTTTGTCAATGGTAAGGGCTGGTTCATAAATGTAGTAATTCCTAAAGCTTTGTACAATTCAGTGAGTAGTGCAGCATTAAAATTTGTACCACGATCCATCAGGATCTCTTTAAGAATACCCATACGACTGCAGAATTCTACTACTTTTTCTGCTATTTTTGAGGCTGTAACTGTTCTCAAGGGAAAAGCTTCAGGATATTTGGTTGCATAATCACAAAGGACAAGTATGAATCTATTACCCTTACTGCTTTTTACTAATGGTCCTACCACATCCATAGCTATTCTTTCAAAGGGTTGATCTACAACTGGTAGGGGCATTAAGGGTACTTTGTCCCTGTGAGTTATCTGGCTGATTTGCTGACAGGAAGGACAACATCTGCAATATTCAGCAATGTCCTCCTGTAGACCAGGCCAGAAGAATCGTTGCAATAGTCTGGCAGAAGTTCGGTCTCGTCCTGCATGTCCAGCACTAGGGATATCGTGTGCTAAAAATAGAAGATCTTTTCTAAATTTCTGTGGTACCAGCATTTGTTCTATCTGTTCTTGTGTTTTAGGATTTATACATATTCTATATAGAATTCCATTCTGTTGTGCAACATATGGTGAACCCAAAGGTACTTGTTTGTTAAGCTGTGAAAAGAAAGGGTTAAGTGTATTGTCATTTTGCTGTTCAGTTTTAATATCTACAATATGATATTGAGGCATGACATCACCAGTCCCATTTTTGTTTTTGTTTCCAGTCTTTCTGTAATGATTTCTTTTCGGCCTTTGTTTTTCGTGGCCCTTTACCCTCTTCAAAGAAAGAATCATCAAAAGAAAATATAGGGTCCTGTTGTATTAGTTGTGACTGAGCCCTCGTGGTTACAGCTGATAAGGCAGTGTCACATGAGGTTAAAAGGTCATTAAAGGCTGGAAAGTCTTGACCAATAATCAAAGGCACAGGTAAAGTGGGTACAACTCCTAATGTCATATCACATGTCTGTCCATTTATGCATACTTGTGTCTGTGCAGTTGGGTACTGATGCACATCACCATGGATACAAATTACACCAGTGGGTTTAGTACTTAATAACTTGTTATCTAGTAGGTCAGCCCAGATTAAGCTTTGTCGGCTCCCTGAGTCCACTAGCCCTTCTACTTGAGTTCCATTTACCATAGTCTTTATGAAAAAGTTCCCCAAGTTCATAGAAGCTAGGTATGCAGACTTTTTCTTTGGGCAGAAACAGGCTATGTGTCCCAGTCCATGGCAATAATGGCATTCTATGGTGGATTCAGGTTTTTTTGATGCCATTTCCCGACCTTCCCCTCTAGTCTTAGCAATCCCTGTCCCAACTGATGAAACAATAGGTCTTACTGTAGTGGTTGCGGATGTTGTAGTAGGAATGACATTTTCTGTTCTCCTGTACCCTTTTTGTACCAGTTGTCGTGCAGATAAGAAATCCTCTGCTAGGGTAATTGCAGCTTCAGCATTATCAGGATGGTGTTCCCTTACCCATAATTGGACATCCACAGGCATAATCTGTACAAATTGCTCCAACACAAACTGCTCAATGATGGCTGGTACAGTCTTTCCCTCAGGTTGTAGCCATTTGTGACACAAGTCATTCAATCTGGTATAGGTCTCCCGAGGTGGTACATGGGGTAAATGCTTTAGAGATCAAAACCTTTGTCTATATGTTTCTGTTTTAATGTCATATCTTTTTAGTATCTCCTTCTTTACAGAGGCATAATCATTAGCAATCTAGATATCCATACAGGTGTATGCCAATTGAGCTTTGCCAGGTAGATATGGGGCAAGTCTTACCACCCATTGGGTAGCAGGCCAATTACAAGCCTGTGCTACATGTTCAAATGTTGTAAGATATGCCTCTAAATCATCAGAGGGAGTCATTTTCATTAATTTTATGTCTCTGGGATTTGTATGGGCCGCCACTTGACCAGCCCCAATAAGTTGTAAGGCCTGTATTGTGTCAGCCCACCTCTGGTCTTGTCGCTTTCTTTCAACCTCTCTTCCCCTCAGATCTACCTCTCGCTGGCATTCCATCTCCATCTGACGTATAGCTAACCAGCGGAGTAAATCCCTGAGGTCTTTGGGGGGGGTTCCAGCTGTTCTTCTTCTGGTCTCTTCACACCTGCCTCTTCCATCTTCTGTATGCCCTGTTTAACTTTAGAACATGTGGCAGCAGGTAATCCTTCAAGAAGTGGTTCACCAACAGCAGCCATTTGGGTTCTGGTCAAAACCCCTGATAAGGCACCAGCTTCCTTGAGTTTATGTGCCATCTACTTGTTGAAAACCACTTGTGACCTGGATACTGTGTGCAGTATCTTTACTGGAGTCCACCTATTCCTTATGGATCTCCAATCAACCCCACTTCTGGTACCAAAATGTTGTGGCTTGAACAAATCAGGTCACACAGGAATCAACAAATTTGGTACAACATACCTAAATGGTATGATTTTTATTAAACAAACAAACAAAAAAATTAAATCCAAAAAAAAAATAACAGCTTACAGCAGCGAACTTCTGATAAACAAACAAAATAAAACTTGAAAACAGCACAGCTTCCTCGCCAAGGGTCTAGCAGTGGAACATAATCTTGTGCAGTATAACAGAGAGCAGGAGGTCCTCACGTGAACTCTCCCTAACACCATCTAACCTGAGGATCTAGGCTGGCTTCTTTTAAAGAGTGGAGCTCCACCCCTTAGCTCAAAGCCCCACCTAATTATTAAGCTATTTACAGGAAAATTTCTTATTTCTTTGTACAATCAATTACATAGCATTTACATAAATGAAAGGCATAACAAATAATCCATTATTATGACATCAACATAAACACCCTAATGCTCTATCAGATATGATTGCACATTTCTTGCAGAGTGGGCTGCATTATAGACAACTTCTCCCCTTTTCTAAAGGTAACCTAGGAGCTGCAGCATATAAAAGAAGGGAGAAAGGTGCTGCTGACTTTCTACAGGAGACAGAACTTTGCAAGGACACCAGCACTGATTGGAGACTTGATACTCCTGGGAGTTGTGTAAGTAGACCACATTTTAGTTCTTCTCTATTATCTTGTATTTTAGTTAATTTGCTAACTGTTTAACCTTTTCAAGAACAGGATATTTCAATCTGCACCTGTACATATCCTAAAGAAAAACATTTAAACTGGCATTGGTAATTTCTTAGTTTGGCTGTCAATCCCAGCTTGCTTTTTACGTTGTGAAAAAAACCTTTGCCTACCAAGTCTGTTTACAGACCATTAGTTAGTTTCATTCTTTAAGTCTGTGCAGCTCATTTAGACCATTTCTGCACATTTAATGGCAATGCATGGAAAAAGTGCTTATATTTAACTGGACCATGACGTAGAAGAGCAGAAATAGGAAGGGGAAGAAAAATAGTTTCAATTGTAATACACAGCGTCAGATGGCCAGTCTGACTGCAGCATATTCTGTATGTTTTACACAGAAAAGGGGGGTAGAAAGAGACAGGAAGACATAAAATGAAGGAGTAAAGTGCTGTTGCGCAACAGTCTTTGGAACAGATATAGGAGAGAAGAAGAAAATGTCAGGTTCAGTTAAGCACTATTCACATGGGGTGGGTTCAACTACCACACTCAGGATGGGGAAGGGGGGGATTTAGGCTACCTGCCAAGCCAGTAACAGTCACAGCATATTTTATTTGTCCATTTGTAGTTACTCACTAATCCTCTTTTTCGGGCTTACTCCAGGTCAAGGAAAATATATATTGCCAGTGCACTAGGATTCTGTCTCATGTATACTACTGTACAGAATGAAAAATAAAATTATATGGTGTATTGACAGGCTTGCTTACAGACAGAAAATGTTATTGCAGTGCTTTAAGTACTGCACTAATATTTTATGGGCTAGAAGCAAGCCTGTGAAAGTACTCCATATCATTTTTAGTTTTCATTCTCTGACTCCATCTCATCCTGACACTGGGCATCCTACCGGTGGGGGAACACATTAGTTTCAGCATCTATAATTTACACAAAAAAAGTTGCAACTTACTGATCCCTGCAAGGGATCTATCCTAAAAATATGCCAACAGTCTTCGACTTACACATCCACAAAAAAATGTTCAACCACTGCAAACCAAGTAGGGAAATGCCTTGGCAGTCTACGTGTGCCACATGGTCCTTATCTGCCAACAGATTCTATGTTTCTATGACAAGACAAGCAGTTCAAAGAAGGGCAGCAAAACATTGTACAGGGACTACAAAGATAGAGAGACTGGAGGAAGGACCCTCATGTATACGATGGAGACAAGGGAAAGGAATGACACGTGACATTCCAGTTAGTACTTAAAGGGAATAAATAAGGTATGGAAGGGCAGCATTTTTCAGAGGAAGAAATGCTGTAGAGCAAGGGGGCATGACTGAAGACTGGAAGGGGGTAGACAAAGGGCAGGCAACACTGAGAAACTACTTTGGCTCAAAAGGGGAGAGAATAAGCTGGAGATAGTTGGATTTTCAGCTTCTGTAGGCAAGGAAGAAGGTAAAATGCAAAAAAGACTGCAAGGGGCCCATCTGCTGCCATTTCCTATGTGGCACCCCTACATTTGTCATTTCACATAAAATAGGTAGGGTAAAAGAAATGGCATACAATGAATACCATACAAGTATATGCTTCTTTATAGAATACTGCTGCCATTGTACTGTATTTCTCTTCCCTGGTCCCCTTCCACTATCGAGCACTCTGGTAATTATTTGTTAAAAATAAACTGCCAAGTTTGTTTTCCTACCAACATGATCTCTCTGGGTGCTCAGATAAAGTAGAAAATAACTTTTCCACTTGTACCTGAGCACAGAGGGAGGACTATGCCTGTAGGAAAGCTTGGCAAATCTCCCAAACTATCTGATTTTAAACAAATAAACCAGAGTGCTCAGCAGGCAAGGGGACAAGGGAGGATAAATACAATGGATGGCAGCATTTCTACTTTCACTTGGAACATCTAGTCCATACCTCTACTCCTGCTTCATTAATCAAGGACAACAAAGCTTAAAAAAAATCAGGGACATAGGACCAAAATCAGGGACATACACACACCTTCAAGATTGAAATTGGTGACAACCACTCAGGAAGCTGGTAGAATAAGGGGATTAGTGTAAAATACATTTTCTAGGATAAAATGTCTAACATTAATGTCTAACATTTTGTCCTTACAACTTCCAATGTTTACAGAAACAAATTTTAGGAGAAACAGTAACATTCTGAGGCAAAATCAGGGAGAGTGGAGAGGTATGTCCTAGTCCGTCTAGATGATCAGCAGCTCAGGTGACCATAAAAATAGCCCAATACCTTATAGTGTCTAGAGTTTACTGGTACAAATATCTTAATGTAAAACACAGTACTTTTACCAGGAGAAGGGATCGTAACTCTACCCGAACCCTCAGCCAGTCGATCCCTTCCAAATTCCTAGTGCTCCCGCTCTGCCTCCACACCTCCGGGCATAAACACAACTCATGGGTAAGGAATTTATTGCCCAACACAGTGACCCTTGCTAGGTGTATGTGGGGACAAAACCCAACTAAGCAAAATTAACTAATCACAACACAGCAAACTAGTGGAAAAAAATGAAGATGCAGTCCCCACATCCAAACAAGCTGCACTGTTCTTTGACAGACTTTATTTGGCTGTGATAGTGTAGTCATGTATTGATGTGTTGCGCAAAAGCGCTAGTCAGTACTTAAGTACCGTATTACGGTGCACCTTTCGAAAAAGCACAAGGAAGTACAGTACAGCAAAGGAATGCCTCTAGATGCTCAGGTGAATGTCTAAGAGTATAAAACAAAATGTACCAAAAATCAAACCACAGCTCCAGCTGTATAGAGTGTGCACGAAATAGCAGAACCAAAGCAAAAATAGAAAATATCAGCATCACTCCAGGTTCTGCACATAACACTTGAAATTTATCAGGTAGGATGCCAACAGCAACAACCGACCCAATCCCTCTACTGGTTTTCGCACTAGCAGTGCATCATCAGGAAGATCTCCTGATAAGCACCTGCTATTCCAACATAAAAATGAAATCAGTATTACTGACAACATCTATCAATGTTATGTCAAGAAACCTAAATAATACCTATTTCTTATAAAAACTAAAATGGCAGCATTTCTTTCACCAGAGCAGCTAGCTAGAGGGACCCTGCTTGGCAAACCCCGAAGTATCTCATAAAACTAAAAACAGTCAGTGCACAGTGGGGGAAGGGGAGTCTGCAGCATTCTATACATGGAGCTGCTGCAGACTGCTGTGAGTGGGACTGGGGCAATCAAAAAAATCACATAACTTTCAGCTTTGTCAGTTAACAGTGCCTAGTGTAATGCAGGGTGATACTAAGCAACCAAAATGAAGTATCAATATAGGGACGGGTACCAGCCATTTCAACCACCACATCCCGGGGCTCAGTCAGAACAAAGTTTGAGACCTACCTGGTGATTGGGATACAGCTATTAGCCTATCTCTGGATTTTTCCTTTTTTCTTTCCACTTTACACACAAGGGAGGGAGGAAGGCAAACCATCAGGGACCACTGGCTAGCTAATGCTGAGAGGAAGAATCTCAGTGTAGTCTGGTAAGCAAAGCTAATCAAGATAGTATATACTATATAGCAGCCAGTATCTATCTTGATTAGCTTTGCTTACCAGACTACTCTGAGACCCTTCCCTCTTGGTATTATCCAGTCAGTGGTCCCCAATGGTTTGCTTTCCTCCCTTGCATGTAAAAAAATAAAATTCCAAAAATAGGCTAATAACTTTATACCAATCACCAGTTTGATCTCAAACTTTGTTCTGACTGAGTCCCAGGATGGGGTGGCCATGACATTAATTAAACATTGTTCAGAAAGGTCACTGTGGGGTTGGTCAAGATTGGTATTGAGACGGACAGTGGTAGAAGGATCAGGATGACTTTTGTTAGTATATACTGTGACACTTGGACAGCTGGTTCTGATTGCTGTCTGATTTTTGTAATATAAAAATGTGTTATTGAGTGTATCTCATGAGACATGCTGAAACAGCCTGTGGAATGACACCCTCCTCTCCAGGTTTTAGCTACAAGGTGTTACCTGGAAGGTCAGGAGATAATTACAGGCTAGAAGAGACCTAAATTAGGATTTCCTGTTTATCTAGCTTAATTGTAGCTTGCCAGCTGCTAGGCTGGAAAATCATAAACTTTTATGGCGTTTAGAGGAAGGATACAGGTTATGTCATGGGGGTGCAAAGTCATAAAAGGTCCTTTGATGTCCTTGAGAGAGGAAGCTGCTCATGGATGAAAAAAGGGACTTGGAAAATTACAGAATTAATTGGGAAGTCATATGGGGAAACAATTTTTTTCTGCTGACGTCACCTATTAATTTGCCTCCTGACATGGGACATCCTGGTTGTATGGTTTTTGATGAACGGAGGAGGATCTGGGTGACATCATGGAGAGGGCAGGGTTGGGACAGTGTTTTGGTTGTGCTGTGGCAGACCTTTGCTGACACACATGTTTGGACTCTGAAAAAAGAAACATCTGCAGCACTATAAGAAGATAAGAATATATTAGGTAGACAGGTCTAAGTGTATTATTGGTAGGAATTTGCACTTTTTAAACCTTATTGTTTTAAAATATTGTATGTTTTGTGATATATGGTTCTGTTTTTTACATTTTACATTTTTATCTATTTTAACTAAACCTCTATTTTTAGAGACTACCTGGTGTGCCTTTAAAATTCTTTCTTTGACAAGGAAAGCATATATGGTTAAAGCTGACACTGTACAAAGCTTACTGGTTTCACCAAACTGGGAAAAGGTAAGAGTTTATTCTGAGGTCTTTCATAGAGTTTTTAAGGGTTCATTTTGTACACCTGGTTAGGTGCCCATAGACAAAAGATATCTGCCCCCGAAGAGCAGAATTATTTGAGCCTGTACATTGGGTACGCTAGCAAGAGGTTCACAATTTGAATCCCTCCAGAACTTGAGACCAAAGTTTAATTCAAACCCACAAAACAGATAGGAGGGTTTCCCTGTTCTGGTAACTGTTAATACTGCGCTCGGAGGTTGGCACTGCAGGAGCAGAGGGAATGACCTGCTGAGTGGGGTTGTGACATATACTGTATAGCAGCCAGTATCTAACAGTCTTAGGAGCCGACCACCACTTGACTTGCAGCCCTGGTCACAAGGTCCACCTCCCCCCCCATTCATTGATTTAAATCCTTTCTACCCCACCCAGGCCCACACTCAAAATTAACACCAGCAGTGTCCAGAACAAAAATCAAACACAGTCAGAACTACTCACCAGCAGGTCGAAGATTGGGATGCCGAATGCAAAGTTAACTCATTGTACCCAATAGCTCCATATGAAGGCCAATCATCCACTGATTCTCCTGATACAAAACGGCTGCCGAGCCCAACAATAGTCACCCTGATCCTTCAACCACGGTCCGTCTCAATACCACTGCTGACCAACAACCCCCCCCCACAGTGACCCTTCTGAACAATGTTTAATTAACATCTTAGAATATGGGTAAGAGTAATTCAGCCTTCTGATTGGCTGGGCATCTATCAGACAACAGATGTCCAGCTATTAAAAGTACCAGCCCAGCCAACCCCATTACCAGAATTATACTGCCCAATCTGATCTGTAATTGGCTAAACCCTCGCCAGGAAATTTCAAATTGCCACCATTGTTTTTAACTCACTTAGCGAGAGACAACCCCCATACTTGTTTTTTAATTCACTAGACAATCATGCACACAAATTCTGTGTCCCCATCACCATTACTATCCCACAAATAGCCTTTTTCTTTCTTTTTGCTGTTTGAATCATCAAGCTGTAGAAGGCTCAATTTAAAAATGCCACAATTTTTACTGTTTTGAGCGAGAGAGAGAGAATGAGACAATGCGCTCCCCCCCCCAAATGAGACGTTAGCCAGGTTCATACAGAAATGTCCTTTTTTATTTAAAAAAAATCTGGCGCAAACCATCTACATTTTGCCCTTGCCAGTGTTAATATTTTAAATGAACAGAGCTAGCACCTTATGTGTGAGCTCTATTGAAGACAACTTGTCCATTGCCCAAGCTCCACCCTCCCGCTCCTCATCGCTGCCTGCCACTGAAATTTTTTTTATTTAAACAGCTTCAATCAAAGCAGCCCAAAGCAGAATAAAACCCAGCTCAATTAAATGTGTCGAAGGAGAGCGAGAGAGAGAGAGAAGAGACTGCGGGCATGCTTACGTCAATGTCCAGTTCTGTCTGTCTGTCTGTCTCTCTCTCACTCAGTAAGCGTCCTGTGGCAGAGTTGTACAGCTGATCTCCCCACCCAAGTAAGCTCCCCACCTCAGCTACCGCAGACGGATCCACTTATTTTCACTCGTAGCCCTCAAGCTGTTCTCTCACTTTACAGGAGCAAACACCTTTTCTATTAAATAAAGATATGGCACACAAAAGCAACAGTTTTTGTACTTAAACATTTAACGCTACAACATCGCGTACTAAGCCCCTATTAAACACATCTTCCACTGCTCACTGTGGCACCACTACACACTATCGCTCAAACTGACCTGAAGTTTTGTGAGCAGTAATGGACAGGGTAGGAGTTGGACCTACTACTTTTGCTGGCAGATGGGTTGCAGAATGGGGATGACTCACAACCAATCCCAATTGCTGGTAGAGAAAGCTCATCTTTTCTTAGTCCCACTGTCTTCCTCTGTTGTAAACTGTTATTACAGCTCTCTCTCTAGCTTCCATTCTGACCACACTCACTGCCAGCCAGTGTAAACACAAACACTACACTGGAGGACAGGTGAGCACGTGTGTGTGTTTGGGGGGGATGCTAAGTGTTGCTGGGGAGGGAGAGTTAAATGCTCTGAAAAACAGCAGTACTTTCTATTGGCAAACATACCAATAGAGGGACTACTTTATCAAAAAATCAACTTTAAATGGGTTTGTATTTAATTTTTCTAATTCTTTTTCATAATTTTTATATTGTAGCTAAAATGAAACATGTAACCCATTTTCTAAGCGCAATAATGCCCTCCAGGGTGGGTGGTATTGTGCTATACTGGACCTTCAAGGGGCTATAAGGCCCCTGGGTGGTCCGCTATAGTACAATTCCGCCCACCCTGTTGGGTATTATTACTTACGTAACCACCCCATCCTGGGGCTCAGTCAGAACAAAGTTTGAGACCTAACTGGTGATTGGTATAAAGCTATTGGCCTATTTTTGGAATTTTTTTTTTTACTTTACATGCAAGGGAGGAAAGCAAACCATCGGGGACCACTGACTGGATAATGCCAAGAGGGGAGAGTCTCAGAGTAGTCTGGTAAGCAAAGCTAATCAAGATAGTATATACTATGTAGCAGCCAGTATCCAACACTAGGTCTTAGGAGCCGACCACCAGGCCACATGGTCCATCCCCCCCATTCACTAATTTAAATCCTTTCTGCCCTGCCCAGGACCAGCCCCAGAATTAACACCAGCAGTGTTGACTCCAGAACAAGAACAAACAGTCAGAACTACTGACTTACCAGCACCAGCGGGTCAAAGGATGAGATGCCAAATGCAAAATTAAAGTGCCCAAAGTGAAGCACTACAGGTACAGGCCTTCCACCATGGCTGTTCTCATGCGCTGTCCCCCCCCCGGACAGTCCTTCCACCATGCTCTTCCCCTCCCCCACAACAGTCATGGCCACCAGGCCACATGGTCCACGTCACCCCATCCCCCTATTCATTGACTCAAATCCTTTCTACCCCACCTGGGACCAGCCAGCCCCAATATTAACACCAGCAGTGTTCAGAAACAGTCAGAACTACTCATCAGCACCAACAGGTTGAAGGATGGGATGCCGAATGCAAAATTAAAGTGCCCAAAGTGAAGCACTACAGGTACAGGCCTTACACCATGGCTGCTCTCATGCTCTGCTGCCCCCCCAACAGTCCTTCTACCATGCTCTGCCCCTTCCCCGACAGTCATGGCCACCAGGCCACATGGTCCATGCCACCCCACCAATTCACTGACTCAGATCCTATCTTCTACTCTGCCTAGGCCCAGTGCCAACCCCAGAATTAACACCAGCAGTGTTCAGAAACAACAGTCAGAACTACTCACCAGCACCAGCTGATTGAAGGATGGGATGCCGTATGAAGGTTAAACTGTGCTGGTCTAATGCTCTGCGCTCCCCCCAAAACAGTCATGGCCACCAGGCCACGTGGTCCATGCCACCCTCCCCCCCATTCATTGACTCAAATCTTTTCTACCCCACTGCCTGGGCCTAGTCAGCCCCATAACTAAACAGTAAACACCCCCAGCAGTGTCCAGATCAGATTCCAAAACAAAGACAAAGACTACTCACCTGCCAACACCAGCAGGCAGCAGGTCGAAGGATGAGGATGAACCACCACAATCTCAGTCCGTCCAAATGCAATGCCATGCCTGGCCAAATGGGGCCCCCCCACCACTGCCCCGCAACCCTTCCCATCCTCATAACATATTCCCAAACCCTGGACCCTACCTACTATACACTGGTATTGGTATACTAGCTAGTAGCTAAACCTTTAGTTTGGTAAGGTGCGATTGGTATTGGTAATCCTCCAGATCATCAAAAAAAAAAGGAAAACATTTTAAATCACAGCTTTCAGCTTACCAGCTCCAAGCAGATTGTGGAAGGAGGATTCTCTGATTTTCTTTTCGCTGACTCTCTGGAACTCTTCCATGGCACGCGGAATTAGCGATAGCAGTGACCGGCACCTAAAAACTAATAAAGCAAGGAGGGGTTGGTGCCATCTAACTCACTCTACAACAATCATCGGCACCCGCCAGCAAGAGAGACCAACTTGCACTCCATAGTGGCCTTCTGAGGTGCCTGCGCTGGTGCACTGAGTGACGTCAGTGAGTTGGCGACTCCGATTCAGCAACGGTGACCCTAACCAATCCATGCCCTGAGGCCTGAGCAATGCTTGCATGATCATCCATCCAGTAACTTGTTGTGCCCAGCCCCCCCTTGCAAGTAGCAATTGCGCCTGCTGCGCAACCTACCTAACCAGTTCCTCCAGCCATCCAGACCAGTAGTGTTAGCCCACCCCTGCCCAGCCCTTCCCAAATGCCGGATAGCCAGTACGCAACACAAAGGGGCCCAACCCCCATAGACACACTTTCACGCTGCCTGTGGCTGTATATATGTAGTGCACCAAATGAATGAATAGCGCTGAGATCTCATTACTTGAGCCCCCATACCCAGCAGCAGTACGCATGTGTATACTAGATGGGGGAGCCCAGCCAGAAATTTCCGGGTATCTGATCAGGCCAGTTCGACGCTGGCATAATGTACAATATCAAATTCCAGTTTATACAACACTATGTTTTGTTTTTTGTGAGTGCCATGATTCAGACTAATATGTCTAAACATGGCACTTACACCAAACTCTTAGTTCCAACTTTAAACCAGTTACCTTTACTAGAGGTCTGTGAAAAAAAAAAACATTTATTTGCCAAGGTTAATAAAATTCATAGGACAACCGAAACTGACTGCAGCATTAAAGTTGAATGGACCTTGAGTGAAGGTGCACTGTGTTGGGATGCTCCAAGCAAGAAAGGGACTTAGGGGTTGTCATCTCGGAGGACCTCAAGGTAGGGAGGCAGTGCAGCAAGTTTGCAGGAAAAGCAAACAGGATGCTGGGTTGCTTAGGCAGGGTCATCACCAGTAGGAAAAGGGAGGTCATAATTCCACTATGCAAGATACTAGTGAGGCCACACCTCGAGTACAGTGTTCAGTTCTGGAGGCCTTACCTATAGAACATAGACAGGGTGGCAGCAGTTGAGAGGAGGCAACCAAGATGGTGCAAGGATTACATCACAAAACCTATGAGGACAGGCTGAAAGACTTAAATATGTACTCCCTGGAGGAGAGGAAGGAGAGGGAGGATATGATTGAGACATATTATAAGTACCTCACTGGGAGAAACAAGGAACAGGAAAACACAATTTTTCATAGGAAAAGATGTTTAAGGACTAGGGATCATGGGATTTAACTTGAGGCAGGGAGGTTCAGAAGGAACATGAGGAAGAATTTCTTCATGGAGAGGGTGGTGGACAAATGGAATGCCCTGCTGGAGGGGGCAATGGGGGTTGAAACAATTATAGGATTTAAGAAGGCATGGGATAGGCATCAGGGTATCCTGGTAGTCGGGGAAGGGGACAACCTAGTTCTAGAGAAGCTTAAAGATGTAAAGTACATGCATACATGGGCAGACTAGGTGGGCCGTAGGCCCTTACCTGCTATCAACATAGATCAATTGATTCATAGAGTATTATGAGTTTAAGAGACCAGAGGCGTTTTGTGAACTTGCCACCATATTTCAAAGGTGGTAGGAGAATTTTTGCATTCCCATGTGTTCATCTAATCTTTGTTTAAAGGTAAACATGGTATCATTCTCCACTACGTCCAGTTGTTCCATGGATTAATTATCCTCTGAGTGAGCCAATAATTGCACTTACTTGTTTTGTTTGTGTACCCTTTTATTTTATATTTGTGTGACATAGTATTGCTGTTATTTTTTGCTTGACAACCAATAGTCTCCATGATTGCTTCATCATGCATTGCCCTATATGTTAAGCATAAATCTCCCCTAAAGCACCTATAATTCATGGAATACAGATTTAGTTTTTGGAGTCTAACTGTGTAATTCAGTTCTGACATATTAGTGACTTTTCTCGTCACCTTTTTCTGTACTCCATCGATCAATTTTTGGCCTCTGTGTCTATGTAACTGTAGATGACACTGTGTTAATGGAAGTAGTACTGTCTGACAGCATGCTTGTTGTAATAGTGCAGGAAGTAGTCAAAAAGAGAGACAAGGTGCTTTCTGTTGCAAGGCAGGAAGTGTCAGCATGTTCATCATTTGTATTGGTGTCCATGTTTCTGGGTTGAGCACTGGAGTCCAGATTGGCAGGTCAAGGAGTAAGGATTGAGCTCCACTTTTTGTGATCGGCGGAAGGTCCAGACCAATATGACTGGAGGCTTACTTCACTCCGGTGCCCTGTTACTGCCATCATTTTGTGGTTTTTGAGTAGTGTGTGTGAAAAAAGCTCTAGCACCATGGCATGAATCGAGTGATTCATGTATCTCTAATTGCAGCCTGCCTCTATACTTATTTGACTCTTCAGGGTGAACAGGAAATTCAGCCCAATTGCTCCTCATGAATTCTAGATAGGTGTGCTGTTCCGAAATTCTTGAGGGAGCTGCTTCGGGTGACAGTATATGGACTTGGCACAGGTAGATGGTTTGCTTAAGTTTTTTTAGCTGGCATCTGGGCAGTAAAATGAGCTGGGGATTACATATCATGAACTCACAATGTGTTTGCTTGTTTGGCTCATTTGAGTTTGAATGATTTTTGGTATGTTCATTAAAACTTTATGTAGCATACTCATTCCCATGGTTATCGGTCTCAAATATAAAGCTGTCTCTAGTTAGGGTTCTCAGGCCCTTCCTGCCATTCCAGGGCATGTGAAGTTGTACATCTATCCACACTTTACATATTAAACCCAACGTGGTATCAGGAGAGAGGGCCGCCAGTGATCGCAGTTTCTGTAAGTCCAGGGCTGAAATTTGAAGGTAATGTTTTGCTGAGTGCTTTGCAGTTTTATGGTAGCATTTCATAACACTAATAAACATGTTATTGCAGCTCTGGAAATTGGGGTCAGTATGTATGTTATCATTTCTGCCCACAGCTAATGAGTTTAAATGCCAATTCAGAGCAGCATACAGACTTGAATAACTGCTTAAGGCATATCCAGTGCCCAGGGATGTTTTTACTTCCACATAGAAAGAATGGAAAACGGTGTTGAGTTCTTCTGGAGAGGCAGTTTTTAAGTCAATACTGATATTTTTAGCAGTCTTCCAGTCATTAAATAGTTTGACTGCCCATGTTGTTGGCTTTACTGTATTCTGTTTGTGTCTGCCCTCCTCTGTAGCATTCAGTTCCTCAGCAATTAAATTGACATACATGTGACTAACTGTGCTTGGTATCTCATTTGGTATGTTCTGGGGGACTTCTGACTGGTCAACTTGTCACAGAAACTTTTTTCAGTCGTTGGTCATGATGAGTCCATAATTCACTTCAGGAATGTTTTCCATGGTAAGTGATTGTGGAGTTCACTTCAGTGAGCATATAAAAATGGCTTCTGTTTCTGACTGGCAACATTCTAGGCACTGTGGGAAGTGATTTATAGGTTACACACAGGTTATTTGGCCAGCTTTTGTTATAATCTACATCAGCTGGATTCATTGCATGGCTATTCCTATCGATTTTATAATTCATTTTATTTATCTCTTTGTATATATTTTACCTTTACATAAGGTGAAAGCCATAGTTGTACAAATAAATTGACTATTAACTTGAGCATGACAAAACATATATTACAAACAATATTTGTATACGGTATATAAAAATGCATTTAAATTAAAGTACATAAATAATTTAACTTAAGAATATATTTTCAAAATATTTATATATATAATTAATAAATCTGCACTGATACTGTAAATCAAAAAAGTATAGTTAGCCTGTTTATCACATTGTTAATATTTGTGCTGTGCATCTGTAGCAGGTGTTTATTAATATACTTTATATACTGTGGCCCAGATATTCAAAAGGGTTGCATCATGTGCAATAGGGATGCGCCAGCGCAAGTCCAAAAATGTGCCCCCAAATCACACTGTGCAAGAGCGCAATGAAAATGAATGCATGCGCAACTGAAGGGGGAAGAACCATGCATAAATGGTGCAGTGTGATATTCAACAACATGTGCCATGCACAATAGGGGAGCAAGCGGAAGTTGCGCGATAGCGGAAATGAGTCAAAATAAAAGGGAACAAGAGAGAGGCACAAGAACGCTACAGGGAAGGCGCATGTTGCTGAACCATAGCCAGCCACACACTCAACACAAACACACAGGGCAGGACAGAGACAGAGCACCTGGAACCCCCAGGAACAGGGAAGGTGTGGGGAGCCACAGCCACAGTGCAGTGCAGAAGGGGAAAGTGCCACACAGCACTGAGGCCACCACAGGAAGGTGTTCCCGGTGCAGGGGAAGTAGCAGCCAGGACAGCGTGGGGAACACAGAAACAGCTGCTGGGGGGACACAAGCCAGGGACATGGCCAGTGCCACCATCCAGATGGAGGCAGTTATGAGGGGGGTGAGAAGGCAGGCAGCAGGGGGGAGCGGCCGTGGAAGGACCCATTGGTGGTATACCTCCAACAGGCAGTACCGAGCCCGCACCAGCTTCGAGCTCTACACCGATACCAAGATCATGGACCAGTACCGCCTGAACCGGACAATTCTGAGGCAGCTCTGTGAGCTGTGCAGTGATGTGATGCAGGCACCCACACGACGGAGCCATGCTCTGTCAGAGGAGACAAAAGTGACAGCTTGCATGTGCCTGCTCACCATGGGTACCTTCCAGAGACCAACAGGGTACACGACAGGCATAACCCGGTTGGCCACGTCACGCCACCTCACCCAGTTCCTCAGCACACTGCTGCCACATGCTGCAGAGTACATCCATTTCCCCAGCACACCGGCGGAGCACACAGCAAAATTACAGGAGTTCCACAGGGTAGCACGTATGCCTGGTGTGCTAGGGGCAATAGACTGCACCCATGTGGCCATCCGCACACCACCTGGCCCCGAAGGGGCCGCATACATGAATCGGAAGGGGTATTCAAGCATCAACTGCCAGGTGGTGTGCGATGCCAGGGGGCACATAATCAATGTCTGTGCCACGCACCTTGGGGGAGCACAAGATGCCTTCATCTGGCACCAGTCAGCACTGTGCCACAGATTCAAGAGTGGGGACATCCCCACTGTCCACTTAGTGGGTGAATATGCAAACCACACAGAAAGACATGGAGCTTGGGAGGGGCATAGTCAGAGATGACATGGGTATTGGCCTAGATGGCCCAACGCTGATCACCAAACTAACTTCCACCCTCTACACACAGGTGACAGTGGATACCCACTCCGTCCCTGGCTGCTCACACCATACCGGAGGCCCGCTACCCCATCGCAGCAATGCTACAATGAGGCACATGTCACCACATGCAATGTCATCGAGTGGGATGCTGAAGGCACGTTTCCATTGCCTGGACATGTCTGGCGGTGCCTTACAGTACAGCCCCTCAAAGGCCTGCAGGCAATTCGTGGCCTGTTTTATCCTGCACAACATGGCCAACGACTGTGGGATAGCCGTACAGATTGAAGAGGGGGACAACGAGGGGGACGATGAGGACCCTGGTGAAGATGGTGATGGGCAGCCCCCCCTTGGGCGAAGGGACCCCCAACTGATCCGGCTGGCACAGCTGCATTGGGACACCATCACAGAGGAGCACTTCAGCCAACCCATGTAAGTCATGGGGCCATGTGCAACCACCAGAGGCAAAGGCACAACCTACAAACATGCATGGACAAACACCAGGGGTGCATGTCGTCAAGGGAAGTGGCCGAGCATGGAACCGCACACACCGCCAGGGATGGGCAAGGTCTAACGTGGCATGCAGTCATACACACACACACACCTCACAAGACATGCACAAAGGGTAGGAGGCACACCGACCCCGACCGCCACCCCAGCCACACACACGTCCAAAGACCACCACGCCCAGTGACTGTCATTGTGCATGTGTCAGACGCTGGGCACCATTGCACAGTGGTGGACAGCGCAATGCAGGCATCATCATGCACACACCACAGTGGACAGCAGCCAGAAGGGTGTGCAGATGAAACGTGTGTGTGTGTGTGTGTGTGTGTGTGTGCAGGGGCGGGTACCCCACCTGTGCATTGCACGCTGAACAACACAATGCACACAGGGCAGCATCAGACAGTAGCCATGCTGGGAGACAGGTCAGTCATGCGCCACAGTGCCACGGCCACCACGGATGCATGGGCGGCCCCACCGAGACCCGCCAGCAGTGACAGGCTGACCAATGGCCTCATGGGGTGGCACCAACGGTACCCCAGGGGTTCCACTGCATGAATGCAACCATGCTTGCGCAGGGGTCTGCAGCACACCGAACATGCCTGTGCCAGACGTGCTCAGGATGCCCACAGCTGAACCCGGTGTCGACAAGGATGGTGTCGCACGACACCAGGAATGGGGGGTGGACATTGCACTGTGCAGTGTCTGTGACACATGGGCAAATAACTGTGTGCCCATTGTGGCCACGACAGCTGTGATTGCCTGTGTCTGCCTGTCAATGGCAGTGGTCACATCCTCCCGCAACTGGTCCACCCTGCCAGGAGCAGAACGGTGTCTCTGCTGCACCGCTCCTCTGCCTGGCACAGAGCCGCACTGAGTGCATCCACTGCTGTCACAAGCCACGCCTGCTGATTGACTGATGCTTGGAGTATATGGGTGTGCTCATCTAAGAGGTCATCTGCCTGATCGGCATGATGTCCTTCATGGTGTTCGCAGCCCAGATGGTCAGCACCCCTTGAGGGTGGGCACTGCACACCAGGGCCAGGCCTGGGCATGTCCACAGGTGGTGCACTGATGCCACCCCCTGACACTGTACCCCCTTGGCCATTGGCCAACTGCTGATACTGCCCTTCCAGCTGCCACTCTCCAGGGCTCAACGGTGCCGCCGCAGTTGCCGCAACAGCCCCACTGTCCTGGATGCACACCAGTCCTGCCCCACTGGTGCAGACAGGCACAGACTGGGACTGTGATGTCACGCAGGCCTCCACGGCAGCACCACCCACAGCCATGCCCATGAAGTCACCTGCTGTGTGGCCATCCTGGGGCCCACACATATCACTGCCCATGACGTTAGCTCCATCATCATCAGTGATGGATCTGGCACCAGCCCAAGTCTCAGCATGCTGGCATCCATGGACGCTGGCATGCTGGGACAGGGGCAGGGCCTCCTCCACACCTGCTCCACAACATCAGTCCGGACGTCCAGGTGGGTCCACTGTCGCCCTGACCCTCGTATGCCTGTGGAAGCGGATGGGCCCTCCACTATCTCCATGCTACCGCTTTCAGTGGAGAAGCTCACCACCGCTGACCCATGTAGACACTCAGGAGCTGTAAGGGAAAAACAGTAGCATTAACGTATGTGACCTACCCTGTCCCCCTCCATTGACAGACCAGGACCTACCATGCAGTCACGGACTACCATCCATCTGGAATCCACCACCCGGAACACCCTCAATGGTGCAACGCTGCATGCTGCCAGCAACCCACTCTTCTTGTGGGGTCAGGCATTGCACCTCGGGCTGTCCCCCACCGGTCACAGACCGTGCTGCCCTGATGGCAGCCACCTTCTTCTTAATCCTCTGCCTGTCCATGCACATCTTCTTTTTGCACTCCTGCATGGACCGCTGGTGGCTGCCATGGAGGTTGACAGCACGCGCCACCTCTTCCCATGCAGCAGCACGGGCCTGTGGTGTTCCCTGGTGTCCACTGAGCAGCGGCTCCTGGTCGAGGTAGGCCTCAAACAGGGCATCTGTTTCTGCCTTGGTGAAGTTAGGCCTCCACTTCCTCCCCACGTCTCTGTTCCTCTTCCTCCACCTCACAATCTGTCATTATTCCTCCTGTGAGAATGACAGATGTTACCTGTGACTGTGCAGTCCCATGCATGTCCCAAACACAATAGTCCACACTCCCAAACAGCATGCAACCCACCACACTAGACTGTAGTAACCAACTATGGCCAGTGCAGCCCAATGTCGCAGTTTTTTGGCGCAACGCATGCAAATGAGGCGAGGCGCATTTTTAAGTGGATGCAAATGCAGTGTCTGCACCATTGAATGGCTGATTAGCTGATTTGCATATGCCAGCTGAATATCGCGCTGTTGAGCTTTGCGCAATTGTGTTGAACGTGCTCAGCCAAGGGCGCAGTTCTGTGACATGTGCAGTACACATATAACTGCGCATGCCCGGGGTGATGACGCAGGTGCCTGCCATGCTGCTGATGTGCTGTGCACGGGAGGCAATGCAGGGCACAGCCACCATTGTGCCAGTGGTGCTACTGCACTGTTCACATATATGGCACTGTGGCACAGGGGCACTGTAGGCGCACTGGGGCCACAGCACTGTAGGCCACTACAGGAGGTGGCACACAGGCACCCAATTACACTACATGCATTGGGTTCCAATGGCACTGTGCTGTCTGTGCGCAAGAGACCCTTGACCCTGTGCCTGACCTTTGCCCCCTAGGCACCATGCGTCAGGCATGGGTGCACCACTATCGTGCTGTTCAGTGACAGCGAGATAGGGAATGGCAGCCCTGTACCACGCAGCATCTGCATGTGGTGGGACCGTGCTGCCGAGCACCATTTTGAATCCAACCATCTGCTGAGATGGCACAGAGAAGGGCAGTTATGTGGAGCCAGGTGGAGCTAGCAAATCTGGTGGCCATTGTACAGCCCCATGCTGGGGCTTTATGTGGTGATGCACCCCTGGACAGGGCCAGGAGTGCAGTTTGGCAGGAGGTGGCTGATGCACTGGAGGAGGCCACTGGAATCGGGCGCACACCAGAGCAGTGTCACCACAGGTACAGAGACCTCAGGCACAGGGACCCAGACCTGCTTGCCTGCCTGCAGGCACGTACCAGGAGGAGCACGGTGCCACAGCCAGGTAGGTGCCCCATCCATACACTGTTATCGTCCATAGGGGTATCACAGTTGCATGTGTCCGGCACATGGGGGCATCCAGTGTTGGCCGTGGTGGTGGTATCAAGGTGGGGGTGGAGTGGTATGATCATGTGGGATTGCACACACATGGGGGCGGGGGGACTTTACTACCAGATTGTACTGATGTTTCTCTCTCCATGTTTGCACCTTAGGCCCAGAAGAGTGCAGGCTGGCGAGGGAGAGGAGGCGCCACCTGGAGGACCAGCAGGCTGGGAGGGGTGAAGGTCTGCAGAAGCGCAGGGACCAGCCTGATTCTGGTGAGTGCCTTACATCCATGATTATTACTGCATGCTATATAACTGGGTGGGCAGCGGGGCATGGCCACCATCCATTGACACCACTGCCATGCACGCAACTTGTTACAGTCAGCACTGTCCAGTGGCACTGCATGTGTGCACCGGGCACATGGCTGTGCTACTGCCTTCACACCGCATAGCCAAGTCCCTGTACAGCCATGGTAGTGCTGTGCAGGACATGAGCGGTGGGTGTGTGCAGTGGTCCGCATGGCTGCGGCTGCCTGGGTAGGCAAGTCTTGTGGACACGGTCCCTGTGGGTGGTCGCACACCATCACAGGGGCGTGGCCCATGGCTGTATGCCATGCACAATGGGTGGGCTGCAGGGGACTGGACAGTCATACTTATTGACTCTGCTCCCTCTTCCTAGGTGGATGGCAACTCCAGGCAATGGAAAGGGGACTGCAGGAGCTGCTACAGGTGGCAAGGGTGACCCTGGAGCTCCTCCAATGCATGGACAGCCATGGGCTGAGGAGTCAGAGGAGGCATCGGTGCCAAGTGGAGGAAGACTGGGGCAGACACTAGCCCATCCATGCCCCTAATTACACCTTCCCCCTGGACCCATCCTCACACCCCTTCTTCCCTCTCCCATAACTTCACCCCTGCCCCTTACCTGCTCCCACCTGGTATGTGGCCCTTCCCCCCATTGTAAATACTTGTATATAGTTTTTTTATTACCTGTTTTAAATGCATTTGTTTTGTTATGACAACAGTGGTGGTCCCTGATTTGCAGTGGGCTACAGGAGCTTGGCTGCAGTGGTGTGCATGGCGTCAGGGGTGGTGCACGCATTGGCGTGTGTGTGTGTGTCCAGAAGGGAACCACCTATGGTGTGGGCAGGGGGATCAGTCACTGTCTGTGGTTTGTGTGTTGTTCTCTGTGCACTGGATGCCAGTGTGCAGTGGTCCATGGTGCATGCACTGTGTGCACGGCACTCCTGTCAGACTGTCCATGGCCTGAGCAGCTGACACCCTTGCATGTCTGTGATATGCATGGTCTTCTGGCATGTCAGTGGTGGCTGTCCATGCTGGATAATAACTTACCCGGCACAATGCCAGGTTACCTGCCATCACCAGTATGGTGCAGGTCTGCCTGCAGTGGCACTGTGGCCTCTGCTGTTGTCGTCCCCCCTCCATGCTGTTGCTTGTGTCTGTTGCAGGGGATGTGCTCCAGTGTCTGTCACTTGTGCTCCGGCAGCATGCTGGTAGCATACAGCTTCATGGTGCCTGCGCAGGGTGGCTGGCACACCTGTGCCATGTAGGGGTGCTGGCCGTGTGTACATGGCAGCTGTGGCCACACACCAGTGGCTTGGTTGACCCGCTACTGTGTCCCTATGTTGGTGTGCCCTTGGGTATGGGTGGGTGTTTGTCCATGCACTGTGTTGCATCCTGTGTGGTGCATGCTTCCATACAACACTGTGTGTGTCTGTGCTGGCTGTTGTGGCCAGTGCTGGGACAGGATGCATCCTTGGGAGGGTGTGCAGGGTGCTGTACCACTGGTGGTGGGGTCCAGGGCATGCCCTGTCCCATGTGGGGTACCTCGTGTGCCGATGCATGGTCAGTCTCTCAGTTGTACCTCGGGGGGGACGTGCAGAGTGGCACTGTGTATGCTGTTATTGCATCGCTGTCTGCTGCCGCCCACTGCAGGGTGCACATGGTGGGGCTGCCTTGCATGGCTACGTGGTGCACAGGGTTGCATTGTCACAGTGGGGGTGGTGGCATGCATGGGGTATCCTGCACTGTTGGGCACTACTCCTGGGAAGGGTGTATGGTGATCGTGGTGCAGGGTGTGCTCTACATTAGTGGGATGGTGTGGCACGGGGTGGTTGGCTCTCCTTGTGTGCCAGTCACAGCTTGCTAGGGGGTGTGCTGGTGCACCATGGCCCGGCCATGGGTTGGTTGCTGGTATCCATGGGCCGGTGGTTATTCCAGCTCTCCCCCAGTTTTGCAGTGCATGGGGTGTGGGGGATGATGTCTGTTATGCTGTGTGCTCCTCTGCCCATCTGTGGCATGGGTGGTGGGCCCCTGCATCCCTGATTGTGCTGTTGCATTGCTGCCCTGCTCAACGGGACATCCCTGGTTGCGCTATGCCGCAGGTGGAGCGATATTCAGTCATGTGCCATAGGCGCATCTTGGCCTGCGCAGTTTTTAAATATCGCGCTTCCTGCGCATGGACGCAGTGGACTTGCGCTTGCTCCTGCTGTTGCGCACTTTTTGGGCACAGTTTGAATATCTGGGCCTGTATGTTTATATTATAGATGTACCTTATTTGAAAAATGTGGGGCACACATTTATTAGGGCTAGGTTAAATGTTAATTAGTTGGTTAAAGATTTGCAAAGTTTAGAAAACTTCACTTTGACAGAACATTGTAAGCTGGCCAACTTCGAGAAGCCCTGAGTGCCAGCTTCACAACATTTTTTACCAGGAAAAGTGGCATGTTTTTTCTGTGAAGTGACCTAACTTCACTCGCAAAGTTGCAACTTCAAGGAAAAAATTACCAATTCCCCTGAAAAAATGTTGCAAAGTCAGTGAGGTTGAAGTTGGTGATGCCAACTGGAACTCTGCAAACCTTCTCAAAGTCAAACTTTCATAACTTCATTGCAACTCAGCTGATGAAGTTTAACTGCCCTGCATCTTTAATGCTGGTGAAAGTATCATTAAATTGCCCTTTTGTAGTCAAGAAATTCTAGACATGTTGCATTTTAACGGTGGAATCTGCAGCATGTTCCTTGCAATTTGGTTGATTTGTGTGTGTGGGGGGGGGGTCACAAATTAAATTTAATTTTTAATTTTTTTTTTCTAGTTATAGGGCTTTTGGTTTTGAGAAATAAAATATGTATGTTGTTTCTTTAAGTAATAAGGCACAACAGGTATGGGTTATTGGAAGATATACCCACGCCTCCCATGGTGTGTCACAAGGCGCAGCTGAATGGAAACCACATGAGAAGTGGGTTACCCCCCCCCATTACTTATGTTCTAGAATGCATTATTGCGATTATACAATGGACCCATGTCTAAAATAATTGCAAAATGTGTTGAATTATGTTTTTATAAAAGCCCTTGCTCCACCATGGGTTATTGCAGGATTTACCCAGGGGTAAATACCTAAACTGGCTTCTGGTTACAGAATATTTGTTTCCATTGTATACTAGACTGTAATTAGTACTTTACCTTTTCACCATCTTTGAAAATTTTGTAGATTAATTTGCCACACTTTAGAAAATATGGATATGTAAACTCTGCAAACTGAATCACCTAACACCAATTCACATTGATTTTCATCTGCATTTTGTTAGCCCACTCCCCAAGACCATTTATGGTATGCCCCCCTGTAAACTGTCTTACTCTTCCCCTACACTTTTGTCTTATAGGGCACAGTCCCCCCTCCATTCTAACTGAACAAACTGAGACACATACCAAGCAGTGGAGAGAAATGGCCACAGACATGTGCTTATTAATCAATCATGAATACATGCTGGATGTGGGCTGCCAGGTGGTCTTGGTTGGTCTATATTATTATTGCCAAACACCAGCCTTCCCTTCATTCGAGGGAAGCTGCTAAACATTGCAAACCCACATGAGGGACATGGCCTCCAGAGCATGAGGAGTAGCTCTCAACCAGCTACTGTGATCTACCTCCCTCCCCCATTTGGGGATGCCATGTCACCGCAGGCTCTCAAAAAAGAGGCTGCCACCATATTATTAAAGTGGTGAGCCCCAGACGGATGGTCCAGCACTCCTGTCAGCCTCTGGGTGATCTGTCAGCAAGATCCCAAGATTCCCTGGTACCCCCCGCAACAATCAATCAATACAAAAAATATCAGATTCAACTGTTATTTCCAGGACCACCATAGCTTACATTCATGACTGTGACATCCTATCCTATCTACCTATTCTAACCTGCTCTCTCTGGAGAAGTCAGAAACCAGAAAACCCTGTGGGAAAAAGATGGAAAAATTCCTTCTCGATCCCTAATGCGATCATAATTAGCAAGCCTCTGCCTGCCTAACATTCCCCCCTGCTTGTACGAGGGTGGGTCTGGGTTGGGCTTCGTCCAAGAGGACAGGCAAAGAGTGCAGACCCCTCTGGCACCAACCTTATGTAGGCTGTTGCTCCTCCCCTCTCAGCTTCTACCTTCCCCTTCTCCTGGAATCACCTCCTACCTGTGTCCATGCCTAATGAGCTGGCTTCTCCCCTTACCTACCTATCCACTCCCCTCCCTGCCCAGGTGTTATCAAAGGGGGACATGCCCACAGACAAAAGTCCACCCCCTGCTAGGCACTGGAGGCTCTGGTATTGTCTTGTAGGGCAAAGCCCCCCCATTCCACCTGAACAAATTGAGACACACACCAAGCAGTGGACAGAAATGACCTCAGCCATGTGTTTATTAATCAATCATCAATACATGCTGGATGTGCACCGCCAGGTGGTCTTGGCTGGTCTATATTATTATTGCCAAACACCAGCCTTCCCTTCATCTGAGGGAAGCTAAACATTGCAAACCCAAGTGAGGGACATGGCCTCCAGAGCATGAGAAGTGGCTCTCAACTGGCTACCATGACATCCCAACCCCCTATTCAGGGATGCTTTGTCACTGCAGGCTCTCGCCCAAAGAGGCTGCTGCCCAGACTGCCACTATATTCTTAAAGTTGTGAGCCCCAGATGAGTGGCCCAACACTCCAATCAGCCTCTGGGTTCTCTGTCTGCAAGAGCCCAAGATCCCGTTACCCACCTGTATCAACCAACCAACACCACTTAGCCACCACAGGGTGAGTCCTTCCCGGCTTCCCCCCAAGAAGTATGTTGTTCTAACCTTCTCTCCAGTGCTCTGCCTATGTTTTCTAGATAGCTATCTAAACCTGCATTTGACAAGTGTACCCCATCTCTAGTATATAGTTCTGTGCTTCTAACTCTAATGTCATCATGATTAATTGAAGTAGCACTTATGCTTCCCATAAATGCTCTCATAGTGACATTTTGCAGCCATCTAACCTTTTTCAGGGCATTGGGGTTGAGCACGTCACCACTGGCTTCTCTGGATAACATCTGACCATATTATATGCACCTCAAACCATAAGCCCTTCAAATATTTTAAGTCCTCATTTGTCTGTCTGAGTAAGTCAATAGATGATAGAGCTCCCATGTCATCCCCCCCAAAGTGAATGATCAGAATCTGTGGTGGGCCCCTCCGTCGAGCTTCCTCTAACACCATCGGGAGAAAACTGTGCCAGCACATGCCCCTGTGGCCCAACCATAGTACCTCAAAGATCCACGGTTCCAAATAAAAATTTATTCTGCACTTGCCTACATGTATGGCCACCCAATGCATGAAGGAGTGCCCACAAAACTAGATCTGCTTCCTCTGAAACCTATCACCTGTCAAAACAAAGAAAAGAGCTTAAAGCATATGTGGTCTTACATATCCTTCAAAATCCTGTGACCTCCATCTACCCAACGCCTGACTTTGTTTGTCTGTGAATCTCATCACCCGGGCATGCAATGCTGTGTCAATCCTAAATGAATGAGTGTTGTACCCTGTTGCACCAACCCCAGTCTTTTCAGGCTCTTGCTCAGCACCAGCCTGAACTGAAAGACTGTGACTGGGGACCCATCGTCATGGAAAAAAAATGCTATACTGCACTCAGTTCTATGTGTCATGTAGTCCAATACCATGGCTTGTACTTCCCACTGCACCCCAGGTGGGGGTCTGAGGCACCACCACCCTCTGGCTCAGCTGTCTGTCTTGCTCTTTTGTAGACAGATAAACATGCCGACATTTGTAAGTATGACATCATCATCTGTCAGTGTCACTGGCAACCCTGCTGCCTGGCTGGGTTGTACTAACTCTGAAACCCATAAGGCACCATAGAATGCTACTATATAAACTACGCTAAACAGGCAGGCTTCCGATTCAGTGGAGCACACACTTGCTACTACCCCCCAGACCTGGCTCAAAAGCTCTGGGCTGAGTGGTCGCCTACTGTCTGGCCTCCTCAGAGTCCCCCAGGCCCAGCCCTCTAGCAGCGTATGCAAGAGGAAGGCTCCGGTGTGATCTGCATACCCCATCACTTTAGAAAACAAGGCAATCCCTGCTAAGTGTTGCCTGATTGCTGCCTGTGAACTTCCACTCTGCCTCATATGGAAGATGTATGCACACAAGTGCTCCACAAGGATAAGCCAAGTGTTGTCCCACTCTTGTCCATGTTGGACATTCAGAAAGCTATCTACTACCCTCTGATAAGCCGATTGAGTGCTTGGTGCCAAGGACTCCCTGATCAATTCCCAGGCTTTGGCATTACCAAAGCCCACAGGTATGATGGAACTTTCCTGGGGCATCTCTCCGCTGTTGGTGCAAGCTGACGAAACCTCTGCCATGGTGAACGAGAAAGAGCATCAGCAATACCATTGTCTACACCGGGCATGTGCTACACCCTGAATTTAACATTAAACAACAGACATCTCAACACTAAAAACCTTCATGAGATCCCACATAGGCCCTTCCCCACTAGCTTCCGATTAATGGTATAAACCATCCCATATTATCTGACTTGAACATGATGGCTCTATCCTTGAATTGGTCACCCCCTATCACCAATGCTACCACTATCACAAAAAAGTCTAGTAGAGCCACCTGTGTGAGCAATCCTCCCGTGTGCCATGAGTCAGGCCACTGACTTGCACACCATTGCCCTTGGAAGTACAGTATATCCTGAATGCCAGGCCACCAGCAGCATCAGTGAAGAGCTTCAGCTCCTGGCTGGTCACCAGGGCCTGCCAGAATGTCTTACCATTTAAACAACCAGGGAAAGCCTGCCAACCCCCCAGGTCCTCCCTCATAGAGTCCATCACTCGAATCCTATGATAGGGTTTGGAGCAGCCAATGCCCCTCTGGGCAAGACGCCGCATAAACGTCCTGCCAATAGACATGATTTTGCACACGAAATTCAGGTGGCCTATCAGTTGCTGAAACTCATGGAGTGTCATCTTTTTTGCCCGCTACACTTTTCCTAAGAGTTCCCGTAATGCATCTAACTTCTGTTGTGGAAGCCTACATTCCATGGTCACCATGTCATTCTCAATGCCCAGGAAGGAGAGGGCGGTAGTGGGACCTTTTGTTTTGTCCTGGGCTAGTGACATCCCCAGATTCGTACAAACTTCCTGGAAGGCATCCATGATCCGAGCACAATTGTTGGTGCATGTCTGACCCACGAACAAAAAGTCACCTAAGTAATGGATGAACTCTTCTCTTCCTGCTTGCTGCCCAGTGGCCTACTGCAGTGCTGTGCTAAATTGTTCAAACACCACAAAGGCCATTGCACAGCTATAGGCATGCAGTTGTCTCTGAAGTATCACCCTTCAAACTTCATCCCCCACAGGTCTCTGTCACCTGGATTTACCAGCAACAACCTAAAGGCTGATTCAATGTCTTCTTTGCCAAACTGGACCCCTTGCCTAGCGGCCTGAATCAACTCGGCTGCATCATCGAAATGAGCATATGACACTGCCGTGTGCATTGTATCTATGAAATGATTCACTGACTCCCCTTCTGGGAAGAATAGATGGTTGATCATCCTGAATTCCCCGGGGTTTTTCTTTAGTACCAGCCCAATTGGTGACACCCAAAATACATTGTTAGGAGGTTCCATGAATGGACCACTCCCCCTATCTATCTCAATCTCCTTTTTCAGCTTATTCTGGACTACCTCACGTCTCTCCCTGGCTGATTTCAGGTTAACTGCCTCATAAGGTTGGTGTGGACCTTCATACAGGATCCAGAATCCTGTTCCCAATCCCTCTACCAGGAATTGCATGGCCGCTGTGTCCAGGTAGTGCCATAATCTTTCTTTAACATGGTCCACCCTTATGAGTGTTGGGAGCTTTGTGCCACCCTCTTTTGTAAGGGCAAAAGGATCTGGACTCAGGACCCCGCCTGCATTGGGTGAAGGGGTGAAATCTGCCACATGCCAAGCACTCATGCTTATACTTACACTGCTCAGCCTTGCACGTGCCTAGGTTGTACGGGTAGCAATAACCCCTTCCCCGTGTTCCCCTTTCTCTGATGCCCCTTTTTTGGGGGAACCATGGCTTTCTGATAGAAAAACCACAGTCAGTATGCTGGGCTCCTCCAACTATGTCAATTGCCCACAGCAGAGGTAAATCCAACATGTACCACTATCTACCTGTGTCATACAGCATGTGTCTCCTAAACTCCTCATCATAGAAACATAGACTTTGATGGCAGATAAGGACCGCTTGGCCCATCTAGTCTCTCCATTTCCCTACCTACAGGATAGGCCGCAGATCCTAGTTAACCAACAGCCTATTTCTTCCTGCCCCCCACAAGAATTGCCTTATGTCTGTCCCATGCATTCTTGAATTCTCACACAGTTTTAGACCCGACAACCTCCTCAGGAAGGCTGTTCCATGCATCCACTACCCTCTCTGTGAAATAATACTTCCTCACATTGCCCTTTAACCGCCCTCCTTCTATCTTTAAATTGTGTCCCCTTGTTCTTGCATCGTACTCCAACTACCCCCTTGTGGCTTTGCCACCTGCATGGGTGGCCATAACCCGGCTCAGGTAAACCCACAGGCCCCCTGCCTTGGCTGGGTTGCCCTGTGTCAGTAGGCCTGTGTAAATTGAAAAGCCAGCTAACCAGTTCTCCCAGGTTCTTTTAATTGGCACCTTTTGTTTTCTTTCAACTCCATCATCTTGCCTTTATCTTTCTTATCTTTATCTTCCTTGGGTCCTCTAGGTCTATTCAACAGTGTAAATATGTCTACAAACTCCCCCTTTATGATTTGTTATCTTGTCTTTTCTGGTAAGTGAGAACCCACTGGTTCACCCAGGCTCACAAAACCCTTGGCTGCCTGTTGTTCTGCTGGCTAGACTACTAGTAGTCAGCTCTACAGCTGGCCCCGCACCAGAACCCACTGATTCACTTGATCCTGGGACCTCTGCCCCAGCCCAGCCTGAGCCTTCTCCTGGGCTGCAATGAAGGTTAGCACCTTGTCCAGCTTCTGTTGCAGTCCTGCCTGGCCCAAAGAAGGCCCAGCCACCAGTTCCACCCAAACTGGTTCTGCCCCAGCTGTTGAAAACTCAGTGGGTGCCTGGCTTTGGAAAAGAACACCCAGGAAATGAGACATAGGCCTCTCCTTCAGGAAGGCTGAAAACTGAGGTGACAACTGAACCACACCAGCTACCCCTGAGTCTGGAATGCCTTCCTCCTTATGGAGCTGGTTGTTCTCTGCCACATTACAATGTTTCCTGACTCGACATGCAGGTGCCCGCTGCGGCCCCTCTAATGACTGCCTCAGCAGTGCCCTTAACTCACCTATTAAAATATTTTCCAGATCAGGCTTACCTGCGGGTTACTGTTTCTTAGCTTTCTTGGGCAGCTAGACTTGTTCCATTTCTAATGTCGGGGTTAATGCTGGGCCCTCTGGTACTGGCTGCAGCCCTTTCAATTGACCCAGCTCCTCTGGTGGCTACAGCTGGACTTCTTCCCTGGCTTGGCACTGCAATAGGGCATCACAGCATGCCTTGCCCTTCCTCTGTACCAGGTCTACCAGTTGGTTCTCCAAGGTACCTTCGCATGATTTCCCTTCACCCTCCATCCTAGCCCGAAGCTGAAAAACAGACCACCAAACACACACAGAGATTTGACTCTCTCTCTGGCTGTAGTAACACTTCTGTAGCATCTTGACCAGAGATCCTTGCCGATAGGCTGTGTCTAACAATAATCATATTCACAGAGCTACAGACAGCAAATTGCATTCCTCTGGCTGGCACCACATCCATAATAAGGGGACTCTCTGGTATGCAAGTTGAGCTCAGCTGGAAATTTCAGTATAAATTAACACAAGTGTTTAACCTCCAATGAATTGATTTAATTACTATTCCCTCCCTACTGTACATCTCATGCTCCCTCCCCCTGTCATCCAAGAGGGAAGGCAAAGAGGGCAAACCCTTCTGGCACCAACCTTATGAAAGTTGTTGCTCCTCCTCTCTCAGCTTCTACCTTCCGCTTCTCCTGGGAACACCTCCCCCTGTCTGCCCTTAATGGGCTGGGCTTCTCCCCTTCCTTACCTGCCCACTCCCCCACCCCCACCCAGGTGAATTGAAGGGGGGGGGCGTGCCCACAGACAAAAGTCCGATCCCTGCTAGGCATTGGGGGCTCTGTTATTATCTTTGTTTCACTCACAGATTGAGACTCCAATCTCCAGGTCATCAATGAAATATTACGCTGCAATAATTGGTTGAAAAATCCACGCACCATTTCAGTGCATTTTGGTTTTTATTTTCCTTTTCACTTGCAAAGACCTACAGTCATGTCACATGGTTGAACATACTTTAGAAAGTTGCAAGTCAGCCGAAAGTCTTTAAGATGGTAAACAATCCAATTTTGAAAAGCAGCAGCTGAGAACCCTGGGGTGGTAAAACCCCAGCACATCCCAGTTTGTGATAGACAGTTCAGAGGTATACACTGCTGCAAAGTAAAGTCATAGCTTGCACAGCGAGAATCACTTGCAGTTTCACTTGTCAAGCATCTGGCATACCTCGCAGTTCAGCTAACATGAACAGCAGTGTGTTTAAGAAGTGTGTGTGTGTTGGGGGGGACAGTTTTGGCCTAACCACAGATTCTTTAACTTGGAAACATGCACCAATACTTATCCCACTCTGGCTTACATGGACTGCTTGCTTTAACAATAATCATATTCACAGAGCCACAGACAGCAAATTGCCTTCCTCTGGCTGGCACCACACCCGCAACAAGGGGGCTCTCTGGTATGCAAGTTGAGCTCAGCTGGAAATTTCAGTACAAATTACCACAAGTGTTAAATCTCCAGTGAATTTATTTAATTGATATTCCCTCCCTACTGTACCCCTCGGCTCCCTCCCTTCCTCAGTTCTTTCCAACATCTGAATCAGCAAACAGCTGAAGGTTGTTTTACCAGCTGCAATTTTCATTTGTACTTGTTAGGGCCCAGCCCGCCTGCTTGCCTGCTTGATAATTCTGTACAGCAGTTGTGTGAAAGTCATTACGTGAGTTTTTCTTCAAATAGATTAACTAATCCAGTAAAGGTGCATTGCCCACTTATAATGGCAAAAATACATTTCTAAAATATGGAAATGAACATTCGAAGAAGAGGACTTTTCCTGCTAGAAGAGTTATTTTTTTTATTTTATGACCATTATTGTCCTTGCATTTACCCACTAACACATTCTGAGGCCATTGACTGGAATGAGGTCTGCTTGCAAAGGCTGCCTATGACTCGAGAGATTTATTATGAGCAGCCCCACAACTAACTCCTGTCAGCATTCTTCCGCTCCATGGTTAGCCTTAGCAGTAAGCATGCTAGTCACACAGTGTAAACTTGTCTGGCTCTAAATTCCCCACCCCACCCCCACCTCCCCAGAGGCAAATGCTGACTTCATCATTGTGCTTCCTGCAACTAAGCCTCCAGCTTTCAGCAGCTGGCTCTAAAAATTGTGCTTGCTGCAGACAAATTATAATGAATTTAACAGATGAAGCATTTTGTTCAATATGGTGTCCAGCCAGGATAGTTGAGAAGCAGGAAAAGTGCCACAGACTGTTTCCATTATCAATAAATCCTTCTGGTTATGATCTCACTACTGGTGGCCGGAGGCATGCAGGCAGGCACTCATTCCAAATTATGGTAAGGCTCACCTTATCTGGGGTGCAGTGTGGCTACCAAGTAGGCAATATGTGCAGAGAAATTAAAGGCTGGAGCCAGACAAATAACTAGACAGCAACATTTCAGGACCACTGCCTAGCACTGTTTCTGACAAGACAGTTTCTGGTGCTGAATAAAAGGGATACAGTTTACTTGTCATTTAAAGACAGCCTATTTCCTACAGACCAAGAATGGAACTTCATGAGATCATTCTCAAAGTATGCATTCACAGGTTTAACGCTTCAGCATGTCCTTTAGCTTGTCCCGAGTCTCTTGTGGTGCCCGTGCTCCATCCCTGGCTTTTCGGCATGGTAGCATCAGCCAAAGGGTCGGGCAAGACGGCATCCCATATGGGCAGCCATCATGGTGCAGGGTGTCCTCCAGAATAAACAAACAAAAAATACACAAATATTTAAATACTGATGCATACTTGGAGTTATGACATGGTTAGGTGGTGGCTTACCTTGGGAACCTTTAGCATGGATTGTGGTGTGGCCTTCCTTCGGTCTGCTTTCTTCGGCAGGCACTGGGGGACGTGGTCAATGATGCGATTGGTCTAGTAGGCGGACCGCGGCTCTGCAGCTTTCCCCACTCCCAACCCTCTCCCACTCCTGTCTTGCCTAGCAGGGCTGGCTGAACCACGCAGGTGATATGATAGTGGGGTGATTCCATGCTGGGGGTTGCAGGACACTGCTCCGTTGGTCCATTAAGGAGGTCTGACACCTGAGTGCCCCACCCTCGGCACAGCCACTATGGTCCCCACTCAAGGCACATTAGGACAGGGCCTTTGGGCTTTGTTCCCCAGGATCTCGCAGTCACAAGATTTGATGGCCATGGTGGGGATGGTGGCTGAGTGGATCCTTGGCCCATGGTAAGGGCATTCCTGAGACCGTTCTTGCTTTTGCCCAAGGGTCGGGAATAGCGGCACCTTCCCCTTCTTAAGAGCGGCTGCAGGACTTTGGAAAATGGAAGTGGGCAATAGTGCAGGCTCCAGCATGCGGGTAGGCCACTCAAGATGGTGGCAGCCACTTGAGGCGGTCATGTTGATTTGGGGCAGCAAGGCCTTGTGTGACCTGCAGTCAGATGGGCCAATCATTTTATCCAAGGGTTGGCTCAGGGAGGGCTTTGTTTTACCTCACCTGTGATTGGACTGGTTATGGGGGTGCTACTTTTGTGGTGCTCTCCTTGACATCTCCCTCTGCTGCCACAGGCAGTATTTTCAGTGCAGGGGACAGCAGTCAAGTGGAATCTCTAGGCAGCTGTGCTAGACCTGCTCCTCTGGCCTTTCTGGCACTGGCAGGCTGAGTTAAAAAAAATGTTTTCTTTTGAAATGATATAGATATTTTCTGAGAGAACATGATACTTGTCATGATAAAGGGAAGTGATTGGCGCTGCCCCTTGGACAAGTCAGGGGATCCAGCCTGAGGCTCGGAAAGTGCAGCTAGCATGTGCTAGGCATTTCCAATGGGCCAGAATCTTTTCCAGGGGTTAATTCCATCAGGTGGTGGTCTCATGGTCCCTATGGCCCAAGGCACTGCCAGGGGAGCATGTCCCCCCCTTTTCTATTAGGTGTACCAAGGTGTTTGGGTTCCGGGATTTTTCACCTGTGCCAGAAGCTAACTATCTACGGGGAAGATTTATTTTTCTAATGATTTCTTTGGGGGGGAATTTAGTTGTCTTTACAGGATCATGTCCAGCAGAATGAGGAACCCGTCCCCCAGGACATTGGTAGTGGCTGAGGAGAAGCTGAAGCTGAGGTCCTTGTACAAGCAATAAGGAGTGGCATGTCTGGAGGCTAGGTTGGAGGACCTGGAAGAGCCATTGACATCAACTGGGAAGAAGAGGGTAAGAGCAGGAAAACCAGTACCGAAGGTGCCTCGTGCTGAAGGTAAGATTCAACCTGGTGGGTCACAGGCAGGGGACAGTCAGGTGAAACAGGTTTTCAGGGCTGTCAGGGGTGAGGAGTCTGACAAGGATTCAGAAGACCTGGTAGAAGGTGGCGTGTTAGAGACGGATGTCGGTGAATCACCATGGCCTCTGGACTATTCAGATGATGAAGAGGCAGGTGGCATGCAGCCAAGAGCAGAGACCAGCTTCTGGGTAGCGGCGGACAAGCGGCTTAAGCAGTTAGTAGGGGTGGTGGTGGACTTAGTAGCCAAAATTAAGAATAAGATAGTACCAGTGCCATCAAGCGGGGATGGTGCAGGGAAGGACAGGCCATCACCAGATAAGCTGGTGCCACCTACACCAGAAAACCCATATGCTAGGCTTGATACTCTGGTGGGCACTTATTTGACCAATAAGGTTAGGCAGCAGATTAAGAACTGTGAGTATGTAGATATAGTCCCCCTCCTAAACTGAACTGTGGAGCCCAGTGAGAGGAATAAGGAGAAGGGGGATAATCAGGAATGTAAGAAAGTTAAGGTGCCCAGGACACATGACAATTGGGTGGTAGCATTTCTCATATATGCCATGCTCCTACTACAGGCAGATGAGAAGCAGGGGGTGAAACTTCTTAATTATATGCATCATATCACCTTGATGCATAAGAAAACAGGAGGCACAGCCTGGCTCAACTACGAGGAGTTTCGTCACATGTGTCAGGTGGATACAGTGTTGGCCTGGGGAATGCTCGACATGGCTTTGATGGTGGATGTCTTGCAAGGTGGGGGAGTGCAGCATACAGACAGCAGTCTCCCTATAAAGGTGCCTTCCCAGCACAAATCAGAGGGCACGGCCCAGCAGTTGTGCTACACTTACAACCAAAGCATGTGCAATCGCAGCAGTTGTAAGTTTAAGCACGCATGCATGGCCTGTGGTAAACAGCATCCCTTTTTGCAGTACTCATTGGCATGAGGAGGGCAAGGGCCTGGATGAGGCCCGCAGGGCAAGTTTACCAAGCCCCAAGGTGGGACACCTCCCCACCTTGATGAAGATAAGAAGGATTAAGTCATGGCTGGACCAGTACCCGGACAGAGCAGCTGCTGACTTGTTGGAAAAAGGGTTCTCAGAGGGCTTCAGGATACCATACTCAGGCCTGCACAGGGCATACGAGGTGGATAACTTGAAGTCAGCCAGGGACAATCCACAAGTTGACCAGGACAAACTGGTGAAAGAGTGGTGGCTGGGTCAAGTGAGCAGACTGTTCACTAGCCCCCCTTGGGGTAATTTACAGGTTTCACTGATTGGCTTGGTTCCCAAAAAGACACCAGCAAGTTTCAGATGATCAATCACCTGTCATACCCTGATGGCAATTCAGTGAATGATCATATTGATTCTCTGCATACATCAGTGCATTATCAGTCCTTTGATTGAGCCTTAGAGGTGGTTCAATCTGCATGGCCTGGGGCACTCATGGCGAAAGCAGACATCAAGTCCATGTTCCACTTGCTGCCAGACTATCCTGATGACAGGGTGCTTTTGTGCATGAAATTTGAGGGTTCGTACTATGTAGACAATTGCATGCTCATGGGCTGCTCAGTTGCCTGTGCAGTCTTCAAGCACTTCAGCTCCTTCTTGCACTGGATTACTGCACAGATGGTGCATAGTCAGGCCATTGTGCACTACCTCAATGATTTCTTGTTCATGGGACTGACAGGGTCGCCATGCTGTGAAGGGACCATGGCAGCTTCCGAACAGGTGTGCAAATATTGCAGGGTGTCCTTTGCAGCCGGGAAGTCGGAGCCTCCGGGAAGTATACTCACCTTCTTGGGCATCAAAATTGATTCAGGGGCCAGGTTGTGCAGGCTGCCTCAGGATAAGCTGGAAAAATTAAAGGGGCTACTGCGTAGGGTGCTGGGTAGGAAAACGTTTATGCTCTGGGAGTTGTAACAGTTGGTGGGGCACCTTAACTTTGCATGCTGGGGCATTCCAGTGGGCAGAACATTTGTACGCCAGCTGGTAAAGAGGGCTTGAGGTTGTGTAAAGCCTCATCACAGGATTAGGGTCACAGAGCAGTTCAGGGGAGGACATACAGGCATGGCACATATCCTTGGACCATTCAATGGAGTGGTCCTGTGGCAAATTCCCTGGGGTGGGGAGTCCTTAGAACTTTACACTGATGTGGCTGGAGGAAGGGGCTTTGGAGCCTACTTCCAAGGAGAATGGTGTGCAGGATAGTGCCTGTCATGGCGGCTGGCAGCAGGACTGGGCAAGCAGATTGCACTGCTGGAATGTTTCCCGGTGGTGGTGGCTCTCTGCATTTGGGGAGTTAGAATGAGGGACAGAGTAGTGTATTTCTGGTCAGAAAACATGAGCATATGATCAATCAGCAATTGGGCCCAATGGGTCCATTGAGGGATTTAATGCAGGTTTTTTGTGTTGAAACATTTACTGTTTAACATTAAGTTCAAGGCAGTGCATGTACCAGGAGTTGACAATGGGATTGCCGATGCTTTATCTCGTTTACAGTGGCAGAGATTCTTTGAGTTGGCACCAGGAGCAGACCAATGGCCACACAGGGTCCCCCCATTCCTCTGGGAGGTGGTGACTGAGAGACTTGGAGATGCATAGGTAATTCCATTGCACCTAGAAAAAGAGAGGCTTACTGCGGGGGTTGAACACTATATTGCCACACAGGAAGCCGCAGGGTGGGCAGATGTTTGGCCCATTCTGGTAGACCAACTCTGCAGATTCATCGTGGCAGGGAAGAGGGGGTGTTGTTCGCCAGGAGTGGTGGATCAACACTTGGCAGGTCTGTCGTGGTTGGCAAGGGCCATGGACATAGGGGATAACACTAAGGCCTTTAGGGTGCATATGCTGTTGGAGGGCTGGTGGAGGGAGGAGGCTAGCCTACTGGATGTGAGATGACCCATTAGCCCGGCGATTCTGGACAGCCTTTGGGTGTCCCTGCCCATGGTCTGCTGGAATGAATATGAAGCCCGATTGTTTGAGGCACTTTTTATGGTGGCTTTCTGTGGGGCATTTAGGGTGTCAGAGCTGACTCAGGCAACAGGTAAGAAAAGGGGTCCCAGGCTGTTATCACAGGATGTAGTCTCGATGGGACCTAGGGCTTAGATTCGTTTATGTAAGTCAAAGATGGAGCAGCAAGGTGCAGGACGCTGGTACAAATTGAGGGTGCCAGCGGGATCTGGTTGGTCAGTGGATCACATGATCAGTGACTACCAGTCGTCCTGCACTGAGCAAGGCGAGGTATTTTTCCATCATCAGGATGGTAAGCTAGTTACGGCATATACATTCAGGTTTATCCTAAAAAAGGCACTTCAGCATGCAGGGCTGGAGGACTGTGAATATGGTACTCACTCCTTCCGGATAGGTGCAGCAATTAATGCCAGGAGTTTGGGCCTGTTCAATTTAGAGATTCAGGCATTGGGGCAGTGGAGGTCCCAGGCATTCTTGTGCTATGTATGCCTTCACTTGCAGTAATGCATTTTTGTCACTTGCTGGCCCAGTGGAAGACACTAGGAGCATATGGATATGTGGACATTCCTTCATTTGGTGGGCAGCGAAGAGAGTGGACAGCCAGGGGGAAGTAACCTGTTGACTTCATGAGATGCAACCTAAATTCAGTGGACAAGAGTCCAGGGGATGCATTGGGGGGGGGTGCTTCCAAAGCTTTGAGTTGAGGCTGGCAGGAGGAGGAAGCCAGACATCTTGCTGATCCACCTGGGTGGTGAGGACCTGGGCCACTGGAAGACAGTAAATCTGCTGCTGGCAATGAAGGATGTTTTACATTCCATTAATGCCTTTGTGCCCCATACTAGTTTCATCTGGTCACACATGTTGATGTGGAGGAGCTGACCTAATGCAAGACGAGGAGTAGCATTGTACAGGGCTTGCATAAGGATTAATAGGGAGATGAAAGTTTTTATGGCATTCTTGAGGGGCATGGTACTGAGGCATGATAAGATTTACAACACCCACTGGGGCCTGGTGGTGGAAGCGAATGGGCAAGTGTGGGCAGAAGGTTTGGATTTCTTACTGGAAATTTCAGGAAGATCTTGGAGGTTAGGATTGAGCTAGCGGCTTGGGGAAGGGGGTCAGACTTGGTCCGACCTGTGGCGGCTCGGAAGGAGAGCATGAGGAAGGTAGTGGGGAATAAGGAGAGAAGACCAGTTCTTCCGAAGGTCTTGTCACCCTTGGTTGGCATGAGGATGGTGGATCAAGAGACCTGGACCTGCAAGGGGGTCTCGGTCCAGCTTCAGCAGTGCATACTGCAAGATCAGTGGTGCCAGACAGGGGCGGCCATCAGGACTTTGGCCCTATGACCTATCCCACAACCACGAGGTGATACCCTAGCACGCACCATATGGGATTTCCACATAGATGGACAATGTGGGGGCTGGAGGTATGGTGCTTCCTCCCAGCAGCAGATACTGCTCAAGGATAATAAGAATATGTATATTAAGGAGAGTTGAAATAAAAGAGTTAAATAAAGAACTTATTAACAGTAAAGTTAAATATTAATATTCAATGTGTTAAATAAATAAATACACGGCTGGGCCATTCTTCCAAGATCTGTGTGTGTGTCTTCTTTGGAGGGGGGAAATTGGGGGCCTACCAGGCAATGAATGAGGCTGCCCAAGCATTGCAGCAGCTGGCCAATAGTCCGGGGGGTCCCTCTCCCTCCCAGCTAAAGCAAGTAATAGGATACCTGTCTCCAGGAGTGAACAGAACACCGTGGACACACCCCGGAGGCGAGGTATCACCATGCCCTAAAGGGGGGGGTCTGTGGGGAGGAGAGAGAGGGATATCTATCTGGTCAGCTCTGGTCAGTACCTCTTTCTCCTTCATTCAATGAACACCACCCTCCCGGCCCTTAGTTTGGGTGAAAATAGGGGGAGGGAGGTAGGGCCCCCTTTCGACCCATTCGGGGTGGCTGCAGTAGGGGTTGGGTAGTGACTTTTCCTGGTTGTTCTCCTACTGGGGTATTCGGGGTTTTTCACCTCCTCCGAAAGGGAAGTTATGAGTTAGGCACCAGGTGCAGAATAAAATAATTAAAAAAAAATGTATAAATAAAAATAAACAAACACAAACAAACAGCAATACATACATAATAGTAGGACCACCAGTTATAGGATATCACCAAGTAAGGTAGAACTGGTTAATGGGAGTACATGAGTGGTGAGTTAAAGAGCTGAAATCAAACTAGGCAGCATGGTGTTATAGTAGTAGTGCAAACATCAGGATATTATGTACTAAAGGAGTGTAAAGAAGTTATTGCAAACTGCCACAATCAGCTGGCAGCTTGGGAAGAGCGCATGAGGAAGGTATTGGGGAATAACGGAATGAGGCCAGTTCTCCTGAAGGTCTCGTTATCCTTGGTCAGAATGAGGATGTGGACCAAGAGACCTGGAACTGCATGAGGGGTCTCGGTCCAACCTCAGCAGTGCATACTGCAAGGTCAGCGGTACCAGAAGGGGGGGTGTCAGGACCTTGGCCCTATGAACTATCCCGCAACCATGGGGTGATACCCTGGCACGCACCGTATGGAATTCCCATGTAGATGGGTGGTGTGGGGGCTGGAGGTATGATCCTCCATCCTGGCAGCAGATGCTGCTCAAGGATAATAAAAATATTAAAATTAAGGAGAGTTGAAATGAAAGAGTTCAATAAAGAACTTATTAACAGTAAAGTTAAATATTAATATTCAATGTGTTAAATAAATAAATACATGGCTGGGCCATTTCTTCTGAGATCTATGTGTGTGTCTTCTTTGGAGAGTGGGGGAAATTGGGGGCCTTCTGGACAATAGTAGCAAAAATAGGAATCATGATAAGTGCTCTCAGGATTTGAGAAGCTACAGTAGAAGAGTCCTTTAGTTTAAAGAAGCCACAACAGAGAACTGCCCTGTACATGAGAAAGCCTAAAATGATGGGAATACTGAATGCTCAGTTCTAACTGCCTACAGTAATAGGGGAAATTGCTCCTATTGCTGAACTGGGAGAACTGCTGCCTTAGAGACACAGGGTCCTTGGTTTGATTCTGCCTGCTAGAGAAGCTAAGCATAGCATGGCAATGGACTTTGGGGTGCCCCCCACCACTACAAAAGGGAACTAGATATTGTATATGTAATATAAAGTCTGTGCTAAAGTGCCCACTGTATGTGAGAAGCTGTTATAAAGGACTTCTGTAGCACTAAGATGTTGTAAAACAAGTGGCATCTTCATGTGAATAGAGGTGTATTAAGCTGGTGAAATTCCGTTTGCTAAAAAATTTGTGAATATTGACAAATTCACTTAAATGATGACAGCATTTGCATGTTTGTTTGCCTGGCAAATTGTTCAAATTCACATTATGAAATTATGCAAATTAGCAATTCACAGGCAAATAAAGGAATTTGCACAGCTGCACCATGCAAATGTGTGCAATTTGCCAGTGACAAATACACAAATTGTGGCCCTAAAGTGAATACAATATCTTCACCCCCACACACACTGTGTCTAACTCCATCCCCTGCTCCTTTCAAGCAGTTTAATGTATCAGCTACTATCCATTCCCCTGCTATTCCTGCCCCCCACCCTCTGCCCTGGAGAATGTATAAGTCCATATTGGAATCCAATGCACACAACAATATAGTTTATATCAACTTCCCCCACCCACAAGCCAAACACACTCCCCACCCAACCAGACCCTATTTCACAAGATGGCCTGGCCTCACCCCACACCCAGTCCTCCTCTGGTTCCCACCACCCTCCTCCCTCCCCACCAGTCCAGCAGCATTCATAAAAATTGCTTGCCTGATGACCTGTATAATAAAGAATATGGTTCCCTGGTGCAGAGCATCTGTTCTGTTCAGTGTCCAGTTGGTAATGAAACTGGTGCATGGATGAATGTTGACATCTTTGCTCCTGGTAAAACCTGAATGGCTGAATTTTCAGCCCATCAAGTTTTACTGTTAGCAAAAATGTGGAAATCTGAGGAGGTTCTGCACCGGTCGCCTTATGCACACCCATGGCTCCAAGGATACCGGTAAGGTGACTGGGGGGTGTTCGGTGCCATAGTGAAGGGGGCCACTAGATGCCAGGGATTATGGACTTGTGACTGGAGTTACCATGGATTGGTGCTGGGGGAGGCAGTGGGCACCATGGAGGGTTGTAAGTTTTACTAGGGGCTGACGATCAGTGAGGGGGGACCACAAGCATCCAGGAGGGTTTTTTACTATGGGCTGGTGATCAGTGGGGGGATCACTAGCACCAGGGAGTTTTTTTTTACTACAGGCTGGTGATCAGAGGGAGAGGAGACCATTAACACCATGGAGAGTAATCATTTACTAGGGGCTGGTGATGAAAGGGGGGGTCCACTAGCACCAGAAAGAGTTATTATTTACTAGGGGCTGGCGATTGGAGAGACAGGGGACCACTGGCACCAAGGAGGAGTTTTTTTTTTTTAACTACAGGCTGGTGATTGGAGGAGGTGTGCCACAGACCACAGGGGGTGGATGTGCTCCCCCAGCAGCCAGCCAACTAGTTGGCTGCATTACCTCCGGCAGCCACTAGGGTTGTGTGGAGTAAGAGGGGGTTTTGTTTGGCAGTATTTGCACTGCGCAAAAAGACTGTGCTAAACCCTTTTGCATGGTGCAAATCTGCTGAATAGCAGCTTGTGTTAATATTCCTGGCCCTGAGTCTCCATTTGAGTGCTCCCAACCACTGTGATTTGCACTGGTGCTAACTCTGTTTGCCATCACAACCAACCCATTTGAATATTGGGCTCTGGTGCAAAACCCGGTTTACACAGGCAAACACTGGTTAGCACCCGTGTAAACTTTTTAATATCTGGCCCCAGATGTATAAGCAAGGCTTTATAGGACTGCTGATCCTTACTGCATTCTTGTGTATTTAAGGAATGTCTCAAATGTGTCTTTGAACCAAGGGTCCAAGAGAGTGGCCAGGATGTAGTAGTCATCTGTAAGCATTTGTGAAGTATGTGTATCATTCCAGAAATGTGACTGTATCCTTTCTACTAAACTGAGATCAGTGATAGCCTCCTTTTCCTCATATTGGGCCAGATGCACTAAAGGGCAGGTAATACATGCCTGAGGTGTGTTGCATTTGGGTTATCCCCCCTATCATCCCACATACACCGTACACTATATTCCTGGTCTATTATACTGTGATAGTGCTATTTTGCACTAACGTGTAGATTTAGGCACCCACTGTATAAATATGAGAGCCAGGAATGTGCTTTGCTGCTAATAGATGCTAAGGTTTATATAATTTATAGGATTATATCATGCATGATTCATTATACCTCACTATAAAGCATTACGTTTGTCTTTTACATATATTCTACATATAATCTACCTAATCATTGATAAGATGGCTCTTATGGATCATCAGTGATTACTATATACATTTATATACTTATATTCTATATATAATCATATGTAGTATATGTCTTACACTCAGGAAAATAAGCCATGTGTAGTAGAGGCCTGCCAGCACTTCTCTTTGTCTAAGCTTCATGCTGAGAGAGACATATTCTTTGTCTCACATTATACTCATTAGTAATTATATCTTCTAAGTCATTATCCAATGGAGAATGTCTTATGCTCCTTGATTATAATATAGAACCAATACATTATGTTTCTCATATCTATTGCTATGATATTATCTGTGGTATATAACCTTGTGTAACCCAGCTCCTCGTAGAGATTCTGGAAATTCTGGAGATTTTGTACATTCTACAGGAGACTAGTGAGAACCCTTCTCCCTTATGATTTTCTCTGTCACTTGCTTGGTGTGAGTACTGTAATAAATTATCATTATTACTTCTGCTTGTGTCGTTGTTTCTTTGGCTGACACTGTAGACATACAAGAATCTGATTTATTTACCCCAGAGCTGGTTTCTGGGTAACATTCATGGTGTGTGCTGCACATGTCTGGGTGTTAGTCAAAGTTACAGTTTAATTTCCTCTGTAAATTAACACACTGGGTGAGAAATCCCCAGTGACAAGCAGCTGACTGCATCTTCTGTATGGAACTCTTTGGTCAGCTTATGTTCCACAGTGCAGACAAAATAGACCTTCTATCAGATATTTAATTCTGTGTAGTGAGCTGTTTTTTTTTTCTCTTCTTTCTCTGTGGGAACACTCAGCTGTAAAGAGATCTGAACAGACAGATAGACTGCTTTCATTTGTGGTTTCAAATCCTAGTGGGTCTATACTCATCTAGGAGCCCACATACTCCAAATGCTGTTTGTGTCCTGTCAGGAATTTCAGTTGCAAACAAAGTCCTTGAGCCACAGACAGCTAAGGGTCTCTCATTTCATATTGAGATGTCTAAAAAAATCAGTACTGAACCTGAGGCTGGATGCCTCACAATACCTAGTTGCCTACGTTGGTTTGGAGGATTTTGCCAATGTGGCTAAAACCGGAAACAATCCCATGAGGGTGGTTTCTGAACACTGTAGTGAATTGAAACATAGTACCAAGGAAAATATTCCTGAAAATTTGCTAGTTGCAACACTATTCGTTTGCTTAGCATTTTCTATAAAAAAAAAATGCAATACTCTGAAATCAAATTACACTGCATACAGGCAAGAGATGAGCGTGGTGAATGCTAAGTCTGCTGAGAAAGTTAATGAGCTGGTATTTCAACACCAGACCTTGACTGAGCAGTGTGAGTCATTAGGTGATTATGATAATGGCAGACAAGAAGTGGATGTTTTGAAAATGAAATGTGATAGAGCTTATCTTGATAAAAGGCAAGCTTTACACAATGAGAAAGTCTTGAGTGTTGAAGAGTTTGATTTTGAACACTCACAGAGTGCTGTGAGGTGGACTAGAACAAAGGTTAGCCACTTGTTTTTCTGTGCTTCACAAAATGGAGAATTGTTAGTGTCTCAAAATGGAGGACACACATGTCATCACATTGCATCCCCATGCCATCCCCAAGATGGCCACTCATGGTCATGTGATGATGGTCAAAATACAGTAACCCAAGATGGCAGTACCCATGAGGTAAGCCAAAATGGCTGACCAACACATCACAGAGGCCAGATCATGTAATCACAGGGACATGTGATTGCTGCCTTAACCATACAAAACATACTGGAGGTTTTTGACATGATTCATAATGTTATCAGTAAGACTAGTGTTTCTGAGGAACTGAAGAATCTCATTAAAAATTATGCTGACGTACTTTTGAATGAGGCTGGTAAATAGCCTGAAGTTATGAAGTCAGTGGCTGATGCTGCAGCAGCAGCTGTAGTTAGCAATGTTTACACTGCTAGAAGGTCCTTAGCTAAGGAACACATTGCTGTTATTTCTGTGGAATGTGATGATTCTTCCCTATGTAAGCTAACATCAGCCCTCCCTGAGAGGGTTGAATGTGCTGTTTTTCCTAATGCTAATAGCACTGGGCACATGCAGCCCACTAATAACTTAAGCTGTCACCTTAAAAACAATGTTGCTACCATCCAGCACCTTCTGGTGGGGAAACCTACTTTGCATTTGATGGTGGAGGGGACAACCCTGATTCTAAAAGCCCCATGGCTGTGGTATTTTCAGTATCACAGGCCACATTTGGTGGGAGGGATACAGGTTTGATTTCTGAACCTGTGCTGCCAGCTGTTCCAGTACTACTTTCTCCACCCCTGATGGCTACTGAACCACAATCCATAGCTGGAGAACTATGTGCAGCTTGCACACCAATTTTCTCCACTGTGCAGGCACCCCTGATAGCACCAACACTGCCTGCACATGATGCAAAACCCCCTCCATCAGTGACACCTGGATCATCCCATACTATGACTGCAATAGCAGGCACAAGCCAGGAACAGTCTGGGTTATTCCCAGCACAGACAATAGCAGGCACTTCTGGCAAGAAAGGTGCAAATATTGTAATGTTGATATTATTCTCTTTTCTTTTAAGATCACTGACCATAGCCCCAGCATTGGTTAATCCTAACCCAGCTTTAGGGTATCATTTTGAAACTGCTACATCAGATATAGCAATCTCAGCAATTTTAGCCCAAATATACAATGAACACATCAGACCCATTGCTTATGCATCCCAGGTACTATCCCCAGTTGAGCTGAAATACAACCTTTGTGAAAGGAATCTTTTGGCTACACACTGGGCAGTGAGATACTTAATGCGCATCATTGGATATGCACCCATTGTGCTGCATTCCAATCATTTGCCAACTAACTTTCTATTGTCAGACAGAGTAAAACATTACTCTGTCTCCAATGCCAGACTTACACACTGGTCTCTCATTTAACAGGATCATGACATCACTGTCCTTCCTATCAAAACTCCATCCTTGTTGGCCCATAGCCTACAGTTTACAGAAGAGACCCATGATTATTCACTCCAACCCCTTGACCTACCTGTCCCAGGGCCCTTTCTGATAGAACCTCAGAAAGTATTAAAAGACACCACTGTGTGTCGTGTTTTGACTGATGACTCAGCCACACATACCAATGAAGGTCAGATAGCAGGGTTTGGAATTCTTATTTTACATCCTCGTGATGACAGAGTGTGCATTGCTAGGAGGTGCTTCATCATTTATGTACGATTCACAGGCGTTGTTAAAACATGCCTGGCAACCAACGTAAAGCAGGGAGGTGAGGAGTCTCTTTATAATTACCACAAATGTTTGTGGATGACTTAAGTCCTTAAGAAAGAAACAGCTTGTGTTAAGAGAGGAATACAAATATTTTTCCTTACGTAACATGACACCAGCACTCCATGAGAGGGTTAAGTTCTGCACAGTTTAACAAATGAACTTGTACCCTATGCAGAAAGGCACTGCAGACATTGGGCCAGATATTCAAACTGCGCTATTTTGTGGAGCAAGCCCTTGCGCTGCACAAAATAGTTGCGCAGGGGTGTGTCCAGAGTGATATTCAAAGGAGTTGTGCCCTTGAGCAACTCCTTTGAATATCACCCCCCGGCCACAGCCACTGTGCATGGCGCAGTGGAACTTGTGCCACTGCAAGTTGTCAGAGTGGAGCATTCAACTTGCGGTGGCACAAGTACCATTGCGCCATGCTCAAAATCCCGATATTCAAAAGGTGACATGCAAATGGGGCCATAATTCATGCAAGGTGCAGGGGCCATTTGCATCTGATTATGGTCCCATTTGCATGCCATTAGCATGCAGGTGCGCCGATCCCCGAGGACTTGCACCTGGCACCCTGCCAGGCAGCAGCTATCAGGGACCGACGCCCCCTGCAGCCCAATCGTGGGCAAAACAGTGTAGAATCCCCACATCACCCCACTGGCTGATCGCGGGCATGGTTAATTCCCCCCACCAGCCCGATCGCGGGCAGCAATGTGATCCCCGAACACATCCCTGGTGGTCCAATGGACCATAAATCCCGATTCGGGATGGTAGTAAGCAAACCCCGAACACATCCCTGGTGGTCCAGTGGACCGTAAATCCTGATCGCGGGATGGTATTAGGAAACACCCCCCCCGAACGTATCCCTGGTGGTCCAGTGGACCGTAAATCCCGATCGCGGGATGGTAGTAAGTAAACCCCCCTGAACACATCTCTGGTGGTCCAGTGGACTGTAAATCCTGATCGCGGGATGGTATTAGGAAACACCTCCCCCCGAACGTATCCCTGGTGGTCCAGTGGACCGTAAATCCGATCGCGGGATGGTAGAAGAAACCCTTGAACCATCTCTGGTGCCTAGTGTCCCACCCACCCACCCACCTCCTGAGCCCCACCGCTCTTGCTCTGCACCAATGGGCGTGCAGCCCTACCGGCAGTCAGTCGGCGGGCGGCGGCGTCAGGTGGGTGGATGTTGCCACCCACCTGCTGCCAGGGGAGCGGGTGGTGGGGTTTCGTGGGTGGGTGGGGTGGGGACACTAGGCACCAGGGATGTGTTCAGGGGGGTTACTTAATAACATCCCGCGATTGGGATTTACGGTCCACTGGACCACCAGGGATACGTTCGGGGGGGTTTACTTAATACCATCCCGCGATCGGGATTTACGGTCCACTGGACCACCAGGGATACGTTCGGGGAGGGAGCCACATTGCTGCCAGTGATCGGGCTGGCGGGTGGGGAATTAAACTATGCCCACGATCGGGCCAGTGGGGGTGGGGATTCTACACTGTTTTGCCTGCGATCGGGCTGCAGGGGGCACAGGAGGGTGGAAGCCAGCCACAGGTGGCAGCTGCTGTGTTGCACCCTGCAATGCAGCAGCTCACCTGTGGGTGGCCCTCAACAAAGCTTTTTGGCTCAAAGTTGTGCAGGCACAGGTTGGGGTTGCACCTGCACAACTCTGCACAGCCCGGCTGAATATCGGGCTGTGCAGTTTATGCATGGTTCCTCCCCCTCCAGTTCAGCATGCATTCATTTGCATTGCGCTGTTGCTCAGCCTGTTTTCAGTGGCGCAACTGCCTGCTGCTGAATATCGCAGAATGGAGCAAGTTCGGACTTGCGCATGGCGCAACCCTTTTGAATAGCTGGCCCATTATCTTTATTATAGATTCTAATTGGATCTGTTTCTCTCTGACTGAATTTCTACCCTTTTGGGAGAAAACAAATTTCCAATACTCTGATGGCACCTCTGTGAAATACAGAGACTTGTTTGTGTACATCACAACACTAGCCAAACAGTTTAAATACAAATTATACATTCATAAGGTTGGAGTATATTGTAAACATGAACCTTATGCTCCTTACAACAACCATGCCAATTCACTGGCAAAAGGTGGTTCCCGAGGAAAGGACACATGGGAAATGAAAACTCCCTTTGTCCCAGCTACACTATGTGTTGCTGCCATTAATAAATATACAACTCCTTTTGAGCACATAGATCTAGTGTTCACACAAAAGAAAGACCCTCATTTGAGGTCAGTGTATAGGTTCCTTGATATCATCAGGGAGTCAATAAAACCCTAGACAGACTGAAATCCTCTGTCTAGTGGCCACACATGATAAATAATGTAGAGCACTGCATCAATAACTGCTTGATCTGTGCACAGAACAATCCTATACCAGTTAGGAAAAATGCTAAATTGTTACCCCAGAAGCACTCAGGCCCCTGGAACAACATCCAGATTGACTGTTTCCATATGCCAACCAGTAAGAACAATAAATTTGCACTAGTGATCACCGACCTATTTTCCAAATGGATTGAAGTATCCCAACAAAGAGCAACAGAGCTGAAGTGACTGCAAATGTCTTAGTAAACCAGCTATTTACCAGGTGGGGTTTACCCCTAAAGGTAGATTCTGATTACAGGGAGCTGGCTTTATAGCTGAAGTAATGCAGGAAACTCTGGATTTGTTAGGGGTAAAACAAAAGTATCATACTCCTTACCACCTACGGTCATCAGGACAGGTGGGATGGGTTAACAGGCAGATCAAAGTTTTATTATCCAAACTTTGTCAGGAAAACCCCAAAGAATGGGATTCATTATTGCCATTGCTCCTTATGACAATAAGAGGGACACCCTCTGCAGGTACACAGTGCACCCCATTTTGAAATCATGACCAGACGGTCCATGAGACTCCCAGAACATTTACTTCTGGCCCTGTGTACTGCCACTGTTGATGGAGCATCAGTAGATAAATATGTTAAATAACTCAAACAAGACACCAAAAGGTACACTTGTTTGCTGCACAATGCATGGGCAAGGCCCAACAACAGGCCATACCCCATTGTAAACAAACTCAGTCCAGCAGTCTACCAAGTTAGACTGCCTCACAATAAGAGAGCCATTGATAAATGGCTACATGCAAATCAATTGATACCGTTTAAAGGAGATTAAATTACTTTTCCATACATCAATGGGTGGAATAGTACTAAACTAACCCTGTTTTTCTTTTCTCTTTCCCTTTAGGTTCCAGAGAGAGAGAGAGAGATGCTTGCTTTATACTTCTTTTTCTTTTTAGAAGTATGGGTCTTCTTACAAGCCCAACTGCACATTGTACTGCAGATAAGAACCAGTGACCTAAACCTAAACAGCTTGTTGAGGCAGAGTACCTCACAAGCCCACATGATCTAACTGTATCCTGTGGAGTTCACACTAAAGCCCTAAAAGACATGCTCATCATCCAGGAGGGTAGTGGGACCCTACTGAATATTATGATTATTGCTTCGGATCAATCCTAGCAGCTAGACTTGATCTGGACCCATTTACATTTTATTGATAATCAAGAATTTTGCATCCAAAATTTATATGGCAATAAAAGCATTAGACCTTAAGGTTTTACCCTATGATGCCCCATAATTTGTGACACCTAATATTGAGTGCCCAAAACAGGACCCTGGCCCATCCAGTGGTCTAATAGCCACTTCCCAACCAGATACTCTAGTTAATAATGTGCAGTTCATGCACATCCCAGTGATTTTAAATCTTAACCTTTAGAACCTGAAATGATTTGCTATATGTTTCACAACACGTCCCACTTCTTTTTTAAGTAATGGTGCTATTGGATACCCTGGCAGCATACCAGGTACTCAGTAATGACCCCTATACAGGGACTTATAGTACCCCACACACACACAGGATTTTCACATCCTGACCACTAGTAGTACATTTTATAACACTAAACCTACCCAAATGCACAAGACACTTTTTTTTTGTTTCATTAAAAAAAAAAAGTTTAGCTTTAGGCCTATTTGGCTCTGACATATCTATTGAAATAGGGCTGATATAGCCATTATTCAAGCACATATGTTAAAGGTTCATGAAAGTATGAAATATAATATCATACCTCCTCTACTGCATGGTATACATGATCTTGCTCATGCAGAGTGATATACATTTACAATATTAAGGATATCATGAAGGGGTTTGACCTGACAAAGGTTAATATTAATGAAATAATTTCTGCTTACATTAAGGAAGTGGACGAGCATCACATAACTAGGGAAGTCCTTTGCACTGTCTACAGCTAGTATGTTATTACAGTCCTTCGGTAATCTCTTCTGAGATCTGGAATTAGGACATATTCCTGATCTCACACATGACAGTCAGTGGTATTGCTCTATAATGCACTTCTGTTGTATGTGTTACCAAATGTTTATTTGAATCTAGCACTATTCTGTTGTCAATGACAAGGAACCTTGGGTATGTCATCACACACACCAGTATTGCTCCATGATTTGAAACTTATTTCTCCACAATCCAGGAAGCCATGTTCATGACTCTCACAGTGTCATTGCCACATTTTCATCTGGCAACATCCATCTCTGATCATCTGGCAACCATCCATTCTATTGGTCATCTTGATGGGAACTTTTATAGTGAAAGTTTGAAACTACCTCCTTTGCTTGTTTACCATGAGATTTTGGAATCATGACTGGCTCTGAATTTTGATTTTCATACCTGAAAGCATTATCGCCTTTTATGCAGATGTGACATCTTCCAACTTGTCTTACCAACTTGTGAATCAGTACTGGCCAAATAATTGAAATTAGGCTTCCTCTTGTGAATGCTCAAATAAACTGTATTCAGTCCAGCCAATTCAGATTCTACAATCAAGCTCATTGTTATGCATACTATGAAGCCAAGCCTGGGATGGGGGCAATCCCCCAACTTCAGCAAGAAGACTCTTCTTCATTTGATCTACAAGCAAGAAATCCATTTTCTTCACTACTTGTTTTCTAAGTCTGATTGGCACTTCATACAAACTGAGTACTGTCATAAACTTTTACACTTTATGCAGCCATGTGATCATCTTCCACTGAACACGGTTGCTATTCCATTGTAAAACTTAATGCACAATCTAATGCACTCCCTGATGAGGCCTCTGCAAATACTGCAACCTCCTGAACATTTGGATCTACTTTTGGCAAAATCTAAATGCATCTAATTTGAACTATGAATCTTCATCTAACACTTGAAGAAATCCTGGATTTATCCCTGGAATTGGTCGTGTGTATGGCTTGTGGACAATGACATTTCGTGTCCTGTTCAACTTACCAACTGAAAAATGCCATCCTCCAAAGTGATATATTCTGCTGAAGTGGAACATTGTGTGGTGACCAACTATCCATATTTCTCTGATATTGACTAAAGTTATGCAACACGGTCTTTTCTAACTTCTATTTTTACTCCTTAAACAGGTTATAGGTTATACTGCAATCACACCTGTTCCCATCCCGGAACCAGATACCATTGAGACTAGTCCTAACTATTTGGATGCTTTGTCTCAATTTGTACTTATTTTTAATATCCATACAGGCAACTTAAGTTTGTCTCTCCAATCTCTTCCCAAAAGAACAGATACACACCTGATACATATCAGTAATGACATTGTTTTGATATTGGAAAACCCCATTGTGAAGTTTCACTTAAAATGTTTATAGTAATACAAGGTTTACTAACACTTTCCCTTATAATTACATTTTGTTGTTTAAGGAAAAACCCTGAAACACCACCATGACCAGTTGAAATTCCTCTATCAGGCTATCAAGACGTTTGTCTTTTACATATATTCAATGTACAATCTACCTAATCACTGATAAGATGACTCTTATGGATCATTAGTGATTACTATATACATTTATATACTTATATTCTATATATAATCATATGTAGTGTGTGTCTTGCACTCAGGCAAATATGCCATGTGTAGTAGTGGCCTGTCAGCACTTCTCTTTGTCTAAGTTTCATGCTGAGAGAGACGTATTTATTGTCTCACATTATACTCATTAGTAATTCTGTCTCCTAAGTCATTATCCAATGGAGAATGTCTTATGCCACCTTGTTTATAATACAGAACCAATAAATTATGTTTCTCATTATCTATTGCTATGATGTTATCTGTGGTATATAACCTTACATAACTAGCTCCTCACAGAGATTCTGGAAATTCTGGAGATTTTGTACATTCTTCAGGAGACTAGTGAGAACCCATCTCCCTTGTGATTTTCTCTGTTACATGCTTGGCATAAGTATTGTAATAAATTATCATTATTACTTCTGCTTGTGTGGTTGTTTCATTGGCTGACACTGTAGACATACAAGAATCTGATTTATTTACCCCAGAACTGGCTTCTGGGTAACAGGCGTGTACCCTGTCTGTGCAACTACGTGTTCCCGGACAGGTGCAGGGTAAGTGGTATGCACTACCGCTAGCACCAGTGGGGTGCCTGTCTGCTACCATGCCCCCACGACGTGCATGGTTGGGTGGTCTGGTGTGGAGCCACAGATCCGGGTCGGCATCTAATTGGATGCCCATACCAACTCCCTGCATGGATCCCTTGCACCCTTGTGGAGGGTGAAGGGAGTAGGGGAGAAACCACATATAGTGGCACGCTGGATACACCTTTGGGCAGTCACACAAATCACTGCCCCAGCCCTCCATTGCAGCATAGTGGGCTGGCAGCCATCATTCACAGGGCACACACCAGGTTATGCCAAGTTCAGGCAGGTGTACCCAACACCCCCTCTGCCTGACACCATGCAGCTTAGTGAATGCCGTGTAGTGCAGGCAAGCCTCTAACACACCCCCAGTGCAGATATCCTTGAGGGGCTTGGGAGACAGGCACATAAGTGCCTTGTGCTGCATTTACATGTCCTTGGTGAATGCTGCTGGGGGTCTGTGGGACCACTGCTGTGCAGCATTCACCCATGCAGTTGCCTACACACCTCAGGTACGCAGCGCATAGGCAACATTTGTGTTTGTGAATTGGGCCCTTTGTTTTCATATGAAGAATATAAGAATGTGTCAGCAGAAGGGGACCATGTGATCCATCCAGTCTGCTCGATTTCCTACCCCCCTTCCCACTTCATTTTGGATTTCCAATATGCCTGTCCCAAGCTCGCTTGAATTCCCCTATTGTTTTAGCAGCTACAACCTCTTTGGTCAGGCTGTTCCAGGGTTCCACTACTCTCTCCATGAAGAAGAACTTCCTGAGGTTGCTTCTGAATCTACCTCCCTTAAGGCGCATGCTGTGACCTCTTGTCCGTGTACCCATAGTTTCCTGGAAAAGACTCTGAGCCTGGACTGTGTAAGTTCCTATCATGTCACCTCTGTTGGACCTTTGTTCTAGGGAGTACAAGTTAAGCTGCTGGAGCCTTGCTCTGTAAGGTTCATGATGGAGCCCCTGTACAATCTTAGTAGCCCATCTCTGCACAGACTCCAAATGGTCTATGTCCTTTCTTAGGTGTGGCCGCCAGAACTGCATGCAGTACTACAAATGAGGCCTGACCAAGAGGTTGCAAGTTAATGAGGGCAATGAGGGGGAGTACCTGGCTTAGACCTGCTGCATCAGCACTCACTAGCTCTGGGGCCTCCTCAAAGTGCTTCAGCACAGTGCAGAAGGTCTCCGTCAGGTGCCACTGATTATGGCTGACATTTATGTCTTCCTTGCCAGTACCATGCTCTATGACACACTGGTGGATAGCGTCCTGTTGTTCTAGTAGCCATTCCATCATGTAATAAGTGGAATTCCATCTTGTTGCCACATTCTGTTTCACTGGTGAAGAAGAAGGTGGTTCTACAAACATACGAACATACAAAATTGCCAGCAGGTACAGGCCATTTGGTCTATCTAGTCTGCAGCACTTCAGTCCATTAGACTGCAGCTGCCCCCCCCATATGCCCACCCCCATTTCACACCCCCGCCGGGTTTATACTCCCTTGAATCGCTCCCATCCCTCTTGGAGCCCCCAACACTCTGCAGTGATACGACTTCCTCTGGCAGAGCGTTCCAACCTGCCACCACCCTTTCTGTGAAATAGTGCCTCCTCCATTCCTTCTTGAACCAGCCCCTTCCAGCTTCATAGAGTGTCCCCTGGTTTCCTTTCTGCCCTTCAGATTGAATATACACCTGGTGTCTACTCTGTTCAAATCCTTCAGGTACTTGAAGGTCTCAATCATATCCCCTCTCTCCCTTCTTTCCTCCAGGGTATACATATTGAGCTCTCTCAGTCTCCCCTCATATGATCTGTCCCCCAACCCCAGGATCATTTTTGTTGCCCTGCACTGTACCCTCTCCAGTATTTTGATGTCCCTTTTTAAGTAGGGGCACCAGAATTGCACACATTACTCTAGGTGCAGTCTTACCAGAGACCTGTACAGGGGCAAGATGACCTCCCCACTCCTAGCAGTAATCTCCCTTGCTATGCACCCTGGCATTCTATTTGCCTTTGCTGCTGCCTTCATGCACTGAGCAGAGTGGTTCATCTCCCTGGTTACCAGCACTCCCAGATCCTTCTCCTCCTTGTATTTTGTTAACAGGACACTCTCCAGCCAGCAATTGTGTCCTGGGTTCTTGCCTCCTAAATGCATAACTTTGCATGTATTGGCATTGAACCCAAGCTGCCAAGTATGAGACCATTCATCCAGTTTTGCCAAATCCTCCTGAAGTACTTTTGCCCCCCCCATCTACCTCGGCACAAATCTTTGTGTCATCTGTGAAGAGACTGATCTTGCTCTTAATCCCTACTGCAATGTCAGCTATGAAAATGTTAAACAGAACCGGTCCCAGCACCAAGCCCAGTAGTATACCACTTGTTACTGCCCTGGGTTCAGATGTCTCCCCCTTCCCCACTACTACCTTCTGCTGTCTGCCCTGCAGCCAGTTCTCAACCTATCTGACCAGTTTCTTCCCTGCTCCCAGACTCTTCAACTTGCAGGTCAGCCTACCATGAGGCAATGAGTCATAGGCCTTGTTGAAATCCAGGTAGAGGACATCCACTGCATGTCCCCTGTCCAGTGCTCTCGTAACCCAGTCATAAAAATCAACCAAGTTCATCTGGCAGGATCTGCCTGAGGCAAACCCATGCTGCCTGCTGTCCTGGAGGTTGTTATCCTCAAGAAATTGCACCAGCCTTTCCCTAAGGATTGCCTCCATCAGTTTTCCCACAATTGCAGTAAGGCTCACCTGTCTGTAATTCCCCGGTTCATCCTTGGGCCCACTCTTATGAAGAGGTACCACATGTGCTTCCCTCCAGTCCCTGGGCATGCACTCTGAGTTCATAGAGGTATTGAACAGGTCCACCAATGGCCTTGCCAGTACCTCTGCCAACTCTCTCAGCACCCTGGGGTAGACTCCATCTGGGCCAGGTGTCTTGTCCACCTTCAGGGACTTAAGGCCCTCCCTCACCCTTTCTACCATGATTTCCCCATCTGTGGTTGCTACTCCCCCACCATCTCCCACCTCGCCCTTCCTGTCAGGTATGGTCCCAACCCTCTCCTTGGTGAAGACTGAACAGAAGTATTCATTAAGTACTTCTGCCTGCTCAGCCCCCTTTTCTACCCATCCACTTCCCCCCCAATCATTCTGCTGCTGAATGTTTCATAATACCTTCTGTGCCTTTATAAAATGGTTAAAATGACCACAGATGTTTTTTGGTCAGACCTACAATATCTGCACAGTGGTACCTTCCTCATCTAGGAATCCCTGAACTACCAGATTTAAACAGTGAGAAAAATATGGAACATCTGTATAATCACTATCTACAACTGCCTTTACAATGTTCTTTGTATTATCTGATACTAAAAAACCTGGTGTTAATGAGTGTGGTGTCAGTCACTCATCAAACCTCTGTTAAAGGAAGTATAACAAGTTTTCTTCATAATGGTCATTATCAAAGCCAGCAATGCATAAAGCTACCTGTTTGCAGAGGCTGGGTGATTTGCAGATACTGCTGTTGCTAGCACTTAACCTAGAGGAGGGGACTGAAGAGGGAAAACTGACCCAATGGTTAGTTACTGGCATGTAATCACTAGTCTGACCACTGGTCCACACATTAGTGGTGATGTGACTGGCTGCAACAAATGATGCTTTCAGGGCATGTGACACAGATTTGTAGACACTCTGAGACAAATCAGGAAGAAATACTTTAGAAAAGTAGGTATGGCTGGGCACTTGATACCTTGGCACAACAACTTACAGTAGCGACAGAAAATCAGCATTGCTCACAATGGAAAATGGCAGCAGGTTGGTGGTTAGCATTCCCACAATTGCTCTTCACATTTTTGTATTTCTGGCCCATTTCCAGGGACTGGACCAGTGAGAGTTGAGTGCTTTTTCCCCCTGGACATGACAGTTGGCTGCTATTTTTGCCACTCCTGGGGTGAAAGTGGATGGGGATTTGCGGCTCTTGGAGGTGTGGCAGTCAATGGACTAAAGAACTGATGATGGAAGTATGTTGGAGTTGTGGACTGGCTACCACTTGAAAAAATTTCTTACTCCTCTCTACCAGGTATGGCATAAAAGAAGGGGCTTTAAAAGCCCGGTGTGCAACAAAATCAAAAACATGCCACCAGATCACTAACAGGAGGGGGCTCCAACAGGGACAGGGAGCCCTCCTCATTAACACCACAAGGGAGCTGTAATCCTATTCTCTGGTTGACGGCACCGGACCTACAGTAGCTGAGAGAAAGGGGATCAGTAGGCAGCCAATCGGTGCTTTCTCCACATCCCTGCCTTACCACGAGCCAATCTCTGGACATCAGGAAGCAACAGGACATAGAATAAGGGGCATTAAAAAGCCTGATGTGCAATGGAATTGCAGACATGCCACCAGATCACTAGCAGGAGGGTGCTCCTTCAGGGACAGGGAGCCCTCCTCATAAACACCACAAGGGAACTGTAATCCTGTTTTCCAGTCAGAGGCACTGGACCTTGCTGTGGAGAAAGGGGATCAGGATGCAGCCAATCGGAGCCTTCTCTATGCCCTTCACCTTCCCCCCAGCCAATCTCAGGATACCAAGAAGCAACAAGACAGTGAGTTCCTTCAGGTACCACTCCCTCTTTGCCTGCTATTTAAGGATCAGGCCTCAAAACACCCCCCCCACTGCGGCCCCCCCATGCTAAGGATCAACGCTGACAAGGACATCACAGCAGATTCTACCCACTGGAGTCAGTCCAACAAGGCAGCCAGCAGTTAAACACTCTGCCCCTCAGCAGGGCGGAAGGACAAGTGTGGTAAGATTCCTGCTAAACTCTTGTTGTTATTCACAAACTGCAAGGGAAGGAGAAGCACTAGAGTCTAGCAAACATTTGGGAGGAGGAGGAGAAACACCCTATCTAAGGAAGGGGTAGCTCACATACTGCATGAGAGTAAGGAAAGTTAGGGTCAAGCAAAAATCTGGGAAGAGCTGAAACACCCTATCATGGATAGGGGTAAAAAAGGGGTTGAAAGAAATCAAAACAAAGCAGGCAGGGTAGGAGATATATATGCTGGGAGTGCTGCAATGCAGTGGCTGTGGGGCAGCAGTTTTCAGGGAGACTTTATGGAGACTGTGGTGTTGTCCCATCTGCGTGCACCTCTCTGGGTGAGGAGGGAGGTTCCTTGACTCCAGGCTGAGTTGGTTGGGATTCAGGGAGCCTCCTCTCCCACCCAGGGACCACCAAGTGTACCACCGCTCCCTCAAAGATTGCCAGGAGGAGGAGTGGCTGGACTATAGTGGAATCAGAAGGGTGAGGGTGGTGGCTCAGAGGCACATCCCCCAGATGGTACCACTACACAATTCCTACGCCACTCTGGCAGGACGGGACTGTCCCATGGAGGCGTGACTGTCCCAGGGAGGATGCGGTGGTCCTCCATAGTGGAGACCCCAGACATGTGGCAGAGGACCCCAGAGGAGGAGGAAGCAACTCCAGGTGACGGGCACCATTGTGAGAGGAAGTGAGGGGGTTGTGAGAGGTTAGGTGCGTACCTGGCACCTTGGTGCAGAGGGATGGGAGGTGGATCCTGAGGATCGCTGGGGTAGCAGGATGGGAGGGAGAGCTGGATGTCATTGTCCAACTATATATTTATCAGGTATTCTGGATATTTAAATTCTCATCCCCAGTATATAAGAACATAGTTGCAAATACTACAAAGGATCTGCATGAGGGAAGGTGAAATTGTCCTTGTAATTCGGCTAGGGTTTTTACTCCTTTAGCATCTTAACAGCTGGCGGAAATAGGTCAGACCCAGTCAATGCCAGCACTTCAAGGAGGTGCACAGTTTAACAAACGGGCAGGCCTGATCACAGTATAGGGCACTTACAAACACAGAAGGCCTGATCACAATATAGGGCCCATAGAAACAAAGCATTTTCTATGCAGTTGAAATTCTTCGCCAAAAAGTGCAAGGTAATGCACCTAGGGAACAAAAACCCCAGGACTTAGTGCTAGATGGGCAGGGTGAAACTTAGCACTATGGCAGAAGAACAGCACCTTAGAGTTCTCATCAGTGACTCCCTCAAACAATCAAGTCAGTGTGACAAGGCATATGGTAGAGTAGGATGCAGAAATGTATTGGGATAGGTACTGATAGCAGAACAGGTAATACTTACCCTATATAGATCCTTAGTGAGGCCACACCTGGAGTACTGTGCCCAATTCTGGGATCCTCACCTCAGGAAGGATAGAGATAGGCTGGAGACAATGCAGTGTACAGTAAAAAAAATTATTCAGGGCCAACAGGGCAGGTCCTGTGAGGAGCGCCTCAAGGCACTTAACATGTACTTGCTGGAGACCAGAAGGAAGAGGGGAGATATGATAGAGGACTTCAAGTTCTGAAAAGGAATTAATACAGTGAACTGTGGGGGAATATTTAGCTTGAATACTAGTTCATGGTCACGTGGACACAAGTGGAACTTGACAGGATGGAGGCTCATAAGGAACATGAGGAGGTATTATTTTACAGAACGGGTGGTGGGGCCATGAAACAGTCTGCCTGCCGAAGTGGTGGATGCTAAAACTGTTGGTGGGTTCAAAAACAGTTGGGATAAAATGAAGGGTGTAGTGGTTGCTTGGGGTGGCAGAAACTGCGAAGGGAATGAGGGAAAGGATGGAGAGGGCTAAGACCCTGGAGGACCAGTAGGTTCCAAGGCTAAATAGGGAACTCAACCAGACTAGATGGACCATGGGTCTTTTTCTGCTGTCATTGTCTATGTTTCTGTGTGTGTGTGATTCACCTAGGGACAAATGACCTAGCTAGAGATGAGGCGAGGATAGCACAGGAGTAGTTCAGGGAGTTGGGGAGGGTTCTTATGCAGGTAGCATGCTCAGTGGCCTTTTGTGTTGCCTGTCTATGATAGTGGGGAGGAAAGGGTACTCCATACCAGGAGCTTCAACTCATGGTCGAAACAGTGATACAGAGAGGAACTGCGGTCCCATCTGGAAGATAGCCTGCATCCATCCAGGAGGGGAACCAAAGTCCTCAGCGAACAGTTTAAATGTTATATTGTCAAGCATTTAAACTAGCTAAGGGGGTGGTGGAAGGAAGCAGGGAGATGTAAACTGTCTCTCCCCCCCCCCACAAACTGAAGTATTCAGTAAGAAGAACCCAAGGGGAGGGAAATTCTCAAGGGAGCCTCAAAACAGGAAAAGCAGAATGGTAGAATTGAAGGGGAATGGGAATGAAGGCAGAGGGGGTAAGGTGAGTAGGCAATAGGGAAAAAGGGGAGCTGACAAGAAGTATGGTAGCAGAATTTTGAAGGCCATGTGCATAAATGTTTGAAGTCTGGAAAATAAAATCCCCGACCTAGTGGCCATAATGGCAGAGGCTGGCCTGGACATTGTTGCCATCACTGAGTCATGGTGCAGTGAGAACCATGACTGGAATATAGCCATACCAAGCTATACTGTGTTCAGAAAGGACAGGTTGGGTAAGAAAGAGGGAGGAGTGGCTATTTACATGAGGGATCGCATAAAAGCAACTGAGATACAGGGAATACAGGGAGGGATGGAGGCACTGTGGGTCACCCTAGAGATGGAGAATGGAGCTGCTATTCACACCGGCATGATCTACAAACCTCCAGCACAGGGGGATGAGATGGACAAGGTTCTGGTGGAAGTCATCCACAAGATGGCAACTAAGAAGGGGGTGATGATGTTGATGGGGGACTTCAATCTGTGGGATGTAGATTGGAGCATCCCAGCTGCAGCTTCATCTAGGAGAAGGGACATCCTGAACTCCCTGCAGGGGGCGTTCCTTAAGCAACTTGTAAGAGAGTTCATTCATGAAGGAGTAATATTGGACATTGCACTCACTAAAGGGGACAGTGTTGCAAACATCACGATGGGTGGTCACCTGGAGACCAGAGATCACCATACAGTGTGGTTCAATATAAGTACTGTGGCAGAATCAAACCACACAGAGGTGAGGGTTCTGAAATTCAGGAGGGACAACTTTACAAAGATGGAGGAATGCCTCAGGGATGCCCTGGCAAAGGGAAGGACATGGGTGGAGTGAAGAAACAGTTGGCGAAACTAAAAGGGGCCATAGTGAAGGCAACAAACCTCTGCATTAGGCAAGCAAGCAAAAGCAAGAGAAAAAGAAAGACCACTATGGTTCTCAACAGAGGTGGCTGGGAAGGTAAGGGCAAAAAAGTCAGCATTCAGGAGGTATACAGTAAGGAGACGCAGAGGGAGGAGGATAGGGAAGTGTATCAAGGAAAGCAGAGGGAGATAGGGAAAGCAGTCAGGAGAACAAAGGCACAAACAGCGGTGAAAATTGCCTAGGCAGTAAAGAAAGGGGGCAAGACATTTTTCAGTTACATAAGGGAAAGGAGAAAAACCAGGAGAGGGATTGTTTGACTAAGTAGGGAAGGGGGAGGAATGTGTGGAGGAGGACCAGGAAAAAAGCAGATATCCTGAACAAATATTTTTGTTCAGCATTCACAGAGGAAGGGGAAGGAGAGGGATCACAGAAAAGTGACAGGAGCATTGAAGGAAGGGAGGTGGACACCAGTCCATTTACAGATGATGAAGGAACTCGCAATTCTGTAAGTGGACTAGGCAATGGAGCCAGAAGGGATAGAAACATAAAATTTGATGGCAGATAAGAACCGCTTGGGCCACCCAGTCTGCCCATTTCCCTACCTGATGGATATGCTGCAGATCCTAGCTAACCAACAGCCTACTTCTTCCAACTTCCACCCCCTAGAATTGCCTTACGTTTGTCCCATGCATTGTTAAATTCCACCACTGTGTTTGATTCCACAACCTCCTCAGGAAGGCTGTTCCATGCATCCACAACCATCTCTATGAAAAAATACTTCCTCACATTACCTCTGAGCCATCCCCCCCAAGCTTCAAATTGTGCCTCCTTGTTGCTGCACACCTCTTTTTCTGAAAGATGCTACCCTCTTGGACTTTGTTGATTCCCTTGAAGTATTTGAAAGTTTCAATCATGTCACCCCTCTCCCTCCTCTCCTCGAGGCTATACATATTAAGATCCTTAAATCTCTCTTTATATGTCTTCTGGTGCAGACCCTGCACCATTTTAGTTACCCTCCTCTGGACTGCCTCTATCCTATGTCTTTCCAGAGATTGGGTCTCCAGAACTGCATGCAGTACTCCAGATAGGGTCTCATCAGCTGTCTGTACAGAGGGATAACAACTTCCTGTTTTTTACTGGTGATGCCTCTCCCTATGCATCCCAGTATCCCACCAGCCCTACTTACTGCCCTTTCACATTGCTTACTCACCTTTAGGTCATTTAATATGACTACCCCCAGGTCCCTTTCCATTTTTGTTGTTGTTAGTATCTCACCCCTCATTGTGTACTCTTCCCCTGGGTTTTGGTTTCCCAGGCGCATTACTTTGCACTTCTTAGCACTGAATCTAAGCTGCCATACATTTGACCATTCCTCCAACCTTGCCAGTCCCTTCTCATTCTTTCCACCCCACCTTGTGTATCAGCTCTGTTGCAGATCTTTGTGCCGTCTGCAAGAGAGACATACTTTCCTTCCAGTCCCTCTGCAATGTCATTTTAGAAGATTAACGAGGACCAGTCCCAGTACTGAACCCTCGCGGTACCCACTAGTAACCCCTTTTCTTCAGAAGTGCACTCAGTTTACTATACCCTCTGTGCCCTGTTCTCCAGCCAATTTTTTACCTAGGCTACCATCTTGGGACCCTCCCAGGCTTGCCAACTTGTATATTAATGTTTTGTGTGGGACTGTGTCAAATGCCTTGCTAAAGTCTAGGTAGGCCATGTCTACAGCCCCTCCCTGATCTACTACTTTGGTTACCCAGTCAAAGAACTCTATTAGATTCGCTTGACATGATCTTCCTGCTGTGAATCCATGGTGCCTTGGGTCCTGCGCTCCTCTGGCCTCTAGGTACTCAACAATTCTTTCCTTTAGAAGTGATTCCATCATTTTCCAAATCACTGAGGTTAAACTAACAGGTCTGTAGTTTCCTGCTTCTGCCCTGAACATCCAAGAATACTGAAGGAGCTCAGAGAGGTGCTGACTGCACCACTGACAGTCTTGTTCAACCACTCACTGGAGGTGGGAGTGGTTCTGGAGGACTGGAGGAGGACAGATGTAGCCCCACTTCACAAAAGTGGTAGCAGGGACGATGCTAGTAAACAGGCCAGTCAGCCTGACTTCTGTGGTGGGAGAATTAATGGAATCACTACTGAAGGAAAGGATTGTGGAATATCTTAAATGCAGCAGCTTACAGGATCCAAGGGATCATGGATTCACTGGGGGGAGGTCATGTCAAACAAATCTGATAGATTTCTTTGACTGGGTGACCAGGGAATTATATCAGGGTGGAGCAGTTGATGTGGCCAACTTAGATTTCAGTAAGGCCTTCTATACCATTCCACATAGTGTAGGAGACTTGTAAACAAGCTGGGTAGCCTGTGAGTGGGTACTAAGGTGGTAAACTGCATAAGGAATTGGTTGGGGATAGGCCACAGAGGGTGATGGTAAATGGAGTTCACTCTGAGGTAGAGAGGGTGACCAGCAGGGTGCCACATGGATCAGTATTGGGACCAGTCCTCTTTAATGTCTTTATTAGCAACATTGTAGAGTTGTTAGAAGGGAAGATATGCCTTTTTGCAGATAACCCAAAGATCTGCAACAGGACAGACACTCCTGGGGGGTGTAAAAATTGGAGAGGAATCTAAGAAAGCTTGAGGAGTGATCAAGAGTGTGGCAACTAAGTTTCAATGTGAAGAAGTGCAAAATGATGCACTTGAGAAGCAGAAACCCAGGGGCAGAGTATAAGATGGAGAGAGTAGTACCGACAGCCGCTAAACAGGAAAGAGACCTAGAGGTAATCATATCTGATGACCTAAACGTGGCCAGAAAGTGTGACAAGGCAGTGGGGAGAGCCAGTGGGATACTAGGGCGCATAGGAAGGGTTCCATCATGTCAGTTCAACATCGATATTGTTGCCAGACACCACATCAACAGCACAATGCCGACGACAACCATGTTGCACGGCAGTTATGCCACCCGACCACCATTGTGGCAAAATACAGGGCACATTTTGGCTGTTTGTGAGGGGCCTTGCCCCCCATGCCCCCGCACCACCCAGACAAGAAAATAATCACCCCTAGGTCCAAGGTGTAGGGTGGAAAGAGCACAACACCCCTGGGGCAGCATATCCCCTCAAAGGAAATTGTTGTCTAAGCTAAATTGCTCTAAGCTATGGGAAGAGATACAAGTGGATATAAATAGATGGGACACCCTACCATTAACGTTAGGAGGTAGGATAGATACCTTTACAATGAACATTCTACCCTGAGTGTTATTCCTATTTCAGGCACTGCTGATAGCAATCCCGGCTATTTTTTGGAGAGTCATCAACAAAGCCATAATGAAATTTGTTTGGAACAGGGGAAGGCATAGAAAGTCAGCAAGGATGCTTTCACTGCCTAGAGAGAGAGAGAGAGAGGCAGATTGGCCATGCCCGACCCAAAACTATACTACCTGGTGGCACAGCTGGCACCAGTGGTGACCTGGATAAAGCAGGGTGACAGCTCAGGGTGGAGGGAGATAGAGGGAGCACAGTCTGGCCACATTTCCCAGTATGCGCTGCTTCATGACACCTTCACAACCCATGTGTGGAAGGAGACTGGCAATTCATGCATTAGGCATACAATGAGGGTCATCATGAAGGAAAGGAGCCTCACAGGTACACCTAACCCACAGGAAATGAAAAAACAGATTCATCCCTGTCAATGAGGATATGAAGCACAATTTCTTTTAGGCAGCCACAGAGATGAAGCCTCCAGTGGGAGGTGAAATGTAAGGATGTTGGTATTGCTTGGTGTTATTGAATTTTTGGCAACAATAAACTAGGCAGTAGCCTAAAAGAAACTGTGCTTCATATCCTCTTTGGCAGGGGTGAGTGCATTTTTTCATTTTCCTGAACTGCACATTCTTTAAAAACAGCACCACCATCCATGTGCACCCATCACCTTCTGTATACACCTAACGCTGTTGGCCCCCTGACGTCGATAGTTGGTGACCCAGATTTCCTCCCTGCAGTCTCTGACCCAGCTTCCCATAGATGAAATCACAACAAGCTGGTGAGGTATGGCTCCCTGATCCAGAACAAGTACATCATGTCACTGTGGGACCTATAGGTCAAGTTTGCCCTCCCCAACTCAGACTTTCATTGATACCTCCAGATCAGGCACTACATGTAAACCAATCAAATAGTACACAAAGTCAAGAGAGACACGTCCACTTTGGAGAACTTTTTCTATTGGGTGACCACACTGAAGGACCTTAAGGGCAAAGTATCAGGGGCGTACAGGGCTCTTATGGGGACAGATGATGGGATGCTGGAGAGCCTCAGAGCAAAATGTCAGGAAGAGTCTGGGACTGAGTTATCTAAAGAGGGCTGGAAGAGAGCCTGGGAGTAAGACTGGAGAGTCACAGTGTCCCCAGGATGGAGGGAATATAAGTGGGAGTGCATGACAAGGTTTTTCTCACACACCCTCAATCACGCGACACTTTGTAGCCACCAACTCTGCTATGTGGTGGAGAGGGTGTGGACAGATAGGCACACACTTTTACATATTCTGGGCACGCTCTCAAGTCACGAGCTTCTAGGGGGAATATAAGGGCTGAGCTTTCAAGGATCTGGGGAGTGCAGCTCCCCATGGAATGTAAACAGTGGATCCTGGGACAAATGGGGAAAGAACTCAGGAACCCCGGGTCCCAAAAGCTTTTCAGAATTCTGAGTCTTGTTGCCCTCAAGGAGATTACAGCCAACTGGCTGAAGAGCACCCCTCAACATTTGACTCCTGGGTTCAGAGGGTGGGAAACATTGAAAAAATGGAAGTTCTCACAGCAAAGCTGAGGTTACAGATGGATAAACACAGTGAAATATGGGGCAATTTGGTTGCAAGTAGGGCTCTAGTCAATGAAGAGACCTAGGCCAAGTGGGAAAGCAATCTTCAAATAAAAAAAATAGGGCCAGGATCATCTGATGGAACATGGAAACGGACATATATGGTGAGGGGTAAAAGCACAGATGGTGAAGTAGTCAAGAGTAAGAAAGAGGGAGTGAAATGCCATTAAAGCAAATCAGGGAGTGGGAAGAAATAAATAAATGAATACAAAAAAAAAGGACCAAGGAGATTGAGAAGAGTAAATTAAATAAGGACCAAGACCAGTGCACAATTAGAATAAGTTTGATTTCATTTCTTGTTATACATTGTTCTTTGATTCATGTTGAGATGTTGGTCCGTAGGATCTCCAGGCAGAAGGCAAAATTCAAGGCACCTGCAAAAAAAACAAAAAAAAACAATGAATAACAAGGTAGTGGAAGGCGGAAGTATTGATTCTAACATGAGCACAAGCATTTTGAACTCAAAGTACTAAACATCTGGAGAAACTCTGGTATACTTACTTTGGATCCATAAACCTAAAAGTTGATGTACAGTATACCTAGCTGTAAATGGCGCCGTTATTTGTTAACATACCACTAATATGCACTGAAAGTTGTAAGGTGAAGAAACTATGTAATGTATTCATGTTTGTATGGTTGTTTCCATAATAAAGAGTTTTAAAAAAATACAAAAATACAGTAAAGCATAGTGGTGACGCTAAAATAGCTGATAATCCCCAGTTGCTGATAATCACCAGTTGCCCCGGTGCTTCGCCAGTTAGTCTTTGTCAGGGCTGGGGGCTACTTGAAATGTTGCTAATACCTGATGGTTTGACAAACCTGCCCCTTGCATCTGTTTCCTCTGCACCACCTGGGCATGAGCCTCCATCTTGTTCTTTCTTACTGACTCACTGCCAGCTGGCACATGCTTGCCTCCCACTGCCCAGATCACACTGCAACAGCACAGGTCAGAACCACACACACACACACACCCCTAAACAGCACAGGTCAGAACCACACACACACACACACACACACACACACACACACACACACCTACCTAAACAGCACAGGTCAGAACCACACACACACACACCTACACATACACACACACATACACACTGCTTCAGGACACAGGAAGAAGGAACCACTGCAACACAGGGGGGAAACATGAAGACTCAAGAGTTTTGATTTGAAAACTGCCACATATTTTTATGGGATGCCACTGACACACACTTGTGGCCCACTGCCCAGATCACCCTGTAACAGCACAACTAGCATGACACACACACAGGCTGCTTCAGGACTCGGGAGGAATGAAGCGCTGCAGCTTGGGTCCTTTTGCTCCTGAGCCTCGCATCTCACCCAATCCCTTATGATATTAATGTTATGCCCAGTGTCAAGATAAATAACTCAGTTAATATGACCTGCCCACTTCTGCCATCCACAATGGCCAACCACGGATTCCTTATTCACCCCGAACCACATTTACAATGCAACCTCTGGGATATCCTACATAAGGCCACCCTAACAATTCAGCACAGCCCTGGCACCTTACTTGTATCATGGCTTTTATTAACCCACTATGCCTGTCCATTAAATTATTATGCTATGATAAAATTCGCACCTATATACCAGGACCATCACTCATCTCACAGCAGGCACCCAGGATTAGGAGGAAACGCCTGACCACTCACTATCCCTGTCCCTTGGTGCCCTCCTCAAATTAATCTTCTACCTTCTGATCTGTTTTGGTACCATTGAAATAAATTCTGGCCCCATTGAAAGTTTATTTTCCCTGCTGATCTATCCTCTATAAATGGCCTAAGCTTCCTACACTTCAATGCCTGCAGCCTCTTAAAAATTCTCCGTAATACAGGCCTGGGTGGCACATACTCTGCCTGACTTTCTGGTCATCTCTGAATCTTGGCTCAGACCTTCGACCAAAGACAGTGTTGTAAACCTTACCAACTATCAGCTCTTCAGAGCAGATCCCCTTCCAGGTGGTGGGGTGGCCATATACATTAAGGACACCATCTCTGCTACCTGCCTCATCAACACATCCGAACCAAAGGAATTTGAATGTTTGTCAATCAAAATATCCCTTCCTAACTTGTCTTCATTTAAATTGATTGGCTGCTATAGGCCCCTCAGCAGGCCTCAAATTGCTATCTCACCTGGGGTCAATAACCAATCTAGGCCCTGAAGATACCATCATCCTTGGTGATTTGAATTTAAACTGGCTATCTAATGCATCTGCTCCATTGGTAACCTTTGTGACACCTATGGCTTTACACAGCTAATTAAAGACCCAACCAGGGTTAACCTAAAAATTCCAGCAACAGCTCACTCCTGGATATTATGTTGGTAAACAAGCCTCACTTATATACGCATGCAGAGTACTACCAAATGATGTAAGTGACCATTGTCCCATAGCTGGCATAAGATCTTCACTCAAACCACCCAACCCTGCTGAATTTGTCCTCAAAGGTCAAAAAGAAGTTCAACATACCAGGTTACCTCCATGACCTGAGTAACACAATATATTGGCAAGATTTCTACCTTACAACCTCAGTGGAAACAGCTCTCCAGATCCTAAAGGACATTATCACTAATGCTCTCAATATTCATGCACCATTCACCAATATCAGAACTAAAGCAAGGTCCTGCCCTGGTTCACCACTGATCTTAAAACAGCCTTGCTAGCCAGAGACAAACTGTGGAAAAGGCAAGAAAAACTAAGGATTCCAGAGACTGGCTAAATTTCAGAAAAGCAAGAAACTCATGTACAACACAAATAAGATCTGCCAAAGCTGCCTATTATAGAGCTGAATTGGATGCTCCTATAATAACCCAACCAGGCTCTGGGGAACTATAAAGGGTATCTTGGGCCAAAACTCTACTCCTGCATTAACCTGCAAACTGCTACTAAATAACACAAATTACGGACAAACAAGAAATCTAAATACCTTCAATGACCACTTCACCACAGCTGGACTAGCATTTGACTCTTCACTGCAAATCTCCTGAGATCTTCCTTGAACCAATCCACCGTGGGTCAAAAGGCTACATCAACCTTCTCCTTCAACCCAATATCCTTGAAAGAAGTGGAAGATCTCCTCTCCAATTTAGATACTTCAAAAGTGCAGGTACAGACTCCTGGACCCCTACTTCCTCAAAATTGCATCTCAAGTCTTATCTACCCCCTCACTCATCTCTTCAATCTTTCCCTCACCACTGGATCCATTCCTCCACTTGGAAAACAGCTCAAGTAGTTCCTTTACTCAAATCTGGTGATCCCATGGACCTCAATAATTACAGGCCCATTTCCATCCTATCAGTTCTATCCAAGATGCTCGAAAGTTAGTAAACTCACAATTAAGGGACTACCTGGATAACAATAACCTCCTAAATACAGCACAATCAGGATTTAGATCAAGGCATAGCACCATTTCGGCCCTAGCCAAAGTAACAAACGACTGGCAGATTGCTATGGATAAGAAGAACAGTACCTGTGCTGTGTTCCTGGATTTGAGCAAAGCATTTGACACAGTGGATCATGAATCATTAATCACCTCCCTTGGCTCACTAGGGTTGGATTCCCCTTCACTCAATTGGTTCAAGTGCTATCTATCAGATAGATCACAACTGGTAAAAAATGGAATCTACCTATCCACCTTAAAACCACTGTTAAGAGTGTACACGCATGAGCTCTACTCTTGGCCCCATCCTCTTTGCCATCTATATTAATAATATTGATGCTAACCTCACTCAATCCAACATCCATCTGTTTGCTGATGATACTGTATTATATGTTAGCAATCCTTCATTATCTAAAGCCTGTGAACTGCTACAATCTGAATTTTCCATCCTACAACACAACCTACTGGATAAAAACTACTTCTAAATGCCAAAAACAAAAGCTATGTTCTTTACCTCAAAGAGTTGCTCTGCCACTACCCCACCATCCACCACCCTACAACTAACCACCTTACTGGAGAGAAGCTGGAATTGCTGATAACTTCAAATACCTTGAGTCTGGATTGATAACAAGCTTGACTATTCTGTCCATATTGAGGAGCTACTAAAGAAACTGAGACAAAGGCTTGGTTTATTTTTAGAATAAAGCACTACCTCAACAGAGACTCCAAAAAGATTAATCCAGGCTTCATTCCTATCCTCATTGACTATGCTGACTTTCTGTATGGACATTTCACTCCCCTCTTAAATAAACTGGACACCCTATACCACAGGTCCATCAGATTCATTATTGACCTTCCTTCAGCACCCATCATTGCTCCCTTTATAAGGCAGTTAACTGGACATCATTACAACACAGAAGAAATAGGAATGCTGCAATTTGGATATTCAAAGCCTTATCAGGCAAGCTACCTACCTATATCTCAGACTGTTTTACTCAAATTACTTCTAGGCCATACAACCTAAGGATCAGCAAAATTATCATTCTTAAGGTCCCAATGTCTGCACCCAGTTTGGGAGGACTGCTATCAGCTACTCACTAGCAATTGTTTGGAATTCACTCCAAAACCATGAAGCTAAATAACCTCCTACCCTTAATATCCTCTAAGATTATTCACCACCCTATTCCCAGAACTCTGCAACTGCTTCCACAAGGCCCTAAACCCGTGTTCCTATATGCTGATAAAACTCCCGTTTCCAGTCCCAAGATTCACCCTCAAAATGCCTGCTAGGTCCTATAATCTACATATTACTCCTGATGTGCCCATTACCTTCTGTCTCACAGATTAAAAGTTTTAATGTGCCTTGTACATATGTATATTGTTATATATTAGCACTTATGTCATTGTATTACTGTTTATGTTACCCCTGTCATTGTATTACTGTTTATGCTACCCTTGTCAATGTAATAACACTTGCACTTCTTGACCACTCAGGTTCATCTTGTAAATGAGCTATGCTCAATGATGTTTGCCTGATTAAATAAAGATTTTGATTGATTGATTGATTGATGTAAAGGCTAAACGTTTTGATCTGAAAACTGCCACAAAAGGAAAAAAATATTTTTTTATGGGATGCCACCAAGTTGCCAAATACTAGGGCCTGGGCACTAGCACACTGCCATCTGGCACACACTTGCTGCCCACTGCTCATATTACACAGTAACAGCACAGCTCAGGAACGCGCACACACACACACACACACACACACACACATGCTACTTCAAAACATAGGAGGAGGAGGAAGGAACTTCAGTAATACTTGTTTTAATGGGATGCTACGAAGATGCCAAGTGCCAGGAGTCAAAGACCACCATGCTGCCAGCTGGCACATACTTGGTGCCCACTGCCCAGATCACACTGCAAAAGCACAGCACAAGACAACACACAGGCTACTTCAGAACTCAGGAGGAGGAAGGAACTTCAATAACTTGAGGAAGGTGCCAACTGACAGGGCCCGGGCACCCGCACACAGCCAACTAGCACATGCTTGCCGCCCACTGCCCAGATCACACTGCGACAGCACAGCTCAGGATGCCATACACACAGGCTGCTTCAGGACTCAGAAGGAAGGAAGGAACTACTATAACTTGGGGGAATGTGAAGACTAAGGGCTGGATTCACAAAGCTTTCTGAAGGTGCAAAACCTTCCCTAAGTCCCCAAAATTGATGTAGCTATGGAAGCAAAGGGGAACTTGCACTGAGTGCTATTCACAAAACCCTCCACAGCTGTGGAAAACAACACTAAGGACTGTGGAAAACAGTGCAGCTACGGACGTCCCTGAGGAAAAAAAGGTGCGAAATAAGTAAAGCACAGCCCCTGAAAGGCTATTCACAACCAGTTTTTTTCTGCAGTTGTGGAAAAAATGTTATACACAGTGGAATGAAGTGTAACTCTTCCTCAGCAAACTGCAGTAGTGCCCCAGCAATTGTAATCAATTAAGGTGGAGGTGAGGCACAGGTAATAGCATCCAAGATAGTGTAACAGTGACTGCTATAACAGCAACAAAAGCACACATTGCCATGATATGGCAACAGGCAACAACCACCAGACACAGTGCAGCCCATGACAGAGCCCCACAGGCAGTAGAGCCTGGCCAGCCTGCAGTGAGTGCTACCCCTGCAGGCAACAGGAACACCCCAGGGAGGGAGGACCAGCAGTGACAGTTGGCCACTGTGGTGCCATGGTATTGCTGGTACCTGTGGTGCTGCAGTGGTCCCAGTTGAGGGACTGGTTGCTGGTCTCTTTGTGGGTGCTTTCAGCTTCATTCTATGGCAGCCCTGTTAAAGTCTGCTGTTCCAGCTAATTAAGTTCACTGTTGCTGTGCCTCCTAAGCTATTTCTGCAGCTGCAGATCCACAGTTGCAGATTTTCAGCATGTGCACAATGTCCACAGCTGCTGAAATTCTGCAGCTGCGGGGTTTTATATGAAATTCTGCACCTGCTCAAAATTTCTTTATGAATTTCACGCAACTACATTTCCGCAGTGCTGCAGGCTTTTTTCCTGCAGCTGCGGGATTTTTGGCTTTCTTTGTGAATCCTGCCCTAAGTTTCCATTTGAAAACTGCCACAAAATGAAAAATATTTTGATGGGGTGCCACCAAAGAGCCAGCTACCAAAGGCGGAGTACTGGCATGCTGCCAACTGACATACACTTGCTGCTGTGCCCACTGCACAGATCACACTGCAACACCACAACTCTGGACAACATGCATACAGGCTGCTTCTGGACTCAGGAGGAAGGAACTGCTGCAACTTGTGGGAACATGAAGAAAACTAACTTGATTTGAAAACAGCCACAAAAAATCTTTTTCATGGGGTGCCACCAAGGCACTAACTACTGGGGCCAGCCACTGACATGTTGCCAGCTGGCACACACTTGCTGCCTGCCCACTGGCCAGATCACACTGCAACAAAACAGCTCTGGATGACATACACACAGGTTGCTTCAGGACTCAGCAGGAAGGAACTGCTGCAATTTGAGGGAAGTGAAGAAGACTAAGTTTCAATTTGAAAACTGCCACAAAAGGAAAAAAAATATTTTTATGAGATGCCACCAGGGTGCCAACTACCACTGGCCAGGCGCTGTACTAATGTCACCTGGCAAACACTTCACTTGAATAAAATAATACCCCCCAAAGAAAGATTACATCAGGCTTCTGCCAGGGGCTTACAATTTTATGTTTGCTTGCATGCATGCAAAAAAATCATGTTGCGGCAGCTTGCTGCAGAAGCAGGTTGTGGAGGTGCGGTACTGTTGTGGCCAATGCCCCGGTGTCTTTTGAGGCTTCACCCGCTTCCCCAATGTGGTAGCATGCTGCTGCTGACACTAGTTCAGCCAGCATGCCACCACCTTGAAAGGTTTTCGCCACTGCAATAAGGGGCCGCCTCATCATTGCAGCATCAGCCATTCTGCTGCAATGAGGGAGTGACCCTTCATTGCAGGGCAGTACCTTGCCATCTGCATGCCCCCCGACCCAGTTCATTTGCCGATGGAGATGCCCACTCCCTGTAGGCATATTGTAACCCCCCCCCATTTGTTGCTTGCTGAAGGGGTGCCCAACCCCTCAGCTTCATGTACCCACCAGCAGTCTTTCTTTGCCGACAGGGGCCCCAATCCCTCGGCTTCAATTCCCCATTCAATTTGCCAACTAGGGAACCCACTCCCTGTCACCATAATCCCCCATTTGTTGTGTGTGCCAAGGGGTGCTCAATCCCCTCTGCTTCCCCATATGTGCTGATGAGGTGCCCAATCCCACATCGGCTACAGCCCCCACAAAACACTCAGGTGCCACGCTGGGAGCCCACCCCAGCATGCCAAATGTCCCTGAAAACCCAAAAACTGTCCTGTGATGTTTTTCAGGGTTTTTTATGTTTGTTTTAAAACCCTGTAAAACAGAAAATGGTCCCTCATTGCTTTCGGTGGCCCCTGTCCCTTCCCCCAACTCACACCCACCCTCTGCACATCCTGCCTCCCCACACCCCCTTCTCACCCTATACTTACCGGAGGCTGGCTCAACGATCTTTGGTGGCCCGGGAACACTTCTGCACTCTTCAAAGTCAACTACGAACTGAAGAAATGCCGGTAAACTGTATAATGCCATAAATAGGGTTTTTTCAACTTTGGTGCATATCTCAGGCATTTTAGGGAATTTTGGCAACAAATTTTCAATATGGGGTTATTGGGGCCCCTCCTCATGAATTCAGCCACTGTCATGGCGTTATTCGGTCCCGAAAGGTGATTTTGCTGTCACTGCGTGGAATCACCTTTTGGGACCGATTAATGAGACGACAGTGCCACTGTTCATGAGGTGGGCTCTCAAAAACCCTATGTTGCAAATTTGGTGGAAAAATCAAAAAAATGACTGTTTTATGAGCGTGCGTTGCACAGTTTGCACGCACGCTTGTAACTTTGCGAATTTGTAATATTTTCACTCCAGATTTTCAAAATTGCCATTTTTCCACACCTACTTATGAACAGTACAGCTGTCATTTTACACATCCTGGCCAAAATGTGTTTTCACTTTTCTGGCGCCGAATAGCATGCTTGCTGTGGGAAATCAGTTTTCAGGATAGAATGAGAAAATGACAGTGACACTGTTCATGAGCAGAGGTCCTAAAATGCCTATGTTGAAAATTTGGTAATGAAAGTCCATAAAATGACTGTGTTACAAGTATGCATTCCACACACCCTTGTAACTTCACAAATTTGTAATATTTTCATGCCAGATTTTCAACACTGGCATTTTTTCATACCTCCTTACAAACAGTACAGCTGTCATTTTTCACATCCTGGCGGAAATGTGTTTTCGCACTTCTGGTGCAGAATAACGCAGTCACTTTGGGAAATCAGTGTTTGAGACAGATTAAGATCGAGTGAGTGAGAGAGGGGGAGTAAGCGAGCTCAGCGGAGCTCTGTCGGGACTGCTGCAGATTTCTTTGTGGCAAAAAAAGGTGCCAACACATGCAGGAGCCCAGTACAAATAGGCAGCCTGCAGCGCCAGGAGAAACAGAATGAGCGAGTGAGAAAGGGGGAGTGAGCAAGCTCAATGAATCTCTGTCAGGACTGCTGCGAATTTCTTTGTGGGCAGAAAAAGACACCAGTGCAAGCAAGAGCCCAGTACAAAAGGGCAGCCTGCAGTGCCGGGAGAAATAGAATGAGCGAGTGAGAGAGGGAGAGTGAGCGAGCTCAATGGAGCTCTGCCGGAACTTTAGTGTTGCCCACCCTCCCACCCATTGTCCTCTGTGGTCCTATATTACAGCAGGGTCTCTGGAATGGGGACAAAGCAATGATTGGATACTTTTAGGATTGTTGTAATAATACAGATTTAGTTGTTCTGTTTATTTCTCTAACTGAGCTAAGTACTGAGCTATACTGTTATGATTGCTGTAATAATACATATTTATTTGTTCTGTTTATTTCTCTAACTGAGCTGAGAAATACTTGGAGTGCAATAGGATTTCTAACTGGGCTAAGTGAAACTATATGAGAGCTGAGAACAAAAAGTATGGTAGCTGAGGGGTGAAAAATGGACAAGGAGACTTTAGGATTCCTACAGTGATACAGTATTTAATGGATGAGATTTGAGTCTGAATTAACCCAGTCAGCAAGGGGGCAGTAGGGGGGTCTAGTGAGTGGGGTGGGGAACAGGAATTTGAGTAAATAGAGGCCTAACAGTTGTAGTAGGATACAGAACCTGGGAGTAAGGCCCCGTAACATAAGATGAGGGCCAAAATGGCACAGGTGCCATATGTCAATAGGGCGGGCATCATTTGAAGGGTGGTGGGTGTAGAGGGTGTGGGTCCACCACGATCATGGACTGGGCTTGGAGGATGGGGGAGTGTATGGTCTGTAGACGACTGGCTAGTTTGAAGGAGGAACAGTGGAGGTTAAGGAGGAGTCTAAGTGGCAGCGCAGATAAGTATGGTAGGCATCCTGGCTGGGAGGGAATAGGGGATGGCAAAGGGGGACAGAGGAAGAACAACTAGGGAGTGAAACCAACCCCAGTATCAGTGGCACTAACTGAAAAGAGAGGAGAAGGGAGGGGTGCCGAGATGAGGGGGGGCATCCTGATGGGGGAGGAAGAGACCACGAGGAGTACCAGGGGAGAGAACAGATGGCTGTAGGTAGGGAGGGACCTGGGGTGGCATGGAGGGGAACAAGTAGGAGGGGGGAACTGATAGGGGAAGAAATGTAGGAGGGGTATCAACTAGGAATAGATTTGAACCTCTGATATGGGAGAGAGAGGGGGAGCAGGAACATACTGATGGGGGAGGACAAGCGGGGCATGAGAGGGATGGCAACAGGTAGGGGAAGAGATAGCTAGGACAAAAGGGTAGAAGGTGGGCTAGTAAGGAAGGAGGGGGTGGTGACTGGAGGAGAGAAGGCTACGGGAAGGGGTAAGGATGGGAGGGGCATCACTATTGAGGTAGAAGGGAATGGGGGCTCTAAATCAACAACAGCAGAGATAGGAGAGGGGTTGGAAATCAGCAGTGGAGGAGGGGAGGTCGACATCGGAAGCCCAATAGGAAGTAGTCAGGCTGGGAAGGGGTTGAAGGTGGATGGAAGGAATAAGGCAGAGAAAAGGGGTGCGGTGGAAGTAAGGGGTACAGATACAGAAGTCACAGAGGGAGCAGCTGGTGGGGGTAAGGGGCAGGAAAGAACAAATACTGGGGTGGTGGAAGGGGCATTAGAAGGAAAAGGGGTTAAGGGATGGGGGGTACTCATCCTGGGGGATTCTATACTGAAAGGGGTGAGATGGGGTGAAAGGGAGAAAAGGCACAGCCGTATTTGGGTTGAAGCTATCCACAGGTTGACTGCAGGAGTGGCAGGGCAGGCACTGCTCAAGTGTGCAGCGAGGGGGAGGAAGAAACCTCATTTAGTGTTGCATGTGGGTACAAATGACTTGGCAGGGGAGACTGTGGAAGTAGTGACAGGGAGGTTCGAGTAGTTGGGCAGGCAGTGTGAGAGGGTGGGGGAGTTGGTGGCATTCTCTGAGGTATTGCTGGTACCATGTCTCCTCTGGTGCCTCCTTAGGAACTTTCTTTCAAACATCTGGAAGGCCTTCATACAGTGGTTCGCCAGTCATCTCCATCTGAGAGCGGGTAACTGCTCCTGATTTACCAGATGTTCCCGCTGCCATGGTTGCCACTCGTACCAATGCTGGTACACCCTGGTCTTCCCCACTATCCTTTGGGTGACCAGAGAATCCCACTTCTGACACCAATTTCTGTAATAGGGTATGGGTAAGTGACAACACCAGAGACAAAATATTCAGTTTGGTGCTCACACTAACTCCGTATGGCCCATTTATTCAAAAATAAATAAATTAAATTCTGGCTCTTTCTTGAGCTTTAACTTCCAGAACTTAAAGTAAGAGACTTCTTATTTAAAATAAACAAAACAACAAAAAAAAAAAACAAAGTAAATAATTCAGTATAATAACTGAGCTTCAGTACCCCATCATGGGATACTGCCACAGAGTGGTACCTGCAAACAGATAGAACCACTGTCATCTGTGCAATCCGCCTATCTGCCAGGTCCCTTGTCTCTTCTCTTTATATAATACTCAGAGGATGACATCATTGGTCACGTGTTCCGCCCCCTAACACTAATACATGAAATTAAGCTATTCTAATTCATAAACCTGGGGCATCACACAGACATAGTCCTTTGTTTCTATAAAGTTAATTCAATACATTAAATTGTATGCCCAAGAGACTAACATAAAAAAACAATTTTAGAGTGAATAAATAAGGCCTAATTATGAAGAAGGTTCCCTCCTACTTTCAGTGACCTCATCTAAAGTGGGGATTATAAAATTAGCCCACTAGAGGGCTGCTGGCCCTTAAGAAACAACCAAGTACAAAGCAAGGAAAAGGACCAGTCCCTCGGTATGTTTAAGTTTTTTAATTACACCAAAACGTAGTTCTGTCACATGAATTTTGAAAAAAGGGGTACATTCTTTTTAACTCTGATTCATTTATTTTTATCCCTCTATGTGATTTGGAAAGAAAACAAAATAAAGTAAAAGTGAACTTCTGCACACACGGATTTCATCCGGGCGTCTGCTATTATTACGGGATACTAAACCTTATTATGGGCTGTTCATTTTGCCACAAGAGAAAAACTATATCTAATAAGGTTGAATTTGTATTGAGTTTTAGCCTTCTCTTCTCTTAAAAAGAGAAACAGTACAAGATTCATTTTTCCCTGTTCTAAAACTTGCAACCCGATTGTTTCCTTCCAATAAGAGGAATGATAGAAGGTCAAAAGCAAGTGTTTGAATTACCGGCAGAAACGGAGCAGTTTGAGAGTGACCAGATCCTTTTCTTGTTCCTTTTAAAATAAAAAAAAAACAAGAATCACTCTGGTTCTCCTACTGCTGCCTAACCCTTTTAAACAGAAACAGTCTACCTACATTTTACTTTTTAGCGCGAAGGCGCGGTAGCACTTTCACTTCGGTTTTAAAACTGTAAACTGGGAAATCTTTCATTCAAATGCCATGGATGATAAGAGTCTTCAATTTCTCCCATAATATCCTGGTTTTCAGCTTAACTAATAATTTAGATACAGTAGTCTATTTATTTATGTAGTGGGGGGGGGATTGAAATATTGGCACAGTGCACAAATCTAGAACTGGGGAAAAAGCTTAATGAATTGCTTGCATACTTTTTAAAAAGGCTAACCTGCGTTACAGGAACTGTGTGTTCAAGTGAACACTCCATGTTTATACCTATAGGCAGTTACAATACACTGCTTACATTAATTATGTCCAGAAGAATTTATTTATTTTATACCAAATATGTGCCATAAGAACCCAAACACTTTTTCACCATATGGACATACAGAGAACTTAGCAAAGAAAGAATATCATGATAGGAGATACAAAATCACACATGCCCACACAATGCAAAGCATCATGGGCTGCATATGCAAATCACCACAGAATGTTATGCTGGTCCAACTTTAAGCACAATTGCATGGTGCCGAAAGGCCTCTCACACAGTTTGCAAAGGGTGCTAACAAAAGACATAGACACGTGTTTCGTCCTACCAGGACTCATCAGTATGCCTCATCTGTTTAACACCCCAGTGGAATGGACCAGCTACCCTAAGACAGTGTGTCTTGGATATGTTGTGGTGAACCCATTAAAATAAAAACTATTTAAAAGACAAAGAACCTCTGTGCGCAAACACTGAGGCAAGAGTTACCCCAAAGGGCATTTGGCTGGGAAGCCAAGTTTCAAGAAAATACAAAATCACACATGCCCACACAATGCAAAGCATCATGGGCTGCATATGCAAATCACCACAGAATGTTATGCTGGTCCAGCTTTAAGCAGAATTGCATGGTGCCGAAAGGCCTCTTGCACAGTTTGTTTCTTCATGATAGGAGGCCCCCCCAGCATGATATAACAGAATAAAAGTATAGGAAAAAGAAGATTTACTACTGCAGTAGATTTTTAAATAAAAAAAAAAGAAGAAGAAGAAGAAAGAGAAAATGTCCACATTTGGGGGGGGGGTGTACTCTGGCACAGTGGCTGAGGGATTAGTGCCACACCAAAAATTATGGGTTAGTGACTAACTGGGGTAGGCTCTGGGAGGAATAGTGACTTGTATGCAGGGGACAGGGTACACTTGAGCAGAAAGGGAAGGGGAGTATTAAAGGCAGGATTAGAGGGGTATACTGTATCTCTACTAAGGTGGATTTAAACTGGGGGGGAGGTGGCCAAAAGACTGAGGTTGGTAGAAAGGTCTGGACAGGGGAGCCTAATGAGCTCACCCCCCTAGATGTAGGTAAAGGTGGAGGCGTAGTAACCCTGGGAGGGGGCAGGCAGAGTAGTCTGAGTGTAATACAGAAGGCACCACCACCAGGTAAGAATAAGGAGGAGAAAGGGTGCAGACTACCGGGAGGAGGGACACAGGCCAAGGAGGGGAAGAGTGAGGAGAAGGAGGGGTATGGGTGGAAGGTGGGATGACTCAATGGATAGAGAACTGGTTACAGGGGAGAGTGCGGGGGTGGTGGTGGTGGTGGGGTAGCTCTCGGCACCATGAGCAGTGAAAAACGGGGTGCTGCAGGGGTCAGTGCTGGGCCCTGTGCTGTTTAGACTCTTTATGTCCGATACAGCACACGGAGTGGGGAGCAGGGTTAGTCTGTTCACACATTATACCAAATTGGGGGCGGTGGTGTAAAAAAAGGATGGATGGGAAAAACTGCAGGGGGACCTAACCAAACTACAGACATGGTCGGTGGAGTGGCAGCTAGGATTCAGTGCAAAGAAGTGTGAGGTGATGCACTTCAGGGCTAAGAACCAGAAGAGGGACTATTGGTTGGGGATCACAGAGGAGAAGGACCTAGGGGTGTTGGTAACTGAGAGCATGAACAACTCGGCATAGTGCAGGGTGGCAGCAGCGAAGGCAAACAGGATGCTGGGATGCATCGCAAAGAAGTTCTCATCCAGACACAGGGATGTGTTCCTACCTTTCTACAGATCATTGGTCATACCACACCTAGAGTACTGTGTGCAATACTGGAGGCCATATCTGAGGAGAGATATAACATTACTGAAGGTGTGCAAAGGAGGGCAACAAAAATGTTAAAGGGGATGGAAGGAAAGGAATATGAAGTTAGGCTGAGGGAGCTGAACATGTATGCACTGGAGGAGAGGAGGGATGGGGGGATATGATTGAAGCATTTAACTACACTGAGGGGGTGTTTAAACTGAGGAGTGGAAGAGAGATGAGGGGGCATGGACTAAGGTTGGAAAGCGGACGTTTCAAGAGGGAAATGAGGAGGCACTACTCCTCTGAGAGAGTGGTGTCTAGTTGAAATTCGCTGCCAGAGGGAGTGGTAACATGTAGGACAGTCAACAGCTTTAAGGAGGAGTGGGATAAAGCAAGAGGAAGAGTCGGGGGCAGGGGCTGGGGCAAGTGGCGGAGGAACTGAGGGGGAGGAGGCTGGGGCAGTTGCAATCTAGGGTGCTAGCTGCACACTCGGGCAGACTTACAGAGACCGATTGGTGTGTTCTGCTGGCAGATTCATATGTTCACATGTTCGTATGTAAAATCACAGTGACTCTGTTCATGAGCGGAGGTCCTAAAATGCCTATGTTGAAAATTTGGTGACAAATGTCCATAAAATGACTGTGTTACAAGCATGCGTTGTGCAGTTTCCATGCACCCTCATCACTTCACAAATTTGTAGTATTTTCACCCCATATTTTCAATGTTGCCATTTCTCCAGACCTCCTTATGAACAGTACAGCTGTCATTTTTCATATCCTGCCTGAAATATGCGTTTACACATCTGGAGTAGAATACCGTGGTTGATGTGGGAAATCAATGTTCGGGACAGATTAAGAAAATCATAGTGACAGTGTTCATGAGCAGAGGTCACAAAATGCCTGTGTTGAAAATCTGGTTAAATAATTGCACTAAATGACTGTGTTATGCGCATGCGTTGCGCAGTTTCCACGTATGCTTGGAAGTTTGAGCATTTTTAATATTTTCACTACAGATTTTCAACATTGCCATCTCTTCACACCTCCTTATGAATGGTACAGCTGTCATTCTTCACATCCTGCCCGATCTGTGTTTTCATGCATCTAGCGCACAATGGCATGGTCACTGTGGAAACTCAGATTTTGGGACACATTGACAAAATCACAGTGCCACAGTTCATGAGATGAGGTCCCAAACACTTTCATGAGGTGGGGGCCACAAAATGGCCATGATGAACATTTGTACTGCAAATACCAACAAATGCCTGGGGCATTATGGTTTCTAACCATAACATCCCACCCTTTACAGACTGACAGATATCAGGGGTGTGTCTTTGGATTGCCGACTGTAATGCTCATGCCATTCCAACCCCACCCCAGTCGCAGACAGGCATGGAGCTGTGTCTTTGACTCTTCGGCCCCACAGTTCACCCCATTCTATATTGCATCCATTTCAGTGTATGTCCTTATGGAGTGGGGTGACTGTAAAGTTGAACATCCCAAGGCACACCTCAACACTTGTCAGTGTCTGCAGGATAGGGTGAGGCGAAATGGCATGAACATTATGGGCAACAACACAAACGCATACCCCAATGCCTGTCCGTCTCTGCAGGGTGGAAGTGGGGTTGGTGTGAAGTTCAATACTTCACTGCCATTCCTACTCTGCATCTGTCTAACTCCTGCATTTCCAATGCTAATGCCAGCAAGCTAACATTAGGCATTGACAAATGCTCATTTTTTTTGTAATGCCCTGGAAAAAGGCCAGTTCCACGGAAAAAAAAGTCCAGTTAAAAAAAGTTGGCATTGGCACACTGCCACCTCATGCCCCATCTGCTCACTGTCCAGACCCAAGCACACTCCATCCTCCTCCAGTCCCCAAGAGAGTGCAACATTTCTCCCCTATCACCTCTCAGGCAAACCCCTGGTCCCTCTGGCCTACTGCAAGCCTAAACTACTGCTACTACTCAGCCTGCCTTTTTCTTTTTTTCTTCCTTTTCCTCTCCCCTTTTCATAGAAACATAGAAACATAGAAACATAGAACACAGAAACATAGAAACATAGAAACATAGAATTTGACGGCAGATAAGGACAGCTTGGCCCACCCAGTCTGACCATTTCCCTACCTACTGGATAAACTGCAGATCCTAGTTAACCAGAAGCCTACTTCTTCCTACCCCCACCCCTAGAATTGCCTTATGACTGTCCCATGCATGCTTGAATTCCACCACTGATTTTGACTCCACGACCTCCTCCTGAAGGCCGTTCCATGCATCCACAACCCTCTCTGTGAAAAAATACTTCCTTAAATTACCTCTGAGCCGCCCCACCCTCTATCTTCAAATTGTGTCCTCTTGTTCTTGCACACCTCTTTTTTTGAAAGATGCTACCCTCTTGGACTTGTTGATTCCCTTGAGGTACTTGAACGTTTCTATCATGTCCCCCCTCTCCCTCCTTTCCTCGAGGCTATACATATTAAGCTCCTTAATTCTCTCTTCATATGTCTTCCGTTGCAGACCCTGCACCATTTTAGTTGCCCTCCTCTGGACAGCTTCCATCCTGTCTATGTCTTTGCAGAGATTGGGTCTCCAGAACTGCACACAGTACTCCAGATGGGGTCTCACCAGCTGTCTGTACAGAGGGATAATAACTTCCTGTTTTTTACTGGTGATGCCTCTCCCTATGCATCCCAGTATCCCCCCAGCCCTCCTTGCTGCCCTCTCACATTGCTTGCCCACCTTTAGGTCATCTGATATGACTACCCCCAGGTCCCTTTCCATTTTTGTTGTTGTTAGTATCTCACCCCCCATTGTGTACTCTTCCCCTGGGTTTTTGTTTCCCAGGTGCATTACCTTGCACTTCTTAGCATTGAATCTAAGCTGCCATACATTTGACCATTCCTCTAACCTTGTCAAGTCCCTTCTCATCCTTTCCACACCACCCTGTGCATCAACTCTGTTGCAGATCTTTGTGTCATCTGCAAAGAGACATACTTTTCCTTCCAGTCCTTCTGCAATGTCCCTTATAAAGACATTGAAGAGAACTGGTCCTTTCCTCTTCAGCAGCCCTGCTAGCTGGTTGAATTTTTCAAGCTGGATTTACTGTAAGTTTCTACAGTCATTTTTGGAATGATTTCCTAGCTAATCTAACTAATCTAAATCTCACTGCCCTGCCCTGTTATCTAACAGCCCGAAGACAAGCATGCGAGAAAGTTTCCCCTGTGAGTCATGTGATTGCACACAGAGTCAGGCAGCTCCGAAAAGAGGCTGAAGCCTGACATCACACTGAGCCCTGCAGTACACTGTGTAGTAATGAACATAACTCATATGCTATGAGTTATGTATTATGTATATGAATGGAATTTTATTGTGTTTGTAACTTATCTGTGTGCAATATATTCTGTGTATATCTACTATTGGCATTTGTAACATAGAAAATATTACTGCTTAAGGTACCCATTGTAAATGAGCCTTGCTGCTCAATTGGGGTCTGACCATGTTCATGTTTTTTCTTTGATTAACATGAATAAAATTTTTGCTACTACTACTACTCAACTTTTTCAGGGGGCAAACTGTGGTTTGACTGGTATGACTGGTTTGACAGGTCCATGCCATTTGGAACAAGATAAACCAGTCAAACCTGAAGCTCACTGATATTGACATGATACGATCATCACAGTCCGCAAGGATTGAACACCCGAAGTTCAAGGTGGTTTGATTCTTGTATAGAACCCAACTTGCAGCACTACTAAATATTGAAAAGCTGAAAAAGGACCGCCTAAAAGAGCATGGCATTCAACTCAGGAAGAGTTGAAAGTTGAATATATGCACCTCTGTTTTTGTCTCATTCTGTTTATACCCAGGGAGTATGCTAAAGAGTTTAAGGTCAGCTATTATCACCCAAGTAAATGTGGGTCATAGACTTAGGCCAGAACATCTGCATATAATCCTATTTTTGGGGTGAGCTCATTTACCTCTTTCCCATTGATCTGTGGATTCTTCTAGCAAAACAGATGAGTCAAAGCCTCTATGTATTTTCTTAAAAATTCTTGTTTATAAACCTCTTTGTGAACCTAGAAATCTGCATACAAGATATGCTAATTACTGTTTGCAATTTCAACTCCCTCAAACCTATTTTAATGATTTTTTTTCCTTTTTTTCAGTAAGAACTCAAATTCAAAGATGCAGGTAATCTGAGAGATATACCGTTATATAGGCACTGCAATTAGGGCGCCACAACCAGTTCACCTGTCATGCAGGCAAACTGGATTTTGCAGCACTCGGCAGGAACAGTTGCATCTGGATGTTGTGCTCCCTGACTCATACACCTCTGACCTGGAGGCAATTATATTTCAGTACTGGAGGTGGGGGGGTAGACCCCTGCAAACAGACAGAACGTGCCTTGGATGTTGGGCACGCTGGGGGTCAGGCGGCACAATTGCCGAGCACGACGTTCACCGTCAGCATTGTGCTTGCATCCTAATGACATTCATGATTTTTCCTGTTGCTGTGACATGGGTGAACCATCTGAGATGCTAGCCAGGGCTACATTTTGGTTCCACCCTCAGAATGTGCCAGCATTCAGGCGAACAATTCAGACACCAATCAGCAATGTCGCCAATCACTTTTTTTTTTGGGCTCTGCCCTCCCACCCCCAACTTAATGATTCCTACTCTGGGGATGGGGAAGCAACTCCTGCACTTGGCACCCTGATTGCCCGATGCCATAATGCCAGTACTCTGAGCACCATAAGGGCTGCATTTTCACCCTTTTAATGTACAATACCAATCTCTGTAACAGATGTTCATGCTAAACTTCTCAACCTCAAGAGTAAAACCGGTGCGTTTCCCAATGACATTCCAGGGCATCTTTTATATGTATTGGCAGACAGCTTGTCAATGTCCTTGAAGTTATTATTTGAGCATTGTCTGAATAATAACTACGTACCGGATTCATGGAAGACTGCGTATGTGATCCCTATCTATAAAAAAGATCCTAGAAATCAATGGGAAAACTATAGACCTATAAGTCTCACATCCCCTATGGGAACGACATTAGAAAGTATAATTAAGGACCAGATTTCTTCTTCTCTTGAAAATATTGGCATAGAACAGCAAGGTTTTAAAAAGGGAAGAAGTTGTCTGACCAATTTGCTATGTTTTTATGAAGATCTAAGCATGCAGTTGGACAACAGAATACCATATGATGTGATTTATACTGATTTTATTAAAGCCTTCAATCTTCTCCCACATTGGGCTTTATTACAAAAACTTTACCAATCTAACATTAACTCAAATCTGATTACATGCATAGCTAATTGGTTAGACAAACATACACAAGTTTTGATAAATGGCCAGCTTTCCAGTAGGGGTTCAGTCACAAGCAGGTTCCACAGGGTTCAGTCTTGGGGCCCTGTCTTTTTCAAAGTTTTTTATTTCGGACATTACAAAATCCTGTTATTCTAATACAGTCATATACGCTGATGATATTAAAATTGGTGGACCATGTATAAATTCTGATCAAATAACCCTAATCCAAAATTACTTAGATGACATAATACAGTGGATCTCTACTTGGGGGATGAAAGTGAACCACACCAAGTGTATAGTCTTGTATTTTGGGACAAGTAACCCAATGCATATATATATACACTGGATAATAAGAAGGTAGTCAGTATGGATACTGAAAAGGACCTGGGAGTACTGATATCTGATGACTTCTTCCCTAAATTACAGATATATGAAGTTATTCTCAAAGCAAACAGTTATTTGGGCTATCAAATGAAATAATTAAATCTAGGGATAGCAGAATCCTGATGCACCTCTATAGGGCTTATGTGATCCCTCATTTAGACTTTTCATCTCAATTGTGGAGTCCCTTTAAGAAACAGGACATCATATTATTAGGAAATGTACAAAAGAGGTATACAAAAATTATTAAAGGCTTAAGAGATGTCCCATATGAGACCAGACTAACCACGCTAAATGTTTTGCCTCTATCTATTAGGTGACTGAGAGGCGATCTTCTCCTCATGTATGATATTATGAAAGATCCATACTTAATAACTCACTTGGGGTTTAAATTCAAGGAGGATACCTATAATTTCAGGGGTCGTCCATTACAGTTGCAATTAAAGAAATTACCTATGTTCCCCAAAAATATATTTATACATTACGTATTATTAAACCATGGAATACACTACCAATTGAAGTACCATGGAATACACTACCAATTGAAGTACTAGTCAGTAGTTCTAAATCTATTTTTAAATTTAGACATGATTAGTTCATTCTTTCCAGTTCATTTCTTAACTATTATTAGTAAATAGGAGCCAATATGGACCTTATGGTTCTTTCGCTCCTAACAGATCCTAGTATGAATCCTAGTATAAATACCAAGCATTTTCTTCATACCAACACAATCACAACCACTTATACTATATGTTTTACAAAACATTCCATTCCATTCCAGTGTATGTTTACTAATATGTACATGCATCTTTGATTTGGTTATATCAGAACTGGAATCTTACAACTAATACTACATCTAATATCCTGGCTTTGTTGCCAATGCCCTTTTTGGGTAACCCTTGCCTCAATGCTTTTGTGGCGAGGTCTTCGTCTTTACAGCTTGCATCTAATATCTACCAATAACAATTAAGAACTTGAGGGTGATCATCAGCCTGTATCTCAAAGCTATTTGCCCAGAGGCTAGTGCAGCATTTTTGCATGGGTGTTATACTACTGGTCTCGCAATGCCAGTGTTTCACTTTTACCCCTTGTGTTTTGAGGTGTCATATAGGTTGATTCTAATAGTAGATTTACAAAGTGGTTGGAGCTGAGGTATTTTCCTCCTATATCCCAGAATCCCTCTTGTTTACCCCATGAAGTGTATTTGACCCTCTCGAAAACTTGCAGTTTTCTCGATCTCATTTGCAATTCCTGGACATCGGTGGGGGGATTTCAGCTTCCGTTTCCTAAGTATTACCCTCTTGGCAGTAACTAAAGTCCCTGTAAGTCATCTTGGAGGGTGGGAGTAGCTTTGTGTTATGACTTTGTGTAAACCTAACATTCTCAGTATACTGTAGGGTCAAGGTTTAAACCTCTTCTGGTGATTTCTGAATAGATCTTCTGTACTGCTGCCAAGAAACTCGCTATTTTCGGGCAGGCTCACAACAGGTATGTGATAGTGCCTACATCCTGCTCACAGCACTAGCACTTCTCTGATGGGGAGAGGCCCAATGCATGGAGTTTTTGTGGGATCCTGTACCATCTGTGCAGGATTTTAAATTGGCTGAAGCAATTCCTAGTGTCTTTGATGTCTTTTCTTAGGACTGACCAGCAATCCTCCCACAGTTGTAGAGTTACTTCACAACCCAGTTCCTTGCCCCACTATTCCACTCTAGCAGAGTTAGGATCTGGCAGTAGTGAGTGGAGTGCCTTGTAGTAACTACTACTCTTTAGGGGGCCCGTCACTCTTTGTTGACCATCAAGGAGTCTAGGAAGTTTTGCCTTCAAATTTATACTGGGGTTCCAGGGTTCTCACAAGTGAATGTCTTAATTGGAGGTATCTCCAGTGGTTTCGGGGCATAAGTATTCATCTTGTAACTGCACAAAGGATTTCATGATCCCATTTGTCGGGGTCTTTGAGATATTATAAGTATAAGATACCTGAGGCCCTCAATGTGGACCTGTTGTCTTGCTTCCCCCAGACATAAGGGAACCCTAGCGATGAAGCAGAAAGTGTAAACAAGGGACACTTGGGTGGTAGGGTATATGGGCAGACTAGATGGGCCAGGCGGTACTCATCTGCCATCAAATTCTATGTATCCATGTATCAATAGAGCAGGTTGTTGTTCCAAAGTGAGAGCAATGGGCAGCACCAGGGAGTCTAGTTCATTAAAAGAGCAAACAGCGGTGCACACTAGGAGAAAAACCTTAAGGCAAATTACCCCAAATTAGCAAACATTTTTTGAGCATATCACTCAGGCAGGCACTGGACTGCACATGTCACACCAGATAGGTGCTCCAGCGCTTTGCTTGATAGAATTTTATCAGGGGGCATTTCATCTCCACACCTGTCTTGTATGGTATAGTACTAGGTGAGGTTTTGAGGTATGTAGGTACAGAGGTGAAAACTATAACTTCATATTCATGGCTCCTCATGAGCTCCTTTTCACATGTCATCCACTTCAGCTGGCAGAGGGGAGGCAGTATCAGTGATGCCTGGCCCAGTTGCATTAGGGAGTGTGTCATGTGCTTAAGGACAAAATCTGGGAGTTGGAACCTTTCTTCATTTCCAGTGATAGTTTACTTGAAGCTCGGTATCCTTGAGTCCTTCACCCAGAAAAAGGACAAAAGTCTTGTTTATAATGTGGAAAAAGTCATTTTACAGTGTGTAGGGCCTTGTGAAAATTGATCAGAACGTTTTGTATTTGAGAGACCAATCATTTTGAAATCCCATCCCCAGTATGATAGGTGAAGGTGACTCCATCTCACTAGATCCTTCTCTAGTTCAGAGAGGAAAAGGTTAAAGATTCGGATTGCCATCCTGCTGAGGTCCTGCATGAAGTCTATATCCAGGTATTTGAAGTGTTCCATCAAGGGGATAATTCCCTAAGGATATTGTGGCAGCAACTGTATCCCTGGCCTAGAGAAAAGGAGGAGGGGGTTTGGAGATGTTAATGTTTTTTTTACATTCTAAATATTAAAACTGGACAGATTCTATGGGATCTACAGTATTTTTTAAAAGGCTTGGCTCTGCCCTACTTGATATGCAATGTTACTGCAATATCACCAACTTATGTATTTTCTTTACCAGTGCCCTCCTGTGACTATTTCATGTATTCTGATATAGTGCAACTATTTTTCAGAGGGCTGCTGCATCACAGCTCTTGTCATTTGCCAAAAATGAGATGAACTGAGAGGAGCTATTTAATGTAGTCCTGTCTTTATCATGAAAAAGGTTAACCTTTTTTGCCTCTACTGCACCTATCAGAAGCTTCCAAATTGATATCAGCCTTCATTATGCAATGATCTAGTGAATGCGCTCTGCCTGGACTTCCTGAAGGAAGGTGAAGCCTGCCATTTCGAGCTGGACTGCAATCCAGATCACATCTGGCTCACCACCTAATGCATCCCATGTCCACAGGCTGACACCCTCCCATTACATAACTCTGCCACCATCTGACACATTTCCAAGACCACAAAGTAATACCCTTCTGATGCCACACAGATACTTGCCTGCCACATGGTACATTTCCTGGCCCAGAAACATACTTCCTCCCATTGCTGCAAACAGAACCACCTAACACCAGGCACATACCTTAGTCCACCACTGGGAGACCCACCCACCACAATGATGCATTCATCAGGCCACAACTAACTTCCTCCCACTGCCATATTCCCCATCTAACAAACACCTGCCTACCACCCACCTGATATCATTGCCCAGTGTCTTCTACCATAAAAGCCCCCCAAATCAGAACTTCCCCTTTAAGACCGTGCTGGCCACCTGACTGATAGGACTAAGATACAGCATTCCAGTCAGGGCACTGAATGGCCTTTTATGGCCCTGTTACTTTCCCCTCATCCTACTGCCTGGGGCTTTTTCTGTGTCAGCAGGATGAGAGTGAGAGACAGAGCCAGTCAGACAGCTTGAGGAGGGGGATCCTGAAAAGTAAGCAACCTTCTTTAAAAATTAAACGAAAACAATGGTTCTCTCCTTTCCTTGTCTGATTCCACCTAGTTAGCAATGCAGGGAGGGAGACAGAGCCAAAGGGATATATTCCCTTATTATTTTATTTAGGCTCCCAGCAGATAAAACATGGAGAAACATTACTTTTAAATCTAAGTGTTCCTGCCACATCACACTACAGATCTGCAGGAAAGCTCTTCACAGACCAGAATGTCTGTTGCATCTAAAGAAGACAGCAGGAAAGGAAGACAGAGCTAATAGAAATAGAAATAGAAGTGAAGGTAAGTGTAAGTGCTTTAGAGATTTAAGATGGGGGACAACATCAGACATTAAGAAGAGCCAGCAATGAGTCATTGCTGTTGTGAATCACATTTGCATTGGATATTACAAATCAAGGGAGCGCTCTCCACCAATTGGTGTTGCCTTTCCCTGCACTTAAGACATTCTATACTGTAAAGAATGTCTCATATGCAGTTGAACACACAAAACACTCCTGCACACCCATAGAGCACAATTGCAGTGGCTTTTCCAAAAAGACAAGTCAGACAGATAATAAGTACCAGCATGGGTTCAGAAAAAAAACACTGTACCCTCACTGCCTTAATAAAAGTTACATCCAACCTGTTCCATGCTATGGACCAGGGCTTTGCCACCGGTGCTATCTTCATCGATTTGATGAAGACTTTTGACTTGGTCAACCATAATCTCCTTCTACGGCAGCTACACTCACTTGACCATAACGTTAGTGCCTTAACTTGGCTCCAAAGTTACCTTACTGGCCACACGCAAATGGTCAAGAAGTCCGGTTCTCTCTTGAATCTCAGACCAATAACCCACAGTGTCCCTCAGAGCTCCATTCTGAGCCTGCTATTATTTTCCCTATTCATTAATGACACTACCAAATAACTGTGGAGGGGCCTCTGTTCACCTTTATGGAGATGACACCATTGTTTACCTTTTTTCATCTGACATTGGGTGGCTCAACAGCATGCTCACCTCAGACTTCCGAATTCTCAAGGGCTGGTTTCTAGATAACCAACTAGTCCTCAACACCAAAAAACCCAAATGCATGCTGTTCTCCAATCCCTCCACCTCATTGCATCCCAACCCCCCTCTTGCGATACTCTCCCATAATGGTGATGCCCTTGAATCCGTCCCATCCTTTAAATATTTGGGTATCACCTTAGGTTCCTCACTTTCCCTGAACACTCACGTTACCTTGCTAACCAAAGCTCTGAACTAAAAGCTGGGTCTGTTCTATCACATATGGCCCTTCCTCACATTGGCTTCATTCCACAAGATCACAGCCGCCACCCTCCTGCCCCTCCTTACATATGGCGCCCCATTACTACCTACAGCCAACACAATCATCCTATCTTACTTAAACAGGCCTATCATACGGTGGGAAGGTTTGCCTTAGAGATCAATGCCTGTCACCACCACTATGAAGTCCTCTCCTCCCTGGGCTGGTTAATGTATGAGTAAAAATCTCCAGTATGCCACACTGAGTCTAGTGCATAAATTGGTCCACTGTTACACCCCTCCTTTGATTACTGAATTTGCTCAGCTCAGGCAACCTCGGCGTGCTCTTAGATCCACCTCCCTCCTTCCCTCTTCTCATACTGCCCAAACCTGGGTTAGCTGTGGCCTGGAGATCTTTAGCCTTTTCGTCGGTGTCAAGCTGGAACTCACTACCACACTGTACCTATCCTGCACCTCCCTCACTAAGTTCCAATCCTCCCTATTACACCACCTCAGTGCCTCATTACATCACTTTGCTCCTGCTTCCGTTGACTCTTTGTCCGGCTTCCATAATGCGATGCATAGATTTTCTCTGCTCACTGATCCTGATATGTATAAGAATCTCCACTCCCTGACCCCTTCTGTTTATGTAAATATTTGATGTAAGTGTATCTGTAAATGGTGCATTTTGTAAATCTACAAACGACGTAAATATAACCACTGTAACTGCCATGTCTTTGTCATCTGTAAATGTTTTAATCTGTGAGTGTTTCTGTAAATGATGAATTTTTTGTAAATCAGAGAATGATGTAAATGCATCCACTGCCATGTCATTGTCTATGTTCTGCACTTTCTGGGTCGCCCCTGAAAAGGGACTGTAATGTCTCAGCAGGCTCACCCAGTTACCAAAATTAAAATAAATAAATAAATAAACTTAACTTTTTAAATGGTTTTATTACCACTATGAATCAAAGATAGTCACCACTGCTACAAGAAATCCCGGCAGTACGCCACACACTCCTCACTCCAGTATAGGAGTGAGGAGCATGTGGCACACTGCTGGAATTTCTTGTAGCAGTGGTGACTTTCTTTGATTCACAGTGGTAATAAAACCATTTAAAGTTATTATCTGTCTGACTTGTTTTTTGGCAAAAGCCACTGCAATTGTGCTCTGCAGGTGTGCAGGAGCGTTTTGTGAGTTTAGTGAACTTTGGGGCTGCTACCCTTCTCAGTCACTCACTCCACTCCATTTGAGCACAGCACTACATTTGTTTGTTTGCTGTCTCATATGCAGCTGCCCTGGAAAGGGACACGTTCAGGAAAGGATTAACAGTTTTAATATATTACTGATTGTCTTTGATACTTAAAGATATTATTGATTGCCCTTGATACTCAAAGACTACCACCTTTTTTTCTCCTCCCCTCTGCTGCCATCAGGTGAGGAAGCATCTTGTGACTGTGGATGGTGACTCACCCGCCTGAACATGGTGATGCACTGAATGGTTGGTGTGTAGTGTTGTGGGGGCCATCTTCTGGCATGCCCAAATGGGGCAATGTTTTCCCTGTTCTTGCCTTTCCCTACACGTACAAGAACCAGCACATACTGGCATTTGGGGGCATTCTGCAAGATGCAGGGACACCTAAGGTGGCACTACTATGAGCAATACCAGGCAATGCACATCCCAACTCCACCCAGGAGATGAACTTCATTACTGAATCTCTCTCAGTCTCTCTTGTGACCTCCACTCCTGTCATCCTGAGCTCAGGGCACAAATCCAGGTCATCTGCCTACCAAGGTGCCTCACCACTAGACACCATGGGGCTGCAACATTTTTTCAAACAGTTTATTGGTCTTGGATTTCATAGTTGTGGTGCAATATCTCACTTTTAGCAGGGTCCTGATTCTGCCATTTTTTGCATTTATTTACCTAGTACAGGCCAGCTGAGATGTACTATCTCATGTTTAGTGGGACCCTGCTTGTACTCATTAAGAGGGCTGTGATCTTTTGTGATCACTGTGAGAGATCTGACAAAAACAAGAGGAGCTGGTAAATGCTGTGTCTTCTTTAACATGGAAATGGAACACTGGGCCTGCCACACAGTGGCTTTGCTTTCCACTACACCTCTCAGAAGCTTCCAGAGTTATGTTAGAGCCCAATGTGCAGTGATCCAGTGTATGCTTCTCCTGTACTGTCTGCAGGAAGAAATAGCATGCCAGTTCCCTTTGGACTGCAGAATCAGTCACTTCTCTGGTATTAAGCAGATCCCCATACCTCTCCCTGACATTACAGATCACTTACCTGATGTCCAGTGGCTCCCTTCCCCCTTCCTTGTCCTGACCTTGCTGATAATTAGGGTTGGGTGTTGTATCCCAAATGTGCCAGCGCTCTGCCCTCACCCAGAGCAAAGAGATCTTGCATGTGCTCTGTTGCCCTCCCTGCCAGCTTCTGATCCTGTCAGCCCAGGGTCAGAGTGAAACCCAAAGTCCCCAGCATGCCAAGCAAATTGCAGCACACGTGCAGAGATTATCTGTCATAGCATATGTATTTTGTTAGGTCTGCATGAGTGCTGCACATTTGTCTTTGTATATTTTTATGAGGGTTGGGTGTTGCAATGTGTGTATTGGTGTTTCCTTGCACTTGCATGTGAAACATTTTGTTAGGAGTAAGGGCATTTTCAGAGGTGTATCACTGCTGAACCTATTGCAGCTTAAGCTGCAATTGACTCGGCAGTACAAACCAATACCTGCCAGTCTGGTTAGGACACTACTACAGCTTGCTGGGTGGAAACTTTGTGTAGTGAAAGGACCAAACTGTTCCAATGAGAAAGGGCTTTGGTCCTTTCATTTCCATAAAGCCAACCAGCAAGCAACTGAGCAGTTGTACTGATCTGAAACCTGACCTCCCTCAAGGTGTCGTGTTCCCCATGTAACGATGTCAGAGATCGCTCCCCTGCTGACATCATCCATGCCTCCATGCCCTGCACAGGAGCTCCTTGCCATCCCTTAGTTGCTCTAGCCCCGTCACCACCTCTCATGGCTTGGTGAGGGAAGGAGGTGAATCTGAGAGTGATGGCTGCTAGACAACATTCCCTTTCCAAACACAGATGAAACATGGAAAGAGCATCTCCTCTCAGCCCCAGATCCCCCCCCCCCAGTGGTTACAGAATACCTTGCATTGCCTGGAGTGTCATGTCTATACTGATAACTATTCAACTAAGACAATGCAGCAAATAAGGGCTTATATCCCTCTATTACACTGGAAACCCAAAATGAAGTGAGGGCAGGAAATGGGGCAGACTAGATGGATCGCATGGTCCCCTTCTGCTGACACATTCTTATGTTCTTATTACAGACCTCTCCACAAAGTCCAAATCAGGTTTAAAACTCTCTATCCTGAAAAGCTCACTGTTCAGTATTCAGCGGAGGAAGCTCTCCAGGACCTGCATTTGAGAGGTCTAGAAGTGCTACAGCTAACTGAAAATCAGGTTTGCATGACGTGTTGCCCTTCATGTACATCATCCTCCCATAAAACTTAAAAATTAAATGGCTCTGCTTTTCCAGAGCTGCTGCTGCCATATCGCAAACCTTTTGATCCACAATGTTTTTTATCCGATTGTGTAAACTGCATGAGAACAAACCAGAAAGTTGCTTTTTAATGTAATCTGTCTTTTTTTTTTCCCTGAAAGAAACCGTACTCTACTATGGGCTGCTTAGGCTCAGAGCCGACTTGAGTGTAAGGCTGGTAGAAAGTTCTAGAGCTAACCTACTTTTTATTTTGGCTTGCCGCGCACATGCAAGCCAACATCTTGTGCTAGTAGCACATTTCAGAGGTGTGTCAGTGTTAGAGAATGCAGGTCATGCTTTAGTAGGTGCGTCCCTCATTCAGCAATTAGCCAGCATGCTAGTGCTGACACATGCATTCTGTAAAATGGACACAACTTCTAAGAAAAGTACTGTTGCAATCAGAGACAAGCTCGTCATGCAGCAGCACTGATGACACGCCTCCCGACGTGCCTTTCCTGGTGAAGCATATAAATAAACATGGCTGTGGCATCTGCCGTCTGCCACATGGTGCCTACAAAGCTGACTTTGGGGGTGCCCAGTCCCCCTGTCGGCATGTTAAATAACCCCCCCAAGATTGTGTAGCACACTGGGATCCCACCCCAGTGTGCCTCTGGCTTATCGAAAGCCGACTGCCATCGGCATGTTCCTGCCCCTGCCCCACCCCCATTGTGTGCCACACTGGCAGCCCACCCCAGAGTGGCCAACATCACCCCCCCAAAAGTCATGGAGCACACTGGGAGCGCACCCCAGTGTGCTCAACATTTTTTTCTTACACCTGTAAAAAAAGAAAACTGTCCGCGGTGTTCGTTTTTTTTTTGTTTTTTTTTTAATTCAGAGTTTATTAACATTTTTCGTACAGAGGACAAATCTGGAAAGCATTTACAGTACAAAACTGAGACATGATACAATGATAGATCCATCCTCCCCTCCCTCCCCTCCCTCCCTCTCCTCCCTCCCTCCTCTCCCCCACCCTATGACTATGCATGACAAAAGAATATAAAGAGCCAGTAAATTTCTAATGATAACTCTTAGTTCAGGCAGGTTGTAAAGAATAAAGGGCTTGCAAGGGGCCCCAAATTTTTGCATATCTTGCTGTCTTACTATGCAGGCTTGCTATTGCTCTCTTTGTTCTGAGGTTAGCCAACAGTTCATGTAACCATTCAGTATAGGAAATTTCTTCATCATCCTTCCAATGTCTCAATACCAGTTTTTTAACGGACATTGAAATTAAGGCCATATGGAATTTACGGGCAAGGACCGGAATCCCGGAAAAGTCTCACAACAGACAGACTTTTGCAGAAAACAAATCATTGAGACCTAAAAGGGGGTCTATTCTATGCTTGATGAGTGCCCATAAAGGGGTCACCTTGGGGCAAGTCCAGAAAATATGGAGCAAGTTACCTTCCTCCCGAGTACACCTTATGCAAGTGGAGGATGATGCAATACTATATTTGGCTAACTTCTGTGGTTTGTAATATAAGTTATGTAATATATGAAATTGCATAAGCTGGAGCCTATCCTGGGTAATGAACTTATGGCAACCTAACCATAAAAGGCCAGTCTATTGGTTCTTCTGGGAAGAGGGAAGACCAATAAGCAGATGAGCCAAAATGTTCAGGATAAATCCAAGCATACAAAGATCTAAACATTTTGGACACTGCATGAGGAAAACTGGCTAGAGGAATTAGTTCAGTCTGGAATGCCAGTCCAGAAGACTGCGGTGGGATGCCCCTATAGTCTTCACCAGTAGGTGGTGTAACTGGAAAATCTTGAAAATCACAGATGCTGGAGTACCAGATTTAGCAATAATCTCAGGGGCGGAAAGACAGGACCCCCTCCTCTTTTACAAAATATGTAAGAGAGCAATCTCTTAACCGAGGGAGCCAAAGGGGGGGGGGAGAGAACTTTACCATCTATCCTGAGATAGGGATTACCCACTAAAGGTTGTACCAGGTCCAGTAAGTGATTATACTTCATGAAACCACATAACTGATAGTGCACTTTGATTGAAATTGCTATCAGGGAGATACGAAGTTGCATGGGAAGACACTTTACCTTGGCGTATAATAGTGCAGAGGGAGAGAAGCCGTGAGATCTAATTTGAGCAAATTCTATTTAAAGCCAAATTGGTGAATATAAAAAGGGGTTTTGCGGACCCTCTGGAACTAGTCACCTGAGATATTCACTAGCATGACTAGCCCAGTATTACAGACCAATGTGTGGGAGCCGAAGGCCCCCCATTTCCTTTGGAGCCGCTAGTTTGTGAAACACCAATCGTGGTCTTTTGCCAGCCCACATGAAATCAGTAATGAGACTGTGCACTTTTTTGAACCAAGTAAGGGGGAGCCATAAGTTTCATAGGTTAAGTGGGTAAAAGAGACGGGCAAAAAAATTCATCTTAATCAGGCTGATTTTGCCCCATAAAAAAGAGGGAGCAGGGACTATCTTTTCAGGTCTTGGTTAAGTGTGAGAAGCAGTGAATCCAAATTGTTCTTCTGAAGATGAGTTGGGTCTCTCAAGAGATCAATTCCCAAATACTTTAGAGAGTCATTTTCCCAGGACAGCCCAAAACCATGACCTCCTGCTTCAGAACTTTATGATTAAGAGGAAATACAACTGTATTTTTGAGATTCAACTTATAATTAGATAAAGCACTGAATTCCTCATTAATCTCCAACATAGGAGGGATAGATGATGATGGAATTGGCTAACTAAAGCAGAATGTCATCAGCATAAGCTGATACTTTGATTTCGTAATTTTATATGGTAATATCCTGAATCCTGGGACAATTTACTAATCTATGTATGAGGGGTTCCAAATATAAGTTAAAAAGCGAAGGGGATAAGGGGCAGCCCTGTCTCATGCCTGATTTTAAAGGGAACAAATCAGAGAGTACCCCATTACTCGAAACCCGAGCTGACGGGGATTTATAGAGAGCTTGTACCCATTTCTGGAATTCTGCAGGAAAGCCAAATGCAGATAAGGTACAGAATAGGAAATTCCAGTTGACCCTATCAAAAGCATTCTTGGTGTCCAGGGAAATCAGAGCTGCCAGATATTCTGCATCCCTGGACACTGAGAAGACATGGGTCAATGTGCGCAAATGGTCAACTGAGGACCTACCCTTTATAAATCCTACCTGCTCTGGACCTATGAGGGTAGGAAGAACCACATTTATATGATCAGCCAATAATTTCAACAGGATTTTGATATCTTGGTTAAGAAGGGAAATTGGTCTGTAACTAGATACTATCTCGGGGTACTTACCAGGTTTGGGTAAAAGGACTTTTTTTTTAATTACCTAAAACAAAGAAAACTGTCCTTTGCTGTCGAGTCCCCTCCCCCAACCCGCACCCATCCTCTGTGCATCCCACCTCCCCCCACACCCCGACCCCATACTTACCTCTGGATGTTGGCTCCACCATCTTCAGTGGAGCAGGAACACTTCTGCACTCTTCAAAGCCAACTGCAAACTGAAGAAATGCCAGTAAGCTGTATAAAGGCATAAATGGGGGGGTTCAACTTAAGAGGATATCTCAGTCATTTTTTTGAATTTTACCTCCAAATTTTCAACATGGGGTGCTTGGGACCCCACCTCATGATCACATGCACTGTCATCTCATTAATCAATCCTGAACGGTTATTTCATGGTCACTGTGCAGAATTACCTTCCGGGACTGAATAAGATAATGACAGTGCCATTGTTCATGAGGTGGGGACCCAAAAAGCCTATCTTGCAAATTTGGTGGAAAAATTCCAAAAAAGGACTGCACTATGAGCGTGCACTGAGCAGTTTCAATGCATGCTTATAACTTTGATAATTTTTACTATTTTCACTCCAGATTTTCAACATTGTCATTTTTTCACACCTCCTTATGGATAGTACAGCGCAGCTGTAATTTTTCACATCCTGCTTGAAATGTGTTTTCATGCATGTGGTGCACAACACACTCGCACCTCAGCCACCCAGCACCTCCTAGTCCCTAGGTGCTGAACTACTCAAAGTCAGCATTCCTTTGCTTATCTAGCCCCACTTTGGTTCAAATGGGCTGAACAGTATCTTACCTAACTTGCCCAAACTAGGCCAATTTAAGCAGATGCTCCAAAAGTTTCTGTTATCTGAAAGCTCCTGCGACTGCACGACCTAAGCATTGGTATCATGAGCCACCTCACACCCCCCAACATACATTATGTATTTCATCTGTTAAGGTCCCTGGGCTTTTACCCATCCCTCGTCCATCCCCACCTCTCCCTTCTCCTTGCTGTCTTCCCCACCCCACAGAGCCCCCTTGACAAAACTTCTGGCTGCTATCCACCTCCTTGCACTAAAACCCTTCCCCCTTCTCACCCACTCCTTTCTGCCTCACTACCTCTGTTTAGCTTGTTCAATGCTTATTCATACTTCTGTAATAGCAGTTGCTGATTTTTATCCTGTAGATGCAATGCCTCTTCTATTGATGTAATACTGTGCCAGTTTATGTATTATAAATTCATTAATTAGTTTTCCAATGTTTGTTTTGTACCCTCCCCAGTGACGTGGAACCTTTGTAAATGAGCTATTGTGCTCAAAGGTATTTTTAATCTGAGACTGAATAAATAAATAAATGTTGCTGTGCAAAATCAATGTTCAGGACACATTAACAAAATCACAGTGACACTGCTCATGAGCAGAGGTCCCAAAATGCCTATGTTGAAAATTTGGTTAAAAAAATCCTCAAAATAATTGCGTTAAAGGCATGCATTACGCAGTTTCTAAACACGCTCATGACTTAAATTTCTCATATTTTCACTCCAGATTTTCAACATTGCCATTTTTGTACACCTCTTTATGAACAGTACAGCTGTCGTTTTTCACACCCTGCCCAAAATGTGTTTTTGCACATGTGGCACACAATGGCGTGGTCACTGTGGGAAATCAATGTTCGGGACAGATTAACACAATCACAGTAACACTGTTCATGACCGCAGTTCCCAAAATGCCTATGTTGAAAATTTGGTTAAAAAATCCCCAAAATAATTGTGTTACAGCTGTGCGTTGCTCAGTTTCTATGCACGCTAGTGACTTAAATTTTTCATATTTTCACTCCAGATTTTCAACAATGCCATTTTTTTTGCACCTCCTCATGAACAGTGCAGCTGTCATTTTTCACATCCTGCCAGAAATGTGTTTTTGCACCTGTGGCAATAAAATGCACAGTCATTGTGCAAAATCGCCTTTTGGCTAATGAACTCATAGTGCCACTATTCATGAGGTGGGGTCACAAATGGCCCATGTTGAAAATACCAACAAATGCCTGGGGCATAAGTGTTTCCAACCATAATGCCCCACCTTGTAGAGACTGACAGGCATCAGGGGTGTGACTTGACAATATCGGCTGTAATGCTCACACCATTCCACACCCACCCTACAGCCAGTGACAGGCATCGAGGTGTGCCTTGGACTCTCTGGCCACAAAGTTCACCCCATTCTCCTATACTGCACCCTTCTCAGCATATCTCCTTATGGAATGGGGTGAGCATAAGACCTGAAGACACCAAAGCACACTGCAGTACTTGTTGGTGACTGCGGGGTAGAGTAAATTGAAATGGCATGAGCATTATGGCCAATGACCCAAAGGCACACCCCAATGCCTGTCACTCTCTGCAGGATGGGCCTGGGGTCAACATCAGTTCACTACTTTACTGCCAATCCTACTGTGCATCTCTCTAACTCCTGCACTACCAATGCCAATGCCAGCAAGCCAACATTTGGCATTGACAAATGCTTGTTTATTGTCTGAATTGCACTGAACTGGGGTTTCCAGTAGGTTTGACTGTTAAAATGGTGAGAACAACACATTCACAAGTGCTGAACACAGCAAGGGTATTAGGGTTCAGTGTTTGTGGAAAGATGCGTGGATGGAGGAGGTGTTAGCCAGACTCAGGAAGCGGGAGTTCCTGCCTCCTGTTGGGTAGATAGGCTAAAGGGGTACCCTGGCTGGACTGTATATGTGTCTACGTGTGAAAGACATTTATTAAGGCCTGCATGGAAAGGGAAAGGCAGGTGTTATTTTTTTCCTTGAAGACAAACATAGGCGAGCGTGATCCAACAGAATGGGATTTTCCCATCTTGCCCTTTGTCACCGAAATGTTAAATACTGACTCTCAGATATGGAGATTAAAGCAAGCTCAGTAACACTTTGTAAAACAGAAAACTGTCCATCGCTGTCTGTTGCACCACTTGTCCCCCTCACCCAACCCTCTCACTCAGCACCCCCTCCCAAGCCCTTACTTACCCAGTAGGGGTATGATGATGTGATCATCTCCAGACTGCTGACAAGTCTTCTCTTTTGATGTCAGACCGCGAACTGAGGAAATCAGGTATGCAGTTCAATGTATTTCAGTGGGAGTTTGAACTTAGCAGCTTAACTTGGGCATTTTTCAATATTTTTGCTCCAAATTTTCAACATACCTTTCTTTTGGCACACCACCTCATGAAGAATGCAAGTGATGTTAGGTAAATCTTTCCTGAAAGGTGATTTCACAGTCACTGTGCAAAAGCACCTTTTGGGCAGGAGCTGAACATTTTCTCCACCACTTTTCATGAGGTGGGATCATAAGAAGGCTATATTGAAAATGTGGCATAAAAAATATTTAAAAACAACAAAGTTATGAGCCTATGTTGAAGTTTGCGAACACATGCTCGTAATGTTGGTCATTTTCAATATTTTGACCCCAGATTTTCAACTTAGCCATTGCTTCTCAGCACCTCATGAATATGACAGCTGTCATTTTTCAAATCTTGGCCAAAATGTGTTTTAGTATCCCGAAAGGTGATTTCGCCGTCATTGTGCAAAATCATCTTTCAGGCAGGAGTTAACAATTTTCTCCACTATTGTTCATGGGGTGGGGTCATAAGAAGGCTATGTTGAAAATCTGGGTCACAGATGTTAGAAAACAATAAAGTAATGTGCTTATGTTGGAATTTACAAACGCAGGCTCATAACTTTGCAAATTTTCAATATTTTGACCCCAAACTTTGAAAATAGCCATTTCTTCACACCACCTCATGAATGTGATAGCTGTCATTTTTCAAATCCTGGACAAAATGGGTTTTCATATCCTGAAAGGTGATTTTTCAATTGTTGCATGAAATCACCTTTCAGGCAGAAGTTAACAGTTTTCTCCACTATTGTTCATGAGGTGGGGTCATAGGAAGGATATGTTGAAAATTTGGCATAAAAAATATGCAAAAACCAACAAAGTTATGAGCCTACATTGAAGTTTGCAAATGCATTCTCGTAACGTTGATAATTTTCAATATTTTGAGTCCAGATTTTCAACATAGCCATTTCTTCACAGAACCTTGTCAGGAGGTCTAAACCCACTCTCAGGTTCTTGACAATATCGGGAATGCAAGGAATTACAGACACATTGCATAAGAGTAATAAAGCTTGTTTATTACTACCAAAAGGAAAAATCAGTTGCCCTAAGCAGTTCTTACCATTAGGAACTGGGAGCCAGTGCTAAGCATTCCCTATATCTCTAGGAATCTCTGTGTCACCTGGGATCTCCAAGGTAGAAGATGTAATGTCTTACATTATATACCTAAGATAACTACCATGGTTACTGTAAGACAGAAACATTTCTAGTTACAGAGGTGAGCCCAATTGGCTAAATCAGATGTGGGTCCTCAGTCCTAGATAACATTAAGGGTGGGGGGATGGGCAGAGGGTGACTGTGAAAAGGCAGAGATACTAAACAAATATTTTTGCTCAGTATTTACAAATGAAGAGGGTGAGGTACCTAAAACAAACAACAGAAACACTCTGGATGCAGAAGTTGATACCAGCCCATTTACAGAAGAAAGGGTTCTGAAAGAACTCTTGAAACTGAAGGTGGACAAAGCAATGGGGCCTGATGGGATTCACCCCAGAATTCTAAAAGAACTAAGTGTAGAACTAGTGACACCACTGACTACCCTCTTTAACAAATCATGGGAGGATGGGGTGGTACCGGAGGACTGGAGGAGGGAAGATATGATTCCCCTTCACAAAGTGGGAGCAGGGCAGAATCAGGAAACTACAGACCTGTTAGTTTAACCTCAGTGATAGGGAAAATGATGGAATCCCTTCTGAAGGAAAGAATTGTCGATTACCTAGAGGCCAGAGGGGCACAGGATCCAAGGCAGCATGGCTTCACAGTGGGAAGGTCATGCCAGACGAATCTGATAGATTTTTTTGACTGCGTGACCAAAGTAGTAGATCAGGGAGGGGCTGTGGACATGGTCTACCTAGACTTTAGCAAAGCATTTGACACAGTCCCATACAAAAGATTAATATACGAGTTAGCCAGCCTGGGAGTGGGTCCCAAGATGATAGCCTGGGTAAAGAATTGGCTGGAGAACAGGACACAGAGGGTAACAGTAAATGGAGTCCACTCTGAAGAAAGAGGGGTTACTAATTGGGTACCGCAGGGTTCAGTATTAGGACCGGTCCTCTTCAATGTCTTTATAAGCGACATTGCAGAGGGACTGGAAGGAAAAGTATGTATCTTTGCAGATGACACAAAGATCTGCAACAGAGTTGGTGCACAAGGTGGGGTGGAAAGGATGAGAAGGGACTTGGCAAGGTTAGAGGAATGGTCAAATGTATGGCAGCTTAGATTCAATGCTAAGAAGTGCATGGTAATGCACCTGGGAAACAAAAACCCAGGGGAAGAGTACACAATGGGGGTGAGATACTAACAACAACAAAAATGGAAAGAGAGCTGGGGGTAGTCATATCAGATGACCTAAAGGTGGGCAAGCAATGTGAGAGGGCAGTAAGGAGGGCTGGGGGATACTGGGATGCATAGGGAGAGGCATCACCAGTAGAAAACAGGAAGTTGTTATCCCTCTATACAGACAGCTGGTGAGACCCCATCTGGAGTACTGCATGCAGTTCTGGAGACCCAATCTCTGCAAAGACATAGACAGGATAGAAGCTGTCCAGAGGAGGGCAACTAAAATGGTGCAGGGTCTGCACCAGAAGACATATGAAGAGAGAATTAAGGAGCTTAATATGTATAGCTTCGAGGAAGGGGGGGGACATGATAGAAACTTTCAAGTACCTCAAGGGAATCAACAAAGTCCAAGAGGGTAGCATCTTTCAAAAAAAGAGGTGTGCAAGAACAAGGGGGCACAATTTGAAGATAGAGGGGGTGGCTCAGAGGTAATGTAAGGAAGTATTTTTTCACAGAGAGGATTGCGGATGCATGGAATGGCCTTCCGGAGGAGGTTGTGGAGTCAAAAATAGTGGTGGAATTCAAGCATGCATGGGACAGTCATAAGGCAATTCTAAGGGGTGGTGGTAGGAAGAAGTAGGCTGCTGGTTACCTAGGATCTGCACCTTATCCATTAGGTTGGGAAATAGGCAGACTGGGTGGGCCAAGCGGTCCTTATCTGCCGTCAAATTCTATGTTTCTATACAATTTTGTTATAGCCATCACTTTATGGAAACAAAGAAGCACAGTTTGTACATAGCTGAGTAGTAATACAAATCAGAAGATGACAATGCCGACTCATATTATATCATTACAAGAACACAGGTGTCCTAACATCTTGTAAGCAAGAAATACATGTGTATATTAAAAAGTAAGGCATATAGCAGTCATGTGCATATATCCTGACATCTACTCTTGTACAGTAGATGTCCATAGCCCTCTATGTTAGTAAAACATATACAGAAATGCTAGCTGTCTGCCATGTACCTCTGGGGGTATCAATTAGGGTGCAGCGACCTCGTGTAACATTCCCCCCCTTGTCGCCTCGGAAGGGGCAACAAGAACAAAAGTAGGGAAGTGGAAAGAGAGCGGGTGTCATTTACGGACCCGATGCACAAGCCTTGTAAAGGAACGCCAGCTACTCATGGTGTAGGCGGAGTGTGTGCTGGAGGTAGCAGAGCATAATGATAAGGAAAAATATCAAAAATGCTTGTATAATAACAAAACCTTTAAAGGTAATTTCCAACCAGGTATTAGTAAATGCACTATTAAAATCACCATCATTAATAAGATCAAATATTGCTTCATTCACTTTGGTCATATTATTGCTGATGTGGATGAGGTGGGTATCTTTCCTGTCTAAAAGTGACTTCAGAGTTAAAGTCAAAGAATCAATGTGTATATTAAAGTAAGGTAAGTACTCTGAAAGAGTGAGCAGATAATCGGTGTTACCATCAATGATATCAGGTTCCACAAGGGGAACAGGGGTAATAACTGTGTGGCCAATAATAGTGATCTGGTGAGGAACAAAACAGAAGTTAGATTTATTAATAGTACATACCTTATCTCCCTATGTAAATTGCTTAAAATTAGTAACCACACAAAATTCACAATCTGAATTATATTGCATTTTCACAGTAGGTAATCTCCATTTTTGTAGTAGTGCTGGGCAAGTGAAAGTTTGTTTGGAAATCCATGTTGACAGGCGATGAACCTCCTTCTGTTAAGACTAATACAGTCAAGAAGCATGTGGAGCAGATGTTGAATCCTGGTATTCTGTGTCATTGGTGGGGGGTGTCATCGTCCATGGAAAAGGATCAATTGATACTGTCTGGGGAATATCCACATACAGGTTTGATAACATCAAATATGTCACATCGACAAAAATAAATATACCCTTTCTTAGTACAACAGTCCATGTGCGTGAGACCCATGCGTCCAGAAGAGGATGGAAAACCAGAAAAGGAGGCAAGTCAGGCGTTCTCTGTAGAAGCCTTCATCAAGGTGCCCAATGGAGTGTACGGATGCTAGTTTATCAAATATAGCTGTTTTGGGATCAAAATGTGGCAAAGAAACAGTAAAAGACACAAACATAGTATCCTCAATAGAACATTTCTTCAAAGTAAAGCAAGGACCAGTATTAGGGTGCCTGGTCACAAATCCCAAATTTCTAGCAGTAGAAACAGATTGTAACACACACATGGCAACACAGGGGATTTGCAGCGAGGACTGTGCCATTTAGAGATACGCCTGTCATGTATGATATCAGGGATTCTTCCAGATTCGAGATCACGAAAGAGGTTGTTGATGGTAGTGATTATGTATGGCCCATAGGCAGAGCATAAAATCTCACGGGCAATGTATTGCTTATCTACTTCCTTATTGTTCTGTGCAATACGGGTGTTAATCTTTTCTTTAGAATCTGAAAATGCATTAGCAATGTTGTGCATATTATATACAGTGTATCTTTCTACCTGACTAAGGCCATCCACACCACGCACTAATGGGGGTACGATGTTATTGATCATACCAGTTTCAAACTTCTGTGAATGTGCTTTGATAGTAGCAATGTCCGCTTTATTCCAGATAGACATTGTAGTACCAAAGAGACCAGTGAGGGTGCCTGTGGCACCAGTGACAACGGATGTGTCACATGCCTTTCTTTTATTACTTTGATCATCTCTCAGAGAAATAGGTTTTCTCCTAAAATTGCCTCTATGCTCGGTGGTGCGTACCCCGGCAATAGGGTCTTGATTACAAATATGAAAAGCAACTAAGCTATCAAGTAACAAAGTACTATAAAACAATGATGTGTTAGTAGTGTGACACATGCCAAATTCTTTCATATTGCAGTAAGTCAAATTAAACAAAACAGGTACATGCATATATTGTAAGTTGTTAATAAGTGAGCCAGGTAAACCAGTGGCTGAGACCACTATGAGGACCAGGGTTTTGTTTTGGACATTCCAAAAGTTGTTTCTCAGTAGGGGGTAACACAGATAAATATATGGCAGCTGAGGCCATGTTGTGTACGGCACAAAATTTCCTAGTGGAATCCTTAGAAAGTGTATCTCGATATGAAGAGTCAATTAAGGCAGTAATACTGTATAAACCTGAATGTTTAAAAGAGGTTTGGTACAAGCACAAGGTGCCATTTGGGGATAATTTTGTGTTGGGCCATCCATGGAAACTTCCTTTAGAGAGTTTGGCAATGTGCAGTATTTGTCTTTGAGACTTGGTTTGCCACTCAAATTGTAGGGTAGATTTATCAGGAGCAATAACCAAGGCAGTGAGGTAGGCATCTGAACCTTTCTGAACGGTAATCAAATTATCTAGGACATTGATGGAGACTCCTTCCAGGGTAGTTGCAGGTGGAGCAAGATGAAGGATGTGCTTTACCGTGCCTTGGATGCAGGGGATTACTCCTGAGATGAGGAGAAAATGGAACAAGATACAGTAGCCATCTTGTCAGTGTATCTGAAAAGGAAAATCAGACATTAGCAATGTTAGGACTATTCTGCCCAATGGGGTGAGGAAAAGTAATTATACTCCTTTATACAGTTTCAACTGGTTTGCATGTAACCATTTGTCAGTCAGTTTATTGTTTTGCATGAGTCTAATTTGACAGACTGCTGGACTGATCTTGTTGACAATTGGGTAGGGTCCATCCCACTTGTTGGAGAAAGAATCTGTTTGTTGCACAAATCTGAGGACCCTTACCTGATCTCCAACTTGAGAAGCCACGTCTTGTGCGTGTTTGTCAAACTGAATTTTGGACTGTAGCTGGGCTTTTCCCAAGCAGTTTGCAGCATACAAATGAGTGTGTATTAAGTCTTTTCTCAACTTTTCCACATATTGAGCCACAGAGACATGATCTGCAGTGGGGGTGTGCAGGTCAAACAACAGGTGTTCAGGTAATCTCATATTTCTGCCAGTCATCACCTCGAAAGGTGTCAACTGGGTGGTGGCTGAGGGTGTGCCCCAATTGCCATAAGGAGTAACGGCAACAGGGAATCCCAATCCTTGGGATTGTCCTCAATAAATTTGTAAAGCATTTGCTTAATCCGTCTGATGGCCCTCTCTACTTGACCTAATGATTGTGGGTGGTATGGTACGTGGAACTTCTGATGAACTCCAAGGAATTCAAGGGCTTCTTTCATCAACTCACCTGTAAAACTGGTTCCTTTATCGGAGTTCACCTTGAGAGGTAGGCCCCACCCGGAGAAAATCTGTTCCACCAGGATTTTGGCAGTGGCTTTTGCAGTGCATGTCTTAGTGGGGAAAGCCTCAACCCACTTAGAAAGAGATCAGTGACCACAAGGGCGTATTTGTTATTTCTACTGGTATTAGTGAGGGGACCAATAAAATCAATCTGTAAAGCATGCCATGGGCCAGAATGCCGTTGTGGTAGTAGCTTGGCATTTCATTTGGTTGGGATGGGACTGTTTTGCACACAAACAAGGCAGTTGTATATGTACTATTTGACATCCTTGGTGACACCAGGCCACCATGCGGTGGTCTTGAGCCTCTGGAGTTTGTTTTCCACTCCCTGGTGTCCACCAGTGGGGGTGTCATGCACTTGGTGCAGAAATTCAGACCTAAGATGATGTGGGACCACCCACAATTTTGTGGTGGTGTCATCTGGTTGATACCAAATGAGCTTGTCATCTGGGGACAAGTGTAACTTACCTCCATGCCTTCAGTACAGGTTATGGGCAGGTAGATTCTTCTTGGTGGCTTTGTCCAGAAATCTGAACACATCTTTGAGTTCAGAGTCAGCATGCTGGGCTTCTGACAAATCCAAGGAGGAGAAGGGTTCAGGTTTCTTCCTGACAGCTGCAACGTGCACAGCTGCTCTGGCTACCAGATGGTCCATCATCCAGGTGCCCCCCCCGGGCTCCTTCCTTAGCAAGGGTGTCAGCAGTGTCACTGAAGGCATGATAGGGGTTGTGTATGGAGTGGTCCTTTACCTTGTGTACATAGAGTTTGTGTGCAAATTTCTGTGCCAGTGAATGAATGTATATTACCAGTTCCTTCTGTTTCTCTGGCATGCCATCAGAAGAGGCAAAGGAGTTATTCTGCCAGAAAGGGAGAAATTCTGTAAGAGAACAACAAACTCAGTTAGAGTCTGTAAAAATGATGGTATCCTTGGTTCCATGCTGGATGAACTCGAGGGCACAGGCCATTGCTGCCATCTCCACATACTGTGATGATGATACACTGCAATATTTGGAGATCTTAACAGTGTTACCAAAAGGGTAAACTACAAATATTCCCATTCCTACTATCTGTTCTCCCTGATAATAGGAAGCTGATCCATCTGTAAAGACATGACACAGTGAGGTGTTCTCAAGTAATTGTGGTGTAGCAGGAAGGAAAGGGCCTGGATCTGGAATATCAGGTGGCTGCAGTGTACAGTCATAGAGTACTCCTTGGAAAAGGAGGCCATGTGCCAGCATGGATGGCATCTTGGTTGGGTGGACCTTGATGTCCCTATCCTGGAGAAGGGGGGACCAGTGTGTCAGTCTGGTGTTGGAGACTGATCCATCCTACACTCTATCTGATAGTAGGAAGGTTGTCGGAGTATGATTTGTATTGATAATCAGGGGGAGTACCCAATGATATACAAAAAGTGCTTGACAGCCCAGTAGGCAGCCAGAAGGTTCCTTTCACAAAAGCTGTACTTCTGTTTTACTGGGGCCAAGATCTGTGATGCATATGCAATGGGCCTTAGGGTGCTGTGGACCTTCTGGGCCAACACTGCAGACACAGCAATGTCAGAGGTGACAGATTCCAGATGGAATGGCAAGGCTGGATTGGGGTTAACCAAAGCTGGAGCTGAGGCCAGGGCCTGCTTCATTGACGTCACAGCTTGGGTGTGAATGGGGCCCCAAGTCCAGGGAACATCCTTTTTCAGTAGTTCATACAGGGGGCAGCCTTCTGAGCAAAAGCACAAATAAAATCCCTGGAATAATTTACCATACCTAGAAACCTTCTAAGGGTGGCCACACTGGTGGGCAGTGACAAGTCCTGTAATCTCTGTATCTTCTTCCAGGTAGGGCATCTGCCTTTGTCTGTTATCATCAGACCCAGAAAGATTACCTCTTTCTGGCACAGTTGTGCTTTTGCTGGGTTACATTTGAGGCCTGCCCTCTGAATGAGGGCCAGTAGTTAGTCCAAGAGATCCAGATGTTGTTCCTGTGTGGCTGTGGCCAACAACAGGTCATCCACATACTGCAAGAGGCACTGGGGTGTAGAGAAACCCTCGAGGGCATCCATCATGTGTGCATGGACTAGGGAGGGCTGTTATGGAACCCCTGTGGTAAGCAGGTCCACGTGTACTGCCTGCCCTCAAAGGTTAAGGCAAACTTATATTGACTCTTAGGGGCCAATGGTAATGACCAGAAACCATTGGAGATATCCAGGGCACTAAACCATTGTTGGTCAGGGGTCAGTAGTCATAGCACATCTGGTGCTGATGCCACTGTTGGGGCACAACTAGGGGTGACCTGGTTTAGTCTCCTGTAGTCAACTGTTAGTCTCCATGCGCCTGTAGTTTTTTTCACAGGCCACACTGGGGAATTTGCAGTAGAAACACATGTCCTGATTACACCTTGTTTGAGGAGTGATTTAATTGTTTCCCTAAGACATGGCAAGGCCTCGGATGGAAAAGGGTATTGCCTTTGCCTCTCACGTGCTGGGCCTGTTACTTCAATGACACTGTGCATCTTGCCACAATCATGCTTATTAGTGGCAAATGCCTCCAGGTGCCTTTGTAGGATGGGAAGGAGCTTTGGGAAAAGCTCATGGTTCTTAAACAAATCTATGATGTCATACTCTTTGTCATTTGTGGATATTGTCGCAACCACACGTGAGTCAGAGATCATGATAGTATGATGCTGTCCCTGAATCTGTATCAGTAACATACTGGCCAGGTCTACCACACAGCTGTGTGGAGCCAAGAAGTCAATTCTGATTATACTAGGGTGATCATGCAATACCATCAGCTGAAAGGTGTGATACGCCTTCAGGTGTTCCAGCATCATAGGTAGTGGCAGGGAGTGGTATGCGGGTAACCTAGTTCCAGCTACACCAGACATATTGGTCTTCCATCTGGTAGATCAGGGCGATGTGTCCAGGTTGTCATCCTGTAAAGACACAGCCGCGCCTGTATCCAGCAATACTGTAAGTAGGCAGCCCCCAACCTCGACCTCTGTGCAGGGCCTTCCATTTGTATCCAAGAGCAGCTTGCTTACATTATGGACTGGGGCTTGTAATTATCAATCCATACCAGTAGAAGCATGGGGGAGCTCCTGAAAGAGAGTTTGGGCCTGGTTTCTGTGGACCATCTCGCCATGCTGTACTGATGCTATATAGGGAACCGCTTCCTGGTTCAGGCCTGTAGGGGCCTGAGAGCCTGGACTTCCAGCATCTCCGTGGCCTGTGGGGGCCTGCTCTCCCAGTTGTATCACAGCAAGGGCCCATACTGGAACAGCGCCCACTATGGAGCGCACTTTTCCGAGGGGGTCTCTGAGGCTTTGGTTCTCATTGGCTATTTCCTTATAGGAAGGGCCTTGTCTTTGTTGTTTAGCCTTATTGTTCTTCTAGTGTTTCTTGTTTTTGTGATAGTTTTAGTTCCCGTCCTAGGATTGTTGTTGGGCCTGCCGGGGGTGTTGGTTATTTGTGGGGAAGGGCTGTTTTTCTTGGGCCTGCCCCTCCATCATGTAGTGCGTCATGGCCTCCGGAATGGCTTCCACGACAGCTACCTTCTTGGAGCCGGAGCTTGAGTCACAGATGTAAAGTTGATAAACTCTCTCTGTTTTCTGAAGAACATTGGCAAGCCTCTGTGGTGGGATAGGTAGTTGGCTCTAACTTCTCTCTCACTGCAGGGATCATGTTCTGGAGGAACAGGGTTTTGTACTTAATGAGGTCCGCATCAGTGGCTTCTCCTGGAAGATTCTTCCCTGCTCAGTAGGCCATCCAAAGCCTCTGGTAGAAGGTTGCTGGACTTTCCTTTGCATTCTGATTCACAGGGTATGCGAGCAGCACTCCTAGCACATCTGGGTTGTGTGCAGTGATGAGTTCAGCTGCAACTTTGTCAAAGGTGCCGTGGCTATCCTGTCGGACAGCATCGGGGAGTTTCGCCCATAGGCCAGGATCGATGGTCTGGCATAGGATCTGGACTGGGCAGTCTGCAGCGAGACTAAGCATTTCACATTTAGCACGCACCTTTTCCAAGTGGCAACTGAAGTTGTTGGATGGGCTCATCTGACCAATACTGTCAGCACTTTGCTGAACAGAGTGGGCCATTTGTAGAGGACTGCTGGGATGATCGTTCGGAGGTAGATTGTCTCGGGCACCCTGCAGGGCTGCCTGAGCTGCGGCTTCAGCCACAGTGTGGACCATTCCTTCCAGAGTAGCAGGGTCCTGTAGCAGTTGTTTAATCTGGGTTTGGAAAACCTGTTTATTTCTCTTGGGGAGGGTCACATTGCCTAAGGCAGTATCAATCATTTTCTCTATCTCTTCCTTATCGTCCACAAAAATAACAGTGATCGGTGGTGCCATTGGGACTAGCCCTGGGCCTGCTCCCCCCATCATGGGGGTCACCATGTTGGTGTTGCCCATGATGGTCATCATGCCGTTGATGATGTAGGGACGTGGTGTTATATGACAGGGGTCCGCCATGTTGTGGATGGTGGGTTGGGGTCACTGGGCCATAGTAGGGACGTGACTGGGCATTGTACTGAGAAATGTCATCATCAGGATGGGGGCTATGCCACCCATCCCTTGACATGACCAGTCAGCACCTCTCGCTGATGGTGCAGTTTCACCATTTTACATTCACAATCCTCATGACTAACTTTTGCAACATTCTGATCCACATCATCCTGTAACTGTTTCTGTAGCACTCTATATGTGGCACTCAACTCACGATTGTCCCTAGTAGCCACTCCTAAATCATTACTTACCTGGCTCATCTCATCCTGAAGCTCTCCCAACTCCTCACGGATCTGATCATTAGTTGTACTTAATAAGTCATTCATTTGCAATGCCTGCCCCTTATCCTGTCTCATACTTTCACATTCCTGCTTCAACATACAAAGTTCCTGCTCATTTTCCTGAGCAGAATGATGCAAAAGTGAATCCTTTTCATTCAGCAGAGTTTGGAGCTCAGACTCCAAATCCTGCTCTCTTTTCAAACATTCATTTTCCTGCAGTCCCATCTCCTGCTTAAAAGATGAGATTTGCAGATCAAGGGTTCGAAACTTCACTTCAGAGGCTTCCAGAGCAGTGTAGAGAGCTGCAACCAACAGTCCTTTAGCTTCACACTTTCTGGCTGTTTGTCTCATCTCTGAGTACTGGGTTGAAATCCCTGCACGGGGTTTTCAGATTGACCTGCATCCCGCGCGAAGTCAGCCCATCCTCCATGGGAGACAAGAAAGTTCAAGGCATTGAGTCTCAAGTCTGCGCAGATATTTGATACAGTGGCCATTGTGTGGGAGGGAACGTAAAATCAAACTGTGAAAAGGTGCCGTGCTGTGTATCAATCCACAACAGGTACACTAGTTCACAGGCAGGCTACTGTGCACTTGTAAGCTTGCAATTCAAAACTGCCGTGGGGTGAGGTGAGTCGACATCAAGCACACCCAGTAAACAGCTAGACTTTGCAAGTGTTTACAAAGTGGGTGGAAAATGGGGTGGTGATGTGGGTATGCACGCCTTCTGTCCCCGTGGAGAAGGGAAAGTTGTAGCAACAAGTGAATACTTTGCAATCACCAAATATTGCCTGCACGTGGTTGCCAGTTGTCAGGAGGTCTAAACCTCACTCTCAGGTTCTTGGCAATAATGGGAATGCAAGGAATCACAGACACGTTGCATAAGAGTAATAAAGCTTTTTTATTACTACCAAAAGGAAAATCACAGTTGCCCTAAGCAGTTCTTACCATTAGGAACTGGGAGCCAGTGCTAAGCATTCCCTATACCTCGAGGAATCTCTGTGTCTCCTGGAATCTCCGAGGTAGAAGACGAAATGTCTTACATTATATACCTAAGATAATTACCATGGTTACTATAAGATAGAAACATTTCTAGTTACAGAGGTGAGCCCTATTGGCTAAATCAGAGGTGGCTCCTCAGTCCTAAATAATATTATACAATTTTGTTATAGTCATCACTTTGTGGAAACAAAGAAGTACAGTTTGTACATAGCCATATAGTAATACAAATCATCAGAAGATGGCAATGCCAACTCATATATTATATCATTACAAGGACACAGGTGTACTAACATCTTATAAGTAAGAAATACATGTGTATATTAGCAAGTAAAGCACATAGCAATCATATGCATATATCCTGACATCTACTCTTGTATGGGAGATGTCCTTAGCCCTATATGTTAGTATAACATATACAGATATGCTAGCTGTCTACAGTGTACCTCTGGGTTTATCAATTAGGGTGCAGGGACCTCATGTAACATCCTCATGAATGTGATCACTGCCATTCTTCAAATCCCAGACAAAATATGTTTTTGTACCTCTGGCACAAAATGATATTTTGTTGAGGTGTTGAAAATTTTCACCTACTGCGTTCATTAGGTAGGCTAATAAATAGGATGGCTATGCTGAATATCTGGTGTGCAAGTACAGTAAAATGCCTAGGTTATGATTGAATGTTACACCATTTCAGCATTCACTCATAACTTCACTCATTTTCAATATTCTAACTCCAAACTGTGGGCATAGCCATTTTGCCACACCATCTCATAAATGTGAAATGTGTCATTTTTAAAATCCTGGACAAGATGTGTTTTCTCACTTCTAGTTCGAAATGACATTTTGGCCAATATACTATAAATGGCACATGTGTCTATAAGGCAAATCCTAAAACAAGTATCTTCAAAATTTGGGTCAGAATTGCAAAAAACAAATTGTTTAACAAGCAGCCAATGTTCGGCATTGACAAATGCTTGTTATAACAAGCATGCAGCTGCGGGGCGACAGGCTGAGTGAGGAGTCAGGAAGCCTTAACTCAGCATAGATGCCTCAGGCACTAGATGTGATACACGCCCTTCAAAACTGATAGTCAATGACAATGCAAATAAAGCTACAGTATAAATAAAAATATCACAGCTATGCAAACTTTAAAATACAGAAAAGATTAGACAGCGATTAGTTTGAAGGGTATTAATGAAATACACGTAGAAACTTAGAAATCGATGGCAGATAAGGACTGCCAGTCCCATCTAGCGTGCACTTATACCCTACCTTTAATTAGATGCTGCTGACCCTACTTGGTCACCTGCTGCAGCCTCTTCTTCCCCCCTGTAGGGTTCCCTTATGCCTATCCCATTCATGTTTATATCTCCCCACTGTGCTTGCTCCCACCGCCTCCTGGGGCAGGCCATTCCAAGCATCCACCACTCTTTCCGTGAAAAAGTACTTTCTCATGTTGCCCCTTAGTCTACCCCTTCCTGTCTCATGTCATGCCCTCTTGTTGTTTTAGAGCATTTTCTCTTCCGAAAGACATGAAAATAAAGCTGATCGACAAAGGTAACTCTGCAACTACAGTTAGACAGTTGGTGGTGGCAATTAGTGTAAAGGACAAATAGCTCACTAGTCCCCATAAATTAACTGAGATCACTTATATATGAACAATAACCTAATTTGGCCCAGTGGCACTGAGTGTTGAGGTGCTGGATGCAACACCTCGCGCTGCACCATTGATCCAGGTTCGAGAATGAGCCTGGGTCATCAGGGCTCAGCAGGAGGGGGGGAGGGAGGAGCTGGATTGAGCCACCATCAGGAAGCTCTCCTCTCCGGGGGAGGGTTGGGCACTGATCTGAACAGCAGATGGTGTTGGGAGGTGAGGGAGCTGATAGGTGCTTGGTGTAAGCCATGTCTCTGCATGGCTTCCTGCCTGGACCTTGGTCCTTCACACTGGCATCCTCTGAGGGGGGCTGTTAGGGCTTCTCATAGCTACTTGCATAACCATGGAAAAACCCACACCCACTACTGTGCCCTGTTATCCCCATATTGGGGGAAGGAGCAGATGGTCAGTACGCTGCCACTGAGCCTCACCAGCAGTCGGGGAAAAATGTTCTCATTAAAAAACAAAATAAATACATAATAACCCAATTCCATTAGTTAAGAGTAACAAAAGGCTTTCAGAATATGAATTGCAGCAAGTATCTGCAAGCTGCAGTATCTATGTGTGTACGCTATAAATGTGTAACATATGGGCATGTCATCGTAAAGTGGAAGACGTTCAAACTTATGAAATTTCCACCATCTGTTTGAGATCACAATGGAAAAATGGGGTTACGCATTGACTGTAATATCTTGCCTTCACCTAGATCTCATTGTGTGTCCATATGCATCAGTATTAAAGATTCCTAGTGTGTGTGTAGGACAAGATCATATAGTATATAAAGATACCATGTATTATATGTGTGTGTTTATTAACTTCCTGTAGTTGCAGAAAACTCCAGCTGATGAACTGACTCCCCGCCTCTTCTCCCCATCTCCTCCCTCTCCTGAATCCCCTCACCCCACCCCACCCCCAGGCCATTCTGTGTTTGCTGCATATTTCTGGCCTGCCCTGGGGAAGATTCAAAGAAACATTAGGGCCTTTTACACTACAAGATCTGCACAAGTAAATCCTAACTTTTACCAGTTGTGCAGCTCCTTCTCTCCTTTACTTAAAATAATACAGTACGCACCGACACATAAACCATGCAAGGAAACATTTGGCTTTGACAAATGCTTGTTTGAGTAGTAGTAATAGTAGTAGTCTGTATTTATGGCACCCTTTCCAGAGGCTCAGGGCACCATTACAATAACACAGCAGTATAATAAACCACAATCAGCAAATACAATCCATTAAAACACCCTGCTGATAAAAATATCAATAAACAAATTAGTTAATAAAATACCCTATAAGGGTGCAAAGCTATCATGTATTCACCCCAAACACCTGCTTATATAGAAAAGTTTTCAAGCCTCTTTTAAAGGCCTCCACCTAGGGGGCCTCCCTCAAAGCTCTGGGCAAGGAATTCCAGAGGACTGGGGTTGCAACCTCAAAAGCCAAGTCCCCCCCCAAGGCTGGCCTGATGGCGCTGAGGGTTGAGGTGTTGCATACCTTATCACGTGCTCTGCCAGCGACCTGGGTTCAGGAATGACCTTTGGTCATCAGGAAGCCAGTGTGGAGGGGAGGGAGCGGGATCGAGCAGCCGCAAGGCAGCTCTCCCTCTCCCCTCCCAGGGTGGATGCCCGCACCCTCCATAGTTCCGCTCCCAATGGGTGGAGGTCCGGTGGGAAGAATAGGCATGAGGGGGCAGTGGTGATAGCCAAGGGTGGGGCGGAAGGGGCAGAGCCAGTACCCAGCATGCAAGTACGCCTCCACACACGTGCACATATGTGTCTGCCGGGGTCCCAGGTCGGGGAGAAAAAGAGGATAAAATACATAAAGTACATACATACATACATATATATATATATATGTATATCTATAAAAAAAAAGCCAAGTCCCCCAAAGTCTTTAGCTTCACCATTGGAACCACCAGGAGGCTCTCCTTGGTAGAGCAAAGAAGGTTCATGGGTATATGAGGGTGCAGGACCTCAGTCAGGTAGCCCAGGCCCAGCTTGTGTAGGGCCTTGTATGTCAATAGTCCCACTTTGAAGGAGATACAGTATGCCACTTTACCAGCATCTAATACAGATCACACAGTGCTGGGGAAATATAGCATGAGCCTGGAAGGCCTGTTAGTTATCAAGCTGCTGCATTATACAGTAACTACAGGCACCACAGTGTAACTCCTCTAACCCTAAGGTAAACAGCACTGCAGTAGTCAACCCTCAAAGTCATGAACACATGAACCAGTGTGGTCAGGCCACTGGGGGGATAAACAACTTAATCTGGCTGATGTTCCCCAAGTGCAAAAAGCCATTCTGGACTACTTCCAACACTTCAGCCTCCATTGGCATCCCCGCATCCAGAATGACTCCCAGAGTTTTCACCTTTGTGGTAGCTAAAAGCCCAGAAGGACCATGTCAAAGCCTGGTCTCTTCTCGTCAGCCACCACTCTCCACCTACAGCCCAGCTCAGTCACTAGGACTTCAGTTTTCTCTGGGTTTAGTCTAGGGCTGAGTGGACTGTTCCAACAGAAATCTGGACCCAGGATCAAACCCTGAATCCATGGACCCAGATAAATACAGACTTCACCGCAGAAGTCCGGTTCCAGGTCTGTGGAATGCAGGACTTTTTTTTCTACATGCCTAGTGACCCACGGAGGGGAGTAAGGAGGAACAGACAGCGCCAGGTGAACCAAAAAGACTGAGGAGAGGAGTGGAGCCAAGCCCAGAAGCAGGAGGACCACACATCACAGTCACATGTAGTGTGGTGGAGATCTGAGCGTGGGCTGCAGCTGCTGTGGTCGGTCGGTGACTCTCTGAGACAGCTGTCAGTCTTGTTCTTGGAGTGGAAATCAGAAAGTAGTACCTCACAGACTGCCTAATCCTGTAGCCTATCCTATGTGGGTTTGGAACATATTGAATACCAGAAAGTGGGGAAGAAGAGAGTTGTGTGTATAGGCCCAGGGCAAGGGCAGGCTGGCAAAATAAATCATTGACTTGTGCCAGAGGAGAAAGTGAGAGAGAGAGAGACACTGGGGGCCAAAGAGAAATGTTATACTTACAGAAATCACAAATAACATTTATTACTGGCCCGTGTGTGTGTGTGTGTGTGTGTGTGTGTGTGTGTGTGTGTGTGTGTGTGTGTGTGTGTGTGCATGCACACACGTGCACATAGGGCAAGAGCAAGCTGGCAAAATAAATCTTTGACTTGTGTCACCCAGATGAGAAAGAGAGAGAGAGAGAGACTACTGGGGGACAAAGAGAAATTTTACAGTTACAGAAATCAGAAATAAAGAAATGAATCTTGGCCTCAGTGCGACTGTGCAGTATGTACACTGCACAGGGCAGGCAGGCAAAACAGTACTTGCATCTGTCTGTCTGTCTGTCTCTCTCTCCTTCCGTCTCTCTCTCCCCCTCTCACAGCACACTCACATTACGGGCCCAAGCAGGATATGCCACAGGACAACCCAATCATGAAGCAGCTAGCAATTATTTCTTTTATTTAGCAGTTTTACTGTAATTTTGTATACAAATCATGCATTCAATTATTTCCTTTTGGTCTCTGCACTGAATATGACCGACTTTGGCCACTTTCATGCATTTTATCACATTTCATCAAATATTTATAAATAATCAGAACAAATCAGAAATCCACCATGTTCCGATTCTTATTTAATAAGGATCAGAACTTCACCAAGTTCTCCCAGCCCTAGTTTAGCCTCAGCCAGCTCAATACCGTCCAGTCTTGGATCTCAGCCAGGAACTTATTAAGCATGTCAACTGTACTCGATGTCCCAGGTGCAAAGGACATATAGAGCTGAGTATCATCAGCACAGCAATAAGACCCAAGCCCATATTGCCTAATGACCTTACTCAGGGCCAGGGGCAGCATATACACCACGAACAGCATGGGCGACAGAACTGAACCCTGGGGTACACCCAATGACAGAACTACCAGGCACAAGAAAAATCTTCCTAACACTACCTTGTCAGTTCTGTCCTTGATATAGGACTCAAACCAGCAGATGACCTTGCCTGTGAGTCCTGTATACTCCCTGATCCAGTCCAATAGCATCCCATAGTCTACAATGTCAAATGCTGATGTGAGATCAAGCAGGACAAGAACTGACCATTATATAATGGCAGGAAAATTTCCTGGGCTCTGATTGGTCAGTGTGTGCCTGGGACAGTGAGGTTATCTGAGTATAACCTCACTGTATGAACACCAGGCACACATATGACCGCATGACAGAGCCAGGAATCATACATAGGCTCCACAAGTAACCGATAGTCAGATCTGAGTGGTCAAGCACTTCAACCCCACCCATACACACACACACACACACACACACACACACACACAGGCACACCCACACACACACACGCACACAAGATGGCACCACCCTCCAAACCTCAGTCTTTAAAAATAACTTACAACACATCCCTGCAGTCCTCCTTCACAAGCAAAAGTAATGGAAAAGTGCCCCACATCCAAGTTGCAATTTCTTTAAACCCTGCTATGACCAGCTCAGGCAGTAAACAGGGTGAGCAGTCCCTCGCCGCTAAATTCAGAATGCTGCTTTCACTACCTTTTTTTTTTATTATTTTTATATTCTTTTTCTCCTTCAGGGCAAATCAAACATCTCCCCCTCACAAGTACCGGGCACTTACCCACCCACTTCAGGAAACCAGAAGTCTCGCTCCGATATTCACTTCTTCCACATCAGCAGACAGTGGGTCCACTTTAATTAAATCACTGGATACCACAGAACTTAAAAGAAAGACTGTGCCGGATAGGTCAAATCTGAGGGGAAAATGAACTACCACCAACAACACAAAAGAAAAGCTGGATGGGGGGGTGGGATATGAAACACCAACAGAAAATTGCTTGTGATGGAGCAGCCAGATGAAGAGACAGAGCCATTCATTTACCAGCAGCACCATCTGCTGGCCAAAAGGGAACTATTTTTATGTTTGCTTGCATGCATGTGCCAGAAACATAGTGCCACCATACGAGTTTTCGTAGGTGTGCCTCCCCCACTTCCAATGCCCTGCTCCCTTTTGCAGGCACGGCTGCAGCGCACCAATGAATGTCCGAGCTATCTATGACAGCCATTCAGATGCAGTGGTATACAGTTCTAAGGAAAACATCGCTGCAGGCAATTTGCATACTACCCGTCGGCAGAATGCAAATTACCCTACACTCCAACTTACTACATCTGAACTGTCATAGACAGTTCGTCCCCCCATGAACACATACGTGCATGCTGGGAGCACACCCTGTGCTCATGCACTCCCCCATACGTATGGCCAACGGGGTGTTTGACTCCCTGCCAGCCAGCCTGGGGCTGTCCCCCACACTTCCAGGTGCCATGCTGGGAGCCTACCCCAGCGTGGCAAAAGTCCCATGTCGCTTCTTCAAAGAAAAAACCTATAAACAAAAAAGATGCCTCATTGACTATCTTGCCCTCCCCAACCCGCACCCACCCTCTGCACACCCACCTCCCACACCCCCACCTCACCCCATACTTACCTCCAGAGCCCAGCACGATGATCTTTGGTGGACCGGGAACATGTCTGCACACTTCAAAGCTGACCGCGAACTGAAGAAATGCCAGTAAGCTATAATGACATAGATAGGTTTTCTTTTCAACTTTGGTGCATATCTCGGCCATTTTTGGGAATTATTTCACCAAATTTTCAGCATGGGGTTTTGGGGGCCCCACCTCATGAACTCAGTCACAATTTTGTTATTCAGTCCAAAAAGGTGATTTTGCGGTCACTGTGCAGAACCACCTTTCGGGACCAACTAACAAAACGACAGTGTCACAGTTCATGAGGTAGCCCCCCCAAAATCCTATATTGAAAATTTGATGAAAATTCCCAAAAATGACTGTTTTACAAGCGTGCGAGGTGCAGTTCCTACACACGATCATAACTTCCCTAATTTTTACTATTTTCACTCCAGATTTTCAACATTGCCATTTTACCACACCTCCTTATGAGCAATATAGCTATCATTTTTCACATCTCTCACAAAATGTGTTTTCGCGCATGTAACGCACAATGGCACAGTTGATGTGCGAAATCAATGTTCAGGACAGATTAAGAAAATCACAGTGGCACTGTTCATGAGCAGAGGTCTTAAAATGGCTATGTTGAAAATTTGGCGACAAAAGTCCATAAAATGACTGTGTTACGAGTGTGCATTGTGCAGTTTCCACACACCCTTGTAAGTTCACAAATTTGTAATATTTTCAGTCCAGATTGTCAACACTGACATTTTTCCACACCTCCTTATGAACAGTACAGCTGTCATTTTTCACACCCTGTCTGAAATATGTTTTTGTACTTCCGGCGCAGAAATGCATGGTCACTGTGGGAAATCAGTGTTCAAGACAGATTAAGAAAATCACAATGACACTGTTCATGAGCAGAGGTCCCAAAATGCCTGTGTTGACAATCTGCTGTAAAAAATCCCCAAACTAATTACATTACAGGTGTGCATTGCACAGTTTCTATGCACGCTCGTGACTTCACCAGTTTTTATTTTCAACATTGCCATTTTTTACACCTCCCCATGAACAGTACAGCTGTCATTTTTCACATCCTGTTTGAAATGTGTTTTCGCACAAGTGGTGCCAAATGGCATAGTCACTGTGCAAAATCAGCTTTCCGCGAACAAACTGATATTGCCACTGCTCAGGAGGTGGGGGTCACAAAAAAAACATGCTTATAATTTGGAGTGAAAATACCAACGAACGCCTGGGACGGTAGGGTTTCTGACCATAATGCCCCACCCTATAGAGACTGACAGGCATCAGGGGTTTGACTTGGGATTGTTGCTTGTAATACTCCTGCCATTCCACCCCCAACCACACCCTGCAGCCAGTGACAGGCATTGAGGTGTGCCTTGGACTCTTTGGCCCCAAAGTTCACCCCATTCTCCTATACTGCACCCATCTCATCATATTTCTTATGAAATGGGGTGAGCATAAGGCCCAAAGACTCCAAGGCACACTGTGGCACTTGTCAGTGTCTGCAGGGTAGGGTGTGGTGAAATGGCATGGCTGTTATGCCTGATGACCCAAAGGCACACCCCAATGCCTATCAGTCTCTGCAGGGTGGTGTTGGGGTTGGCTTCAGTTCAATACTTCACTGCCATTTCTATTATGCATCTCTCTAACTCCGGCACTACCAAAGCCAATGCCAGCAAGCAAACATTCGGCATTGACAAATGCTTGTTTTAATACATATACCTCCACACACATAAATGAACTGAAAATCAGCTAAAAAATGCTTTTTAAATCTTTTTTTTTAAATATAAATGGGCCATTGTATAATAGCAATAATGCACTCCAGGGTGTGGGTCGTGCTGGGATAATCTCACTTCTGGGATTGTTGGACGCACCCGGCCCCAACCACCCCAGGTGTGAGGTCATCCCAGCATGACCCGCACCCTGTCATGCATTATTGCTTAATATTTACTGGTTAGTGGTTATAAACCACTGCCAATGAGTGCCCAACTGCTCCGTAAACCACTTGTGGTTTATGGAGCTCCACAAACAACGTATGTGGTTTATGGAGCGCCATAAAACATGGGCAGAACAATACTGCAGCATCACCAGAAAAAACACCAAACAAGCTGTCCTCGCACTGGACATTCACAAGTGCTACACAGTCAGTCACTCAGTGCAAGACAAGCTTGTTGGTGGCAGTAAGCTACCCTCGCAAAGCAGCAAAAAAGACTATTTAAACCAAAAAACACCAAAAACCAGTAAATATAAAAAATAAAACATTAGGAAGTGTGGTTCTATGGGGATTTTATGCACCTCCTTAGTATCTGATGCCCATATAAATATTTATGGGGCATTATACACCTTGGGGGTGTATAAAATCTCCATACAGCACACTTCTCCATGCATCATTCTATGTATTCTCCTCTATCCCTCACCTTGACCAGGTCATTATGCACCGTAACTACTGCAGTTTCTGTGCTATGCCAGAACCTAAATCCAGACTGGGGAGGCTCAAAGATGTCAAAGTCTGTGAGATGTGCCTTATGCTGGAGCACAACAACCTTCTCGATAACCTTCCCATGAAGGGGGGGGGTTAGAGACAGGACAGTGATTTGCCAAGACATCCAGGTCCAAAGATGGTTTCTTTAGAAGGGGTTTCACCAATGTGCATTTAAGCACTACTGCGAACACCCCCTCTGAAAATAGCACAGGACAGTATCAGCAAACACCGGCTCAAAATGCCTGACACAACTCACTAGTAATCCTATCAAGCCAGGATCCAGGTTGCAAAATGTTGGCCACAGCTCCAAGATCACCTCACACGCCTCTTCTATTGTCACTGGCTGAAACTCCTCCCAAGACCATTGATTGTGCCCCTGACTCTAAAGCTCGCCTCTGCTGGGCCTTTGTGTTTCAATTGGAGTTATTCTGGCCCTAATGGAGGAGACTCTATCTGAGAAGAACTGAGTGAACTCCTCACATTTTGCAGGTGAAAATGCTCTCAGGGGCTTGAGACAAGTAGGATGAAGGAGCCTAACTACAGACTAAAAGAGCTCAGCCAGTCAGTTCTTCCCAGCAGCAATCTCTTGTGACAGAAATTCTACCTTTTTCTAAGCAATTGCCTTCTGATAGTCCTTATAATGAGACATCAGAACTAGTTTGTCCTCTCGGGCCCTGGACCTCCTCCAACAATGCTCCAATCTGCATCTCCTGGTTTTCAGTGCCCTCAGATCACGGTCAAACTACAGCAAGCTGAGGTGCGACACCTGGGGACATACACGAACTGATGCTACAAAGTCAAAGGCCTCCAGGACAACCATATTATAGGCTGCCACACCTGCCTCTGTACCCCTAGCACAGCCTGCCACCATTTCTGAGATTTCCAGAACCACCATAAATCCTTCTAGTCTAAGCCCTCTCTAAGGGCAGTACTGAAGCGCCTCCACATGGGATGGACTACCAGGGGGGACCCTGAAACTGAACTGGACAGCTCAGTGATCCGACCAACAGACCAGCTCAATCTTGAGATTTTTAGTTTGAGCTGCAGAGGGAATACCAAATCCAAGGCATGGCCATGTTGATGGGTCACAGAAGTAATGATTGTACAAGGCCCAGAGCATTCATACTCTTGAGGAAATCTGGACCAAACTGTGAATGTTCGTCATCCACCCATGCATTGAAATCACCAAGGATAAGCTACCTCAATGAGTCCAGCACCTGATCAATGACAAAGATCATGATTTCCTGCAGAACCTCCCCCTTTGCATCCTGGAGGCCGGTACAAGAGGAGGAGAATGTAGCCTGCACCCAGACTCTCAAGCACAGCCACACAGTCAAACAACACAGTATCCCCCACTGGGTGTTCCACCAGGTTCAGTTCAGATTTAAAACAGATACCCCCCATGGTTCCTCCTTGGGCAGTGCATAACTGAGAACCCAGCTGGGACCTATGACTCAAGAAATGGTCCAGAATCATTTCCTAACCAGGTCTCAGTAATGAAGGCCAGATTGACAGAAGAAATAAGGTCCACCATAATTGCTGTCTTATTCTTCATTGACCTAGCATTACATTGCACTGCTTGAAGTGGATGGAATAAGGCAACTGGCCCCTCAGCTGCCTATCCACTCAGTCTGGAGGGATCCCTGAGTACAGGGACTAAACATGTCTGGTCTCTCTCTCCAGTCCCCTTTTAGTCCCAGGGGGTCTCCTGGTTCTCGGCACTCTAATAGGCACTTCCCCATTAGTCCTCCTCAATTCCTTCACTCTCCTCCTACTCCTCCTTACAAGTCCCACCTCCCTGCATTGCCGATATACAGCAGCTGGCAGAGGGCATCAAAGGGGTGTTGGTCCTTAAGCAGGAATGAGGAGTAACTGAGCCTTGGGGACTGACTCAGGCAACACATCCTCAAACACTAATAAAATCAGTGATTATAACTAAAACCAACACCACCCTCTCAATAATCCCACCCTCCCATCCACAACTATCTTAAAATCTCCACAACTAATAAATCCCACCCCACACACATACATCCACCCCAAACCAAAAATAATATAATAAATGAAGCAAAATAACATAAAATAAATTAATAGTGCTGAAATCTACTAATAGTCCCAAACTTTATTTCCAGGTAAGCCATGGATCTTTAAGGAAAGACAATCTCTCCTCTCTCACTGGAGAAACTATTTTGACAGTTCCCCCAATGCAAGCTTTAAACAGTGACAATAAAAAATATCCTTTCAACTTGATATCAAGCTCTGCTTAGACCAGAACTATCCAAACAAGAAGAAGGAGTCAGTTTCAAAACAGAATCACAACCTGCAATATCCTAGTTAGCAACCTGCATCAGAACAACATTAAAAAACCCAGGGTTTTTAGGTCCACCGGCTCTCTCCCCACCAGCAGACTCCACCAACTCTCTCTACATTAACTTTTCTAGCACTCGCCAGAAGAAAACAACAGTTCTCAAGGAAAAGCTGGATTAACGACCACTATGGCTACAGGCGGTCGCTTCGCAAACAGTCAATAAACATCTTTGGAGAGGCCAGAAAGCACATCAGACAAACCAATAGACACCCTCCTCCTGGCTGGCTCTTCCACTGCTGACTCCTGGAGATCCAGGGTCTGGTACATAACCCAGCATGGAGTTCTGACACAGCAGGCAGTCCTAGACAAATGTCACACAATAGGGAACTGACTCCATGCTCAGAGATAACGTGATCAGGAACTGACTTGAGGGTCAGATTGTAGCAATGTCAGGATACTCAGCATACAAGGGGGGAACATGGCTTGCAGTCACTACAAAATGAAAAAAGCTAGCTCCTCCCACTAACTCAGTGAAGCATTCTACCTGCATCTATGCTCCACTACCACTACTCTAACAAAAATTAAGCAAATACTAAATGACACTTTAAAAGGCATTATAATGGCATTAAAATTAGATTGGGGCTGGCAGTATAGCCTAGAGGTTAGACTAACGAGCTGTGAATGAGCTTGGTACTGTAACACGAAAACCCTTTAATATTACTTATGGTATAATATTTGTATTATAAACAAATGTGAATGTCTGCTAGATACAAACAGGATAGCTGCTTCAGTGAGTGACCTTTGACCCCAAAAAGGTTTCCATGTGAGAAAGCTGCTGGATGTGTTAAATTGACTAGTGAAGAGAAACCTAATCAAGAGTTTCCTGTTCTGTCTTTAATTAAAGCTTCTGGCCATCTGCCAGGATAAAGGCCTCATAAACTTTTATGATTTCCTGCAGGAACAGGCCATTTGATAACAGCACTGTGTTATACGTTATAAACCTTAGATCTTCTTGGGAAACAGGAACCAGCAGACAGTTGAAAGAGAAATGTGTTGATCAAAGACTCATAATTTGGGAAATTGCAGGTTGCTGATGTTCACATTAATAAAATACATCCTTGTAGATAATTATGTTAAGCAGTTGAAGCTGGGAGGGTCTAGGCTGTGACCTCACCAACAGGGGTGGGGAGATGGATCTTGAAATGAACAGACATCAGAGGGAAACAGTGCATATTATTCTGGACTCAAAGAGAGAAGAAATTCTCTGGACTTGAAAGCACTTATGGGTAACATGTAGATAGGAAAAAACTTAAGTATTTGTGGTAGGAGTTTGTGTTCTGTAACTTCCCATTTTCTTTTATGTGACTGTAAGATTAGTGATATAATTGTTCTGTGTTTGATTTTTCCTGTTTTACAATTTTTAGTAAACAACATTTTCTTTAAATACTGCTGGTGCTTTTTCTCAATTATTTTACATGTGATGTGCTGAACCTGTGTTTAAGGCTGACAGCTGTTACAGGCCTGAATGTTTGTTTGTTGAATTTTGTTGGTCTGGTAAGCCCACTGGGCCTAGAAGTCCCTTTTCAGGGGTGACCGGGGGGGGGTGAGGGGGGATACAGATGGTAAGCAACTGAAACTGAACCAGATTAAGCTGTTGGTGGCATTTTTTTTTTAGTGAATGAGGGAAATTTGGCCAAGACACTGGGGACACTCCCCTACTCTTTTCGATAAGTGCCATGGGATCTTTAACATCCATCTGAACTACCACCAATCCAGGCAGATGGGACTGCGGTTTAACATCTCATCCGAAAGACGGCACCTCAGAAGTGCAGCACCCCTCTCATGCTGCACTACAGTGTCAATATTGGGATATTAACCCAAGTGCCAGATGTGGGAACTGAACCCACAGCCCTCTGATCTCCCAGCCTCAGAGGCGAGTGTGCTACCTACTGTGTTACTAATCTTGCTTAAAAAGGTAAGAATATACCTAGGTCTCTTACAGAGTTGTAAGAGTACATTTTGGGAACCTGGCTGGGTGCTCTGGGTGAAAGAATTGCACTGCATCCCCCGAAGAGGGTACATATCTGAGCCTGTCAACTGGGTGTGCTAGCATAAGGTTCACATCTGACCCCCCCCCCAAGACTTGGGGCTAGTTGGTGATTCAGAGCCAAAACAGACAGAAGGGTTACCCTGTTTGTCACCTGTTCACATTATTGCACTCTGAGGTTGGCACTGTGGGAGCAGAGGGCCTGACCTGTGGAGTACATTTGTGACAGGTACATCCAGCAGACAGACCTGGGTTTGATTCCCAGAACCTCCACTTGCATGCTGTGTGACTCTGAACAAGTCACTTAACCTCCCCAGTGCTCCAGGGTTGTCCCTGAAAACAGGCACCTGTGCCTAGTGAGCCTTACCCGGTTACCAAAAATTAAAAAAATAAAACTAACAGCACTAAAAACAGCACTAGCAGCATTAAAAAGATGAAAAACAAAGAGCTCCAACAAAGTCACAGAGTTCCCCCCCAGACAGCTCATCCAGCATGGTGGCCATCTTGAGATAGAGAGAATTGTTTGTGTTGGAGTATGTGTGCGTGCGTATGTGTGTTTTATGAGGGTACATATATTTTCGAGGATTTATGTTTTGCTGCATGTGCTTCTCTATTTTGTGTGTGCATTGTGTATCTGTTGCAGTGTGGGTGCATTTTTAGAGGGCTGGTGTGGTGGTGTTGCAGAACGCATGTGTTCGTATATTTGGGAGGGCCGTGTGTAGCAGCCTGTGAGTGTACATATCTTTTGGGAGGTGTTTATGTGTAGCAGCAGTATGTCTGATTGTGCACTTTGGAAGGGTTGTGTAAAGCAACCTTTTTTGTGTGCATTTTGGGTGGTTTATGTGTAGCACCAGTGTGTTTTGTGAGGATGTGTATAGTCAGCAGTGTGCGTTGTGTGTTTTGGAAAGGTGAAGTATCAGTAGGGTGTGCTTGTGTATTTTCAGAGGGTGTGCTTAGCAACAGTGTATGTGTTTCTGTATTTTGGGAGGACTGTTTCACATAAGCACTTGTTTACTTATTAACCCAGCACTTATTATTGTCCACTCTTTCTACCTATCATGTGCAACACTGTTTGTAACTTCTGCCTTACAACTGTATGTTAATGTTGAACTTATAACTTGACTGTTTAATGGCTCATTCCTAAAGTACTCCTTCCCCCCCCAGGTCACACCGGGAGACGAGCGAATTGTCGCTTAGTGTGCCTCCTGGTGAAACATTTTAATAAATAAATATAGCACCAGTTCACTAGTCTAATGCTGGTAGATTTTGTATCGGGCTTTTATATGTTTCTTTTAACTAGCCCTGCTGGTTTGTAGTGGAGAAGATAAAATTTAAATAAGTACACCAGTTGGGCCAGTGGAAAAGTCTATTGGTTGACTTGATTTCACCAGACGCAAGTCCTGCTGGCTAGTAGCTGCAAAACTTAATTTCAATCTATGATGTTTATAGCAGCTTGTATTTCGTTTGCTTTTATTGCATTACTATTGAAAATGCAGCCAGTGACTGTAGCCAGTGCTTATATTTAGCTGGTGTAGCATTTATGTAAGGGCTATTAAGAAGTCCAAAGTGGGACATTTCTTACTGAAACATGATTTTTTGCAGGGCAATATGTAACCTCAACTAATGCAACAGATTTGTTTAAACAGTCAGAATTAAAACTAAATGTTGTGGTTTTTTAGTTGTTTTCATTGTTTCTTATTTTAAGGTATAGTTTTCCACAACATTTAGAGGAAAGTTAGAAAATATAGAGAATAGTGGATGGGCATCCATGCACAACCAACCTGTTGTGGGTTCTGATAACATCAGACCTCGAGAGCGGAGCTCGAGAGGTCCGATGGTATCAGAACCGCGAGGTGGCACAAAAAGGCTGGCTGTGCACGAGGATGCTCATCCACTATTTTATATAGTGTATAGTGCCACTGAAAATCACTTACAGTTCTTTTTTTTAGCAGCCTTTTACTTTTTGTGTGTGATGCACTATTCAGTGATAAAGGGTGGTTTCCAGGGTTGCCGAGTGGTTGCTAAGGAGGAGGCATGGCTATGTGTCTAGCGTGGCTTCCTATTGGCTGCCAGGTACATCGGGAGGGTTAAAAAAAAACAAAAAAAACATGGTGACCATAACGCTCGCTAAGCGAGAGGGTTGTGGAGTAAGGGGCCACTTGTTTTATTTTAATTTTGTTTCCACGTCTAAATAGCTGGTTGATCCTGCAGCTTGTAAGGCTCCGATGTGACTATCGCCATGGGAGCATGGATCTGGCCGTTTGTGCCGCTAAGGTAAGTGATGTGCAGTCTGTGTAGTGAGTGCATGGAACCTCTAGAGGTTTTCAAAATGTTGTTCTGCTGCAGTAGGGTATTATCACGTTCCATTACCTTTTGAACTGCAGCTGAACAACATTTTGAGAACCTCCGGTTTCCATGCACAACAATGGTCCACTATACACTATTTTTTTTTATTTTTTACTATAAGGTCAGGACATGTAGTATTTTTCATGTTTTATTGCAGGACATAGCAGCCCAAATCAAGACTGTCCTGCTAAAATCAGGACAGATGATAACACTAACTGCACTGGCTATTATGCGTTCACTCTGTGAGATCTGCCAAATTTGAGTGGTACTACTTGATGTTGTCTGACAAAAGTCATATGTCTAACAAGGAATTTAAAAGTTCTGGTCAGTTTGTGCTGGTTTCCATTTTTTGCCCTTCCACTACTGCTTACAGCCTGTCAAAAGCTTCCAAGGTGATATTACTGTCCTGTGTACATTCTATGTTCAGCCCTGACTGCTTGGGAGAAGGAAGAGCCTAGACTTATCTTCCCTAAGTGTGCACAGCCCCCCTGCCGCTCTGTGTTCTTCCTCATTTAGATCTCTTTCCCTCTGAAAGGGAAAGGGAACATTGTTTAACCAAGAGTAGCACACTAAGCCGAATCTTGTTTCCAGATGCAACCTGGGAGCACAAGGAAGCTAAGTGACTTGCTCAGGATCACACAGTATGCACGTAGGCGGCTATGGGATTCAAACCCAGGTCTCCAGATCTGCAGCTCAGAGCCTTAACCCACTGTGCTATACTGCCTCCCTCTCATTGCAGATCTTGTGAGCACTAGCTGACATGCTACTGAAGGTCTAGCCATCTACTGCCCATGTAGTTAACTCTCATCTGATATTTCCTGCTGCCACCAGGCCTTTCCACTACTTATAAAAAAAAATTCCTGTCTATGCTGTTTCCCAGCCTGCCCACTACCCCCAATTAATCTCGGACTGGCCTCTGTAGAGAAGTCTCACCATTGCCACCAAGTCCTCTTGCCACCCTATGGATCCTGTAGTGCACAAAATGCCCTACACTTGCTAATTCTCAGACGCCTTCAGATAATTTATTTTTTGGTGAAAACCAAATATTTCCATGGGTTGAAATCTGGAAGTCATTTCAGTTTTACTGGAGTCAAAATACTTCCAACTGGCAAGTTTTGGAAGTCAAAATAATTACAGTCCACAAATTCTGGAAGTCAAAATACTCCAAGTCAAGTCATAGGCCTTCTGAATACCTTACTGTAACCCCATAAATGGCACATCCACAGAAATACATTTCTGAATGAGTCTAGGAAAGGAAAATGTGCACAGTAAATTACTTACTTGCAATATGTGTTTATTTGATGAAAAGGGGGTCTTAGTTTTCATGTTGGAGCTCAGACATAAGTACAATTCACCTCTGCAAGTCCATCCCCCCAAGCAAACAAATTTGGACCTGTGGAAACACTACAGTCCCACCATCTCAAACAAGAAAACACAAACAGCTACCAGATCACCCCAGTCAGATACCCCTGCCACATGCCCGGCTCCCTATCCAAGGAAAGACATGGACAGGCTAGCGTTAGTGCAGCTAAGGGTCAGAAAGATAATCCAGGGCCAGCAGGGCAGATCATATGATGAGGGTTGATTGGAAGCCCTAAATATGCGCATGCTAGAGTCTAGGTGGGAGCAGATGGGACAGGATGAAACACACATGATTGAAACCTAGGGTGTATAACAAGGTGAGTAATGAGGACCTGTTTGTAAGAAATATGGATGCAGTCACCAGAGGGAATGACTTTTCACCCCCAGTTTAAGACGTCAGCAAGAACAGCTTCCAACACACGTTTTGTTCTCCCATCCCCCTTCCCCCCAAACATAGCCAGCTCCACACATATGCACAGTACAATACAGAGTGAGCACATATTTCTAATTTTCAAAGTGAGGTGAGAAAAGCCAATTTGGATGAGTATGAATGATGAAATCTTTTTTTTATTTTTATTTTTATGTATTTATTTATTTGTTCTAGGATTACAAATACCTTTGAGCCGAGGCTCTTTTACAAAGGTTCCACGTCATTGGTACAATTGAGACAAACTTAAGCAAAGATAACAGTTTATAAAATAAAATAAAAAAAAACACATTGGCCCAGATATTCAAAAGGGTTGCTCCATGCGCAACCCTTGCGCATGCGCAAGTCCTACATTGCGCCATTCCGCGATATTCAGCAGGAGGCAGTTGCGCCACTGAAAACAGGCTGAGCAACAGCGCAATGCAAATGAATGCATGCTCAACATGAGGGGGAGGAACCATGCATAAACTGCACAACCCGATATTCAGTCGGGCTGTGCATAGTTGTGCAGGCGCAACCCCCAACCTGCGCCTGCACAACTTTGAGCCAAAAAGGATCAAGTTGAGGCCACCCACAGGTAGCTGCTGTATTGCAGGGTGCAACACAGCAGCTGCCACCCGTAGCTGGCCTCCAACTCAGTCCCTGTGCCCCCCACCAGCCCAATTGCGGGCAGTATGTATGCAGACACCTCCCCCAAACAGCTCCCTATGCCCGATCGGCGGGCAGGCGTATATCAACCCCCAGTGCCCGATCGCCGGGCAGAACATGTATCAACCTCCCCAGTGCCCGATCAGTGGGCAGAACGTGTATCAACCCCCAGTGCCCGATCGCGGGCAGGTGTAAAAGCCCCCAACCCGAATATCTCCCTGGTGTCTAGTGTTCCCCCCCCACCCACCCACCGAAGCCTCCACCCGCTCCCCAGCAGCGGCGGGCGGCAGCATCCCACCTGCCTGCCGCCTCTCCGCCCGCCGACTGACTGTCCGGTAGGGCTGCCGCCCATTGGTGCAGAGCTAGACGCATGAATGATGTTCATTCACAAATCTGAACTGTCATATCGGTATGAGCTGCCGCCCATTGGCTCTAGCTCTGCACCAATGGGCGTGCAACCCTACCGACAGTCAGTCGGCGGGCGGGCGGCGGCGGCGGTGGGATGCTACCGCCCGCCCGGCTGCGGGGGAGAAGGTGAGGGAGCCTGTGAGTGTGGTAGTGGGGGACACTAGACACCAGGGAGATATTTGGGTTGGGGCTTTTTACATCTCTGCCCGCGATCGGGCACTGGGGGTTGATACACCTTCGCCCGCGATCGGGCACTGGGGCGTTGATACACGCTCTGCCCGCGATCGGGCATCGGGAGATGTTTGGGGGGTGTTGTCTGCATACATACTGCCCGCGATCGGGCTGCAGAGTGCATCGGTCCCCGACAGCTGCTGCCTGGCAGGGCGGCCAGGCGCAAGTCCTCGGGGATCGGTGCACCTACATGCTAATGGCATGCAAATGGGGCCATAATCACATGCAAATGGCCCCCCCTGTGCCTTGCATGAATTATGGCCCCATTTGCATGTCACCTTTTGAATATCGGAGATTTGCACATGGCGCAATGGTACTTGCGCCACCGCAAGTTTAATGCTCAACTCTGACAACTTGCGGTGGCGCAAGTTCCACTGCGCCATGCACAGTGGCTGTGGCTGGGGGGTGATATTCAAAGGAGTTGCTCAATGGCAGCTGCTCTGATGATCGTCTTGGCCACACCCTCGCGCAACTATTTTGAGCGGCTAGGTCTTGCGCCTCAGAATGGCGCAGTTTGAATATCTGGGTCATAGTCTTGTAGAGGAAAAAAGAACAATAAGGTGAAACTTTGGGGAGGGGAAAGGGAAAGGAGGAGGGTGAAATCAGGGAGACTAAGTGAATGGGAGAAAAGGGGAGGTAGGTGGGGGGGACAGAGAGAGGAGAGGTGGAAGGCGGGTAAGAATAGAGGTAGTGCAGCAGGATGGCATTTGTCATGGGCCAACAGGAGATGTGAAGATAGGAGGGGGGGTGCTGGCAAAGTGCAGGAGTAGATCTGGATCCAAAAGGGCATCTTCAGCTATGGAACCAAAAGACATGTTTAGCTACAACAGTGACAGAGGTTGGAGGAAGTAAGTGTTAGGCGGAGCCAAGTCTTAAAAGTGCTGAGCGATAGTGAGGATGAGATGTCCCTGGGAAGACCACTGTACCAACTAGCGGCCCAGTAAGCAAAGGATCTTTGGCCTTGTGTTGTGCGGCAATGCGGGATTTGCAGAAGATGAGGTTTCGATCCCCTGGTATGGCGGGTGTGGATTCTCGGTTGTATGAGGCTTTAAAGTAAGCAAGTGCTTTTTTGTTAAATTATTTGTAGTAATTAAATAAGAACACAAAAAATATCCCATTTGTCTCTGCCTTACACACACACACACACACACACACAAACGTGCACACACATACTTGTCCTGTAAACTAATAAAATAATTTTTAAATAAAAGTGGACTGTTTTCTTGTGTTCCGAGTCAACTCTCACACAGTCTCCCAAACACAACGCAAACAGACCATCCTTGCACCAACACTGCCAGCTCCCTACCCTACCCAATTGAACTTAGTGAACTCTGGAACCAATACCACCAGCCCATCCAAATGAAGACGGATGGCTCTCCCACAATGCCAGCATGACCAGTCCCTCCCAACCATCCCACCAGCATGCATGACTACCCACACTCAAAAACACAGCCAGCTCCCCATACTCCAACACAACTATTCAACCCACCAAACCCAAGTAAACATAGCCAGCTCCTCCACCCCTTGCACCAACACAGCCTGCCCCTTCACCAACACGGACAGTTCCCCACTATGCCCAAGGCAACACAGATACTGTAGCTCTCCCAGCCACTGCAACAACATAGCTATTCCACTGCCAGTCCACTAAATGCACAAAAATGGACAGCCCCACACCATGATCCCAAATAACCAGTCAGCTCTACCACCTCACTAACATGGCCAGCACCACAGTAGTGTGGCCACCAATAAATGCAGTCTTCTCCCTCATTCCTCATAGCAAACTCACCTAAACAGTCAGGTCCCAAGCACCATACGCACACACATGCACACAAGCACACACACACACACACATATCCCATACCTGTGGAGCTGCCTATGATCACAAGGTCCCCTGGACACATTAGCCATCTTGCAGCCTTTCAACCTGTTGCACACACACACACACACACACACACACACACACACACACACACACACTTAGATAAACATACTTCCCAAAGTGCAGCCAAGAATGGCATGCTTTGGTAACATTTTATAATCCAAAAATAACCTTTCACCACCAGTTTATAGCACCAACATGGTCATGTCCCTATGCCTGGCACCCTCACTCCCAAATGCAATGGCCAGCTCCTGTGACATGCCTGTCCCCACCAACATAGTCAGCTCCCCACACATATGCCCAATCCCTTCCAATGACAACATGGCCAGTTCCCCACACATACACCTGGCTTTTCCTACAATTGGATCTATTGTAAAGAAATAAGAAAAAAGAAAATAAAAGAAAAAGTTGTTGAAAAACTGAAAGGTGTGGCTGGCCATTTTTCTTTGACTTTTGGATTATATCAGCCTACCAGCCCCCGAATAACAAGGACTTTACTAGGAGGGAACCCACATTTCCTGGATTTTTTTCCTACAATGGCCAGCATTCCCCATCAAGACACATACAGCCTGCTCCCCAAACCCACAGACAGCCTGCTCCACCCTACCCACATAAATACACACACACACACACACACACACACTCTCTCTCTCTCTCTCTCTCCTCTCTCTGAAAGAATATGGCAAATAAGTCCCCATTCCCCTGTGAGTCCCCCTCTATCCAAGCATCCCGCTCCCCCAAAACAACTACAGCCAGCCCTCTCAGCCACTGCAGCAACATAAACAGCCCCTGAACCACAACATGGCCAGTCTCCCCCCAGCTGACCCCACGCAAGTGTACACAGCCCTGGCACCAATGCTGCCAACCCCACCCCAACCAGGTAAACACAGTCAACCCCGGAACCAACACTACCAGCACCCCCACCAAATCCAAATGAACACTGATGGACCCAGGACCTACATGGCCAGTCACCCCACCCCACCCAAGCAAGCAGCCTACCTCGTACTAACACTGCCAGCACCCGTGCACCACTCAAGTGAATGCTGATGCCCTTGGCACCAGCATAGCCAGTTCCCAAACCCAAGCAAACACAACCAGTCTCAGTACAAACATGACAAGCCCCTACCCCACCCAAGTAAACCTGGCCTGCTCCCCTACCCACAGCCCCAACACAGACCGCCCCTGCAGAAACACTGCCTGTATCAGGTGAAAACAGTCATAGAAACATATAAACATAGAAACATAGAAGTTGACAGCAGAGAAGGACTGCAAGGCCCATCCAGTCTGCCCATTTCTTTTTCTGCCTTACAAATGTGCTATCGGCCTTTGCTCTGTCAATGACCTATCTATTCATACTCATCTGTATTGCTCCCTAACACCTATCCCATGCCTGTTAGAAGCCCTGCACTGTATTCATATCCACCACTTCCTGAGGTAGGCCATTCCATGCATCCCCCACCCTTTCTGTGAAAAAGAACTTCCTCACATTGCCACTTAATCGGCCTCCCTCTAATCTCATGCTGTGTCCTCTTGTCCTGCTATTTTTCTTATATTTAAACATATTAGACTCTTTCACCTTGTTAATGCCCTTAAGGTGTTTGAATGTTTCAATCCTATCACCTCTCTCACTCCTTTGCTCTAGGGTATACATATTGAGCTCCGTTAATCTGTCCTCCATGTTTTCTGATACAGTCCCTGCATCATTTGGTTCCCTTCTCTGGACTGCCTCAATTTGGTTAATGTCCTTGTGAAGGTGTAGCCTCAGTACTGCATGCAGTACTCAGATGAGGCTAACTGGTGTCTTGTAAACAAGGATTATTACCTCCCTCTTATGACTTGTGATACTCCTACTAATACACTCCAACATTCCCCTAGCCTTACCTACTGCTTTAGTGGTCTGCTTGGATGATTTCGGGTCATGCCTGAAAATAGGCATTCCCATGCCTAGTGCACCCACCCAGTAAACAAACGCAAATAAATAAATAAATCTGTGATGATGATGCCCAAGTCTCTTTCTTCCCTTGTGACTGCCAGCAATTCCCCACCCAGCCTATACGTGGCTTAAGGGTTTCTCTTCCCTATGTGCAAGATCTTGCACTTCTTTGCATTAAATCCCAGTTGCTACTCTTCCAATCATTTTGCTAGTTTATCCAGATCTCTTCTCATTCTGCCCATCCCATCTGGATCATCTACTCTGTTGCAGAATTTATTGTCACCTGCAAACAGACAGACCTTACCCTCCAGTTCAACTGCAATGTCACTGATGAAGATATTGAAGAGGAATGGCCCCAGGACAGATCCCTGAGGTACCCCACTTGTGACTTGCATCTCTGCTGACTGCATACCATTTACCACCACTCTCTGTTTTCTGCCTGTCAACCAGTTTGTCACCTAGTTGACCAACTTCTGACCCACCCCGAGCCTACCCAGCTTGTTAATCAATCTTCTATGTGGAACAGTATTGAATGCTTTGCTGAAGTCAAGGTAGGTGACATCAACTGCTCCCTCCTGGTCCACCACTCTGGTTACCCAGTCAAAGAAATCTATGAGATTAGTTTGACAGGACCTTCCTGTTGTAAACCCATGCTGTCTTGGATCCTGTGCTCCTATGAATTCCAGGTGTTGCACTATCATTTCCTTAAGGAATGCCTCCATAATCTTTCCCACTACTGAGGTAAGACTGACTGGTCTGTAGTTCCCTGCCTCCTCCCTGTTAGTAGTCTTGTGGAGTGGGATCACAAGAGCCCTTCTCCAGTCTTCTGGGACCTGTCCTGTGCACAGAGACTCACTAAACAGTTCTGATAATGGCTCTGCTAGTTCCACCCTTTGCTCCTTTAGTACCCTGGGATGTATGCCATCAGGTTCCATTGCATTGTCCACCCTGAGCTTATTGAGCTCTTGTAGGACCCTTTCTTTTGTGAAGGGACTAGTGCACTCCTCCCTCCCCCCGTGTCCATGGTGCTGAGCTGTGGGCACTGCACTACCTTCTCTTCAGTAAATACTGAGTAGAAGTATCTATTTAGGATAGATGCTTTTACATGGTCCTCCTTCTCATAAGCCCCCTTATCCCCTTTCATCTTAGCAATACCCCCTCTGGACTTTCTCCTTTCAATAATGTATCTATAGAAAGTCCTGTCACCTTCTTTTACTGTTTGTGCTAGTGTTTCCTCCGTTTGGGCCTCTGCCTACCTTACTGCCTTCCCTGCTTCCCTTAGGGAAGTTTGGTATGCCTCCCTATCTTCATCCCAGTGCATTCCCTTATATTTCCCGAAGGCCAGCCCTTTGGCTCTGACCTTGTCTGCTACTGTTGTTGTGAACCAAAGTGTTTTTTCTTCTTCTTTTGCACTTCATTTTCTCTCTAACACAATGGGATGTTGCTTCAAGTATTGCATCCTTAATGCTTGCCCACTTTGCCTGTACTCCCTCACTAGTATCAGAACATTATTAATATTGAAACCTAGGCACAAAAATAACCTCTCCCAAAATAATTTCACCTAAGTAAAATAGACAGCATTTGAACAGAGTATAAACTTTATTTCAATTATCAATATGAATTAAAAAAAGGAATTATGCAGTAGACATTAGTCAACTCTTAAATAAAAAGATACCAATTTCCCTTTCATAAGCTTGAAAACTCCTTGGTTATTCTGCTTCTCAAACACACAATACTGACCTACCCAGGTCACTGAAGCACATAGTGGGAGGGAGCAAGTAAGTATTTTTTTTATTCTTTGGTAACTAGGTAAGGCCTGCTAAGCACAAGTGCCTGTTTTTAGGGGTGACCCAGGAGCACTAGGGAGATTAAGTGACTTGCTCAGAGTCACACAGTATGCAAGTGGAGGTTGTGGGAATCAAACCCAGGTCTGCTGGATGTACCAAGCTCATTCACAGCTTGTTACTCTAACCTCCAGGCTATACTGCTTCTGCCAGCCCAGCTATACAACTGATTCTCAGCTCGCTTATCCATGCCACATACAGTATAGGCAGCTCTTGTCTTTCCTGGCTGTCTAATAATTTAACAAAAAAAAAAAAACTTACCTATGTTCCCTCCAGCCAGTGATGAATCTAAGTCTAGTAATGGAGACCAGCCAGGTGAACAAAGTGTGGTCAGTGGGGAAGCTTGACAGCCTCTTACACAGTTTGCAACGGGTGGGGTGTCAAACAGACGAGGCATACTGATAAGTCCTGGTAGGATGAAACACATGCCTATGTCTTCTGTTGGCACCCTTTGCAAACTGTGTGAGAGGCCTTTCAGCACCATGCATTTCTGCTTAAAATTGAACCAGCATAATATTCTGTGGTGATTTGCATATGTAGCCCATGATGCTTTGCATTGTGGGGGCATGTGAGATTTTACATTTCTTTGAAATTTGGCTTCCTGGCCAAATGCTCTTTATGGTAACCATTTCCTCAATGCTTGCAGACAGAGGTTCTTTATCTTTTAAATTGTTTTTTGTTTTAATTGGGTTCACCACAACATAACCAAGATAAACCATCTTAGGGTAGCTGGTTCATTCCACTGGGGTGTCAAACAGATGAGGCATAATGATGAGTCTTGGTAGGGTGAAACACATGTCTATGTCTTCTGTTGGCACTCTTTGCACACTGTGTGAGAGACCTTTTGGCACCATGCATTTCTGCTTAAAGTTGAACCAGCATAATATTCAGTGGTGATTTGCATATGCCACCCATAATGCTCTGCATTGTGAAGGCATGTGTGATTTTGTATTTCTTTGAAACTTGGCTTCCCAGCCAAATGCCCTTTGGGGTAACTATTAACTCAGTGCTTGCGCATAGAGGTTCTTTGTCTTTTAAATTACAGGATATATATGTTTAACACAACAGAATAACACTGTTACAGGAAAAATTAACAAATGTTTTTAAATAACAGACGACACAAGAAAAAGACTATTACAGAGATATGCTATTATTATTATTACCGTTCACTATCCATCAAGAGAAACTGGACCCTATGCTATCTACCAGCTCCCATGGACATAGCTCTAAGGGTAGGCCTAAGCTTAGCCTCTTGGATGTAGCTTCCCACAAGAACTCCAAGAGCAACTCCCCACTGTCTTTCAGCATCTTATATTCTCTCTTGAGAATGGGCGAGTCCTATTCTCCCTTTGAATGCATCAACCATCTACCATGTATGTATTTAATTATCCCAATCAGATTGAACACCTATCGGTGTCCAATTATATTCCTTTTTAGCCTTAAATTTATATTGAGTGATCCAATCCCTTTAAACTATGAATCTGTGTGTACATGTCCACTCCCCTTCTTGGTCACTGTGTCTGAGATTTATTACTTAGCCCTTATCAAGATGATGGACAGTGGAGTCCCAACCTGTGTGTTTTTTTTCCAGACTGCTAAAAAAAATGCCACCCCAAAAAATTCCAAGCCTTTAACTCCTTCCTTCCTTCCCATTTCTGTGACACATAGATTAGCCTGGACTGTCACAGAACATAGAACAAATACTCCTCCTGGCTGAAACTGATTATACAGGGTTGCAATGTTAGTACAATTTAACTCCTACACACCTAAATTAAATAAATGCAAAGTGAGTTTCAAAAGTGTGTCTTTGTTAGGTGTGAGAGGTTAAATTAATGGCCAGCTGGTTATGATTGTTGGATGATATTTGTAATATAAAAATATAGTGTGTGATTGCCACAGTGCGTCCATGGGTGCCCCCAGGGTTCAGTGAAATGACAGGATATATATTAAACCAGGAGACCTCTGTAATATAATTAACTTCCTTGAGACATTGCATTGTATGGCCTTTTTATGATCTGTTGCTTCTTTGAAGTAGAAATGAAATGGGACTTTATGAGTCTGCCAGAGGATGAAAATCATAAATGTTTATGACGTCTTAAGAAGAAGAACATTTAATATCAACTGGTGTTAAAAAGCTATAAAACCCTTTGAAATGCATTGGGAGGAGGAACTGGGAAATCAAAGACTTATAATTTGGGAAATGAGTTGTTGCTGATGTCACCTCATTTAAAATACCTCCTGATAGGACATATTTGTATTTTTTTTATATTCTAAAAGGAGAAGCTAGATGACTCATTGAAGGGGTGCGGAGAGACACAGTTTAAACTAATACTGTGTCTGAATTGTTTGGGAAAAAAAAACATCTTGGGACTCTAGACAGACACAGCTGTCTGATATAACTATAAGCACTATAAAGATAATACATTAGCTAGAAAAAGTCTAAATGTATTGTAGTAGGAGTTTTTGTTTTGTACTTTTCCTTGTTTTCTTTTAAGTGATTGTATACTCTTTGATATATTGTTCTGTGTTTACATTTTTCATATTTGTATCATCTTTAGTAAAATCTTTATTTTGAAAGACTGCCTGGGTCTGCCAGTTCTTTTTTGCATGTGACGTATATAGGGTTAAGACTGACAAAAACTGTTCAAAAGCTTGATGGTGTTACTAACTTGGGAAAAGATAAGAATATACCTAGGGTCTTTTATAGAGTTTTAAAGGGTTCATTTTGGATGCCTGGTTAGGTGCCCTTAGGCGAAAAATATATTGCACCCCCTCAAAGAGAATATTATCTGAGCCTGTACACTGGGGTATGCTAGCATAAGGTTCACAGTTTGAATCCTCCCAGAACTTGAGACCAAAGGTGATTCAGATCCATAAGCAGACAGGAGGGTTACCCTGTCTGTTACCTGTTCACACTATTGCGCTCAGAGGTTGGCACTGTGGGGGCAGAGAGCCTGACCTGCTGAGTGCATTTGTGACAGATTTGGTTAGCAGCAGTGTGATAAATTTGGTAACACAAGCTTTAACTGTTCAGTGTGTCAGCTTAATACTGTACAGCTCACTTGCAAAACAAGGCAGTGATTTATTTTTTAAAAAGGAAACAGAACTATACCATTTTGTTTAAAGTCAAGTTCCTACCTGTTTTATTTTTTTTCTAAAGTGCAAGTTAGAGTAGCCGTAGTTGGGGAAGAAGATGGCTTCCAACTACAGTGGGTACACTGCAGACTACTTGAGGCAGTTGTGCCAGGACAGAGGAGTCCTGCATGAGGTGAGAGCCACCAACCAGAACCTCCTGGATGCCCTGATGTCAGCAGATGCTCAGAGCATCAAGTCACAGACTATGACTGTATAGGACCAAAACTTGGGCGTGGAGGGGCCAGCGACCAGTGCAGTGTCCAGATCCAGTGAGGATCATAGCAGGGCCAGTGCCAGTGAAGGGCCATAGCAGCAGGGGAAGGTCACCAGCATTCTGGAGCCAGAAGCAATCAAGCTGCAGATTGAGTTGCACAGAATGGAGCTGGAGTTCCAGAGAGAAGAGAAGCGAGAACAGTGAGAAGCTGACTGTGCAGAGCATGAGCGCCAGTGAGCCGCAGAGGAGAAGAGGGAGTGAGAACAGTGAGAGGCAGACTGTGAAGCATGTGAGCAACAGAGAGGACATGAATTGGAGAAGTTACGACTCCAACCACCAATACCAGAGCAGATAAGTGGCTTGGGTTTAACTGGAACTACAGGACTGGGTTACAAATTGAATTCCAAATTGATAGCTGAATTTAAAGAGGGGGACGATATGGATGCCTTTTTAAATTCCTTTGAAAAGGTTTGTATTCAGGCAAAAATTCCTAGAGGGTCCTGGAGCCTCCAGCTATCCCCGCTACTTATCGGGAAAGCTCGGGATGCCTTGGGTCAAATGGACAATGAGGGCAGTAATGATTACAGCAAACTTAAAGCTGCACTTTTGAAAAAGATTGATTTAACTGCAGACGCATATGAGCTAAATTCCATAAGCGCAGGAGGAGCTCTGACATGAGCTACAAGGAGCCAGCCATGAAACAACGTCAATGTTTAAAACGTTGGTGGGAAGGAATTGAAGCAAACTCTGTAGATAACATTGAAAATGCTATTTTGTTAGAACAGTTTTTTGGGGCATGCCCAGCTGAGCTGAAAACCTGGCTGGAGGACTGAGATCCAAAAACACTGCAAGAGGCGGCTGAACTCTCGGACCACTATGCCGAGAGCACACCTGCTCTGAGAGTGAATGGGCTGGGTGTGACAGCACAGAAAGGGAAAAAAGCACACCTTCAGGGCAGCTAAAACCCTCACTGCCTCCACCAAAACCAGTTAACCCCAGGTTTCAAAGAAAAGATTTTTCTGAGAAAAGAAACGAATGTTGGGTTTGTAAAGAAACTGGGCATTTTGCCAGACAGTGTCCCAAAAGGATGAGCAATACGCAACATGAGGCTAAGAAAGAAGTGGGTTGTTTGTGTGTCCCTGGAAGCATGCCTGTGAACATGAGGGAACACATGCACCCAGTCATGGTGAATGGTGTACAGACACAAGGGTTAAGGGACACGGGGCATCCCTGACATTGGTAAAAGGGGATCTGGTAGAGCCTGGTCAGCTTATACCCAATGAATTTGTAACTGTACAAGACTTCACTGGTGAGGAAAAAACATTGCCACTCACTAGTGTTCTCCTAGACTGGGGTGAAACTGGGGGAACTGTGCAACAGGTAGCTATAGCCAAAATGTTAGAAGTTGATGTCATCTTTGGCAACAATCTCAAACAGGGGATGGTGTGTGCAGTTACCCGTAGCCAAGCAGCAAGAGAAAATTGTAGTTCCCTGGACCCCACAGAAGCCATTGTGGAACACACTGGGAGGCTGGTTCCCCAGTCTGTGTCTCCTGCTAGGAAGACTAATGAAAAGGGGGTAGAAATTTCACCAGTATCAGTTAATCACACAGCTACAGAGGGTTACTCTGAAGAGAGAGGGGTGACCCATTGTCAGAGGGTTAGAGATGACAGTGATCCTGAGTGTCCTGATGCTAGTGCTAGGAACCCTAGTTTAGAGACTGAAGGGGACCTATCCCATGCCTTGGGAATGTGTAAGGAGTTTGCAGCTTCTCAGAAAAGTGATCCTAGTCTAGAGAAGCTGAGGGCTTGGGCAGACTCTGATGGAGCACAGGGAGGTGACGGTAAACATAAGGTTTATTGGGAATATGGACTGATGTATACTCAGACTGTAAAGACAGAGGGAGGGGTGATAGGCAGTGAGCTTGTCATTCCCCAGGGGTATCGTGAGCAGTTGCTCAAGATTGCACATGATATTCCCTTGTCTGGTCATCTGACAATCACGTGCACTATGCAGTGGTTGGCCCAGAATTTGTATTGTCCCAACTTTACCCAGCAGGGGAAGGAGTATTGCAGGTCTTGTCACTGGTGCCAAGAAATAGGGAAGGCAGATAAGAAAATCAAAGCCACCCTAATTCCATTGCCCATAGTGGAGGAGCCATTCCAGAGGGTGGGAATGGATATTGTGGGGCTTTTAAATACCTCCAACTCCTCCAGGAAGAGGTTCATCCTGACTGTGGTGGATTATGCCACCCGGTACGCTGAGGCAGTTGCCCTATCCTCACTGAGGACAGACAAAGTGGCAGATGTCTTGCTTGGGATTTTCTCCCGTGTTGGGTTTCCGCAGGAGGTTATCATCGATTGAGGGTGTTCCTTCATGTCGGACCTGATGAAATGTTTGTGGGAGAAGTGTGGAGTGGTGCAGAGGCACACAACACCTTATCACCCGTAAGCCAATGGGCTTGGGGAAAGATTTAACTATACCGTGAAGTCAATGCTCCAAGCAATTGCTAAACAGCATGGGAGGGACTGGGAGAAATACCTTCCCCACCTGTTTGCATACAGGGAGGTGCCCCAAGAGTCAACAGGGTTTCCCCCCCTTCAAGCTCTTATATGAACGCCAGGTACATTGGCCCCTAGACTTGATTCGGGAGGACTTGGAAGGCAAGCACGCCACCCAAGGAACTCCCATGAATTACATCTTTAGGTTTAGGAAAAGGCTGAAGGAGTTTATGGGGACAGCACAGAGTAAACTAGCAGCTGCCCAACAGAAATGAAAAGTGTGGTGCAACCGTAGAGCCAGAGCTCACTCGTACATGGTGGGTCAGGAAGTCATGGTCCTTATTCCGGTCTGGAAAGACAACCTGTAGGCTGAGTGGGCAGGACCATACAAAGTAAGGGAGGTAAATGACGTGAACTATATCACAGAGTTACCTGAAAGAAGACATACAGAAAGAATGTACCACGTCAACATGATGAAGCCATATGCTAATAGGGCTGACATGGTGGTTGCAGTATGTAGTCCTGGGGAGGGGACGGATGAAGGAGACCCCCTTCTGTACTTTTTTTATTTATTTTCTTTATCCACCTTACTCAACCCTGGACTCTCTCTGATGGGGGCACACAGCTTACCTCCATCCCGCCACGTCTGAGTCTCAGTCCTGACACTCGGTGGAAGGCCAACTCCTCCTTGTTCCAGGCATCCACACCGCACCTTCGCCACCCTACGTGAGGACAATCCATGGTCCATGGGAGCTCTGAGGTCAGCCACCGTACACAACTGTTGGGCATGGGGGGTAGCTCCCATACCCCATCGTAGCCTACCAAGGCTGGGACAATTTTCCTTGTTCAGTTGCTCTCCGGGGCTCAGATGCACAATGACACCCTGCTCGATGTGTGCACACTCCCGTGCGCTACTCGAAAGGTGTCCACCGCAGCCCTGATCCCCTTTGTTAGCCGGCTGGGCAGTGCAATCACCTGGTAGCCACCAGGGGGTGCTAATGCACCAGCGTGGACAAGTCCCCCCCTCCTTGAAGAAGGAGAGCAGTCCCTCAGATGCTCAATCCTTCCTCATCCCCACTGACCCCCGGTGGCCTGTGCTCATTCCCGAACATGGGTCACCAGCATGGCGTGAGGTGTGGCTTTCAGTGTCTCAACCCTCAGTGCCACCTGGCCAGCTTCCCCCTTCTGGACTTGCTGGAAGAAAGCAAGCGGGAGTCCTCTGTGGAGGCAGTTAAATTGTCTCCCCAGCTGGCCCCGGACAAGATCCAGGAAGTAAGGGGGGTTTTAGCAGACTTTGCCCCACTGTTTAATGTCAAACCTGGACTAACCCCCTTAGCGATGAACAATGTGGAGACAGGGACACAGACGCCCATACAGCAGACAGCATATTGGGTGTCAGAGGCTGTCCAAAAGGACATTAGGAGGGAGGTGGAGGAAATGCTGGATTTAGGGGTAATCCAGAGATCCCACAGCCCCTGGGCCTCACCCGTAGTCCTTGTGCCCAAGCCAGATGGCTCTACCTGTTTCTGTGTGGACTATCGTGGACTGAATACAGTCATGAAGTCAGATGCCCACCCAATGCCCTGGACGGATGAACTCCTGGACAAGTTGGGAGGGGCAACCTACCTTACGACTATTGACCTGACAAAGGGGTACTGGCAGCTAGAGTTAACTGACAAATCTAGGGAGAGCTCAGCCTTCATCACTCTGATAGGCTTATTTGAATTTAAAGTAATGCCTTTTGGAATGAAGAACGTCCCTGCCACTTTCCAAAGGTTGGTGAACCAGGTGTTAAATGGTGCTGAGGAGTATGCCATGGCATACCTGGATGACATTGCCATCTTTAGTACCAGCTGGGAGGAACACCTGTCCCACCTTAGGGAATTGCTGGCCATGATACAGAGGGGTGGGCTCACTGTCAAAGCTGAGAAGTGCCAGGTTGCCATGGCTGAAGTGACATACCTCGGGCATGTTGCAGGCTGGGGACAGCTCCATCCTAACCAAGTAAAAATAGAGGTGATCAAGGCATAGCCCAGACCAGAAATGCAGCAGCAGGTCAGGAGTTTTCTAGGGACAGCAGGGTACTATAGGAAATTTGTACCCAATTACAGTGCCCTGGCTGCTCCCCATCTGACCTGGTAAAGAAAAAGATGCCTAAGAAAATTACCTGGGAACCAGCCTGTGAAAAAGCCTTTACCAGACTGAAGAAGGCACTGTGCAGTGCTCCTGTATTGACAAGTCCTGAAAAACTAATGGTAGTCTATTAAGATGGAGTCTTGCTTTGCAAGGGTATGACATGGCGATCTTACATAGGGCCGGAGCGACCAATCAGAACACCAATGACCTGTCGTGTCTATATGAGGAGTGAACTGACTTGTGGAAGCTCATCCCATGCAGGGGGTGGAGCCCCCAAATTCAGTCTAGGTCAGGAGGATTGTGATGCTTGGCCAGCTGGCTATGATTGTTGGATGATATTTGTAATATAAAAATATAGTGTATGATTGTCACAGTGCTTCCATGGGTGTCCCCCCCCCAGGTTTCAGTGAAATGACAGGATATATATTAAACCAGGAGATCTCTGTAATGTAATTAACTTCCTTGATACATTACATTTTATAGCCTTTTCATGGCCAGTTTCTTCTTTGAAGTGGAAATGAAATGGGACTTTATGAGTCTGCCAGAGGATGAAAATCATAAACTTTTATGACGTCTTAAGAGGAAGAACATTTACTATCAACTGGTGTTAAAAAGCTATAAAACCCTTTGAAATGTACTGAGAGAAGGAACTGGGAAATCAAAGACTTATAATTTGGGAAATGAGTCTTTGCTGATGTCACCTTATTTAAAATACCTCCTGATAGGACATGTTTGTATTTTTTTTATATTCTAAAAGGAGGAGCTAGATGACTCATTGAAGGGGTATGGAGAGACACAGTTTAAACTAATACTGTGTCTGAACTGTTTTTGAAATATACCATCTTGGGACTCTAGACAGACACAGCTGTCTGATATAACTATAAGCACTATAGAGGTAATACAGTAGATAGAAAAAGTCTAAATGTATTGTGGTAGGAGTTTTTGTTTTGTACGTTTCCTTGTTGCCCAGAGCAAGTCAGTCAGGGCCACCTCTCCAGGGAAGTCATCAAATGGTGAACCCACTCCATGGTCAGATAAGTAACATATTTCTGTGTTTTCCCTTTTTGCTTTTACTTGGTTGATTAGGCTAGGCTGAGGGCAGGAAGGGGAGCATGAACAGGCAGCAGTTCAGGGCTCAAGTACTTATCCAGCAGACCCAATCCAGCCTGGTTAATTTCCGGGACTGCCCCCCCCCCCGGGGCCAGGTCTTGAATATATCACGGAAGCCTGCTTTGCCTAGCTGCAAGTATTGCTAAGCTCAGAGGAGAAAAGGGGGCATGTGAGGAGGAAGAACCTGTAAAAGCACCTATCCTAAATAGATACTTTTGCTCAGTATTTACTGAAGAAAAGGTAGGGCAGGGCCACAGCTCAGCACCATGGACACAGGGGGGAGGGAGGTGAGCACTACTCCCTTCACAAAAGAAAGGGTCCTAAAAGAGCTCATTAAGCTGAGAGTGGACAAGGCAATGGGACTTGATGGCATACATCCCAGGGTACTTAAGGAGCTAAGGGTGAAACTAGCAGAGCCATTAGTAGAACTGTTTAGTGAGTCTCTGAGCACAGGACAGGTCCCAGAAGACTGGAGAAGGGCTCATGTGATCCCGCTCCACAAGAGTGGTAGCAGAGAGGAGGCAGGGAACTACAGACCAGTCAGTCTTACCTCAGTAGTGGGCAAGATCATGGAGGCACTCCTTAAGGAAATGATAGTGCAACACCTGGAATCCATAGGGGCACAGGATCCAAGACAGCATGGGTTTACAACAGGAAGGTCCTGTCAAACTAATCTCATAGATTTTTTTGACTGGGTAACCAGAGTGGTGGACCAAGGGGGAGCAGTTGATGTCGCCTACCTTGACTTCAGCAAAGCTTTTGACACTATTCCACATTGAAGATTGATAAATAAGCTGGGTAGACTTGGGGTGGGTCAGAAGTTGGTCAGCTGGGTGGCAAACTGGTTGATGGGCAGAAAACAAAGAGTGTTTGTAAATGGTATACAGTCAGAAGAGATGCAAGTCACAAGTGGGATACCTCAGGGATCAGTCCTGGGGCCAGTCCTCTTTAATATCTTCATTAGTGACATTGCAGATGGACTAGAGGGTAAGGCTTGTCTGTTTGAAGATGACACCAAGATCTGCAACAGAGTAGATGATCCAGATGGGGTGGGCAGAATGAGAAGAGATCTGGATAAACTAGCAAAATGATCAGAAGAGTAGCAACTGGATTTAATGCAAAGAAGTGCAAGATCATGCACATAGAGAAGAGAAACCCTGAACCCACCTATAGGCTGGGAGGGAAGTTGCTGGCACTCACAAAGGAAGAATGAGACTTGGGCATCATCATCACCGATGACCTGAAATCATTCAAGCAGACCTCTAAAGCAGTTGGTAAGGCTAGGGGGATGTTAGGTTGTATTAGTAGGGGTATCACAAGTCGTAAGAGGGAGGTAATAATCCCTCTTTACAAGACACTGGTTAGGCCCCTTCTGGAGTACTGCATGCAGTACTGGAGGCCACACCTTCACAAGGACATTAACCAAATTGAGGCAGTCCAGACAGAGAAGGGCAACCAAAATGGTGCGGGGAGTGCATCAGAAGACATATGAGGACAGATTAACGGAGCTCAATATTTATACCCTTGAGCAAAGGAGTGAGAGAGGTGATATGATCGAAACATTCAAACACCTTAAGGACATTAACAAGGTGAAAGAGTCTAACATGTTTAAATATAAGAAAAATAGCAGGACAAAAGGACACAGCATGAGATTAGAAGGAGGCTGATTAAGGGGGAATGTGAGGAAATTCTTTTTCATAGAAAGAGTGGTGGATGCATGGAACGGCCTGCCTTAGGAAGTGGTGGCTGTGAATACAGTGCAGGGCTTCAAACAGGCATGGGATAGGCATAAGGGAGCAATACAGATGAGTATGAATAGATAGGCCACTGACAGAGCAAAGGCTGATGGCATATTTATAAGATAGAAAAAGAAATGGGCAGACTGGATGGGCCTTGCAGTCCTTATCTGCCATCAGCCCTCTATGTTTCTATGTTTCAAGCCCAGCTCCCATACAGGGAGGGATTTGTGGGGTCTCCAAGCAACACACGGCAGCTGAGCTGGTTACCTTTCCTAGGTCCCAGCGCCCAGGACTTTCACATGGGTGACAGAGGACCCTGTTAAATGTTGTTTTTTTTTTTTTATGTTTACAGTGCATGAAGTAGGGCCAGCTGGCCCCTAATATGGATGCGGGTGGGGATTTTGGAACAGACAGGCTGGGGGGGATATGGGGCTCTGGGCAGGGTCACATAAGGCCTGGACCCTCTGTGATTTAAAAGCACTGGTGTGTCTGCCTAGGTCAAAGACCAGTATCCACAGTCACTACGGGAGGGCAGAAAACTTCAGACTCTCTGCGGTGGCAGGGGGCAATGCAATCCTCCTAAAGCCTGCCTCTGAGCTGCAGTCTAACAAGCTACACCCTAGCCACTGCTCAATCCAAACACTCCTCCTCCCAATCCGAGACTATTTCTTTATTGGGCAGTTTGACTATGGCCCATTTAGATCATTTAGCAGCCAGGGTCAAGCCACTAGAACACTGGGAGCATGGTGTTTCTTCCCCCCTACATGACCCTCCTTGAAATTTTAGACCACCCGGTCCCTCTCCCTCTAGGCTTCCCCCGTTTTCATGGGGTAGTTCTCCCCCCATAGCTGGGATGCAACCTTTCCTGCAAGTGCATATTCTCTGTATATCCTCTGGGTATATGTTGAGACGAGACTTCACCCTTAGTCTCACTAAGGTGATGATTCCAACTCTCTGGAGGGTTACCAACCCCCATCTCCGCAAAGCATGGGGGGGGGTGTAAGGTGTACACACTTTGCCCGGGTCTAGAGGTTGGCCTGCAACAGGTTGTCAGGGTCAAAGGTAAGCCTCTATTTCCCCAGTGTATATCACTAGATGTAAAACCTGTATATAGTTTGTTTTGCTGTTTCATTTTTTTTGTTTGCTTAAGGTTGTACAAGGGACACACACAGACTCCGGCCGAGTTGCCAAGAGAATGATAGACAGTGACACATGGGAGGGGCCAGGTTACTCTCTCTCTTCAAGTGGCATTTGGGTTCTGATCTCCTGTGGGGTTGTCACCCCACCCCTAACCCCCAGCTTTGATTTTGATGTTCTCCTGTATGCATACCAGCCTCCTCCATTTAAAAAGTAATAAAACATGTGGGACGTGGAATGTATGGGGCCTTAATACCCCCCCCACAAATGGAAGCAGGTATTGCACCATCTTAGGAGGCTGGGAGCAGGCGTGACATTTCTGCAAGAGACTAACCTCAAGGGATGACCATGGCAGATTAAAGTGGGACTGGGTGGGTCAGGTCTTACATGCAGCTGCTCCAAACAGAAAAAGGGGTGGAGGTGATACTCCTTAATAAAGCTCTCCACTGGAATCTGTGAAGGAAGCTGAGTGACCCTGAGGGGAGATGGATGATTGCAGTCTTGGACACACCATCGAGTCCCTTACTACTGGGGAATGTGTATGCCCCCAGTGAGGACTCCCCCTCCTCTTTCCACATGCTGGCCAAACAGCTGAGTGCACTGGCACCTGCTAACACCCCATGCTTATGGAGGGGATTTTAATTTAGCATTAGATCCTTTTCTAGACAGATTTCCCTCCAACACAGAACCCCATTCTAGGGCACTGCTGGCTCTAGCCCAGATGTAGCAGGATCTGGCCCTTACAGACACTTGAAGGATCTTCCATCCCTCCCTACGGGACTATGCTTTCCACTCCCTGGTGCACAGTTCACACAGTCACATCAATTTTTGGCTCACTTCCCCCAGCATCACTAGTAACACCATCAATATAGCCATCCAGCCCCTGGTCATTTCAGATCATGCCCCAGTAAAGGTGACTTTCACCTGGAGATCCCCCATTCCTACCTCCCCCTCCTGGAGCTTGGACCTGCTGCTCCTTCGAGACCCGGACTTTCTCCCCTGGCTCCAGTGTGAGGCTAAGGACTTTTTTGCTAATAACCCAGTGGCAGATACCTTGGCAGGCAACACATGGGAGGCCTTCAAGGCCACCTTAAGAGGGGCTATTGTGGGGTATGCTCACAAATGCTGGAAGGCCCAGGAGCAAAGACTTCACTCCCTGGAACACCAGCTCAAGGAGGCAAAGGAGGCTTTCAAGGCATTGGGTCACCCATCCCTCCACACCCAGGAGGGATGCCAGGTGGCAGCCTTAAGGATGCAGGTGAATGAGCTCCTCTCCAAAAAGGCCAAGATCTCAATCATAAGGCTAAGGCACAAATACTGGGGGGGGGGCTCTGGTCAATTGGTTGAAGAAGCAACAGGTGGAGCACCATATTGCTGCCCTAGTGGATAAGAGGGGGTCAGTCACACATCTGCTGAGGGGATTAATCAGGCTATGGATGATTTCTATTCCTTGCTATATAAGTCCTCCAGAAAACCCAACCCGGAAGGTGGGATCCACTTTTTGATATCCTTAGGACTTCCTCAACTCTCAGTGCACCAGGCTCAAGCCCTAGATGCCCCTACTAAGGTCGAAGAGGTGTCCTCCACAGTCGCTTCCCTGAAAAACAGCAAAGCGCTAGATGGGGATGGATTACACCAAGAAATCAGGCAGATGTTGAGCTCCACCATTTCCCCTATCCTGCAACAGCTGTATGTCAAGGCAGGGTCACTCCCTCCCTCCTTCAGGGAGGCAATTATCACTATCCTGCCCAAGAAAGGGAAAAACCCCAGATGGCCACTAACTATAGGCCCACATCCCTACTGAATGTGGACAGCAAAGTGCTGGCTAAAATCTTGGCCAATAGGCTCAACCCTCTCCTACCGTACCTGATATACCCCTCCCAGGCAGGATTTGTCAAAGGCCGATACAGTGCAGATCACATTTGATCACTGGTGAACCTAATCCATCAAGCCAAATCCACCCCCACTCCGGCAACCACAGTAGCCATAGACTTTGAAAAAGCCTTTGACTCCCTGGAGTGGGACTATGTCCAACAGGTACTGAGCACAATGGAATCTGGAGTGGGATTCCAAACCTGGATCCATGCTACTTTCCCCCCATGGAGAAAGTGCTCACCAACTCAATGCTGACCCCCCTTTCCTACTAGGTAGAGGTACCCGACAGGGATGCCCACTATCCCCATTACTTTTTGCAATTGTAGTAGAACCATTGGCCATTGCCATTAGACAACATCCACAGATACAAGGAATTGCCTGACGAGGGGAGGAATACCCCATCCTAATGTATGCCGACGACCTTCTCCTCTCCCTAACTGATGTCCCTACAGCTCTTCCCCCCCCTTCTGAGCACCCTTTCATAATTTTCTATCTTCTCTGGGCTTAGCCTTAACCAGTCCAAAACTGAAGTCCTCCCCCTCAACACTCACTGCACTTAGCCCATGGGGACCCAGTATGGTCTCCGCTGGTCTCCAGATGTCCTTACATATCTGGGTATATGGATCTCCACTGACCTCACCAGAATTTGGGAGCTGAATTTGAAACCTGTAATATCAGCTATCTGTACAGAGTTAGGTAGATGGAGGGATCTCCACCTCTCTCTCTGGCAGGTAAAATCTCCGTCATAAAAATGGTTACGGCCCCCAAAATCATGAACTTCCTATCCCACATCCCCCTGAAGATTCCAATGATCTGGTTTTTCAAACTAGATACTTTGGTGGGAGGCTTTCTCTGGGAGGGGAAGAAACCCAGGTATAGTAGAAATAAACTGTGGGCCCACTGGACAGAAGGAGGGTGGGGCCTCCCTTGGTTTGAAGGCTACACATGGGCCTACTCAGCTACTCAGATGCTGAAATGATTTGCACCCCCTGGGTCAGGAGTGCCTCAATGGTTAGCCATGGAGAGAAAGAGACATGTACGCTGGCCCAGCTGCCCCTGTTGATATATAACCACCCCACAAGGAGCATTCAGTCTCAGACTACTATAGGACCTTCACTGGAATACTGGGGCAGAATGCACAGAAAGTTGGGCACTAACCCAGCCCCTCTAAGACTCACCCCATTGTGGGACAACAAGGGGATTCTTATTAATAGGGAACCCATAATCTGGACCTCTTGGGCTGAAGCAGGTCTAAATACTCTGCAGGACTTATATGCCCTAAAGACTAGCACCCTAAGCTTCTTTGCCAAAGTGTTGAAGTGTATGGGTTACCCACCAAGGACTTCTGGAGTTTCCTCCAGCTTAAGGAGTGCAGTCACTAGCTATATCCACAAACATCCCCAGAGCCAGCCCCCCCCCCATTCAAGACATGGCTCCATATGGAAAGAGGCCAGTCTAGCTGCATCTATGCATCTCTCAGTGCGGCTCTTCCCTCTCAATCCCTAGCTTCCTAGGTCAAATGGGAACAAGCTCTTCACACTAGCACCACTGTCCAGGAATGGAAGTCCTGCCTGAGAATGTCCCATACGGCCTACCCAGATACCAGAAGTCAGCTAACTCAAAACAAAATAATACATTCATGGCACAAAACACCTGTGGTCCTAAGGAAGGCTAAACTGATATTCTCTGCTGGAGATGCCAGAAGGCCTCAGGAGATCTGATACACATTTTATGGCACTACACCATGGTCCAACCTCTGGGGACAAGGGCATGTAAAATGGAGTACAAAATCCTACACAAACCAATCCCCATGGCCCCAGAACTGTAGATCTTAGGAGCCAACTCTGTGGCCCCCCATCTTCGCTCAGGAGACCTGAAACTTCTGGCCATCCTTAGTATGCAAGTTAAAAGACTCCTATTATGCAAATGAAAGAACACAGGAGGTTCTCTCCATCACAGAAGTGCTTAACTCCCTAGTTCAGACTGAAAATTTCTCCAGAATGTCACATATGGTGGTGGATACTCTCTCACATTACAGCTCTCTGTGGCAGCCATTGGTTTTGTACCTGAGGCCCAGGAAAGGTATAGGCCAATCAGCCAGCTCAACAGCTGGCCTGAAAATAGAACCAATCTACATCAAGGTGCCACTTCCATTCCTCCCCTGGCTGTCCCCACTATCTCAGGTGTCTTAGCATGCTAGCAGTATAGTCTTGGCTTGTCTGGAATTTTAAGCAACCTTTCTGTTCGGAAAAATGGCTGATGTGTGTCCCTTTTCTTTCTTTCTGTTATAGATCCTGTCCTGGATCCAGAGGAATGTATGGTAAGACATCAAATGGCTCAGTACTGGGAGATGTCTTAAACACACTAGGTAAGCACCTTAGCAGAGCCTAGTCAGTCATGTTTGAAGTTTGAAGACCCCCTACTGTTTGGTTTGGCCTTCTCTTTTAAATGTTATATCACATAACTGATGAATATCATTAAGCGCAGGCTCTGATTGGGACAGAATAAGCGTAATCCTTTTAAGATTGCAGCAGTCTATGGTAAGCAAACACTCACAGCTTTATGTATAACCTGTAACCCTTACAAGATTGTAATTGTACCCTTTTACATGTAATGTCTGTCTGAAATTTAAATAATAAAAAACTTTTAACTAAAAAAAAATAATAAAAATACATTCAAAATACAGTTATCTGAAGCCCTGCTGCCCACCACCTAAATGGTGTAGCCAACAACCAAGGACTTACTGCAGCCAAACCTACCTGCTACCCAGCTGATCTCTGTCACAGCCAGCAACAAATTCCCTCCTGCTACCAGGCCTACCCACTACTCAGTTCATCCCCTGGCATGGCTAACAACATACTGGTAGGTCCTGTTTCCTGATCCACCCACCACCTAACTGATTGCCCAGCATGAGCAGTAACAATGACCTTCCTTTTGCCAAACCCACCTACCACCCAACTGATGTTCCAGTATAGCCAAAAAGACTGGGCAGACTGCATGGATCTCTAGGCCTTTTTTCTGCCACCATAGTCTATGTTTCTATGTAACAACAACAAAATACCTCTTCCTACCATATCCAGCTGATTCATCCCCAACCCTGGTACACAGAAAATCTGGCCAGAATCCAACAGGTTCACCTGCCACCTGACTGGCACAACACCTTGCTCCTGTGACTCACCTCCTCCTAGGAATCAGAAGAAGCTGTCCCTTCAGACCACCAGAATATAAACCCTACAACTAAACATTGTTATTGCCCTTACATTTGCCAAGAAAACCATGGGAGCTGGAGTAAACTCACAGAAGGAGGCTATATGGGCTATCATATAGCAAGACCACCCCCCTCCCAAGACTTAAGAAGTCCCATGCTTCAGTCCTGGCCTGAAATAAAACACAGTCCCAAAAGTTCACAGACCTAATAGTGGATGAGAAGAATTCTCCTTTAATGCCTCATACAGCAGGATTGCACCACTAGGAAATAGCTGCCAGCCCTAGGCATTCAAAGGCCATCACATTGAAAACAGTCCCACCAGCACAGTGGGCCTTCCTGTCTCCCCTTTCCTAGCCAGCCCAACAGGACCCTCAGATTTACACTGTGCTTCCCTGCTCAGCAGTTAGTCCTTATCTTTTCATTTTTCCAAGGCATTTTCTGGCATTTATTTTTACAATGTATTTATCCAGGATAGCCCAGCTGAGATTTAATATCTCATTTCCAGTGGAGCTCTTTGTCTAGTCTTTTTCACACCTGGATGGACTGAAGCATTGGGAAGTTATGTGACTTGCTCAAGGTCATACAGTGAGCGTATGGCTGTGATGGGGACTGAACCTCTATTTCATATTACCTTTTAAGTATGACAAATGATCTGTAAGCTATCTGTTACATTGTCACAAAGAAAATCACAGCTATGTAATTTTACTAAAGTTAATATATAATTTAGCTACACAGCTACTGTATTTAATGTCTGTTGAGGAATGTAAAACTTCTGTAACAAAATATTGCTTTGCAATTCATATTGCCTTAATAATATCATATTACTGAAAAGTGTTAATTGTCACTTAGTGAATTATTTCCTTTCCTAGCAAAGTCTTTTTTCTACAATCTAGACTGTACCTGTTAACTAGTTAGTGTTAACTCTGTGCAGGTGTATGTTAACCTTTTACCAGAAAAACATTTAAATAGTATTTCTGAGGGTCCCAAATGACTATGTTGTACTTGACCCCTTCCCCCAACTACTTCCTCAGCACTGGGGAGGAAAAAGAAGCTGAAGTGTCTGCATTCTATTCTCAGATGTGCAGAAAGAAAATCCTGGAGGCAGAGGTGTGTAGGCATGAGTGGAAAAACATTAAATAAAGGACAGTCTCCAATAGGATACTTGCCAAGTAAAACATAGTCTTAGAGAAGTGATAGGCTGGAGCATGCAACAGAAAGACAAGATGCAAACTACAGTATTCTTAAAATAGCAAGATTTAGAAAAGAAAAACAAGAGTCTCATGTCTCAGGAAAAACATGACAAGTTTGAAAGAAGACAGAAGTATCAAAGGAAGATGTCCTACAGCCAAGAAGAGACACATCAGAACCTGCAGCTGGTAACTGAATTTGTTTTTCCCTCCCATATTACTAAGGCACTGCTTTTGAATCACCCTAAGGTAATGGATTGGAGGTGCCATAGATATGCAGAGAACACAATGGTAGTTTACTTACCTGGTAAAGGTGATTGTGTTACTGTATATCCATGGTACCCCAACCCACCTGAGGGAGCATGATAAAGCAACCAGTAATGTTTAACATTTAAGTGGCACAAGACATACAAGCATTATAAATGTATTACGATAACTGAATAAAGTAGTATTAGAAACTAACCACGATTCCAAGATTATGATTACTGTCTGTGCATATACATTACCATTTATTTTTACAGCTAAGGAAGCATCGAAACTGAAGACACCCAGGAGGGGAAGGGGCTTGGTGGAGACCGAAATCTGAAACTTAGGTTCACATGTGCTTCAACAGCCTAGCAGGCGTACATAACCCTAAGGTAATGGATCAGAGGTGCCATGGATATACAGACAACACAATGTGATAATGAGAGTTCTGAGGGACCTGTTATGGTAGGTCACACAAACAAACCTGGGGAATGTTTATTAGAGGAAAGGTCATTTGGGACCAGCAAAAGCTGTAAGGAATGTATGCCTGTCTTCCCAGCCAGCTGAGCGTGAGATTATAGCACTCACTCAGTCATGGAGGAGGAGGAAGAAGAGGAAAGTATAGAAATTAACAGTACACACAGATATGCCCAATGATTTGGAATGAAAGTTGCAATGCCAGGGGTAAAAAAAAGGCTCTGCAGTTTTCCAATGTTATCCACCTTGACACTCAGAATAGTCTGTGTGCAATATGCTGTTTGTGTACAGAGCCTCTTAGCTGGGCTAGACAGGCAGGCAACCATGGCACCATAACATTACTATAACACTGCGAAGGCATCCACTTCAGTGGGCCAGAGATTGTAAGTCACCAGGTGACATGACAAAGAATGTTGCAGAGTTTGGCAGTGGTATACAGTGTGGTATAAGCACATTTTTTCAGTCTCCAATGATCATAAAAAAATAAACACTGGACAGAGCTGTGAATTTGTCTACCATCTCATCCTCTTGATCTGCAAAGTCTTTTTTGCAACAAAAGGCTCCCTAAATGAAAACAGAAAGAGGTCACAACTTTCTCCTCCAGCCTTTTTCTGTGTACCAGCAGCATCTCAGAAACAGTTAACAATGCACCATGCTTTTGAATGGGCAACCAAATAATACCAAAGTCACCTAGCTCCTCAAAAGGTGGATAATACAATAACTGCAATGATAGCACAGGACATGCATCCTTTCTTATTGATGACGTTTCTGTTTTTGGTAAGTTATGAAAATTGCTGCCCCTTCATACCATCTGCCGTCACAGAAATATTTTTTTTCACAAAGGCTGTGACAGCTTTTCACAGGGAATTGTCAGAAGGTGAACATAACCTTGCAATCATCAGCCATCAAGAAAGTACATATGTCAACATATGTGGCAGGTCAAACAGCAGACTACATGACTGTCAGTACCCTCAGGTTTTCATTTACATCCTCTGTAACATTCATTGCCACCATCAAGGATGCACAGCTTCCTTAAACAGGCAGCTCTCTGTACTGTGAGTTTTGAAAAAGAAAATCACAGTGGTGAGAACATCCTTCAGGAGCTAAAAAAAAAAAAGCAGTCCCCAAACTATCTTTAGCTTAATGGCCTTTCCCCAGGATTTGTAGTTTCAGATAATGGAGTCAATATTCTAAAAAGCATTAAAGGATATTTGGTTTGTGAATAAAACATGTTTTGTACGTAGTGACTCTAGTGGTACATGAATTCCTAACTGAAGGCAGGAGAATGCATAACATTCTGGATGCTGCATGAAAGATGTGGACAGTCCAGGTGCTTGCAAAAGCATACAAATATAACCCTCCTTGGGAGGTAGGGTTGATAGGAGCTGGTTAGAAGAGTGTTGTTCTTTGGGAGGTCCTTGGTCTAACCCCTAAAGCGTTAACATTTTCTGTTCTCTCAGGAGTCTGTTCACCATTGTCTGGGAGCACCCGTGGAGGGTGGGACTCATTTGGCATGGGATGTAGAGCACAGGATGGGGGGAGTCCATCCCAAGGCAGGGGTGGGGGTGACTGCACACTTCTGTAGGAGCCCTTTGGCTTTCTGGAAGGAGAGGATGAAGACAGAGCCCTGAGAGAGGAAGGGGCAGAGGCTGTATTCTCTGAGACACCCGTGGGAGCCGAGCTGTCCTTGGAAAAGAGAGAGGCAAGATGTCTTGCTTGGCATCAAAGAGATTTGAACCCAGGGATGTTGGACTGCCTAGTCCACAGCATGACTTAAACGTTGCACCTCTCATCCACAGTGCGAGAAGCCACCACTTCAAGCTAGCCTCTGTTGTTTTCCAAGTGCGACTCAGGTGCAGAGTGGTCCCAGGCAGAATGAATTGTCAGGAGGCAGATTAGACAAGATTGCCCTCAATATGAATACCCTTGTTTGCCTGAATGGATCTGGGACATTATTGAATCCAAGAGGAGAGAATGGGTCTACAATGCTGTCCTGCAGAAGATTCACAGGAAACATGGTTTGGATGCCTACAGCCCCACAATTTCACTACAGGAGGTCTAGTGGGTTGCCAAGAGGATATATTATTTATTGAATTTTGATGACCGGGTAGGCCCACTGGGCCCTGAAGGTCCCTTTTTCAGGGGCGACCCGGGAATAACAGTACACGAATAATTAAACAGTTGAACATAAGCAGATATAGGTTATCATGGGTATACAGTATTCGGCTGTGTACACATAGCAGTTGTTATAGTGGTTTCATATATGTAGTTGATAAGTTGTTATTTCATTACATTCTTCTTTGTCCTACATATTAGCGAGACAGTACTGGAGATTCATTAGGTATAATAGTTCTAGAGCATCAGGAAGGTTCAGAGAAGGGGGAGGAAAAAGTTAGTGCTACCTTGTTGGGGGGGGTTAGAGATTTTAGTTTGGTAAGCAGGCAAGTTGTGGTCAATAGTAGATAGCAGAATGTTAACAAATGCTCGTAGCCTAGGAAATAAGGTTCTAGACCTGGAGGCCTTGTTGGTAGATACAGACCTTGACATGGCAGCAATAACAGAGACATGGTACTCTGCTAATCATGGCTGGGAAGTTAATGTACCAAGCTATACACTGTTTGGGAGGGACAGGGAGGTTAAAAAGGGTGGAGGAGTGGCCCTGTACATCAGAGATGGTGTAAAGGCTACAGAAGTTCAGGGAAGAAAGAGTAAGGTCAAGACAATGTGGGTAAACCTGGGGCAAGGGAATGGAACAGCAATATGCACTGGGGTGATCTACAGACCTCCAACACAAAGGGAAGAAACAGACAGGGAACTAGTGGAGAACATACACAATATGGCAGCTAAAGGCGAAATCCTGCTACTAGAGGATTTCAATATGCCAGATGTGAATTGGACCACCCAGATGGCTGCTTCAGCCAGAAGCACAGACATCTTAGAATCCCTGCAGGGGGTTGGACTCAGGCAGCTGTTGCATGAACCAACCAGGGACAAGTCGATTCTGGACCTGGTATGGACCAATGGGAACTGAGTCAAAGAAATACAGGTGGAAGGGCAGCTGTGGTCCAGTGACCACCACATGGTATGGTTCAGCATGGAGACATGGACTCACTTAACTCATTACCTCCAATAGCTTCATATGAAGTCCAAACGTTTCATTGTTTACCTGACACAAAATGGCCACCCAGGAGGTTATGAGTTAAGCCACACAAGGGCAAGAGTATTAGATTTCAGGAGAACAGATTTCACTGAACTTGGATAGATGTATACAAGCCATCCTGGGAAAGGGAGAGGTAATAGAGGGGGTGGAGGAACAATGGGAGAAACTGAAAGAGTCATAGTGGAGATAACAAACTAATGCATTAGGATAGTGGCCAAAGAGAAAAGAAGAAGGAAACCACTAGTTCTCTAAAGAGGTGGGGGACAATGTCAGGGCCATAAGGCTGAGTTTCAGGAAATATAAGGAGCAAAGGGAGAAGGGCATGGAGGTGTACCTTGAATGTCTAAGGGAAGCGGGGAAGACTTTTAGGAGAGCTAAGGTGCAGACAAAAGAGGGTTTAGAATGGTCTGTGAGCAAAAGGGATAAGGCATTTTATAGGTACATCAGTGAAAGAAGAAAACTGGCAGGGGGGGAATTGTGAGGCTCAAAGGGGAGAAGGGAGATCGTAAGGAGGGGAATCTAGACAAGGCGTAAATACTGAACAAATACTTCTGCTCAGTATTCACTAAGGAGGGGGAGGGTCAAGGACCACAGTTGGGGTGCAGAGACAATGAGGGGGGATAAGTGGACACCAGTCCATTCACAGTGGAGCGAGTTCCGAAATAACTCACAAAGCTGAAGGTGGATAAGGCCATGGAGCCAGATGGCATCCACCTGAGGATATTAAGGGAGCTGCAAAGGGAACTAGCAGCACCTCTGGCAGCCCTGTTCACAGAGTCACTCAACACAGGTATGGTTCCAGAGGAGTGGAAGAGGGCACATGTAGTCCCACTGCACAGAAGCGGCAGTAGGGAGGAGGTGAGGAACTAAAGGCAAGTCAGCCTCACCTCAATGGTGGGAAAGATCATGGAGACACTACTGAAAGAAAGGATAGTGGCACATCTGGAATCCAGGGGTGCTCAGGATCTGAGGCAACATGGATTCACACCAGGAAGATTGTATCAAATGAATCTGATAAATCTTTTTGATTGGGTGACTAGGGAAGTAAATCAGGGAGGGGCAGTGGACATTGCCTACCTAGACTTCAGCAAAGCCTTCGACATCGTCTCACATAGAAGGCTAATTAACAAGATGGGTAGCCTGGGCATGGGAGACAAGGTGGTAAACTGGGTTAGGAATTGGTTAACAGACAGAAGACAGAGCATGGTGGTAAATGAGGTACAATCTGGGGAGAGGGGGGTGATCAGTGAGGTTCCGCAGGATGAGTACTAGGACCCATCCTGTTCAATGTCTTCATTAGTGACATTGCAGAGGGGCTGGAAGGAAAGGTCTGCCTGTTTGCAGATGGCACCAAGATCTGCAACAGGGTGGATACTCCAGAAGGGGTGCAGAAAATGAAGAGGGACTTGGAGAAGCTTGAAAGATGGTCGGGGATGTGGTAACTAAGATTCAGTGCAAAAAAGTGCAAAATAATTAATGCACCTGGGTAGAGGGAACCCTGGGAAGCACTACAGGTTGGGGGGGAGATGTCTGTCACCAAAGAGGAAATAAATCTAGAGGTTATAATTTCTGATGACCTTAAGGTATCAAAGCATGCACAAAGGCAACAGGGAGGGCCAGTGGCATGCTGGGGTGCATAGGCAGGGGTATCACTAGCAGGAGGTGGGAGGTGGTGATGCCATTGTATGAAGCATTGGTAAAGTCTCACCTGGAGTACTGCGTGCAGTTCTGGATGCCACACCTGAACAAGGACATAAATAAGGTGGAGGGTGGGGTTTAAGCATGCATGGGACAGGCACAAGGGAACCTTGAGAGGGAAGGGAGTGTTGAAAAGCCATTGATCACATAGGGTCAGTGGCCACATACAATGTATAGGGCCTACGGGCAGACTGGATGGGCCTAGCGGTCCTTATCTGCCAACAATTTCTATGTTTCTTAGTGTCTGGGAAGGACTCACTATAATGAACAACTACACCTTAATCCAGGACCTGTAAGGAGGGAGATCCAGATATAGTGAAGAGGGCAGAGATTCGTATGGATGTCCTTGTACCAAGCTGGATCATCGGTATTATTATAGTCAGTGGTAGAGTGGCCCCAGCCACAAGAAGGCAGTCAGAGGGATCCAAACGCTACACCTAATGAGAGTCACCATCCACTGAAGATCTGCAAATGGGTAAGACTGTTCTTTGTCTTTTCTGTTGTTGTTATGTGTAGAGACTAGACCGTTGGCAGAGGATTTACTGAACTTTTGTACTGTGTCTTATAAAATGGATAATTACCCTCAGGGTGCCTTTATAAAAGGTGAAACAAAATTGATAGCGGATGCTTTTAAACCATGTTTACTCTCTAGGCCTAGTGAATGTTTAATATATATGCAATAGCTGTAATCTCCTGTCATTAGTTACTATTATTGCATGATACAAATTTTCTGCATTAGCATTATTATCTGTTTGACATGTGTTTATATTAATTCTGAGTCCCAATGGGCCTGCAGTACTATACCGTATTTGTCTACTATGGGAAAAAATGGCTTATTTTGGGGAGACAGGTATGGCTCAAATTTTGGACTAGCAGCTATGGGAATCTGAGGAATTTGGGGCAGCAGTTAGGTAGGCAGCTAGTTCAGGGATAGGGTTGAGCAGCTAAGATTTACATAAGCAGAGCTGAGTGTTGGGTATTGATGGACAGGCATTCACCGGAGTCTTGGGCAATCTGTCCTGAGGGTCCAGGAGGGTGGGTGGCCGGGGGGAGCTTGAGTGAGTTTGGTGTGTCAAGCACTAGGGGCTCTGTTTGTTACAAGAGTTAGATGAATTTGCCACCTTCATGGTGAGACAGCCTTGATCCCTCTGGGACAGTGGCAGAAGGGGACCATGCATAGCCTTCACGCTATGGAACATGGGGTGGGTGGCTGGATTGATGCCCTAGGGATGCCCACTGAGGGTGCCAAGCTTTAAAAAGGGGATGAGTTGTAACCCCTTGCTTGGGGGTAGACTTGATAGCAGCTGATTAGAAGAGCATTATCCCTCAGGAGGTCCTTGGCCTAACCTCTAAAGTGTTAACATTTTCTGTTATCTGGGGAGTCTGTCCACCATTTGCTGGCAGCACCCCTGTACTGAATGAGGGAAAACTGTACTGAGTGTGGGATAAGTGAAGCTGCCAATACTATGTGCATCAAGTGTGGGAAAAGCGAAGCTGCCTGCTTTTGGATTATGTATGGAATATCACATCTGTCATGGCGAGATGAGAGTCGCAGACCCTGAAACTGAATTTTGCAAATATGGATTAAAAATGGACAATGACTGGACATTGAGCTAGTGGGTCCCTTTGCCATACTGTTTCCTCTTTGGGATCTGTACCATCAAATTCTCCAGCCTCCATGGAGTGTCAAGTTTGTTTTTAAAGAATATAACCCCAAGCCCAAAATTGGATACTACTAACACCACCAAAAGTAGGCAGCCGGCCCCTCATAAATTCTTCAAGAGATTTGTCCAAGAGGTGGGCTGGCTGGTTGTGTGGCACACTGTCCACCTGAGAGACAGATGTTATTCTTACTACTCTAACACACATGGTACATACACTAGGATTGGCCACTATTACACACAAAAAGAAAACCTTGGGCTCCTTAGTGATGCTACCATGGAGGACATTATTCATTCAGATCATGCCCCAGTGATTACACAATGGGATCTGGGCCTAGACAGACGTAATACCTTCTGGAAACTTAACCTAATTCACCTGAAAAGTGAGTCTTTTAGGAACTGGGTTGGGGACAAGATACAGGAGATATTAGAGGACAATGAGGCACTAGGCCCCAGTCCAGCCATTAGGTGGGATACACTAAAGGTAGTACTAAGGGGCTATCTGATACAATATACCACCTAGCAAAGCAGCATCACCATCAGGGGGACCTTTCTGTGGCCAAACAGATGAGGCAGATTAAGCAGGAATTAGATAAGTTCTGCATGCAACTCACTGAGATAGCTCTGGCATTCCTTAGGCAGAGGTATGGAGAGGTGGGCCCCAGGGCCTCTCGCCTGCTGGCTTTTCACCTGCGGAAACAAAGGAGTCTCTCCACTATAGCTACCATAAGAGACCCAGTTACAGGAGCAACCCACTCAAGGCTGGGGCAGATTTCAAGGGCATTTACAGACTATTATTCGAAACTATACACCCTGGATCATGAGAATGTCCAAAGCACTATCAAGGACTTTCTCTCCCTCTTAGATCTTCCCAAAATTGACGAGGGTCAACGGGAAGGCCTTATCACCCCCATATCCTATGTAGAACTTAAAAATGTCATCTCCAATTTCAATCAATTTATCAATCAATCAATCAATATCTTTATTTATCCAGGCGGACACCATTGAGCAAGCTCATTTACAAGGTGAACCTGCAACATACATGCAGTAATACATTTAAGAAATTGGTACATTCAAAGAACACAGATCAATTACAGTATTACATTTACACAGTGGATACATTTAAGGGATCACAGGTTAATTACAGTGGTTGGAACGTAGCTCATTTACAAGGTGGACCTGAATATACATGCAGTAATACATTTAAGGAATTGGTACACACAAGGAGCACAGATTAATTACAGGAATACATTTAAACAATGGATACATTTAAGGGATCACAGGTTAATTACAGTGGTCGGAAACATATCATGTGACAGAGTAGGAACTCTGGACCTTACAAAATCAATGGGGGCCAGTCCATTCGCAAGGGATAGCGGTCAGCCAAAATAGTGCAAGTGCTTAGTTTACTATCGAAACAAGCGGGTCTCTGCTGGGAATAATCGTTCTTGGTGATGGACAGGAGTGGGAATTAGAGTTGAGGTCACTGGAGAAAACTGGAAGTGCTAAGAAAAAAAATTTTTAGTGTAAGGGCTATTAGGTATATGTGTAGCAGCTGCATTTTTCAGTGATGACATTATGACAGAGCTTTTTAAATGTGACAAGGCTAATAGGGGATCTTAGTTTTAAGGATTTCTGGGCTTGTTCCAGAAGCGAAGAGGTAAGAAACTTATAAGCGGTTCTCCGGGCGAGTGTGCACCCTAGGTGTTCACAGGGAAATTATGGAACAGCTTCTAAGGGCATAGCCTCCAGCAACAATAGGGGTTAGGCAATCAGCAGTATACTGGGGAGTTTGCCTATAATAGACCTAAATGTCCAGAGGGTCGCGTTCATGTCGCGCCTATATTGTAATGAGCTCCAGCCTACAGCTGCGTATAGGGAGCAATGATGAGTGGTACGAGGAAGGTCTGAGATGACGTGTAAGGAACTGTGGTACAGTGTATCTAGTTTCCCGAGGTAGGAGGCAGAGCAGCTGCTATATATGAGGTCAGCATAGTCAATTATTGAGAAGAACGTTGACTGGACTAGTAGCCTCTTAGCTTCAGTGGTTAGCAGCCATATTATTCTGTAGAAAAGGTCAAGCCTTTGTCTTAGCTTCCTCAGCAGGTCATCCAGATGGTCCGTAAAAGAGAGTTTATGGTCAATCTAGACCCCTCAAATATTAGAATTTCATGACGCATTCGAGTTTTTCTCCCAGAATCGTGGAGATGGGGGGGGGTGTACCAGTTGCTGCTGGATAGGAGAGGTGACATACAGGTGAGAGTAACATGGCTTTGGTTTTCTTTGCATTGAGAAGTAACTTTCTTCTAAGGAGTTGCCATTGCAGGAGGTAGAAGTCTTTTTGAAGGTCAGCGCTTGCAGATTCTGGAGTAGGGCAGCTTAGATAGAGCACTGTGTCATCTGCAAACAGATGGATGCTTGCCTCTTTAACGTCAGTGTCTATATTATTGATATAGATGGCAAATAGTAGTGGTCCCAGGATGGAGCCCTGGGAGACCCCCTTTAATAGCAGAGTGGGTGAGGAAAGCTCACCTTCAGCCTTTACCTTTTGGTACCTGTCGGACAGGTAGTTGCAAAACCAGCTTAAGGAGGTGGGGTCCAATCCTAGCGATTCTTGTGAGGAGAAGAGAATATAGTGGTCTACCATGTCAAATGCTTTACTTAGATCAAGGAATACAGCACAGACGTACTTCTTGCAATCTAAATCTTGTTGCCAGTCATTTGTTACCTTGGCTAATGCTGAGATTGTACTATGCTTCGATCTGAACCCAGATTGGAGGCGGTTTAAAAATTTAGTATCGTCAATAAAGGATCTCAGCTGAGAGTTCACGATTTTTTCCAAGAGTTTCGAGAGGGTGGGGCGAAGGGAGATCAGACTATAATTGTTTAGGTCACAGGGATCTCCAGATTTGAATACCGGAATAACATGAGCAGTTTTCCATATTTGGGGTAGGGTTCCTTGAGATAGTGACAAGTTAAATAGGTGCGTAATTGGAGGTGCAAGAACGTGGTAAGCTAGTTTTAGAAAATAGGGCTCTACATTGTCTGCACCGGCGCCTTTCTTAGAGTCCAATTGTAGAAGCAGATCTTCCACCTCCTTAAGGGAGACAGGGAGGAAGGAAAAAGTCTGGCATGTGGGACCAGATTTAGTAGGTTGAACACCGGGAAGGGGGTGCAGTTTACTTGCAGGAGAATTGTCGAAAGCTAAACCTGCTGTGGCGAAATGAGAGTTGAATGCTTGCAGAATCTCAGTTTTATCATTTAGTACTGTATTCCCTGAAAGGACCTTGGGGGGAAGCATGGTTTGCGACGTGTGCCCAGACACTTCTTTTAGTGTGGCCCAGAATTTGGAGGGCTGATTTGAGGTTTTGTTAAGTTCAGTACGGAAGAAATTAGCTTTGGTCACTCTGATCATCTTGGTGCAGCTGTTACTGGCTATTCTGAATAAGCACCAGTCTTCTTCCTTTTGAGATTTGCAAGCCTTTTTCCATAATTTATCTCTAGAAAGAAGGGCAGCCTTGAGTTCCGCCAAGAACCATCTACATCTTTTGGCTTTTAACTGCACTTTCATCAGTGGGGTATGTACATTCAGAGCACTCAGTATGATTTCATGGAGAAAGGCATAAGCTGCTTCCACTGATTTAGCCAAGTAGAAGCTCTGCCATAGCAGGGAGCTTTTTAGGTCCTGAGAAAATGCCTTTGGGTCGAAGGACCTTTTTGACCTCCTGGTGGAAAATTGTGATGTAAAAGACACTTTGTTAGCAGCCCAGACTCCTACTACTAGGCGATGGTTGCTGACATCCACGTCAAACGTCCAGGCATGAGAGAAGGAGTAGGGTTTATTTGCTAAAATTACATCCAGAAGTGAGCTTTTTGAAGGTTTTTCTTGTTTATATGGGTGGGCTCATTGTTAAGTAGAAAAAGCCCATGGGAGTCACAGATGACTTTCAGGGGGAGTGAGGCTTCAGACAGCCAGTCGTAATTGAGGTCCCCTAATATAATTGTTTCTAGGGGGCTGGTATCCAAGATGGAAGAGAGATGAGACAGAAACTGTGGACCAGCTGAGGGGGGTCTGTAGCATCCTATGATTCGGAGAGCTAGGGATGAGGAAAGTACTATTTTTTTAGCCAAACATTCAAACCCATTTGTTATCGTGGTGGCATCAAGGGTGGAAACAGAGAACTTATCTTTGACATAAATGGCAACCCCACCACCTCTAGTCAGTCTGTCTGCTCTGAAAAATAGGTAGTTCAGGATGTTGATCTCCCTGTCAGGCATGGTGGGTCTAAACCAGGACTCAGAGACTACAAACACATCAGGCTCCGTGTGGATAACCCATGCGTGAATTAGAGTACGTTTTTTCAGAAGACTGCATACGTTGATATGCATGAAGCTGATTCCTTTAAAGTTTTTAATTTCAGATGGGGAGAAGAGGGCATGCATAGGGCCAGGATTGAACTCAAAATTTCCAGAGCAAAGAAGAAGTAAGAGTACAAGTTTCCTTAAGATTACAATAGAGGGCATGAGAGCACGAGACCTTTTTGGGCTACTTATTAATCCAGTTTTGCGGTGCCAGGGTTTACATTTTAGGTTGTGCATTCCCAGGGTTACATAGGCTAGAACTCTAGCCGAATGACTCCAAATGGTGCATTTGCCGGGGGGGGGCTGGTTAATATAATTTGCATGGGGAGTAGAGTGATGGTTTCTCCTTGGGGAGGATATATCGCTTGATGCAGCCAGTGGAGTAGAGGCATAGTGCAAGAATTAAATTCGGTCATGAAGGGTAGACAATCTTGGGGTAGTAGATGCAGTGCCTCTCGTGACTCATAATTTTCCGGGATGTAGCCTATGAGTGGCAGAGTGAGAAGAGTGAAGAGGAATGCAAGCTGCCATATGTAAGCCATAATGATATATGGAGCAGTGGAAGGCGGCTACTGCTTATGGCGGTGCTGATTATGAACAAGCTAAAAGAATTATTCAGCGGGGTTTGGAAGAGGTATGGGGAGAGGGGATTGAGATGACAGTATCGTACCAGATGCCTAATTGAATATGCCAGTGGTATGATTTAAAACAGGTGGATATATGTTTAAGGTGTCAAGAGATAGGGCAGGGATGCATCAAGAACCATCGAGGCAGGGCTAGGAGGCCTATAAAGTTAGTGACAGGGTGGGGGAAGGGTGGGTGGGTGAAAATTTTCAGCTTTGCAGTACCTCTCTGCCTTCCGAGTCTGAGCAAGTGGTCTCGGGTGGTGGCTTTGGAAGCGCCATCCGCCCGGTGGCCGCGGTCCTCCTTGGTGGCTGAGTTGGAATCCCAGTCAGGTTCACGGCTGAGGGGGAAGAGAGAGGGAGTCAAATTTAAAGAGGTACTCCACAGAAGGCCAGCAATCAAGTTGAAGACACCAACATTGCAAGTGAAAGGGACAACGATTTCCTTGGCGCCCTGCAGTCTGGAAGAGCTACTGAGACAGGAAAGGGCTGTATCACTTTGGCTGTGAGGCTGGGATTTAGGTTTTATCAGCAAAAACACACTAGCAAGAATGCATACAGTACATTTCAGTAACTTATTTAAACAAAAGCAGTTAAAACAGCTCTTTTGGTGCATTTTAGTCTAGGTAAACCAGAGGAGAGGCGGACCAATCAGGCAAGCCAGAGAAAAGGCTCACCTCTCGATTGGTCTGTGGCTTTCTAGATACCTCTGCCGCTTCGAGTCCAAGCAAGTGGTCTCGGGCGGCAGCTTCGGAAGCGCTGTCTGCCCAGTGGCCGCGGTCACCCTGGGTGGCTGAGCTGGAATCATGGGGTTCATGGCTCTCTGCCTTCCGAGTCCGAGCAAGTGGTCTCAGGCGGCATCTTCAGAAGCACCGTCCACCCAGTGGCCACGGTCCTCCTGGGTGGCTGAGCTGGAATCCCAGTCAGGTTCACGGCTCTCTGCCTTCTGAGTCCAAGCAAGTGGTCTCGTGCGGCGGCTTCGGAAGCGCCATCAGCCCAGTGGCCGCGGTCCTCCTGGGTGGCTGAGCTGGAATCCCAGTCAGGATTTAATTACAATGAAGGCCCCCAGTCCTGACAGATACAGGACAGAATTTTACAAATGTATAGAATCCAAGGTAGGCCCTCTTTTGCTTCAAACCTACAATGATCTAACAAAGGGACGTAAACCCCCCCCCCCAAGCTGGTCATATGCCGCTGTCTCTGTCATCCCTAAACCAGATAAAGACCCACAGTTGTGCAGTTCATATTGCCCTATTTCAGTACTAAATGTAGATTATAAAATTCTAATGTCCATTTTGGCTAAATGCTTTGATGCGATTCTCCCAGACCTCATAGCACTGGACCAAATGGGATTTGTCAGCTCCTGGTCAACCACTGATAACACCAGAAGAGCATTGCATTTGGTACAGGAGTTGCAACTACAAGGTGCCCCATCAGTCCTTCTCAGCCTTGATGCTGAGAAGGCATTCAACAGAGTCTCATGGCCCTTCCTGTTTGCCACAATGCTCAAGATGGGGATCCCTCCGCAGTTTGAAGCTACGATTCGGGCTTTGTACTCCTCCCCAAAGGCATGTGTAAAAATCGCAGACCACCACTCAGAGTACTTCCCATTACACAGGGGCACACGTCAAGGTTGCCCTCTGTCCCCCGGACTGTTTGCCATTTTGATCAAACCCCTGGCCCAGGCAATCAGGTGGCCTTCACAGATATCGGGGATGCGGATGGAGGGTGAGGAGCACCGAATCGCATTGTATGTAGACGATGTGCTGTTGTTCATGACCAACCCTGAACAGTCAGTTCCTGCTGTATTTCAGATCTTGGAAGAATATGTGGCTGCTCGGTGTACAAATTAAATACTTCTAAAACTGATGCTCTTACGTTTCACTTCTCTCCCCCTCATAAACTCAAACAGTCCCACCCATTTAGATGGGACCTTGATAGAACGAAGTACCTGGGACTCTACCACTCCCAGTCTTCCCAGCAGACAATCAGACACAACTATGACCCCTTTTATGCCCAATTGCAGGCAGATCTTAATCGGTGGGCAATACTATCACTCAACCTAATTCAACGTGTAGAAGTCGTTCGGATGGTGACCCTGCCCCGGGCGCTATATATCTTTCAAAATGTCCCTACACTCATCCCTGTGAAAACACTTCAGTCCTGGAATAAAGCAATACTGAAATTTATTTGGGCAGGCAGGTGCCCCAAAGTAAGTTTCTCAGTACTCTGCCTCCCCGGCAGAGAGGCAGACTTGCCCTACCGAATTTAAAATTATACAACTGGGCCTCCCACCTCTATTCTCTTGCAGCTCGCTTCGCATGAAGCACCCCTGCTAAATGGAGAGAAATGGAGGAAAGCTTGCTCCCATTTGATGAACTGGTAAGAACAACTCTATATCAGTCACTGCCCCAGCTACCTCAGTCAAACCCAGGCCCATGGATTGCACATTAGCTCAAAACCTGGAGGACAATTAGAAGACGACTGGCTCTATAACCGTTTTTAATCTATATGTGCCCGATTGCCCTCCAGGAGAATTTTAAGCCTAACCGGTTCGACCACACATTTAAACAATGGGCCCGGCTTCACATTTACTCCCTCTCCCAGTTACTCAAAGGTAATGAGTTTAGGCCCTTCTAGGAGCTGCAACAGTCCCATGGGCTCCGGCAGGTGGATTTTTACAGATTTCTGCAACTTAGACATTTCTATTACTCCCTAGCTACTGATTGACGGAATCCTGATAATATACCCCCATTAATCTTATTACTTCAAACTACCCTTTCTGCAAACCCATCCCACATGCCATTTCCTCCTTCTACAGGGTCCTCAATAACACTACTAGCATAAATCTCATTAAAATACAGGATAAATGGCAAAGAGAGACAGGAACAGACATCTCTCCACAACAGTAGGACAGGGGCTGGCTTCTTGTGTTGAAGCTCACCTGCTCCCACACATGGAGATTGTTCTCCTGGCAATTAATGATCAGATTCTTCCTCACGCCAGCTATAACAGCTCACTTCTCCCCCTTGACCCTCAAGAGTTGTTGGCGCCAGTGCGGTATGTCACCTGCACACCATACCCATATCTTCTGGTCTTGCCCTGTCCTACAGCCCTTCTTACTTTCCCTACAAAGGGAATTATCAGTCATACTGAATACCGCATTCATGTTAACCGCAGAGTGCTTCTTACTTCTTGCCCTCCCCCATGAGTTCAGGGACCCACAAAACAGATACTTGTTGGGGATAGCCCTTATGGCGGCAAAAAAGGCCATAACCAGACTGTGGCTTTCACCACAACCCCCAACTATTGAAGCATGGAAAGATACAGTGAATCAAATATATAAGGCCGAAAAAATTTCATATCAATTAAATGATCAGGCCAGTTTATGTACTCAAAAATGGACAAAGTGGATCCTGTTATGACCTGGGACCCTAATTTTGTCCCCTGATTAAATTAAACTGAAATAGGATGGGGCGGCCAAGTGAGAGGAATGAGGGGAAGAAAGGAATTGGACGGGAAGGAAGAATGAATAAAGGGGAAAGGAAAGTGTTGTGCTTGTCGATAAACTGGGACTTATGAATGTTAAAATAATAGTGTCTATGTACCCCCACTCTGTGTAAAGCTTAGTAGAAAATATTTTTGTATTACCATGTCTGCTACCCAACGTGTATTCTGCTTTGTATAAGATCAAATGTATGTTTTATGATGACCATCTGGCCATTGTAACCCCGTTGTAAACTTGAAAAATTCTCCGAATAAAATTATGTTAACAAAAAAAAAAGGTTGTTTTTAAAGGATTCTGATTCATTCTTTAATTGCACCTGTGATTGATTTTGCTCATTGCATTCTGTTGTGTGCCACTAACTACCTTGCCTTCTAACCCAGCACCCGTGGAGAAGCCTGTGCCCCAGTCCTGAAAAACTAACATATGTCATCTGTACAGTTTCTGTTGTGGTCACCCCCTCCCTTACTGGACCTTCCACCACCATATCCCTAGACACGGGTGGGGGGGGCGCTACACAAAGTTCTGCAGGATCTGCCAAAACAGAATAACTTACCATCACACTAGTTAAAACAAAAAGTTGCCACCAAGTGGAACGTCACCTTTAACATACTGTAAATGCTTCAGGTACAATGCAAAGCTGTCTTCCTGTACACCATGAACCATGCATGCAGTGGAGTCTCATATCATTCTTATGTCAATTACTTCAGCTGTGTGAGGAAACACATGAAGCGAATACTAACAGTGCAACAATAAGTCAAGTCATCTAATTTACAATACATGTTTCTCATGCACAAAGTGGAATAGTTCAGGGCAACATCTGAAGACCAAGGCTCAAGCTCTAGTGTCACACTGGCACAAAAACTCTCTTTGGAAGCAAAACCCATGATTTCTATGGTGTTGGAATCTGGGTGATAGTGTGGAATATCGGGCACGCTTAGGACCTACGCTATTAGCGTAGAGCACAAGTTACGTTAATTGGTACAGTCGCCCATTCCTTTACTTTTTATTAGCTTATTTTGGTTTGGTTCACCCCCACACCACCCTGTAAAAAACAAAAACAAGTGGGAGGTGGTGGGAGGGCAAAGCCCCCAACCTAAATAAACTGACACCCAAGAGCTGCGCTGTATTCAGGAAGCGTTTATGGCAAGCTTCCTAGGTGTACCTGATATTCTACACTGTCTCTGGAATCTGAACATTGTATTGTAAAAAAGTGTTTATTCAGAAAGAATATTTAGCACTGCTGGCTATGTTGCCAGTAATAGGAGGAGAAAGCTGCTCCCAAAACATGTTGAAAATCTTACTCATTAATCTTAACTATGGAGTATTTGCTGGACACTAAAGGCACTTTCAAAGCAATGCTCAGACAGTAGTGTTGATGAGCCTGTTAACAGTGGTGCTAAAGAATAATGATAGGAAATATTTAAAGGGAAATGTACATTTCCCAAAGCACCACACCTCAAAGTGGCGTAGCCTCCTTTAAGCAGTTTTGCATAAACAATGTAAGTTTTACCTTTCTGGCTTCTTAGTTTTTTATAGTTTATCTGGTTGATTTTGCTGTCCCCCCACCAGCATATTGAACTGAGCACCTCTAGAGGCACACCCCACAACCTTCCATGGCTGTTCTGTGTCTGATAAACAGTATGAGCAGGGGAGCAGCTGTGGGAGCATGTATAGCATAGTGCTATGGACAGAGCTGTTGATTAGGGCTGTGCAGGGGCAAAATAGTGTTTCCCAAATACCACATATAGTAGGTTTCCCAAATATTCGCATGCCCTTCCCAAATAGTTCACTATTCAAAAATGACTGTTCTGTGAGATTTCCATATCACAGAGCTCTGCTGACCAATCAAAGGCCATTTCCGGAGCTCATAGGCAACCACACCATGTGACTTCCTCACTCTGGGTAAGTAGAGGACAAGAGACAATTGTTTCTGAAAGCTAGCTTCGGAGTACTTCTGAGACTTTAGACTTGCCAAAAAAGGGGGCAAACCTTGCCAAGCAAGATGGTGGCAGCATAAATCTACTAGGGAAGCACCAGGATCTACTAACTATTGTACCCTAGGACCTAACACTGTTTTGGAATTACAAAATGGGACTACTGCATATTCAGAGCTTAACAAAAATACAAATACGGATTACAAAACTGCAGCCGACTGAAAGATATACCATTGGCACTGTACTGGACACTTACCTTGAGGGCTGACAGGAAAGTCAGGGTCGACATCCGCGAAACTCCAGCTTAGCACATCCAGCAGCCATCACAGCTGTTAGACCTATATCGAAGTACCAGCATTACAGTGCAATGTCATTACCTGGGGAAGACAGGACTGCACTGGAGCTTGCAAATATAACTGAACGATTAAATAAAATCCTGATTGATACGGCGCAGCTATAGGACACAACATCAGAGACAGTGAAAGAAATGCAAGCTCTGACAACTCAAGGACTGCAAAAACGGTGAATGCTCATGAAGGAATGTTACACACACACCTACCAAGGCTACCTAAGAGACCACCAAGTCCAGATAGAGTACAGTATGTATTACATAAAGTTGATGATATGGAAAACAGGTCCCGGCAAAACAGTCTTAGAAGAGTCAGAGGGGCTGAAGGCAAGGATATGTTACAGGTCCTATGAGTGTTTCTCCCTGGTCTCCTGAAGTTAAACAACAACCCCCTGTGAATGTGTGGGTCTCAATAAACAGATCATACAACCAGCAAGGATGCATAAAAAACGCATAAGTTTGTGTTTATCATTTTATTTTGAATAAAAAATAAAGTTCAATATTTACAGAAAGAAAAAATATGATGTTATATCTTCACATCAATCAAACATCAGGATATACTTCTTGCTTCAATTACTATAAAGAAATTCCTGGGTTCTCTCCTTTCTTAAGTAATGTGAAAGTATACACATTAGCTTCTCTCTGAGATCCTTCTCTTACCTTGGTCAGAACCTACTGACCAAACTATCTATCTAAGCCTCCTGGTGGAACACTTTTAAAGCTGTCCAAGGTGACATCAGGGGTCAGGTGATCACCTTAATTAACAAAAAACTGAATTTTTATAACCCTTAACTTCATTAATCACATGACTTGGAATATCTAGTATAACGATCTCCTAATCTCCCCTATACAGAATACTTTCTAGTTAATCTGACTAGAATGTAACTGGCAAAAACTTCCTAATTAGGCAGGGGTGACATCACAGCAGTAATTAAGCTCCTCCTACTGTGTGACATCACTCCCCATACTACTATATGACCAGGTATTTCAGGGACTACCAGCCCTATAGCAGGAACTTACAGTATGATACAGATCTCTAGGTAAAACAACCTTCCTTTTCAAATGTGAAAAGTATAAAGATAAACAAAACGTGTTAATGATACAAATAACAGTCTACAATCTTAGCATGGGATGAGAGATGAGGGGCGCGCTCCCTATCTGCCTCCATACAAGGTTCTAGCTTTTTATTTGTCTTGTTGTTCATACAAAGAAAATATAAATATAAAGCAACTGTAGTACCTTTATTTTAATTCACATAGTATTGCATTCTTATCTTCTGACCCGCATTATGTTCTTCACAAAGCCCTTGTTTTTGTACTCCATAACACTTATTTTTATTAACACAACTTATTTGGCTGCTGCAATTTCAGCCGATGGCTTGCTGAGTTACTCAGCTTTCTAAATACCTGAAGGCTTAGCTTAAGCAAACACAGCTCCTTTTTGGATAGTTTTAGATACTACAGAGCCCCAATTTATCTGTCTGTAGTGTTTTTTATTATAATTTTGTACTTCAGCCAATTTTCAAGTGTTTTCAAGACCTGGATATACTTTCAGCACTTCGGGGCTTACTAGAAGCGACTCTATGGCAACAGAACACAGTTGCCTCTGTTTCCTCTTAATTTTTATGCCGCTGCCTAATTCCCTGCAGGATCACAACAAGCAGTGGCCTTTTTCTTTCTCAGTGGCTCTCTCAATTAGACCCACTCCTGCACAAACATGCACAAGGTCCTGCGTGAGTGTGCAAGCATGCAATAGTGCGAATGTGCACACAACTCACCGCCGCAACCACTCACTTGTTTGGTAAAGTGCATAGTGCTGTTTCATTAACTAAATGGACCTGTTATTTCTTAAACCAGATTTTGAGGCTACAATTTCAATAGGGTACAGGGACGGGGGATGATGAAATATTTTTTTAATGATTTATTTTTAACCATAGACTTTTATCTGGGCACAGCTTTTGGAAATTTGGAACAGATGCAATCAAATCCTAACAGGGCAAAAAGGGACAGAAAAGTCAAGATAATAGATTGTCAGGTTGGCCACCCTGACAAGAAAATAAAGGACAGATACTGAAATATAAAAGAGGATAGGACAGAGTGAAAAAAGAAAAATAAGAAGGGGGGGGGGGTTATTGCATCTGTTTACTTGATTTAATTCTACTTCCAAAACAGGACCCCCTGTTACACCCCCCACCAGAGTTAGAGAGGGCACATCTATCATTGGCACCAAAGCCCAGGAAGGGAGATAGACCATGATCGATACAGTGCCCTTTCTCCAGTACCCCATCAAAAATCTGTACTTACGAACTGCCAGAGAGAAGGGAACCCTGGAATGGGAGAGACAAAAAATACAATTATTTTAAGATTACTCCCAGGATTTATCAAAAAAACGCAGAGCCTACTCAGGAGTAAAACAAGAACTCTATCACCGTGGCATATCTGCCTCCCTCCAGTATTCACTAATGCTGAGAGTTCAATATCAGGGGAAATGTCTGATGTTCAAAGAGCCGGCCCAAGTAGAGCAGTTCCCTGCCAACATCCATCATGAAACACATCATAGACCTCTCCCAGCCCTCCCACTGTGGGGTGCGGCCTGGCAGACCCCGACATCCATGCTGATGGACACACAACAGACTGTACAGATAAAGGAGGGAATCCCACACCACTGGAGGCCTGGCAGTGGGTCCAAAGGGGCTTGTGAAAGTTCAAGTGGGTAACAGGCAGACACATAAACCAACTTGGAACTATAATTCCTTCTTTTTATTTACAGAACAAAATTAAGCAGACTGATTTCGTCAAATAAAACAAACAAAATAACAACTGAAGAATGGCTTCAATGCAGCAAAGAAATCCAAGGATATATTTCTAAATGGCAAGGATGAGCTAGTTCCACTGAGTGTTGTTCCTTCAACACTCAAAACAAATCTGACTGGATTTGCGCAATACAGTTCATATATAGCAGGACCAAGTTCAGGATTGGTCTGATTCAGATGTCACTCATACCTCATATTAACATACATTTGTAACTTACTCTACAGTTCTTATTATTGCATAAAAAGTGGCGAATTACTTTTAATATAATTGTATGCATACTTTATTGCCAAAACCATGTTTAATACATTGGATTCAGTTGAAAAACTAGGAGGCATTCTGCTTGTCCCTCCTTCAGCTGGGCTTAAAATAAGAATACTGAAAAGGAGGCCAGCTGGCTCTTAGAGCACCTAGCTGAATCTAGGTAACAGCAGAAGACTCTGTTTCTCATTTTAGGTAAGCCTTAATTTATTAGCAAGGATTCTTTTATCACAGTTTACCCAAGAAGCTGCCACTTGAAAGTACAGCAGATTCTGCCTCTGTTTGCTGACTGTATTACTAAGTAGTTCCTTTTTTGGCATTGCAAACTTTGGTGGACCACATACGGCTACTGAAGCGGAGGTTTGAAAACTGCTGCGACTCTGCGCACCTTCGTGGAGCTTTTTGCATCTGCACTATTGTGAAGGAAGAGAAGTTCGTGACAGAGTCTGTACTCAAAAGGAAAAGGCAGCACAATTATAAATAGAAGGCAGGGACCCTATTTAAGACAGTTTTACCACCGACAGGATAACAATGTCTTTAGTGAGTACTTGCCTTATGCTCTATTCTGATTGTCCTCAATTTCCCGAGCAGTGCTAACACCCGATATGGCAACCTTTGCAAAACGGCTTGATGTTTTCCCCAATGGGCTATGAACATAGAACAATTTCAGCACTTGCTAATTTAATGTAAACAACATTATTATGCTGTTCTACATTCTTTTTAAGGAGGTCTAGCAACAATAAGCCTCCAATATGTTACTGCCCAGAAAAGGTGAGGGGGGGGTCAACAAACACCACAATACAAACAAACAAGAAATACATGGGTGGCCAGTCCATGTAGACAAACATAACTTTAGACATGGGGATACACAAAAGGGAATTCCTCCAGGCAGACCCAGTGGTAACATAAAAGGAACCTTCCACATTCTTCTCTACCTAAGATGAAACCATATCATTTTTATCTCTTTTCTGTTCATGGTAAAAAAAATTCACACCTAATCATGAGATCTCTCTATGGAGAGATGCAGCCATAGCCCACCCATCTCCTAAGGCTCCAACTCGGGGTCCCTTTGTATTTACTTAACTACTCTCTACCAATTTGTAGAGAGCAGAACAATCTTCCTTTCCCCGTGGTCTGATATTGGGTGTCTCATTCAATTCCATACTCTATCTAAAGAGATCTACGTTACTATGTGCACTACCCTTATGGTGTTTAATCGTAAACTGGTATGGTTGTAGAGTAAGGTACCAGCACAGGATACGGAGATTTCTATCTTTCATAACATGGAACCAACATAACGGACTATGGCCAGTCCATAATTCAAACTTCGTACCCCACAAATAAAATCGGAGTGCTTCTATAGCCCAATGTACTGCCAGACACTCCTTCTGTATTGTGGAATATCTAGTTTCCCTATCATGTAATTTGCAACTTATATAGATGATAGGATGTTCTTCACCTTGATATATTTGTGTGAGAACTGCCCTGATCCTACAATTGGATGTGTCCATCTGCAAGATGAAAGACTGAGAAAAATCTGGAGTTTTCAAAACTGGGGAAGAACACAATTTAGCCTTTATGGATTGAAATGCGTCCTCACACTCCGGAGTCCACAACACCTTTTCAGGTTTGTGTTTCTTCATGAGTTCTGTAAGGGGAGTGGCCAATGTAGAAAATGCTGGAATAAAACAGTGGTAATATCCCGCTAAACCTAAAAAGGGCCGCACATCCTTTTTAGTAAGGGGTCGGGACCTATTAGCTATGGCTTCTGCTTTACTTATCTCTGGTTTTACCTGTCCCTGTCCTATTTGAAAACCTAAATATTTGGTTTCTTGCATGGCTAATGAACATTTGGCAGGATTTATAGTTAGGTCTGCTGCAGTGATAGCTGACAACACTTGAGATAAGTGTTGCATGTGGTCACTCCATGATGAACTAAAAACAATCACGTCATCAAGGTATGCTGCACTGTAGGCAGCATGGGGGGTCAGAATTCTATCCATAACCCTTTGAAATGTTGCAAGGGCATGATGCAAGCCAAAAGGCATCACAGTGAACTGGAATAACCCTAGGGGTGTACTGAATGCCATCTTATCCTTTGAATTCTCATCCAAAGGTATCTGCCAGTAAACCTTGGATAAATCCAGTGTGCTGATGTATTGTGCTTTACCTAGATGGTCCAGGATATTGTCAACATGGGGCACAGAATAGCTATCAAACTGTGATACAGCATTCAGTCATCTAAAATCTAAACACAGTCTGACCTCCCCCCTTTTTTTTCCCTATTATCACCATGGGAAAATTCCACTCACTCTGGGAGGGTTCTATGATGCCCAATTCTTGCATTCTTTTGAGTTCTTTTATCACTTTTGACCTGACCTTTTCTGGCAGTCTGTATGCTTTCTGTTGAATAGGCATAGTCTGCGCTAATGAAAATATGATGTGTTGCATTCTTTGTTTTCCCTGAGATACCTGTAAACCTTGTCTCATGAGAATGCAATAAAGTGTTTAGTTCTGCCAACTTAAAAGGTGTTAACTCTGGATTAATATTTACCTTGGTTAATTCTCCTTTTTCTCTAGTCATTGATATGCAATGGTCAATTCACTGTCTGCTGTTTCTGGGTGTATATAGGCACACAAAGTAGGGGTTCTTTCTAACCAAGGCTTTAATAAATTCACATAATAGATTTTCCTTTTGGTTACCTTATCATGTAGTGCTACCTCATAAGCAACCAGAACCATTCTTCTTAATATACTATAAGGTCCTTGCCACTTCATGAGGAGCTTATTTTCTGAAGATGGCAGCAATAAAAGTACCTTGTACCCTTCCACAAACTCTTTAAAACCTGTTTCCTTGTTATATTGATTTTCATGAACCAACTGTTGTTTTTGATTTGTTACATGGGCCTTTTGTACACAAGTTAACAGTCAATGCCATAACTGGCACATGTACTCAGTAGGGACCATACCTTTTGGGGACTTCCCTTCCTCCCATTGCTCTTTAACAATATTTAATGGCCCTCTAGGGTTTCGACCATACAGAAGTTCGAAAGGGGAAAACCCTGTGGAAGACTGCAGCACCTCTCGATAGGAAAACAGCAAGTATGGCAGGTATACATCCCAATCTTTGCCTTCTTCCTGCACATACTTCTGTAGCATCTTTTTTAAGGTCTGGTTGAAATGCTCGACCGGACCATCTGTTTGAGGATGGTAAGGTGTTGTGTGAATAGCAGTTACACCCAGGGTCTGGTAAAGTCATTTCAACAGCACAAAGCAAAAAGTACTCCCCCAGTCTGTTAGTATGACCAACCCAACTAAATAGTTTGCCCAGTTCATCAGCAATTTTTGGAGCGGTAATACTACGTAAGGGAATAGCCTCAGGGTATTTTGTGGTGTAGTCACTAACAACCAGTATATACCTGTTCCCTTTTTCACTTTTAGGCAGGGGTCCTGCAATGTCCATGGCAATTCTCTCAAATGGATTCATTACCAAGGGCAGAGGTAATAAGGGTACCTTGTCTCAACTACCAGTCTTGGCTACCTTTTGGCATTCACCACAACTGCTACAATAACTAGCCACATGTTTGTGAATACCATGCCAAAAGAAACGGTAGAGAAGGTGCCCAGCTAAGGATATGACATGGGCCAACTCCAACAACTGCTGCCTATAGAGCTGGGGAACCATTAACTGTTCCACCTCTTCTCCTGTTTTAGGACTAACACATTTTGTATATAACAGCCCATCATACAGCTGACATTTATTTTCCTGTGATTTGCCCACATTGTTCATATCTTGTAGAAAAAAAGGCTGTAATGTCACATCATCTCTGTACATTTTTAAATTCAGCTCTCTTTACAACCTTTTTCACTGTAGGTATAGAATCAATTACATTGTTTGTACAGTTTTTATTAGTCCATGCCATTTTCTCATTTCTCTTTTGATGTCTGGATTTTCTATCCTTTCCCGGGGTTCCAATAACCTCTTCCTGAAAAGAAAATAATGGTCCCAGGTTTTCATTATGAGTTTGAGATCTTGTAACCATAGCACACACATTTGAAGTCAGTAATGACTGGAAATCAGGATGATCATGTCCCAATAAAACAGGCACAGGTAAATGCGGTACCACCCCCACCTTAAATCGTTGCGATTGACCTTGGACAGTGAGTGTGGTTTCATGTAGTCGATAGTAATGTATATCCCCATGTATACAGGTAACCTCAGTGGTTGGTCCTCCCGGTACAGGTAAACAGTTCAAAATGTTACCCTGCACCAGAGTCTGTCTGCTACCTGAGTCCAACAACCCCTGTACTGTTTGTCCTTCAAGATAGACTGGAACAGTGTATTGCCCCTAGTTAGCAAGAGCTAAATGTGTCAGTTGAGTTTTCTTTTTCAGGCAAAACCTTGCTATATGACCCTTCCCTTTGCACTCATGGCATATAATGTCAGCATTATATCCCTTTCCTGTTTTGGGATTCTGCCTTGCCCCTGTTGCAGTTGCAATATTAAGTCCTCTGTTAATATTAGTTCTTACTGGTATTTGATGAATACTGGATGACACAGTACCTTTTTGTCTGTGGGGTCTTTCTGCCAGGTAATCTTCGGCCAATTATATTGCTACATCGGCTGCCTCAGGACAATGTTCCTTCACCCAGAGCTGAATGTCCTGGTGAAGGATCTGAATAAATTGTTCCAATATAATTACTTCCAAGACTTGTTCTAGTGTTCTTGTAGTGGGCTGAAGCCATTTAACACATAAGTCTTTCAGATGAGTATAAGCATCTTGTGGATTATCTGCCATCTGGAACCTATAAGAGCAAAATCTCTGTCTATAGGTTTCTGTGTTGATGTCATACCTCTTCAAAATGGCTGACTTCACTCAATCATAATAATTGGCATGTGTTATGTCTACATGGCTATACACTAGCTGGGCTTTCCCGGTTAAGTAGGGTGCTAGCCATATAACCCACTGGCCACATACATGCAAGGGCCACCCTCTCAAAAGTCATTATATAAGCTTCAATATCATCGCTATCTGATAATTTCACCAACTTTATGTCTTTATGTACACCACCAGTGGAAGCAGGAGGTTGATGGGCACCTATGGCCTGTATAGCCTGTATCGTATCTGTCCAATGGGCTTCATTATCTTTCCAATCCCTCTCTCTCTGCCTTTCTCACTCCACCTGGTGTATACACAGCCACCTAAGGAGATCCTGTGATTCCCAAGGGGGGGCGTTTCATCAGCATACCATCCTCCACTTGCCTGAGCCCCTATCTCCTCTTCTGCCATTGGTACATCCATCTTTGATTGACCTGGTAACACTTTACCTTCTCTCTTGCCTCCTTTCCGTCTCACCACCAATGGTAGTCCAGTCAGCAATGGCAACTGATATTCGGCTGCTACAGAACGTATAGTTGCTCCTGGAGGCCACGTCCCATCCACTTTGTCCTGTGACATCAGCTGTCCATCAGGGTCTTTTCCAGATCCCCTAGTTGTAAAATTGTCTCACCAACTGCATCCCACTGCTGACACCATATGTGAAAGTTAAAATGGGTAACAGACAGACACATAAGCCAACTTGGAACTATAATTCCTTCTTTTTATTTACAGAACAAATTTGAGTGGACTGATTTCATCAAATAAAACAAAACATAAACAAAATAACAACTAAAGAATAACTTAAATCCAGCAAAGAAATCCAAGGATATATGTAAAAATGACTAGGATGAGCTAGTCCCACTGAATGTTGTCCCTTCAACACTCAAAACAAATCTGACTGGATTTGCTCAATACAGTTCATATATAGCAAGCCAGAGTTCAGGATTGGTCTGATTCAGTTGTCACTCATACCTCATATTAATATACATTTGTAACTTACTCTACAGTTCTTTTTATTTTATAAAAAGTGGTAAATTACTTTTAATATAATGATTGTATGCATACTTTATTGCCAAAACCATGTTTAATACACTGGATTCAGTTGAAAAACTAGAAGGCATTCTGCTTGTCCCTCCTTCAGCTGGGCTCAGCATAAGAATACTGAAACTGATGCTGACTGGCTCTTAGAGCACCTAGCTGAATGTAGGAAACAGCAGAAGACTCTGTTTCTCTTTTTAGGTAAGCCTTAATTTATTAACAAGGATTCTTTCATCACAGTTTACCCAAGAAGCTGTCACTTGAAAGTACAGCAGATTCAGCCTCTGTTTGCCGATTGTATTGCTGAGTAGTTCATTTTTTGATGTTGTAAACTTAGGCAGACTACATACAGCTACTGAATAGGTGGTTTGAAAACCACTGCAACTCTGCGCACCTTCACAGAGCTTTTTGCTTCCACACTATCGTGAAGGAAGAGAAGCTCGTGACAGAGACTGTACTCAAAAGGAAAAGGCAGTACAATTATAAATAGAAGACAGTGACCCTATTTAAGACAGTTTTACCACCAACAGGATAACTGTGTCTTTAGTGAGTACTTGCCTTATGCTCTATTCTGATTGTCCTCAGTTTCTCGAGCAGCGCTAACACCTGAAATGGCAACCTTTGCAAAACGGCTTGATGTTTTCCCCAAGGCAATATGAACATAGAACAATTTCAGCACTTGCTAATTTAATGTAGATAACATTATTATGTTGTTCTACATTCTTTTTAAGGAGGTCTAGCAATAATAAGCCTCCAATATGTTAACTGCCCAGAAAAGGTGTGTGTGTGTGGGGGTGGGGGGATTCAACAAACACCACAATACAAACAAACAAGAAATGCATGGGTGGCCAGTCCATGTAGACAAACATAACTTTAGACATGTGGATACATAAAAAAATGGGAAGATACACAAAAGGGAACTCCTCCAGGCAGACCCAGGGGTAACATAAAAGGAACCTTCCACAGGGCTGACAAAAGAAAAGGAAGAAAGGATCAACCAACCTGAGAGACAGCTCATCCAGGAAGCACTCACAAAGTCGACAAAGCCACCACCACCTTTCTGAGGCCAGCAGTGCTTCCCCATCAGATACTCCAGTTAAAACACAAATAGGTATGCTCCTCTCCAAGAATTAAGGACTGCAGCACCGGAATTGGCAACCCCTGAAAAAACGGATTCTCCTCCTGGCTCTCTCTCAGTGGATTCCTGTGAAGAGTGGGCTCCGATTTGTCAGGCCTGGGCAGAGTGTATAGAGAATGGTGTGTCTGAGGAAGGAATGCCCAGGCAAGCCAGCAATCTGCCATCTACGATAACTCAAGGTATGGTGAAATAACTAGCTTCAAGTGTAACAGTGCTGCAGATGACAGCCGTGTCAAGCCCTGAAACTGACAAAAGAAGGGCTGCTAGTTGAGTTGTTTGATGTGGCCCACTCTCAATTTCAGCAGCGCAGACCACTTGGCTCTCACATATGCACTTCCTAAAGTGGCTCACAGTTGAGCCAGCGAGCAGCAGCAATTACTGAGCCCACTGATTTTGCTAGCTGACAACAATTTTGTTGGTGCTTTTTTCAATAAGAGGGCATGGTATTTAGCACATTAGCACCCCTAATGGGGTAAACCCTGACTTTTGGTACTCCTGTGCTGTATGGCTGAAAAGTGGCTGCTTCCTGAGACTAACAACAGACAACCATGGGCATGGACAATGCCCGCTGACTACAAGTCTTGCCTCTCAAATGCTCCAGGTTAAATGCACTTGGGGTAAGATGAAAAGCTGAGACAATAAGAGCAGGAAGAGAGGGACAGATTTGCTGATTTTATTTTGTGTTAATGCCCCTCTCTCCAGTCAACAGGAAAAGCAGCAGCTCCCTTTTTAACACTATTAGAAATAGGCATGATAGAATAAAGCAGGACTGCAGACCGGGGGAACCCCCCTGCCCCTTGTAATGTATAATAAGAGGGCCCCCGTCTCTGTCCAGAGCATCTAAAACAGAGGGTTGGAGGGGGAACAGTATTCAATAGCCGCAAAACACCGGAGCCTAAAGGTAGATGCTTGGCAAAGACACTCTTGTCATGGAGACTAAAGGGAGTGACCATGTACAGTAGTAGAAGCACCAAGTCTAACTGGCTTGACTTAACAGCCCCCCCTCTACAATAGAAGCTGGAGGGCTGGTAGGCAGGAAAGTGCAAACCCAAGTTCAGGAAAGAATGTTGTACCTTGCGAGGAGACCCATGGTCGCCTGCCTCTACCCCCATCTCCTCCTTCCATGCTTGGATTCAGCTCCCCCCCACATTATAGGTGGGCACATCAAGAAGAAGCAATCCACATGGCTAATCCTAAAACAAGAATCATCTAGCTGGTCTATAGCCTCCCATATGACTGCCCCCCTTTCCTGGACCAATAGACTGAACAAGATGGTGTTAAGCAACCAAGACATGGGGCCTTTCTCAGTACTAGTAAGACACCAATAGCAGGCATGAGGTAGATGAAAAAGAGATACATTTTGGCACAAGGAGGGGCAGGCCTCTCTCTAATAGAAGAGAGGGCCCAGTAGAACTCTCCCTCGGATATGGAGGTGAGGTCAAGTGGGATAGGGCATGTAGAAAAATGAGTTCTACCAGTGTTGCTTCAAACCTTAGTGATCCTGGGGTTAGTCTCTAATACCCCCATAAGTTTGGCATACCTCTAGTATTGGTAGCAAGAGTAAACAATACAAGAAAGAGTTTACAAAATGCACAGAGGAATTATTCCCCCCCCCCAGGGGCCTTCAGAGTCATTGTCTACTCAGGTGAGATAGACTGACTGTTGCTGAAGGCTCCGAGGTTTAAAAAAGAAAATGGATAAGAATATCTGCTTTTACATGTTGTATTATACTATTGTGTTGGTTGTTAATATAGCCCTAATCAGGGCATTACTGATGTGCCTGAGTCATGATAACTTAGTAATAAGATGTAAAATGTGCATGATATGGGTGCAGACACATTCACATTTCAGTTGGAATGTTTTAATAAAGAAAAATAAAAGAGTATCATAGATGAAGAATCACCAAGCGGTAGCACAGCTAAAAACTGGGGTCAAGCAAAACATAGAAACATAGAGGTTGACAGCAGATAAGGACCGCAAGGCCCATCCAGTCTGCCCATTTCTTTTTCTACCTTATAAATGTGCCATCGACCTTTGCTCTGTCAGTGGCCTATCTATTCATACTTATCTGTATTGCTCCCTTATGGGGTCAAAGTACAAAAGAGGTACTGAGGGAGTGGAACAAGAGAATTAGAGCATAAGGATCATAAAGGAGGGGAGTTTCTCATGCGGGACAGCAACTGACATACGGAACACGACGTATATCACCAATGAGCATGGCTAACATAACACTTACAATGGTCACTTCATGAAATGTGAGGGGCCTGAACTCCCCTATAAAAAGGAAACAGGTGCTGTCCCACCTAAAAAAGCTAAAGTCCCAGATTGCCTTCCTCCAAGAAACTAAACATGTTAGAAAAAGAGGCTTGTAAACTATGAAGGGAGTGGGTGGGATGGGAGGTACACAGTGATTTGAAAACTGCAAAAAGAGGGGTTTCCATTTTGGGACATAAAAACCTAAAATGTAAGATCCTGGAGTAAAAAACAGGGGTAATGATGAAACTAGTGACACCCAAGGGCCCCATAATACTAGCAAATGTGTACACCCCTAATGAAGATAAGCCAGAGGTTATGGAAAAAGTATCCCAGGGTACACTAGATATGGCATTTGATGACTCAGCTGTTATCTTAGGGGGTGATTTTAATCTCATCTTAGATCATTTCCTAGACAGATCCAGTGCTAGGCCTGAGCTGAATTTCCACTCATTAAATGCCCTGAGAAATGTTATGGAACTGCATCAACTTACAGAAGTATGGAGGGCTGGACATCCTGAAGGGAGGGAATATACATATTTCTCAGCAGCAAAAGCCATGGCAAGTAGAATAGACTTCTGGTTAACCTTCCAGGGCATAACTACAACAGCCCTCCAAACTTCAGTTGCACCAATATTTATATATCAGACCATGCCCCCCTAACCCTAAGCTATCCCACAGATCCACCACAACCAAAACCTACGCAATGGCGACTAGACCCCCTACTGCTTCAAGACGAGGACTGCCAACAATAGCTAGTATCAGAATCCCAAAATTATTTTAAGGACAATCCCCCAGGATCAGTCACTTCAGCAGTGAAATGGGAGGGATATAAGGCCACAATGTGGGGGAAAATTATCAGTTACGCATTCTATCGCAGAAAGAGAAAGAAGTAAAAAGTCTAGAGAGAGCCTTAAAGTAGAAAGAGGATATTTATAAAAAAGATGCTAACCAACTAAAGAACTCCACTGTCATATATGAAATCATGAACCTCAGAATTAAACTGATCACACTTGCCACCAGGAAAGCAGAGCTACAAATACAGAACCAAATTTAAGTACTGGGGGGAGAGGGAGAAGAATATTAAACTCCTGGCCTTCCAGCTCAGGAAGCAACAAGCAGACAGGCAGGTTGATCAATTATCCAACAGCACAGGCAGAAAAGTCACCTCCCTCAAGGACATCAATTAAATTATGGTGGCCTTTTATAAACAGTTGTATGACTCCCACATCAAGTGGGACAGACAGCTCTTTGTAGACTTTATGGACAATCTCCCACAATACCCTTGTAGAAAGCATTTCAGTTATATAGGGGGACCAGGCACGGATGCCCCTTATTGCCCTTGTTATTTGTGCTAGCCCTGGAACCCCTGGCTGCTACCATTAGAGCTCATGCACAGGTCAAGGGTGTTAGAATTGGGGATCTCGAGTATGCCACTAATGTGTATGCAGGTGATTGTCTGATCCTGTCTGCTGACATTGAGGAAGGCCTTCCACACATCTTACAAATTCTTCAATCTTTCACCTCCATCTCAGGCCTGTGGATTAATATTAATAAGTCTGAAATACTGCCACTTAACAAGATCCCCCTCCCCCAAGGGGTGCAAACGACAGGCCTAAGATGTGCTAACTCAGGAATTTAGTACCTGGGAATACAAATCACCAGCAACCTCCATAAATGAATCCCCAACAATCTTAACCCCCTAATTCAAACACTAAAAAGGGAGACAGATGGGTGGACATATCTAAATGTGTCATTAGTGGGCAAAATGGAGGCCATTAAAATGATGGCTGCCCCACGGCCTTTTTATATCCCACCACAACTCCCAATACAAATCCCAGACATCTGGTTCAAGAAACTGAATGAGATAATCAAAAGTTTTATGTGGGGGAATGGCAGGCCTAAATTTAGTTGGGCAAAGTTGAGGGCCCCAAAAGATAGAGGCAGGTGTAACCTACCACATTTCCAGCTTTACTCTATTACTAGCCTGATGTCCACGTCAGTCTGAATGTTTGGAGAAAGAAAAGAAGAGCTCCCAGCATGGTTACAGATAGAGACTTCAGTGCTGGAGGATGTACATCCAGCCGTATGTTTTACCTCTCCTCGCTCACAGAAATTCCACGCCTGGCTTACTATTAAAGCAGCACATGTAGCTCTACAGAAGGTGGGGAAATGGCCAATATGTGCTTGCATCTTGGAATTTGTACACCACTATGGCTTAACCCCCTCCTCCTGACAAACAAACAATAGAATGGAATGTGTGAAAGAGGAATAAGATAGCCAGGATAAAAGATATGCATGGCCCAGATGGTAGTACGCTGCTCTCCTTCCAAGAAATGTAGCATTTGCATGCTACCCCTAAATCTGAATTCTGGAGATACCTCCACTTCAGAAGTCTACATCTCTCATGTCAAAAGCAGGTCTGCATTTGTTGGGTATGTAGAAACAGCCAACCTCACCCACATCCACATCTACCCCTCTCAAAATGGCTTCAGAATCTTAAAGGCCTACCAGGTAGAATACAGGCAATTATTAAGCAAGAAAGCCCAGACCCATCCCTCCAGGCAAAAGCCAGATGGCAGTTCATGTTAGATGCCCTTATTGATGAGGTCCGAGGATGAATGGGTTGGATGTTGGAGGTTGGCCCAAAGTGCCTGCAAAGACCTGAACAGACTCATTAGCCAAAAGAAAATATAAGAACTATGGTATCGCACCTCATCAGCCTTGCAAAAAATGGGCCTAATACCCAATGATCAGTGCTGGAGATATGATGCCAAGAGGGCGAACTTGTTGCACATACTCTGGGACAGCTCTAATATATGCCCTTTCTGGGGCCAGGTGGTTAGCACCTGCTCAAAGATTATGCAGACCAGTGTGCCCCTCTCTCCCTCCTTGATTTTGCTGGGTCTACCCCCTTTAAAAGGGCAGCTAACGAAAGCACAACTGAAATGGCTTATGCAGGCCTTTGTTAAAGCAAAAAAACTCCACAGGCATTTTTGGGTCAGTATTATTTGTTCAATCAGCTTCAGAAAATCTGGTTAGGCTTTCTGACTGGGTATTTTGTCCTTGTTGCAGTGCTCAGTTACAGGGACAGGGAAGGCTCTCTGCTAACACCCCTCCTCTGCTGCTCTCTGACACACAGCTCCAGTTTGTTTTTTTGGTGAGGCACATTTTGTTTTAGTGTTTTGTTTTTTGCTGTTGTTTGGTTCTAGGCTCGGTTCCTTGCATGATTGAAGCAGGCATTTGCTAACTCCTCCTCCTGTAACTCACTGCATATGATTTGCATATGTGTGCATACCATTTGATAATGTGAGGCTGGGCCCTGCATGTGCAGCTTACTGCGCACAAGTTGCATGTGCATACACAATATATATTTTTTCATTAGGCTGGGCCTCACGTGTGCACAGCTGTGTGCCCAAAGTTTTAGAAATAAGCTTCTGCATTTCTCAACCAGACAGGCTTGACTCGCTGAATTATTGGTTCCATGTGATAACGGCGATCATGGAAAGGCGATCGCCATCAGGATGAATGTACACTGACAAAAATCAGTTTCAGCAATGTACACTCCTGGCACAGAGCAAAAGGGAGCCGGAAACTTTTTTATGCAGTGGTCTGTGCTCCCCGCTTTTTAATGGGGGCTTCCATACCACCTAAAGAATCTCAACTCTGGGGGGGTGCATGTCAGGGGGGATGTAAAAGAGGGAAAAAAAATTCATGGACTGGCACAACAACACAAACGTGTGCCCAGAACCGAACCCGGCACCCACCCAACCCATGCCTGCCACCAACCCACCATGCCACATTGCCAGCTCGGCAGCCCACCGCCACACTACACCCTACAAACCATCTTTCCCCTTCCACCCATCACATGGTGTGGTCCCTCCCCACGCACATGTGTACATATAGTGACATCCTGTTGCTATATTCAGGGACCCCCCATCCGGTCGCCCTCCCTGCCCAGTAGCCCTGTGCATGGGCATTGTGATTGAGTCGCCCATTTTGAAAACACTTAATAGCCATCTCCATAATCACAGGCTACTGAATTGTTGTTGTTAGTCATCTGATTCTGGGCTTGGATCGCTGTACAACTGAGGACTGCATCACCTGACTCCCCTCTTCTGCTGCTCGCCACGCACCATTAACCTGTGCGTCTGAAATACATTTTTTTCATGAGACTGTGTCTTGTGTTTGCATGACTGTGTGGATGCTTTTCTTCTCTTGTTTTTTTTCTTAAACTGCTGCTCTTCTTAATGGGACAGGATTGACTCACTGAGTTGTGTGTGTATCATCTGTCAGTTCCTTGCTCAGTTCCATGTTCGACTGAAGAGGTTGCCCTCTTCTTCCCCCTCCCTGTTCTTCCCCCTTCTTAGTAGCAGTGTTTTCTTACTTGCTGCGCTTTTTGTGGTACAGTATATTTGTTATGGTTGGCATGTGTATTGTTTTTGTTCCACAAACACTTCGTAAATTGTCACACACACAGATGCTACCTAGTAGTAGTTTGTGTTTTACACAGTAAGCACTAGTAATCTGATCCATCGTGTCTTAGCAACCTTGCAGACATGCTTGGTCCAGCCCCAACAAAGCATCTGACCTGCTAGCTCCAAGTTGTGTGGGAGAGGGTGATAGACCTATAAAAGTACAACACATCTGGGAGATTAATGCCAGTGCTGTCCTTGGGCTGCCAAATCCCTAAGCAATCTCTGTATAACAAAGGCAGCATTTGGGGGGGGGGGTGCAATAACAAAACACAATTAAGAGTGGGACATAAAGTTGCCAATACATTTATTTGTGCTAAGGCAGGAGGATGCCAACAAAGGCCCAGTGTCTTGATGGCAACCTGGTCTTTGCCAGGGGGCAAGTCAGCAACATACAAACACACTATGTATATACAACCCTTAAAGAAAAACATCCCATAAATAAGAGAAGTCACAATGAATGAGACTGAGATGCCCTTTTAACAAAACAATCCTAAAGTAACATGCCCAAGGATGAAACACTGCATCAAAATTACAAAATATCATAAGATCAGTTCATAAAGCGGTGCCAGACAGTATGCAATGCAGTATCTTGCAAAATTACTGCAAAATGCCTCAGTAGGCTACAGGGAGCACTGTAATTCATTGGGAATTAAGCCCTCTTGTCATGCAATATTTTGTGATATGTCACTTTCTGCAAAGTACTGAATTGCCTCCCGTCTTGCTGTGCTGTATATTATTGGTACAATGGTACATAATCCAATTCCTGAGAAGGGGGTGAGATAGAATACATAGACAGACTGGTGTCTCTCCATATTCATCAGGCTCAAATATTTTCACCCCAAGCAAGCTTTTTAGTTCTGGTAGCACTGGGAATAGTACTACTACTACTAATACCACAATTGATACTATTAGTGCTAGTGTTCCATCTGCACTATCACTGTCACATCCTTATATGCTAGTAGAAGGAGAGTGTTGGAGCATACATGCCTTATGCAGGAAGCAGCAGACACCACTGTCAGTGTTCCCCTGCTATTACTATAGCTGCTACATCCACAGCCAGTGTACTTCCCAAAACAACCAATGGCATTCATGCAGTAGACATCCTTTCAGCTGTCACCACCACGGCAGCCACTGTTACCACTATTCCTATACACATGGCCACAGCACCTTCTTCCCCTGTGACTGTGACCATTTGACCTGTGACCATGAACAGTGTTGATCCAGCGCAGTGCTTGATGTAATTTTTGCAGTGCTATGTGTGTGGTGTGGTGGATCGAGTGTACCACAAGTAGCTTGTACTGCATTAGTGACAACTTTATGTTGGTTGTTGAAATGTTATTGAGGTGCATATGATGCACCAGGTTCAAAGGGGTCTTACTGGTGTTATTTAAGTGCTTTTTAAGGGGTCTAGTATGGCTTCCTGACTGATGATCTCCAGACTGTAAGTTCCCGAAAACCTAGTGAAACATAGAAACATAGAAACATAGACTTTGACGGCAGATAAGGACCACTAGGCCCATCTAGTCTGCCCATTTCCCTACCTACAGGAAAGGCCGCAGATCCTAGTTAACCAACAGCCTATATCTTCCTGCGCCCCACAAGAATTGCCTTATGTCTGTCCCATGCATTCTTGAATTCTCCCACAGTTTTAGACCCCACAACTTCCTCAGGAAGGTTGTTCCATGCATCCACTACCCTCTCTGTGAAATAATACTTCCTCACATTGCCCCTGAACCGCCCTCCTTCTATCTTTAAATTGTGTCCCCTTGTTCTTGCAAGTCTCTTTTTCTGAAAGATGCTACCCTCTTGGACTTTGTTGCTTCCCTTGGGGTACTTGAAAGTTTCTATCATGTCCCCCCTCTCCCTTCTTTCCTCAAGGGTATACATATTAAGCTCCTTTAGTCTCTCCTCATACGGCTTCTCTTGCCCGTTCAGTATCATTTGCTGACAGAATCCATTGCCCGACCAGTATGGTAGTGCCGGCAAACAAATAGCTTCCCTAATAAATTTTAAAATATGTGCTCATTGGGTTATTAAGCGGCCGATGCAGTCTTCTGGCCACTTCCCTTGCTGGAACCTTCTCAGCCAGAGCATCATCACATTTCTAGTAAATAAAATGCATTCTAAAGTTTAGCTTTGAGTTTGGATTTGCATCGAGGTAAGCCACATCAGGACATTAGTTACTGTATTACACCTCTCAATATTTAACAAGGAAAAGTTTACTTTTACTACTTACACCGTTGTGGCATTTTTTGGTAAGTCTTGCAAGCAGTTACATATCTGAGGACACCCTGAGCAGTATTCCAGGAAAAGCAACAGGTAAATTAAAATAAAAGCCATGCTTGGATTATAATCAATGGAAACAAGACACGCTGCAGCTCTCTGACTTTTCTGTTTGTAAAAAACGAATGTACATTAAAACATTATGAATTCATGTGGACTGCACAGTTCAGTCTTGCTCTTGCTCTGATACCAGGCAAGTAACATCCCTCCAGCTGAGTTTAGAATGTGTTATCAACTTCCACGTTTTATGCTATTTTAAGCAGCAGTGTGAAATCTGTGCATTTTTCATTACAGTAGCCTCCATTCATTTTTTAAAACCGCTTCCAGCTTCACACTATCACTTTCTGTATTGGGAGTCGGGCAATTGTTTTTATGGGATAGAATCTGTCGGCAAACTAACCCAGTCAGGAAATCGGTGTTGGGAAATAGTTTGTCAGCAAGTTACATGTTGTGCAGCAGTACGGATCCCCTTTTTAAGCTATCCTTAAAATAAAAAAATAAAAAATAAAAACTTTCCAGGCCGAATACCAAATACCCAGGACCCGAATAGCAATAGCCCTGTTTTGACATCTACTGGTCCAGGTGCTATACTGTAGCCAAGTGTAGTTCAACAGTCAACTGCTGATCTACACTTGGTCAAGGTTTAGCACCTGGACCAGTAGATCACAAAATGGAGCTATTAATAGCTCTGTCCATAGCACTATCCTATATAGGCTCCCACAGCTGCTACCCAGCTCATATATCAGACTCGGGATAGCCATGGTAGGTTATAAGATGGGTCTCTAGTAGTGCTCAGTCAAGTATGCTGGCAGGAGGTATGGCAGGATCAACCAGATAAACTATAAAAAAATTATGAAGCCAGAAAAGTAAAAATCACATATTTTATGTGAAACTGCCAAAAGAGGTCTACCCCACACTGAGATGTGGGGCTTTTGGAAATGGACATTTCCATTTAATAACATGTTGCCATGGCCTTTCTCCAGTCTTTCATCATGTCCTGACTTTTGTCAGCCACCATTTAATTTTTGCTAGTGACACAAGTTTAGCAAGACTATGAAACTCAGGGGCCAATGCTACTCTTTTTCTAATATGAAATAATTCCACACAGAAACCCTATTTGTAGTTTTTAAAAGGTTTGTAACAAGTGAAATAATTGATAAGCAAATACTGATGGCACCCTCCTTTGACTATTTTCAAATGTTGTCTTGTACCCTATGCTGTACCTGTCCTGGATACAGTCTCTCTGTAACTCTACTGTACTGCTGACTGAACTGCTATTGTATGTTTGATAGGATATGCATCTATAGAAGAAAATTAAAAAATTACATCACTGCATGAAGTCAGCTGTTGCTACACTTCAGTGCTACTATGCCAACTCTGCCTATTCTTCCTTTGGGTCCTATCTGCAAAACAGTTTTCCTTCCATTCTATGCCTATGGAAAATGATTTTTTATGGATAGGAGTCATAGGACCCTTCATCCTTTTCATTCAGTGATGACAATATCATTAAATATTACAAGCGTGGAGTGGATTAGAGATGTGTGAAATGCAAAATTCTGCCTGCAGATTTGTAGAATTCATGTGGAATGGCGATTTCACTTCCACAATGCTTTTCAGAATTTATTTTTTAATACCATGGAATTCCAAAAAGCATTGCTATGTAAACCACAGAATAATATACTGCAGATGATGTCATCCACATAATATTATTCTGTAATGTGTGGAAAATGAATCTGCCATTTACATAAATTGTGTAATATGATTCTGGCATTAACATTCTGCTTTCAAAATTTTAGAATTCCACATCCACAGAATTCTGTGTAATTAGGTGGAATATTCAAAATTCCATGGAATTCTGGTAGAAGCAGACTTTGAAATTCTGCACACTTCATCATGATTCATAAGAGTACAAAAATACATTCAGCATGTGGGGTCCCATTCCCAACAAAACAAACAACTTTGCTTATCAAATTAAATGACATCAGTTCATAAAAAGTGTACAGTGTATTGCCTCATCCCATCACCACTCATTCACAATGTCCTGTCACCCTTCAGTCACCAAGTCATTTATACCAGCAGCAGACAACTGACCAACAAGACTATATAAGCCAGGGTCTACTCAACTGTTACATTGCCTCAGCCAATCTACCATCATTCATTATGTCCTCTCCTATCAGTTACCTTGCCTTGGCTTATGTTAGTTACCATGTCATGTTACTCTTGTGAGAAGATAGCAAGCTAGCCCAGAGCTAGCAAGCTCCTAGGTGCTATGCAAATTCTCAATAGAGCTCTCAAATAGCTTTTAAGATGAATTTCTGAGTTCTTGCTGGTTGCCATGCCAATTATCGACCTACAGTATTTTTTTTAACAATATTTATCTGTTTCAGTCTTTATTATACTTTAAAATGAAGGAACAGTGGGAACTGTATATTGGATTCATGTTGGCCATGGATCAAAGTCTAAAACTAGAAAGAAAACCAGGATGATTTGGCAAAACCAAAACCATTACCAGATTTTGCACACCACTCGTAGAAATACCTTCTTTTAACTGTTTATTTAAGAATTGTGATAGTGACAACTATGCTGACTGATCACAATACAACCCAGTATGGTAGTGTCACATGCACCTTAAACAAACTAGCCTATTTTAAGATTTTTTTTGTTTTGTTTTTCTGTGTGTGAATTTTTGAGTACTCGTGAAAGGTGCTAGATTGGCAGTACTGTAACCTAAAGTCCTCTTTTTAGCCACATGACAGGTACTGCACAGGTGATCACAGTGCAAGCTTGCCCACACTGCCCTGCCAATGTGCCTCAACCCTATCGTGCAGGGACCACTACATAGGTGAGAGGGTAGTTCAGAGGGTTTTACTATACCACTGCTACATCCTCAGTGCCAACATCCCTGACAGTGACAGCCATAATGCCAAGTGTCAGCATTGTCAGGATGTCTCTGTGTTTTTATTGGGGAGCTGAACCCCCGAACCCCCCATGTGGGGGATTCTGCCCCCTACAAACCTGATTTCTAGGACTACAACTCCGAGTCAGAGTTGCACTGGAGGAGGGGCATTATACCAGGTGAGGCAGTCCCAGTGCCAGCAGAGACCATTATAGCAACACTAGGTTTTTACACGATTCCTGTCACTGTGGTGGTCTTCGCACTAGGGGGTTCACTGTACCATCAGCATACCGTTCAGACACCATGCCCTTTCAATCCTTGGTCTTTCACTTAAGACTGCCAAGACAATATTTTTAAGGTGCTCTATGATTGCTACATGAAAGCACCTTGCAAATGTTTTCCTCACCGCTAGCCCACTAATTCCACAACTCCCCCTTTCCATCCTGACGCTCACCATGTTTCTACCCCTGGCTTTCGCTCTTTCCCTATTAACTCTTCCTGCTGCACCCACCCTTCCCTGTCTGCTCCAGTCTGGCTAAAGTCCCAACCCATCTATAGTAGTGTCCCAATTATCTACCCCTCTTCCGTCATTATCATAATAAACAAGTACACGACAGCCATCATCATTTTCTATGGTTTTAGCCTAATTTTTCCCCCAGTTGTCGGTAATATATCCCTCCTCTTCTTTACCTCTTTAACCTGCCACCCCATACAAGGCCTCTTTCACCTATATGTGTAGTTGCCAGCTGCCTCACTCAAAAGATCTCTGCTTATAACCCCTGTATGCCTATGGTTGGTTGTACATCTGCTGACTTCTTCAATTGTAAAATAATGCTGTTTTTTTTTTATTTCAACCTTGTACTGTACTGTATACACTTTTTCTTCCTTGTATATTATTGCTTTTTGTATATCTGCTTCTGTACTGTACTTTGATGTATTCATGACCAGGTCCACCTTGCAAATGAGCCTTACTCAATGGTGCCTGCCTGGATAAATAAAGATTTTGATTGATTGATTGGTGCCAATTATTGCCAATTGTGTTGGTGGTTTTGTGATGAGGACACCTGCCCACTGGGAACTGGACTGAGACCACTGCAACTCATTTCATATAGGCCACTGAACAGCCCTCAGATGATAATGGGTTTTGACCACTACCAACCTGTGCTGGATTTGAACCTGTGACCTAGAGGTGAAAGGCTCCTTAACCCACTACCAATCCACTGTGCCATCCAGTTCCCCAGCTTTAAACAAACTAACCTGATAGCATATCTCCCTGGAGCAGAAGAGGAGGGAAGGGAAGAGGCCAGGTAGCCTAAAGAGAAAGCCCAGTATATCTAGCCTTGGGTAGGTATTGTAAGTGTATGGAATGGTCAATTCCACTGGCAGACTTGCCATTCCACTTCCACAATGTGCCATAAAATATTTTTCAAAATGTGAAATTCTGAAAATAAGGTAAATGTAAACAGGATTTCATTTCTGGCATATAGAATATACATTACTGTACACTGCATAATTTTTACTAAAGTAAACTGCAGATTGTTTTTCCACATTTTTCTTGCATATAAAATAGCATAGATAGCATAGATATCAATGTAAACTGCAGTATTTTACCATCTTTATGCAGACAAATGGTGAAGAATTAATGCATTCTGCATAGGCAGAATTCAACTAAATCCAAAAATTTTGTGGAACTCCACTGGAAGTGGAATTTTGCAGTTCTGCCAGTTCTGGTGTTTATCATTGTATTACACATGGGACAAAAGAAGAAATTATTGATGTGACAGACATTATCCAGGGTACTCTGCTACAACACGCATTTGGCAATGCCAAAAGTTTGCCACTTTCATTGCTGTTGTACCAGGTCTTGTCTGTACATGAGTTTTACTTTATATTTACCTAATATAGACCAGATGAGATGTAATGAGGTTTGCCTGTTAAAAGGCAGACACAGTTGTCCCAGTGGTCTCCCCATCCCAAGGCAAGGTAAGTAGGGGAAGGGGGGACGGGTTTTCTCTATCCTAAGGAAAGGAGACTTTGGATTACCAAAGTGGCTAGCTATGGGCGGGGTTCGGAAATAGGGGAAGGCACTTGACATCACAAATTAAGGAGGGGTTACAGAGGAAAAAGAAAGGAATGGATAGGTCGAGAGGTAGGAGGGGAGGACCCAAATAAGGGGTATGTAAGGGACTGCACAAAGGGCCTCTGCCTCTTTTGCTACTTGCAGTAAATCTTAGTATATCTCTGTAAGCAGCATATCAGATCAGCATTTGTTAAAAAAAAAAAGTGGATATTTTCGACTGTTTGCATTCTAGATGGTTGGGGGTTATGGCATCCATTAATTATGGTTACATTTTGTAGTCAATTTCAAGGGAAGCCAATACACACAGTTTGGGAGGCCTGTGCCATGTGGAGACAAGTAAGCATCGATCTAGGGTAGTGAGTAAGCTGGGGTAAGCTGGCCCACAGATTTTCTAGCTCCTGATCTGGTTGTTTCACTATGGCCTGAAGGACATTCAGGCCAAGAGATTGTGTTTTCATAGGGTTAGAGGCTGGTTTTTGGGCAAGATTTGCACAATTAAGCTGAACACAGCTTTGGGCCTCGGGCCTATGGTGACCACGCCAAGTGGGGTGTGATTTTCTGAAGAGCCTTCCAACAGTTGAGTACTCATGCTTTCGCAAGGGAGAGTGCTAGGCTGTGCAGCTGGTGAGGTTTTACTGAGTGGTTTATAATGGTAGGGTCTGAAAATTCCTGCAATGTTTCTCCATGGAGGTGTGAGCCAAGGGTAGTGAGCATACAGTGGAACTGCGGCTCCCTGAAGGGCTGGCAATGTTTTGCTTTGTTGTTTGTGTTCTGGGGTCTAAAAATGCCTGCACAAGTTTCTACACGGGGGGTGCAAGCCTAGGGTAGTGAGCATACGGTGGATCTGCAGCTCCCTGAGGTTTGTAGGGGGAGGTTGGAGGTTTTTTGGTGGTTGGGTGGGCAATTGGTTTCCAACAGATAACAGGTTGTGATATATGTTGTGATTCTATAGCAAAAAGCACCTTTTTTGTAGAAGGTTTGTCGGTAGCTGCTTTTTGTTACAAAACATGAAGGGTACGAGTACGGAAGAACCACGGATCGGGAAGGTTCTTCATCGGTGGAGTTTTTTTCAGTTGGCTTCCAAGGAAAACAGGGCTGTTACTGGTAAAGGGATAAAGAGCCTAATCTGTCATTTCTTAGGGGAAATTTTTGGCTGTGGGAAGGTTGGGCCACATGGAGTGGCGTAGGGCTTAGGGCGGCCCTAGTTATGGTTTCATTCTGGAGTTAGCTGGTGGAAGATAGGCTAGCCATGTGGCATGGCTAAGTGCCGGGAAGGGGATCAAGGGAAGAGAAGGGAGGGATTCAATGGCAGTACAGGCTACAGAGCTCTGGGGTCTTGGGTCAAAAGGGAATTTTTTGCTGTTTTTCTTACAAGACAAATGAGGGAGACAGCATTCGGAAGATGCACACATGGCATGGTTGGAAAAATGGTGCCTAGCCCTGGTGCCTCCCCCCCCTTTTTAGCAATCACTAGTGGTGTAAAAGGGACCATGGGTAGGGGAGGTCTCCACCACCCCATGGGACTGAGGAAAGACAAGAATCCAAAAAAATTAATAAATATACAATGAGGCATGGATAGGAAAGCTAACAGATGCAGGCAACGGACCATGAGGAGGGGCAGAAGGAGAGTTAGATGAGGGCCACGGGATGACGGGCCAGGTGCTTTTGCAATGGGGGAATTCTAAACAGATTTACATATTTGAAGGTTCAAGAGGGCATCTTTGATCATAAATAACAGTTAGATAGCCATGGTCAGTCAGCCACATGGGTGACTAAGTCTAGGGACCCCTACCTCAACAGACAGGGCATGGTATGGGATCGAACGAGGTCAGTGCCCTCGAGGTTCAGGTTGTGAATAAAGCTGGTGGGGGGCATTGGAAAGTTTCCAAAAAAAAAGAAAAAAACAAAGACAGAAGGAAACCGGGACATACAAGCAACAGTTGCATGGTAAGATAAACAAACAGGCACTAGCTTAATCCCATAGGGTTATGGGGATGTTTTATGCCAGCTAAGATTGTAGGAGGGTGGAGTAGGTTTATAACGAGGGGGACAAGGGTCTATCAGTTGGATGACTGCAAGAGTTCGAAGTAGGGTGGCATGAAAATTGGTAGCTGAGGTTTTCCCACCCATCTAGGTTTAAAAAGAAGAAGCAGGGGTGGGGGGGTGGGAGGATATCATGCTACACTTGAAAATGTCAAGTCGCAGACAATCGAGCTCCGGCAACACAGTGATGAGGAGGGAGCATAAAGGTGTAACCAGGTGTAAGCGCGAAGGCTAACCATGTTTTATTATCTATGCTTTCATAGGATTTTTTATTTAAGGACATATAACGGCCATGGCACCCAAGAAAAAAAGACCGTCCAAGAAAGAGGCCTACCACACTATACTGGATCTGGCAGCAAAAGACAGCAAGGTATTGGAGGTGGTGGAGGGTTTGGAACTGGACAGACAAAGTGAAAAATGGAAAGCGGAGGGCCAGGGGAAGGGAAAAGGCAGGAAACAGCTGTCAGTATGGCCCAGGAGCCCCAGGCGGCCTACCAGGCCAGCCCCGACAGGGTGGGTCCTGTGCCATCACCCCCAGTGCCCCATACACAGCCTGAGCCTCTCCAGGTCCCAGTTTTAGTACCTGCCCCGGTGCCAGCTTCCCAACTAATTCCACTGCCTATCCCTATCCCACCCATCTGCTTGCTGCTGAGAGTGCCAGAGGTCCCCGTACCAAGATCAGCGCCAGACCCCATGCCTGAGTCACAAGCAGGAAAGTAAGGTGTAAATGTGGGGGACAGCATTAAGGAATACATTGAGCAGATGATTACACCTATAGGAGCTGAACGATTAAGACAATTTGAGGAGGCTTTACCTGACAATAAGATAAGGAAGGGTTACAGGTGAAAGAAGAAAAAAACAGACACCAGCACAGCCGGGGGGCAGGAAAAGAGAGAGGGTCCTCCGGAATGAGGATAGGTGATCATGTCACATTAGCTACCAAGGAAAAGATTTGGAAGGGGGAATATGTGGACATATCCGTCCATGTTCGCAGGGAAACGGTCACTAAATATGATGAAAAGGAGAATATAAGGAAGAGCCAGATGGCAACCACATTAATGCTACTGGGGAAAAAAGAGGAGGACAAATTCACAAAAGGTAAGACATGGGATGTTTGGTTTGTTGGGTTTGCCACGTACACGTCAATAGCAATGGAAAGAAAACCAGAATTAGGGATACCGCTAATTACATTATTCACTGATCATTCAGAGGAAAAGCAAGAGAGTGTTTCGGGTGGTTATATTATGATGAGTTTTGCTGACAATGGATGGCGACATATGGGGATACACATTGGGGTAAAAAACAGTTAGATTTATGGACCGATTAGGTTATGCACCAAGCTACTCCAGATTGGAAGGGAGGAAGGAAGCCTACCCTATTGCAAAAATGTTGCTGGGCATACAACAGAGCATTTTGTACCTGACCATAATACAGATTTCTACACGCCTGTTCAAAATGCAATGATGATCAGCTTGGCAAATTCATTGTGCATCAATGGGAGAAGGGTTCAGCTCACTACACAATGGGAATCCAGTTAGCAACAATCAGCACTGTGTGCAACATGAAGGGTTGGAGGGACCCCACAAAGACCATGCTCGTTAGGAGAATGATGCAAGGGTGGGGTAGGCTGAAGGTGAAAGAAATGGCCGACAGGAAACCGGTGTCAGAACAACTTTTAGCAAAATTAACAGAAGCAACATTGAAGATATGCAAATCAGGGCAGCAAGCAACCCAGTTTTGGACCGTCTTCATGGTCATGTACCATAGCTCACTATGGGTGAGTGAGGCAGTAGGACATGGGGGATATGCTGGGAGGATTTGTTGTGGACAACAGAAGGGGTGACTATACATTTAACATTTTCCAAGACAGACCAAAGGGGAAAAGGCTGCACGATCAAACTAGAGACAAGGGAAACAAATAATATGTCCAATCCAGGTACTGTGAGCTTAAGCCGCAGTGCGCCCAAATAATACCGGACAGATGTTTACCCACGGTGATGGAAAGCCAGTAACCAGCTATCAGATCATAGCATTACTGAAAAAAAGGCATGAATTTTGTGGGAGAGGACCCAAAGGGGTTTACATCCCATTCTTTCAGAACTGGGGCAGCATCCCGATTAGCAGCAACAGGGGGTACCAAGGGGCAGATAAAGGAGAAAGGCAGATGGAAATCAGAATGTTACAAAAGGTACATCAGGCCTCTGGATGGCAACACATAATAACTTCTTTCTTTTTGTCTTACAGGTTTAAGAAAGGGTAGGAAAGGAAAATGAGGAGGTATAAGGGAAGGGGTAAAGAGGTTAAGGTTAAGTCTCAAAAATGTACTCATAGGTTTTTTGTTTTATCTCATTCAGGGCCTGGACGCCATGTGGAGGTGTGGATATGTGGGCAGTCATACATTTACTGGGCAGAGAGTAGTGTGGCGCAGAAGGCGGGGGGGGAAGCAACTCTACCAAGACCCCAGACATTGTAGACTCTCCTGGACAGGAATCAGGGGTAGAAGCATAGAAACATAGAGTTTGACAGCAGATAAGGACCACTTCACCCACCCAGTCTGCCCATTTCTCTACCTATTGGACAAGCTGCAGATTCTAGTTAACCAACAGCCTACTTCCTGCAACCCCCCACTATAATTGCCTTATGTCTGTCCCATGCATGTTTGAATTCCCGCACTGTTTTAGACCCCACAACCTCTCCAGGAAGGTGGTTTCATGCGTCCACCACTCTCTCTGTGAAAAAGAATTTCCGCACATTACCACTGAGCCATCCCCCCTCTAACTTTAAATTGTGTCCCCTTGTTCTTACACATCTCTTTTTCTGAAAGATGCTACCCTCCTGGACTTGTTGATTCCCTTGAGGTACTTAAAAATTTCTATCATGTCCCCCCTGTCCCTCCTTTCATCAAGGTATACATATTAAGCTCTCTCAGTCTTTTTTCATATGGTTTCTGATGTAGACCCTGCACCATTTTAGTTGCCCTCCTCTGGACTGCCTCCATCCTGTCTATGTCCTTGCAGATGAGGTCTCCAAAACTGCACACAGTACTCCGGATGGGGTCTCACCAACTGTCTGTATAGAGGGATTAACACTTCTCTTTTTCTACTTGTGATGCCCTTCCCTATGCATCCCAGTATCCCCCGGCTCTCCTTACTGACTTCTCACATTGCTTACCCACCTTTAGGTCATCTGATATGACTACACCCAGATCCCTTTCCATTATTGTTGTCATTAGTACTACTCCTGCTATTGTGTACTCTTCTCCTGGATTTTTATTTCCCAGGTGCATTACTTTGCACTTCTTTGCATTGAATCTAAGTTGCAATATGTCTGACCATTCTTCCAACCTTGCCAAGTCCATTCTCATCCTTTCTACCCCCCCTTGTGTATCAACTCTGTTACAGATCTTTGTATCATCTGCAAAGAGGCATACCTTTCCTTCCAGACCCTCTGCAATGTCACCTGTAAAGACATTAAAGAGGACTGGACCCAGTACTGAGCCCTGAGGTACTCCACTAGTAACCCCCCTTTCTTAATGTGTTCCATTCACTATTACCTTTTGTGTCCTCTTGTGCAGACAGTTTGCTACCCAGGCTACCACCCTGGGATGCACTCCCAAGCTGGCTAACTTAATTATTAATCTTTTGTGGCCATATCCACTGCCCCTCCCTGGTGTATTACTTTGGTCACCCAGTCAAAGAAATCAATTAGATTCAATCTGACTTGACCTTCCTGCTGTGAATCAATGCTGCTTTGGGTCCTGTGCCCCACTGGCCTCTAGGTACTGAACAATCCTTTCTTTCAGAAGTGATTCCATCATTTTCCCCACCACTGAGGTCAAACTAACAGGTCTGTAGTTTCCTCGTCTGCCTTGCTCCCACTTTTGTGAAGGAGAATCACATCTGCCCTCCTCCAGTCCTCAGGTACCACCCATCTTCCCATGATTTGTTAAAAGTGTGGTTAGTGGTGTCACTAGGTCCTCCTTAGCTCTTTTAGGATTCTAGGGTGAATCCCATCAGGCCCCATTGCTTTGTCCACCTTGAGTTTTAGGAGTTCTTGCAGGACTCTTTCTTCTGTAAATGGACTGCGTCAACCCCCTACCCAGAGTGCTTCTACTGTTTGGTTTAGGTAACTCCTCCCTTCTTCTTTGTGAATACTGAGCAAAAGTATTCATTTAGTATCTCTTCTTTTTCACTGTCTCCTTCTGCCCACCTCCCCTCTCCTTTATTAATCTTCACTATCCTTCCCTTAACCTTTCTATGCACCCTAATGTACCTATAAAAGGTTTTATCTCCCTTCTTTACTGAGTTGGCTATCTTTTCCTCGGTTTGGGCCTTTGCTTTTCTGACTGCCTTCCCCACTTCTTTCTGCTTTAATTGATACAGTTCCCTGTCGTGCTCCATCTGTGATTCCTTATACTTTTTGAATGCAGCCTTTTTCTCCTTAACCTTCCCTGACACCTCTTTTGAGAACCATAGTGGTTTTTTATTCCACTTTGTTTTCTTTATTTGATTCACACAAAGGCTTATTGCCTCATGATGGCAGTTTGATTTTTCTCCATTGTTCTTCCACCCTCCTTTCTGGCCATTTGCTAATGCATTCCTCAGGTATTCACCCATTATGCCAAAGTCAACCCTTCTAAAGTCCAGTATCCTTGTCTTTGTATGGCTTGTCTCCATGGTTGTGTTTATTGTGAAGCACACTGTGCAGTGGTCAGCTTGTCTCCAGATGTCTACTGACTTCTAAATTTGTGATCCTCTCCATTTGAGAGTACCAGGTCTAATATTGCTCCCTCCTGAATGGGTTCCACCACTAGCTGTCTAAGGCATGCCCCCTGTAGGGCATCGAGAATGACCCTGCTCTTGGATGTGGCTGCAGTCCATGTAGCCCAGTTAACATCTGGCATATTCAGGTCCCCATGAACAGTATCTCACCTTTTTCAGCCATTTTGCGAATGCCCTCTATCATTTTCTTGTCCATTTCCTCCCCTTGAGATGGGGGTCTGTATACAACCCTGTGCGGATTGTGATGCCATTCCCTGTCTCCAAGGTGACCGGAGTTCCTCTTGTCCTCCCTTTACTTTTAGTTCTGTAGCTTTGATCTCTTCCCTATGTGAGAGCTACTCCACCTCCTCTTTTACCCTCCCTGTCCCTTCTGTAGATTGTGTACCTTGGTATGTTGACATCCCAGTCATGGTTCTCCATGTACCATGTTACTGTGACTGCCACAGTATCCAAGTGTTCCTCTTCCATCAGGGCTACTAGCTCTGGAAGCTTGTTTCCAAGACTATGGGCATTGGTACTCATTGCCCTCCATTTAATGTTGGCTTTATCCTTTTTTACCCCATCCCTGCTCCAATTTCCCTTGTCCATTTTTCCAGTTACCCCTGTCCTGCCCTCTATCAAGCTATGTACCTCAGTGTTTACCCTACTACCTGCCATGTTTTGTGGGGGGATGCTTGAACATTCCTGTTTCTTATCAGCACCTCCCCCCTTAGCTAGTTTAAAAGCTTGCCAAGGAAGCCTTTAAACCTGTCACCTAGGAGCATGTTTCTCTTCCTGGACAGATGCAGAACATCATGCCAGTATAGACCTTCATCTCTCCAGGTGGATCCCCAGTTCCCAATGAAGTTGGCACAATTATTACCTACTCTGATGGAAATGAGGCAAAGGAGACCGACACCGGACATGATAATCATCCATTTGGGGGGGCAATGATATAGGGTCCAGGCCCTGTGTCTTAGCCCTTGGAGAGGGGCCAGCCACCCCTTAAGGTGGATGTTATTTGTTTGGGTCATAGGAGCCAAAATAGAAAGAAAAGAACTACAAAGACAGAACCGAGCAACTGCCCTGAGGCATGAGTTATCCCAGAGGATATTGGCTATATAGCTAAATTAAAAAAAACATAATTACACATACCCTAATAATGCAAAGCAAACAAATAACATCCCCCTTAAGTGGTGGCTGGCTCCCTCTCCTGGGCTAAGACACAGATATGGCACACTGATGAGTCCAAATGAGGATAAAACATGTGAATGTGTCAGCTGTTACAGTATTAGCCTTTGCTGATTGCACTGTGAGGCCTTCTGGCACCATGCAATTCTGCTTAAAATTGAGCCTGTCCTAATTCTCTCATAGGGATTTTCACAAGTTTCCCATGATTATTTGTATTACTGGGGTATATGCAATTGTTTTTTCTTTAAAATTTGGCTGTATGGCCAATATCCTCTGGGATAACCCATACCTCAAGGCATTTGCTCTGGGGTTCTTTTGCAGTTCTTTTCTTTCTCTATATGTATATGTACACATATGATAAAAAAAAAAGTGGACCCTGCAAGGGGAAGGATGGCCAAGGTGGATGGCTGGGAAATGGGGGAAATGTTGTAGGAGGGACACAGAAGGTGGGGGGAGTTGGGGGTGAACTGAATTAAGAACGACGACTACTACAACAAGATGAGAAAAGCAGTTTCAGTTTTATACTCATTTTGGTAAACATTTTGAGGAAAAGTAGGGATTTGTCATTGGATCGGAGAGGGTGGAATAACTGGAAAACCTAAATTGAGTTGCAAGAGAAACAGAGGCATCAAGCCTGATTAATTTGCCTGTGAGGCATCCCACAGCAAATAAATGACTATCTGAGGAGAATAACCAGCTAAGATGGTTGTAAAGTTTACAGTGGTGGGTCATATGTTTTAGCAAGAGGGCAAATCAACAAAAGTTACTGAATGCAATGTCCCAGTTGGATAGTAAGGACTTAGAAGCGTCAGTGAATGAGATAATCCCATGGTTAATGGTGGGGAGTAGAAAACCTCCTACAAGGGCAAGACAAGATTTGGGTATTAGACAGGGATTGATCTGATAGACCATACCAAGTTTATCATTCACTGTCTTACAAGCATCAAGGAAGTGGAGGGTGTAACAGGGAGTGCCTGTTATTACCAGTAAAACAATGTACAGAAAGTCAGATGTGCAACTCCCTCCCCCCAATTTTTCCCTTTCACTCTTTCCTATCTCCTTTTTTCTGTCTTTACCTTTTTTCATGTCAGAGTGGCCAATCTGATATTCTCTTTGCTTTTCTGTCCCCTGTTTTCTTGATCCCCCCTCCCACTTGCATATTAAGTTCTGAAAAGCACTTCTCCTTTATCTCCCAATTTGGAGACAATGAATAGCACACATCGCGATTTAGGTTTAAAAGCAGCTGGTGCCCCCGAGAAATAAATATTAGCTGTGCGCCTGATTTAGAGGTGCTGAGCACCAAAGTTGCAGCTGCACATTGCAGCTTCATGTGTAAAAAATGACTCCAGTGCCCGACAATGCTTCCAGTTGTGAAGTGTGACCCAGGAGCATGTGTTAAAGCAGAGCAGGCTGCTCCAGCTACATTTGCCGCACCAAGCAGCTGAAGATAAGCTCCTTGTTCAGAGCTGGAAATAGGAGAATTGCATCAGAGCAAAAGCATGCTCCAAAGCATCAGGAGAAACTGCAAGTGCAGTTAAAGAACTACCACTTGCCATTTAGTGGGACACTACGGGCAGATGCATAAAAAGCCCCATAGTGTCCCATAAGTAAATGAACTATGAAAATGAGTTTCTGTAGCCCCAGAGATGTTGTAACTGGGGCTGCCTGGCAAAATAAAGCATATCTGGGCAAAAAGGGTCAAATAAAAAGCCCCTGCATGTTAAAGCATGGGATAATATGGAAACTTCCCCAATTATGTAATGTCACGGCCGATGGGAATTCCCCCACAAAGTATGATGTAATCCCTAGGGTGTAAAAAGGGCTCACCACTAGGAGAATGTTAGATAGGCAGGTCTGTCTGGAGTGTGCTGATTTTCACACAGACGATTGAAATGTAAGATATATTACACTGGGCTATCTAGGCTGAAACTAACCCATGGGCTCTGCTTGGAAAAGCAGAGTCCTGAAGTTATTTTGTTATGCAGGACTAACTTTTTTTTTGATTTTTTTATGATTTCTGTATATATTTATTGATTTTTCTACAAAATAAATTAACAAACTCATACGTACGTTTTTTTATGCACTTGTTCCCTGCTTAGTTGTGTTAGTTATTTATCCCACACATTCACAGAGGGAGATATCTTAAACTTAATAAAGAAATGTAATGGTCTACTGACTTCTTAAAATGAAGATTTGCATTATGTAGCAAATTCTGAAATTGTAAACCGTTACACAATAAAGAGGTCTGACTGGACATTATTGTTGGAAACCTTTTATTGAGCATTTTGCAAGATGAGCAAAATATGCTACCAGTCTACAGTGTATCTATTAGTGGAGTTCAAAATACAAGAACAATTTAAAATGCAATATATAATAGTACAAAACATTGATACAAACAAACGCAATACAAAGATAAATGTCATCCTCCTCCTGCATAGTCCCACTGAACTGTAGGGGCATGGGCACTTAACTAAGAATAGTGAAACATTTTAAATGTGGGGCCCATCGAAATAAGGTGACTAAGATATATGTAACATAATATTTAGCACAAGCCCATAAACTCATATTTCAGTGAACCACAATAAACTAATCCTAGGGATCTAGGAAACATATGTAACAATCTCACCACTCTGATGGTACCATAGGAGGACCATAACATACAGGACACCTTCCTTAAGTAAGGAGTCAGTTTATCACCCCACTCGAACAGGTTAGGAGATTCAAGTGCAATGAAGGGATATAACTTCTATTAAGGACACCAGGGAAGGAAGACAGGAGGGGGTGAAGAAGTAATATAGTCCTGAGGCACCAATAAGAAAACAGCTTAGTACCTCTACCCACTTGTGCCATTAATATGCTGAATTAACAGAGCCAAAACTTTTTCAAAGATTTGTAACCATCCCAGCCCTGCATAGGAGATGATATTCAACTATTCAAGTCCCTCCTCTAGCCATTTCTGGTGTGAGTTTATTTAGAGCTGCCATTTAGCCTTCATGACTCATGCACATATTGCTTTCATATTCTCTGACATTTCAGATGTAACTAACGATATGTGCCCTAGACTCCAAAGGGTTGGTGATATTGTTAAGGAAGCCTAACAGCACTTCACAGAAACCAGTTATCCCATTCCAGGAATTTTAAAGTGGAAAAAGTCATTGCACTCGGACCATGGAGTTAATCAGTACCAAGACCCAATTCAAAATTAAATGAATTTATTAAAGCAAACTTAGCAAAAAAAGATCACGGCAAAAATACACAAGTGTGCTCCCCAGGTTTGCTTTAATAAATTCATTTAATTTTGAATTGGCTCTTGGTACTGATTAACTCTATGATCAGAGTGCAGTGACTTTTTTTGTATGATTTTGTGAATTTGTTTGGGGCTGGCCACATCTGATTCACTGCACCAGTTAAGACAAAGGGTTCCATCTGATTGCAGCCCCTATTCTCTTTTGCTTGAAATTTTAAAGTGGAGCATTCCCATAATTTGTGAGCAATATATGGCAAAAGGAATCAGGGAGGCATAAACTGCCCCTCCCAACAGACTGGCAAAGAGTGTAGGGAGGACTCTAAGGGAGACAAGTCCTCAAGGTGCAAAATAATAAAAGTAGTAGAGTGGTAAAAATGAAAGAGGATGGGAATGCAAGCAATAAAAGGAGAGGGAAGGAGGGAGGGCAGAAAGGAAAAAAAGGGACAGCAGACAGAGTGGCAACAAAATATGGAAGGCCATGTGTGCAAGTACAAATAGTCTAGGATATAAAATACATACCTAGAGGCCATCATGGCAGAGGCAGACCTGGATATTGTGTCCGTTACCGAATTGTGGTGGCCTAGAAACCATGACTGGGACATGACCATGACAAGTTATACTCAGTTCAGGAAAGACAGGGTTGGAAGAAAGGGTGGAGGGGTGGTACTATATATAAGGGAAAGGATAAAAGCGATGTCAATGCAGGGAATCCAGATTCGGGGGTTAAGGTACTGTGGGTCACCCTGGAGCCAGGAAATAGAGCCACTATTCTCACTGGCATGCTCTAAAGACTTCCAACACGGGGAGTATTTAAATAAGGTACTGGTGAATACTATTGGTAAAATGGCAGAAAAGGGAGATGTGCTGCTGTTGGGGGACTTCAATCTGCCAGATGTAGACAGGGGCCTCCCAATTGCAACTTCAGCTAGAAGCAGGGATGTTCTGGACTCCCTGCAGGGAGTGTTCCTCAGGCAGCTACTCAGGGAGTCCACTCATGATGGAACAATACTGGACCTGGTGCTTACTAACAGGGAAAGTGTTACAGGATTTAAGGTGGGATGCCACCAGGGAACTAATGATCACCATATAGTGTTGTTCATCATAAGAACAGCATTAGAATTGAGCCATGCAAGGTCAAGGGTGCTGGACTTCAGGAGGGCAGGTTTTTAAGAAAGGAACAACCTAGCATGGGGGATGGCCTGCAGGAACAGTGGTAAAATTTGAAAGAGGGCATAGAGAAGGCAACAAACCTCAGTGCAAAACAAGTGAGCAAAAGCAAAGAGGAAAAAGAGACTGCTATGGTTCTCAAAAGAAGTATTTGAAAAGGTAAAGGCATATTTTGTAAAAAGATATTCCAGCCATATTGGTCCTTGCAAAACAGGAGAAGATGGAAGGTCTGATACCTTTTATTGGACCAACAAGTGTCTTGTACAAAGATATAATTATACACAAGTTTTCAGGGCCACACACATCCCTTCTTCAGGTGAAAGGTAAAGGCAAAAAGGGTAGCATTCAGAAGGCATAAGGAGATACTGAGGGAGAGGAAAGGGAGGTATATCAGGAGAACATAGGGAGGCAGGGAAAGCAGTAAGGAGTGTGAAGGTGTAAATTGAGGTGAGAATAACCCAGGGGCTAAAGATAGGGGACATGACATTTTTTAGGTATATAAGTAAAAAGAGGAGGATTGGGGAGGAATTGTAAGGTTAAAAAAGGAAGGGGGGGGACTGTGCAGAGGAGGATGAGGAAAAGCAGATATCTTGAACAAATAATTTTGCTCAGTGTTCACAGAGGAAGGAGAAGGGGCGGAGCCACACAATAGCAACAGGAGCATTGACAGGAGAGAGGTAGGCACTAGACCTTTTTCAGAGGGAAGAGAGTCCTGAAGGGACACATGAATCTGAAAGTGGGTAAAGTGATGGGTCTGGAGGGTGGTGCATCCACAGGTATTGAGAGAGCTCATGGAGGTACTGGCTGCACCTCTGACAGTCCTGTTTAACAGCTCACTGGAAATAGGAGTGGTTCTGCAGGACTGGAGGAGGGCACTTCATGAAAATGCTGGCAGGGAGGAGGCTGGCAACTATTATAGTCAGTCAGCCTGACATCTGTGGTGGGACTTTAATGGAGACACTGCTGAAGGAAAGGATTATGGAGTATCTTGAATCCATTTATTTTAATTTTTTATACTTGTTAACTAATGAGCAAAGTGCCTTTTTCACAAGTGACAAGTACAAAAATACAGAATAATAAAAAACAATAAATACTATATACAAACATATAATACACACAAAATAAGTTTAAATGCAAGTGCATTCATTCTTTACAAACAGCCATTAAATCTGGCTTTGAAATATTATCATTAGGTAGGAAACTGCAAAAAGTGGGAGTCTTAAATAACAGAAATTTCTGTCCAGTTGAATTTTTGAAAAATGCAACTTTAAAAATTAACTTGCTTTGTGACCTTGTTCCCTGGGTATTAATGGTCCTGGGGAATAATGACATAACAGTTTGTGGAAGCTGTCCATAATTGCATTGTGGAGCATAGATCTATTTTCCTCAGGAGGTTAGTGATAAAATGGAAGACATTATTATTTGTTACTTTCAGTTTAGTCAAAACTCTGTCACTAGTTCCAGAACAGACAGTAAAACCATAATGCAGTTATACACCAAGTAGTAGATTATGGGCTAACAGTGTTCAAGATTCAGGTACCAAAAAACTACATATTCTAAACAGAAGGCCCACTCTGTAATTAATTAAACTTGTAACATATTTAACATGGGATTTAATGTAAGATTACTATCTAAAATAATCCCTAAATAAGCTATCTACAGTTTCAATGGGTTCACACTTAAGATCAACCATAGGAGACATAAGATATCTATTCTTTCTTGGACCTGAAAAAATCAGGCATTAGTTTTCTTGGTGTTCAAAAGCATCCTTCAGGACAGAAGCTAATCTTGGAAAAGAAGCAATATATTTTGCACAACACCCAATACTTCTCCGAGCACAGTCCCAGTACTAAAAATAACCACATCATCTGCATACAAAATGATCTCAAATTTTTCACATGATTGGGATGCAGAATTCATAAACAATGTAAACAGAAGAGGACCCAGTACTGAGCCCTGTGGCACCCCACATTTAATCAATTGGCCATCATAGACAATTCATGCAATTGTTTTTGTGCACCCTATCCATTAGGTAGTTTGAAAACAACTTTATTACATCACTAGAGAAGTAGAATTCTGAAAGGGTGTCAAGAATAAGATCAGGATCAACAAAGTGAAAGGCCTTGGTGAGGTCCACAAATACCACCATGGTACAGTATAGTGCCTTTTATCAATGGCACTCTGTGTGCAGCTTGTGAACCCCACCAAGGCTGTTTATGTATTATGGTTAAGCCTGAAGCCATGTTGTGAACAAGTGACTAAATTATATTGGTCCAGATAACTCATAACTTGATCAAAGATAATTATTTCTAGTATTTTTGAAAGAATTGCCCAATGTGAAATAGGCCTATCATTAGAAATTGTTTCCTTATTATTGGTTTTGTGTATAGGTTTAATAATTATCAATTTCCAGAGCTTGGTAAAAAAAACATGACATAATGAATAATTGCAAATAAATGCAAGTGGGGAAGCCAATTCAGAGACACCACATTTTTAAAAGCCTAAAATCAGTGTTATCTAGGCCAATATTGAGATGTGGATTATATTTCAAAACATAATCCTGTACCAGTTCAAGTGCAACACTTAAAAGAATTTTGTATGATCAGTATTAAAGTTATTTTCTTTTTTGGTACCCAGTTCCTTCCTAAGAAGCTAGGCTATTAACCTATCTAGATCTCTAAAATAGTCACTGAACATTTTGGCTGCATTATTTGTTTCACTAATTCAGTTTCATCCAATGGGAAGATGGTATTCTTTTTAATTTCCCTGCCTAACAGGCAATGTAATGTATGCTAGGTTTTTCTTAAGGTCTCACAAGTCATAGAGCTGTTCAGTTTTGAAAAAAATGCACCTTAACCTTTCTAATTTCAGATTTACAAGTGTTGCATAATGTCATATAATTTTTCAAAGTTACTGAATCTCTTAGTACTTTGTACTTTTCCACAACCTATGTCTTTGTTTCATTAAGTTAAGAATCTGAGGGGTACCCACTTATTTTTATAGACCCTAATCCTCATTCATCTCCTAGGGGCAATTCTATTGATTACTTGAGTGAATAACTGACTTAAGTTTTCCAATAAACTCGATATCCCTAATTGTTTCTAAGCAGGAGCAAAGGAAAGCTTCTCTGGATTAAGATGTTTTAAAGTTCCAGAATGTATGAATAATGGGGAGTTACCAGCACATCTAGCAGTCCACTCACAATAGATTGTACAGTGGTCACAGATGGAATCTCACAATGCCCCAGACATAACCTTATTGGGGAGTGTTATCACTACCCAGTCTAGCTTGGTGCCCCTACCCATTTTGTAGTCATACCTAGTGGTATCAGTAATTATTTGCTGAACACCTATTTCTGAAAAGAAAGATCCTTGACATCATTAGATTGCTCATGTCCCCAGTAGAGATTAAAGTCACCCAATAATATCCATTCCCTGTTAAGAGGCTATTTGCTTTTTACTTCAGTTACCAACTTCAATCCTCTATGTGTCCTGGTGGAATATAAACTGAATTAATAGTAATATGTTTTTCAGATCATAAAAGTGTATGTATAGTTGTCAGATCGCAGCCTGAAAAAAAAACTGTTGAAAAATGTCATTCCTGGACTTTAAATTTTGATGCAGCATAAATCATAGAATCACCGTCACTTCTCCCAGACTTATCCTGTCTGAATGCAATATATCTCTTTAATGCAATTTCCATATTATCTATCCTGTTATTCAGTCATGTGTCAGACAGTGCTATTATATCGTAATTATGAAGTTACACCCTTGTTTAAAATAGGTCCCACCTTGCATGGAGACTTTGAATATTTAAATGAGTAATCCTGAGTGCAGTGTTGGGTAAGTTACATTTTCTATTACTTTCTATTACTGTGGGAAACTTGTTCAAGGAAGTTCTATGCAGTCACTAGCAAGGATGGAGATGTACAAGAAAAAGTAATACACCTTACAGTTACAGTTACTTCTTTCTTTTTGTACAAAACAATACAAAAGTAGTAAGTAGCTATAACAGATTACATTTATTTGAAAGTAATAGGTTAGTTACTAGTTACTTTCAAATAAATGTAATCAGTTACAGTTACATATTACTTTCATATAAAAAGAAAGAAGTAACTGTAACTGTAAGGTATATTACATTTTCTAGTACTTCTCCATCCTTGCTAGTAACTACACAGAGTTTCCTGGAACAAGTTTTTGAAAGTAATGGAAAAAGTAACTTACTCAACATTGCCTGAGTGTTGGAATTCTTGATGAAATGCAGTTAACTCTAAAGAACAAAGGAAAACTAGCTTCACTCAGTTCATTAAGGGGTCTAGGGTGGAGATGTACTGAGCCTGAGATTAACAACAATAAAATGATCAGTTTTCTAGTTAATGCCTTATTAATGCAGTCCCTCTCTTTTTTTGATTTAGAATTCACACAAGTATAATCCCTACCTAAGCAAAAATATTCGGATCCTATACAATTAAACAATAGCCTCCTTACGACCCCAACTCACCAAACCTTTTCAAACCTAAGTAATTTTATACTTAGTGGGCCAAATATTCCGAAATGCGCCAGACACAAACGCAAGTGGTGGAGCTGTGCAACTGGAGCAACTAGGGGATATACTGAAAAGAGATGAGCCATGGCACATCTCCTCTGGATATATCAGGTAATGCACACTGTGCAACTACGATGTGCTGGCACATCCCCCCCAGACAGGGCTGAATACCAGGAATGGGAACTGCGCCAGTGCAACAGAGATACACTGTGAGCAAATTCCTGATATTCAGCCAGAAGTATGCAAATGGTGCCATAATACATGCAAGGCAAAAATGGGGACATTTGCATGTCATTATGGCCCCATTTGCACGAGTTGTGCAGGGTTGGTCAGCAAAATGCACCTGACGTCCTGCACAGTAAGCAGTGCTGTCAGAGGAGGTCTAGTGGTTCCCCCTCCACTTCCGTACCTCCGATCACCATAAAATATATGTGTGAAGCACCCTGGTGGTCCAGTGGTTCTCCCTTCCCCATCCCATACCTCTGTTCACCCAAACTGACAGCCTGTCAAATGCCTGGTAGTCTAGTGGTCCCCCCCACCAGTAACTCTGATCATCGTATAAACAGTTATGACCAGTCCCTCATGGTCCAGTAGCACACCAACCCCCAACCACACAGGACTCCAGCACACCCAGCTTCCCCCCCATCAGTGGTGGGCAGCAAACCCACCCGCATACCTCTGCAGCTGCCCACTGTCTGACAGCTTACAGTATCAGCTGCAAGCCCATTGATCCACATTGTGGACCAATGGGCTTGTAATGCATACTGTTATAGTTAGTCACAGCTTTACCGGTGGGGAGGGGGGTTCCACTAGACTACCAGGGAGAATAAATGCTATGTAATATGGTGATTGGGGTTACTGGCGGGGAGAGGGGTTCCACTAAGATATCACAGATTTGACAGGCTTTATGTACGGGTGGACAGAGTTACAGGAGGGTAGGGGGGATCCACTAGACCATGAGGTACCTATGTGGGTGCTTGTAAATGGTATTCTGGGGGGGTAGCCACCCACAGCTGGCGGCTGCTGTGTTGTGCATTGCAATAAAGCAGGCTGCCAGTGGGTGAACTGCACTTGAGCCTTCTTTTATGGGCTCTACTTTACAGGAGTTACAGGAGGGTAGGGAGGATCCACTAGACCATGAGGTACCTATGTGGGTGCTTGTAAATGGTATTCTGGGGGGGTAGCCACCCACAGCTGGCGGCTGCTGTGTTGTGCATTGCAATAAAGCAGACTGCCAGTGGGTGAACTGCACTTGAGCCTTCTTTTACGGGCTCAACTTTGAGCCCAAGTATGAGATGCATCTCAGAGTTGTGTAAGCATATGCTCCACACATTCTGGGCTGAATAGCGGGATGTGCCACATATGCATGGGCATGCCCCATTGAGATGTGCCGCATACATTATCTTTGCACCCCGGTGCATTGGGAATTGAGCTGCGCAATTCCCACTTTTGAATATTGCACCAGAGCATAACTCTGGGGTTGCACTGGAGCTCCTCAGTTATGCCATGTGCAACCCCTTTGAATATCTAGCCTAATATGTTTAAATCACTACCAGCAATATCAATCATTGTCACCTGCACCTTATCTCTGTTGAAATCCCACCCATTAAATACTGGCTTTCATTTGCAACAATGTTGCTTAATACCATGGAATGATGCTAACAAACTAAACATTAAAAACTGTAAAAACATTTTTGAAATTCAAACAACAAATCCTATTTAAAATTAAGTAAAAATTATATATATGTACTATCAATTGAAATAAATCGTAACCAAATCTCACCTTAGCCCATGTCAAAATCTTCACCTGAAAATAATCACAGCCGAGTACACAAAGCGTGTCTATGTTACAGAGATTTGGGCAGATACAAAACAAAGTGAAATATCCCTTAGAAAAACAGAAATATTATAGATAAACCAGCTATGAAATGCAGGCCTTCAAAGTGCAGTGCAAACAGTGATTCAGTGCCATAATTCTGAGTTGGAGTGGTGTTTGCACCGCTCACGCAAGCACCACACGTATAGGCACCACACAGGTGGCACGGGCTTTTATGCAGCAAAACCCCACTCCTTGTGATTCTCCTGGCTGCTGGCTCTCCCCTGAGCCCCCTGCCTGCCAAAGAGCACAGGCTGGTTATAGATGAAGCAGGGAATATCTGCAATCCATTGAATAGGTAAAAACAGCAGCAGTCTCAAAGATGAAAGTCTGGCTGGACGTGCTGCTCTGGAGAAGGATGGTTTGCTACCATGGAGTTGAGTGGGACGGGCTTTTATGTAGAAATGCCCCACCTCTCCTGATGCTCCTGGCCTCCAGCTCACCCTGAGCCCCTGACTGTAACAGAGCACAGTCCAGTTGTAGATGAAGCAGGAAATAGCTGCAATCTATTGAATAGATAAAAACAGCAGCAGTCTCACAGATGAAAGTCTGGCTAGACGTGCTGGTCTAGAGAAAGATGGCTTGCTTCCATGGAGTTGGGTGGCACAGGCTTTTATGCAGTAAAGCACCACCCCTTGTGATGCTCCTGGCTACTGGTTTGCCCTGAGCTCCCTGCCTGCTACAGATCACAGTCTGGTTATCAATGAAGCAGGGAAATACCTGCAATCTATTAAATAGGCAAAACCGGCAGCTGTCTCACAGATGAAAGTGTGGCTGGATGTGCTGGTATGGAGAAAAATGTCTTGCTTCTGTGGAGTTGGGTGGCATGGACTTTTATGCAGCAAAGCCTTGCCCCTCATGACACTCTTGGCCACCAGCTAGCCCCAAGCCCCCTGCCTGCCACAGAGCACATTCCATTTATTGATGAAGCAGGGAAATACCTGCAATCTATTAAACAGGTAAAAAAAGTAGCAGTCTCACAGATGAAAGTCTGGCTGGACATGCTGGGCCAGTGAAGGGTTGGTTACAAGACCTGAGACAACATGGGTTCATGGAGGAGGGGGCATGTCATATCTGATAGATTTCTTTGACTGAATGACCAGTGACATAGATCTGGGTGGAGCTGTGGGTGTGGCCTACCTAGAGTTCAGTAAGGCTTTCAACATTGTTCCACACAAGAGACTCATAAGGAAGCTGGACAGCTTAGGGGTGGGTACAAAGGTGGTAAACTGGGTAAAAAATTGATTATGGGATGGGAAGAAACATGCTACTGCACTAGTACAAACTTTGCTGCAGGGTATTTTGCACTTCTAGGTAGGGTTGTCAGAACTAGTTCGGCAAAGATTCGAACCCTTCTCGAACCCTGGTGTTCGAGTTCTAATTTAGAACTCGAACACTAGAGGGTTCGCAAAAGGGTTCGAGTTATTATTGTTTTCCCCAGTTACGTGGATGTGGCTAATTAAATAGCGCTGGATTTACTACCTGTACAGACCCTCCAACTGTACTGATTTGGCCGGCTTTCTTATGCGGTACCGGATCCTGAGGAGATCTCTGTTTCTACTGAATTTCAGCTGCCAGGAAGTAACTTTAATTTTGTACTGTGTTCCCAAATTCTTTCTCTGCAGTGAGTGCAAAGCCTGATTTGGCATCTGTCCATCCCCATGGAAACCGGCACTAAGGACATGCGCCAGTGACCCCTGGAAGCAGCTGCTGCAACCTTGTGTTTCCCATGATGACACACTACTGGCGGGAGTGTTTG